>JAYESD010000012.1:76128131-78528131 GCA_036927565.1 Tuctoria greenei
TGTAGTAGGCACAGCCGGAGTCGCCACAGGTGTCGGTGCTGCGTAAGGTGCAGCTGTCGACGTCGTGGGAGCCACCTGTGAGCCGGTGGGTGATGTACCTGCAAAAAAAAGCCAAGGCAGCTGTGGTGGAGCAGCCTCGGTGTCAGTAGAAAAAAGGGAGTCCAGCTCTGCAGCTGAACCAGAGGTGGAGGAAGAAAAGGGGAAGGAGGACTCGTCGAAGACGACGTGCCGAGAGATCAAAATGCGGTGGGTAGAGAGGTCGAGGCACCGGTACCCCTTATGCTCAAGGGAGTACCCAAGAAAGACACACCTAGTAGAGCGGGGCGCAAGCTTATGTGGAGCAGTGGCGGAAAGATTAGGGTAGCAGGCGCACCCGAAGACACGAAGGTGGTCGTAGAGAGGGGTAGTGCCATACAGGGCAAAGAAAGGAGTCGGTGCTCGAATCGCCTTGGTGGGAAGGCGATTAAGGAGGAAGGTGGAAGTGTGAAGTGCCTCTACCAAGTGTCGAGCGGGGATAGATGCCTGAAACATCAAAGAACGCATGACATCATTAGTGGTGCGAAGCATGCGCTCAGCCTTGCCATTCTGGGGGGATGTGTATGGACAAGACATGCGTAGCTGTGTGCCATGTGTAAGAAGAAAGTCACGGAGTCGCGAGTTGTCAAACTCGCGTCCGTTGTCACACTGGAGAGCACGAACAGTACGCCCAAACTGTGTGGAAACCCAAGTGAAGAAGTGAGAGAGAGTATCAAATGTCTCAGATTTTAGACGTAAGGGAAAAGTCCAAGAGAAATGTGAGAAATCATCAAGTACCACCAAATAATATTTAAAACCCGAAACACTGATAACAGGAGATGTCCACAAATCGCCGTGAATAAGATCAAAAATGTGTTGCACATGAGACACAGAAGTGGGAAAGGGAAGTCGGACATGGCGACCAAGCTGACAAGCGTGACATAATGACTCATGTGTGCCCCTAGTACACGATATAACTGAACTACTAGACAACTTCGACATAGCATCAGCGCCAGAGTGACCAAGCCGGCGGTGCCAAGTAGCGGACGAAGCTGTCGTAGCCAGAGCAAATGACGGAGATGCAGCGGAAGTAGGAAGTCGAAGAGTGTACAGAGGCCCCGGACTATCACATCGAAGAAGAAGACGCCGGGTGGAAAGATCCTTTACAGACAAACCAAAAGGATCAAACTCAACAGAAATATTGTTATCAGTGGTGAAACGACGAATGGAAAGCAAATTTTGAATAATGTCTGGAGCAACTAGAACATTGTTAAGATGGAATGAACCCGGAGAAACTGAGTCACCTACTGAGGTGACTGGAAGAACAGATCCCTTGCCAACAACGATCGATGAAGGAAACGAGGGATGAGGTGGGTGGGTAGAAGAGAGAATACCAGCATCTGGGGGTGGTGTGGTAGGAGGCGCCAGAATCAGCCACCCAATCAGTAGTCGGCGATGTAAGGTGCATGGTGCTGAAAGAAGACGCCAAGTCCTGACGGTCCCACCAATGGGGCGGCTAATGGAGGGGTGCTGGCGGCTCCGAGTATCTAGCGGGGTAGGTAGCACCGCCGTAGGCTGGAGTTGGCGATCCAGCCGCAGGGCGACCAAGTCCGCCATAGCCCGGATGGGCTACGTACACCGCCTGAGGATATGGCTGGCGCGAAGTAGAGGAAGTCGGTGGCGCCCCAAATACACCCGGAGACGGTCCAGGCCACATAGAGATCTGGCCGGTCCACGGGTTGTACGGTGTGGGGCAGTGTTGTAAAACAGCGCCCGGACGCCTAGGCGCCTACGGGGCGACTGGACGCCCAGGCGACCGCCTAGGCGCCTAGGCGTCCGGCCAGACGGCAACAGCCATGAGAGGATAGCAGGGGAGGCGGCGGCCCGAGGCAAAGGATCCGACGGCGACAGAGATTCGGGGCAGAGGAGCTGGTGGCGTCGTCGGCCGGAGCAGGGGAGCCATGGCGGCGACGGCTTGGAGCAGAGTGGCGGCCGCGTCGGGGATGCGGCGGAACAGGCGGAGGCGGAGGCGAAGGGGTACGTTTTAAGGCCCATTAGGCCCAATAACGGTTAGAAACCCTAAGGCTCCCTAAAAACTAGCGTTCCAGGTCCCCAACCCGATCGGCCGCCACTTTCTTCTTCTCCCAGACGCCGATCCGGCCGCCGCATCGCTTCCAGCCTGCGCCGCAGACGGCTGGGCTCCCTTCTCCTCCCCCTCCCCCCCTCCCCTCGGCGGCGCGCCTCTGCCGGCCTATCCCGGCGGCGGTGAGCGGTGGACGGCGGCGGCGCCCGGCGGCCAGGCGAGGCGACCGGCCATGGCGTCCGGTCTGGACCGACTGGACGCCTAGGCGCCGCCTAGGCGACGCCTGGACAACACTGGGTGTGGGCCAGGGCGCACCTCCCTGGCCAGTGCCACCAGTACCACTACCAGTAGGAGCAGTGGACGTAGAAGTGCCGCCAGCATCTCGTCCTGTGCGCCTTCTGCCGCGACGTCGACGAGTACCACTCCCAGAGCTAGCAGAGGCACCCGGGGCGGTAGGCGGAGTAGGTGGTCGCGGTAGTGGTCCCCCAGAAGACGGTGGGCGTGAGGGCTGCCCAGAGCCATAGAAGGCTGTGGCAGACCCAGAAGTAGCAGATCCACCAGTCGTGATCTCCTCGAGCTCTTGATTGGACCAGACCTTCTCGAAGGTCGGTTTCGGCTCCATACGAAGAAGCCAGAAGCGAAGATTGCTGAAGCGCTCGTTCAGGCCGTGAAGGACCCGAAGTACTAGGGTGCTGTCGGCAACCGACTCGCCAAGGTCGCGCAAGCAGTCAGCCATGCCCTTCATCTCTCCACAGTAGGCAGAGATGGAGCGGTCACCCTGCACTGTAGTTTGGAACCGTGCGTTAATGTGAAGAGCCCGAGTCGCACGGTTCCCCAAGAAGTGGTGCTCCAGGATCTGCCAAGCCCGGCGCGCGGTCCCCCCCACCGCGCTGTCCGACAAGCTTGTGCAGATCGTCGGCGAGAGTGCCAAGGATCCAGGCAAGGACCAGACTGTCCATGCTGATCCAAGAGTCATCCCACGGGGCGTCGTCCTGCTGGACGTGGTCCGCAAGCTGGTACCGTCGCAACGTGAGGAGGAACTCGTTATGCCAGCGGGCGTAGGTGGTGGAGTTACAGCTCAGGACAGTCGGCACTAGTGTTCGAATGTTCTGAACTCCAGCCGCCTGGGCGTGTAGAGCGGCGGCGACAGACGCCGAGTATGCGGAGTGCACACTGGTGTCCGAGGTGGGCTCGTACGTCGCGCTCAGCGGTCGGTGAGCGCTCTCCTGGATCTGGTGCGAGAGAGCAGCCGCTGAAGCGCGCTCCTGCTCTAAGGCAAGAGCGAGTGCCCGCTCGCGCTCGCGAGAGGCAGCCGGAGCCGCGAAGACACCAGAGGTGTCTGCAGCCGTCGTGGTGGTGCTGGCGACGCCGTAGAAAGGATCAGTGGCCGCATGAGGAGCAGTAACAGTGCCAACAGCAGATCCGGAGCCCGTGATGAAGGCGACGGCAGTAGGGCCGCCAAGTGATCCGCCAACTGTCGGATTAGTCGCTGCGGCGGGCGCGTGCCGAGCCATAGAGACGAGTGGTGCGCCGGCTGCCGGACCAGTAGCAGGTACACGGGCGGGATGGGGCGCACCGGCCAGGGGGGTGCCGGCCAGGGGGGCGCCGGCCGAGGGGGCGCCGGCCAGGGGCCCGCCGGCCAGGGGGAGGGCAGCGGCGGCGACCAGAGAGGGGGGGGGGGGGGGGGGCGACGGCGGCCAGAGAGGGGGCAGCGGCGGCGGCCAGAGGGGGGGCACCGGTGGCGGCCAGGAGGGGGGCGCCGACGGCGGCGGCCAGGGGGGGGGGGGGGCGCCGGTGGCGGCCAAGGGAGGGGCGCCGACCATAGGGCTCGGCGGCTAGGGTTAGGGTGGTGGGGATTAGGGTTAGGGTTTGGCTAATGATACCATAATAGAAAGCTAGAATGAATGCTTGATTAACCAAAGGTTTAGGTACATATTTATAGATACATAGATGGGCCGGTATACAGGCCAGGCCCAAACACATAACTCAACACAGTCCAACAAGTATTTCTGTCTTTAAATTTAATGTGTATGCTACCCGAAGTTAATTGTTTGTGAATGAATAGACTCTTCTGACCGTTTCTTGCTTTTCTTTTGTGTAGTGGTGGAACTGGTAATAATGAAGGACACTTTGGAGAAGATGGAACCATAACTGGAAAGAAATGCCCTGCTGGACTGTACGGAACATTTTGCACTGTATGGAAACTAAACACGTCTTTCTTTAGCCAGACTAGCTTATATATAAATCACGCGACGTATGCTTTTTATTATGATAGCAATAACATGATCTTCTAGTATCCAATTTCTTGTTCCATTAACTTTTATGTGCCAGAATCTTAGTTTATGTGTATTTTGTTACTCTTATCTTCTTTCTTATTACTTCAAATTTTTTTAACAAATAAATCTCAGAATCTTAGTTTATTTGTATTTTGCTCCCCTCACATTATTTTTTTACTACTTATCTTTTTAAAAAATAAAAATTGTTGGGTATCATTTCTAGCTGACCCCAACTTGCTTTGGACAAAGGCTTGGATGTTGTTGTATTCATGTATGTTGTAATGAAATGCATGGGGAATTGTTGTGACCTGTTTCTCAGGGCTCAAAATTTTGGGATTTGTAATGTTCAATTAGGGGGAAATGGCTGATCCTTCTGTAGTTTTTTCTGAATAGTTTTTATGAGGAATAGAAGGGGAGCCTTAGCGCAGCGGTAAAGCTGCTGCCTTGTGACCATGAGGTCACGGGTTCAAGTCCTGGTAACAGCCTCTTACAGAAATGTAGGGAAAGGCTGCGTACAAAAGCCCAAATGGGTCGGACCCTTCTCCGGACCCTGCGCAAGCGGGAGCTACATGCACCGGGCTGCCCTTTTAGTTTTTATGAGGAATGATATTTCTGATGTTATCAGGCCTGTGGTTTCATATGGTCTGATATTTTGTGTGCTGGACCGGGTTTATAAAGTAGAGCAAAGTCATGCAAGACTTTGGTGGCTGTTTGAAATCACCAGCTGTCTCGCAGGCATATTGGGAGCTCATGTGATGAGGTTGGGGTGCCAAATCTGATCCCCACTCTTTTCCAGGATGACTGCAGGGAGCAGTGGTTCATTGCGCTCAAGAGCTGATGGATTCTCTGATGTTGGGTTGTAGTTATTAGCTAAGCTCTTTAAAGATGCAAAACCCAAAAACTCATGTAAAAAGCTTCTCCATAACATTCATATTACTTTGACGACACTTTTCTTAGTGATTACTCTTCATTAGCAGCTCAGGGTTTGTTAAATGAGTGTTATTTGACATTCTAGTAAGAAAAAGGAACATGCGTCTCGTTATCACCTGTTCATTTAACCGTGATGACAATGGATAGTTGGCACTGGCTAGGTGGATCAGTGTCAAATGCACATGCAGGCACCATGTTCTGCAGAATTAAAGTATCCCCGAGTACTATTTTTTTTTTCAATGTACATATGGACTGATACAATGTCCTAGAGTATATTTTTGACTTGGTTAACATTTTGCAATAAATGTCTGCTCCTTTTTGATGCATTGTTAAAGTATATTTAGTATGCTAGATAGATATTTGTATCATAGACTGCTATATATATTGAAGTATATTTCGTAGGCTAGATAGATTGTCCTATATATATCGGAAGTATATTTGGTAAGCTATATATTAGTATCGTATACTGCCATATGTATTGGAAGGTCCCCGAAGTTCCCTGTACTCTATATATACTGACCGAGAGGTGCAACATAATACATCCGATTCCATTCTATCATGGTGTCATGAGTTTAGGTTCTAGTCCTCATACACAAAGCCTAGCCATCGCTCGCTTTTGCATCGATCCCTATGATCTTCGTTGAGGGTGGTGCCCATGTTTAGCAACATATCCTATTCATCCGACCATATCGTCGCTTTAGCGTCGTATCATGATGTGTGGGTCGGAATCCTCTCCATCGAGGTCGTCATTGGGTCATTGTCGCCATGGGCGTCATCATGAGGCCAACTCGCTTTCGTTAGGTTGTGCACTGCCAACCAAATCTTATCGTTGGATGGACCACACACCAGAAATGTGCCTTTGAGCAGGCCTCGCTGCCAATCTTAAGGCAGGCTGTCCCTATAGCGCTACCAGGTGGGGCACGTGATCGATCTAGTCAGGCTACCATGCAGGGACATCATGTTGCTAGAGCCTATTGTCGTCGACACTGCGGCACTTCATGTTGCGCGAGCCATGTAGATCTTAGGTTGGTCGTGATCCTGACTTGCACCACCGCGTTCACGCCAGGTCTGCACTTTCCATGTCCTCTCTCTTTCTCGATTTTCTTGCCTCGATCTGCGAGAAAAGGGAAACAGATAAGGAGACGAGACATTAAGGATTGGTGCACTTGAAGATTTACACGGAGAGGTGCTCCTATTGATGCTGCAAGAAATTTTCTTTTACTCGATCGCTGATCGAGATTGCGTCGCCCTGCCATCCGTCGACGCTTGAACATCTATTCTTTGGAGAATGAGTTGTCATTGCACCATCGTAAGCTGCAATGCTCGCTTGTGGCCAAGCTATCCTTATTGGAATCGCAATTCGTTCAGACGATGGCACCACTTGGTCCTCTTCACACGGATGATTGTCCAAGTCAACACCATCCACCACTACCTCCGGGACGTCACCATCGCAGATGTAGCAGATGGGCTGATCTAGGTCATGATTGTTGACACGTCCAAGCGCCACATCGCGCTTGCCATCATGTGATTGGCATGTCCAGATGATTTTGGAAGATTGGCCTCCTCCACGGCTATGACCACATCCACCTCGACCTCGGTTACCTCAGTATCAAGGGACTATCATCCGCATGTGGTACTTGCCGATTTCTTCTTCAGTCGCAACATCATCACTGCCAAGATGCTGCAAAAGCATGAGGATGCCGTCTTGTCGGATTCTACTTTTGGCTTCTTCTTCAGTCTCACCGTCTGTGGTGCTCTCGCTGTGTTTGTGGTGGCAGATGTTAGAGTATATTTGGTAGGATAGATATTTTGCATCATATACCGTCATATATATCAAAAGTATATTTGGTAGGCTAGATAAACTTTTATATATATCAGAAGTATATTTGGTAAGCTAGATATTGTGTGCCATATGTATTGACGAGTCTCCTTGGCCCTAAGTCTCCCGTACTCTATTTATATCAGTCGAGAAGCGCAACATAATACATCCAATTCCAATTCTATCATGCATTTTTTTACCATGGACATAATTTTTATTTGTTCTTTTTGAAAATAATACTGATCATAATCCCTTCCAGGAATGCCCAGTTGGTACATATAAAAATGTTGTTGGGTCCAACTCTTCTCTGTGCTACCCTTGTTCTGTGGATAGTCTTCCTAACCGTGCTGACTTCACATATGTAAGAGGTTGGTCTTTGTCCTTGGACTTGAATGGTTTTTCATTTTTAAATCTCGCTTTTACCTTCAATATACATGGTTGGTGGACCTTCATATGATGTTGGTCTGATGCAAGGACATTTTCTTTTGCTAGGTGGCGTTACCCAGCCGCCCTGTCCATACAAGTGCATATCTGATAAGTACAAGATGCCAAACTGCTACACACCACTTGAGGAACTTATGTATACTTTTGGTGGTCCTTGGTCTTTTGCAATCATCCTTTCTTTCGTAATTATTCTTTTAGCACTTATTTTAAGTGCTATAAGAATTAAAATTGGTGAGAGTGATATCTCCTACCGAGCGACAAATGTAATCCACAATGATGGCTGCTCTTCTTTCCCCTTTTTGCTCTCGTTGGCTGAGGTATAATTTATATTTTATTCGACTTTTATTTCCTGATAAAATCTATTATCAATCACTTAATCTGGGGCATTGAACAAATTACTCTACAGGTACTTTATTTGTTTTTTTTTTGGAAAGTCATTTTCGACGCATTTGATCGTGTACATTTTTTCGTTGGAGACACTACATGAAGCAACATACCTTATAAGACCTCTAAATTATATAACTTACTGGAAACAAAGAAATAATTTCATCAAGAAATTGGCTGACGTATAATTTATATTTTATTCGCCTACGGTGGTTTGGGCATATCCAGCGGAGACCTCCAGAAGCACCGATTAACAGTTGGATTATAAAGAGTAGAGAAAATTTTAGGAGGGGTAGAGGTCGACCAAGGTTGACATGGCAGGAGGCGGTGAACGAGACTTAAAGGAGTGGGACATATCTATAGATTTGGCTCATGATAGGACTACATGGAAATTAACAATTCATGTGTCAGAATCTTAGTTTATTCGAATTTTGTTACTCTTATCTTCTTTCTTATTAATTCATTTCTAAAATAAATAAAATGTAGAATCTTATTTTATTTTTATTTTTTTATTTTTATTTTTCTATTCATCCTATTTTCTATTACTCTTTTTTTCAAAAATTGTTGGGTTTCATTTCTAGCCGACCCCAACTTGTTTGGGACAAAGGCTTGGTTGTTGTAGAGATTTGCTGTGTAGCTCAGTATGCAATTATGGAGAGGTAATGCTTTTGGAAAAGGCTAAATTACCTGAATGTCTGCTGGAAATACTGAATGCAATATTGTGCTTGTTCTGATATGTAGTACCACCCTGTTTTATTTGCAGGTACCTGGTGCAAGCAGAGCAGAAGAAATGCAGAGCCATGTTCACAGAATGCACTTTATGGGGCCTAACACTTTTCGAGAGCCCTGGCATCTTCCTTACTCACCACCTGATGCAATAATCGGAATAGTGTAAGATTTTTGTCATATTACTTTTGTGTAGGTAGTTATATTGCCTTTTATTCATCTGGAAAATGATCCACAAAAGTTAGCGCACACTATAAGCATTGCATCAATTTTCAATTGATATTCATGTCACCAATGTTGATTTAGTGATTGTTATTTTTAATTTTTTTTACCTAGTCGTTTGCACAAAATCTTTCATGAAACTCATGCTACTTTACTACTTTAGTCATGTGATGTATTAATTGGATGTTCTCTTAGAGGCCATTTTCCTGGTTCCAGGCATCATTCTGGCACAATTGTTGAATTGTTTTCCCTCAAAAAAAAAAGAAAACTGTTGAATTGTTCAAGAAGGTTATAACTGTTAGACTGCACTTGTATTATGGTACTATAGGGGCAGTTTACTCCTTTTGTATTAGGCTCCTTGGCCCCCAAGTTAGGGTTCCTTAGCCCTTAAGTTTGGTACCCATATATATGTACCTCGTAGCTGATTAATGGAATTATCTAACCCCTTCCAATTTGGTATCAGCAGCTTATTCCTCTCTCTCTCCCCATGACAGCGGGCGCCACCACCGCCGGCCGGCCCGCCGCCGTCCTTCTCCCCTCCCTCCCTCTCTCCTCCCGTCGGTCCCTCCCTCTCTCCTCCCGCCGACGTTGCTTCAGCCGCCGCCGCCCCTGACCCGTCGGGACCCAGATCTGGCGCTGCCGGGCCCGGATCTGGCGCCGCCGGTCCACCTGGACCCGCCGCCACCTCCGTCCTTGGTTTGCCTGGCCGCGCCGTCGCCAGGCCGCCCGACCTCGCCGCCGCCAGGCCATCGTGCCCCATTGCCCTTGGGCCGCCGCCGCTCTTGACCGTCGCCCCTGGCCACCGCAGGCGGCCGCCGCCCCTGGTCACCGTCCCTGGCCGGCCAGTACACTTCCGGCGTGCCTCCCAGTAGCGGATCCGCCGCCACCGCTGCCGCCGGGCCCGGATCCACTGCCCCCCACGGTCTTGCGATCTCACACGCACCCGCCAGCCCCCTGCCGGCCGCCGCCGCCGCGACATGGCCTGCTCCGGCGCCGTGGTTCGCCGCATCGCCGTCCTGGGCTGCCACTCTGCTGCCTTGGGCCGCTGCTACTAGGATCGGGCCTGGTGCCCCTCTTCCTCACCCTCGGGCCCCACCGCCGGCGACCGGAGGCAGGCCACCCACCTACGGTACCTCTGTCCTGACATCACAGCCACCGTGGTGGTCCTCTCCTGTCGTAGGTGCTGCAGGAACCGGCACACCATCGTCGAGCTACGATCTCGACGCTTCGGCCGATCATAGCGGTGGATCTGGCAATGCCTTTTTCGCCCCCGTGCGGGTGCTGCCTGCACGCGCACCGCCGACTGCCCCAACTGTCGCGCAGCCGCCGTCGGCTTTCCTTTGCGCCACCAGCAGGACCCGCGCTGCCGATCTCCTTCGCCCAGGCCACCGCTGCTGCCTGGGCCCTCAGGCCGCCGCCGCCTGGCCGGATCCAACTGCCACCTGGGCCGCGCCGCCGAGCCACCTTGCGAATGGCTCGTCCGCTCGAGCCTACTGGGCTTCGGGGAACCCACTCAGCCAGCCTGCGTCTTTGGTGCAGCACAACCGGCAGTCGCTCGCGTCCTCTTTCAGCGCGCCGAGTCTCCCACCACCTGGTCCTGACTGGGTTGTGGACTCCGGAGCTTCATACCACACCACTCCTAACGCTGGTATGCTCTCCTCTACTCGCCCTTTACACCCCTCTTCTCCTTCATCTATCGTTGTTGGGAATGGGTCTGTTCTTCCGGTCACCTCAGTAGGTGACTCGGGTTCGCCGGGTTCTTTTCAACTTCGTGATGTTCTTGTTGTCCCTGACATCATTCAACACCTTCTTTCTGTTCGTCGTTTCACTACTGTTAATCGTGTTTCCATCAAGTTCGATCCTTTTGGTTTATCTGTGAAGGATCTTACTACTCGGCGTCTTCTTTTTCGCTGTGAGAGTTCGGGACCTCTGTATATGATGCGTCTTCCAGCTTTCGCTCCGCCTCTTGCCCTAACTACGACAGCCTCTTCGACCATCTCACATCGTCGGCTTGGTCACCCCGGCATTGTTGCCATGTCGAAGTTGTCTGGTAGTTCAATGATTTTGTGTACTTGGGGTACTCATGAGTCTCTTTGCCATACTTGTCAGTTGGGTCCCCACGTTCGACTTCTTTTTTCGCGCTCTGTTACTCGTGTCGAGCACATCTTTCATTTGGACATCTCCTATTCTAAGTGTTTCTGGCCTTAAGTATTACTTAGTCGTTGTTGATGATTTTTCACACTATTCGTGGACTTTTCCCTTGACAGAAGTCTGATACTTTCGGCACTCTCTCTCACTTCTTTGCTTGGGTGTTCACCCAGTTTGGACGCACGATCAGGGCGGTCCACTGCGACAACAGGCGCGAGTTTGACAACTCTGTGTTCTGTGACTTCCTTCTTTCTCACGGTGTTCAGTTGCGCATGTCTTGCCCGTACACTTCTCCCCAGAACGGCAAGGCTGAGCGCATGATTCGGACCACCAACGGTGTCATGCGCTCTCTGATGTTCCAGGCTTCTACTCCTGCTCGCTACTGGGCGGAGGCGCTTCACACCGCCACCTACCTCATTAATCGCCTTCCTACTAAGGCGATTAGTGCTTCTACTCCTCATTTCGCTTTGTTCGGCGCCCCTCCTCTTTACGACCACCTTCGAGTCTTCGGGTGCGCTTGCTACCCTAACCTCTCCGCCACAGCTCCTCATAAGCTCGCGCATCGCTCGACTCGGTGTGTTTTTCTTGGGTACTCCCCTAACCATAAGGGGTACCGCTGTCTTGATCTTACCACCCGTCGAATCTTGGTCTCTCGACATGTCGTCTTCGACGAGTCCTCTTTTCCTTTTTCCTCTTCGTCCTCTGACTCTGTCGCTGAGTTGACTTCCCTCTTCCCCATTGACCCTGAGGCCGCTCCTATACAGCGACCTTGTTTTTTGCCTCCTGCAGGTTACTCACCCGCTGCGCCACGCGCGGCCTCGACGCCTTCCACGCCGTCTGTTGTGCCTTATGTGGCACCAGTGTCCCTGGCGCCACCAGCTGTGCCACGCGCGGCCCTGCCGCCACCTACTGCGCCACGCGCGGCCCTTGCGTCCCTAACGCCACTTGCTACGCCACGAGCGGCCCCGACGTCCCCGACGCCACCTGCTGCACCACGCGCCACCCGCGGCCCTTGCGTCCCCGACGTCGCCCGCTGCGTCACACGCGGCCCAGCGTCACCTGCCGCGCCAAGCGCGGCCCCGACGTCCCTGACGCCGACTCCTACGCCACGCGCGGCCCTGTCATCCCCGACTTCGTCCACTGCACCACGCGCGGCCCCTGCGTCGCGGTATGCTGAACCTGCTGGTGTTTATCAGCGAGGAGCGCGGGTTGGTGCACTGACCTCTTCCTGCACCGAGCCTCCGGTGTACCACCCTCCGCTGCTCCACCGGGACCGTCGTCACGTTCACTCGATGGTGACTCGACGGGCCGCCGGTGTTCTTCGACCGGTGGAGCGCTTCTCCGGGGTCGTTCTATCGTCCTCGACCTCCCTGCCGCCTGCCTCGTCACCCATCTCGCCTATCCCCTCTTCTGTCCGTAGCGCCCTCGCCGATCCTCACTGGCGTCGGGCTATGGAAGAAGAGTATGCGGCCCTGCTAGCCAACCGGACCTGGGACCTAGTTCCCCGTCCTGGTCGTGGCAATGTTGTCACGGGCAAGTGGGTGTTCACGCATAAGAGGAAGGCGGATGCGTCTCTTGAGAGGTACAAGGCACGGTGGGTGCTTCTCGCTTTCACGCAGCGTCCCGGCGTCGACTACGACGAGACCTTCAGCTCGGTGGTGAAGCCGGCGACGGTTTGCACCGTTCTGTCGCTGGCTCTGTCGCGTTCTTGGCCTGTCCACCAGCTGGACGTCAAGAACGCCGTCCTCCACGGGACGTTGACGGAGATAGTGTACTGCAGTCAGCCGACAGGGTTCGTTGATTCAGGCCGTTCAGATATGGTCTGCCGACTGAACAAGTCCCTGTACGCGCTGAAGCAGGCGCCTCGGGCTTGGTACAGCCGGTTCGCCTCCTTCCTGGTCTCGCTCGTCGTCGAAGCCAAGTCGGACACATCGCTCTTCGTCTACATGCGTGAGGATGACACTGTCTACCTCCTCCTGTACGTGGACGATATTGTCCTCACGGTGTCTAGCCCGACTCTTCTTCAGCGCACGATCTCCGCCCTGCAGCGCGAGTTCGCGATGAAGGATCTCGGTCAGCTCCACCACTTCCTGGGCGTTGCGGTCGAGCACCGCCCGGGCGCTCTGTTCCTCTACCAGCGCCAGTACTGCTACTGCCTGGATATCCTCGAGGGAGCGGGCATGGCTGATTGCAAGTCGTGCTCAACTCCCGTGGACACCCAGGCGAATGTGTCTTCGGCCGACGGCGTCCCGATCGCTGACGCCACCTCTTACAGGAGTCTTGCAGGTGCCCTGCAATACCTCACCTTCACCAGGCCGGACATCTCCTACGCGGTTCAGCAGGTGTGTCTCCACATGCATGATCCGCGGGAGCCGCATCTCACGGCGGTGAAGCGGATCCTTCAGTACCTGCGTGGCACCCACAACTACGGCCTTCTTCTGCGGCGCGACTCTGCCTCCAAGCTGGTCGTCTACACCGACGCTGACTGGACGGGATGCTCGGACACCCGCCGGTCCACCTCCGGCTACACCGTCTTCCTGGGCGGCAACCTCGTCTCCTGATCCTGGAAGCGGCAGCCCATAGTGTCCCGCTCGAGTGCCGAGGCAGAGTACCGCGTCGTGGCCAACGGCTTGGCCGGGTCCTCCTGGCTTCAGCAGCTGCTTCAGGAGCTCCACTTCCCCCTCTCCCGGAGTACGTTGGTCTACTGCGACAACGTCAGCGCCGTCTACCTCTCCACCAACCCGATGCAGCATCGGCGCACGAAGCACGTGGAGATCGATCTTCACTTCGTTCGTGAGCGGGTGGCTCTCGGGGAGGTGCGAGTCCTGCATGTTCCGACGTCGTCGCAGTTCGCCGACATCTTCACGACGGGACTTCCTTCGACGGTCTTCACTGAGTTTCGGTCCAGTCTCAACATCTGCCGTGGCTAGATGTTGGGACTGCGGGGGGTGTTAGATTGCACTTGTATTAGGGTACTATAGGGGCAGTTTAGTCCTTTTGTATTAGACTCCTTGGCCCCCAAGTTAGGGTTCCTTGGCCCTTAAGTTTTGTACCCATATATATGTACCTCTTGGCTGATTAATGGAATTATCTATCCCCTTCCAATTATAACTACAAAATGTGGACCTTGAATTCAACAAAATGGTGATCGATCAGCCTACTAGCAATATCTGAACTAACCTAGAACAAATTTGTTGTTATAAAATTTTCTTTTGGTCAATTGGATTCATGTTGTATTATTGTAAGCTACTTTTGAGCTAACGAGGATTGGGGATTGTTCGTATGTTATAAACAAAATAGTTGGTGTTTCTGGGGGGGGGGGGGGGGGGGGCTATATTTTGTTGCCTGCATTTTATGCATACCTGTCAAAAGCAAGTTTTTAGTTGGTATTATCTCTGTGTTTGTGATACGTGAAATCTTCTTGTATAGGAACAACACTTCGTTAATATGAGCTTTATCTGTATCAGTGAAACAGCATATGTGTTAGTTTGTGACCATATTTAACGTAGCAACAAATGGTATTCCTGAAAACCCGAGATCCAAAATAGGGAAGTCATCTAAAGGTCATGTTAGAAGAATAATATTTTCTGTCCCTTTACTTGAAACGCATTTCTCCTGGCTAATACTTTTTTTTTGTAATTTCTCAGTTATGAAGATGCTTTCAACCGCTTTATCGATGAGATCAATCTAGTAGCTGCATATGAGTGGTGGGAAGGATCAATACATAGTATACTCTCTGTTCTAGCATATCCTTGTGCCTGGTCTTGGAAGCAATGGTGCAGAAGAAAGAAGATTCATCGTCTTCAAGAGTATGTTAAATCTGAATATGACCATTCATGTCTTCGCTCCTGCAGATCACGTGCTCTCTATAAAGGCTTGAAGGTCAGTAATCAGTGTAACAGAGGTGGTTTGGGGTGTGTTGTATTTGAACTCTTTTCTTCTTAGGTCCTGTTTCGTAGGACTTCTCAAAGTGCTTCTGCTCCGGATTCTATTAGAGGCCCTGCCAAATGGTTCCAAAAGAAATGCTTCTATTCTACATCCATCCTCAAGAAGCACTTCTCCAATCTGTACTAGGAACTAAAATCCCTACAAGCATAGCTTCTCATGGCTTCTCCACCCATTTCTACATTGAGATCACAAAAGGAGCTGTTTTGCGAAACACTTTTTTCCAGAGAAGTTATTTTACAAAGAAGCTAGAGCCGGAGCAGAAGCTGAAGCACAAAAAAGGAATTTTTTATTTTAGCATTATTAATTTTTTATTTAATATTAATAGTATCTGAATTTTTTTTTTGCAAAACTAGCATCCCTACCATCCACGGTGTGGACGACTTGCCACGTGGTAGGGTAGTCGTCCACGGTGTGGACGACTTGCCACATGACAGCACATGTGGCAGTCTCAAAAATTCTTGTTTTTGTTCACTTTTGAGCGCCCATTTTAAAATACTTAGAGACATATTTTGGAAATATTGTTAGTGAAGAATTTGTAGTACACATTGTATACTACATTTTCTTCACTAACAATATTTCCAAAATATGTCTCTAGGTATTTCAAAATAGCCGTTCAAAATTGAATAAAATTCAGCAAAATTGGACTGCAGAGGCAAATTTGCTGAGTTTAATCACTTTTCGACGACTATTTTAAAATAACTAGATAGATATTCATGAAATTTTAATATTGGATAATTGTAAAACAATCTTTACTACATTTTATTTAATAACAATATTTCAAAAATATGTTTCTAGATATTTTAAAATAGGTGTCCAAAAGTGAATGAAACTAAGAAAATTCGGGTTGCAGAGGCAAATTTACTGTGTTTAGTCACTTTTGAATGATTATTTTAAAATACTTAGGGACATATTTAGGAAATGTGGTTATTGAATAAAATGTAGTAAATATTGTTATCTACAGTTATTCAAGTATCATCATTTTCTAAATTTGTATCTATGTATTTTAAAAGGGCCGTCGAAATGTGACTAAACTCAGCAAATTTGCCTCTGCAGTGCAAATTTGCTGAGTTTTATTCACATTTTGACGGCTATTTATAAATATTTAGAGACTTATTTTGGAAATGTTGTTAGTTAAAGAATTGTAGTACACTTTGTCTACTATATTTTTTTCAATAACAATATTTCCAAAATATGTCTCTAAGTATTTTAAAATAGGCGCCCAAAAGTGAAAAAAACTAGAATTTTTGAGACTGCCACATGTGCTGTCACGTGGCAAGTCGTCCACGGTGGACGGCTACCCTGCCAGGTGGCAAGTCGTCCACACCGTGGACGGCAGGGATGCTAGTTTTGCAAAAAAAAATTCCGGATGCTAGTAATATTAAATAATAAATTAATAATGCTAAAATAAAAAAATTCCACAAAAGAGTCCTACCAAACAGTCCTACAGAAGCTGATGCACAGATCTCCTGCTTATTTGAGGAGGAAAGAAGTAATATGATATAGAAATGTCACTGGGCACTAGAACCATCGTAATCTTACCAAGCTTTTGGAAAATCAAGATGTTGCAATCTGCTATGTGCTAATATATGCTAGACAGTTAACCCGTACTTATAGTTGGCTTTATACTGTTAAGTAAATATTTTAATTGAACCCCACAATATATTAAGCATAATTCTTTCCAGAACTGAATCAAGGAAGAACCTGGAACTGGATTTACATGTTATAATTTTGTGAAATAATGATATCATACCTAGCTATAGTCTTAGTAGTGAACCCGAACAAGTGCTTCTGGAACGCTATGGTGGTATAAAAGACTACCACTGTTTTGAACAAGAACCCTTTTTGAGTTCTTCAATCTGAACCTCAATAAGTACTTCTGGAATGTGATTGTAGGATAGAAAACTACACCATTTTTGAACAAGAACCTTTTTTGACTTCTTCAACCTGAAATACAAAAACATCTGCCTTCTAAACAATGATGGTGCAGTGCACAGATTTAATTGTTTGAGCTTGACAGGTTGGTTCAACTCCAGATTTGATGGTTGCTTACATAGATTTCTTTCTTGGCGGTGATGAGAAACGACTTGATGTAGCTTCCACCATCCAGAAGAGATTTCCGATGTGTCTAATTTTCGGTGGTGATGGAAGCTATATGTCCCCATACCATCTGCATAGTGATACAATGCTATCAAATCTTCTTGGCAAGGTAGTAATAACCATATCAACTTTTGCTGTAATGCTAACAGAATTCCTGTGTCCTTTTCTGTTGGCCAGGAAAGATGGTTACTGTTCATGTAACAACTGCACTTATTTATTGGGATTTGGTTTCACATTCCATTCTGTCTCTTGCACAATTGCTGTTGTTATGGGTAGTGGCTGGGTCTTTGTGGGCTGGCGCGGTACTGTAGCAGCCTGCTACCGTAGCAGCGGCTAGGGTTAGAGTTTTAGGTAGTCTCCTCTATATAAAGAGGGTAATTTTGTACTCTAGTGACAGGCAAGAAAATAGATCCTAAAGACTACTCAGAGGCCAGAGCCTCCAAGTGAGGACGAGTTAGTGGATCGATCTTGCTAATTATCCCATCCATAATCTTAGCCATAACAGCTGTATATCTGTTTATACAGTCCTCACTGCTCTGTGATAATGATGATATGAGTATATGGTAATTTTTCAAAATCATACCATCAGATCAGAGCAAGCTAATACATGTCAGTGATCACCGCTACTGTCACTAGTTTGCATTTATTGTTAGATAAGTTGGTTGGTTAGGATCTTACGTTCCATTATACTTGAACATTTATGCTACCAATATCAAATTCTTTTTCAGTGTTTCGGTGGACATGATAAAAGTGCAATGTGTTATACTTAAAAAAATGCAATGTTTTCAATCACTCTGTGACTTTGATTGTTTTCTTTTCCTAGTATGTATCAACTCGAATCTGGAACCGGTTAGTTGCTGGCATGAATGCTCAACTGAGGACAGTAAGGCAAGGCAGTATTCGCTCAACATTGGGCCCTGTTGTTTCATGGATCAATAGTCATGGGAACCACCAACTGGAGAAACATGGTGTTCGAGTGGAGCTACGGTGGTTCCAGTCCACTGCTTCTGGATATTATCAGCTAGGCATTGTTGTTGCTGTGAATGAGAACTTCTACAAGACTCTCCCTCATGAGCATGTCCCAGAGCTCGGTGAACACTCGAGGTTTGAAAATAATGGCAAGTTATAATTTCTTAAAGAATGCTTTAGTTGCTGTGTGCATAACTGGAGTTTTTATTTAATTCTACAGGAAGAAAATTGCAGCTCTACTTCAGACCTCCAATGAGGTTAATCAGGATCAGCCTTGCACAAGCTATGGTGTTTCAAGAAAGCGGTTGACAGGCGGAGTAAATGGTGGGATTATAAATGAAGAAACACTCAAGTCATTAGATTATAAAAGAGACTATCTCTTCCCCTTCTCATTGTTATTGCAAAACTCCAGGCCTATTGGCTATGCGGTAACTACTAAACTCATGTTGTGCATAATGTACTCATGCTGGATATGGCAATCACTTTTGCTGAATGAAAGCATGGTATAACATTTCAGGAAACATTACAGCTGCTCATTTGTATTCTACTACTGGGTGATTTTTCAATCACCCTGCTCATGCTTATACAGTACTACTGGATATCTGTTGGAGCTTTACTTGCTGTACTACTTATTCCTCCTCTCGCTTTGCTTTCACCTTTTCTTGCTGGCCTCAACGCACTTTTCAGCAGAGGACCAAAAAGATCTTCTGTAACCCGTATTTTTGTACTTTGGAATACTACTTCTGTTGTGAACATTGTAAGTCCCCCTGCATGTTATTTGTCCATGAACTCAATATATTTTCACGTATTACATATTTCCTGTTAAAATTAGTCAAATTCTTTTGTGTTAGATTATAAAATTTATTACTTGTGTGTTGTCACCACTTCTTACTGAATGATTTTTTGTATTAAAATTATATCCCCTTCTATATATGCATAAGCATGCAGCTCAAGAAGCCTTACGGGTTTTAATTGTATTCCATGATTTCCATCTATGCAGATAGTGGCCATCATATATGGGGCACTGTACTTTTGGCTCTCATCTTTAGCGGTGTCCTCTGTTGGCCATGCATGCAACGCAAAAAGGTAAGATCCCTTCTATTCCAGTATATTGATATTTCAATCATTTCCTAGCATTCGCTCTCCAAACGAATGAAGAATATGGGTCAGTATGTGATGGTTGTCATGTGAGATGCTGTGCCATGAAATATAGTTAGTATATAAATATTTGCAACTCCAGTAGTATTTAACTTTTAGGGTTCTGTTATTATTCTTTTATTGGGACTAATTATCTTAAAATTCAGAACTTTTGAAACTTATTGATGCTTTATGGAGCCTAAGTGACCTGACAACATTTGTTAAGGCGAGGCAAATCCGTTGTTTTTCTAATGGAGGGTTATCGACGCTTTTTTCATAGAATCCGAATGTTGGAATTCTGGACAAATAATCAACTCGAATTTTCGATAATAAACTGTTTCAATTACAATACAAAGGTTCCTCAACTATTTATATTTATTCAGAAGCAACTTGACTCCTCTTAGGACTATCTCAAATCTGACTAGGACTCTTATCTATCCTGACTTGTACTATGACTTTTCTCTAAAACTGACTTGGACTCTCCTACACTCTATTAATCTAGAAAACAAGATTATATTCTACAATAACCTTCTAATCTTGTTTTTCTAGGACACTGTCACTAATTTAGGATACATGTGGGGTGGGCATTACACCCCAGGATGGTCACTACATCTTGAAGACGAATTTGGTCTGGGCACATCTTCAATCCCTGTGATGAAGACAACTACATCCCGAACACATCTAATTTTGGGTCTTCACCTTAGAGTGGACACAACTACACCTCTTGAGTATGGAAACATCCATACCGAGCACTAGCGCCTATGGGACGAATACATCATCCTATGAGACAAACACATCATCTGAAACACGAATTTAACCGGGATGAGCACATCATCCAACTGACAATTGTACACGCGGGTTCGGGTATACGGCGGTATTGCAACCGATGGATGCGGTTACGGGTACAATTTTTTACCCGTGGGTACAATCCGAACTCGACGCGATATTTTGTGGGTATAGGTACGACATTTTCTACTCGCGGGTACTCGGCGGGTTACTCGAAATAGTTATTCAGCCCATTAGCAATCAACAACCAATGGAGCGGCCCAACCGCCAGGGGAACCGTAGCCCAGCCCATTCCTAGCGCAACCGGCAGGCGCAAACCCTAATTACCCACCCCTAGGCCCCATGCGCCGCACTCGGCAATCCCCGTTACCCTTCGGCCCTTACCGATTCCCACACCCTGGGACCCTGACTCTCCGAGTGCTGCTGCCAACCGCCTCCTCATCGCTTGATGCCGGCCACCACCACCCCTCCCCACTCTCGCATTGCCCCGGCGCCACCGCAGCACCGCCCAGTTGCCCAGCGCATCGCAGCACAATCTCATCGCACAACCCTAGTCGGCCTTCGTCACCCCGCCTTCCACTGGAGCGGGCCACGGAGGCGCACGCCATGCAGTGGATGCAGGGGGGCGACACATAGACACGGTAACTCCCCCAGCTCGGCCTTCGCCGTATCACCACCCTTCGTTGATCCCAGAGCATGTGCACCGCCGACACCTCCCTCCGCCTCCCTCGAGCGCATGTGGCGCCGTTTCCCTGATCCCGAGTGTGTGTGCCGCTGTGGTGCAGCTCTCGTAACGTGCCGCCTTCAAGCTCGTGTGCCGCCGCCTCCTTGTGTTGCGACCACTCGTGGGCTTCCTTTCGGCCTTCTGCGCGGGATTCGTTCCCCATCCCCATCTATCGGGTACCCGTCGGGTACCCAAAACCCGCCCGAAACCAGCCGGATACGGGTGCGGGTCCCACTTTTGACCCGCGGGTACGGATACAAAAAATTACCCGCGCTATTTATTTTCAGATCGGGGTTTTGCTCTATCCGATCTGAACCCAACCCGTTGCCATCCCTAATCTCGAGCACTCTACTTCGCGCGGACACCTCTGATTCCATAAACCATACGCCCTTCGGTACACCCCTTGTACGTGACCACCATCAAGACAACCCAAGCCCACCAACCCATCCATGCTTTTCATCTTCACGGCGTTTTGCCTAGCCAAGTTCCTCTTCCTTAACTGGTATGTTTCACTATTGAAAGGCCCACCATGCCTTTTACTAGGCTCCTCTGGAATTTGACGCACGTTTTCTTCCTCTATGCGCATGTCTAGAAAAGCGTAGTCCAACAAACCTACTATAGTCCACCTAATCAGGTCCACTGTTCTAACGTGACTAGTACCAGATAGGCTCAACAAAGTTTTCCTTCCTCCTTCCGTCCACGCAACAGTCACGGCTCCGCCGTCTTTTCCTCTCCCTGACGCGCTCTCCTCGCAAGCACCTCCTTCCCAGCTCCGCCAGTCGGGTCTCCTGGCGTCCACAGCCTCTGACCAATATCCGACGTCTGTGACCTTGGACCAGCAAGACCCGCATCCGTGACGACCCATGCGATGTGTTCATTGCCTGCTTGTCGGACGCTCGCTTGGATGCGGCGCTCGTTGCCTATTTGCGACCACCACTCTCCTTTGGTCGTTGCTGCATCTGAGCGTGTCGCGGCCCGACCTCAGGCGTCGACGCCATCTGGACTCCCCTTCATCACTGGGTCGTCGAGCGCGTCGGATTTGATAGCCGCGCGTCCACGCCTAATAGCACGAACGCCACCGCGCGGGATTCGCCTCGGATCTGGATCTGGCGGTCGGAGCGCGCCTCTTCTCGATCCCGTCCAAGTTGCGTTCGACCGGCGCTCGTTCCGGCTCGGATCGATCCGCGCCGCCGCATCGTTCTTGCCCCGCACGACACGCGCTCTCTAAGTTGCACGATTTCGCCGAGTGTGGCGCCAATTCCACGTGGGACTTCGATCCATGTCGTGCCAACAGGATCCGGGCTGACTTGTGAGATCCTCTGGGACTGCTCTGTCTCAGCCCGCCTCCTTGCGGATCCGCGCTGGAATCATGTGAATCCATCGAGATCCGTCGAGCTATAGCTGAGCCACCTCGCTGCTTCCTCTCAATTTCTACCCAGCGTCAATCTCTCCCGGATCCATGTTGCCTCTGTCTGATCACGTCCCCCGGGAGCACATCCTCCTGGGGGGAAGCCATGAGGATCTCCACCTAAAGATCTGGTTGTCAATCGTTGGAATTCCAGACAAATAATCAACTCGAATTTTCAATAATAAACTGCTTCAATTCCAATAGAGAGGTTCTTCAACTATATATCGTTGTCCACTGTTAGTAGCTGAATTTTTACTCTCATTGAAGAGAGGATGACACTAGAGAGTTGGAACAATTTTCTTGTCTATTCCACACACAATGTCATGCCAACCCAAGGGGTTGAGGCTACATATTTATAGCAGCCAAGGGCAGCCAACCAACCAAGCATATGTCTTCTTGCTAGTCCAAGATGCCAAGATGCTAAAGCTGTTCTAAGCTATCCTAAACTGTCCTAGATGTTGTCCTCTACTTAGGGCTACAAAGACCAAAGGACTAGAGTACAACAATGACCAAAGACCAAGGACTAAGGTACAACAAACTAAGGACAATGTTACAAGGGACTAGGGGACCAAAGACCAAAAGAACCAAAGACTAAAGGACTACAAGACTTATTCCATTATTCTCCCCCTAAGTCTTGTACGTCATCTTCTGGGAGGGTTGGACCATCCCGATCCTGGAGCGAAGTTCAATGAACTTGAGCCTTCCAAGGGGCTTGGTGAGCAGGTCCGCAAGCTGGTCCTTAGTGTTGATGTAGGTTGCCTTGATGCTGCCTTCCTCTAAGCAGGCTTCGATGAAGTGGTACCTCACCCGGATGTGCTTGCTCCGTTCATGGAAAACAGGGTTCTTTGCCAGGGCCAGAGCGGACACGTTGTCCACCCTGAGTTTCACCACTCCGGTGTCTCCGCCGAGGAGATCACCAAGCAGTCGACTGAGCCAGAGCGCCTGAGTCGAAGCGGTGGAGGCCGCTATGTACTCGGCCTCGCAACTGGACATGGCCACCACCTGCTGCTTGACCGACTGCCAGCTAACGAGACACTTGCCGAAGAAGAGAATCCCGCTCGTGCTCTTGCTGGTGTCGATGTCGCCGGCGTGGTCGCTGTCGCTGTACCCGACAAGGTGTGCCTCTCCAGGACACATCTGGTAGTGGAGGCCGTGATCGAGGGTCCCCGCAACGTAGCGAATGATCCTCTTCACAGCCTGCTGGTGCTCCGTCGTTGGTCGCTGCAGGAGCCGACTAACGTAGCCGACGGAGAATGCCAAGTCCGGCCGTGTGTGGGCGATGTAGCGAAGGCTCCCCACAAGGCGCCGGTACTGTATAGCGTTCACCTCCTCTGCTGTGCTGTCGCGGCTCAGCTTCAGCCTCTCCTCCATCGGAATGAGGGTTGGGTTGCAGTTTGTGAGCCCGGCTAGCTCAACAATGCGCTTGGCGTAGGAGGTCTGTCGAAGCGTGATCCCGGAGTCGGCCTGGTGCACCACAAGAGGATGGGGCAAGCTTGGTCTACGTACACCAGCCACCGGGGTTTGCGCTCCCTAGCGAGGAGGGCAAGGTGTTGCGCGTGCGCAAGGCCCTCTATGGCTTGCGGCAGGCACCACGGGCGTGGAATGCCAAGTTGGATTCCACACTCAAGAGGATGGGCTTCGGGCAATGCCCGCATGAGGCGGCCATCTACGGCGGGGCAATGGAGGGAAACACCCTACTGGTGGGTGTCTACTTCGATGACTTGGTGATCACCGGCACCAAGGAGGAGGAGGTGGCAGCGTTCAAGGAAGAGATGAAAGCTGCCTTCCAGATGAGTGACCTGGGATCCCTCTCCTTCTACCTGGGGATTGAGGTGCACCAGGCCGACTCCGGTATCACGCTTCAACAGACCGCCTACGGCAAGCGCATTGTTGAGCTAGCTGGACTCACAAACTGCAACCCAGCCCTCATTCTGATGGGGGAGAGGCTGAAGCTGAGTCGCGATAGCACGGCAGAGGAGGTGGACGCTATACAATACCGACGCCTTGTGGGGAGCCTTCGCTACCTCGCCCACACACGGCCGGACTTGGCATTCTCCGTCGGTTACGTTAGTCGGTTCCTGTAGCGACCAACGACGGAGCACCAGCAGGCTGTGAAGAGGATCATCCGCTATGTTGCGGGGACCCTCGATCACGGCCTTCACTACCCGAGGTATCCTGGAGAGGCACACCTTGTCGGGTACAGCGACAGCGACCACCAGCAAGAGCACGAGCGGGATTCTCTTCTTCGGCAAGTGTCTCGTTAGCTGGCAGTCCGTCAAGCAGCAGGTGGTGGCATGTCCAGTTGCGAGGCCGAGTACATAGCGGCCTCCACCGCTTCGACTCAGGCGCTCTGACTCAATCGACTGCTTGGTGATCTCCTCGACAGAGACACTGGAGTGGTGGAACTCAGGTGGACAACGTGTCCGCTGGCCCTGGTAAAGAACCTCGTTTTCCATGAACGGCGCAAGCACATCCGGGTGAGGTACCACTTCATCCGAGGCTGCTTGGAGGAAGGCAGCATCAAGGCGACCTACATCAACACTAAGGGACCAGCTTGCGGACCTGCTCACCAAGCCTCTTGGAAGGCTCAAGTTCATTGAACTTCGCTCCAGGATCGGGATGGTCCAACCCTCTCAGAAGACGACGTACAAGATTTATGGGGGGGGGGGGGGGGGGGGGGGGGGGGGGGGTGATGGAATAAGTCTTGTAGTCATTTGGTCTTTGGTCCCCTAGTCCCTTGTACCCTTGTCCTTAGTTTGTTGTACCTTAGTCTTTCGTCTTTGGTCTTTGTTGTACTCTAATCCTTTGGTCTTTGTGACCCTAAGTAGAGGACAACTTAGGACAGCCTTAGCATCTTGGCATCTTGGACTAGCAAGAAGGCATATGCTTGGCTTGTTGGCTGCCCTTGGCTGTTATAAATATGTAGCCTCAACCCCCTTGGGTCGGCATGGCATTGTGTGTGGAATAGACAAGAAAATTGCCTCAACTCTCTAGTGTCATCCTCTCTTCAATGAGTAAAAATTCAGCTACTAACACTTCGTGCGCTGATGTTGAACGGGGTTGGTGGAGAGCTAGACAGCACTGACGTCGTCGCAGTAGACCAACGTGCCTCCGGGCGACGGGGGGAGTGGAGCTCCTGAAGCAGCTGCTGGAGCCAGGCGGCCTCAGCCACGCTGTTGGTCACCATACTCCGCCTCCGCACTCGAGCGCGACACCACAGTCTGCCGCTTCGAGGACCAGGAGACGAGGTTACCCGCCCAGGAAGACGGCGTAGCCAGAGGTGGACCGGCAGGTGTCCGGGCGACCCGCCCCAGTCCGCGTCGGTGTAGACGACCAGCTCAGAAGATGAGTCGCCCCGAAGGAGGAGGCCGTAGTCGAGGGAGCCGCGCAGGTATCGGAGGACCTGCTTCACACCGGTGAGATGTGGCTCCCGCAGCTCATGCATGTGAAGGCACACCTGCTGAACCGCGTAGGAGATGTCCGACCTGTTGAAGGTGAGGTACTGGAGAGCACTTGCAAGACTTGTAAATGGTGGGGTCAGCGGCAGGGGCGCCGTCGACGGAGGAGACCTTTGCCTGGGTGTTCACCGGAGTGGAGCACGGCTTGCAATCAGTCGTGCCCGCTCACTTGAGGATGTCCAGGCAAGAATGTCGCTGGTGGAGAAATAGGCTGCTCGGACGGTGCTCGATCGTAATGCCGAGGAAGTTGTGGAGCTGGCCCTAGATCTTTCATCTCGAACTCCCGCTGCAGGGCGGAGATCGTGTGCTGAAAGAGATCCGGACTAGACGCCTTGAGGACGATGTCGTCGACGTAGAGGAGGAGGTACATATTGTCCCCCTCACGATGGTAGACGAAGAGCGATGTGTCCGACCTGGCCTTGACAAAAGCCAAGGGAGACCAGGAAGGAGGCAAACCGGTTGTACCAAGCTCGAGGCCAGGTCATACATGGACTTGTTCAGCCGGCAGACCATGTCTGGACGAGCTGAATCAACAAACCCTATCGGGTGACTGCAGTACACCGTCTCCGTCAGCGTGCCGTGGAGGAAAGCGTTCTTGACGTCCAACTGGTGGACATGCCAAGAACATGAGAGCCAGTGACGGAACGGTCTGAACTGTCGCCGGCTTCACCACCAGACTGAAAGTCTCGTCGTAGTCGAAACCAGGGCGTTGAGTGAAGCTCTGAAGAACCCACGAGCCTTGTACCTCTCGAGAGAACCATCCGCCTTCCTCTTATGCATGAATACCTACTTGCCCGTGACAACATTGCCACGACCAGAACAGGGAACCAAGTCCCATGTCCGGTTGGCAAGCAAGGGCGCATACCCTTCTTCCATAACCCGACGCTGATGGGGATCGGCGAGGGCTCTACGGATAGAAGAGGGGATAGGCGAGATGGGCTCTACGGTCGCGAGAGGCAGCGAGAGCCGCTGCGGCGCCAGAGGCGGCCGCAGGGGTAGGATCTCTCAGATCGCCGAGCAGTAGTGACGAGGCATGCCACGGCAGCTGCATCGCCATGGTAGACATGTGCGATGCACCAGGAAGGACAGGGACACTATGATGGGTGGCGGGGACCCAGGGGCCGGATCTGGCCGCCCTGAGGTGTCCGGCGGCGGCGACGCTGTTGTCCAGGCCGAAAGCAGCAGCACCAGGAAGGTAACGGCCGTCGGCGCTGCCTCTCGGCACCAAACTAGCGGCGGCGGCGTGGGGAAGGCCAGCGGCGGTCCCTTGCAGCAAGACGACCGTGGTCCAAGGCGGCAGACCGGCGGCGGCGGCCCCAGGCAGCAAACGGGCGGCGACGCCGTGTGGAAGGGCAGTGACGGCGCTGGGGGCAGGGCGGTGGATCCGGTCGGTGCAGAGGCGGCGTAGGCGGATCCGACCGCCAGGGCGTCGGCTGTGGCGGTTCCAGCGGTGGCGGCGCTGGATACAGCCACCCCCAAGTCGGCGTCAGCGCCGATCCAACCACCCCCCCCCCCCTCCCCCAGACCGGCGGCGGCGTCTGGCGCGGAAGAGGGGCGGTGGTGGCTAGACATGGGGAGAGAGAGGAGGGGAGGATTAGGGTTAGCCTGATACCATATTTGAAGGGGTGAAAATGAATTAGGGTTTCCAATAGAGTGTCAAGGGTAGATATAGGTAAATACATGGGTCTGGCCCAATAAACCCCTACACATCAACCCCCCATCACCGTTTGCATGGATATGGAAATCAAGGGCCCTCAAGAAAATCAAAATTTTCGTTTGGCTCATGTTCAGGGATCGACTCAACTCCAGAAACTTACTAAAACGTAAGAACCTCAAGATTGAGGGTGATGACTACTCTTGCATCCTCTGCAACAATAACATAGAGGAGTTCACATATCACCTGTTCTTTCTCTGCCCGTTCAGCGTCGCTTGCTGGGATATACTAGGAATTCATTGGAATAGCGACATGTACTTCTTTGACACGATTATGGAGGCCAAACGACAATGGACAGGTCCTTGCTTTATGGAAATATTTGCAACCGCTGCTTGGGAAATATGGAAACAGAGGAACGCAAGGATCTTCAGGGACATAACACCAACGGTTGACGGATGGTATCAATGCTTCCGATCCACTATTGGATCGCAGAGCAGCCGATTCAAGGAAATAGATAGGACTAGATTACAGTTGTTCATGGCGAGTCTGTAGGCCTTTTCCTAACTCAGGAAATCGCCAACCAGCCTCTTTTACTCCTATAACGTGGCTACGTCTATGTATATTGTTCCCCTTACAAATTTCAATATATTTACTGCGAGGGCTTCCCTTGCAGTTTTGAGCTTCAAAAAAATAAACCACTACACATAGTCATATGCACTCCAACATATATGTTTGTGGATTTTTCACGTCTATATGCTACCTACATGCTCATATACCTAGGCATGATCATCCCATTTTTTCATGGCCTAAAACATGTTAGGCTGTGTTTGGGAGCACAGTATTGCAATACTAAAGTTTTGGAAACCACAGTTTTTAAAATGACATAGCAATATCAAAGTATTTCAATTCCACAGTTTTGTAATACCACGGTTTTGCAATACATAGAACTGTTTGGGAGCAAAGTATCAAGCATCAATAGCAAGCAAGAAGAGAAAAACTTTGGTTCGGACCAAAGTTTTTTGTACCCCAAAAATACCGTAGTATAGGCAAAACCGTGGTTTTCAATACATAGTTTTTGAATTGGTTGCCAAACACCATTCTGTAAAAAATACCTTAGTAATCTCAAATATCACGGTATTGCTCTAAAACTCCAAAAATACCGTGTTCCCAAACATTGGTATTTTAGAAGACCCTCCAATTATTTTGCTGCTATATTCACTTGCATTCTCAACAGTGTCCAATGCAATGTCATGAACGAAGGCAGCGAGTCATTCAATGGCAGTGATGCACTTCTCTCAATTCCTTTAGGATCCTATGGATATATTCTGATCTGTTTACATCTCTATCAGAATTCTCCATTTGGATTCTGAATGCTTTCGTGTTTACATTAGTCTTTTAAAGAATGGACAAACAACCGAATCAAATTTTGATGGAATGCACGCCTTTTATGTATGCATTGAACGATTTGCCGCACATTAATTTCTTAGTTCTACCTTGGTATGCAGCTTCAAGAGTGGGGAAGACAATGAATGGTGGGTACTACCTTCTATCCTTTTTCTCGTCAAGTCACTGCAAGCTGGACTGGGCAACTTGCATGTAGCAAATTTGGAGATCCAGGACAATTCGCTATTTAGCCCTGACCCAGATAGATTCTGGGCAATGTAGGAGCCTGCTGCAAGCTGAGAATGGCAGTGTCAACTGGTTGATGCTAACAAGCTGTATTTTGTCCCCTGCATGTCAGCCTAATGCAATATCTAAACCTGAGAAGTGTTCGACTTGCTAGTTCTGGAACTTCCTCCAATTTCTGGGAGCTCTCCAGAGCAGTACAGATATGTTAGATCAGTGTCAGTTTTGCATTTTGGTCCTGTGCTCATTATAGGCCTGGTGTCTCGAGGGTAGTTTTTCTGTACTTTTGTTTTGATAAAATTGGTGATTCGAGTGTGTAAGAAGATACCGGTAGACGTTGCCGCTCTAGTGGTGTACATTATTGTAAGTAAACTCAGTCGATTCAATTGTTAATAGTTTTGGGGGAAAACTCTGTCTAGTCGTCTGTAGTGCTATTACCTATTATTTCTAGCTCTTCAATTTTTTTCCAATAGCCCTAGCCGCTAGGATGGCAAGTTGCTCCCAGTGTTTT
Source organism: Tuctoria greenei (assembly GCA_036927565.1). Lineage (NCBI taxonomy): Eukaryota > Viridiplantae > Streptophyta > Magnoliopsida > Poales > Poaceae > Tuctoria > Tuctoria greenei. The sequence continues at coordinate 76,157,497 of JAYESD010000012.1, forward strand.
CGAGTCGGTAAGTCGAGTCGAGTCGACAAGGTATCGACTTGGTAACTAGTCGATAAGTCAGTCGACTAGTCGTTGACTTGTCAAATATAGTGGTTGTTTTACCTATATAGTGGCTTCATATAGACAATATAGTATTTATATATAAAGAAAGAGTATGTTTTAACCCGTTTGAAGGCTGAAACTGAGTCAAACTAAAAAAACAGCATCTAGTTCAAAGAAAAGAGCATGATTTACCTCATTTATAGGCTGAAACTGAATCAAACTCAAATAACTAGCATCCAGGTCAAAGGAAGGGCATGTTTTACCTCATTTGAAGGATGAATCTGAACTAAATTCACTTCGGAAAGACGGAAACCAATCAGCCACATAAGTCAAACTCATAAGTTCATAACAGTCACATATAGTTCAAATAGATAGCTAAGTTGCAGCAGCAACTGCTAGAATCTAGATAGATACAAGGTAGTTCAAATATCTTCGAAATCAATATCATCCATTGCATTTTCTTCACCACCAGCTTGAGTAGGGCTGCTATGTGGGGATTCACCAAAGTCATCCACTTCTTCATCATCATTAGGCATATAGTCTTCATCACCTTGTTCATTGCCCTCATTGGCTTGCTCTTCCTCTTCCATAATCCCCTCATCTTGTGTAGCAGCAGCAGAAAGGCAGATCAGAAGGGAAGGGTAGAGCAGAAGAGGATTTTTAGGGTTTCTAATGGGCCTTGGGCTAGTCTGGACTGAGAAGCTCACCAAGTTGCCCGACTTAAAGACATAAGTCGACGACTAGTCGACTGGAAAAGGCAAGTCGACGGCAAGTCGCTCGACTTGCCATGAAAGTCGAGTCGGAGGCCTCAGTCGGCCTCCCGGGACCGACTGGACGACTAGTCGACGACTAGTCGACGACTTGAAAACAGGGGTTGCTCCCTCCGGTTTTGTTGCACTAAGTCAAAGCCAACAATTTTAAACGGAGTAAAACACACATTGGAACGATTAAGAATGTAAACAACTTTTTAGTGCAAGTGTGTAAAGAGTGTAATTATGTAAACATCTCTCTTAATCTGTGCTGTCACTATAGTTTTTTACTTGGAACTCTTTTATCTAGCAATATAAATTGAAAAATAAAGTGTGAACATCGGGTTCAAGTGAAAAAAGTGGCAAGGTGGAGAACTTGCGATTAGAAAAACTGTTTGCACTATTGTACGAAAGTAGGTACTATTGTACCAAAGTAGTATCGTCAAAAGGCTGCCAGAGTAGGGCGGTGGGGATCTTACCCAGCTGAAAGGCTGGACCAAGATGGGTGTCCGGATGGATGAACATTTTGGTGGCGGCTGGCTCCGATCCGCATTGGTCAGTTTGATGGCGACGTTGCCCACCGTAGCCTGTTATAGTTTGATAAAAATGTTTACTGCATTATATAATTTGGCCTGATTTTCCTGTATACGTGGTAGTTCTTTCATATGGAACTCCCTCTGTTCCTAAGACAATTTTTTTAGTTTATTTGAATTAACTTTGTCCTAAATATCAAGTAATTAGAGATAAAAGTAGTATTTTTCAAAAGATGATGTTAAAATAACAGTACTGGTTCAAATGAAACTTCATAAAGTATAACTTTTGTAGTAATATAGTAGAAAACTATAATTGCGTATCATGCCATAGCAAATGCCGTGGATAAATAGCACACAAATGGCCAGCCCAACAGGCAATGCTCAGTTTTTTTAGATGATGGGTAACACGGTATGCTCAGTTTCTTAATGATGGTAAAGTCTCGATCTTCTCTATTTAAGGAGGTTATGACTATCTTATTATAAGTGAATACAAATATAGACACTTACAACCTACTATCTAAAACAAGACGACGATAACTGGATAAACAGTAGACCGGACTTCACAGATTAATATGTGGTATGTTCGTCCTTGCACATTTTTCGTAGGTGCAGAATCGGCATACATGTCTCCTTTCGTATAGTATTCGTGTTTAGTATTGTAAAATTCAGAATGGAATTCACTCCCATCGAGAATCGAACTCAGAATCTGAGAAGTGCTACTCAGAACACTTAACCACTAGGGTATGCCGAGTACCCACTGACATTTGTTATGGCATTGCTAATTATCTAAAAAACAGCTTAGTTGGTAATAATAAAGGGTAGATATCTAGTGTAAAAAGGAGTTTATGTTGCTAACGTGCTAATGTACATGTATGATCATACGATCTATGTTGACGGTTCTTAACACCACCGATCATCTCTAGTACGAGATAAGGTCCGCAAACGCACGGAAGATACCGTTGTAGTATTTCACGTATGAGTATTCTCATGGGTATCGTATTTATCCCAAATGAAGACAATGGAATAAACTAAACACTCTTATGCTCAAGCTATGTGATACTAATTAATTACCAAGATAGGGGTAAGTGGATAAATTGGATAGTGTGGCACACACCTAAGCAATCTATTAGGAGGTAGATGAGTTCTAATGGAGATTAGACTAAGAGTTGGGGGGTTGCTCGTACAATGCTTCTAATATACATATGCATAGACTAGGTTAGGTACAAATGAGCATGTCAATATAATATACATATGCATAGACTAGGTTAGGTACAAATGAGCATGTCAATGGTGAATCCTTATGTTAAGTTGTTCAACACATCGGCATAGACTTACCCCTAGCAATACTAAGGCGACTGTAACACTCTCATTTTCATCCATCATGCATTGCATTCATTCTTATGCATGTCTAACATATTGCAACACAAAAAGGAACAAAATTAAAATGAGTTAGAACCAAAACAAGAATTAAAAACCTGGCTTAATACGGACTTGTCCGGATTGGACGCCGGACTAGTCCGATTTAGCTATTGTTGTCCCCCGAACTTTTCCGCTAATTGCTACGAATTAGTCTGAAAATTGTTTCAGAGACTTGTCCATTTATTTTGCGGACTAATCCGACTTTGTTTCTGTTTCCGTCCGGACTTGTCCATTGCATATACGGACTAGCCCGATGATCGCTGCTTAAAATTTCCAAAACCTTGGTCTGGATTTGAAACTGGACAATACCGAACTTGTTCGGCTTGACATCGGACTTGTCTAATTGACTTTCTGATCCTGAACGGACTTGTCTAGCTTTACATCGGACTTTTCCGTTGGACTTTCTGTATCCAATTGGACTTGTCCGACCTCACTACGGACTAGCCCGGTGTGTAGAGTTTCGACTCGGATTCTATTTTTTCTCCACGACGAGTTATTGGGTAATTGCCTTAATTGGGTCCAAGAACGTCGTGCCCACCCCTGAGGATCCCAAGAGGGACTCTACCACGACCACTACTTGTATCCACCGCCTTATACTTGGATTCCGCCCTACCCCCACCACCTCTCCTCCTATATAAACAGCCCACCACTCACCCTTTACCCCTTTGCCACATTAGACGAATCCCAACGCCAGCTCTCTTCATAGCCGCTGCTCTCGAAGGGATAAGAAGGAAGGGAAGGGAAGGAAGAAGAAGGAGAGGAGGGAATCAAGCGAGATCGTCGTCGCTGCTGTGATCTTCTTCATCAATTCTTCAACGTCAACTTTCTCTTTGTCAATCCTTCGTCTTCATCGGATCTAGACTTCAAGTTCTTGCGTTTCATCGTAGTCCTCAACCATTGAACCCTAGGATTCGCGGTAAATACCTTAGATCCATCTTTACTACATCAATTATGGTTCCATATTTAACTCAAACTATGCTCTAGTTGGAAATTCGCTAAAACCCTAGTCGTAGCAGACTTGTTCGGTCTACTGCGGACTAGTCCATTGAGCTTTCTGGTTTAGAGCGGGCATGTCCGACCCATGACGCGAACTAGTACCGTCCCTCAGTTCTGGAATTCCTGGAACTTATTTAGTTTTCTTCGTAATGATTCGAAACATGCTCTAACATGTAAAACTTGATTGTAACTAGTTACTAAGCAACAATAGCAACCTAGTAACATGTATTACATCATAATTGGATCACTAATGCATGGCATGGCATATTGAGTACTATGTGAGTATTTATTAATTGTAATGTTTGTTTCGCATGTTTATTGCACGGAATAGAAGATAACGCTCTAGAGGATGCTTACGAGGACCTTCAGCACCAGAACTTCGAAGCTATTGGTCCAAACCAGCCTCAAGAGCAAGGCAAGTGTTCTTGAACATTTTGATTCTATTTTGAAATTTAGTTTGCAAAACTACATTGCTTGTGTCAAATTGATGGGAAATCCACGATAGGAGTTTACTAGACTTATATGACCACCCTTGTCGCTCGAGATATATTGTAGAGAGTCGTAAAGGGTATTTTCTAGTTTTGCTTCACTTTGCTTAATTGGAATTGGAAATAACTAAATGACTGATTATGAACTAATATACATATGGACTATGTGAATCGATGATAATGATGACTTGAGTAACAATGGAACTGGGGTGATTAAGAAAGCATGAGTTGTGGAATGGGTTGGATGATATGGTAGTTTTGCTTGCCTTAGATCTAAGGACTGGTTCATGTGAGAGTAAGCCAGGACTGTCAGTACCCGGCATACCGGGTACCCTCGCGCACAGGCTAGAGCCACCTAGGTACCCCACCTCCCAGCAGGGACAAGGTCTGAAGGCGCCACGTGTCCAAGAGACTCGGATCCGCCGGCCTCAGATGGGAGGTCCGAGGTGCCCACAAGGCATCCCGAAGGAGGCACTCAGCTCCACCTCGACGACAAGCTCCCAAGCAGCCACGTTGATGAGGACATCACAACAGCGGAGACGCACATTAAACTGCAAGGACCAATCACAAGAGCACGAGCACGGTTAACAAATCAGCAGGTGAATTCGTTCCTAACTTCTTTTGCGTGTGAGTTTGAGAATAGATTGCTATGTGGATATTTAATTGCTATTAGGAATAATGGAGAAGATCAACCAGTGGAGGAAAGAGGCCTTGAGAGCCTGGAGAACCAGCTGGGACGTCCACAAGTTGATGGAAACAGTTTACAACTCGGACTCAAGTTCAACTCGGAGTCCAGGAGCAGTCCACCTTAAAACAGACGCCGAGGAGGCATACGGACTCCGTTTTCGACGTTCTACACATGACGGAAAGAGGATAATATAAACTTTCAAATGGTTCTGATCCCACCTCAAAATTCCTCCGGAGTCATTAGGAATCGTCGAAACAACTCGAGTCCAAATTTCTGTCCGGTGCTGCGCCACCGAATCGGGCCTTTGGGCCTTGTATCCCGTAAGAGTCCTTTAGGGACGCGTCTAATCGTGTTTTGGTCAAACCCTAGCCTATAAATACTGCAGCCGCCGGTCATATTCGGTGGGTTTTGCTTAGATCAATAATATCTCCGTTCTACGGTTTGTGAGACCCCAACTTCACGATTTCAGATCATGTCTTCGATGTTCTTGCTCGTGTTCTTGGTTGCACTTGCAGGGATTAGCCTTCTTGGCGAGGTCAAGCGTGTGGAGCACAATTGATAACCAACGGAGCCGTGGTGTAGTGATTGCAGGGGTATTCGAACCGCTCGAGTTCTGCGGATCATCAACGTCGAGTTCTCCACCCCAATCGACATTCCTTTCGGAAGATCGGGCCTAAACCTACTCATCAATTGGTATCAGATTTCCAGGTTGCCCGTGAGATATCTTTGTTTTCCTTCCATTAGATCGATTTTGTTTCGTACCTAGAGTCCACAGAAAAGCTACAAAAAAAATTAGATCGTTTTTACCGCTTCCCAGACTATAGTGCCCGCAGTTTCGTTTTTCAGTTTGCATTGTTGAGTTTGCATTCGTGTGGTCGAGTCTTGTTGTTGGTTTAGCTTTGTGTTTTGGGTCCTAGTTATCGTGTTTCATCCTTGTTTTCTTGCTGTTCGACACCTATTCCACAATCCCTAAATAACAAACCGATCCACCACGTTCATCGGTTTGCCCTAGCTAGCCGCCTTGCGTGAACTCTCGCATCGCCAGCCCTAGATTAGGTGACAAACCCTTGTTCCACTCATCCTTGAATCATCACACACCACCCCATTAGTTGTTTTGCAAATTCCCGATTGTTTTCATATCCGATTGCGAGTTCTGTTCTCAAACCGAGTTGGAATCAACATCCAAAAATTGTATCTCGGACAGCCTACCTTAAAACGGCCATAACTTTCGCATACGAACTCGAAATCGGGCGATTTTTTTTCAAATTCATCTACGCGAAATTTCGCATCTGATTTTCTGAAGCGTAGCCGCGTTCGGCGAAATTAGATGCCCAAATTCCCCCTCGGAAGATTGGCTATCCGGCCTCTGAAGTTTCAACATGAATTTTAAAGAATCTTCTTGATTTTCTATAGGCCGCATATTACATCCAATTGAGCTGCAAATTTGTGTGATTCATATCTTCATGCTCATGAGTAAATAAAATATCAAAAAAATATTACAAAAAAGAAAAAAAATAGTGAAGAGCACGCATATTAAAGCAATTGGCCTATATTACTTGTGTTGTGATTGTTGGTTATATCATTCTGTCTTCTTGTGTTGTGCTTCCAAGAAGAGCCTATATTACTTTTGTCTTGCTACTTCCTTGTATTGTGCTAGGCCCTAGAGCACTTGGTTGACCAGCAACAGTTTCCTACATTGAATACTTATTCAACTTTGTTTACCTGTTAACGATTTTTTGCTTGTTAGCAATCATATTGTGCCATCCAAGCTCCACCTTTCTCTTGAGCATAACAGGTACCTTTGCAATCATCCCACGCTTCATTGGTTCATTTCACCGTCCACACAACCTTCTGTGTCGGAAAGAACACTTGTAAGAGTGTGGTAAGACGCTTGAGCGAGAGAGATTGTTTTCTTCCACCTTTCACATTGTCACTATAGTTGATAGGGATAACATATTTTTTGTTTTCTTTTGTTTCCTACTAACAATGGCAGGGGAAGACAATGATGACGAATGTGTTCAACATGCTGAGTTACGTGATATGATGAAGACCATGACAGATATGTTCGCCAAATACAACACAGCAATGGAGGAGTCATTGGCGAACTTGACTCGCCAACTTGATGACCTTGCTCTTCGGATGAATACTTTTGAGGCTCGGTTGCCTCTCGCTGGAAGACAAGAAGACAATGCTTATGATGAACTGTAAGATCACAATAATCAGCCAAGAATGACACTTTATCGTCGAGGTATGGGAGGTAATAATCATAACAATTATAATCGTCCTCCTGATGATCCTTTTGCTAAAGTGAAGTTTACTATACCCTCTTTTTCTGGTGCTTATGATGTTGAGGCTTATCTTGATTGGGAGATGAAAGTAGAGCAAAAATTTAATTCCCATCTTGTTCCTGAACAACATAGAGTTCATCAAGCCACTAGTGAGTTTAAGGACTTTGCTATCATATGGTGGAATGAACTTGTTAAAACTAGAACTGATCCTCCAACATGGAATAGATTAAAGGAAGCTACACGTGTTCGATTTGTTACTCTATCTTTTCAGCGGGTCCTTCGCAAAAAAATGCAGCGCTTAGACCAAGGTAAAATGTCCGTAGAGGAGTATTATCAAGAGTTACAAAAGGGTATGCTGCGTTCTGGGGTAGTAGATGACATGGATGATAAAATAGCTCATTTTTATGGGGGGTTGAGGCGTGAAATTCAGGACATTGTTGATTACAAGGAATATGATACTATTAACAGATTGTTTCAGCTTGCTATGTTGGCAGAAAAAGAATTACAGGGCCGACAACAGCAGCAACAACGCATGAGGAGCAACTTCACGCCACGTGCAACGACTACACCATCCAAAACAGCACCATCTTCGACCCCCACCCCCCCCCCCCCCCCCCCCCCCCCGTGCAGCGACTACACCATCCAATGGCGGCCAACAAACTATACCTGTTGCTCCACCTTCTCGCGTGCCGGAAGGCAGCAAGGCGACATCATTCAAGCCTTCATCGTCCACTCCTTCTACGGGTCGTACTTCTGACATTAAGTGTCACCGCTGCCGGGGACTTGGTCATATGATGAGAGATTGCCCGAGCAAACGAGCATACATAGCACGCGACGATGGCGGGTATGATAGTACTTCAGATGTTTAAGATGAATATTCTCTTGCTACTGACATTACAGATCCAAATGACGAACACACCGAAGAAGAGGTACTCGGTACAGCGGCGACGAAGAACTATAGGAGCATCATTGTGCAGCGTGCCTTAAGCTCCAAAGTGGAGACCGACGACAAGCTACAACGACACAACCTCTTCCACATGTTTCTCGTCCTCAAGGACTGCCGTGTACACACTATAATTGATGGAGGTAGCTGCAATAACTTGGTGAACATGGACGTCATCAAGAAACTTGGTTTGACAACAAGGGCACACCCTCATTCGTACCACATATAATAGTTCAACAACAGCGGTAAGGTTCGGGTAACACAAACAACAAGAATACATTTTTCAATTGGTTCATACTATGATTTTGATGTTGTTCCCATGGATGCTTGTTCTCTTTTATTGGGTCGTCCTTGGGAATTTGAAACATATGCTATTCATCATGGTAGAACCAATAAATATACTCTCATGCATAAGGGAAAGAAAATCACTTTGCTGCCCATGACTCCTGCTGAAATTGTGCATTTTGAGAAGAGTAAAATTCGTGATGGCAAATCAACAAAATTTGAATCTGAAAAACAGCAAGTTATTAAGTTAAAATCACCATCGTTGCTCGCAAGTAATCTGACCTTGCTGATTTATTCGATGCTAAGGGGATGTGCTATGCTTTAGTTTGCAAAGAAGCGATGTTTTCACTTCATGAATTGTCTATTGCATTGCCCCCTGATGTTGCTAACCTTTTGCAGGAGTTTGAGGATGTGTTTCCCTCTGAGACACCCCCTGGTTTACCACTGATGAGAGGCATTGAACACAAGATCGATTTGATTCCAGGAGCAAGTTTGCCAAATCGTGCAGCATACAGGGCGAATCCACAAGAAACTAAGGAAATTCAGCGACAACTCCAAGATCTTTTGGACCGCGGGTACATTCGTGAAAGCCTTAGCCCTTGTTCTGTTCTTGTTCTTTTGGTTCCTAAGAAAGATGATAGTTGGCGCATGTGTGTTGATTGTCGAGCGATTAATAACATCACCATTCGATATCGTTATCCTATTCCTCAATTAGATGACATGCTTGATGAATTGAGTGGTGCTATCATCTTCACAAAAATTGACTTGCGTAGTGGTTACCACCAAATTAGAATGGCACTAGGAGATGAATGGAAAACTGCATTTAAAACCAAGTTTGGACTTTATGAGTGGTTAGTCATGCCTTTTGGTTTAACTAATGCACCCAGCACCTTTATGCGATTAATGAACGAGGTTTTACGTGCTTTCATTGGACAATTTGTGGTGGTTTACTTCGATGATATCCTCATTTACAGCAAGTCATATGATGAACATCTTGATCATTTACGTGCTGTTTTTACTGTTTTGAGAGATGCACGTTTGTTTGGTAACCTCAAAAAGTGCGTCTTTTGCACCAATCGAGTCTTGTTTCTTGGCTATGTCGTTTCCTCGTAGGGAATTGAGATGGATGAGGCCAAAATTGAAGCAATCACTAGCTGGCCAGCCCCAACAACTGTCACACTGGTTCGTAGTTTTCTTGGTCTTGCAGGTTTTTATCGGTGCTTTGTGCGGGATTTCAGCACCATTGCAGCACCTCTACATGAGCTAACGAAGAAGGGAGTGCTATTTCGATGGGGCGAACAGCAGCAACACGCTTTTGATGCTCTCAAATCGAAGCTTACACAAGCACCATTGCTACAATTTCCTGATTTTGACAAGACCTTTGAGCTAGAATGCGATGCAAGCGGCATTGATATTGGAGGCATTCTCATACAAGGAGGTAAACCCGTTGCTTTCTTTAGTGAAAAACATCATGGTCCTTCTCTAAATTATTCTACTTATGATAAGAAATTGTATGCCTTAGTGCGTGTATTACAAACTTGGCAACATTATCTTTGGTCTAAGGAGTTTGTCATATATTCCGATCATGAATCATTGAAGTATCTTAAGTGTCAAACCAATCTGAATAAACGACATGCTAAATGGATTGAGTTCATAGAGTCTTTTCCATACATCATTAAGCATAAGAAAGCGAAGGAAAATATCATTGTCGATGCATTATCTAGGCGTTATACCATGCTGTCCCAACTTGATCATAAAATCTTTGGTTTGGAAACAATAAAAGCATTATATTCTACTTATTTAGACTTCAAAGATGCTTTTGAAAATTGTAGAGAAGGAAGAACTTGGAATAAATATGTGCTGCGAGAGGGTCTCCTCTATCGTGCTAACAAGCTATGCGTTCCAGCTAGCTCCGTTCGTCTATTACTTTTGCAGGAAGCACACGGAGGAGGTTTGATGGGACATTTTGGAGTGAAGAAAACTGAAGACGTGCTGTCCACACACTTCTTTTGGCCAAAGATGAGGCGTGATGTAGAGCGCTACGTGTCACGATGCACTACTTGCAACAAAGATAAGTCTCGCCTTAAACCACATGGTCTTTATATGCCTCTTCCTGTTCCTAGTGTACCTTGGGAGGATATTTCTGTGGATTTTGTTTTGGGATTGCCTAGGACTAAGAGGGGGAGGGATAATATTTTTGCAGTTGTTGATCGTTTTTCCAAAATGGCACACTTTATACCTTGTCATAAGAATGATAATGCCTCACAGATTGCTGATTTATTTATGACGAAAACTGTTCGTTTACATGGCGTGCCAAATACCATTGTTTCTGATCGTGATGCAAAAATTTTAAGTCATTTTGTGAGAACTTTGTGGTATAAATTGGGAACCAAGTTGCTGTTTTCAACTACATGTCACCCACAAACGGATGGACAAACTGAGGTAGTTAATCGTACTTTATCCACTATGTTGCGGGCTGTCTTGAAAACAAAATTTAAGTTGTGGGAGGAGTGTTTACCACATATAGAATTTGCTTACAATAGATCCATTCACTCCACGACCAAGGTAAGTCCATTCCAGGTAGTGTATGGTTTCAATCCTCGTGCTCCTATTGATTTACTACCTTTGCCTCCTTCTGAAACTATAAATTTGGATGTTGCACAACGATCTGAATTCATTCTTAAGATGCATGAAACTACAAAGAAAAATATTGAAAAAGATGAATGAGAAGTATAGGATTGCAAGTAGTAAGGTAGAAAAGAAATAAAACTTTAACCGGGTGATTTGGTGTGGTTACATTTGAGAAAAGAGTGATTCCCTGACTTGAGAAAATCTAAACCTATGCCAAGAGCTGATGGTCCTTTTAAGATTGTTGAAATGATTAATGATAATGCATATAAGCTTGAATCGCCTCCCGATTTTGGGGTTAGTCCTACATTTAACATTTCAGATTTGCGACCGTACTTGGGAGAAGAAGATGAACTTGAGTCGAGGACGACTCCAATTCAAGAGGGGGAGGATGATGAGGACATCACAACAGCGGAGACGCACATTGAACTGCAAGGACCAATCACAAGGGCACGAGCACGGTTAATAAATCAGCAGGTGAATTTGTTCCTAACTTCTTTTGCATGTGAGTTTGAGAATAGATTGCTATGTGATGATTTATTTTTTATTAGGAATAATGGAGAAGATCAGCTTGGAGAACCAGCTGGGACGTCCACAAGTTGATGGAAACAGTTTACAACTTGGACTCGAGTTCAACTCGGAGTCCAGGAGCAGTCCATCTTAAAACGGACGCCGAGGAGGCATACGGACTCCATTTTTGATGTTATACATATGCAAGGAAAGAGGAGAAGATAAAATTTCTAATGGTTCTGGTCCCACCTCAACATTCCTCCGGAGTCATTGGGAATTGTCGAAACAAGTCGAGTCCAGATTTTTGTCCGGTGCTGCGCCACCGAATCGGGCCTTTGGGCCTTGTATCCCGTAAGAGTCCATTAGGGACGCGTCTAATCGTGTTTTGGTCGAACCCTGGCCTATAAATACTGCACCCGCCGGTCATATTCGGTGGTTTTTGCTTAGATCAATAATATCGCCGTTCTACGGTTTGTGAGACCCCAACTCCGCGATTTCAGATCGTGTCTTCGACGTTCTTGCTCGTTTTCTTGATTGCACTTGCAGGGATTAACCTTCTTGGCGACGTCAAGCGTGTGCAGCGCGGTTGATAACCAACGGAGCTGTGGTGTAGTGATTGCAGGGGTATTTGAACCGCTCGAGTGCCGCGGATCATCAACGTCGAGTTCTCCACCTCAATCGACATACCTTTCGAAAGATCGGGCCTAAACCTACTCATCACACATGTCCAGCGGGACGGGACCCGACCTCCTCCGTGGAGATGTGCTCCCAAGCTACCACGTGGCACATGATGTCAAGACCCAACCTCCCCCACAGAGGCAAGCATCCAAGCTGGGGCGAGATCTGGCCTCCCCCGCGGAGGTGAGCTCTCGAGCTGCCACATGGCCCGCAAGATGGGCGTGGCCTCCACCATGGCGGAGAGCTCCCCAGCGGTCGCATAGTCAGTCCACTTGTCCTGAGTGGATAGTGAGGAAGTTAAGAGGGTGGTACGCCTTGTCTCCGTCAAGCCTTGAAGATATGCGGCTTCCCCAGATGCATGGTGCGGCGCACGCTTAATGTCAGGTACCGCTACGACTAATTGCATCACAATGAAGGCGCCGCAGGCCTATCCAGCTCTGCCAGGTGGGTAGCTTACGTCGCTAGAGACAGTTGGATGGGACATTCCCTACCAATGTCAGCAACGGCGCGTGGGCTACTGACGACCCGGACGGCAAGACGGCGAGTCCTCAAGTCCACGGTCAGAGCAAGCTTACAGAAGAAGCCTTTGATTTTTAGGATAAGATCGCCCTGGGACCACCTATCGGGTCCTGGGACCCCACTTGTAAGGCATCCGACCTTGACTATAAAAGGCCCAGACCGCCACCAATACAAGGACCAGACTCAGAATCCTCGATACACCCACATACGCATGCACACTCACCAAGCAATACAATCCACAGTGGAGTAGGGTGTTACACTCCTTGCGATCCGAACCACGTAAGAACAACTGTCTCATACTCTTCCGCTAGAACACTAGTTTGAGGCCTAAGCCCCGCCGAACAAGAACCTCCGCGGGCTGCTCCTTAGCAGATCCGGGGAAGTGTCGCATTGACCCTTCGACATTTGGCGCTCCAGGCAAGGGCTTTTTCCCTCAAAAAAGTGGTAGTGCTTTTACCACCATGGTGTTCATGAGGCCTGTGGAAGGTTGTTTCCGAGGCCGTTGCCCGGTAACCAGATCCGTCGCTCGAGCGGCACTCTCTGGTCCGTCTCACCCCCGTGCAGGTATGACTGGCAAAGGTAGCATGCCAGGACACGCCCCGGCTCAGTCGACTCCCCCAACAGCGGACCCGGAGAACGCTTTGGCGGTGGCCATAGCTCTCCTCCACCATCCGCCGTCGCTGAACGCCTCTCAGGTGGTGGCTCAGCAGTGGGTCCAAGACATCCACCACCTCGTCGTCACAGCCATCAACTCTCCCAATAGGAGAAGGCGCCTCGTGTCGCTATCGCGCACACCGTCCATCGACCATCACACCGCCAACTCCCGCTCCTCCAAGCCTACGAGTGTTGGCCGGATCCCCACGGAGATCCTCAGGGCCGAGTTTCACCGTCGTCAAGATCACATGGACGGTCGCATCATCATCGAGCGGCAGCGACAGAGGCAGCGCAACCTCGACGCCGAATATGGCACTCAATGCCCTGTTCACGAGGCATCTTCCATCCAAGGTGCGCCGCAGGTAAACCCTTTGCCACCTGATCAGGAGCACGTTGGTTCGACAACCCCCTGCAGTTCTCGGTGCAGCAGGGTATACAACAAAAATACTTGGCATAGCCAGTACCATTGAAACAGCGCATGGCACAACCAGTGCCACAACAGCAGGTGCAGCAAGTGTCGCACGTCGGGTAGCAGACCCCCGCGGGGTATGCTGTCCCATATGCCTCTCCAATGAAGCCCGTCAGAGGCTGCGCGGCGTTGGCTCCGCACCTCCGCTTCGCAATGTGGCCGCGCAAGTTCCTGCCACATATCCCAGAGAGGTTCGACGGAAGCATCAATCCGACGGAGTTCCTGCAGATCTACACCACGATGATCCTTGCTGCGGGAGCAGATGAGACCATCCTGGCGAACTACTTCCCAGTCGCCCTGACTGGGTCAGCCCGCTCATGGCTGCTGAACCTTCCTGAGGGGTCTATAACCTCTTGGTATGAGCTGTGCCGACAGTTCACGGCGAACTTCGGCAGCTCCTACACGCGCCCCGGCACAGAGCTCGACCTCCACGCCGTGCGACAGCAACCCAAGGAGACGCTGTGGTCATTCATCTAACGTTTCTCCCAGGTATGCAACTCCATTCCCAACATTCCAAATGCCTCTGTCATAGTGGCATTTCGCCAGGGAGTGCGAGACCGCAAGATGCTCGAGAAGCTAGCCACGCACAACGTGCAAGACGTCTCCGAGCTCTTCTCTATCGTCGATCGGTGTGCCAGAGCGGCAGAAGGCCGCGAATGGCATGCTCAGTCCGCCCCCAGAGCAGGCGGGGCTGGCCCAACTGGAGAAGGAGCCGCTACCCCTGGTAGCGGCAAAAATAAGAACAAGAACAAGCCACTGCACGGATCTCCCGTCGCGGCAGCAGCCGCAACCGGAGGAGGCAAGCCGCCATGCTCGGAGAAGCGTCCTCGTCAGCCACCAGCCGCTGACAAAGACGTAGAGCCCTGCCCGGTGAACAAGACTCGTGAACACACCATGAGCGAGTGTCGGGAGATAAAAAGGTGTGTCGAACGCTATAAAGACCGGGCTCAGCAACGACCGGACAGAGCCCGCGCCCGCTAGTGGGAGGGCAAGCAGAAGGTCGAACCCAAGGTTGACAATGACGAAGAGATGTTGTACCAGAAGCAAGAGCGGGCCGTCAATGTGGTCCACCAAGATGAGGACTCCAATGCGAGCAGCGACAACAAGCATCGCAAGACCCTCTGCCTCATCTTTGGAGGGTCTCGGGATCCCACGTCCCAGAATGCGGTCAAGATCCTTCGTCGTGCGGTGGCTTCGATAGCCCCACCCACTCCGGCGCAGCACCACCGCTCGAAGGAGAAACCGATCAGCTTCGACACCTCTGACTGCCCCAAGAACATGGCTGGGGCAGCGGTACTACCTCTCCTAGTCGCCCCCACCATAGCCAACGTCAAGCTCCACTACGTCTTGATTGATGGCGGGGCCGGCCTCAACCTCCTCAGCCAGGCTGCATTCGAGCAGCTACAGATCTCGGTGTCCATGCTTGCCCCACCCCCCCCCCCCCCGGGCCCATTTTCGGGGGTGGGACCTGGGAGCATCATCCCATACGGCAACATCCACCTACGGGTGGCCTTCAGGACACCTGACAACTACAGGATGGAGAGCATCCTCTTCGACGTCGCCTATGTCAGCCTCCCCTTCAACGCCATCATCGGTAGGTGTTGACGGCTCCTAAGATACACTAACAAATCATCCCCGACAACGGCGCCAGAAATGCTTGTTGGTATTTCTTAACACCCCAGATCATCTCCGGTAAAGAGATGAGATCCGCAAGCGCACAGAAAATACCGTTGTAGCATTTTACCCATGAGTATTCCCAAGGGTATCGTATTTATCCCAAAGGAAGGCAATGGAGTAAAGTATATACTACTCTTATGGTCAATATATGGGATACTAATCAATTATCCGGACAAGGGGTAAGTTGATAATAGGGGTAGTGTGACACACACCTAGGCAATCCATTCCAAAGGGTAAATGGGTCCTAGAGGGAGATTGGATTAAGAGTTAGAGTCATGTACATAGCCTAAGGTAGATACTAATGGTCATGTCAATGATGAATTCCTATGAAATGCTATTCAACACATCGGGCATGGGCATACCCCTAGCAATACTAGGGCGACTCCCGCCAAGAGCCTGTGGCATAGCCGAACATGGAGGATTACAAAGGACAGATAGGGATGTCACCACCTACTGCCTACCTCTTCAATCTGTGGGTCTACGAGACATCCAACGCTACTTAAATACCCTAGCACCATGCTAGCATACTAAGCAAATACCTTAAGAGCTGCAGCACAAGCCATCCTAAGGCAATGAACTAAATCATCATTGAATCAATTTTGATTGCATAGCATAGTTATTCATATTAACATAATCATATCATAACTACATAGACTATAGTGGGGGTCTATAGTATTTATGACCATAAGATGTGATCATGAGAGTACAATCATAAAAGACTATACCTTCCACTTACACGGACTCCACAATCAAACAAGAAACGCTTTGTCCAAGTATACGTATAAAAGAAGACTAAAGATAATATCTTTATTGAGCACAAAGTCACAAATACAAGGGGGAATACATGAGATATACCTTTCCCAATGTGGAATTGGGAAGAGAGACTCCTTCTACTCCTTTCCCAATTTGGACATGGGACTAGAGGCTCTCCTCTCTACATCCTAACCCCTCTAAGGACTATGGAAGATAGTGTATACAATAGAATGATGCCCAAGTGGTGTGTGTTGAAGTGAGGGGTATGGGGTCCTATTTATACTAGTGTTGAGGCCGGTTCCCGCCACCAAAAGCGCGCGAATCAGTCTTCATTGACTCTAGGGAGCCGGAAGGAGCCAACACGTGGAAGTTGGCCGTGTTTGGTGCCAGGACCAGGTCGGCCGACCCCTGGTTCGGCCGACCTGGTCAGGGCTCCAAACCGCCCGTACTTCCTCTAGGTGGCTGCCAGGTGGGTCCCATTGACTGATATTGGTGCTACACCATTGGATGGCCTCGGATACTTCTGTTTGTGGGCCATTTGATCCATGTGGTGCCACGTGTCGTCGCCTGATTGGCTGGGATGATATTTTATAGGATTGCTCCCCATACTTTTCCTCAATTCCTGTATAAATATCTGCATACACATATTTCTCCAAGTACAAGTGGAAATAGGTCAAGTAGAAAGGTGATGTGTGCAAGAAATGATCAATCCTTCACATAATTGAGTTGTATTGACGGCTGAAATTGGTATATAACAGCTGTCAACAAACTCCCCCAAGCTTATCCTTTGCTCGTCCCGAGCAAAGTCAAGACTTTAGGTTGATGATCAGGAGTTGCTACAATGTTCTACCTTTCAAAAGTACCAAGTGCACAACAAAATACTCTATCTAGTATTGCAAAAAGTGGCTATGGTACTTCACCCTTCTTAAGTAATTATGGGAGTTATGCCTTCTCCTATTCATGGGTAATTGAAAGATAGAACAGCAAATGGAGCAAGCATATCCTAGATATCAAGTTCCACTTAAATTCCGGAGAGATTCAAATTAGATTATAAGTACCTCAATGGATTCTCTCAATCACTCCTTTGTGTATAGTGGAAATATGTCCTCACCAAGGCATTATGCCTATACTATTCCTACTCTTTGAATATGGCTTGTATGTGGAGCTTGGTAGGGAAAGTAAGTAGGCATATTTGCAACACATAATATTGCTAAGTCAAAAGAGAAAGCCTTAGGAGAAATCAATTCAAACTTTTGAATCAAGACTTGTGCATGTGTGATGGAATGGAGGTGGATGTGGAAACATTGAGATGACTCCTTTTGATGTGGACTCTCTTTATTGCAAGGATGAAACATGGCTACCTTTTTTTTATGCTTATGGAGTAAGCATATTTTTTCTTTTTTTTTTCTCTCATGCTTATGATATAAGCATGCATTTTCTTTTTATTTTTCTTGTAGCCATGTCTTCTACTCCTTTTTATGCAATAACTTGAAGAGAGTGCTAACTATGAATAGCATGGAGTTTCTCTTTTTATTGTGGAATGGTGGATATGATGAAATTTTGCTTCCTTCTAGTGTAGAAGTATAGCATGTGCAAGTGAAGTCTTGAATTCAAAAAGAATTGAATGATTTCTCACATAGGTCTATACTAGTTTGACTAGGCTCAATGTGAAAGCAAATAGCATATGCATAAGGTGTTGTCTATGTATGAATATCATATGGCTTTGGTAGGTTTTTCCAATCAAATGAGGGAAACTTAAATCTTGATAGAATTTCTCCGGAAATCTATGTTTCACTTTCAAAATAGGAATAGCAGCCCTATTACTAATTCAAATCTCCCAACAACCTAGAAGTAGATTAAGCTTTTGCTACCCACAATTTCTAAATCAAGGCTAAGTTAATTTTAGCCAATTTAAGCAATATTCGGAGAGTAGCAAGTTGTAAACTAGGGACTTAGGAAAAATAAAACAGAGCAACTATTCATCATTTCATCTATGTGAATTATAAATCATTCTTACCGCACATCTTTATTTGATAAGCAAAGCAAATCTAAGTTGCTATTTTTATGTTTTTTTAGATGCATGGTGGATGGTGGATGAATGGAAAGTAAATATGCAATGGATGATTTGAAATAAAAATGCAGTGGGTGTGATACAAGTTACCTCAAGTGGGGGTCCTCCCCCAAGCTTATTCTTGATCAAGGTCCGTGATAGGGGTTGAAACCCTAACGACGGAGGTAGGCCATGAGTTGGCCTATCCTTGTTGTGGCTTTGACAATAGAGGGTTGAGTGTTGACTGTTGTGTTGCCTTTCATGGACACCATGAGTGTGGTTGAATAGAGTGCTTTCGATGTTGATCATCCGCACATTAGAGTCTCTATGTGTTGGGTGTGATTTGTCATTCCTTGGCTAGAATAATGATAACCTTTAGATCCAAAGGAATGACGTGCACTCAACATACATTGATTATGTTTCGTCATTCTTTGGCTAAGTGTATCATATCTTTTTTCCATAAGGGAGTGACATGTGCCCAACATGCATTTGGTATGATCAGTTGTTCCTTGGGTAAGGTACAACATACCTTCTAGCCACATAGGAACAACTTGCACCCAATGATGGTGGCAAATCCCTTGAGCTTGAATGAGTGCTTAGAATAGTTGAGAGCATAATGCTCTCACCCATTTGTGGCAGCCCATTGGTTGCTCATGGAGGGTTCCTATTTCAAATCTCTAGCCTCGTATAGTTATGATTGACCTTCGGGCTTAATTTCCTATAGGTAGCAACCATCCTCATTTACTCCTTGGCCAAGAGATGTTGAAATGGGATCCTCTAGGGATCCCAACAATCAGCTTCTTGAATGTCTGCATAGTAATATTACTTCTGCAAACTTCCTCTCTTGAATATAGAAGGATGGTTAGTTCCGATACTTGTACCAATGAACGTTCGGGTTAGGTAACAGAATTTTCATTTGTACATACGGGGAAGAACAAAATCAAAGATGCATTGGTTCCAATGTCAAGTGTATCCATGATCAATGTGTTATTCATTGATAAGAGTGGAGCTTTATGGATAATGCATGTTGCATATTTTCTAAAGCTCCTCCTCATAGCAATGCATGTGATAGAAATATATTATATGGATCACTACATCTTTTAAAGTTTCTAACCATCTTAGCTTTCAAGAGAAAATTTTATCATTTAGACCATGACAAACAAGATTCTCAATTTTATCCTCCTAAACCTCACTAGGAATTTAAAATTTAGTGACTCCTCCAAAAAATGCAATTCAATTTTAGAGAAAGGATATCACTTATTCCTAGGAGTTTGAAATCTAGTGACACCATCTATGCGTGAAGCTCAATTAAAAATTATGGCTGTCACTATGCCCAAGTTTCTATATGCCAATTCACCAATTAAGTCATGCCCAAAAGTTTTATTTTCTAAACCTAGGCAAAAATTACTAAGTCTACAAAACAATGCTTAAAGGATTATAGGCACTTGTTTTAGATTTTTCCAAGTAAGATGGGATTTCCTTTTGGAGATCCAAAAGTCGATACCCACACATACTCTTGTGAGGATGCATGAGAATTAAATGATAAGGAAGTGTCAACCTTCCTCATAAATGCAAGCAAATGCATCCAATTGTATGGCAAACCAAACAATGAAAAATTCTAAACTCATACCTCATTTGAAGAGCAGTTGGTGACGAAGGTCTTTGTGTGAGAAACTCACAACATTGATTTTCAGCGTAGGCTTGATGGTTGATGTCAAATGCCAAGTTGAGCTTGGATTTGGCAATGGATTTGGTTCTGGCTCCTCCATTAGGTCATCGTCTTGAATATTTCTCTTCCTCAAACTCAAAATGAGTTTGAAGGAGAGAAGTGTTCTCAAATCCTCCCAATGGTGACTTGAGCTTGATGAAACCTTCGACTTTCTTGCCATACCACCTCTTCACAATTTTGACCTAGCTGCACTTTAATCAAGAACACACAAAACAACTCGAAAACGGGTTACGTTAGCCAAAAGCAAATTGAACCCAATTTTCAAATTGTCTTGCCCAGCTTGAAATAACTTGTAAATGCAATGAGGGTCAAAGCAAATCTTTTTGGTTTGAACTAGGCGGATAAATTCAAGTGGTCATGCACGTAGTTCATATCCAATTAAATTTCTCCCCTAATTCAAATTTTTAGTTTTATGATGGTTGGAAATTTTACTTTCCAACATGCAAGTGTGGAATTTCAAACATGCAAATGCAAGGGTTGATGCAATTTGGAAAACAAATATGAGATAACTACCAATTAACCTATTGGCAAGGACTCACCGAATTTTTGAAGTCCGGTGAGTGATAACTACAAATTAACCTATTGGAGAGGACTCACCGAATTTTTGAAGTCCGATGAGTAGGACTTACCTCCGTTCTGATCAGCGCGATGATTTGTTGTCCAATCCCGGAGTTGAAGATGTGGACGATTTTGTCTGTTTTGACATGCCAAACTCATTTGGTTGTCATTTGGACATGTGGGCCACCTGGTGGCCCTAGCCTCTCCCCATTGTATTGATATAGACATGTTGTTGTAGCGACGGGTTCTCCCTCTTGAATGTATTCCTTCATGAGCATGGTGAGGCTTTGTCCTTCTTAGGGGTGCCACTCTGACCATATTGATATTCCATTGAATCAACCCATACCTTGATCATGGATAAAAGGCTTCCTTGGGCATGATGACATGTGGACTCCACAATCAAACAAGAAACGCTTCATCCACAATGTCACTTGCCCTAGGTTGAATGGGTTTGGTCGAAGTGTGGGAATTCCAACAAGTGATGTGGGATATCTTGGACTTTGAATGTTACTTAAGTTCTTGTCCTTGGCCAAGATCTTCATGTGAATGTTCTCTTGATTTTTGCTTGGCCAAGATACTTCAAGGTAGGCTAGTTGAACTTAAATCCCTTGGAAAGCCATAACCTCCTTGAATACAAAGATGATGTTAATTCCACCCTTGACCTCCTTGTGAATGGTAGCCATTGGAGTTGTTGTTTGAAAAAGGTCCTCATGGGTCTTAGGGAAATAATTCCCACGCGTCCCATGATGACATGGATTTTCACAAATCATGTGAATATCCACGACTTGGATTATCTCCAATGACTTGGATATTCATGACACTTCAATGGGAGGTGTAGTTCCATAACTACCATATCCACCTTGTGAAGTGGTGTGCATGACAAGCTATGGGAACTCGAGCATTCTTCAATCCACCCCTTGAGTGGAGACCTTCTTCTCATCCATGATGAATGAGAATAGGACTCCTTCAGCTCCAGCATGAATGTGGTCATGGATTGGTGGAGCCAACCCATGACACGAGTGTTGGATGAATAGCCAACTATCCACCCCATGGTGGAGGCAAACCAAGAAGAATTTCTTGGAGCCTTCCACAAGCTTGGGTATGGATGACTTTGGCTCCTACTGAAAGCAAAAATTCTCCTGCAAAAGGCAATGGTGTTGCCTTGCGGACATTTGTTGAGGTACGCCTTGAATCATCTTGCAGTTCAGCACTTGCGTCCTCGTTGGCCATCCCATACAATGGGTTGGCCAACACTACCCTGTTTTCACACAAAGGAGAAAACAAACAAGGGTAATCCTTTCTAATAACTATTAGTACCTATAGCTTAATCACAAGTGATAGCTATCCTTCACTTCCTTTGCCTTCCCGGCAACGACGCCAGAAATGCTTGTTGACGACTCCTAAGATATACTAACAAATCATCCCCGGCAACAGCGCCAGAAATGCTTGTTGGTATTTCTTAACACCATAGATCATCTCTGGTAAAGAGATGAGATCCGCAAGCACACGGAAGATACCGTTGTAGCATTTCACCCATAAGTATTCCCAAGGGTATCGTATTTATCCCAAAGGAAGGCAATGGAATAAAACATATAATACTCTTATGGTCAAGCTATGAGATACTAATCAATTATCCGGATAGGGGGTTAGTTGATAATAGGGGTAGTGTGACACACACCTAGGCAATCTATTCCAAAGGGTAAATGGGTCCTGGAGGGAGATTGGATTAAGAGTTAGAGAGTTGCTCCTACAATGCTCCTAATACATATACATAGCCTAAGGTAGATACTAATGGTCATGTCATTGAGGAATTCCTATGCAATGCTATTCAACACATCAGGCACGGGCTTACTCCTAGCAATACTAGGGCAACTCCCGCCAAGAGCCTGTGGCATAGCCGAACGTGGAGGATTACAAAGGACAGATAGGGCTGTCACCACCTACTGCCTACCTCTTCAATCCGTGGGTCTACGAGACATCCAACACTACTTAAATACCCTAACACCATGCTAGCATACTAAGCAAATACCTTAAGAGCTGCAGCACAAGACATCCTAAGGCAATGAACTAAATCATCGTTGAACCAATTTTGATTGCATAGCATAGTTATTCATATTAACATAATCATATCATAACTACATAGACTATAGTGGGGGTCTATAGTATTTATGACCATAAGATGTGATCATGAGAGTACAATCATAAAGACTATACCTTCCACTTACATGGACTCCACAATCAAACAAGAAATGCTTTGTCCAAGTATATGTATAAAAGAAGACTAAAGATAATATCTTTATTGAGCACAAAGTCACAAATACAAGAGGGGAATACATGATATATACCTTTCCCAATGTGGAATTGGGAAGAGAGACTCCTTCTACTCCTTTCCCAATTTGGACTTGGGGCTAAAGGCTCTCCTCTCTACATCCTAACTCCTCTAAAGACTATGGAAGATAGTGTATACAATAGAATGATGCCCAAGTGGTGTGTGTTGGAGTGAGGGGTATGGGGTCCTATTTATACTAGTGTTGAGGTCGGTTCCCGCCACCAAAAGCGTGCGAATCAGTCGTCATTGACTCCAGGGAGCCGGGAGCAGCCAACACGTGGAAGTTGATCGCGTTTGGCGCGAGGACCAGGTCGGTCGAGCCCTTGGTTCGGCCGACCTGGTCAGGGCTCCAAATGGCCCGTACTTCCTCCAGGTGGCTGCCAGGTGGGTCCCATTGACTGATATTGGTGCTACACCATTGGATGGCCTTGGATACTTCTGTTTGTGGGCCATTTGATCCATGTGGTGCCACGCGTCGTCGCCTGATTGGCTGGGATGATATTTTATAGGATTGCTCCCCATACTTTTCCTCAATTCCTGTATAAATGTTTGCATACACATATTTCTCCAAGTACAAGTGGAAATAGTTCAAGTAGAAAGGTGATATGTGCAATAAATGATCAATCCTTCACATAATTGAGTTATATTGACGGCTGAAATTGGTATATAACAGCCGTCAACAGTAGGCCTGCTCTCTACCATTTCATGGCGGTAGCCCACTACGGGTACCTCGTCCTGAAGATGCCAACCCCCTTCGGCATCCTCGGGATCCGCGGAGATCACACCGCTGCACTGTTAGCCTTGGAGCAGCTCCAAGCACTCACAGCAGACCCAACACCTGTCCCGGGCGGCGCTGGATCAAGTCAACCTGATGAGTAGGTTTAGGCCCGATCTTCCGAAAGGTATGTCAATTGGGGTGGAGAACTCGACGTTGATGATCCGCGGCACTCGAGCGGTTCGAGTACCCCTGCAATCACTACACCACGGCTCCGTTAGTTATCAACCGTGCTGCACACGCTTGACCTCGCCAAGAAGGCTAATCCCTGCAAGTGCAATCGAGAACACGAGCAAGAACGTAGAAGACACAATCGGAAATCGCGAAATTGGGGTCTCACAAACCGTAGAACGGCGATATTAGTGATCTAAGCAAAACCCACCGAATATGACCGGCGGATGCAGTATTTATAGGCTAGGGGTCGACCAAAACACTATTAGACGCGTCCCTAATGGACTCTTACGAGATACAAGGCCCAAAGGCCCGATTCGGTGGCGCAGCACCGGACAGAAATCTGGACTCGACTTGTTTCGACGATTCCCAATGACCCCGGAGGAATTTTGAGGTGGGACCAGAACCATTGGAAAGTTTATCTTCTCCTCTTTCCGTGCATATGTAGAACGTCGAAAACGGAGTCCGTATGCCTCCTGGGCGTCTGTTTTAAGGTGGACTGCTCCTGGACTCCGAGTTGAACTCGAGTCCGAGTTGTAAACTGTTTCCATCTACTTGTGGACGTCCCAGGTGGTTCTCCACGCTCCCAAGGCCTCCTTCCTTCACTTGTTGATCTTTTCCATTATTCCTAATAACAATTAAATCATCACATAGCAATCTATTCTCAAACTCACATGCAAAAGAAGTTAAGAACGAATTCACCTGCTGATTTAATAACCGTGCCCGTGCTCTTGTGATTGGTCCTTGCAGTTCAATGCGCGTCTCTGCTGTTGTGATGTCCTCATCATCCTCCCCCTCTTGAATTGGAGTCGTCCTCGACTCAAGTTCATCTTCTTCTCCCAAGTACGGTCGCAAATCTGAAATGTTAAATGTAGGACTAACCCCAAAATCGGGAGGCAATTCAAGCTTATATGCATTATCATTAATCTTTTCAACGATCTTAAAAGGACCAGCAGCTCGTGGCATAAGTTTAGATTTTCTCAAGTCGGGAAATCGCTCTTTTCTCAAATGTAACCACACCAAATCGCCCGGTTCAAGTTTTACTTCTTTTCTACCTTTACTACCTGCAATCCTATACTTCTCATTCATCATTTCAATATTTTTCTTTGTAGTTTCATGCATCTTAAGAATGAATTCAGATCGTTGTGTAGCATCCAAATTTATAGTTTCAGAAGGAGGCAAAGGTAGTA
Organism: Tuctoria greenei; assembly: GCA_036927565.1. Lineage (NCBI taxonomy): Eukaryota > Viridiplantae > Streptophyta > Magnoliopsida > Poales > Poaceae > Tuctoria > Tuctoria greenei. Next base: position 76,182,618 of record JAYESD010000012.1, read on the forward strand.
AATCAATAGGAGCACGGGGATTGAAACCATACACTACCTGGAATGGACTTACCTTTGTCGTGGAGTGAACGGATCTGTTGTAAGCAAATTCTATATGTGGTAAACACTCCTCCCACAACTTCAAATTTGTTTTCAAGACAACCCGTAACATAGTGGATAAAGTACGATTAACTACCTCGGTCTGTCCATCCGTTTGTGGGTGACATGTAGTTGAAAACAACAACTTGGTTCCCAATTTATACCACAAAGTTCTCCAAAAATGACTTAAAAATTTTGCATCACGATCAGAAACAATGGTATTTGGCACACCATGTAAACGAACAATTTCCGTCATAAATAAATCAGCAATGTGTGAGGCATTATCATTCTTATAACAAGGTATAAAGTGTGCCATTTTGGAAAAACGATCAACAACTACAAAAATACTATCCCTCCCCCTCTTAGTCCTAGGCAAGCCCAAAACAAAGTCCATAGAAATATCCTCCCAAGGTACACTAGGAACAGGAAGAGGCATATAAAGACCATGTGGGTTAAGACGAGACTTAGCTTTGTTGCAAGTAGTGCATCGTGAAACGTAGCGCTCGACATCACGCCTCATCTTTGGCCAAAAGAAGTGTGTGGACAGCACGTCTTCAGTTTTCTTCACTCCAAAATGTCCCATCAAACCTCCTCCATGTGCTTCCTTCAAAAGCAATAGACGAACGGAGCTAGCTGGAACGCATAGCTTGTTAGCACGATAGAGGAGACCCTCTCGCACCACATATTTATTCCAAGTTCTTCCTTCTCTACAATTTTCAAAAGCAACTTTGAAGTCCAAATCAGTAGGATATAATGCTTTAATTGTTTCCAAACCAAAGATTTTATGATTAAGTTGGGACAGCATGGTATAACGCCTAGATAATGCATCGGCAATGATATTTTACTTCCCTTTCTTATGCTTAATGATGTATGGAAACGACTCTATGAACTCAATCCATTTAGCATGTCGTTTATTCAGATTGGTTTGACACTTAAGATATTTCAATGATTCATGATCGGAATGTATGACAAACTCCTTAGACCAAAGATAATGTTGCCATGTTTGTAATACACGGACTAAGGCATACAATTCCTTATCATAAGTGGAGTAATTCAGAGAAGGACCATGAAGTTTTTCACTAAAGAAAGCAACGGGTTTACCTCCTTGTATGAGAACGCCTCCAATACCAATGCCGCTTGCATCGCATTCTAGCTCAAAGGTCTTGTCAAAATCAGGAAGTTGTAGTAATGGTGCTTGTGTAAGCTTCAATTTGAGAGCATCAAAAGCTTGTTGCTGCTGTTCGCCCCATCGAAATGGAACTCCCTTCTTCGTTAGCTCATGTAGAGGTGCTGCAATGGTGCTGAAATCCCGCACAAAGCGCCGATAAAATCCTGCAAGACCAAGAAAACTACGAACCTGTGTGACGGTAGTTGGGGCTGGCCAGCTGGTGATTGCTTCAATTTTTGCCTCATCCATCTCAATTCCCTGCGAGGAAACGACATAGCCAAGAAACGAGACTCGATTGGTGCAAAAAACGCACTTTTCGAGGTTACCAAACAAACGTGCATCTCTCAAAACAGTAAAAACAGCACGTAAATGATCATGATGTTCATCATATGACTTGCTGTAAATGAGGATATCATCGAAGTAAACCACCACAAATTGTCCAATGAAAGCACGTAAAACCTCGTTCATTAATCGCATAAAGGTGCTGGGTGCATTAGTTAAACCAAAAGGCATGACTAACCACTCATAAAGTCCAAACTTGGTTTTAAATGCAGTTTTCCATTCATCTCCTAGTGCCATTCTAATTTGGTGGTAACCACTACGCAAGTCAATTTTTGTGAAGATGATAGCACCACTCAATTCATCAAGCATGTCATCTAATCGAGGAATAGGATAACGATATCGAATGGTGATGTTATTAATCGCTCGACAATCAACACACATGCGCCAACTACCATCTTTCTTAGGAACCAAAAGAACAGGAATGGAACAAGGGCTAAGGCTTTCACGAATGTACCCGCGGTCCAAAAGATCCTGGACTTGTCGCTGAATTTCCTTAGTTTCTTGTGGATTCGCCCTGTATGCTGCACGATTTGGCAAACTTGCTCCTGGAATCAAATCGATCTTGTGTTCAATGCCTCTCATCGGTGGTAAACCAGGGGGTATCTCGGAGGGAAACACATCCTCAAACTCCTGCAAAAGGTTAGCAACAGCAGGGGGCAATGCAATAGACAATTCATGAAGTGAAAACATGGCTTCTTTGCAAACTAAAGCATAGCACATCCCCTTAGCATCGAATAAATCAGCAAGTTCAGATTTAGTTGCAAGCAATGATGGTGATTTTAACTTAATAACTTGCTGTTTTTCAGATTCTAATTTAGTTGCTTTGCCCTCGCGAATTTTACTCTTCTCAAAATGCACAATTTCAGCAGGAGTCATGGGGAGCAAAGTGATTTTCTTTCCCTTATGCATGAGAGTATATTTATTGGTTCTACCATGATGAATAGCATCTGTATCAAATTCCCAAGGACGACCCAATAAAAGAGAACAAGCATCCATAGGAACAACATCAAAATCAGCAAAATCATGGTATGAACCAATTGAAAAATGGATTCTCGCTGTTTGTGTTACCCGAACCTTACCGCTGTTGTTGAACCATTGAATGTGGTACGGATGAGGGTGTGCTCTTGTTGTCAAACTGAGTTTCTTGATGACGTCCGTGTTTACCAAGTTATTGCAGCTACCTCCATCAATTATAGTGTGTACACGGCAGTCCTTGACGACGAGAAACATGTGGAAGAGGTTGTGTCGTTGTAGCTTGTCGTCGGTCTCCACTTTGGAGCTCAAGGCACGCTGCACAATGATGCTCCTATAGTTCTCCGTCGCCGCTGTACCAAGTACCTCTTCTTCGGTGTGTTCGTCATTTGGATCTGTAAAGTCAGTAGCAAGAGAATATTCATCTTCAACATCCGAAGTACTATCATACCCGCCATCGTCGCGTGCTATGTATGCTCGTTTGCTCGGGCAATCTCTCATCATATGACCAAGTCCCTGGCAGCGGTGACACTTAATGTCGGAAGTACGACCCGTAGAAGGAGTGGACGACGAAGGCTTGAATGATGTCGCCTTGCTGCCTTCCGGCATGCGAGAAGGTGGAGCAGCAGGTATAGTTCGTTGGCCGCCATTGGGTGGTGTAGTCGCTGCACGGGGGGCCGAAGATGGTGCTGTTTTGGATGGTGTAGTTGCTGCACGCGGCGTGAAGTTGCTCCTCGTGCGTTGTTACTGTTGTTGTCGGCCCTGCAATTCTTTTTCTGCCAACATAGCAAGCTAAAACAATCTGTTAACAGTATCATATTCTTTGTAATCAACAATGTCCTGAATTTCACGCCTCAACCCCCCATAAAAACGAGCTATTTTATCATCCATGTCCTCTACTACCCCACAACGCAGCATACCCTTTTGTAACTCTTGATAATACTCCTCTACGGACATGTTACCATGGTCTAAACGCTGCAATTTTTTGCGAAGGTCCCGCTGAAAAGATGGAGGAACAAATCGAACACGCATAGCTTCCTTTAATCTATCCCATGTTGGAGGATCAATTCTAGTTTTAACAAGTTCATTCCACCATATGATAGCAAAGTCCTTAAACTCACTAGTGGCTTGACGAACTCTATGTTGTTCAGGAACAAGATGGGAATTAAATTTTTGCTCTACTGTCATCTCCCAATCAAGATAAGCCTCAGCATCATAAGCACCAGAAAAAGAGGGTATAGTAAATTTCACTTTAGCAAAAGGATCATCAGGAGGGCGGTTATAATTGTTATGATTATTACCTCCCATACCTCGACGATAAAGTGGCAGTCTTGGCTGATTACTGTGATCTTCCAGTTCATCATAAGCATTATCTTCTTGTCTTCCAGCAAGAGGCAATCGAGCCTCAAAAGTATTCATCCGAAGAGCAAGGTCATCCAGTTTGCGAGTCAAGTTCGCCAATGACTCCTTCGTTGATGCGTTGTATTTGGCGAACATATCACGTAACTCAACATGTTGAACACATTCGTCATTATTTTCTTCTCCTGCCATTGTTAGTAGGAAACAAAAGACAACAACAAAAAAAATGTTATCCCTATCAACTACAGTGACAATGTGGAAGGTGGAAGAAAACAATCTCTCTCGCTCAAGCGTCTTACCACGCTCTTACAAGTGTTCTTACCGACACAACAGGTGGTGTGGACGGTGAGATGAACCAATGAAGCGTGGGGTGATTGCAAAGGTACCTGTTATGCTCAAGAGAAAGGTAGAGCTTGGATGGCACAATATGGTGGCTAATAAGCAGAAAATCGTTAACAGCTAAACAAAGTTGAATAAGTATTCAATGTAGGAAACTGTTGCTGGTCAACTGAGTGCCCTAGAGCCTAGCACAAAACAAGGAAGTATCAAGGCAAAAGAAAGACAGAATGATATAACCAAACAAACAGCACCAAGTGGTATAGGCCAATTGTTTTAATATGCGTGCTCTTCACTATTTTTTTTCTTTTTTTTTAATATTTTTTTGATATTTTTTCTTTACTCAGTAGCACAAATATAGGAAGCACACAAATTTGCAGCTCAATTGGATGTAATTTGCGGCCTATAGAAAATCAAGAAGGTTCTTTAAAATTCGTGCTGAAACTTCGGAGGCCGGATAGCCTATCTTCCGAGGGGAATTTGGGCAATCTAATTTCGCCGAACGCGGCTATGCCGCGCAAAATCGGATGCGAAATTTCGCGTAGATGAATTTGAAAAAAAAATTCGCCCGATTTCGAGTTCGTATGCGAAAGTTATGGCCGTTTTAAGGTAGGCTGTCCGAGTTACGTTTTTTTGGATGTTGATTTCAACTCGGTTTGAGAACAGAACTCGCAAACGGATACGAAAACGATCGGGAGTTTGCTCAGCAACTAATGGGGTGGTGTGTGATGATTCAAGGATAAATGGCACAAAGATTTGTCACCTAATCTAGGGCTGGCGATGCGGGAGTTCACGCAAGGCGGCTAGCTAGGGCAAACCGATGAACGTGGCGGATCGGTTTGTTATTTAGGGATTGTGGAATAGGTGTCGAATAGCAAGAAAACAAGGACGAAACACGATAACTAGGACCAAAAAAACACAAAGCTAAACCAGCAACAAGACTCAACCACACGAATGCAAACTCAACAATGCAAACTGAAAAACGAAACTGCAGGCACTATAGTCTGGAAAGCGGTAAAAACGATCTAATTTTTTTGTGGCTTTTTTGTGGACTCTAGGTACGAAACAAAATCGATCTAATGGAAGGAAGAAAAACAAAGATACCTCACGGGCAACCTGGAAATCTGATACCAATTGATGAGTAGGTTTAGGCCCGATCTTCCGAAAGGTATGTCGATTGGGGTGGAGAACTCGACGTTGATGATCCGCGGCACTCGAGCGGTTCGAGTACCCCTGCAATCACTACACCATGGCTCCGTTGGTTATCAACCGTGCTGCACACGCTTGACCTCGCCAAGAAGGCTAATCCCTGCAAGTGCAATCGAGAACACGAGCAAGAACGTAGAAGACACAATCGGAAATCGCGAAATTGGGGTCTCACAAACCGTAGAAAGGCGATATTATTGATCTAAGCAAAAACCACCGAATATGACCGGCGGCTGCAGTATTTATAGGCTAGGGTTCGACCAAAACACTATTAGACGCGTCCCTAATGGACTCTTACGGGATACAAGGCCCAAAGGCCCGATTCGGTGGCGCAGCACCGGACAGAAATCTAGACTCGACTTGTTTCGACGATTCCCAATGACTCCGGAGGAATTTTGAGGTGGGACCAGAACCATTGGAAAGTTTATCTTCTCCTCTTTCCGTGCATATGTAGAACGTCGAAAACGGAGTCCGTATGCCTCCTGGGCGTCTGTTTTAAGGTGGACTGCTCCTGGACTCCGAGTTGAACTCGAGTGCGAGTTGTAAACTGTTTCCATCTACTTGTGGACGTCCCAGGTGGTTCTCCACGCTCCCAAGGCCTCCTTCCTTCACTTGTTGATCTTTTCCATTATTCCTAATAACAATTAAATCATCACATAGCAATCTATTCTCAAACTCACATGCAAAAGAAGTTAAGAACGAATTCACCTGCTGATTTAATAACCGTGCCCGTCCTCTTGTGATTGGTCCTTGCAGTTCAATGCGCGTCTCTGCTGTTGTGATGTCCTCATCACAACCTCTGCCAAGCATGCGTCAGCGCAAAGAACCCGCCACGCCTCAGCCGCAGCCCCCCGGTAGCACTGACACCTCCGTCAAAGCTACCAAGCCCAGTGCCGGCACTGCTAGGTCCACTCGCAAGACGAGCAGTCATGGCGGGAAATAGGGATAACTCGCTCATCAACCATAGCAGCTACCCATGGAACTTTGGGCGCCCCTGTTGTAAATACTAGGCTTAGTAGAACCGTGTAAAAGAGTAGTAGGACTTAGGAGCAGCACTGAGGACAACCGAGCGCCGGGAGGGTCAGGACCAGAGTGCGCAGTCAGCTTAGCTTGGTTCTAAACCTCTGCCTCCCTCGTCACACGGAGGCAAGCCATTGCCCTCTTTTGTAAAATCCTGTCTCCTCCTACAAACTCCTATCGAAAATTCACTGTTTTACTTAAAAGCTTCTTAAAAAACTTTGTTCATTTAATTACGCATTAGTTTTATGATCATGCCATGATAACCTCGCTTACCATGTGCTACCTTCATATTCACCGTCGCATACTCTGTAACTCATCCTAAGCTAAAGTCATGTAATCCAGCTATAGGCGGGCCAACGAAAGTTCCCATAAAGATGGAAGTGAAAGCAGCAAAAGTGTAGCAGGCACCTCGGGAATCGTCGTGACAATATCCCAGCAAGCAAAGATCACGTCGCCACGACCCCTCAACCAGAGGGGGACACGTGGTAGCAGCAGCAGAAGAGCACACCGCTTCGACTGATCAAGACAAAATTAAAAGATCACGCGGGAAAGTAGGATAAGGCCCCACCCTCGGGCTCGTCGCCTCACCCCAAGGTGGACCCAGGGGCCATGTCGGTACCCGGCATACCGGGTACCCTCGCGCACAGGTTAGTGCCGCCTAGGTACCTCGCCTCCCATAAGGGACAGGGTTCGAAGGCGCCACATGTCAAAGAGACCTGGACCCGCCAGCCTCAGATCGGAGGTCCGGGGTGCCTACAAGGCATCCCGAAGGAGGCACTAAGCTCCACCTCGCTACAAGCTCCCATGCAGTCACGTGTCCAGCAGGATGGGACCCGCACCTCCTCCGCGGAGGTGAGCTCCCAAGCTACCACGTGGCCCACGAAGTAAAGACCCGACCTCCCCCACGGAGGCAAGCACCGTAGTTGGGGTGAGATCTGGCCTCCCCCGTGGAGGTGAGCTCCCGAGCTGCCACATGGCCCGCAAGACGGGCGTGGCCTCCACCATGGTGGAGAGCTCCCCAACGGTCGCATAGTCAGTCCACTTGCCCTGAGCGAATAGTGAGGAAGTTAAGAGGGCGGTACGCCTTGTCTTCGTCAAGCCTTGAAGATAAGGGGCTTCCCAGACGCATGGTGTGGCGCACGCCTAATGTCAGGTACTGCTACGACTAATTGCATCACAGTGAAGGTGCCACAGGCCTATCCAGCTCCACCAAGTGGGTAGCTTACGGCGCCAGAGACAGTTGGATGGGACATTCCCTGCCATTGTCAGCAATAGCGTGTGGGCTACTGACGACCCGGGCGGCAAGACGGTGAGTCCTCTTGTCCACGGTTAGAGCAAGCTTATAGAAGAAGCCTTAGATCTTTAGGATAAGATCGCCCTGGGATCACCTGTTGGGCCCCGGGACCCCACTTGTAAGGCGTTCGACCTTGACTATAAAAGGCCCGGACCACACCGATACAAGGACCACACTCAGAATCTTCGATACACCCACATATGCATACACACTCACCAAGCAATACAATCCACCATGGAGTAGGGTGTTACGCTCCTTGCAGCCCGAACCACGTAAAACCAACTGTCTCATACTCTTCTGCTAGAACACTAGTTTGAGGCCTAAGCCCCGCCGAACAAGAACCTCGACGGGCTGCTCCTTAGCAAATCCGGGGGAAGTATCGCATTGACCCTTCGACAAGGACAATAGTGCCACCACAAGGCCAAGTGTGGGTGCGGCGTAGCTGAATATTTAGGTGTGCTGCTGGTACTGTATGGACCTTTGGATGGTGCAGGGAATGGGAGTTGAGGAGGGCTACCCTGGGATCTGCATGGCACATGAGGGGGTCCGTAAGTGGGAGAATGGAGATTCAAGCTTGCCGGTAAAACCTTAGTGGGTCTGTACATACTAGTAGTCCCTTTTGAAAGGCTATTTTGTGATCTCTTGGCCGCACACCAATGGAAGTGTGATAAAGCATAATTGAGGTTCTTAGTCACCAAAAGGTGGTGAAATCACGAACATGTGAGTAAAGTGGTACAACCTCTACAGAGTGTTAAACATATCATGATAGTTGTGCTCCCGGTTATGAGCACCTGGACAACTTCCATGATTAGAGTTGGAATTTGGATTTGGGATGGTTCCTGATATGGTTATGGTTTGGGTTATGATAATGGAACATGTCGTGTTATGAAGGTGAAAAATTGGCATATGGATTGTTATTAAATTGATGGATGTGGTATGATGGTAATTGAGGATGCTTGGTACATGTTATAATAACTACTTGGGTTATGATGGGATTAAATTCACATAGACATTTCAGGATGCTTTTTACATGTTTTGAATGTACTTTTCAGCAATTAGCCATTTATTACCATCCTTGTTTTTAGCTACATGTCATATTTTCCCACACTTGTTGAGTACGACATGTACTCACCCTTGCAATTCCCCCATCAACAGTTCCAGGTGATGATTGGGAGTACCATGAGGATCATGTGGAGTATTAGGTTGCGTTCTATCATCAACTGCCTGTGGAGTGGTGTCACGCTATTTAGTTTAGTTATCTGCTGCAATAATAATTAAAGATTTGTAATTGGTGAACCATTGGATTATTATAATAAGGTAACTAATTACTCTTGTGACGTGGTTATTTTCTGTATATCATTTTCGATCCACTCGTTTATATGTGAAGAACATCGTGGGCACACATATGCGTCGTGCTTGGTTCATTTTCGGAACCTGGTGTCACAAATTGATATCAGTGCCAAATTGACTGTAGGACGCAACCTAGGTAGAATGGAAACTTTAGAGCACATAGGAACACTTAGTAAGGGTCATAGTTGGTTGGTGTGCTGATTTTTGTGTGATGATTGCTTGTGTGCTTTGTGCTTAGTAGAGGATTGTGGGGTGCTTCAGCACTGGTCCACTACTCTATATAGGCTTATATATGTAGTTACTTAGTTTCATATCCCTTGATGCATATAGTTGGGAACATTTTATAAAATCCTTCCATCTCTTGCTCTTTTTCCTCGGACGCCGGGAGTGACTCGCAACCAAAGGAACGCTGATGGCGATGAGGAGAACAATGGGGTACCTCAGAACATTCCCCTTGGACCTGAAGCCAGCAACTTTGAGCGCTTGATGGCTGTGCAAAATTAGCTCATGCAAACCATGATGCAAACTTTGGGACAACTGCAAGCTAATAACTAGCCCCACATGCCTGCGCCGCCACCACCGACACCCCCACCACCTCATAACCGACTAGGAGAATTTATGAGGCCTAGGCCACCTACTTTTTCTCAAGCCAATGATCCTATGGAAGCTGATGATTGGCTAAAATCTTTGGAGAAGAAGCTTGCTATTGTCCAATGCAACAACCGGGAGAAAGTCCTGTTTACCTCCCATCAGCTAGTTGGAGTAGCTGCGGATTGGTGGGAAGCTTTTTGCAATGCCCATGCAAATCAGGAGAGAATCACTTGGGCGGAATTCAAGGAGAGCTTCCATTCTCACTATGTTCCTGAAGGTGATGATCTTGAAGGGGCAAGAATTTGAAAACCTAAGGCAAAGAAAGTTAAGTGTGAGTGAGTACCTTAATAAATTCACTCAACTCTCAAGGTATGCTCCAGAAGATGTTAATATGGACAGCCGGAAGCAATATTTATTCATGAGAGGTCTAAATAATGAGATTCAAGTTCAATTGCTTAATGGTGATTATGCAAATTTCCAGAAGCTTGTAGACAAGGCTATTGTGGTTGAGAACAAGATTCGTGAGATAGAGCAAGATAACAAGAGGAAGATGCCATACCAAGTACAGCCGCAAGGAAGCAATGTTCTCCCCCGCTATGCACCACAAAATGCACCATATTGCAACCCATCCGCTCCTGTGCACCTATGCTGCTATTCTGCACCGCTCAAATCAGCCACAACAACAACGCCCCGCTATGCAAGCGCCTCACTATCCTGTGCCACCTGCACCACGTCCCAATATGGTGGCTAATGCTCAAAATCAGTTGCGCCCAAGTTTTCCTGGTACTACGGGCAGCAAGACATGCTATGTATGTGGAGAGGCAGGGCACTTCGCAGGTCAATGCCCTTAAAGAAGCTATGTAAAAGCCCAAATTTCCAAAATTCAAAATTCAGTTAGGACAAAAATTTTGAATGTTAAAAAGAATTAAAAAGGAATTGAGAAAAACAAATTGATTCAAACTCCAAATGAGGGAATTCAAAAAAATAAACTTAGCTACTGTTTAAATGAACTTAACATGAAGATTTGAGTTGACCAGTGGATTCCAAATATTCCAAATAGCATCCCTGAAAAGTTTCATAATTTTTGAAGCAAGTCTGCTATTTAATTCAATAGGTACAGTGAATTCAACTCAAATTCAAATTCATATTTGAATTCAAATGAAACTTTGTCAAATGAACAATCTGATTCCAGAATCAATTTCTGCACCTCCAAATTTGTCTATCATAAAATATCTAGAATTTTTGGACACAAGTGGGTGGGAGAATTCAGTGTCCAGAGAAGATAGAGATGAATTGAGAGGTGGGACCCAGTGGTCAGTGGGTCAAATTCGCCCCTGCTCTTCCCAGGGCGCCACCTCCGGGTATGCAACTGCCACAGAGCTGCTTGCATTGTAGAGGTCACCTCCAGCTGCCCCCAGCTCGCCCTGAACTCCTCCTTACCCCCCCCCCCCTCCCCCCAAAGCCCTGAGTCGACCATTTCTTCCCTGTTAACTTTCCAGCGCCATTGTTGCCTCCCTCACGAATTCATCTCTGTCCAGCCAAATAGAAGCAAGGTCACTCAGGTTTGATCCCCTTGTTGTGCCTCTCCTCACTTACCAAGATCGTGCGCACCTCCCTGACCTTTTATTTGCCCAACCGGAGCCTCCCGAAGCTGTTAACGTCGAAACCGTGGACGCCGGAGAAGTCCCCTGTTTGGCCGCCCTCTGCTTCCTCGACGTCCCGGCTATACAAGCTTCATCTTGCCTCGGTCCTAGAAGAAAAAAGGTTTTCCTACTCATGTTCTAGCTGCTTGTAAAGTTTTATCCCATGTCATGCCTCCTAGCCCCCGTATTTGCTTTTGTTGTGATGAACTTCGGTTATGAGTAGAGTTGCTTCGTGCGTGAAATTCCTTTTATACAGTTAATTAATATTCCTTGTGCACTTGTGCTACGTTGTTCTATATGGTCAGGCCCATCACCTCGAAGAAGATCAATCGAGTTTCATCGAGTATTCATGCCGGAATAAAAAATTTCCCCAACCGCCGGTCCTTCCCTCCTCGGTCCATCGGCGCTACCATTCTCCAAGCCATTTCTCTCCTTCCTATGGCCAGATTCTTGTTCCCCATGCTTCCATGAAGCTTCCATATGTCTTCCCGACCGATTTAGCCCACCGGAGGGCTCGACCGGCATGGCCGAAACCCTAATCACCGCCGCCGCCATCGCGCTGCCATTTCCAGCCACCTATCGCCGTCGAGGACTGCACCACCATGTTCCTCATCTGATTTTAGGTGGGGCGGCGAGATTGGAGCGTCGCCGTGCCCTGGAGCGGGCTGCGGCGAGGGGCCGCTGTCGGGCGCCGCCGCGCGCCGTCGGAACCGACGGTGTCGCGAGGTAGAAGACGAACCCCGCGGGCCCCGGCTGTCAGCCAAAGAAGCGGCACACCCGGATCAGCTGTGGTTCAGGGATCGTTTGTGACCATGCGGTTAACCTGGTAACCCTCCGTGTTGCCTCCCAGGTATTGGTCCATTTTAAACCCGTGGGCCCCCTGGATTATTCAAACATTTCCCATTTGAAATTTATTTCAGATTTTGCCCCAACTTGGAAAATCTATAACTCCTAGGATACTTGTCCAAGAATTCCCAAATAAATTTTGTTAGAACCAGAATGAATAGTACTTTCCAGTGGTACACTTGGATTTGTACGAAAGTCCATATAATTTCTCCATAATTCCAATAATCAAAATGCCTATAGAATTAATTCCTGTAGTTCTGCTCTTTGGAAAAATACCAAATTTTTCCAGAACCTTCATTTGAATATCCTTGAACTCTAGTAAGAATTTCAAGGTCATTAGACTTCATTTACATGGTCTGATCCCCTGTGTATTCTTTATGCACATAAAAATAGTCAAATTCATTTAGAAATTGTACAGAAACTTGTGCAAACTTCTAAATTGAATATCTCTCAGTATAAAGCTTAAAAGTTTGCCAAACCAACTTTGTAGGTTTTATCGTTAACCACACTAACCATAACTACAACCCAATCTTCATGAAAATCCATAGATTTTCCTGTAGAGCCCTTTAAGGCAAAAGCACGTTTGATTTTTATCTGCTGATTCACTTCATAGACAAATCTGAAATTTTGACAAAATGTTGTTTATTAAGTTTCTGAAGTCCTGTAAAAGTTTCAGCTTCATTGGACTTTATTAAGCTAGTTCAATCTAAAGATTTTCCTAACTGGTCATGGAATAACCCAAAAACAACAGAAACATTTCAGTAAATTATCCCAACTTGTAAATTCAATATCTCACAGTTTAATGCTTAAAAAATTATGAAACAAATTTTCCTAGAACCAGTGAGACCACCCTCTATATGGTACAACCACTGGTAGCCATGATAGACCTCCATAATTACAACCAAAATTCAGAGAAGGCTTTTACTTGTTGGAACTTTAGAGTCAACAAGCTTCCTTGAACATCTCCAATTTTGGTCTAGATCTTCCTCATAGCACCTAATATCCCCTGTAAAATTTCCAAAACCATTAAGATTAAATTCATATACTTAACTGTCTTTCCTTTGAACTATAATATAATACCGGTATTGATTAACTTGCATAATTCTTTGCATATTGATTAGTTTCCGAGCTCAAGAGGACCCCGGAGCTACTTCAAGTCTTCCCTCTGGAGATTAACTTTGATACCGTCTCACAACCAGACAAGCCCCGGTTTGCATTTAAGCGCTATTACAAAATTTTGTATCACCTATGTCTAGGGTGGGTATTGTGAATTAGGGCTAAGGTGATTGAAAACCCACTTGCATGACCAGATCAACCTATGGAGTATTTGGTTAGTTGTCAAGTCATCGTGTAGACTATGCTATGCTAAATGTTGTTAAGGATTCGGTAGAAGTCGAGTAGTTGGAATCTACTCGCATGGCTAGGATTTTTTCACACGAGATTCGTTCAATGAGAATGAAGTAGTAATCTGAAAATGAGACCGGGCAGGGGCGTAGGATGAAGCAAGACATGGTCTTGGGTGCGTAGCTCTGCCAGTGTCGGTTAAGGACCGATCCGTATGCCGCCCTGCTGCGCAAGTCTGAACTGTATCGGAGTCATACTGGATATATGGGGTCCAGTAAACCGATGTACCTTGGGAAGCTTTTGTTGAGACTTTTTCGATCGCCTCAGGCTTTGGGCCGCAACACAGTAGACGGAAAATCGCTCACGACATCTTCACAGCGAAAGGGTGCACCGTGAGTGGGGATACTGTCCTAGACGATTGAATCGATTCAACTTGGGTGGAACTTGAGAAATGTGGCTGCGTACGACGTCCGTGGAGTGCACCAATGTGACTTCCAGTGCAGGCGTACGTGTCGTGCATTCCGGGTATCATTGATTCAAGCCACCATCCCTCGTGGATATGAGTACCACTTGTTCACTGAGTTGTGACGTAGTTAAGTACTTGCACTTGAGATGAGAATTAATTGCTACTGTTATGAACATTATATTATCATGGTATTGCTATGTTATATGTATTAGTATAGTGCTCACTAAATTTAATTTCCACCTTGGGCATGCAGCATCGTGATGAAACGTTTCTTGTTTGATTGTGGAGTTACGATGTTGCCCCGCACAAGGTTTAAGCTGCTGCTATAAATCTGAAAATAAGGACCCACATTTAGGCAAGTCCATTATGCAAATCTGCCATCCTATGTTTATGTCTTTACCCTCATGTAGAGTTTTATGTTTAGGTGAGACGGTTAAGTCTTGCTGAGCCTTCATGCTCACAGTTGCTATATAAGTTGTTTTGCAGGTACTAACCTCTATGCTTATGATTATGGTTGTCCGATGAGACTCGGGACTCTCCGAGTAATATACTCATGTGGGAACCATGCCGCTGCTGTTTGGTTTTCGTGGCTAGTGAGGAGCGTCCGTGGGCTAGACGGCTTCTTTTTTGCTTATTAGACCGGAGTACGGGAGTTCTAATCTTATCTTCCGCTATAGTTTATTTTTATAAACTATTTGCAAACTGAATATCTTTGTAAATTTCAGCAAATGATTTATGTAATACGCGTTCCTTTACATGTGTGTTGTTGGGTGTCGCATCGCACGGCACCACCCAATGCGATTCCTGGAAAGTGTGGACTCCGGTTCCCACAACCTTGAACATATGGAGACATTACATTCTTGGTCATAGATGTGAGATTTACACAGATCACAAGAGCCTCAAGTACATATTCATGCAAATGGATCTGAATTTGAGACAACAAAGATGGTTGGAGCTCATTAAGGATTATGATGTGGGAATCAACTATCACCCAGGAAGAGCCAATGTAGTGGCCAACGCCTTGAGTTGAAAAGGAGCAAGCCACCAACTCACAGTTAGGGAGTTGCCATCCGAGTTATGTAAGGAGTTTGAATGGTTGCATCTTGGGTTTATGAATGAGATGGGAATGATGGAGTTAAATTCGACCCAAGAACAGAAAATTCGAGAAGGTCAGACAAAGGATGAGGAAATCCAAGAAATCAAGGAAAAGATCCAAGAAGGGAGAGAATTAATATTTGATGAAGATGACCATGGCACCCTATGGCTTGGGAAAAGAATTGTTGTGCCTAATGTGAAGCAAATTCGCAAGACGATATTGAAGAGGCACATGACTCGCCTTACTCCATCCAACCCGGTTGTACGAAGATGTACAAGGACTTGAAAACTTGCTATTGGCGGGATGGGATGAAAAAGGACATAGCTGAATATGTTGCATTATGTGACATGTGTCAACGAGTGAAGGTTGAACATCAATGGCCAGCTGGACTATTGTAGCCCTTGAAGATACTGGAATGGAAGTGGGAAGAAATCGACTTCATAGTTGGATTACCGCATACCTAGTCCTGTTATGACTCTATATGGGTTATTGTGGATCGGTTGACGAAATCAGTTCATTTCATTCCCGTCAAGACCACATACACCACATCAAAGATCACAGAACTGTATATGGAGCATATTGTATGCTGACATGGAGTTCTGAAGAAAATACTCTCCGACCGAGGCTCTCAATTCACCTCTAGGTTCTGGGAGAAACGGCATGAAGCTATGGGTACCAGGTTAACTTTCAGCTCAGCATATCACCCACAGACCGATGGGCAAACTGAGAGGACAAACAAAATATTAGAAGATATGTTGAGAGCTTGTGCCTTGAAGCATGGACACAACTGGGAAAAGAGCTTGCTGTATGCTGAATTCTCGTACAACAATAGTTACCAAGCCAGCTTGAAAATGTCATCTTATGAAGCACTATACGGGAGGTAAGTGTAGGACACCCTTGTTTTGGAATGAAATGGGAGAGAACCAAGTGTTTGGACCTGATGTGCCACAAGATGCTGAAAAGCAGGTGCAATTAATACGTGAGAACCTAAGGGCTGCTCAGTCACGACAAAAAGGCTATGAGGATAATAGGCGAAGAGACATAGCTTTTCAAGTTGGAGACTTCGTGTGTCTCAAAGTGTCACCTATGTGAGGTCATAAGAGATTTAACGTCAAAGGAAAGTTGACACCTCGCTATATCGGACCATTCAAGATTTTAGACAAACGTGGAGAAGTGGCATATAAGTTGGACATGCCAGCACATCTTTCTGATGTCCATGATGTATTTCATGTTTCTGAGCTTAAGAAGTGCTTGAGGGTACCAGAAGAATAGGTACCCATGGATGAATTGGAGCTAGAGGTAGATTTGACTTATGCCGAGCAACCGATCAGAATCATGGAAACAAAAGAGAGAGTCACAAGGAACAAGGTAATTCGATGGTGCAAAGTACAATGGAAACACCATATTGAATCAGAAGCAACTTTGAAGTTGGAAGAAGATCTCAAGAGAGAATTTCCCTATCTTTTTCCTTCTATGTCGACTCTCGAGGGCGAGATTCATTTTAAGGGGGGTAGGTTTGTAACACTCTCATTTTCATCCATCATGCATTGCATTGATTCTTATACATGTCTAACATAATGAAACACAAAAAAGAACAATATTAAAATGAATTAGAACAAAAACAACAATTTAAAACCTGGCTTAATACAGACTTGTTCGAATTGGACCCCGGACTAGTCCGATTTAACTACTGTTGTCCCCCGGACTTTTCCACTAATTGCTATGGATTAGTCCGGAAACCATTTATGATATTCACCGGACATGTACGTTTATTTTGCGGACTAATCTGGTTTTGTTTTTGTTTCCGTCTGGACTTGTCCGTTGCATATACGGACTAGCCCGATGATCGCTGCTGAAAATTCCCAAAAACTTTGTCCGGATTTGAGACTGGACAATCTCGGACTCGTCCAGCTTGACACCGGACTTGTCCTATTGACTTTCTGATCTTGAACGGACTTGTCTGGATTTACACCGGACTTTTCCGTTGGACTTTTTGTACCCGATCGGACTTGTCCGTCCTCACTACGGACTAGTCCGATGTGTACAGTTTCAACTCGGATTCTATTTTTCATCCACGGTGAGTTATTTGTTAATTGTGTTAATTAGGCCCAAGAACATCGTGCCTCACCTCTGAGGATCCCAAGAGGGACACTACCTCGGCCGCTACTTGTATCCACCGCCTTATACTTGGATTCCACCCTAACCCTACCACCTCTCCTATATAAATAACCCACCACCCAACCTTTATCCCTTTACCATATTAGACGAATCCCAGTGCCTGCTCTCTTCATAGCCGCTACTCTCCAAGGGATAAGAAGGAAGGAAAGGGAAGGATGAAGAAGGAGAGGAGGGAATCAAGCGAGATCGTCATCGCTGTTGCGATCTTCTTCATCGATTCTTTGACGTCAACTTTCTCTTCGTCAATCCTTCATCTTCATCGGATCTAGACGTCAATTTCCCGTGTTTCATCGAAGGCATCAACCCCTTGAACCCTAGGATTCACGGTAAATACCTTAGATCCATCTTTCATACATCAATTATTATTCCATATTTAACACAAACTATGCTCAAGTTGGAAATTCGCTAAAATGCTAGTCATAGCGGACTTGTCCGGTCTACTGCGGACTAGTCCGTTGAGCTTTCTGGTCCAGAGCGGACATGTCCGGCTCATGGTGCGGACTAGTCCAGTCCCTCAGTTCTGGAATCTTAGAACTTCTTTAGTTTTCTCCATAATGACTCAAAACTTGCTCTAACATGTAAAACTTGATTGTAACTAGTTAATAAGCAACAATAGCACCCTAGTAACATGCATTACATCATAATTGCATCACTCATGAATGTCATGGCATATTGAGTACTATGTGAGCATTTATTGATTGTAGTGTTTGATTTGCATGTTTGTCGCGCGGAATAGAAGGTAACACCCTAGAGGGTGCTTACGAGGACCTTCAGCACCAGAACTTTGAAGCTTTTGATCCAAACCAGCCTCAAGAGAAAGGCAAATGTCCTTGAACATTTTGATGCTGTTTTGAAATGTTTTGTTTGCAAAATTGCGTGCTTTTGTAAAATTGATGGGAAACCCATGATAGGAGTATACTAAACTTGTATGACCATCCTTGTCGCACTGGATATATTGTAGAGAGTCGGGTAGGGTATTTTCTAGTTTTGCTTCGCGTTGCTTAATTGGGATTGAAAATAACCAAATGAATCATTATGAACTAATATACATATGGACTATGTGAATTGATGGTAATGATGACTTGAGTAACAATGGAACTGGGTTGATCTAAGCAAGCATGGGTTGTGGAATGGGTTGGATGATATGGTGGTTTTGCTTGCCTTAGATCTAAGGACTGGTTCATGCGAGAATAAGCTTGGACAACAGTGCCACCACAAGGCCAAGTATGGCATGGCTTAGGTGAATATTTACGTGTGCTGCTGGTATTGTATGGACCCTTGGATGGTGCACGGAATGGGAGTTGAGGAGGGCTACCCTAGGATCTGCGTGGCACACGAGGGGGCTCGTGGGTGGGAGAATGGAGATTCAAGCCTGCTGGTGAAACCTTAGTGTTTCCATACATACTAGTAGTCCCTTTTGAAAGGCTATTTTGTGATCTCTTGGCCGCACACCAATGGAAATGTGATAAGGCATAATGGAAGTTCTTAGTCATTGAAAGGTGATGAAATCACGAACATGTGGGTAAAGTGGTACAACCTTTACAGTGTTAAAAGCTATCATGATAGTCGTGCTCCCAGTTATGAGCACCTGGACAACTTCCACGATTGGAGTTGGAATTAGGATTTGGGATGGTTCGGATATGGTTATGGTTTGGGTTTTGATAATGGAACATGGCTAGTTATGAAGCTGAGAAATTGACATATGGATGGTTATTAAATTGATGGATGAAGTATGATGGTAATTGAGGATGCTAGGTACATGTTATAATAATTACTTGGGTTATGATGGGATTAAATTCATATAGACATTTTAGGATGCTTTTTACATGTTTTGAATGTACTTTTCAGCAATTAGCCATTTTTATCATCCTTGTTTTTAGCTATATGTCATATTTTCCCACACTTGCTGAGTACGACATGTACTCACCCTTGCAATTCCCCCACCAACAGTTTCAGGTGATGCTTGGGAGTACCATGAGGATCTTGTGGAGTATTAGGTTGCGTGCTATCGTCAACTGCCTGTGGAATGGTGTCACACTATTTAGTTTAGTTATCCGCTGCAATAATAATTAAATATTTGTAATTCGTGAACCATTGGGTTATTGTAATAAGGTACCTATTTACTCTTGTGACCTGGTTATTTTCTGTATATCGTTTGTGATGCACTCCTGTATGTGTGATGAACATCCTGGCCACACATATGCGTCACACTTGGTCCATTTTCGGAATTGGGTGTCACAGTGATTTTCGCCAAGAGCCTGTGGCATAGCCGAACGTGGAGGATTACAAAGGACATATAGGGCTGTCACCACCTACTTCCTACCTATTCAATCCGTGGGTCTACGAGACATCCAACACTACTTAACTATCCTAGCACCATGCTAGCATATTAAGTAAATACCTTAGGAGCCCGAGCACAAGCTATCCTAAGGCAATGACAAACCTAAACATCGTTGAACCAATGTCTCGCTATAGTGGGGGTTTGTAGTGTTTATGATGATAGATTGATTGTTATGGCATAATCATAAAGACTACTCCTACCACAAACATGTAATTTACAATCAAACAAGAAATGCTTCATCCAAGTATATGAATAAAAGAAGACTAAATATAATATCTTTACTATGCATAAAGTTACAAATACAAGAAAATATACATGAGCCATACCTTTCCCAATTTTGACTTGGGACTAGAGGCTCCTCTCTACAGCCTAACCTGCACTAAGGAACTAGGAGAACTAGGTTGTACAATAGAATGATACTCAAGTGGTGTGTTTTGAAGTGAGGGGTGAGTGGTCCTATTAATACTAGTGTTGAGGTCGATTCCCGCCACCAAAAGCGCTCGAATTAGTCATCAACGACTTCAGGAGGCTGGGAAGAGCCAACATGTGGAAGTTGACCGGGTTTGGAGGAGCTACCAAGTCGGCTGAACCACCTGTTCGGCCGACCTGGTAAACTCTACAAACGGGTTGTGCATTCTCCAGGTGGCTGACAGGTGGTCCCTTGATTGTTTCTGGGCGCTACACCGTTGGATCTCCTTGGATACTCCTGTAAGTGGACCATTTCATCCATGCGCTGCGACATGTTGGCGTTTGATTGGCTGGGAAGGTATTCTTTAGGATCCATCCCCTTGTTTCACTTCAATTCTGTATAAAATATCTGCATGCACTAAATTCTCCATGTACAAGTGGAACTAGGTTATTTCTAACTATGATGTGTGTAAGAAATATTAATTCCTTCACATAATTGAGTTATATTGATGGTCAAAATTGGTATATAACGACCGTTAACAAACTCCCCCAAGCTTCCCCTTTGCTCGTCCCGAAGCAAAGATAAAGACTTAAGTTGTTGATCAGAAGTTGCTACAATGTCCTATTTTCCAAAAGTACCAAGTGCACAACAAAGTATTCTACCTTGCATTGAATAAATTGACTATGGTACCTCACCTTTTTTCTTAGTTTTATGGGGCTTATGCCTCATCCTTTTCTTTGGTGGTTGAAGGACAGAACAACAAAATGAGCATGCATCCTCTAATGTTTAAGTTCCACTCAAATTCTCGGAGAATTTCAAATGGTGTTTTGATTTAAGTTCCTCAAATGATGCACTCAATCACTCCTATGTAGGAAGTGGTATTTGTATCCTCACCAATGCAATGCCTTTCTTGTACTACATCTAAATAAGGCTTGTATGTGGAGCTTGGTAGGGATCAAGAGTAGGCATATTTGCAACACATATATTGCTAAGTCAAAAGAGTAAGCCTTAGAAGAAAACAAACCATACTTTTGACAAAGATTTGTGCAAGTGGGATGGAATATTTGTGGAGTGGAAATATGAAGATGACTCCTTCATATGCACTCTCGTTTTGTGAGGATGAAACATTGCTACTTATTCTCTTTTTTTTTTCTCACAATCTTGTACATGAGCATGCATTTTCTTTTTCTTGTAGCCATGTCATCTATGCCTCTCCTTTTTTCCAGTTAATTTTGAGAGAGTATTATGCATGAAAATCATAGAGTATCTTCTTGGTGGTGGAATGGTATGATAAAATTTTGCTAACTTCTAGTGTAGAAGTTTAGCATGTGCCCGTGTAATCTTCATCTTAAAAGCATGAAAAGATTCTCTCATAGGTCTATAATAGTTTGACCAGGCTCAACGTGAAGGCAAATAGCATATACATAAGGTTTATCTAATTCAAATCACCATATAGCTTTGGTAGGAATTTCTATCAAATGAGGAACTCCCATTTTGAATTTTCTCCGAGAAATTAAGTTTCACTTTCAACTAGGATATTAGCAGCTCTTATCACTATATGATATCCCACAACAACCTATAACTGGACTTAGATTTTGCTATAACAATTTAAAAGTTTCAGGCAAGAATATTATAGGCCAATAAACTCAATACTTGGAGAATACTAAGTTGTATGCAATGGACTAGAGAAAATAAAACAGAGCAACTATTCATCATTTAAACTTATTCGAAGTAAAAATATTCTTACCGCACATCCTTTATTTTATTAACCTACCTATACTACATTATTATTATTTTTTTTAGATGCAAATGTGGTGGAAAGAAAGAAATAAAATAAAGGAATGCAAATGGGGTGTGATACAAGTTAACTCAGGTGGGGGTCCTCCCCCAAGCTTGTTCTTGGTCAAGGTCCGCGATACGAGTTGAAACCCTAACGATGGATGTAGACCATGAGGTTGGCCCAACCTTGTTGCAGCATTGCTTTGGCATTCACTACAGGAATCTGGCGATAGGGCATCGGCCATATGAGCGTCGGTTGCCTAAACTGACACACATAAATTAAAGGCATCGGTGAACCGACGCACTTAGCTGATGACGAATTTTGGATGCCTTTAACGACTAAGTGCGTCGGGGCCGACGCATTTACTGACTATGTGCGTCGGGTTCCGGAGGCCGACACACTTAAAGTTAAATGCTCGGCCGGGCCGACCGACACACTTAAGTTGTTATATGTGTCGGTTTTGGCCCAACCGACGCACATAAGTGGACACGTGGCTGCTCCACCGAGCGTAGTTGTGTGTGTCGGTCCATAAGAAACCTATGCATATAATGACTTAAGTGGTCGGTTTCTAGGGCCGACGCATACAATGTGCCGCGTGGCCATCTCCCTAGTGGCCAGATATGGGCGTCGGTGTAGACCAAACCGACGCACATAACGATTTTTTTTTAAAAAAATGTTTATTTTCTCTCCCTCCCTGGATGGGGAGCCTCCATTTTACACACAACATCAATATACAGCATATCAACATACGACCATACACAAGTTATGAAACATAGCACCATACACAAGTTATAAAACGTTTCGAACACAAGCACAACATAATACAAGCACAACAGTTCGAAAATGAGTAAACGAAATTCATATGTCGCCGTGGGAGCCTCCACTCACATGTCCTCCACTCCCATCTCCTCCACTCGCACCTCCGTCGTTAATGTTAAAGAAAGCATCGACACCTTTAAGTGTTCCGTGACGAGATCCCTGCAATAGATAAAAATGAAATAGAAACTTAACAACATAACATGTTAACTCCTACTTACTTGATAACATAACTTTAAAAAGGAGAAGCATATTGGTTTGAACTAAAACTTAAACACACTCTCGTATTTCCTCTCACTCTCTCTAACTCTCTCGCCCTCACTCGCTCTCCTGCTCTATCTCTTCTCCTCTCCCTCTATGCTGTAATTCCTCTCTTGTGCTGAAATATAATGAGAATTAGCAGCTCCAACACCTTTACCCTTCCATTGAAAAATCTTAAGCTCACTCGTAGATTGCTCTTCTACATTATGATATCGTGTGACACTTGCATTCACGTTGTTGGCACATGAAAAATATTTGCTAGAGAAGTTAGTAATCTCTTTAGCTGCAAATGCTTCTGCAATACAACCCTCAACTCTTGCTTTGTTGCACACTGTAGCTCTAAGTTTCTTCAATTCTCTTTCTTAGCTACACATCCATCTAAATTGTGCAGGACCTGCTACCAATGCTTCATAAGGTAAATGCACCAGCAAATGTTGCATAACATTCATAAATCCAGGCGGGAACACATTTCCATCTTACATACAAGCACAACAATTTCTTTCTCCCACCGTCGCATCATCTTTTTCGACACTTCCTTAGCACAAATATGTCTATAAAAGTAGCTAAGTTCAGCAAACATCTTCCACAAATCAGGTTTGAAGTAGCCACGAAACATTACCTGTATAAGTCTCTCCATCATAATGTGATAATCATGGCTCTTTAACCCATTCAGTTTACCAGTGTTGAGATTAACACATCGTTTTATGTTTGCTGCATAGCGGTCTGGAAACTTCAGTGTTTTCAACCAACTAAGTATTTGCTTTCTTTCTTCTGGTCGAACACAGTATGGAGCTCGTGGCCTACTTTCATTCCCGCTTGCATTTGTTATAACCTCAAGCCCAGGACGATCACAAATATCAGCTAAGTCTTTCCTCGCACTCAAATTATCTTTAGTTTGACCGCTAAAATCAAAACACATGCTTATGATGCTTTCAGTGACATTACACTCCTGGTGCATCAAATCTATGTTGTGCGGTAAAAGCAACACTTTTGCATATGGTAGCTCCCAAAGAAAAAAAATATGAGTCCAGTTGTGTTCTGTACCATACCCCTCGAAACCACCTTCAGCGGACTCTTTTAACTTTGCATGCCATGCCATTTTTCGCTTGCTTGTCAATCGACGAGGGGGTCCTTCTGTAACACTTTTGCCTTTTCGAAATGGTCGTGTATCACTCCTGTAAGGGTGATTTGAAGGAAGGAATCGTCGATGGCAATCAAAAAAGCTGACTTTTCTTCCATACTCCAACCTGAAGGCATTGGTATCAGCCATACATATGGGGCAACACAATTTTCCATGGACACACAACCAGCCCAAATGCCGTATGCCAACAAATCGTGTATAGACCATAGATATGCGGCACGTAAAGTAAATTCACATTTCATATGACTGTCATATGCCTTTACACCTTGCCATAACTCTTTCAACTCCTCAATCAACGGTTGCATAAACACATTAATTTTCGTCCCAGGATGTTTAGGACCAGGAATGATGGCCGCGAGGAATATGTATCCTTCTTTCATGCACATGTTAGGAGGAAGATTGTAAGGCATGATGAAAACAGGCCAACAAGAGTATGGATTGTTACTTGTGCTGAAAGGAGTGAAACCATCTGTTGACAATCCAAGACGCACATTTCTTGGATCTTTACCAAACTCCGGATCGAAACGGTCTCGAGCTTGCCATGCCACACCATATGAAGGATGTACCATAATATCTTTTTCATCACTTTCACGTAACCCTTCTGAATGCCACCTCATCCGCTTCGCAGTTTCTTCAGAAAGGAACAACCGTTTGAGTCTGGACGTGATAGGCATGTACCGAAGCTGTTTAACCGGTACCTTTGTACTTATTTCCTCCCCATCATCATTCAAAACCTTCACATGTCTAGATGCATTGCAATGCATACTTTGAGTATCGTTTTGGTGTTCCTTCTAAAACAACATGCAATTATTTTCGCACGCATCAATTTTCTCATAACTCATGCCCAGACCTTCCAAAATCTTCTTTGAATGATATATGTCTTTCGGCATCTTATGTTTTGCCGGAAGGAGATCATTGATCAACTTCAAAATACCGTTGTAGCAATTGTTTGCAAAATTGAACTTAGACTTCAGCCCCATAAGTCGTGTGACCGCCTGCAGAACGATCACACTAGCGCCCTCATATACTTTTTCATCCGCGGCGGCAAGAAGTCTGTAAAACTTCTTCACCTCCTCTGGCAGTGATTGCTCTTCGTACTCTCGAGCAACATCCTCCATCATCTCATCCATCCGATCTTCATTCTCGTTTTCGTCTGACTCACTAGCATGATCCATCTCTCCATGCTCATGGCACACTAGATAGTCTGGCATAAATCCGTGCTTACAAAGGTGCAGCATCATTTTAGACCTCTCGAAACGTCGACGATTCTGGCACCTGCTACATGGACATTTCACAAAACGAGCACCACTAGGAAATGCTTGGTTCACGAACACATTTGCCATTTGTGCCCATTCCAAAGTGTACACACCATCTGAACTCCATCCATCATACATCACCTTACGACCGTCACCCATTTTTCAACTTATACCTTCAAAGCGGAAAATCATTATAATTAGTTTATTTTTATATTATGTGACGGTCAATACAACTAGGCATATAGGTCCTAAACCCACCCAAGAGTGGTCGAGTGGGGCGTGCTTATGACGACACGCGTGGTCTGGATCCAGACGGAATTTTGGCAGCATAACCCCGCTGTTCTCCACTGCATGCCCGAAAATGGTGCAGCGCCGTTGAAATCTCATCCAGATCCAGACTTGCGTCTCGTCACAAGCCACGCCCCCCCCCCGATCCACTCCCAGGCTGTCCAGAAAGGGACAATTCCGAACCTTCACGTCTCACATGCCAATGGCATGTGATACGTGCCGATTCGAAACGGGTAATCAAATTCTATAGGTTACGTTCCTAATTTTTATTTTTCAATAATTTACGAGAGAGGAAAGAACAAGACAGAGGAGGAAAGTTGGTCAGAGTTGAAAGTTCTAAGTCCGGATCCACCGTTCAGACGCAGTTAATTAGTCGTCCTCATTATCACCATACGCATCTGTGCTCCTCTAAACGCATACTTCACAACTAGAATCATATTTCACTACAATCCTCTAAAGCTACCATAATTATAAAAATATTTACTATATTACAAACACATAATTAGTCATCATATTGTAAATGCTAAAAAGAAGCAATCACATGCATGATATGAACTTTTAATCACATTCAAATAATATAGCATAATGAATATGAATCACATTCACGAGTTAGCAACTACATAATATGAATCACATTAACGAATTAACACTAATCACAAATATAATATGCTCACATATTTAGAAACTATTAATCATGCTCACATATATAAGTTAAACATGTAAATTTGCATATAATTTGAGAATTAACTATTAATTAATCTTCCATATCCACATTATCTATGCAATAAGCTCACACATAGAACATCACATATACAAACTAATGCACCAAACAAAGATCACAGACAAAGATCATTTTACCTTGTGCGTCGAGGAGGAGTGAACGGGGCGCTGGAGGGGGGCCGGACCAAAGGGCTCCGGGGGCCGGACAAGGGAGCGACGGGACCGGACCAGGGGGCTCCGGTGGCGAGGGGCGCCGGCGAGCGGGGGCGCGGGCGGGGGTGGCGGGGCGGGGGGGCGGCAGGCGAGGGGCGCCGGCAATGGGCGGCCGGGCGCGGGTGCGGGCGAGGGGCATCGGGCGGGGATGGGGGCGCAGGCGCGGGCGAGGGGCGCCGGCGAGCGGGGGCATGGGCGGGGGCGCAGGCGAGGGGCACCGGCGACGTGCGGGGGCGCGGGGCGAGGGGCGCCAGCGACGGGTCGGCGGGCGAGGGCACCAGCGAGGCGGCGGGCTGGCGGCGGCGGCGACGTGCGGGGGCGCGGGTTCGGGCGACAAGTGTGGGAGGCGCGTGAGAAGAGAAGAGCCGCGAAGGGTTTAGGCCCCTCTTAAGAGCGTCGGTTTGGCCCTGGCCGACGCTCTTAAAGCCTGAGCGATCCGGGCCCACTTAAGGGTGTCGGTGTTTTCCGGGCCGACGCTCTTAGAGGCTCAGTCAGCCGAGCCCGCTTTGAGTCTCGCGTGGGGCCCGTTTAAGAGCGTCGGTTAGGCCGACGCATTTAATATATGTGTCGGTTCGGCTGATGCATCTATTATGTGTGTCGGTTTCTTCAAGAACACCAACGCCTCTAAGTTATGGGTGTCGGTTACTCTAAACCAACACCCTTAGATGAGTTAAATGCGTCGGGGCCGACGCATCTATTAAAACCGACACCCTATTCATTGTTTCCTGTAGTGATTGGAGGGTTGAGTGTCGATGTTGGGTTGCCTTCCATGGGTCCCAGGAGTGGAGAGTGTTGTCGATGTCACTCATCCACACCTCAAGGTTTCCGTAGGTTGAATGTACCTTTTTATGCCTTGGCTAAAGTAATGATAACCTTTAGCTACAAAGGAATTACATGCACTCAACATGCGTCGAGTGTGTTTTGTCATTCTTTGGCTAAGGTGTATCATACCTTCTTACCATAAAGGAATAACTTGTACCTCTCGTGCGTTGGGTGTGATCCGTCATTCCATGTCTAAGGTAATGATAACCTTTAACCACAAAGGAGTGACATGTACCCAACATGTGTCACTACAAGGATCCCAGTTTATCACAACAAAAAAATTCGTCGCAATAGGTTGTTTTTCGTCGCAATAGGTCGCTGTTGCAACCAAAAAGAGTGTGGCGATAGTTTTTATGAATCGTTGTAATAATTCCTATGGCAATAGGTTATTTGCGACGCCTTGGCATCCGTGGCGAATAGTATGTATTGCAACGATTTTACATCGGTGGCAAATAGGACGCTATTGCAACATTTTCATGTATTGCGACGATTTAACATATCACAATGAATCGTACAATATTGCAATGGGTTCACGATCGTGGCAAATAGTACGGTATTGCAACAATTTCATATTCGTGGCAAATAGTATGTTGTTACAACGATTTAGCGTATTGCAACAATTTAACGTATTGCAACAAACAGCATGGTATTGCAACGATTTCACATTCGTGGTAATTGTATGTGGTTGCAACGATTTCACAGGCATGGCAATAGTACGGTATTGTAACGATTTCACATTTCGTGGCAAATAGTATGTTATTTCAACAGTTTAGCGTATTGCGACGATTTAACGTATTGCAACGAATAACATTGTATTGCAACATGTTGAGTATGATCTCTTGTTCCTTGGCTAAGGTACAACATACCTATAACCACAAAGGGATGACCTGCACTCAACACGGGTTGAGTGTTGTTCCTTGGCTAGGGTATATCTTTTAGCCACATAGGAACAACTTGCACCCAATATACATTGGATGTGATCTTGTCATTTCTTGGTTAAGGTACATCATACATTTTAGCCAAAAAGGAATAACTTACACCCAATGATGGTAGCAATTCCCTTGAGCTTGAATGAGTGCTTTAGAATAGTTGAGAGCATAATGCTCTCACATATTCGTAGCAGCCCATTGGTTGCTCATGGAGGGTTTTCATGTGAAATCTCCGGCATCGTATAGTTATGATTGACCTTCGAGCTTAATTTCTGATAGGAAACAACCATCCTAATTTACTCCTTGGCCAAGAGATGTTGAAATGGAATCCTCTTAGGATTTACAACAGTCAGATCTTTGAATGTCTGCATAGTAATATTACTCCTGCAAACTTGCCCTCTATGATAGAGAGGGATGGTTAGCTTCGGATACTTGTACAAATAAATTTTCGGGTTAGGTAACCGAATTTTCATTTGTACGTACGGGGAAGAACAAGACCAAAGATGCATTGGGTCCATTTTCAAGTGTATTCATGAACAATGTATTATTCATTGATAAGAGTGGGACTTTATGGATAAATGAATTTGCACATTTTCTAAAGTTCCTACTCATGTAAGTGATATAGATACACTATATGGATCCCTTCATGTTGTAAGGTTTCTTACCGTCATAGCTTGTTACACAAGAGCAAATGTTATCATTTGAATCATGGCAAACAAGATTCTCAATTTTATCCTCCTGAACATTTTTAATTTATTACCTAGGAATTTGAAATTTAGTGATTCATGCATGAATGAATCTCAAATCAAAACTATGGACATCACTATTCCTAGGTTGCTACACACCAATTCAACCATTAAGTCATTTCATAAGCATTACCTAGGCAGAAAATGTCTAAGTCAATTTTAGCAATGCTTGTGAAATTCTAGGTACTTGTTTAAATTTATTCCTAAGTAATGTGACATTCCTTTTTGAAGAATCAAAAAGAGAAATTCCAACACTTACTTTCATGAGGATGCATAAGAATTGAATGATAAGAAGATGTAATCCTTCTTTACCAATGTAAGCAAAAATCATTCAATCCTAATGCAATTCAAACGATAGAAAATTTTCGAACTTGCACCTCAATTGAAGAGCAGTTCGGGTTGGAGGTCGATGTGTGAGAAACTCACGACCATGAATTTTGGTGTAGCCTTCATGTTCAATGTCTTCTGTCAAGTTCAGGTTGGAGTTTAATCTTGCTCCTCCATTGGACCACCATCTTGAGCATTCCTCTACCACAAACTCAAAATGAGATCAATGGAGAGATATGCACTTGATGAGGCCTTCCAACCTCTGTAGAAATTTTGTCCTGGCTGCACGAAAATCAAGAACAAACAAAACTACTCGAAAACGGGTTACATTAGCTCAAAACCATGGTTTACCCTTTGTCAATTTGTTTTTCCCAACTTAAACAACTTGCAAATGCATTGAATATTAAGGGAAATATTTTTTGTTTGAATTAGGAAGATGAATTCAGGTGGCTACGCCCAAGGTTCATATCCGAATAAATTTATTTCCTAATTCAAAATTTTAGTTTTATGATGGTTGGCATTTTACATTCCAACATGCAAGCGTGAAAATTAAACATGCTAAATGAAAATGCAGAGATTGATGGGAAATTCAAATATGAATTTGAGAAAACAAATATGAGATAACTACCAATTAACCTATTGGCAAGGACTCACCAAATTTTTGAAGTCCGTTGAGTGGGACTTAACTCCGTCCTATTTAGTTCGATGATTTGTTGTCCAATTCCGGAGTTGAATATGTGGACAACTTCACCTGCTTGACATGCCAAAGTTACTTTGGATGTCATTTGGACATATGGGCTACATGATGGCCCTAGCCTCTCCGTCATCTTGATGAAGACTTGTTGATGTAGTGACGGCTTCTCTCTGTTGAAGATATTCTTTCGTGTGCATGGTGAGGCTTGTCCCTCTTTAGGGGTGCCACTTCGACCATCTTGATGTTCCTTTGAGTTAACCCATATTTGATCATGGATCAAAAACTTCCTTGGGCATGATGACATGTGGACTCCACGATCAAACAAGAAACGCTTTATCCACAATGTCACTTGCCTTAGATCATACGGGCTTTGTTGAAGGGTAGGGATCCCAACAAGTGTGTCGATACCCTGCATACTAGGTATCCCTTGGTACCAGAAGAAGAAGTGTTGAGTTCTACCTTCGAGTATTGTGGACATCCGGAGGAAACACGTGTCCCGCAGTGCTAGACCTGCTTCCTTGACAGGGGAAGCTCCGGTGCTGCCACGTGTCCAGTAGCTCCGTACCTGCCTCCCCATAGAGGGAAGCTCTGAAGCTGTCACGTGTCACACGCTCGGACCTAAGTCTTTGACGTGAAGGCTTCGTGATCTCAAACGGCGCAGACATTCAAGGGCTATCAAATGGACGTTACAAGACCTAGTTAACACGTCATTAATGCTATATCAATGAGGCACAATCAGAGGACTATCAAGACCGGTCACGCTGCTATTAAGGCATGTTATCACGCAATTAACCACCCTTAACAGCACAGATCGTGTATAGGGCGGTTATTACAGCCAGAGCCACATGTCCGGCCATGGTGCAACCAGTCCTTGGAATATAAAAGGGTTGCACTGCACGGTAGAAGTCATTCCATTCCAGACTAAGCTCAGGCTTACACAACCTCAACGAATCCCAAGTAATCCACACCCATACAATACACAAACACCCCGTGGAGTAGGTATTACGCTCAGGCGGCCCGAACCACGTAAAAATCCTCTGTGTTCACCCTTGTTCTTGATCTTGATTAGCGCCCCAACTAAATACAAACCTACGCGGACTACTTCTTAGTAGTACTGGGGGAAGTGTCTTAGTCTACACTTTGACATTTGGCACGCCAGGTAGGGGTACATTCAAGATCTCCAAGATGGTGAACTCAACCGTTGCTTCCAACGGACCGGCGCAGACTCTACTTCAGCGTCCTCCGACGCCGGGACCTCCTCCGGTCGCACTGAGACAATGGCGCGCTGATGCTGAGCACCTTGTTGCAGCCGCAGCCACAACGCTCAACAACCATGGTCTGCCCCATGCAGTGCAGACACCTTCTCGTAGCAAGACCTTCTCTGGAAGGCTTGGTCCTGCGGTGTCGCAGCCCAGGAGACGTGCGCCCTCTCAGCATGTGACGTCTTTGCCCTCTGGGGCTTGTAGTACTCATACGGCGTCGAGGGTCTCGACTCATGACCTCCGGTCGGAGCTCGACCGCCGGTACATGAGGTAGGACGGCCGCATCAACATCGATCGTACTCGCGAGAGGAAACTTGCTTGAGAAAACCCTTCTCCTCTCAGAGTAGGAGGCGGTTGTTCATCTCCTGCCATGCATCTCCGCATGGTCGAGTGGCCACCCAAGTTTTGGCCTCTCTGCAGGGGAAATACAACGGGACAGTCAACCTCGTCGAGTTTCTTGAAATCTACTCCACCGCCATGCTCGCGGCTGGAGGGAATGAAGCCGTCATGGCCAACTACTTCCCCGTGGCCTTGACCAGGACTGCAAGGTCCTGTTTTATGAGCCTACCCCCTGACTCCATCTATAGTTCGGGGGAACTATGTCGCCAGTTCACTGCCAACTTCGGAAGCTCCTACACCCAACCTGGCGCCGAGCTGGATCTCTTTGCCGTACAGCAGAAGTCGGGAGAGTCACTACGATTGTTCATCCAGTAATTCTCTCAGGTACGGAACACTATTCCTTCTATCTCCAACGCTTCTATCGTTGTTGCATTCCGACAGGGGGTTCGAGACAAGAAGATGCTGGAGAAGCTAGCAACGGATGTTAGCAGCGTCACAGAACTCTTCAGCTTGGCTGACAAATGTGCCAGAGTTGCGGAGGGTCGTTAGATGCACTCCAAACCAGCTGTGGAGGCTGGTCAATCTGCCTCCAAAGTCGAATCTACTGCCACCAGAAGTGGCAAGAAGAAAAGAAGTCAAGTGGCAAGAAAAAGTCACTTGCCGGCACATGTATAGCTACCGCTGCCGCAACAACTAGTGGACGGGAGCCATGCCCCAACAAGTGACCCTAATAATCATCTGAGGACGGTGGCAAGATGTGGTGCCTGGTCCACAAGTCCACAGTCCATAATCTTGAAGACTGTCGTGAGGTCAAGAGGCTTGCTGAATGCAATAGAAAGCGTCAAGACGAGACCCCTTTCCATCATCGAGAAGGGAAACAAAAAGTCAACAAAGCTCCGTCTAATCAGGAGCTAGGCTTCCAAGACGCCAAGAAGGCGTTAAAGGCGGTCTACAACACCGTCGACGATGACTCCGACACCTTCGACAATGAACATCAAAAGACTCTCCATATAATGTATGGAGGGTCTTGGGACATCACCTCTCGGCGCATCCTGATGAATATGCATCGGGAGATGGTTGCTGCTGCTCCCACCGCCAAGACGGAGCCACATCGAAAGCGGATGGACACTCCCATCACCTTTGATGCTTCGGAATATCTGAAGAACATGACAGGAGCTGGAAAATTGCCCCTGATGGTCTCCCCGACTATCAACAATATCCAACTCTTCCATGTTTTGATAGATGGTGGTGCGACCCTCAACCTCATCAGCTTCGCAGCCTTTGTGAAACTCCAGCTCAATCTCTCGAACCTGAGGCCTTTGTGCCCATTCTCTAGAGTAGATCTGGGAGCTATTACGCCTCTCGGATCTGTTACTCTTCCAATGACCTCCGGCACACTAGAGAATTATCGGTCAAAGAAGTTGGTCTTTGATGTGGCTATTGACGGTTGTTATACACCAATTTTACCTGTCAATATAACTCAATTATGTGAAGTAATTGTCATTTCTTGCACACGTCACCTTTATATTTAACCTATTTCCACTTGTCCTTGGATAAAGTAGTGCATGTAGGGATTCTATGCAGAAAGAAGTGAAACAAGGGGATGGATCCTATAAAATATCATTCCATCCAATCAAGCGACGACACGTGACACCACATGGATAAAATGGCCCACAAACATAACTATTCGAGGCCATCCAACGGTGTAGCACCCATATAAAGGAATAGGACCCATCTAGCAGAGACCTGGAGGAAACACAACCCCAACGGGGCCAAGACTAGGTCAGCCGACCCCCCTAGTCGGCCGACTAGGTCTTGGCGCCTTTCACAGTCAAACACCATGTGCTGGCTCCTCCCGGCTTGAAGAGGTCATAGGTGACTGATTCGCGCGCTTTTGGTGGCGGGAACCGACCCTTCTCAAAGCTATAAATAGGACAACTCACCCCTCATTTCAACACACACCACATGAGTATTCATCCATTGTATCCACTACTCTCCATAGGTTTAGAGGAGTATAGGCTGTAGAGAGAAGAGTCTCTAGTCCATAGTCCAAGTAGGAGAGGAGTAGAAGGAGTCTCTTCCCAATTGGGAAAGGTATGTCTCCCACTACTTGTATTTGTGTCTTTATTCATAATAAAGATGATATATTTAGTCTACTATTGTTCATATACTTGGATGAAGCATTTCTTGTTTGATTGTGGATTATATGTATGTGGTAGGAATAGTATTTATGATTGTGCTATACCATTTTTATTACATTATCATAAACACTATAAACCTCCACTATAGTCTAATTAGCTATGATATGACTATGTTAATATGAATCACTTATGCTATAATTAACATTGGTTTAATGATGATTTAGTTCATTGCCTTAGGATGGCTTGTGCCTAGGCTCTTAAGATAATTACTTAATATGCTAGTATGGTGCTGAGATAGAGAGTAGCATTGAATGTCTCGTAGACCCAAGGATTGAAGAGGTAGGTAGTAGGTGGTGACAGCCCTATTTGTCCTTTGTAATCCTCCATGTTCGGCTATGCCACATGCTCTTGGCAGGAGTCACCTAGTGCTAGGGGAAAACCCGTGCCCGATGTGTTAATCCACTTATCATGAGAATTCATAATTAATATAATCATTAGTAACTAGATTAGGCTATGTATGTAATTATAAGCATAGTAGGAGTATCTACCTAACTCTTAGCCTAGTTCCTCTATTACCTCATTTATCCCCTTAGGATAGGATGCTCTTGTGTGTGTCACACTACCTCAATTACCCTTTTATCCATCCTTGCTAGAACCCTACCTAGATCAACCTAGCCTTTCCACTTGATGATTGTTTTACTTCCATCTAGCCTCCCTTTGGGAAATTATAAATGACACCCTTTGGGAATACTCTTTAAAGGGGAAATTCTACATCGATAGTTTTTGTGTGCTTGCGGACGTTCATATGAGAATTAAATCCTACTAACAAACATTACTGGCACCCTTGCTATGGATGAATTGTTAGTAGTGCGTAGGAAATATCAACAAGCATTTCTGGCGCTGTTGCTGGGGAAGGAAGCCGAAGTATTGCATGATTGGTTGGTTTCTGCTTGCCAGAAAACTTTGTTGAATATCCTGAATCCCTTCTGAGAGATCGACCTCGTGTCTTTACTCCTCAGAAGCTTCGAACGGCAGAGCAAGCCAGCACAACCGCACCAACTACCGAAACACTAATGGCCCAGAAGACCCTTCGTGAGTTTTTGGCTCCTTCTGCTAACAATGTCCCTATTGGGCCCACTGTTAACACGGGAGACGTAAACATCAAAATCGAGACTGGCCTTATCACTATGGTGCAAGTCAACCCATTTTGTGGGAAAGCTAACGAGGATGCAAGTGCTCACCTGCAATAGTTCCTTGAGATCTGCAGCACTTTCAAGATAAAGGGCGTATCCCCTGATGTTGACTGTCTTAGGCTATTCCCGTTCTCTCTTCTTGGGAGAGCGAAACGGTGGTTCTACGTGATCCGAAGTGTTGTAGATACTTGGGAGAAATGTTCTATGGCATTCCTGGCCAAGTATTTCCCGTTGGGCAAGACCAATGCCCTACGTGAATTAATTTCCGGCTTCCAGCAAGATGCCAAGGAATCTATTCCCGAGGTTTGGGAAAGGCTACACGAGTATATCCTAGCCTGTCCCCACCATGGGATGGATGACTGGCTCATCATCAGAAACTTTTACAACGGGTTGATCCCTTCCGTCCGTGACCATGTTGATGTTGCTGCTAGAGGTGCCTTCTTCTCATTAACGGTGCCCAAAGCCAAAGATTTGATTGAGAAGATGGTGTCAAACATGGGTTGGAGCGACGAGTGTCTACATAGCCGCCAATGAGGCATGCACACCTTGAAGGAGGTGGACATGATCACTGCTAAATTCGACATCCTTATGAAGGAAATTGATTGACAAGGCAATGGTGAGGTATGTGGCAATGCTTATTCCTTAGACTCTCACATCGCTTGTGAAGTCTGTGGAAACACAGGCCATTTGAGCCATGATTGCCCGAAAACCCGTGAGGATGCCCTATACCTAGCCAACAATGGAAATAATAGTGGCTATCATCCAGAAGATCAAGGGTGGGGCCAACCACACCCATTCTTTCAAGGAGGGTACAACAACAATGGCAACAATGGAGATCAACCCAACTCGAGAGAACTTTCCATTGGCCAGCTAAAGATCAATGAGGCTATATCCAAGAAGCTGTCGGCTAATGATAAGGCCCTAGAAAACATTAATGCCAAGATTGAAGGACTATCCTCAGCCTTCAAGAATCAATTGAGTTTCAACAAGATGTTGGAAACTCAGTTCAACTGGCAGCTGCTGTTCCTCCAGTGGAGAATGGTAAGATGCCAGGACAGCCTGAACCCCCTGTGGAAAATGTCAACATGATTTCTCTACAAGGAGGCAACTGGTTGAAGGACCCTGGATGTCCTACAATCTCATGCTCAATTGGGGCAGACCACTTTGAAAAGGCTCTTTGTGACCTTGAAGAAGTGTGAGTGTGATGCCCAAGGTGGTTTTTGACCAACTAAACTTCATGGAGCTTACTCCAACACCAATGTAGCTCCAACTGGCTGATTCCTCAGTCCGTTACCCCGCGAGTATTGCTGAAGATGTCCCGGTGAAAATCTGGAACTATTTCGTGGTGCTTGACATGGAGGTCGAGAAGGTTACGCCACTCATTCTTGGGTGCCCATTACTAAGCACCGCGAAGGATCGTATAGATGTGGGAGCTAGAGAAATCGACTTCCATATCAATGGCAAGGAGGAGAACTTTAACTTTCGCCCAAAGTTGGAGCAATACTCCATGATCCGTATCAAATATGGGCCGAATGTTAAGCACATTCAGGAGTTCAAAATCACACCTCCAAAGGTGAACCTGCTCATTGCATTCACGAGGAATTTGATCTATGCAGAAAATTCGTCTTATCGTCCATGACGACACCCCAAGAAGACGGAGAAGTCCGAGCCTCCCCAAAGGCCCAAGTCCAAAAGGCCGCCAAAGACGGTATGGCAAAAGAAGCAAGACAAGCCATCCGAGACCATCCCTCCGGGCCCGGATGTCAAGAATTGAGGAAGGAGGAATGTCCATCTCATCGGACGGTGGTGAGACCTAGCCAATAGGTTAAATTGGTAGTTACCCTTTTCTTTGTTTTTCTTTTCTCTTTATCTGGATTTCCCCATTTAGTTTATTTTACCCCCTGCATGTTTGGTTTTTCTTAGCAAGTTGAGAATCTTATATTCTCAACTATCATTTTTATTTTTTTATTTTTCACAAAAAGAAAATTGTTAGGTTTTGGAAAAGAAGTTTTTATTTGGAAAACAGTTTTTCTGAGCTGCAAAAGTGGTATTTCACCAACGTGCTAATTTCATAGCCATTGGGGATCCACCTGCCAAAAGGGGGAATAGGGGGCCCCACCTATCAGGTCGGCCGACCCCCCTGTTCGGCCGACATGGGGAAAGAGCCAATTTGGCTCTCTCTCCTCCAACGGCTACATTTGGTTCCCTAGTGATCGTTGGGGATTGCACACTATAAATGGTGGCCGTGAGGAATTCTTCTCTTCACACTTCACCTCATTTCATACATCGCGAATGTCACTCTTGCTCACATTGTTTTTCTTGCTCCTCATTGAAGTGCTCTTGATCAATTCCCAACTCAAAAAAGATTTGCTTTTGTTTGCATTAGCAATTTTCTGTCAAGTTCTTCAAGGAAAAAATTGTCGGGGTTTTGTTTTCACTAACATCACCTCTTTCGAGTTTTTGCCTTGTTGTGTTCTTGTTTGTCGTGGCCATGAGTGGAATGAAATGGTTGTTTGGAATGAGGAAGGAGGCTGCAATCTCAAGCCATGGTGGAGACCCAAGTGCACGTCCCTCTTCTGTTGCTACACCAAATTCACGGAGGAGGAGTGTAGGAGAGGACACTCCCATGGGTGAGAGGAGCAACCCACACCAACTTCTTCACGACGACGACCTCGACATCCAAAGTGAAGTTTAAGATCAAGCACGAAAGCTCCTCCAAGATCGTGAGTTTTCTCATACGAAAGATTGTGATCCGGATTTGATCTAAAAAATAGGTATGTATTCTGAATTCTTTTCCATTTGGCGTGCATTAGGATGGGAAAATTTTGCTCACATAGAGGAGAAAGGTTCACTCCTTCTCTCCATATAATTCCTTTGCACACTTAAAATAGTATTTGATGGTATTACTTTTAGATTATTTCAAAAAGAATACAACATCCTATGGAAAGAATTAAGTGAAATCCTAGGCTTCCATAATCATTGTTTGCTAGATTTAGACACTTCGCATACTTTAACAAACAAAGTTTTTGGCAAGATTTAACTGGTGAGGTCAGATGTAGTGCACCTAGGAATAGCCACTTGCACAACCCTACTTTACGCTTCATGCATAGATGGGTGGCTATGACTATGTTCTGATGAGCTAAAAAATTTATTTGCCATGATTAAAAAGATAAATGTTGCTCCAATTATTGCGATGATGACACAATGGTTAGTTACATCCCAAGGGTAGGGCCAATTGAATGCACTTCATTGATCACCTGCATTGCTACTAGGGTAGGAGCACTAGAATATTCTTCATTTGAGTATATTGAAAATGAAAGAGAATTAATTGATGAAGATTATTTAGTGCAAGGACATACCCTTAAGCATGATCAAGATGGCTCTTTGATATTTTATTATCCCGACTTTGTCAATGAAATTCGGTTACTTAACCCATATTATCATTTGTACAAATGCTGGAGGCTAACTATTGACCTACTTCCCATCAATGAAGTTGGAAGAAGTAATGTCTCTGGCAAGGTAACTAGAAGCCGCACAAGGAGAGCGGCCATGCCCCCAAAAACCTTCACGGTCCACGAGTACGAAGAGGAAGAGAACCCAACAGGTGATGCACTCGGATGGACTCAACCTCCTTCGTATGAGACTGAAGGTCCGTCGTGGCATGGATGGCCAGGTGCCACATGGGAGACACCCGTATTCACTTCAAGCTCTAGCAGCTTGCCTCCAACATCTATGTGAAGATGTCATTCCACTTCGACTAGAAGTCATCGTGACTATAGCCAAGGAATGAAGAACCTCTCTAGATGTATGGAGGAGCTTAAAGTAAGGACGGGTGACACCTACAATACTCTCCAAGGGCATGTCAAGGGTACCCAAGACTGGCAACAACACATGGACGCTCAATTCACCAACTTCAACTCGATGCTACAACAACAACAAGTGAATCTTGCGGCATGCTTCCGTCTTCAAGGGTTCAACCCTCGACACGGAGGTAAGTGAAGAACAAGCTTGGGGGAGGACTCCCACTTGAGGTAAATTGTATCAACCCCTTGCATATTTATCTTCCACTTACCCATCATCCACCTTGCATTTAATATATATATATATATATAGGATAGTTTTATTTTCAATAAAATAAAAGATGTGCGGTAAGAATGACTTGGAATTCACATAGATGAAATTATGAATAGTTGCTCTGCTTTAATTTTCCTAAGTCCCTAGTTTACAACTTACTACTCTCCAATATATTGCTCTAATTGGCTAAAATTGTTTTTTCCTTGATTTGGAAATTGTGGGTAGCAAAAGCTTAATCCATTCTAAGTTGTTGTGAGATATGATATAGTGATAGGGATGCTATTCCTAGTTTGATAGTGAAACTTTAGATTTCCGGAGAAATTCTAAAAAGATTTAAGTTATCCTCATTTGATTCGAAACACCCACCAAAGCCATATGATACATTATATTGATAGACCTTATGCATATGCTATTTGTCTTCACATTGAGCTTTGTCCAACTAGTATAGACCTATGTGAGATTTCTTTCACTAC
The DNA here is from genome assembly GCA_036927565.1 of Tuctoria greenei. Classification (NCBI taxonomy): domain Eukaryota; kingdom Viridiplantae; phylum Streptophyta; class Magnoliopsida; order Poales; family Poaceae; genus Tuctoria; species Tuctoria greenei. The sequence goes on from JAYESD010000012.1 coordinate 76,222,132, forward strand.
TTTTTGAATTCAAGACTTCACTTGCTCATGCTATACTTCTACACTTGAAGTAAGCAAATTTCCATCATACCACCATTCCACAATAAAAAGAAAACTCCATATCATTCATGCTTAGTACTCTCTCCAAAATTCATTGCATAAAAAGGGAGTAGAAGACATGGATACAAGAAAAAGAAAAAAAAAAGAAAATGCTTGCTTACATCATAAGCATGAGAAAAAAGGAAAGAAGAAAAAGTAGCCATGTTTCATCTCTGCAAAAATAAGAGAGTCCACTCAAAAAGGAGTCATCTCAAGATCCACACCCACTCCATTCCATCACACATGCACAAGTCTTGAATCAAATTGTTTTGAACTGATTTCTCCTAAGGCTTACTCTTTTGACTTAGCAATATTATGTGTTGCAAATATGCCTGTTATATTCCCTACCAAGCTCCACATACAAGCCTTATATAGAGGTAGGATGAATTTAGGCAGAATGCCTTGGTGAGGACATATTTCCACTATACACAAAGGAGAGACTTGAGAGAATCAAATTGAGATATTTAAAATCTAAATTGAACTATCTGGAATTTTAGTGGAACTTGATTTCTAGGGTATGTGTGCTCCATTTGCGGTTCTATCTTTCAACCACCCATGAATAGGAAATGGCATAAGCCCCGTAATGACCTAAGATAGGTGAAGTACCGTGCCAATTTTTGCAATATTAGGTAGAGTTTTTTGTTGTGCACATGATACTTTTGAAAAAGAGAACATAGTAGCAACTCCTGATCATCAACCTAAAGTCTTGACTTTGCTTGGGACGAGCAAAGGATAAGCTTGGGGGAGTTTGTTGACGGCTGTTATACACCAATTTCACCCGTCAATATAACTCAATTATGTGAAGGAATTTTCATTTCTTGCACAAATCACCTTTCTATTTAAGCTATTTCCACTTGTCCATGGAGAAAGTAGTGTATGCAGGGATTCTATGCAGAAATGAAGTGAAACAAGGAGATGGATCCTATAAAATATTATTCCAGCCAATCATACGAAGACACGTGGCACCACAAGGATCAAATGGCCCACAAACAGAAGTATCCGAGGCCATCCAACGGTGTAGCACCCATATAAAGGAATAGGACCCACCTGGCAGATACCTGGAGGAAACACAACCCCAACAATGCCAAGACCAGGTCGGCCGACCCCCCTAGTCAGCCGACTAGGTCTTGGCGCCTTTCACGGTCAAACACCACGTGTTGGCTCCTCCTGGCTTGAAGAGGTCATGGATGACTGATTCGAGCGCTTTTGGTGGCGGGAACTGAGCCTTCTCGAAGCTATAAATAGGACCCCTCACCTCAACACACACCACTTGAGTATTCATCCATTGTATCCACTACTCTCCATAGGTTTAGAGGAGTATAGGCTGTAGAGAGGAGAGTCTCTAGTCCATAGTCCAAGAAGGACATGAGTAGAAGGAGTCTCTTCCCAATTGGGAAGGTATGTCTCCCATATTCCTACTTGTATTTGTGACTTTGTTCATAATAAAGATGATATCTTTAGTCTACTATTGTTCATATACTTGATTTTGGATTCCATGTATATGGTAGGAATAGTATTTATGACTGTGCTATACCATTCTTATGACATTATCATAAACACTATAAACCTTCACTATAGTCTAATTGGCTATGATATGACTATGTTAATATGAATCACATATGCTATGAATTAACATTGGTTCAATGATGATTTAGTTCATTGCCTTAGGATGGCTTGTGCCTAGGCTCTTAAGATAATTACTTAATATGCTAGTATGGTGCTGAGATAGAGAGTAGCATTGAATGTCTCGTAGACCCAAGGATTGAAGAGGTAGGTAGTAGGTGGTGACAGCCCTATTTGTCCTTTGTAATCCTCCACGTTTGGCTATGCCACAAGCTCTTGGCGGGAGTCGTCTAGTGTTGCTAGGGGTAAACCCGTGCTCGATGTGTTAATCCACTTAGCATGAGAATTCAAAATTAATATAATCATTAGTAACTAACTTAGGCTATGTATATGTACATTAGAAGGATAGTAGGAGTATCTACCTAACCCTTAGCCTAGTTCCTCTACTACCTCATTTATCCCCTTAGGATAGGATGCTCTTGTGTGTGTCACACTACCTCAATTACCCTTTTATCCATCCTTGCTAGAACCCTACCTAGATCAACCTAGCCTTTCCACTTGATGATTGTTTTACTTCCATCTAGCCTTCCTTTGGGAAAATATAAATGACACCCTTTGGTAATACTCTTTAAAGGGGAAATTCTACATCGATAGTATTCGTGCGCTTGCGGATGTTCATATGAGAATTAAAACCTACCAACAAACATTTTTGGCACCCCTGCTAGGGATTTCACCACCTACTGCCACCCCACAAATTTTCCCTTGAAGAACTTGAGAGCAAATTGCAAATGCAAACAAAAGGAAAATCTTTTTGAGTTGCGAATTGATCAAGAGCACTTCAGTGAAGAGCAAGAAAAACAATGTGAGCAAGAGTGACTTTGGAGAGGTATGAAATGAGGTGAAGTGTGAGGAGAAGTGCTCCTCACGGCCACTATTTATAGTGTGCACTCCCCAACGGTCAATAGGGAATCAAATGTAGCCGTTGGAGGAGAAAGAGCCAAAATGGCCCTTCCCCTAGTCGGCCGAACAAGGGGGGTCGGCCGCACTGCAATGTGGACCCCCCCTATTCTCCCTTTTGGCAGGTAGCTCCCCAACTGCTATGGAATTAGCACGTTGGTGAATTACTACTTTTGCAACTCAGAAAAATTGTTTTCCGAATAAAAAAATCTTTTTTCAAAACCCAACAATTTTCTTTTTGTGAAATAAAGAAATAAAAAGGATAGTTGAGAATAAAAGATTCTCAACTTACTAATAAAAAACAAATATGCAGCGGGGAAAAATCAAACTAAATGGGGGAAAACCAAATAAAAAGAAAAGAAAAATCAAAGAAAAGGATACCTACCAAGTTAACCTATTGGCTAGGTCTCTCCACCGTCCGATGAGATGGACATTCCTCCTTCTTCATTTTTTTACATCCGTGCCTGGAGGGATGGGCTCGGACGGCTTGCTTGCTTCTTCCGCCATTCCTTCTTTGGCGGCTTAGTGGACCTGGGCCTTTGGGGAGGCCCGGACTTCTCTGTCTTCTTGGAATGTTGACGTGGACGATAAGATGGGTTCTCCGCATGTATCAATTTCCTCATGAATGCAATGAGTCGGTCCACCTTTGGAGGTGTGATTTCAACTTCTTGAATATGTTTAAAATTCGGCCCATACTTGATACGGATAATGGAGCATTGCTCAACCTTTGGGTGAAAGTTAAACTTCTCCTCCTTCCCATTGATATGGAAGTGGATTTCTCCAGCTCCCACATCAATGCGAGCCTTCGTGGTGCTAAGGAACGGGTGCCCAAGAATGAGAAGCATATCCTTCTCGACCACCATGTCGAGCACCATGAAATCCACGGGTATGAAGCAATTCCGGATTTTCACCCGAACATCTTCGGCGATACCTGCCGAATAATGGACTGAAGAGTCAGCCAGTTAGAGCTGCATTGGTGTTGGAGTAAGCTCCATGAAGTTTAGCTGGTCGAAAACCACCTTGGGCATCACACTCACACTTGCCCGAAGGTCACAAAGGGCCTTGTCAAATTGGTGAGCCCCAATTGAGCATGAAATTGTAGGACATTCGGGGTCCTTCTTCTTTTCCAGAAGCCTGTTAAGGATGGTTGTACTGCAGTCTCCCCTAAGCTTGACAACCTGGTGGGCAATGGTTGCTTTCCTTGAGATAGCGAGCATAAGTAGGTACTTGCATCGCATTAATCAAGGGCATATTGATATGGATTTTCTGGATAACCTCAACAAAGTGGTTGAATTGCTCATCTGTTGGCTTCCTTTGGATGTGAGGGAATGGCAATAAGTTTGTATCTTCAAATTGCTTGGCCATTCTCTCACTAAGTGGTTCACTTATGCCAACTGGGACATCCTCCTTCTCCTTTGTAGTTGTCCTCTTATCTTGTGTGGGATACAGTGTGTCACGAGTGGTCTTGTCACCTCTCGTAGCCACCGCACTCACTTTCTCCATTGGAGGAACAACTGCAGCCAGTTGAGCCAACTGGGTTTCCAACATCTTGTCGAAACTCAATTGATTCTTGAAGGCTAAGGATAGTCCTTCAATCTTGGCATTAATGCTCTCCAGGGTCTTGTCATTAGCCAACATCTTCTTGGATAGAGTATCATTGATCTTCAGCTGGCCTATGGCAAGTTCTCCCAAGTTGGGTTGATTTCCATTATTTCCATTATTATTGTACCCTCCTTGAAAAGCATTGTTGGCCCCACCCTTGACCTCCTGGACGATAGCCATTGTTGTTTCCATTGTTGGCTACATATAGGGCATCCTCACGGGTTTTTGGGCAGTCATTTCCCAAATGGACCATTTTGCCACAGACTTCACATGTGACATGAGAGTCTAGGGCATAGGCATTGACACATACCTCACCATTGCCTTGTCCATCAATCTTCTTCATAAGGAGGTCCAATTTGGAAGCGATCATGTCCACCTCCTTCAGGTGTGCATGCCTCGCTGGCGGGTATGGAGACGCTCATCGCTCCAACCCATGTTTGACACCATCTTCTCAGTCAATTCTTTAGCTTTTGGAACCGTCAATGAAAAGAAGGCACCTCCAGCAGCAGCATCAACATGGTCACGGGCGAAAGGGATCAACCCATTGTAGAAGTTTTGGATAATTAGCAAATCATCCATCCCATGGTGGGGATAGGCTAGGATATACTTCTAAAGCCTCTCCCAAGCCTCGGGAATAGATTCCTTGGCATCTTGCTAAAAGCTGGAAATTTTTCCACGTAGGGCATTGGTCTTGCCCAACGGGAAAAACTTTGCGAGGAATGTTGTATAACACTTATACCAAGTGTCTACATCACTTCGGTTCACGTAGAACCACTGTTTTGCTCTTCCAAGAAGAGAGAACGGAAATAGCCTAAGACCGACAACATCAGGAGATACGTCCTTGATCTTAAAAGTGCTGCAGATCTCAAGGAACTGTTGCAGGTGAGCACTTGCATCCCCGTTAGCCTTCCCACAAAATGGGTTGGCTTGCACCATAGTGATAAGGCTAGTCTTGATTTCAAATTTTACGTCTCCAGTGTTAACAGTGAGCCCAACAGGCACATTGTTAGCAAAGTGAGCCGAAAACTCACAAAGGGTCTTCTCGGCCATTGGCATTTCAGTTGTTGGTGCAGTCACGCTGGCTTTCTTTGCCGCTCAAAGCTTTTGAAGAATAACGACACGAGGTCAATCTCTCAGAACTGATTCGGGATCTTCAACAAAGTTTTCTGGCAAGCGGAAACCAGACATACACTACCTTGTTTTCACATAAAATGCAAAAAAAAGAAGGGTTATCCTACTAAAACCTACCAGGGTCCTATCCTATTCACTCAATCTTGCAATACTTTGGCTTCCTTCCACAACAATGGTGTCAGAAATGCTTGTTGACATTTCCTACGCACTACTAACAATTCATCCTTAGCAGGGGTGCCAGAAATGCCTGTTAATAGATCTTAGATTACACATGTAAATCTGCAAGCGCGTGGAATCTATCGATGTAGCATTTCTCCTCTAAAAGTATTCCCAAAGGGTGTCATTTATATTCTCCCAAAGGAAGGCTAGGTGGAAGCAAAAAAATCATCAAACAGAGATGCTAAGTTGGTCTAGATAGGGTTCTAGCAAGGATGTACAAAGGATAATTGGAGGTAGTGTGACACACACGTGAGCATTCTAACCTAAAGGGGTAAATGAGGTAAAGAGGGACAAAGCTAAGAGTTAGGTAGATACTCCTTCTATGCTTCTAATGTACATATACATAGCCTAAGTTAGTTACTAATGATAATATTAATTATGAATTTTCATGCTAAGTGGATTAACACATCGGGCACGTGTTTACCCCTAGCAATACTAGGACCACTCCCGCCAAGAGCCTGTTGCATAGCCGAACGTGGAGGATTACAAAGGACGGATAGGGCTATCACCACCTACTGCCTACCTCTTCAATCCGTGGGTCTACGAGACATTCAACGCTACTTTCTATCCTAGCACCACGCTAGCATATTAAGTAGTTATATTAAGAGCCTAGGCACAAGCCATCCTAAGGCAATGAACTAAATCATCGTTGAACCAATGGTAATCCATAGCATAAGTGATTCCTATTAACATAATCATTTTATAGCTAATTAGACTATAGTGGGGGTTTGTAGTGTTTATGATGATATAATGAGAATGGTATGGCATAATCATAAATACTACTCCTACCACATACATGGAATCCACAATCAAACAAGAAATGCTTCATCCAAGTATATGAACAATAGAAGACTAAAGATATCATCTTTATTAAGAACAATGTCACAAATACAAATAGGAATATGAGAGCCATACCTTTCCCAATTAGGAATTGGGAAGAGACTCCTCCTACTTGGACTATGAACTAGAGGCTCTCCTCTCTACAGCCTATACTCCTCTAAACCTATGGAGAGTAGTGGATACAATTGATGAATACTCAAGTGGTGTGCGTTGAAGTGAGGGGTGAGGGGTCCTATTTATAGCTTGGAGAAGGGTCAGTTCTCGCCGCCAAAAGCGTGCGAATCAGTCACCGCTGACTTCTTCAAGATAGGCGGAGCCAACACGTGGAAGTTGACCAGGTTTGGCACCAGGAAGGGGTCGGCCGACCTGGTCCTAACTCCAAACCGCCTATGCTTTCTCCAGGTGGCTTCCAGGAGGGCCCCATTGACTGGTATTGGTGCTACACCGTTGGATGGCCTTAGATACTTCTGTTTGTGGGCCATTTAATTCATGTGGTGCCACATGTCAGCGCTCGATTGGCTGGAATGATATTTTATAGGATCCATCCCCTTGTTTCACTTCAATTCTGTGTAAAGTATCTGCATGCACTAATTTCTCCAAGGACAAGTGGAAATAGGTTAAATAGAAAGGTGATGTGTGTAAGAAATGATATTTCCTTCACATAATTGAGTTATATTGACGGGTGAAATTGGTATATAATAGCCATCAACAGCGGTCTCGGTGGCTCTGTTACCATGGCGTCCACCAAGGATCGTAGGCATTACAGGAAGCTCCGAGCAACCAAGCGCGCAAGATCCAGAAGCTCAATTCAGTCTATGCATGGATCTCGAAGGTCCAGGACTACTTGAAAGACAACATCCTTCCTGAATACGGTGCATCCGTTGAGCGAATTGTCAGATTGGCTAAAAGATACACGTTGGTTGAATGGGATCTCTACCGATGTGGTGCCAACAACATTCCAATGCGGTGCGTTTCCCAGGAAGAAGGCTGCGAACTCCTCGCAGAGATCCATGGAGGCGAGTGTGGGAACCACGCGTTATCCCGCACGCTAGTCGGTAAGGCCTTCCAGCATGGTTTTTACTGGCCTACAGCACTCCAGGATGCAGTCGACTTGGTCAGGAAGTGCGAAGCGTGCCAATTCCATGCGAAGCAAATTCATACTGCGTAGTCACTGCAAATGAATCCTCCCTCATGGCCATTCGCTGTGCGGGGGATGGATATTTTGGGACCTTTCTCAAAAGCCGTCGGAGGGTACCGTTCTTATACGTCTCCATCTACAAGTTCACAAAGTGGCCGGAAGCTACTCCAGTTGTGACAATCAACAAGCAATCTGCTATCAAGTTCTTGAAGTCAATTGTCTGTATATTTGAAGTTCTGAACAGAGTCATCACTAACAAAGGAACCCAATTCACAAGTGCAGCTTCCCAAGAGTACTACGAAGACCTCGGCATAACAGTCAGCTACGCATTAGTAGTTCATCTGGCAAGAAATGGCCAAGCTGAGAGAAAAAACGCAAAAATACTCAAGGGACTCAGGATGCGCACTTATGAGCGCTTGAAGAAACATGACACAAACTGGATAGAAGAGCTTTCGTCTGCACTATGGGAGAGCCGGACAACACCCAGTCGAGTAACAGGAGAGACACCCTTCTTCATGGTATACGGAGCCAAAGCAGTCCTTCCTCCGCAGATTACCATGGGGTCTCTCCGGGTCTGAACCTATGACGAAGCCACACAGGACCAGCTCCAGCGTGAAGACCTAGACCTCGTCGATGAGGCAAGGTGCCAAGTAGCTGTTCGAAACGCGCGATACCACTAGGCGCTCTGACGATATTACCAAAGATATGTGCGCAACTGGCAGTTGGAAGAAGGAAATCTAGTGTTGCGGCAAATACTTACTCGCGAAGGGATGAACAAACTTTCCCCCAGTTGGGAAGGTCCCTTTCTAGTAGACAAAGTTTCCTATCCGAGATGCGTTCGCTTGGCAACAGAGGATGGAATACAACTTCCCAATTCCTGGAACATTGAGCACCTTCGTAAATTCTAAATTTAGTTACACGGAGGTGAGTCTTTATTAGTATAAAATGTATTTTATAGAGTCTATGAACAGAGTCAGTTTGGTCCTAGATCAAAAGCACACTTAACTTGGTCATGTTTTTTAAGTGTGTCTTTACCTTCCCTGGATAAGTACAAGATGAATAGCACACTTAACTTTGTCCTGTACTGTGTGTCCTTGTCTGCCCTGTTATTCGGACCTATAATGAAATACATTTATGTGCAAACAGACTCTACATGCATTAATTTTGCGCAATGCTCATTATTTTTATCATCTTTTACCTTCTTGTCAATAGTAATGTTGTGAAATCCATTTGAAATTTAGTCCTAGAGATTCATGTGCTATATAATTTTTATTGGTAATCTTCTATTGGATCCTAGTATCGCTAGATGGTCTACTCGCTTGAAAACCAAAGCCAATGACAGGCCTGGAGTGCGCTATCGACTTAGCCTGATCCAGCACCCTAAGTACGCAACTCTACCTATTCTGGTGGGTCTCAGTAAGGCGGGTCTGGAAAGCATACGGATCTAAGGATGTTTATTCAGTATACTTATGTTGTCAGATTGAGTTTGTTAGGATCTAAAATTCAAAGAACATAGCCGCAAATAAGCTATAGGCAAGAGGATGAACTTTACTGCTTTTCTTGTCTCTCATGCGCAGGAAAAAATAATAACTGATGGCAATCTGCACGGCGATTGTGGATCCTACCCATCACCCAGGGGGCCCGCCATCAATGTTTTACGCATTGACAGTGGGCGCCGTCAAAGCAATCAGGCTCCAAAAACCCCTAGAGGGCCCACCATCGATGTTTTACGCATTGATAGTGGGCGTCGTCGAAGCAATCAAGCTCTGACAATCCTAGGGGACACGTTGTCGACGTTTTATGCATTGACAGTGGGCACCGTCGAAGCAATCAAGCTCCGACAACCCCAAGGGGGTCTGCCATCGATGTTTTACGCGTTGAAAGTGAGCGCTGTCAAAGCAACTAAGATCCGACAACCCCCAGGGGCCCTGATGTCGATGTTTTACGCATTGACAGTGGGCATCATCGAAGAAAATCAAGTTCCGACAACCCCAGGGGGCCCTCTATCGATGTTTTACACGCTAAAAGTGGGCGTTGTTGAAGCAACTAAGCTCCGACAACCCCCAAGGGGCCTGCTGTCGACGTTTTACGCATTGACAGTGGGCACCATCAAAGCAACCAAGCTCGAATAACTATTAGGGGGCTCGCCGTCGACTTAACAAAGGGTCCTTGGAGATTTCGGAAGCAAGCATCAGAACTCGGAGCTATCATACTGGCTACGAGTTTGGAGCATTCAAGTTTTCAAGACATTGTCGAATTCCTTATGGTTGATGTCCTCAATCAATTGAGTGCATCTACCACGGGGCCAACAAGATAAATGCAATGTATCGAAGATAAAAATAGAATTCGAAAGGATTTCATTCATTCAAAATTGGAGATTTACAAGGTGGAGGTAAAAAATAGAACGGTCCTAGATACTTGATTTCCTCTCAGCGAATGAAGCAACCTTCAAGGCGGCTTCTTGGACGCTAGCCTTAGCAGCTTATTCTTCCTCGACAATGGGTCCTTCAACCACCGGGGCTAGAGACATCGAGGGATTCTGGCTTTAGAAGCACGTCAACACATATTCTGCGATGTTCTTAGCCAGAGACCTTCCTTCAGTCTCGAGATGGTCGACGACCACATCTCCCACTGCATCCATCTTAGTACCTGCAGAGTTAAGCACCACCAAGGCCTTGTCCATCTCTAGCTCCGGGACAACCAGTCGGATCGTACTGAATCCTAGAGGCACCAGAGCTTCATTTGCTCGCCCGAGGAAGTCCCAGACTTGTTAGGACTCAATTTCTCTTGTGCTCTAGAGCTCCTCCAAGGACCTCGTTGTAGACGAAAGCTCCGAAGAACCCTCCTTCGAGAATCGCTCGACCTCTTTGGCATGCTGCTGGATCCGTTCAGCCAGCAACCTCTCTTAGTTAGGGATTTGCTTCTCTCGGAGGTGAATGCGGTCTCTCCTTTCCGCAAGGTCCTTCTCCTTTGCCTTCATTTTGTTCTCCCTGGCAGAGATAGCATTCTCTCTTTTGCTGACTCCTTCCCCTACCAGCCATACTTGTTGCTTCTCTTTTTTGCACCGGAACTTGAATATTTCCATGCGGTCAGCCAAGTCCTGCTTGCCGTGTGCTAGCTTCTGAGAGATTTCATACTATCTCTTTTGGAGCTCATCCTCCTTATTATCTGACTCATCTCAGTGTTTGAGGAGTTGTTCCCTCACAACATTGAGACTCTCCGACTGACTTTCGGCCACTTTATTGGCCTTCTTGGCGTGCTCGTAGATCTCATGGGTCTTGTCGTCAAGGGCTTTAATAGCAGCCTCTCGTTTGTCTAGTGCCTTGTTCAGGCACGACTGTCGAGCCTTCTCAGCCTCCAGCCACCCCCTTTGGTTTGCTAGCCGAGACTGCGTCAACTTCGTCTTGAGGTACAGCAGCTTGTGCCAGCGCCTTACGGTGCTACGCTCCTCCTCCAAAGCCTTGCGCTCGTAGTTAAAGGCGAGGTGGACTTGGTGGAGGCTTGAGGAGGCATTGTCTATGGACATACCAAGGGGGATTGGTTCAGGACCTGCCGAAGGTTCCTCCTCTGGCTCCCCCGAGTCTTCCAGAATGGTGGTCGAAGCCCATGGTACAAGCATGGACTCCAACAGCTCGACATCAGCATCGCTGAGCTCCAGGAGATCATCCACTTCTGGCGCAGAAGTGGAAGGCCCCGCAGATGGACCTTCTTGTGTTGGTTCAGGCATGGCCACTTCAGACATAGGGATGTCAGGTGCTGTCACCTCCGGAGCTGGTGTCGGAACTTCTGTCAAAGCTTCAAGAATATCCGGTGTTGATGTCAGAACCTCCACAGATGGCTTTGAGACAGTTAAAGCTTGCTCCGGCATTTCATACTCTTGGTCCGACGCAACCATGGGTTCTTCGGTTGATAGTGCTGAAGTTGTCTCGACGACAGTCGGCGCAGGAGCCGTGTTGTCCGCCATAACCATAGGAGGAGCCGGAGCAGCGGCGGGGGCTTCAGATTGTGCGGTCTCTATGGTTGCAGCAGGTGTCGTAGCAGCAGCTCCTGCTCTCGATACTCTGGTAATAGAGGAACAGAAAGTTCAGAAAAGAGCAAAAAGCAAAAAAAAAACACCAATTAAAGAGTCGATCATTACCTGGGCACGTTGCCACTCCAATCAGCACGTAGCTTCTTCCTTGGACAACCAGAGCCAGAACCCACCATTGTCGGTGAGGCAGAGGCTTCGGACTTCATCCTGGGAGTCGTGATAGCCACCGGTGCCGCCTCAGCTGCGATCTCCCTCATCTGAGAAGAGACTCCGGACCCAGAGCCCACCGCTGGCATCGGGACCAGAGTTGACTTGCCGGACCTAGCATCCACTGCAGGCGCTAGACCTAAAGATGATATGGCCGTCGAAGCCGGAGTTGTCATTGCTCTAGGCACAACAAGTATTTATTTGAGGCCTGGCCAAGGCAGTGGCACCGCTTGCATTGGAGTTGATATGACGGTGCTGCCATCAGTCCGTGTCAATCTCCTCTTCCGACTGGAGGTGTCTACGCGTTCCTTGCCTTTGTTCTGACTCGAGTCAAGTTTATTCTGGCTTGGATCTGCAGGAGCCTTGTCATTCCTGCTGATAGGATCAGAGTCGGATCCTTCATGTGGGCAGAGGGCCGAAGCTCCAGGGATTACAATCCCCACCGGTGGAGTGCTCCTCTGACGCACCGCAAGACCTGTGTCATCAAGCAGTGGCATCACCTTCTGCAGTCCCCTCCTGACCTTTGGAACTACATTTAGAGGCAGAACTCAGTCGGAGGTCTGAGGTCGTCCCTTGAAGAAGTTCCACTCTTCACCTTCTGCAGATGGAGCTTCAACACGCGCTCGTCTAGATTGGTGCGCCGACCAACCTCAATCTGGAGAAAATCCATTTCTCTAGAGAAAGAACAGGTTGCGAACTCTTGCTCCTTGAGCTGTGCCCAGCGGTTGGTGATGAAGTTGTCAAGGACCATCAAAGACGTTAATCCTCCATCCATCAGGTGCCGGATCCTTGTCAGTACGGGGTTTTACTTCTCAGACAGCTCCAGGAGCTCCACCCAAGAGTCAGAATCCGTCGTTGGAAGCCCTTCTGGCAGCTCCAGCCGATCATGAGGATCCACCCGAATGACAACCCAATCGGTCTTCCACGTCTCCCACTTCCCACAGGGAAAGGTCTTGATGTACTTGAATGGGGGCATTTCTATGCTTTATAGAGTAGTAGAACCCCAACAAGCAGTTACATTTGCCTGTCGTCTGGGGAGTGAAGAAGGTCCAGAACAGAGGGATGCAGGTTGGTAGACCCACCCACAACTCGCATAAGTGGATGAAGATCACCACCACCAAGATGGAGTGAGGTCCAAGGTGGTGCAGTTGGAGCCCGTACGACTCAAGCAGCATCAGCAAGAAGTTGGACACTGGCAAAACCAGCCCAACCATGGCGTACACTATAAATTAAACAATGTCGTTGGAGGACTCCTTCTTGAAAGGGAGCTTGCCACGGCGAATAGCGTTGTTGAAGGAATCACTTGTCCAACCCTTCAGCTTCTGAACTCTCAACAACTCATCATCGCTCACAACCTTGCTGGGGGGAATACCCAGTTCCATCGCCGCTAAGTGGAGCAAAAGTGGGAGCGCGGCGCAAGGGTTCAAGCGGAGAACTCTATGGCAGAATAGATTGATGCGTAAGAGTTCTTCCACCTTGCAACACCTATTCCTTTATTAAGCCTCTACAACGCTTGGATGGAAACTGCAGTTGGACTATAATCATGCTCTGTGAAGTTACCTCATCAATGACATGGGGGCCCGAGTCCACTTTGTTAAAAAAAGTCGCACCAGGTGAACCGTTGTCATGATGAGAAGTTGGAAGCTCGAGGGCGGCGGCCTGACAGGGCTACAAAGATTACGCTGGGAACCGATACGGAAATCGTATTGGAAACGGGCGTCCTTCAATTTCGTGTGATCACCACATCGTGTATCTCACCTACCAATTCAAGAAGGGCCGCGTGTCCCAAAGTGAAGCTTGAAGCAGCAATGCGGGAGAGATGTGAGCCCCACCTCCGGCATCGAAGCCTCATAATCTCACCAGAGGTGGGCCTGGGGGCCACTATTGATACCGTGCATACCAGGTATCCCTTCGTACAAGAAGAAGACGCGTTGATTTCCACCTTCCAGTATTGAGGACTTCAAGAGGCAACACGTGGCCCGCAGTCCCGGACCTGCTTCCCCGACAGAGGAAGCTCCAGTGCTGCCATGTGTTGAGTAGCTACGGACCTGCCTCCCTGCAGAGGGAAGCTCCGAAGCTGCCACGTGTCACACGCTCGGACCTATGTTTGCAACGGGAAGGATTCAGGATCTAAAATAGCGCAGACATTCAAGGGCTACCAAACAGTCGTTACAAGACCTGGTTAACGCATCATTAATATTATATTAATGACGCACGATCAGAGGACTGTCAAGATAGGTAATGCTGCTATTAAGGCACGTTATCATGCTACTAACTACCCTTAACACCACAGATCGTGTATAGGGCGGTTATTACAGCCAGGGCCACATGTCGGGCCATGACGCATCCAGTCCTTGGCATATAAAAGGGTTGTGCTGCACGGTAGAAGTTATTCCATTCTAGACTAAGCTCAGGCTTACGCAACCTCAACAAATCCCAAGTCATCCACACTCATACAATAAACAAACACCCCGTGGAGTAGGGTATTACGCTCAAGCGGCCCGAACCACGTAAAAATCCTATGTGTTCACCCTTGTTGTTGAACTTGATTAGCGCCCCACCTAAATACAAACCTCCGCGGACTACATCTTAGTAGTATCATGGGAAGTGTTTTAGTCTACACTTCGACAAAGTGATTGTGCGATATCTTGGACCTTGAATGCTCTTTAAGTTTCTTGTCCTCGGCCAAGAGCTTCATGTTGTCTTGATTTCTTGCTTGGCTATGGACAAGATACTTCAAGGTAGGCTAGTTAAACTTAAATCCATTGAAATTCCCATAGCCTCCTTGATTACAAGTGCGATATTGATTCTACCTTGACCTATTTGTAGATGATAGCCATTGGAGTTGTTGTTTGAAAGATCCTCATGGGTCTTAGGAAAATAATTCACAAGTGTCCCATGTTGATATGGATTTTCACAAATCATGTTAATATCCATGGCTTGGATTGTCCAAACACTTCTCCATTGGCTTGATCTTCATGATACTTCAATGGGAGGTGTAATTCCATAACTAGCATGTCCACCTCGTTAAATGGTGTGCATGCCAAGCTAATGGAACTAGAGCATTCTTCAAGCCACCCCTTGAGTGGAGACCATATTCTCATTCATGATGAATGAAAATAGGAGTCCTTCAGCTCTAGCACGAATGTGGTCATGGATTGGTGGAGCCAACCCATGACATGAGTGTTTGATGAAGAGCCAACTATCCACCCCATAATGAAGGCAAACCAAGAAGAATTCCTGGAGCCTCCCCCAAGCTTGGGGATTGATGACTTTGGCTCCTACTGGAAGCTGAAATTCTTCCGCGAAAGGCTATGGTGTTGCCTGGCGGACATTTGTTGAGGTATGCCATGAATCATCTTGTAGTTGAGCACTTTCGTCCTCGTTGGCCATCCCATGAAATGGTTAGCTAACACTACCCTGTTTTCACACAAAAGTAGAAAACAAACAAGGGTAATATTGTCTAATAACTATTAGTACCTATAGCTTAATCACAAGTGATAGGTATCCTTCACTTCCTTTGCCTTTCCCAACAACGGCACCAGACATGCTCGTCGACAGTTCTTAACACCACATATCGTCTCTAGTAAGAGATGAGGTCTGCAAGCGCACGGAAGATACCATTGTAGCATTTTACCCATGAGTATTCCCAAGGGTATTGTATTGATCCCAAAGGAAGGCGATGGAGTAAAGTACACACTTCTCTTATAATGAAGCTATGGGATACTAATCAGTTACCAACACGGAGGTAAGTGGATAAATTGGATAGTGTGACACACACCTAAGCACTCTATTCTAGATGGTAGATGGGTCCTAATGGAGATTAGAGTAAGAGTTGGGGAGTTGCTCCTACAATGCTTCTAATATACATAGACTAGATTAGATACTAATGAGCATGTCAATGGTGAATACTTATGCTAAGTTATTCAACACATCGGGCACGGGCTTACCCCTAGCAATACTAGCGCGACTCCTGCCAAGAGCCTATGGCATAGCCGAACGTGGAGGATTACAAAGGACAGATAGAGATGTCACCACCTACTGCCTACCTCTTCAATCTGTGGGTCTACGAGACATCCAACGCTACTAAACTATCCTAGCACCATGCTAGCATATTAAGTAAATACCTTAGGAGCTCGTGCACAAACCATCCTAATTAAGGAAATTACTAACCTAAACATCGTTGAACCAATGTTGAGATATAGCATAAGTTATTCATATTAACATGATCATATCATAACTAACTAGACTATAGTGGGGTGAAAGCATCTATGCCCCATGAGGTATGGTTTCGGTGATTAATGACAACCATTGGATTTTACTAATGAATTTATGGATGCAAGGTCTCCCATATCACTCATCATAATCAAATTAAATCTATATGAATATCATCTACTGCTCATTGGATATAATTGGAGACCCCTAAACAATCATTCTATGAGATCAATCGATGTTTATGAAGATTAGAAGTAAAAGCTCATATGTCAAAATTATTCAACCAAAATTGACAGCACTAATTGCTTGATAATCATCAGAAGAATATTTCCAACCAATGTCTAAGAGGTCAATCGACCAAATTCCAAAAGAATCACTTAGAACAACTCAAAGCAAACAAAATCAACTCACCGGACCAACCGATGTTTCCAGAAAACAACACATTCATCGAGTTGGTTTAGCAGAAGAAGAAGACGTCAGAACTAAGTACTCACCGGATCATCCGATGATGAAGGGAATGTTACATCGGTCCATCAATACAGTAGGCAATCTCCCTGGACCAAGTGTAACACCGGACCCTCCGATGTACAACTATAAACACATCGGTCAATCACTCCAGTAAGCATCAATTCTGAACCAATTCTGGATGAAGTGCCATCGGATCAGCCGATGAGAAGGCAAGTGTAACATCGGTCTAACAACGGTCATATCTGACACAGTGACATCAGCTAATCTGGATTCGACAGATGACAACTGAAGGGAGAACATCGGATCATCCGGTGTTCACAGAACAGTGATGTCAGCCTACTTTTTCAACGGCTATTTCGTGGAGGCTGGCTATTTATACCCCTTCAAGCAGTCTATTCGACAAGTCTTGACAAACAGAGCTACTCTACACATTCTCAAGCATTCAAGACATTGAGCTACCACTTCTACATCATCTACACCACTTACACACCAAGAGATAGGTTAGAACTTGCTAGAGATAGTGCTTGTGTGCTTCCATTCTTGGTGATTGGAGTCTCTAGTGTAGTGAGAGCTGTAAGGGAGTGTCCCTTGGTTATTGTATTGGAGAGAGCCTTCCGGAGCTTGCCAAGATAGTTGTGGAAGCCCGGAGGATCCTACTTGTACAAGCCTTGAGCTCCACCTTGTCGAGGTTGGCGAACGGAGAAATATAGTGATGATCCCTGGTCTTGGTGACTTGGCAGTGGCTATACCCTTTGGTGGGTTCCACGACATGGATGTAGGAAGATCTTGACGATCTTGACGAACCACGGAATAAATCTCCGTGTCTTCGTGTCTCCTCGGGAGTTTGTGCTTTCTTCCTCTCCCCTTACACTTATGCATTTCATATGCCGCAAAGTTACTATTCACTTGAATGCATAGGTTGTTTGCATAGGGAGTTGGGATTTTAGTAATTAAGTTTTATTGCTTTAATTTTTTGAAAAGAAGCCCAATTCATCCCCACCCTCTTGGGCATTCGATCCTTACAATTGGTATCAGAGCAAGGTTGCTCATTGGATTATTCTAGCTTCACCGCTAGAGAGCTAAAATGGCCAAGAATGGGAGTTTGGTCCCTATCTTCGAGGGCAAGAACTTTGCCTATTGGAAAGCACGCATGCGTGCTTATCTAGAGGCTATTGCTCCCGAGGTATGGGAAGCGACCCATGCGGGGTTTGGTGAGCATAATTATGTTGGTGATCAAATCAAGTGGGATGCTAAAGCTAGAAATGCCATTTGTGAATGCATTAGCCAAGATGTGTTTGCTAGGATTGCTATCAAAGAAAAAGAATGTGAAATTTGGGCTTGCTTGATTGAAATTCAAGAGGGTTCTTCTTGTGTCAAAGAACTAAAATATCATATGCTTAAAGCCAAATATGATGAGTTCAAAATGCTACCTCATGAAAATGACAATGAAATGTTTTCTCGCTTGAATGTGCTTATTGAGGAAATTAATGCTCTTGACATTGCTTCTCTTGGCAAGGGACTCATCAACCGCAAGATTCTTATGCTCCTTCCTAAGCCGAAGTACAACATCATCAACTCCATGCTTCAAAAAGAATCTCCTGATCACATTGAAGTTTCGGAACTTATTGGAGAGATTCACGCTCATGAGATGAGTGTACTTGGGATGATGGAGCAATCATATTCAAAGACAATTGCTCTAAAGGCTTCCACCAAGAAAACAAGTCTCAAGAAAAAGAAAGTGGTTGAGCCTAGCTCAAGTGAAGAAGAGCAAGCATCAAGTGAAGATGACGATGATGAGCTTGCATTAATGATGAGAAAGTTCTCTCGCTTGAATTCCAAGATTTCCAAGAAGGGATACACCTTTGATCCCGAAGAAAGCTTTTCTACCAATGAGAAATGACAACAAGACTTGCTACAATTGTGGTGATCAAGGCCACATCTCCTATGATTGTCCAAAGCCGGACAAAAGAAGAGAAAACCACAAAGGCAAGCATCGCAAGCTTGAAGATAGTGAAGATGATGAAGAAGAGGTCAAGCCCAAACCAATATCCTTTGGTAAGAAGAAACATGACAAGGGCAAGAAGGCAAAACTCTTCCCAAAGAAGAGAAAAGGACCACAAAAGGTGTTCATGTGTGAGGCAAATGAATGGATTACCGATGAAGAATCAAGTGATGAAGAGAGTGAAGCGAAAGAATAAAATTTGGCCGGCCTTGCCATTGCCAACAATGATGAATCATCTCTTCATCCACCTCCCATGTGCCTCACGGCTAAAGGTAACACCAAGGTAAGTGATGACTCTAGCGATGATGAGCTTTCCCCCGATGATTTAACTTCATTAATAAATGAATACCACACTATCATTAAGAGGGAAAAGAGTAAGGTCAAGGCCCTTGAAGAAACTCGTGCTAAGCTTGAGAGTGTTAACCTTGATTTGCTTGACAAGTATGAAAGCATACTTAAGGAGCATGACACGCTCAAATCTCATGTCAAGCAAATTGAGGAGGATAAGGCTCAAATCAGGCTAGATCATCATGAGCTTGACTTAGCCCACCAAGCACTCTTGGGAAAGCACAATGAGTTAACCCAAGAGCATCAAGTACTTAACCTTGCTTATGAAGCTCTCGATCAAGAATTGAAAAATATAAAGAAACAAACTCTTAATGATAAGGTATCTATTAATTATCATGCCACTAATGTCTTGCATAAGCCTTTGCTTTTGAAAGAGAATGCTAGGGAGAAGGACTTGTTGGAAGAAATTGAAAGTCTCCGCACTAGTGTGGCAAGACTATCTAAAGGAGAATTCAAGCACAAGGAAATCCTCTTCCAACAAGCAAAGGCCTTCAACAAGAGAGGACTTGGATCCTTCCCGGTGCCTAACAAAGGAAAGGTGCCCTCACCGGAGCTTAGAACAAGCTTCATCAAGGAAGTTGGTTCCTATTGCCAACATTGTGAGGTCACCGATCACCATACAAGGGAGTGTCCTCTTCCTAACCGGCCTTCTCCAAAATTGCCTACTAACTACAAGTCTACTTTCAATGATCATTATTATCTCTTGAGTAAAGTAGATGGCAAGGTGAAGGCAAGGTTCATTGGCAAGGACATAAAGGGCATGAAGGGGAAGCTCCCCAAGCAACTTGGGGTCCCAAAAACACTTGTATCACACATACAAGGACCTAAGTTGGCTTGGGTGCCTAAAGTCAAAAATTGAATTCATGTGTGTAGGTGAACTACAAAGCCGGAGGAAAGAATTGGGTACTCGATAGCGGGTGCACTCAACATATGACCGGCAACGATGGTATGTTCACCACCATAGAAAACCCCGGCAATCATGAACAAGTCACCTTTGGTGATAACTCTAAGGGGAAGGTAATTGGTTTAGGTAAGATTGCAATTTCAAATGATTTATCTATTTCTAATGTATTGTATGTTAAGTTACTTAGTTTCAATTTGCTTTTTATTGCACAACTATGTGATCTTGGACTAACGTGCACCTTTAGCAAAAATGATGTTGTTGTGACTAGTGAAACAAGCCAAGAACTAATCTTCAAAGGATTTCGGCATCGACATCTCTACCTAGTGGACTTCACCAACAAGGATGCTAGCTTGACCACTTGTCTTTTCACTAAGACGAGTTTGGGTTGGCTATGGCATCAACGCATAGCGCACATTGGAATGAGCAAGCTCAAGAAGTCATTCAAGCTTGGGATGGTGACCGGCATGAAGGATGTCACATTTGAGAAGAACAAGCTTTGTAGCGCTTGTCAAGCCGGGAAGCAAGTTGCTTCACACCACTCGATGAAGAAAATGGTGTCAACCTCCAAGCCACTTGAGTTACTCCACATGGACCTCTTCTGACCATCCACATATCAAAGTCTTGGCGGTAACCTCTATTGTCTTGTTATAGTTGATGACTACTCTCGCTATGCTTGGACTTTGTTTGTAGGTGACAAGAGTGGAACTCCGGAAGTGTTCAAGACCTTCGCTAACTGTGCTCAAAGGGAATTTCAACTTCCCATCATCAAGGTCCGGAGTGACAACGGCACCAAATTCAAGAACTACAACATTGGGGAGTGTTGTGATCGTGAAGGCGTAAAGCATGAGTTTTCGGCCACATACACTCCTTAACAAAATGGTGTCGTTGAAAGGAAGAACAAGACTCTCATCACTCTTGCACGAGCAATGCTTGATGACTATGGCACGTCCGAGAAGTTTTGGGCCAAAGCAATCAACACGGCGTGCCATGCCGCAAATAGGGTCTACCTACATCGACTACTTCAAAAGACCCCGTACGAACTTCTCATTGGGAGAAAGCCCAACATCTCCTATTTCCGAGTCTTCGGGTGCAAGTGCTACATCTACCGCAAGAAAAGGCTCGGTAAGTTTGAAAGAAGATGTGATGTTGGTATATTTCTTGGTTATGCATCAAACTCAAAAGCATATCGAGTATTCAACCAAACCTCCGGTTTAGTTGAGGAAAGTTGTGATGTTGAGTTTGATCAAACTAATGGCTCCCAAGAGGAGAGTTTTGGTCATGATGAAATAGATGATGAGCATCTACGAGAAGCTATGAAGAACATGACCATTGGAGACAACAAGCCTAAAGTTGAGGAGAGCCATGATCAAGGGGGAGCTTCAAGTTCCAACATCAACACATCTATGGCACCTCAAGTTGATGAAAAAGAAAAGGATGATCCATTGCCGACTCAAGATTCACAAGCCACACAACATCAAGAAGAAGAACAAGTCCATGATCAAGTCCAACCACAAGAAGAGCAACACGCATCACCACCGCCAAGTGCTTCACAACCACTTATGAGGCATGGACGCATCTCCAAGGCGCATCTGATTGACCAAATCATCGGAAGTCCGTCAAGGGGATTAAGTACACATTCTCGCCATTTCGCTACGTTTTGTGAGCACTACTCGTTTGTTTCATGTGTAGAACCCACTCACATTGAGGAAGCACTCCAAGATCCAATTTGGGTGATGGCCATGCAAGAAGAACTCAACAACTTCATCCGCAATGAAGTTTGGGTGTTGGAGGAGCGACCCAAGGACAAGAACGTCATTGGAACAAAGTGGGTGTACCGCAACAAACAAGACGAGAACGGTGTTGTGGTCCGCAACAAGGCAAGACTTGTGTCCAAGGGTTTCTCGCAAATTGAAGGACTAGACTTTGGAGAGACATTTGCTCCGGTCGCCCGAATAGAAGCCATCTGTATACTTCTTGCCTTTGCATCACATCATAACATAAAGCTTTATCAAATGGATGTCAAAAGTGCCTTTCTTAATGGTTATATTAACGAGCTTGTCTATGTTGAACAACCTCCTGGGTTTGAAGATCCGAGGAATCCTAATCATGTGTTTAGGTTGCACAAGGCGCTCTACAGGCTCAAGCAAGCACCTAGGGCGTGGTATGAACGACTACGAGATTTCTTGATCATGCAAGGATTCAAGATCGGGAGGGTGGATACTACACTCTTCACCAAAGACATCGACGGAGAATTATTTATTTCTCAAATTTATGTCGATGATATTATTTTTGGTTCAACTAACGAAGCTCTTAGCCATGAGTTTGGCAAAATGATGTCTAGGGAATTCGAGATGTCGATGATTGGAGAGCTCAACTTCTTCCTTGGATTTCAAATCAAGCAACTTCGAGAGGGGACCTTCATCTATCAAGAAAAGTATACCAAGGACCTCTTGAAGAAATTTGAGATGGGAGATTGTAGCTCAAGAAGTACTCCAATGGCAACAAATTGTCATCTCGACGCAGATAAGGACAGTAAACCTATTGACCAATCTAATTACTGTTCTATGATTGGTTCATTGCTTTATCTTACCGCCTCTAGGCCCGATATCATGTTTAGTGTATTCTTGTGTGCCCGCTTTCAAGCGGCACCTAAAGAATCGCATCAGAAGGCGGTCTTTAGTATACTTCGGTATCTCAAGCATACTCCTAGTGTTGGCCTGTGGTACCCTAATGGTGCAAAATTTCATCTCTTGGGTTACTCGGATTCGGACTTTGCCGGATGCCGTGTAGATCGCAAGAGTACCTCCAGTGCGTGCCACTTGCTTGGGCGTTCCCTAGTATCTTGGTCAAGCAAGAAGCAAAATTCCGTTGCCTTGTCCACGATGGAAGCGGAATATATTGCGGCCGGTGCATGTTGTGCCCAAATTCTTTATATGAAGCAAACCCTTTTGGACTTTGGTATTAAACTTGGTTGTGTGCCTCTCATTTGGGACAATGAAAGTGCGGTTAAGATTGCTAAGAACCCCGTTCAACACTCCCGCACTAAGCACATTGATATTCGCCATCATTTCTTGAGGGACCATGAAGCTAAGGGAGACATCTCCTTGCGAGGTGTTAGGTCCAAAGAACAATTGGCGGATATCTTCACTAAGCCACTTGATGAGAAAACTTTTTCTAGACTAAGAAGTGAATTAAATGTGCTAGATGCATCGAACGTCACGTAAGTTGCCATGATCATGTAAGAATGCATCTCATATAGGTCTTGTCTAACTTTCAAAGGATAGGGGTGAGCAAGGGTTAGCTTGGGATGGAGGTTCCTTTGGGTTTCCCCAAGGCTTGGAGAGTGGCTCTCCCTGAAGAAGCCTTTGAAAGGTTCAAATTTGGCAAGATAGATTTAATTTATGTCTTGCATGATGCCTGCCATATAGATTTGCACTCACATTTAATTTCTTGCATTATAAATTGTTTGACATTGCATACGGTAGATTGTCACAAAGGGGAACCCACTTCATGAGAAAGAGACTTGTTTGAAATGCAATATCTCAACTCATATGATATGGAAAGAACAAAATGTTATGTGCGTTAATGCCTAAAGGAACATGCTTTAAAGAGATAGAAGAGTTCATCCTCAAGCTCACAAAGCATGGGCCTTACACTTTATTTGGATTTGTTCCTTATTTTCTTCGGTGTTCTATTTGCTTTAGGGCTTAGCCAAGTTAATTGCAATTAGTATTTTTGAGGGGTAAGGGGTTGCCCAAAAAGTCCTAAAACTTGTGTTTCTCGTTGTGTGTTTAAGTCAAAGGACATATATGGGATGTTGATGTTTTGTAGTCATCGGATTATCCGATGATTAGGCCAGAAGCATCATCGGATCAGTTTGTGTTCAAGTGCCAAGGGTCAACTCAGTCAGAAAGTTAAATCAACCGACGAGTTCATTCTAAGAAACATCGGTGCATCCGATGTTCACATTCTGGAGTTGTGCCAAATTCAACCGATGATAAACTTTTCCATGTCGGATCATCCGGTGTCAATGGTACTTTTGGAATACCCTTATTGTATCATTCGACCGCCGCAGCCCTCATCTAACGTCGGTTCATCCGATGTTAAAATTTGAGCTAGGGTTCGGGCCCCACCTATTTAGCGCCTCTTCGCCTTCGGGCTTCTCTCTCCCCGATTTTGCTTTCTGCCACCGACACCTCGACACCTCCGCCGCCGCTGCTCCCTCGCCCTGCCGCCGCCCTACGATCGCCGCCGTCCTCCGGCTGCCGCCACCCTCCGAGCCGCTGCCGCCGGCCGCCGCCGCCGCTCACCCTGCGCCCCACGCAGCGCCGCCACTGCCGCCCTACGCCGTCCTAGGCGCCGCACCACCACACTCTGTGCCACCGTGGTGCCCCCCTACGGTCGCTGTCGCTTCACCGCTAGGGTTTCCCGGCCACGACGACCTTTGTGTCGCCGTCTCGTGCGCCCGAGCTCGTTGTCCCGCGTGCTCACCTCCGTCGTCATCATGGGCCGTGACAAGAAGGGAAAGGGCAAGGCTATTGAGGAGTCGGCCGCCAAAAAGCAGAAGTTGTCGAAGGAGGAGAAGAAAGCCCTAATGACCGCTCGCACTGCTGAGGAGCGAGAGCGTGGCCGAGGACGATCGTTGAGAATCCGCGAGGCCCGACAGAGGCAGCCTCCTGTGCCATAGGAGTCAGAGGAAGAAGAGGAGCCCGAAGTGCCGCTTGTTCGCCGGCGCTCAGCCAGGACCCGTGGGGGTCATCCAGCTGCAGCCCCGAGACAGAGATCATCAGCAGCTGACCTTCGAGAGGACAGGGCAGCCTAGAGAGCCGTCTATGAGATGGACACCAACGTCCGTGTCGCTGAGGGTGTCCGTCTGACCGATTATAGGAAGATGAAGGCCAAGCAGCTCAGGAAGCTCAGATGGAGTATTCTGCTTGAGGAGTGGTTCCTGTAGCCCAGAGAGGCACTTGTGGACAACCGCTTTTGGACCCTGACACAGGCGTCACTGTACGAGACTTACAGACGTCGGGGCCATAAGCTCTTCCAGCACAATTTCCTGGATTGGGATCAGCTTGCTCTTGCAGTCGGGATAGAGATACACCCTTACTTTGAGAGGTATAGAGGGCTAGTGGAGCTTATGTCTTACGAGAGGAGTGCCTACGTGGAGGACTGGGTCCGAGTGTTCTATGCCACACTCTACGTCTCTGAGGGCCGCAGATCCATTGACTTCATGTTTATGGGCCAGCATCACCACCTGACCAGGCAGACTTTGGGACAGCTGCTAGGAGTGGATCTTCACGACACATGCCTACACGAGAGAGTGTATGGAACCCACCGAGGAGGCCACTCAGTGGAGGTGTGGCACCACCACTTGAGGAGATACACTCACTGTTCACTCAGCCTTTCTCTCCAGACCAGCCAAGGGTACCGGCTCTTCTCACTCCAGCTACGCGAACTGTGCACCTTGCCTTGCGCCGCACACTTTTGCCGAGGTCCGGATACCTTGAGGGGTTCACCAACTTACAGCTGACTCTCCTGTTCTATGTCATGAACGGGATGGAGTTCGATATTGTGGACATTCTCATTTGTGAGATGGAGGACGTCATCACTGATGGAGTTGGGATGATGAGGCAGCTTGTGTTTGGTCACTGGATCAGTTACTTGCTCTACATGGTAGCTCCAGAGGGGTCCGCCGTGCGTGACAGTCTCACCGACGAGAGCGTCACACGGTTCGGCCACTACCATTCTCCAGCTCCTGGAGACCACTGCCTTGGCTGTCCAGTTGAGCATCAGATCTGTACCCGTCTCTCAAAGGAAGACTGGTCAGACCTAGAGAAGGAAGACAAGAGACTAGCACAGGCAGAGGCTCAGGGTGAGGATCTATAGCATATTTGGTCCGAGAGTGACACTAGTGACAGTGTCGAGGAGTACTTCCCACCTCCTCCCTCACCCAGGCAGCACGACGCGGAGGCTCGAGGCTCGACTGTGCCACCTCCTACTCCACCTCCGGTGTCCGAGGCACAGGTTTCTCAGCCATCTGAGTTGACTTCACTACTCCAGCAGATGGTTGAGCAGCAGCGTTTGGATAGGCTTGCAGCTAAGAAGGCCCGAGTTGAGCAGGCTGCGCGTCTCATGGAGCTCCAGCAGCAATAGGAGGAGATGCAACGACAGATAGCCCGTGAGAGGCGAGAGGACACTGACAGGATGACTGGGCTGATTGATCAGATGCACCAGCGCTCTCTCGACCAGCAGCAGCAGACGCAGCAGGCTATGATGGGCATCCTGGGGTTGATCACCAACCTCTACACGCAGACCAGGATTGCCCTGCCGTCGCAGCTTCCAGGCCTTGCTCCAGGTCCGCATGTCCTGGCACCAGCTTCAGCACCAGTGCTGACCACGCCAATCCCGACGATCAGCATGTCCCCACTGCTTGCTCCAGGTGCTCCTATACACTCTCCCTTGCCAGCTATGATGCTTTTCCAGCAGACGCCGGCGTCCGTTGTCAGTGCCCCTCTTCCTACAGTCCAGTCTCAGCAGGCACCGACAGCAGCTCCCGCAGCTCCGGTCTCCTCCACTCCAGCTTCGGTAGCAGCAGGCAGCAGCTCCGACGACAGCACCCCCGATGGTGACTAGTTCGTCATCGCCCCGAGCGCTCAGTATCCTTAGGAACTCGGCTTCCTTTTTGGTGTCTTGATGCCAAAGGGGGAGAAGAGTCAGGGGGAGGGTTAGCTTAGTCCCAGGGGGAGTCCTAGCTGTAGGGGGAGCTTATCTTTTTGGGAGTCTTTTGTAATTTGGAGATTTGCTACTCTTTTGCTATTTATTGAGTATTCGTGTGCCACTTAATTCTCTTGAGTTATTGATCGTTGAGCTTTCGAGTTATTGTTCATTTTTGAGCCTTCAAGTTTGAGTGTGCTAAATCTTGTACTTATTGCATATACTTTTGAGTATCGTATTCTCAAATTCATTACTATTATGCTTTACTTGTTGTGTTGTCATCAATCACCAAAAAGGGGGAGATTGAAAGCATCTAGGCCCCATGAGGTATGGTTTCGGTGATTAATGACAATCATTGGATTTTACTAATGAATTTGTGGATGCAAGGTCTCCCATATCACTCATCATAATCAAATGAAATCTATATGAATATCATCTACTGCTCATTGGATATAATTGGAGACCCCTAAACAATCATTCTATGAGATCAATCGATGTTTATGAAGATTAGAAGTAAAAGCTCATATGTCAAAATTATTCAACCAAAATTGACAGCACTCAATGCTTGATAATCATCAGAAGAATATTTCCAACCAATGTCTAAGAGGTCAATCGAGCAAATTCCAAAAGAATCACTTAGAACAACTCGAAGCAAACAAAATCAACTCACCGGATCACCCGATGTTTCCAGAAAACAACACATTCATCGAGTTGGTTTAGTAGAAGAAGAAGACCACAGAACTAAGTACTCACCGGATCATCCGATGATGAAGGGAATGTTACATCGGTCCATCAGTACAGTAAGCAATCTCCCTGGACCAAGTGTAACACCGGACCCTCCGATGTACAACTATAAACACATCGGTCAATCACTCCAGTAAGCATCAATTCTGAACCAATTCTAGATGAAGTGCCACCGGATCATCCGATGAGAAGGAAAGTGTAACATTAGTCTAACAACGGTCATATCTAACACAGTGACATCAGCTAATTTGGATTCCACCGATGACAACTAAAGGGAGAACATCGGATCATCCGGTGTTCGCAGATCAGTGATGTCATCCTACTTTTCCAACGGCTATTTCGTGGAGGCTGGCTATTTATACCCCTTCAACCAGTCTATTCGACAAGTCTTGACAACCAGAGCTACTCTACACATTCTCAAGCATTCAAGACATTGAGCTACCACTTCTACATCATCTACACCACTTACACACCAAGAGATAGGCAAGAACTTGCTAGAGATAGTGCTTGTGTGCTTCCATTCTTGGTGATTGGGGTCTCTAGTGTAGTGAGAGCTGTAAGGGAGTGTCCCTTGGTGATTCTATTGGAGAGAGCCTTCCGGAGCTTGCCAAGACGGTTGTGGAAGCCCGGAGGATCCTACTTGTACAAGGATTGAGCTCCACCTTGCCGAGGTTGGTGAACGGAGAAGTATAGTGAAGATCCCTGGTCTCGGTGACTTGGGAGTGGCTATACCCTTTGGTGGGTGCCACAACGTGGATGTAGGAAGATCTTGACGATCTTGACGAACCACGGGATAATCTCTGTGTCTTCGTGTCTCCTCGGGAGTTTGCACTTTCTTCCTCTCCCCTTACACTTATGCATTTCATATGCCGCAAAGTTACTATTCACTTGAATGCATAGGTTGTTTGCATAGGGAGTTGGGCTTTTAGTAATTAAGTTTTATTACTTTAATTTTTTTAAAAGAAGCCCAATTCACCCCCCCCCCCCCCCCACTTGGGCATTCGATCCTTATATGGGGGTTTGTAGTATTTATGATGATAGATTAAGATTGTTATGGCATAATCATAAAGTCTACTCCTACCACATACATGGAATCCACAATCAAACAAGAAATGCTTCATCCAAGTATATGAATAAAAGAAGACTAAAGATAATATCTTTATTATGCATAAAGTCACAAATACAAGAAAAGATACATGAGCTATACCTTTCCCAATTTGGACTTGGGACTAGAGGCTCCTCTCTACAGCCTAACCTCCACTACGGAACTAGGAGAACTAGTGTATATAATAGAATGATGCTCAAGTGGTGTGTGTTGAAGTGAGGAGTGAGGGGTCCTATTTATACTAGTGTTGAGGTCGAATCCTGCCACCAAAAGCGCCCGAATCAGTCATCAATGACTTCAGGAAGCCAAGAGGAGCCAACACGTGGAAGCTGACCGGGTTTGGAGGAGCTACCAGGTCGGTCGAACAACCTTTACGGCCGATCTGGTAAACCATACAAACAGGTTTTGCTTTCTCCAGGTGGATGACAGGTGAGTCTCCTGACTATTCCCGGGCGCTACACTGTTGGATCTCCACACATACTCCTATAAGTGGCCCATTTGATCCATGTGCTGCCACATGCCAGCGTCTGATTGGCTGAGAAGGTATTCTTTAGAATCCATCCCCTTGTTTCACTTCAATTCTGTATAAAATACCTGCATGCACTAATTTCTCCATGTACAAGTGGAACTAGGTTATTTGTAACTATGATGTGTGTAAGAAATATTCATTCCTTCACATAATTGAGTTATACTGATATTCGAAATTGGTATATAACGGCCGTCAACAATCTATCACAAATGATTAAAGATCAAGGTAGGTGGAGCTGCAATCTATTCATAATAAATATTCTTTAAAAATTTTAGACACATTGAATGCCGCCATTTACTTTCTTCTTCCGAGCTCGGGTTCGGACGCGCTCATGTTCCGACCTCAATGGTCAGGGCTCGAGCGGGCTTTGCATCTTGCCTCGAGTTGGTGGGTGGATACAGCGCACGCCGTATTGCGTCGAAATATGGTTGTTAACCTGTATTCTTTTGTACTTGGGTACAAAACCCGTCACTTACTATTTGAACTGGTTCTTCATTATTTGTGAGTGTGGAAGTCAAAAACCAATACTGATAGTCCTTCTAAACTAGTTCCAGTCCAACTGGCTCTAATGTGACGGTTCGGATGACTGTTTCGGTTATGTGTCACCTCTGGGCTCTTGCTGGAGCTCCCAATCACCAAGGTATTGAGCTAGGTCGGCTTCCGTACCTTCCTTAAGATGCCTAAAAGAAGCGTTGGAACACTAATGTACCTTTTTTTATTGTGCATCTAAGTCAAAAACTTGTAAATTTGATGATGAATTAACTTAGAGTGAAAGGAGTCTAAGATAATGTTGCATCACAGCTAATCATTTTGCCATCATCGAAGCAGAAAGGTAACTCCCGCTGTTTTAACAATTGCATTGTAATAGCTCAGATTTGTGCTCTATGGATGTAAGTATTGGATAAATAAATTGTATGTGTTTCAATGCCTCTTAACAACAGCAAAAAACTTGTTTACACTTCAGTAATAGTTCAACCAAAGAGCTGCACAGTTAAGCCCCCAAACAATGGACTTTTGCTAGTATAGAATTGGATATAATCTTGACTGCGTATTAAAAATTGAATGGAAATTCAGGTGTTGAAAGCCCTTAAGCGCTACGTGTGGATCGGGAGTAGCTGTATTAAGTGCAACAAAACTATTTTTACTTTGCCTATTACGCAACAAGGAAATTGCACAGTTCTACTAAGGTTTCTCCATGCAATCTATCTGTACCAGTTATGTTTCTAACAACTTCAGCAAGAACAAATTTTATAGATTTGTTAGTAGCTGAATTCTTACTCTCATCGAAAGAGGGGATGACACTAGAAGTTGGGGCAATTTTTTGGTTTATTTCTCACACAATGCCATATGCCCAACCAGGGGTTGGGGTTACATATTTATAGCTGCATGTCAGCAAAGCGTATGCCAAGACGCTAGTATAAGATGCTTAGATGCTAGTCTAAGATGTTATCCTTAAGATGTTGTCCTAGTTGTCCTTAAGATGCTGTCCTAGTGTCCTAAATATGATGTTCTAGTTGTCCATAATATGCTGTCCTAGTGGGGACACAAAAACCAAACACAAAGATGCTAAAGTATAAGACTTATTCCATCATTCCCCCCTAAGTCTTGTGCGTCATCTTGTGGGAGAATTGGACTATCCAGATCCTGGAGCAAAGCTCAAGGAACTTGATCCTCCAAAGGGGCTTGGTGAGCAGGTCTGCAAGCTAATCCTTGGTGTTGATATAGCTGGCCATGATGCTCCCTTCCTCCAAGCAACCTCAGATGAAGTGGTACCTCACCTAGATATGCTTGCTCCATTCATGGAAAACGGGGTTCTTTGCCAGGCCAGAGCGTACATGTTGTCCACCGTGAGTTCCACTCCTCCAGTGTCTCTCCCGAGGAGATCACCAAGCAGTCGAACAAGCCAGAGCGCATGAATCAAAGCGGTGGAGGACGCTATGTACTCAGCCTTGCAGCTGCACATGGCCACAACCTGCTGCTTGACCGACTACAAGCTAACGAGGCACTTGCCGATGAAGAAGAGGATCTCGCTCGAGCTCTTGCTAGTGCCGATGTCGCCGGCGTGATCGCTATCGCTGTACTCGTTACGGTGTGCCTCCCCAGGGCACCTTGGGTAGTAGAGGCCAAGGTCGAGAGTCCTCGCAACATAGCGGATGATCCTCTTCACGGTCTGCTAGTGCTCCGTCGTCGTTTGCTGCATGAACCGACTAACGTAGCCGACAGAGAACGCCAAGTCCGGCTGTGTGTGAGCAAGGTAACCAAGGCTTCCCACAAGATGTCGGTATTGCGTAGCGTCCACCTCCTCTGTCGTGTTGTCGCAGCTTAGCTTCAGCCTCTCCTCCGTCGGAGTGAGACTTGGGTTGAAGTCTGTCGGTGGTTTGGAACCGGCAGATCTCCCTACACTACTAAAGTGATAGGAGAGTTTGATGTTCGGTGTGGGCGCGCGGAGATTCAAGAAGGTGAATAAGAATTCACACAGGAGACACGAGGATTTATGTGGTTTGGGCCGCCTGAGCATAATACCCTACTCCACGGGTGTGTTGGTGTTGTATTAGCAGTATGAGCTTGTGATGAGCGTATGAGGCGCGTGTATGTGTCCCGCCCCATGTGTATCGTTGGCCTGTCCTTTTATAGTACAAGGGTAGGCCGTTACAGGTTAGCCTGGCCCGACATGTGGCCCCAGCGGTTACTAGTATTGATACACGTTTAATTTCTCTTAATGATCCTGTAACGGGCTTTGACAGCATCGTTACTAGTGTTAAGATCGTTCGTTTAAGTGTCATTAATATGGCATTAATGACACTTAATCGGGTCTTGAAGTCCTTGGTTCTCCTTTGAAGATCCGGAGCCGTTGCGGGGTCTTCCGGAGGTTAGAAGCTGAAGATCCGACGATCGGACACGTGGCAGCTCTGGAGCTTGCTGTGGGAACATGTTGCTCCGGGACTACCCGACACGTGTCAGGTCCGGAGCTTCTCTCGGTCAGGGGCTAAGTCCGGGGGTGCCATTTTGGTACATGGTCCGGAGCTTCCCCCTTGTGGGCGGTAGCTCCGGTTTGGTAGTACACGTGGCGACCCAGGGATTAACCATGTTGGAGAAGCGGGTCCGGTTATGTCTGACATGTGGGCCTTCGAGGGTCTTCAAACCAATTAGATGATTTTCCTTTGAGATCTTTATAACCTCAAGGGCTGTACGGTTTCTAGGTTACCGACAAAGTCTATGAGCCCAGCCAGCTCAACAATGCGCTTGACGTAGGCGGTCTGTCGAAGCGTGATCTCAGAGTCGGCCTAGTGCACCTCAATCCCTAAGTAGAAGGAGAGAGATCCCAGGTCACTCATCTGGAAGGTTGCTTTCATCTCTTGCTTGAAAATTTTGGGTGGTACCTTCGACTTCCTTGCGGTTTCCATCCGAGCGTCGCGAGGGCTTACTTAAGAAGGAAAGTGTGCACCGTCGGGAGTTCTTTACGCCTCTCATCTGTTCTTGCGATCAAACTCCCAACTTGTGATTCGCTTTTCTTCTCTTGCCTAGCTGTGCTGCGATGGAGTTGGGTCTCTGCGAGAGTCGCTTGAAGACCGACGGCGATTTGAAGAAGGTTCGGGCCCTCATGGGGTGGTCCTCGGACTTCTTCAACCGCTCGGTCCGCGCCGGTGGAGAGCTCCCGTTCGAGAAGGAGCACTCCGGTGAAATGGTGTACTTCTCCTCGTACGCCATGGTGGGGTTGATCCCACCTTTTTCTTCCTTTTTCTTGATGATGCTAGACTTCTATGGTCTGCAGTTGTATCATCTCGGCCCCCACTCCATTCTCCTCGTATCCATTTTCGTCCACTTCTGCGAGATGTGGGTGGGCATTCCCCCCTGCATCGAGCTCTTCCGCACCTTCTTTACCGTCCATACCACCGGTAGGAGCAATGAGTACCTTGGCTTCTACTACTTCGTGAAGCGCAAGAAGTGCCCATTCAAGTACCTCCGGTCGTTCCCTTCTGGGAAGTGGGACGACTGGAAGAAGGACTGGATAGTCATCCGGGTGGAGGAGCACGAGAAGCTGGAGCTGCCCGAAGGCCTCCCCAACATTGACACAACGATCTGGAGTGAAGCTCCGGTGCTGGCGGATGCCTTCGATCCTGTTTTGACCTGGATTCGCCATTGCGTGGAGGGAGGATTGACTCCTCAGGCGGTATTTTGCAATTTCCTGGTCAACAGGTGGGCGCCGCTGAAGAGGAGGGAGATGCTCGCTTGGGCCCTCAACAGCGTGATGGACGACGACCGGGTTGAGACCGGGTTGAAGTCCAACATGGTGGGTAAAACCTTGGAGTTCCACCTCAAGAAATTCCAGCACGGCATCGACGTCGACGGTGATGACTTGACTCCCCCGTCGGCCTTCCTCCCTCTGAACATGGAAGTGGAGTCCAGTAGGTAGCTCCGGCGAAAGATGCCCGTACTTGACGACCTTGGTGTCATCGAGAGAAGATCAACCACCCGGGTGGCGATCCCCGGAATGCCCGAAGATGGCTCTGTTCCTGCCCCAAAGCCGAGGGTTGAGGTCATCGGCAAAGGCAAGGAGCTGGCGAACGAACCCGAGAGCCGGAAGAGGAAGCTGCAGCATGCCGACGGAAGGTCCGTCAGGCCAGCTACTTCCGCCTCGACTCCTTCTCCCCGGAGGGGAAGGTCTTCTACAACCACGGCAGTTGTCCCCGTAATGGGGTCTTCCCGGAACGGACCGTTCCTGCAGTAGGGTCCTCTCGGAGCGCAGCTGTCCCCGCAGTAGGGTCCTCCCGGGGTGTTAGCTCCGGGCGCGCGACTCCAGCACCTGGGCCGGTGGAGGCCTCCAGGTCCGGGGGTTCTTCCCGATCGAGGAGAGCCTCGACCCGGGAAACGCCTGCGGCCGCGACAAGTTCCGGGGGGCCTTCCGGAGCTTCTACGCCGACTATGGCCAGCCCTGAACGCCCCTGGAAAAGGTTCCGCGCAAGCTGGTGCGGAAGCCTCCCAAGGTATTTTCTAATCTCTACCTTGGACAATTATTTTAATCGTAGCCACTGTTTGTTAATTTTCTTTGTTCATCATCTGCAGCGTCCACAAGAAGGGGAGTGAGGCTCCACCCTCCGCCACAGTGTCGGAGACGGTGAGGGTGGGAGCTTCTGTTGCTGTCCCGGTGCCGCCCCAAGTGGTGGCTGAAGCTGCGACAGCTCCGGCGCTGGCTGTCGTGGTCATGGACCTCGACTCATCTCCAGAAGTTCCCGTGGTAGCGCCGGACCACGGGAGTGAAGATGCGCCAGCGGCACCTGTCTCGGAGGTTGAAACTTCGGGTCTTGGTGCTGCAATGATGGAAGCTCCGGCTGTTGAGCCGGAGGAAGTAGTAATCCCGGCCTCTGAGCCGGAAAGTGTCGAAGCCCCGGCGGTTGAGCCGGATATGGCTGATGCCCCGGCATGCGAGCCGGAAATCGAGGTAGTTCCGGCAGTTGGACCGGCTACCTCCGAAGCACCGGCTGCTGAGCCGGTCATGTTGGAGCTCCGGTCACAGGGCCGGTCGAAGTTGAAGACCTTTTGGCTCCTGAGCCGGTTGTTGAAGAGGTGACGGAGCTCGATGTCACTGGAGAGCCAGCCGACGCGGGCGGGAACAAGATGGCGGGAATGTCTGGTGCCTGAATTCAAGGATGAAGATCCGGCCCACAGCCCACGACGGGTCGAAGCAAGGAAGCAGCCCAATGATGAGTTTAAATAGACTGGGAAACACACTCATGAGGTTCAGAGAATATTGTAAGCACTTCTGTTACTCTGTCCCCTCCCCTCTGCCTCTCCCTCCTGTCTTCTCTTCCGAACTCTCAACCCCTTCTCCAAGTTGCTCAAAGACACTTGATCGATGAGAAGAAATGGAGCGGTGAACTTGTACTCCTGATCTACCTCTGTGTGGATTCGTATTCGTGTTTCGATCGTCTCTTGTCGGCCGTGATAGTTCGTCGGATTTCGGTGTTTGATCGACTCGTGGTACTCGACTGCTTACACTGGTATCAGATTCAGTTCCGATTCGACTGGTGATTTCGAGTGATCGACTGTTTTCTCAGGGTTCCTGCTGTGTTCTTCGGTTGGAACACTCGGTTCTTCTGTTACCACGGCGTCCAAGTGGAAACCCGGGCCGCAGGCACAGTACATCGTCGGACAGATGGCGGCCGAAAGTTCCGCTGTGATGCAGGAGTTGGGCAAGCTTTCTGAGAAGATGGAGGCCCTGGATGGTCGCATGTCTTCACTGCGCACTGATCTGGCCTCTCGCATGGATTCGCTGGAATCCCGTGTTTCCACCATGGGAACCTATCTCGCCAAGGTACAATCTCATGCCGATCTAGCTCTTCAATCACTTGCTGCTCTTAACCAGGATCAGAACGTCCCACACCACACTCCACGTCCGACCCATGATGGTGCTCCATCTCTGTTGGGACCTCCACCGTTTATAGGTCATGAGCCTCTCACTGATCCTCATGATATGATTGATTCTCATGCTGTTCATCGTCGAGTTGCATTACCCAAGCTTGATTTCCCTAAGTTTCATGGTGATGATGTGAAAATTTGGCTAGATAAGTGTGAATCATATTTTCAGCTATATGATATTCCTCCCTGCTTTCGTGTTACTGCTGCTAGCCTGCATATGCATGATAGAGCATCGCACTGGTACCAATCTATTAAGCACCATGTTCGATTCCGTGACTGGGCTCACTTTGCTGACATGGTTGTTAAGGAATTTGATGTGAATATCCATCGCATGAAAACTAAGGAACTGGTCACATTGTGTCAAACTGGTTCTGTCACAGACTATCGCAGAGCTTTTGAACAACTTGTTTACCACATCTGTCTATATGACTCCACTATCAGTGAAACTTTGCTAGTGACCCAATTTGTGAACGGCTTGAAGGACGAGCTGAAATCTGCAGTAGAAATGCACCTTCCATCTTCTGTTTCACAGGCAGCTACTCTTGCATTGGTGAAGAGCAAATATCCTATGCCAATCATTGATGAGTTTCTGGACGAAATATCCGGATCTCAATTCTTCACCACCATTGATCTGGCCTCCGGGTTTCATCAGATACGCTTGCACCCGAGTGATGAGCCCAAGACGGCGTTTAAAACGCACCATGGTCAGTTCCAGTTTAAAGTAATGCCCTTCGGGCTTACTAACGCACCTGCCACTTTTCAGTGCCTTATGAATGCCATATTTGCTGATTATATGCGCAAGTTTGTCTTAATCTTTATGGACGACATACTTGTCTTCAGTAAATCTTTGCAGGATCATGTCCATCACATCACATTGGTGTTTCAGAAATTGCAGGAACACAAGTTATTCCTTAAATTCAAAAAGTGTGTCTTCGCTCAGCAAGAGTTATGTTACTTGGGACATATCATCACTCCTCATGGGGTTGCAACAGATCCTGCAAAGGTTGCAGCCATGCAACAATGGCCAGTGCCCACATCCTTCACTGAACTCAGAGGGTTCCTTGGCTTGACTGGTTATTATCGCAAATTTGTGCACCATTATGGCTCCATCGCCAAACCTCTCACTAACTTGTTACACTGTAAGACTTTCCAGTGGACTGACAATGCACAACTGGCTTTTGAGAGGCTGAAACAAGCCATGGCCTCTACACCAGTCCTTGCATACCCTGACTTCACCAAAGAATTTGTGGTTGAAACGGATGCTTGTGACACAGGCGTGGGCGCAGTTTTGTCTCAGGATGGTCACCCTGTTGCTTATTTCAGTAAGGGTCTCAGTCTCCACCACCAGAAGCTTTCTACTTATGAACGGGAGTTTCTGGCCGTGATGATGGCCATAGACAAATGGCGAGCATACCTTCAGAGAGGACCATTCACTATCAAAACTGACCATCAGAGTCTCACCCATCTGCAAGATCAGACTCTATCGACTGATTTTCAGAAGAAAGCCTTAAGGAAACTGGCAGGCCTCACTTTCAAATTTGCATATAAGAAAGGTACTGACAACAAGGTTGCCGATGCATTGTCTTGTGTGGGTCACTTGTTGGGGATACAATCGACTTCTGCAGTGATTCCTATTTGGGTTCAAGAAGTGTTAAATTCCTACCACACTGATACGCAGGCCCAACAGCTCTTGACTGAACTCTCTGTTGTCAGTCCAAACACTGCTGGGTTTTCACTTGATGCCGGACTTATCAGATATAAGAAGAAAATCTGGGTGGGTCATAATACTGCTCTTCGCACCAAACTGATTGCCACATTTCACAAATCAGCGCTAGGAGGCCACTCTGGCATCCAAGCTACATTTCAGAGACTGAATAAGCTCTTCTCTTGGCCCAATCTGCACTCAGATGTGGATTCATATGTCAAGCAATGTTCAGTGTGCCAACAAGCAAAACATGAACTCTGCAAATATCCTGGACTGTTACAACCCCTCCCTATCCCACATGCTTGTTGGACTGATATATCCTTGGATTTTATTGAAGGCCTTCCATCTTCTCATGGCTACTCTGTTATTATGGTTGTGGTTGACAGATTCAGTAAGTATTCTCACTTTCTTCCACTGAAACACCCCTTCACTGCCATATCTGTTGCACAGACATTCTTGGACAATGTGGTCAAGCTGCATGGTGTTCCCAAGTCAATGGTGTCTGATCGAGACAGAGTATTCACGAGCTCATTCTGGAAAGAACTTTTTAAGTTGTTGAATGTCGGATTGCAGATGAGCACTGCATACCACCCCCAATCCGATGGACAAACAGAGCGTGTCAATCAATGCCTTGAGATGTTCCTACGGTGCTCTGTCCAGGCCACACCAAAACAGTGGGTGAAATGGCTACCTCTCGCTGAATGGTGGTATAATACATCCTACCATACCTCTCTGAACTGCAGTCCTTACAAAGCTCTGTATGGGTCGGAACCTCCCTTGAGCATTGTTCCATCTTTGTCAGACTCTGATGTTACGGATGTCACAGACCTTCTTAAGGAACGCCAATTGTTTCATGAGTTGCTAAGAGAGCAGCTATGTCGTGCTCAAAACCGCATGAAAATTTTTGCTGACAAACACAGGAGTGATCGCTCTTTCCAAGTTGGTGAGCAAGTTCTTCTGAAGCTCCAACCATACGCTCAGAGCTCAGTGGCTAACCGCCCTTACCCAAAACTTTCTTTCAAGTACTATGGCCCATTTGAGGTGATTGCCAAAGTGGGGTCTTCTGCTTATAAGCTCGCCTTACCTACTGACAGCCTCATTCATCCGGTTTTCCACGTTTCACAATTGAAGGCTTTCACTCCAGATTGTACTCCAGTATTCTCTACTCTGCCTCACATCCCTGAGTTGGATATCAAGGACATTTCTCCTCTTCACATTCTTGACAGGAGGCTGGTGAAACGTGGTAACTCAGCTGTTACACAGATCTTGGTACAGTGGGATCTGCTGCCACCGGAAGCTGCAACCTGGGAGGACTACAATGTGCTGCGCCAACGATTCCCAGACGCCGCTGCTTGGGGGCAAGCAGCCTCTTCAGCGGGGGGCCCTGTCACTGGAGAGCCAGCCGACGCGGGCGGGAATAAGATGGCGGGAATGTCTGGCGCCTGAATTCAAGGATGAAGATCCGGCCCACAGCCCACGACGGGTCAAAGCAAGGAAGCAGCCCAACGATGAGTTTAAATAGACCGGGGAACACACTCATGAGGTTCAGAGAATATTGTAACCACTTCTGTTACTCTGTCCCCTCTCCTCTGCCTCTCCCTCCTGTCTTCTCTTCCGAACTCTCAACCCCTTCTCCAAGTTGCTGTAAGACACTTGATCGATGAGAAGAAATGGAGCGGTGAACTTGTACTCCTGATCTACCTCTGTGTGGATTCGTATTCGTGTTTCGATCGTCTCTTGTCGGCCGTGATAGTTCGTCGGATTTCGGTGTTTGATCGACTCGCGGTACTCGACTGCTTACACTCGAGCCTCCCTCGGAAGAGGTACCCAGACCGGAGCCAGTAGCGGCTCCTGCTTCGGAAGCGACGACGTCGGAGGTACCTGCGGCCGAGCCGGAGTGCCCAAGCGAAGTCGCTGGCCCCCTGCCCGAGGGGGCGAACGAAGACTTGGCGGCGGGGCCTTCTTCGATGGCGACTGAGGCCATCCCGGAGGACGGCCCTAGTGCCTTGGAGACTCTGGGGACCGCTCTTGTAGAGTGGGACCCGATTTTTGTATCTGAAGACCCGCTGGAACCAGCGGAGGAGACCCCAGTAGGTCCGGAGCCAATCCCGTTGTCGCTGTCCATTGACAACGCATGTTCCAGTCTGCGTCAAGTCCAACTGGCCTTCTTCCACGACAGTAAGGCTCTTGAAGAGGAGCGCCAAACCCTTAGGCGGTGGCGTAATCGGCTCTACTTCGAGACCAAGCTGGCGCAGTCGAGGCTAGCGGATGACAAGGAGTGGATCAAACGGGAGAAGACCCGCCTGGAGTACTGGGGCAAGTTGCTGGATGACAGGGAGAGTATGACTCGTGCCCTCGACGCTCAATCCCGGGAGATCTACGATCAGGCCAAAGCTGCCAATAACGCGGCCGATGCACGCCACGAACAGCTTGAGGCCATTAACACCGCACTCATCAAGCGCCGAGAGGCACTTGAAGAGAGGGAGAAACGGCTCGAGGATGAAGAGAAGAAACTCCTTGAGCTGCGGGATGATGTCCTGAGGAGGGAAGAGGAGCTTGCCGAGAAAGTAGCTCTGGCTGACAAGGGCCTCGAGGAGCGCGCCAAGAAATTGGAAGAGCGCTGCCAAGAGGAAGAGGAGAAGACCTGGGTGCGAGGGCAGGAACTCTACAAACAAGAGTGTGCCCTTGTTGCCCGGGAGAAGAAAGTGAGGGGTAGGGAGAAGGACCTGGTTAACCGCCGGAACAAGATCCACCTCCGGGAGGAGGAGCTCGGAAAACTCGAAAGGCGGGTTGCTGAAAAGATTCAGCAAAACGCCAAAGAAGTTGAGCGCCTCGCCCGTGAGAATTCCGAACTGACAGCGGCCAGGAGATCCCTGGAAGAGATGAAGGGCTTGAGGACTGCGGACTCCCTACAGATTTGGGAGTTCCTGGGCAAGGCCAACGACGCGCTGACACCGATGGGTTTCAGCCCCGTGCGCCCGGATGATCCGGAGACGGAGCCGGACCTAGCGCTGCAGGCGTTGAGCGCGGCAGGTAGCAAGCTCTCCAAGGTGGGCGATGTCATCGTGGACCAACTGGAGGTTGAGGGGCAATCCCTGGCGAAGAACGTCGCAGAATATGTGCTGACATGCTACACCAGCCGGAACTCCCAATTTCCTCTGGACCCGGTGCTTGAAGGCCCCGTCGAAGGAGAAGGCAAAGCTACCCGAGCCAGCGTATCGGAGGTTGCCCAGAAGGTCGCCCAATTCTTCCATAGGGTCTAGGACCATCTCTGTAATTCTCACTTGTATTTTCTCTTCTTCTTCCTCAATTTTGTAATCCCTTGTCTCCAGATGTAATCTCTTGTCTCCAGATAAATGAAATCCCCAAATTTTGCGAATTTCACTTTTTGTCTTCAACACTTTTATCTTCACCTGGCCCCCTGGTAGATGTACACAATTTGATTGTGAACATGTACCAAGAGGATATTGTGTTTTGTTGAAGACTCTTTCGCTCCGAACTTGTAGAATTTAGGTTCGAAGTCTTCAATAGTGAAGGCCCCCTGAGGTTGTCGGAGCTTAGAGGCTCCGGCATTGTCTATCGCTGGAGCTTAGTAGCTCCGGCAATAGTCTCTATCAACGCGTAGAGCATCGATAGTTAACCCTCCGGGGTGTCGGAGCTTAGTAGCTCCGGCAGTGACCTTTGCCAACGCTCAGTTTGTTGGCAGCAGACTCCATTTGTGGGGTCTTCTCACCATCTTTTATTTAGCGTCGACGACTGACCCCCTTAGGGGAGTCGGAGCTTATTTAGCTCCGGCTTTCCTCCATCAACGTAGACTTTATTTTTCCTGCACACTTAAGCCAAGTAAAATTTGTTTCTTGTCTATAACTTCGTCGTGGCTTATGACTCTCAAGAAGATTTTAAGTCAAACGCGATTCTAAATACAATCGAATGTGTTATCTTTTCTTCTAGATCCAACTGTACACGGACCCGCCTTACTTCGGCCTGCCGGGGTGTAGGTAGAGTGGCGTACTTAGGGTGCTTGACCAGGCTAAGTCGATAGCACACTCCAGCCCTAGATTGGCTTGGCGGCTTTCAGGTGAGTTGGCCATGAACAATATTTGAATCCAAAAGAATTGACAATACAACTCGAATCATAAATAAACCGGTCAAACTAAAATTTCTTAAGAATTGCACGTCTTTGTTATAGACAAGAAAGAGAAAAATAAAAATGTTGAGCTTGTACAAAATAAATGCACGTGGAGTCTATTTCACATGAAGATGTCTTTCATTATAGGTCCGGTGTACAGGGGAAACAAGTACACTCTTAGGGTACGGAACCAGGCTAAGGGTGTTTCATTTCTCATTTGACCCAAGGTAGTTAGCCACACTTTTAGTCCTGAGACTGTGACAAACGTTGCATGAGCTTTGCGGACCTTTCGGGAAAGGTCCGGCTGCTCTCCCGGAGGAACTACCCGACTCTGTACAATGACTCTATAACATACATCTCAAGTTACTCAAGACTCACCTCCGTGGTATTAAGTGTAAAACTTACGGAGGTGCTCGATGTTCCAAGGATTTGGGAGAGGTGTCCCATCCTCGGTAGCCAAGCGAACGCTTCTGGGACAGGATACTTTAATCACTAGGAAGGGCCCCTCCCAGCCGGGGGAGAGTTTGTTTAACCCTTCTCTGGATTGTATTCTCCGTAGCACCAGATCGCCTTCCTCGAGCTGTCGGTTGTGTACATGCCGCTGGTGATAACACCGTAGGGCTTGACGATATCGGGCATTCCGAACAGCTGCTTGGCACCTTCCCTCCTCAATGAGGTCTAGGTCTTCACGCCGGAGCTGGTCCTGCGTGGCTTCGTCGAAGGTCCGGACCCGGAGTGAACCCAAGGTGATTTCCGGAGGAAGGATTGCTTCAGCTCCGTACACCAGAAAGAAGGGTGTCTCTCCGGTTGACCGGTTTGGAGATGTCCTGTTGGCCCATAGAGTGGGCGGAAGCTCTTCGATCCAGTTGGCTCCATGTTTTTTCAAGCGCTCATAAGTGCGCGTTTTAAGTCCTTTAAGGATTTCAGCATTTGCTCTCTCGGCTTGGCCATTGCTGGCTGGATGAGCTACGGAGGCGTAGCAAACTTGTATGCCGAGGTCTTTGCAACATCCTTGGAATGCGGAGCTTGTGGATTGGGTCCCATTATCAGTGATAATTTTGTTTGGGACTCCAAATCTGCATACAATGGACTGCAGAAAGTTGATAGCAGATTGCTTGTTAATTGTCACAACTGGAGTTGCTTCCGGCCACTTAGTGAACTTGTCAATGGCGACGTACAGGAACTTGTAACCTCCGACGGCTCTTGGGAAAGGTCCCAAGATGTCCATCCCCCACACAGCGAAGGGCCATGTAGGAGGTATCATTTGTAAGGGCTGAGCCGGAGTGTGAATTTGCTTTGCATGAAATTGACATGCTTTGCATTTTTTCACCAGCTCAGTTGCATCCTGGAGTGCTGTAGGCCAGTAGAAGCCATGCCGAAAGGCTTTACCAACCAGCGTGCGGGAAGCGCGTGGTTCCCACACTCGCCTCCATGGATTTCTGCGAGGAGCTCGTAGCCTT
Organism: Tuctoria greenei; assembly: GCA_036927565.1. Lineage (NCBI taxonomy): Eukaryota > Viridiplantae > Streptophyta > Magnoliopsida > Poales > Poaceae > Tuctoria > Tuctoria greenei. The sequence goes on from JAYESD010000012.1 coordinate 76,264,637, forward strand.
CTTCCCTTGTGATGCACCGCATTAGGATGCCGTGGGCACCGCGCCGGTAGAGATCCCCTTCTACCAGCGTGTATCTTTTAGCCAATCTAACTACCCGGTCAGCAGATACATCGTCGTCAGGAAGGATGTTGTCTTTCAAGTAGTTCCGGATCTCCGAGATCCATGCATCGGAACTAACATGAGCATTTGAGTCTTGCGTGCTGGGTTGCTCGAAGCTTCCGGCAGCACCTACGACCCTTGATGGCTGCCATGGTAATAGGGCCATCGGGACCGTCTGCTTCGGGATGCTGATCTCGCCCCCTTCGCTCAGTTCGGTAGGCTGAGCTGTAGGTTTCGACAATCTCCAGACAAAAGATCCGTCAGGAGCTGGAGCTCCGGTTGACACTTTCGTCCAGAGTTCGTCGGCTTTAGCGTTGTGAGCACGCTGAACATGGTGGAGATCTAGGACTTCGAAATCCTTCTAAAGCCTCTGGACTTCAAGGAGGTAAGCAGCTATCTGGAGATTATTGCAGGAGCATTCACCCTTCACCTGCTTAATGATGAGCTGTGAATCTCCCTTGACCAGCAATTGCTTGAAACCATATGACAGTGCCACCTTTAGTCCGTAGATGAGTGCTTCATATTCCGCCATGTTGTTGGTTGCCTTGAAATCAAGGTGTACCATGTATTTCACCTTCTCCCCGGTCGGTGCAAGGAGAAGGATTCCAGCTATGGCCCCCTGCTTCTGCATGGAGCCATCGAAGTAGAGGGTCCAGTGAGGCTCGGTGAAGGTTGGAGCTTGATGCTCCATCTTCTGCTCACTGGGGCCCCCAGGGTTTGATGGAGAGGGAGTCCATTCTGCCACAAAATCTGCCAATGCTTGACTCTTGACTGCTTGTCTTGAAATAAATTTAAGATCAAATTCAGCCAGTTCCGCTGCCCATTTTGCAATATTCCCAGTTGAATTGGGATTACGCAAAATTGCTCGAAGTGGGTAAGAGGTCACCACTGAGACTTTGTGAGCTTGGAAGTAATGGCGAAGCTTCCTGGAGGCAATAAGAACTGCATAGAGCAGCTTATGCACCTCTAGGTATCGAGTCTTGGCATCATGTAGTACTTCAATAATGAAGTACACTGGGCGCTGAATGTTCCAGACCCTCTTGGAGGGGTCCGGAGCTTCCTCTCCACTGACCCGGATCCTCTCGGGGGAATCCGGATTTTCTTCAGAGACCTCCGGGTTCTGGCTGGAGGAGCCCGGAGCTTCCTCAGAAATGACCTGGACCCTCCCTAAGGGGTCTAGGCTTCCTGAAGCGACTTCTTGTGGATTCGAATTTGGGAGCTGGGACCCAGACTCGCTTTCAGGAACCTTCGGACCCTCTTGAAGGGGTCTGGATTCCTGAGTATGGGGTAGTTCTGGTCTCTCCGCAACCAGAACCATGCTGACGACTTCGTCAGTAGCTGAAATATAAAGCAATAAAGGCTCACCAGGGTTCGGAGCTACCAGAATTGGTAGGGTGGTGAGGAACTGTTTCCGCTCCTAGAATGCCTTTTCTGCTTCTTCGGACCATTGGAATGGTCCGGACTTCCTCAATAACTTGAAGAAGGGGAGTGCCCGTTCCGCCAGTCTTGAGATGAACCGGCTGAGGGCTGCTAGACATCCAGTTAATTTTTGGACGTCCTTGATGCGGGTTGGTGGCCGCATGTCTTCAATGTCCTTAATCTTCGCCGGATTAGCTTCTATGCCCCGGTGACTTACCAGGAAAACAAGAAGTTTTCCGGAGCTAACCCCGAAGACACACTTGTCTGGGTTTAGCTTTGTGCGGGTGGCCCGCAGCTTGTCGAAGACAGCCTGCAAGGTGTCAAGGAGTGACTCCTTGTTCCTGACCTTGACCACGATGTCATCGACATACACTTCCACTATGTCTCTAATGAGTTCTTCAAAAGTTTTGTACATAGCTCGTACAAAAGTTGAAGCTGCATTCTTGAGACCAAAGGGCATGGCTGTGTAACAATATAATCCATCTACTGTGATGAATGAAGTATGCTCTTCATCTTCCCTAGACATCCTGATTTGATGATATCCAGAATATGCATCTAGGAAACACAGTAATTCACACCCGGAGGTGGAATCCACTATTTGATCTATTCTAGGTAGTGGGAATGGATCTTTTGGACATGCCTTATTTAGTGTGGTGTAGTCGATGCACATCCGAAGCTTCCCGCCGGCCTTAGGCACAACGACTGGGTTCGCTAGCCATTTTGGATGGAAGACTTATCAGATGAATCCGGCTTCGAGCAACTTCTTCACTTCTTGTCGGATGAAGTTCTGTCGCTCTACGGATTGCTTCCGAGGCTTCTGATGCACAGGTCGGGCATCGGGGTAGATCTTCAGATTGTGCTCAATCACTTCCCTGGGGATCCCAGGCATTTGTGACGGTTGCCAAGCAAACACGTCGACGTTAGCCCGGAGGAAAGTGATGAGCGCGAGTTCCTATTTGTCGTTCAATCCTCCCGATATACAGGTGGTTTGAGCGTCATTGAAACCAATTTGGACGACTTTGACGGGAATGTCGGTGTCGCCGCTTGGCTGCACTCGAGGTGCAGAAGTCGAGCCTCGTTGACGAATGCTTGGGGGTTTTGGAGCTTGCTCCTGCTTGGAGTCCTCCTCTTGCGCCGTGGTGAGTGCATGGAGCTATTCCAGGGCAGTTACTCCGGCGGTGCGATCTCCGCAGATCCGGAGAACGCCTACAGGCGTTGGCATCTTCAACACCAGATAGCCATAATGAGCAGCCGCCATGAATTTGTACAGGGTAGGTCTACCCAAGATGACATTGAAGGGTAAGTTGATCTGAGCGACGTCGAAGACCAACTTCTCGGTGCGGTACTTCTCCCGTGTCCCGAAGGTAACAGGGAGAGTAATAGCTCCGAGTGGGGTGATGGCCCCCGGACCTACTCCGGAGAAAGGTCGAGAGGGGTGGAGATCCGAAGGTCGGAGCTGAAGCTTAGTGAAAGCTTCGAAGCTGGTGAGGTTAAGCCCCGAACCTCCGTCTACCATGACGTGGTGGAGCTGGATGTTGTTGATGGTAGGAGATACCATCAAGGGTAGCTGTCCTGCTCCAACCATGCTCCGGGGACAATCCGAAGCATCAAAAGTGATGGTTTTGTCCATCCACTTTCGATGAGGTTCCGGCCTGACTGTAGGAGCTACAGCGGCCATATCCTAACGCATAGTCTTGATGACGCGACGGGAGGTGATATCCCATGATCCACCGAAAATGGTGTTCATGGTCTTCCGACGCTCGTTGTCAGAGACGTCAGAATCATCGTCGACTGAGGTGTAGACAGCCTTCAGGACCTTTTTGGGATCCTGAAACCCTAACTCCTCTTCAGCCGGAGCTTCGTCGACCTTTTGCTTTACTTCCCTCTGTTGGAAAGGAGATTCTTCCCGGCGCTTGTTGTAGCGCTCAGCAAGGTTTTGGACCTCCCGGCAGTCTTCCAAACTGTGGCTGCCCGTCTTGTGAATGGGACACCACACTTTGGGTTTGCCACCGTCTTCAGAAGACGGTCGAGGTCGCTTCTCGGGGCGTGGCCCCCGGCCACCCGGAGCTGCAGCAGCTGCAACGTTGGATGTGCCGGCCGACGGCTTCTTCTTGCCGTTGGTCTTCTTTTTCTTCTTGCCACTCCCGGAGGTAGCGTCTTCTTCTTTGGAGGGTTTTTTGTGACCCTCCGAGGTTGGTTTGGAGTGCATCTCACGGCCCTCCGCAGCTCGGGCACATTTGTCAACCAAGCTGAAGAGTTCCGTGACAATGGTGATCTCCTTGATCGCCAGTTTCTCCAACATCTTCTTGTCCCGTACGCCCTGTCTGAATGCCACAGTGACAGAGGCGCTAGAGATAGAAGGGATAGTGTTTCGTACCTGAGAGAACCTCTGGATGAATGACCGCAAGGATTCTACCCCTTTTTGCACGACCGCAAAAAGATCCAGTTCAGTGCCTGGCCGAGTGTATGAACTCCCGAAGTTGGCAGTGAACTGATGGCACAGCTCCTCCCAACTGTTGATAGAGTTGGGTGGAAGGCTCATAAACCAGGACCTGGCAGTCCCAGTTAAGGCCACTGGAATGTAGTTGGCCATCACGGCCTCATTTCCTCCGGCTGCCAAGATTGCAGTGGAGTATATCTGAAGAAATTCGGCGGGATTGACAGTCCCGTCGAATTTTTCCGACAGGTGAGGCCGAAACTTCTGTGGCCATCTAACCATGCGCAGATGCATGGCCAAGGCTGAACAGCCTCCTCCTACTCCTTCAGGAGTAGAATGGTCCGGAGCTTCCCGTCTTTCACGGGCACGCTCAATATGTACTCGGCCGTCCTGCTGGCGGTATCGGCGATCAAGCTCCGCCCGGAGGTCGTGAGTCGAAAGCCTGGATACCGTGTGAGTGCGTCGAGCCCCGGAGGGCAACGACGTCACTTGTTGTGACGCAGCACGTCTCCTGCTATTGGAGACATGCGGACCAAGTCTTCCAGACAAAGTCCGCCGCTGCGACGGGGCTCTTCCTAAAGGAGGAGGACCCTGGTTGCTGAGGCGTTCGGCTGCTGCTGCAACCAAATGCTCCACATCGGCCCTCCACTGCTCCAGTGCATCCCGAGATGCATCCGGAGGTGGTGGGCATTGGAGAAGAGCACGCGCTGCATGAAGCGCGTGTTCCGGATTGTCATGATTTGCCGACGCAGTGATTGACGCCGGCGCACCATCACGCTGCCCAGCACGATTTGCTGGAGGAGACGGTGGTGGTGGGAGTATGACTCCTGCTGGTGCTGATGCTCCTGCTGGTGGCTGCCTGTTGGAGGGATTGCCTCCAACAGCCTGAGCAGCAGGTTGGCCATTGGATGATCCAGCAGCAGAATTCACCATTCTCAAAATCTCAGGCGCCCCTACCTGGCGCGCCAACTGTCGGTGGTTTGGAACCGGTAGATCTCCCTACACTACTAAAGTGATAGGAGAGTTTGATGTTCGGTATGGGCGCGCGGAGATTCAAGAAGGTGAATAAGAATTGAAACAGGAGACACGAGGATTTACGTGGTTCGGGCCGCCTGAGCGTAATACCCTACTCCACGGGTGTGTTGGTGTTGTATTAGCAGTATGAGCTTGTGATGAGCGTATGAGGCGCGTGTATGTGTCCTGCCCCATGTGTATCGTCGGCCTGTCCTTTTATAGTACAAGGGCAGGCCGTTACAGGTTAGCCTGGCCCGACATGTGGCCCCGGCGGTTACTAGTATTGATACACGTTTAATTTCTCTTAATGATCCTGTAACGGGCTTTGACAGCACCGTTACTAGTGTTAAGATCGTCCGTTTAAGTGTCATTAATATGGCATTAATGACACTTAATCGGGTCTTGAAGTCCTTGGTTCTCCTTTGAAGATCCGGAGCCGTTGCGGGGTCTTCCGGAGGTTAGAAGCTGAAGATCCGACGATCGGACACGTGGCAGCTCCGGAGCTTGCTGTGGGAAACAGGTAGCTCAAGGACTACCCGACACGTGTCAGGTCCAGAGCTTCTCTCGGTCAGGGGCTAAGTCCGGGGGTGCCATTTCGGTACATGGTCCGGAGCTTCCCCCTTGTGGGCGGTAGCTCCAGTTTGGTAGTACACGTGGCGACCCAGGGATTAACCATGTTGGAGAAGCGGGTCCGGTTATGTCTGACATGTGGGCCTTCGAGGGTCTTCAAACCAAGTAGATGATTTTCCTTTGAGATCTTTATAACCTCAAGGGGTGTACGGTTTCTAGGTTACCGACAAAGTCTATGAGCCCAGCCAGCTCAACAATGCGCTTGACGTAGGTGGTCTGTCGAAGCGTGATCTCAGAGTCGGCCTAGTGCACCTCAATCCCTAAGTAGAAGGAGAAAGATCCCAGGTCACTCATCTGGAAGGTTGCTTTCATCTCTTGCTTGAACGCTGCCACCTCCGCATCCTTGGTGTCGGTGCTCACCAAGTCGTCGATGTAGACACCAACCAGTAGTGTGTTTTATCCATTGCCCTGTCGATAGATGGCTGCCTCGTGCGGGCATTGCCCGATACCCATCCTCTTCAGCGTGGAATCAACCTTGGCATTCCACGCCCTTGGTGCCTACCGCAAGCGCTAGAGGGCCTTGCACATACGCAACACCTTGCCCTCCTTGCCAGGGATCACAAATACCGGTGGCTGGTGTACGTAGATCTCCTCCTTCAAGTTGTTGTAAAGGAACGCTGACTTGACGCCCATGTGTTGGACACACCAGCCTTCTTAGGCAGTCAGCATAAGGAGGAGTCGCACGGATTCCATTAGTGCACCGGGGCGAAGGCATCGTTAAAGTCGATCCCCTCCTACTGCACGAAACCCCATGCCACCAAGTGAGCCTTGTGCTTGACAATGTTGTCGACTTCATCCCTCTTTAGCTTGAAAATTCACTTAAGGATGATTGCACAGTGACCACAAGAAAGGTCAGCAAGCTCCCAAGTGTGGTTCATCTCATCCGCGTCTATCTTCTATTGCATCGCAGCACGCCATGTTGCGTGTTTTTCGGCCTCCGTGAAAGACCAAGACTCACCTTCATCGCACGCAAGATGAAACTATGCCTCCAGATCATGAGGGACCAGTCCCAGCACAGGCTGGTCGCTAAGAATGTTCTCCACCTTACGATATCGCAATGGCTCGCTGTCGTGGCATGCGTTGAGGCACTCCTCGTCGTGGGAGAGCAAAGTAGCGAACTCCACCTAGTCGTGCTCGAGACGAGTTAGTGACAGAGTGGATGTGCCCGGAGGGGTGGTCGTCGGTGCTGGAGTGCGTGGGATTGCTGGTTGTGGTGGAGGTAGACGCTCAGGGGATTAGGTAGACATGCTCGGTGGAGAAGAGATGCCTGCTCCACCTGCTCCCTTGAAGTAGACGTACTTTACTATGAATACGTCATTCGTGAGTAGAGCCGTCATCTATCGCTTTGTCCCATGTCTATCCTCGCCCTTCGTTGAACACCACATCGCGTGTTGTGCGCATGCGCTGTGTCTTTGGGTATAGAATGTGGTAGGGTTTTGAGCCCTCTGTGTAGTCGATGAACACCCCTGGAGTGCTCCTGTTGCCAAGCTTGCCGATGTGGCCAAGCTCCTTGGCAAATGCGAGGCAGCCAAAGATCTGTAGATGAAAGACATTGCAGAATGCTCCACGTGGTCAAGGCACAACATGCCTCATACCATCTCCTTGGCACTAAGCTGCTTTAGGGCTTCAAAGTGAAGGTGCCCGAAGCGCTCGTGCCACTGCCATGCCTCGTCGTCATGAGAGTAGCAAGGAAGACGGGTAGTGCTACCTGCATGTTAAGACGTAGATTCGATTGGTGCCTCTGGTTACCTTGGCAAGAAGGCGACGATGGCCATCCTAAACCCTCATGACTTCATCCTTAATCTCGAAGCGCAAACCATTCTCACCCAGCTGTCCCAGGATGATTATAGAGATTCTCAATGCGGGGATGTAGTAGACGCCGACGAGCAACCTGTGCTCACCAGACTTGGCGATGAGGATGACAGAGCCGACGCCATTGATCTCCACACCGGAGGCATCACTAAAAGTTGCCTATAGGGGGAGTGAATAGGCAATATGACCTGAAATTGCATAATCAAAACAGATTAAAACTCTAAGGCTGGACTAGTCTGATCAGGGCCAGACTAGTCCGCTCAGTACACAGGGAAAACCCAAAAACTTGATTCCTACAAGTTATTTGCGGACTTTAATTTGACATAAGATATATACAATGTATAGCAACCTAATACTACTTATATTAACAAGTGAGAGCAATTCGGTTGCAAGATTTCAATGAAGAACAATATGAAGAACGATATGAACCCTAAAAGCAATTCTAGTGAATAGCGGAAAGTAAAAGAGCAAGTCAGACATGATTTATCCTGTGGTAGCTTCACAAAGAAGCCTACATCCACGTTGAGAAGTCTACAAAAGGATCGGGTCTCACTTGACCCTAATCTCACCAAGCCACCACAAAAGGTCGGCTTGGTTTCCACTAATCACAAGGGTAATCACAAGTTCTTGGGGCTTCTCACAACTTGAGGCTCCCACAAATGATTTACAGCAAGGAGCACACGAAGCTCAACAGCCACAAGCCACAAAATGCGACACCAAGTGCAAGAGATCAAACCGAGAGCCAAAGCAAGATGATCTTCCTTCTCTCCCTTCCCAAACCCTAATCTCCTCAAGATTTGATTCTAGAGGGCATGTAGGCAGAGTAGAGGGCTTAGGATGGCTCAAGGAAACTTGTGGTGGCGCTAGGGTTCGAGTATTTTCAAATGGGGGTTGGGGGTCCTCTTTTTACAGGGGTCCCGAAATCTAATCGTAGTCTGCATTCAATGTGCAAACTAGTACGGCCAGGACATCAGACTAGTCCAGCCTACTGAATTCAAACTACATCACACTCCGCAAAGGGGCGTACCCTCTAACGTTTGAATTTCAAACGTTCATGGCACACCAGACTAGTCCGACCAACAACGGACTAGTCCGAACTCAAACAGAATGTCTTGGTCCGCCTAAAAGGACAAGTCTAAGCACACCAGACTAGTCCAGCCACAAGGGCGGACAAGTCTGTCCAACAGGACTTAGCGTCAGAAACCCCTTATTTATTAACACCACGGACTAGTCTGCCTCACAACGGACAAGTCCAAAGTACAACAGAAACCTTTAATCTGGCCGAAAATAGACTACTCTGGAATGTCCGGACTAGTCCGGGCGATATAGTGGACAAGTCCAGCCTCCCAGGATTTAGCTCCGAAAACTCTTACCAAGTGTAGAACGGACTAGTCCGACCCCAAACGGACAATTCTGATTTCACACAGAAACTCTTAGTCCGGCCCAAAACGAAGTACTCTGGCTCACCCGGACTAGTCCGGCCGTGAGGCCCGAACAAGTCTGGTCTCCTGGGAATTCTCTCAATCAAGACTTCTCACTTAGGTTTTCTCTCAACCACGACTTGGAGACTTCTATCATCTCAATGCACTTTATACACATACCCTCACACACAGAAGGCTAGTCTAAACTCAACACATAAGAAACCCTAATTTTCGTGTTTGAGTCTTCGACACCTTTTAATCTTTTCTTTTTTGAGGTATTTTATTTCATTTCAATCATCACACCTGTGCTTAAGATCAACTGATATCATTAGTCTCTTAGTTTATCGGCATAATCATTCAAAACCCACAGGGATGCCTAGATGCACTTTTAATCTCCCCCTTTTTGGTGATTGATGACAACAGCTTAAGCTTCTACAAAAATGATATAAATTGTTTTCCATAACAAGTGTGTGTATGAGTAAATCCCCCTCAATGTATGCATCATGAATGACGGATTTGAGAGAGTTATCATACATACACATGTTATGGTGGGGTGCCTAAATGATGTGTACATGATTTGTGATAAGGCAATAAACATGAATGTGAAATAGGCAATATTAAGCATCACATCACAAATAAGCATTGCAAACATCGTAATGTGCATACAACTCTTAACATAAGTCAAGTCTTACGCAAATTGAAATGCGAGAGTTTTAAAACATATTACAAGTCCATAGGATCAACAAGAGAGACAGCAACTCTAAAAAGAAAAGAAGTGCCCCATTCCAATCTCTCCCCCTTTGGCATCAAGACACCAAAAAGGAAAAGAGGAAGTAAGTCCTACAATCTACTCATCTTTGTCGTCTTGCCGCTTATTGACGCTCTCCATAGCCTCCGGATCTTTAATGTTTTCATTTTCGTCTTCTTCGTTGGAGGTTGCGGCCTTGGAGGTTCCATCTTCCTTAAAATGAGCGAGTTCATCAGCGGTGAACTCGAAAAAAGGAGTCAAATCTCCATCACTCTCCGTGGAGGGAGACATGGGAACCTCGAGCTTGTCGCACATCGCCTTGAGGTACTTCTCTTGATTAATCTCCATGCGACAAGTCCGAACTTCCACCTTTTGGCAAGATGTAAAAAGTGCCTTGAAGCACTTGAAGAAGCCACTTTCGGACTGTGATGGAGGAGGAGGAGGTGGAGAAGCCACGATATGAGAGGAGGAGGTAGGAGGATCAGCATTCTTCCTTCTTGGTGCAATAGGGTTGGGAGGAGGAAGTTGAGGACGAAGCCTCTTATGAGTAACATCCTTCTTGAACTTCAGCCCAGATATCTTCTCAATTAGATACATGGTATATGGTGCATAGCCACACGAGCGGTTGGGGTGTGTGAGATGTTGAAGATGTCATCAAAGATATACTCCACAACGTTGAACCGGACATCCCCATCAATGAGCACCATCAAATGCCTCAAATTTCCTTGAATGACCCCTGTATCTCCATCCTTGGGGGTTATAGTCTTCCTTAGAACACGATTGAGCACACTATAAAAAGGCTTGATGTTCCTTATGTGCCTCGCATCATAAATTGCATGGCTTGGATACATGTAATCCAAATCATCCCTATCAACAGCCTTGAGATTGGAAATGATGATCTCGTTGTCAATATGATCCTCCAAGCCAAGAATTTGGGCAAACTCCCAATATGTAACTTAGTATTGCTCACCATTAGTGAGCCTAGTGATCCTCCGATCTCCTTGCTTATGGAAGTAGACTGTGGTGTAGAATTGCACAATAACTTCAGTGTTCCAATCATATCTAAATGCCATGAGATCCTTGAGTCCATAGCGCTCTACGGCCTCAATCACCGCATTGAATGCAGCGTGATTCTTCTCCACCATGTAATCCCAATCAATCCATTGAGCATCGATCACTGGAGTTTGCTTGGTCATATAGACTGTCCGATAGGAATCACAATGAAAGTCACACCAAAACCAAGGGTCAACAGTGTGCTTCTCATACTTATAGTAGTCTTCCATCCTCAATCTCTTAGCCTTCTCTGTCTCTTTTCCTCTGAATAATTTGGCTTCAACATTGGCTTGTCGATTTGGATTTCTAGCAGGTGACGACATTCTTAAAGGGCCAATGGGTTGTGAGGACCCCTTTTTACCCTTTTCTTTTATGATGACCCCAACTTGCGCCTTGCTCGCGGTCTTCTTAACAACTGGTGTTCTCTTCTTTGGAGGTTCATCTGTTGGTGCCTTGCCTTTGTACTTTGCACCTCTAGCCGCATGATTTCTTGTTTTCTCACCCATGGTCACAAGCCTTTTCTTCCTTGGGGCTTGTTCGGCTGCAGCTGAGTTTTTAGCCTCTCGTTGTTGTTTCTTGGCCTTCCTTGCCTTAGTCCTTGACTCGAGGAGAGCTATAGCAAACTCTTGCTCCTCATGAGCACAACAATAGGTTTCTTGCCTTGCCACCTCATGCACGAGATCAGGTACAGACGAGTCATCAGGGTTCAACTTCGTCCCTGAGAAGAGATAAACAAGAGAGTATATGAGTCTAAGGAAGTGGAATATTGCATTAGAATTCACAAAAACGATCAACATTAGGGTTTTCACTATGAACCCCGGACTTGTCCGCTCTCTAGCCGGACTAGTCCGGTGTACACAACAAGAACCCTAATCTTGAGGATTTTTGCAAAAACTATAGATCGGGGCACAATATTCCTAGGCTAGGATCACAATGACATATAGAACAACTTTTGTGAAGAGGTTTTTATCAAAGACCTAAGAAATGTGAATTTTGAAGGATTTAGGGTTAGGTCAAGAATACCGCTTCAAATCTTCAAAATGGCGAAATGTGGATGAAGAATCGGTCGAGAATGCTCGGGGAAGATTTCCCACGCACCTTGGGTCTTCAATCCACGGATTGGAATTGGTTTTTGGTGCATGGAATTGAAAACGCCAATTCGGGGTGCGATTTCCGTGTCAGTGGAAGAGTAAAGAGTCGAGGAGCCCTCTGGGGAGGTTAAGTCCCCATGTGCAGGACTAGTTCGGTTGGGGACCCGGACTTGTTCAGCCTACGGACTCGGTTCGGACGCTTGGAGGGCCAGACTTGTCTGGTTAGGGGATGGACTAGTCCAGTCCAAAGGTTGAAAACACATATATATTTGGGTTTTCACCAGAGATTTGATCCTTTTGGACTAGTTTTTACAAAAGCTCTTTGCAAACATGGTCAGTAAGCAATCAACAACCAAACTATGACCATAATTCACAAAGATTCAATAATTTCAAATAGTTTTGTAGAAAATTGAGGGGGGTGAGTTTTTTGCAAGCATGCATGAACTTTGAATCAAATACAAGTAACGATTAGATGAGCAAGATTCAAGCCACATTTGAGAATTTAGGATATTGAGCTCACTCCTAAGTTCACAAAATCTTTTCTCATCTAAGAGCTTGGTGAAGATATCGGCCAATTGTCTTTCGGTTCTCACATGGGAAATCACTATGTCTCCTTTGATGGAGTGATTTCTCAAGAAATGATGGCGGATATCAATGTGCTTGGTCCTTGAGTGTTCAACTGGATTGTGGACTATTTTTCTGGAACTCTCATTGTCACATAGGAGAGGGATATGGCGCAAGTTTTCGCCATAGTCCCTAAGAGTTTGCCGCATCCAAAGAATTTGTGCACAACAACTTCCGGCTGCAACATACTCCGCTTCGGCTGTGGAGAGAGCAATGAAATTTTGTTTCTTTGAGGACCAAGACACTAGGGACCTACCTAAGAATTGACAAGTCCCATAGGTACTCTTTCTATCAACATTGCACCTCGCATAATCTGCATCAGAATATCCAATGAGATTAAACTTGGACCTCTTGGGGTACCAAAGTCCTAGGCTTGGTACGTGAACCAAATATCTAAGAATTCTCTTTACAACGGTCAAATGACACACCTTGGAAGCATCTTGGAATTGAGCACACATACACACTTTTAGCATTATATCAGGTCTAGATGCACATAGGTAAAGCAATGAACCAATCATGGAATGATATACCTTTTGGTCCACACTTGGACCATCTTCATTAAGTTTGAGGTGCCCGTTGGTTTCCATTAGGGTCTTGATGGGTTTGGCTTTGTCCATGTCAAACTTCTTGAGTATGTCTTGCGTGTACTTCGTTTGATTTATAAATGTGCCTTCTTTGAGTTGCTTCACTTGAAATCCTAGGAAGAACTTCAACTCTCCTATCATGGACATCTCAAACCTTTCGGTCATTATCTTTGAAAACTCATCACAAAAAGTTTTGTTAGTAGAACCAAATATAATGTCATCGACATATATTTGACAAACAAACAAATCATCATTGAAATGCTTGGTTAATAGAGTATATTTAGCCTTCCCAATTTTGAAACCATTTTGAGTTAGAAAGTCTCTAAGGCACTCATACCAAGCTCTAGGAGCTTGTTTGAGGCCATGGAGAGCCTTACGCAATTTGTATATATGGTTTGGGAAGTCTTGATCTTCAAAGTCCGGGCGTTGCTTCACATACACCTCTTCTTTTATTTGACCATTGAGAAATGCACTCTTGACATCCATTTGGTATAGCTTAAAATCATGGTGAGTAGAAAAGGCAACTAATATGCGAATTGATTCAAGCCTAGATATGAGAGCAAAGGTTTCATCAAAATCCAAACCTTCGACTTGTGATTACCCCTTGGACACAAGTCGTGCTTCGTTCCTTGTAACCACCCCGTGCTCATCTTGTTTGTTGTGGAACACCCATTTTATGCCCACAACATTTGCATTTGGCCTTTTCACGAGCTCCTATAATTGATGTCTTTCAAAATTGTTGATCTCTTCTTGCATGGCCATCATCCAATCCGGATCTCGTTGTGCTTCTTCAAACTTGTGAGTCTCCAAAGAAGAAGAAAAGAGTAATGTTCACAAAAATTTGCAACACGAGATCGAGTAGTTACCCTCTTGGAGATGTCTCTACGGATGTTGTCAACAGGATGACCCCATTGAACGCTTTGATGTACTCTTGGGTGTGGTGCTTGAGTTCATGGAACTTCATCCTCTTCTTCCTCACTTTCTTTGTCTCCCCTTGATCGATGCCTTCATTTTCATCTTGTTGAAGCACATCTTGAGGGGCTTGAGCTTGATCATTAGAGGAAGAGTTTGCTTGATGTATGGGATGGTCACTTGAGTCTTGAGGTTGTTCTTGTGGTCGAATGTCTCTATGTGTCATCCTTCCTATCACCACTTGTGAAGCTTCTTCCTGATCTAGCACATGACGATCAACTTGCTCCACTTGGGAGCCATTAGTCTCATCAAATACTATGTCATGTGCTACTTCAAAAATTCTGGAGGATTTGTTTAAAACACGATAGGCGTAAGTGTTTAAGTCATAATCAAGCAAGAAAACCTCATCGGACTTTGAAGCGAACATCGAGGCCCTAGGCTTCTTGTTGAGAATATAGCATTTGCTCCCAAAAACACAAAAATAGGAAATATTGGGTTTGTTACCGGTTAGGAGTTCATAAGATGTCTTCTTCAATATGCGATGGAGATACAACCGGTTTATGGCATGGCAAGCGGTGTTAACCGCTTCCGCATAAAAATGGGGCGACGTCTTGTACTCATCAAGCATGGTTCTAGATAGCTCAATGAGAGTCCTATTTTTCCTCTCGGCCACCCTATTTTGTTGAGGGGGGTAGGGGGGCGAGAACTCATGCTTGATGCCTTCTTCATCCAAAAACTCTTCAACTTGAGTGTTGTTTAACTCGGTGCCGTTGTCACTTATTATAGTCTTGATTCTCAAGGAGAACTCATTTTGAGCTATCCTCAAGTATTTCTTGAGGACACCTTGAGTCTCGCTTTTGTCATGTAAGAAGAACACCCAAGTGAAACGTGAAAAATAATCAACAATTACAAGATCATATTTGTTACCGCCAATGCTAATGTAGGCGATTGGACCGAAGAGGTCATATGTAGAATCTCCAATGGTCTTGTTGTCGTCATGATGTTCTTGGATGGATGTTGAGCTCCAACTTGCTTTCCAGCTTGACATGCGCTACATGGCCTATCCTTTTCAAACACAACATTCTTTAAACTACGGATGTGCTCGCCTTTAAGAAGTTATTGCAAATTCCTCATCCCAACATGGACTAGTCTTCTATGCCAAAGCCATACAATTTTGGTTTTTGCCATTAAGCATGTGTCAAGTTGGGCTTCAAAGCAATTGAGTCATTGCTCCTTCTTGTGACGGTCACACCCTCGTTAGTGAAAAGACAATTATAACCTTTGTCCAATAGTTGTGATATGGACAATAAGTTACAATCAAGTGAATCAACATGCAAAACATTGGAAAGAGTGTGATTAGTGGATATAGAAATTTTACCGGTGCCAAGGATTTTCTCTTCGCTATTGTCCCCAAAGTAGATTCCTTCGCTTGGATCTTCATTTTTCTCATACTCCACAAACTTCTTCCTGTCTCCAGTCAAATGATTTGTGCATTCACTATCAGGGACCCACTTAGTCCCACCGAAGGAGTATGCCTACAAAATAGAGTTAAGCCTTGATTTTAGGTACCCAATGTGACACCCATTTCAGAATATGAACCAAGTATAGCGTATATGTGTTCCCAAGACGTTCATCACACATACACAGATGCATCGCAAACGATATACAAAATTTAACCACGTCTCAAATAGTAAATAAGTACCTTAGTACAATAATCTAATGGTTCATGAATGACAAGACTCTAATTATTGCAGTGGAAAATAAACTAAGTGGCACGACTCCATTCCAAACAATTGACGGTGGCACGCAACCTAGTACTCCACGTGATCCTCAGGGTACTCCCAAGTGTCTCTTGTAGCTGTTGGTGGGGGAATTGCAAAGGTGAGTACATGTCGTACTCAGCAAGTGTGGGAATAGATGACATGTAGCTAAACAAAAGGATGGAAATAAAATGGCTAATTGCATAAAAGTACATTTTCATAAACATGTTAAAGCAGCCTACAATGTCTATGTGTGATTAAATCCCGTCATCACCCAAATAATTAGCTTAGTCCATGTCCATCATCCTCATTTACCATTATAATTCATTTATAACCAGCTATCAATTAATATTATGATCATATGCCAAATTCATATCTTCTCATAACCAACAAAACCCATATGACATAACCAATCCCGTACCAAACCATCCCCAAACCCAAGTCCAATTCTAATCATGTAGGTCATCTAGGTGCTCGTGATCAGGAGCACGGCTATCATGATAGTTTTTAACACTCTGCAGAGGTTGTACCACTTTACCCACATGTTCGTGATTTCATCACGCTTCACTGACTAAGAACCTCTATTACGTCTTATCACACTTTCGTTGGTATGTGACCAAGAGATCACAAAATAGCCTTTCAAAAGGGACTACTAGCATGTACGGGCCCACTAAGGTTTCACCGGCAGGCTTGAATCTCCATTCTCCCACCCACGGGCCTCCTCGTGTGCCATGCGGATCCCAGGGTAGCCCTAACTCGACTCCTATTCCCCGCGCCATCCAATGGTCCATACAATACTAGCAGCACACCTAATTATTCAGCTATGCCGCACCCATACTTTGCCTTGTGGTGGCACTGTTGTCCTGGCGTATTCTCGCATGAACCGGTCCTTAGATCTAAAGCAAGCAAAACCACCGTACCATCCAACCCATTCCACTATGACATGCTTACTTAGATCACCTAAGTTCCATGTTGCTAAATTAATCATCATTCAATTACCATCCCAATTTCTCATAATTTAAATTGTCAAGTGTATTATTTAAGTTACCAATAACCCGTGTAGCGACGCGGTGCAAAAAGAACAATACCCATTCCCTACTCATCATGTATTGTGGGGACCGGAGTCCACACATCCGAGGATCTCATTGGGTGGTGTTGTGCGATGCGGCACCTAACAGCACACACAAAAAGGATACCAAAACATATAAAGTTTTCATTTCATAATAAGAAGAGTTTACAAAAGAGTGTACAACAGGGGTACACACGCAGCGTACATACTCATAATCTCACCTAACTAAGTAGGAGAGAAGACATCCATGCCCTAGGACGCTTCTCACTAACGACATGAAGAACATTCAGCAGCGGCGTGGTTCACATGAGATTTATCTCGATACCTCGAGATCTCATGTACAACCTAAACAACAGAAATAAACCTAATACCTGCAAAAAATCGTTAAAGCGCAAACATGAGCATAAGGTTTAGCAAGACTAACCCGTCTCACTAGACATATGCAGGTGTGAATACTAAGCATAGGTAAGGAATAGCATAAATAGACTCGCCTATAAGTGGATCCTTATAATCATGTTTTATGTAGCAAATGACATTCTTCAAGCATGGCACATCATAGACTCCACAATCAAACAAGAAATGCTTTGCCGATGATATGACATGCCCAAAGCACATAATGATATTACAGGTGAAGTATGGGGAAACTGTAAACTTTTAATTGTACTATCTCTAAGCCATACAAGGTTGCAAAGCAATTATAATTCAATATATTATATTCTTCTGACTTCTTCAGTATTTACTACGTCACGACTCAGTGAACAAGTGGTACTCTATTACCGCGAGGGACGGTGATTGCAATCAGGACACACCCAGACAACACAACACGTACGCACATTCGGAAGTGTCAGCGAGTACATCAGTACCTACGTAACACTTCAGTACTAGTTGTATATGGCCACCTTTCACAAGAAACCCGAACGCCGAACCCGTCTCACCTCCGCGAACAGAAGGTCTCTGCACGGAACACCTCTTGTGTCCGCTGACCAATTTACACCTTACTCTCCTCAACCCACCCCTATCAATGGTGAGTTAATGGCCTCGACATCCCAGTTATCGAGTTACATCAGTTTACTAGAGCCCATATATCCAGTATGTCGCCGTTACAAGTCAAGCTTGTTCCAAGGGGCCGCATACAGACGGGCCTTAATCGACACAGGCAGGGCTATGCGACCGAGACTCCAATTCTCGTCGCTTCCTATCCATCCCCTGCCCGGTCTCAGATTCATTATATTAAGCCATTGTCTATATAACCAATCCTATGATATATGTCCTACATCTCTCGCGAGTAGATTCCAGCTACTCGACTTCTACCGGATTTCCAATACATTAGCAAAGCAGTTACTACAGGTCAAACTGTAACCTGTTCCAACCAACCCCTGGGATTTGTGGTCATGCAAGTGGAGTATCAATCACCCTATACGTAATGCACATATGAAACTTAAGATGTAATGTGAGAAATACTATAAAACTCTATAAAGCTTTTAAATGCAAACCGGGGCTTGCCTTAGTTTGCGACTCTATAACAATGTGAGTTGTTAAGTCTTGTTCTTTCCTCCAAAGAGTCTTCCACGGAACTTCAAGTGGAAACACCTTGGCCTTCTCCTCCAAGCGAAGTTTCTTGTCGATCACCTATCAGCACGTTCCTATCAACATGATGTGCATATAAGTAATTAAGTAATTTAATAATAGACTCCACGGGGTTGTGTAAACTTTAAGAGCGAGGAGTTTGACTAGGAAGGACAGATATGCCTCTGTTGTGTGGGTAACCAGAGGATGAGTCAAGGTGGACATAGTAGTGTCGATATGAACTGAAAGGTACAACATAAAGCTACATTGCAACTTAGCATACCACACTTCAAGCTATGCCACGCGAGATTGACAATTCTGAATGGTGAAGAAGTGTTGGGCGGAGAAGTGTAAGGACGACCCAAAAATCAAGTTGGGACATCAAAAGCTTGAGTATGAGTGGAGTGTACAAGACGAAGGTCGCGATTTAGCAATCGACCAATGAACTTGACTTAACTCGTAAAGGAGTAAACCTAGTTAAGTGAGCAGTGCTGTCATAGGGTCCTGACTTAGGATGAACCATGATGGAACCTAACGACACTTGGGACTGAATTGAGATCAACATGGCTTGGACTTAAGAAGTCATTACAAGCACTATTAACCTAGCATGAGTACCAAGACAACGTTCAAACCGCTTTTAGGTAAACCAGTTGCTACGACTAACATCGCAAGCATCGTTCAGGTGCTTACACGATGACACTAATGCAGTGTCTCCCGCAAGCTTGTCCAGATGAGCTCGGTAAGCTCTCGGGACTTAAACATGATGCGAGACCCTGCCGTGAAGGCATGCTTTGCCATCTCGAGAAGGTCGTCTTAGCGACGTCCACATCAACTCGGACTCGTCAATGGGGTGAGCGGAATCCCGAACACCACCTTGTGAGTCTTAAGGCTAGTGATGTCGACTCGGTTGTTGATAAGCGACTCGACGAACCTGCCGTCGATGAAGTGGTACACCAAGTTAACCAATCCTGTGATCGGTTAGGGAGCATCCTCGACACAACCATGGAACTCTTATCCAAGGTTCCCCTTGGTCTAGCTCCCCTTGTTGGTCGCAACGTTCTTGCATACCTCTACCCTAGGTCATCGGTGATCACCGACACACCTGGTTTGACCTAGAAAGCATTTCGTCGAGCACCTTGGCTACACCCAGGACTCGACGAGTCCCACCTCGACTAAACCCTAATTTGGCTAAACGACCGTCGACCGTTGTGTCGTGGTTGTGTTCCAACATCATGTACGTTACAAACATCCTTCATCTCGATGCCAGGACACGATGATGGCTCGGAACGTCATGATGACGTCATGTGGTCAACGACGTCGACACGGCTCAATGTGAAGCAACACAAGCATGTATGGACATGCCAACACAACACAAAGGTGAGAAAGGTCAACATGGGGCTGCTTTTGGCTAGACCTCAAGGTAGAACGCGAACGTAGGGCTCGACGTCGCTCAAGTCAATACAACACCCACCGCGAACAGCCATCAACAAAACTGTTGTCGATGGTGGCAAGCATTATGGGAGCTACTAGAGGAACAAGAGAAGTAGTAGTTTGAACACGACATGTCACTATAGGGATAAATAAGTGGTTTGCCTACACTATGAGGGCATGCAGGCATACGCTGCAGATGGTGGTCACCACGGACACGGCTGCGTAGGAACGCACACATGACACAATGACCAAGGTCGGGGTTACCACGCAACCAGTAGCAAGGCACCCATGGTGCAGGATCTGCACTGGGGAGGAGCCCACGACACGGTGATGTGTTACTGTGGCTGATAGGTGAGGCGAGCGCGAGGAACCAAGTGAACAGTGTGTGTCGGTATTTCGTCGAACAGGTGGTGAGCGCGACAATGAACAGAGGGCGGAGCCAAAGAAGATGGCTGATTCACGGAGCAGGTGCAGCCATGACAAACGAGACAACTAGAGAAGGGTCTGGGCGCGGTAGAGACTGTTGACAACGGGCTGTCGGCCACAAACGACCATGGCATGAACAGAGGCGTGATCATCGCGGACAGTACGGGCGAGGTACGGAACAAAGGAAGTCGGCAAGGGTGCGCGCGCAGCACGATGCTCCAATGGCAGTGGCTAGGTACTTCAGGCGGGGAAATGAAGTGGCGAAGGATCTGGCGACCGAATGGGGCTTGGGTGCGCGTGACAGGAACAGCGGCAACGTTGTGCTCGCCTGAGCGAAGGAGCACCACCATGGGCAGGAGCTGGAAAGCAAAGGCTATCGCCGGCGACAACGCGCCCGGAGCAGAGGGAGGCAGAGGGAGAAGCGGGGAGGCGAAGTTACGCACCTGGAACGACAGGCGGCCAGCGAGCTCGCCGGGAAGGTGGAGCCACGGTCGGTGCGGTTGGCGGACCGAGACAGAACAAGCGGGCGGAGTAGCGGCACGGGAGTTCTGCGCCGGGAGCGCGCAGCGCGTGATGCGCGGCTTGGCGGACGAGCGAGCTGGCGGGGGCGGGCGCAGTCGACGTGGGGAGCAGCGTCGGGCAGCCGGGTCGCTGCAGGGAGGAGGCGCGCGCACGGCACGGGCGCGGAGTGACGCCGCGGCGGCCAGGAAGTGGCGAGGTGCTGTGGGGGCGCGGCGACGGAGCAGCTCGGCCCGGCGGGGAGAGGCACGACCGGGGCGAGTCGGCGCCGGTGTGGGGCGCGACGCAGTGGAGGTGGGCAACGCCGGCGTCGGGGAGCTATGGCGGCGGCGGCGCAGGCGGTGCAGGGAGGAGTTGGGGAGGCGAGCAGGCGGCCCAGGGCTCGGCGCGGTGGCGGCGACGGGGCGTGGGAGCGCGCGGCGCGGGGATGGCACCGAAGGCGGTCGGACGGCGGGGAGGCGCACACGGCCAGGGAAGGCGCGCGGGCTGGCGGCTAGGCGAGCAGCGAGCTCGAGCGTGCGGGCGAGCGGCGTGCCGTGGATAGGAAGGAGTCGGGCGCTATAGATAAGACCGGGAGAGGAAGAAGCGAAGTCGGTTTTGTGGCCATGAGGATAAACATGACATGTGGGACCCACTCTCTCCTCCCTTCTCTTTTCCAATTTCAAATAGGCTAGCAATCATGCTTCAAAAATATTAAACTTTGGCCCAATGACTAAATAAAATATGAAGAATTTTATGGTGCAATCAGATTTCAGAACTGAGCAAGTTGAATTTCTACTCAGGTTTGAATTTGAATTCAAGTGGTGATACTTGACTCAATGAAATAAATAGTAGATTAGGTTCAAAAATCTTGAAACTTTAAAGTTACCCTTTTTCAACCATAAGGGACCTCAGGAAAAATTTGGAGCTGATTTGGACAAGGTTAAGTACAAAGTTTAAATTTGAAGTCGACTCTGATTAAACTCTCAGTACGTGTCCAATAAATGGAAAACATGCTTCAAAAATTTTTGAAACCTTACCGAGAGTCAATTTGGAATATTAGAAGGTCATGGAAAAATTTACAGCCTTAGATTTGAATTTTTTTTGAATGTCCCATTTTAGGGTTGGAATAATTCCTTTTTCTTTCTCTCTATTTTGTTTTCTTTTCTCCTTTAATTTTTCATTGAAAATGTGAATACTTGGAAATTAAGGATTTTACACCTTAAGTTCCAATATACATTAGCAACCATGTTCTATATGTAAAATTTTAACAAGTCCCCATTTTTAGTGAACATTGGTTACTTCATATGGTTCATGTGAGCTTGGATTTCCAAGTCCACTTTCAAAATTTTTAAGTTCGCATATTTGTGTTTTTGTTCTTCCAAAAAGCGGGCTTTTACAATCCTTCCCCCTTAAAGTAATCTCGTCCCGAGATTCTAACAAGTAGAATAACAGAAACGAGGAGTGGACGATCCGTAAAAGAGGGTCATTGACTAAGGAAAATGACAATGCCCTTAAAGACTTGGGTTCTATGAAATAGTGATTATCTTCAGTCATCTTAAGAAATTCTTAAGTTTGCTTCAAGTGATTCCAGTCTTTAGGTTGATAAACTTGACAGGATGCTCGACATGACAATATCACATCGTAAAAATTTCACGTCTGTTACTGACCCTTTATTGCTGTACTCTTACACTGACATGACATCTTGTCCTGTCCTAGTCTTGACTGGAAGAATCAGGACTTGTTCTTTGCTTCTCTAGGTCACCATGATAGTTTGAAACTATTTTTGCATTGATTCTTGGTTGCTTCTTGGTTTTTGCATAGGTCCTTATAACTTAATGTGGTATTTCCCCTGACATGAGTTAAGATGGTTTACGAGGTTAAACAACAATCATTAACCTCGTTTGATGTTTAGTCAACCATAGGATTCCTTAGTTGTAGCATAAGAGTAGCAAAACACTCAACACTCTCATGTGATGAAAACAGCAGGAACGGAAAATATGGCGACTACAAGATTTTTGGGTATATCAACATCTTCAAACAATAAAAATTGAAGATGAAGACCCTTTGCGGTGGCACACGAGGATTTAAGGACTCAACATCCTCATATGTTTCAACATAGCAAAGAACTCAATCATATGGTGACTACAAGGTAATTAGTGTAGCAATGTTACCATATAACAATGCAAGGACTTAGATGGACCCAAAGAGTTTTACGAGGTTGATAATCGAACGGTATCCTCGCGAGTAAGGAGATTTCATAGATTTTACAAGACTGATCATCAAACTGATGACCGCTCGATGATGAATGGTATAGTTGCAATAATAAAGGTACTTGAACCTAACAAGTCAAGGATGTAAGTCCAAGTGTTTGTTTAGTTGCAAGTGAGATTGAGTAGTTGGTTTCCCAAGTATTACTCAATAGAAAGGAGATCAACAATATAAGAAGTCAAACGAAGATGGTGAAATGACCGTGGTCATTAGACACCTTAGAATAGTTTGATTGGGGTACATAATCTTGCTCTAAATTTTAGTATTACCCTGCATTCTATCATTGGTGTTTCATTGGTAATGATGCTTCATGATGCATCGCATGGGTTATGGTGCAATGCCTATGCACATAGTATGGTGCAAATGGTGCATATGTATGGTGCAAATGGTGCATATGTATGATGCAAATGGTGCACATGCATAGTGCAGTAGCTTTTATGGTTTGAGCAAGACTAAATGAACCACACCCACAAAACTCAAGTACTGTCTGATGATTTGCAAGGATTGGGTACCGTGGTCGTGAAAGACACTCAATGAGTAGTGTTCTTTCCATGACTCGACCACAGTTAAGGAATTCATAACAGAACGACTAGTAAGGAATGTAGAAAATATACCATGTTACCTAGACCTTTCGAAAGCTTGTTCATGTACTACTCAAATTGATTGTATCTTAAACTAGGTCTTAAAGTTATCAGTTGACTTGAGGAGTATATTCATTAGAAGAAAAACAACTAACTATATGTCGAAGGTTATCCCTAGACACGTGGTCGAGATCACTAGACACATCTCTAGTGATACTTAACTTAACCTTCGCTTCAATCAGTCAGGAGGAACGGATATTCTTCTCGATCACTTTAGTGGATTTGAAGTCACACTCTCCTTAGAGTAACTCAATCTGGTGGTGGATGTTGGGTCCTCTTGAAGATGTAATCTTAATTGATTGCCTTCTTGTTGACACGACTCGTTGTAACCAAGGTTGATGGTTGAACACCACCATTACTTGAGTGCTCGCCTTCCCCCTTAAAGTTCCAAACTAGGATGTTGAAGCGTACTTCAAACAATCCTCATGGGAAGACGAGATGCAACTCGAGTAATTGCGACCTGCGTTCAATATCACAAGGTGTGATGTGGCAAGTCACATAAATCAAACACTAGTATGTCTATCCAAGGGAAAAGGCTTCGATTGAGTTTAACACTCCATTCAACTTGGTAAATAGTTGGGTCCTAACTCTTGGTCGGTTACGACACTCCTCGAGTTGAAATCGAGAACCGAATGCCTAACAAAAACCAAAAGGTTCAAACTAGCCAGGCTATGGTGACCACTGACCAGTCTGAATGCAAACTCGATTTTGATCCAGTTAATGGCAAAATCAGATCTTGAGGTGAATAACAAAGTTAAATTACACGTCAATACCTTTCCAAAAAGTATTGGTTTGCCTCTATATCACCTATGGTTTGCAATTTATGCTATTTTAAAGTCAGCAGAATTTTCTGCACTTTCAGCAGAACCTGCTTAGAAAGTACCAGTTTTGATCTAAAGTTTTCAGGCTGTTCTGATGGAAATCTGGAAATATTATTATTAAAGAAGTTGTAGAAAATGTAATAAGATTTCCAAATGTACTTACTTGTCTGCATATCGGTCCTGGTTTAAAAGATATGAATTTTTGAATTTTGCTAAAAATCAGCATTCAGAGAAATGGGGGTTCAGTTCAGACCGACCACCCTGTATTCAAACTTAATTTGGGAGAGGTAGATGACCGATTCAGATCTGGAGCCAATTACAAAAATTGTATCTGACTCTCTAACCTTTCCAACGGTTACTCGCGCGACAACATTGGATCAAGGGTCTGCGAGTTATGGATTAAATTCAGAGGTGTACAGATTGCTGTCCAGTTTGGGTGTGCCTGGACAGTCTCTGCGATTATCCAAATTTCACCCACTTAGAAAAGGATTTTGGTCTTAATCTGAATAGAGAACATGTAAATTACTTCCAAAACTTTCTAAGGAGTACTTAATTGCCCTCGTAGCACTTCTTGTTAAGAAGATATGGCACTTGCAAGTTGACAGTTTTTCTGAAAATTTGGACAGCACCTCATTTGTTTAAGGCTGATTTTGTCCACAATTTTCAGATATACAAATATCAACATTTGCAAAAATAACACATAGAAAACTGGTTGCATACATTCTCAGGATTCCAGAAATGTGAAACCCAAAGCCAATCGATGAGTGTACTAGAAATTACGATCTGAACAGTAACTGAATATATAGCGGTCCATATTCTGGACGGTTTCGACACCTTAAACGATACTTCGAGTTAGACTTGGTTATTGCGAGTTTTAGCCTTTGTGTTGAATAGGAAGTTGATAGAGAACTCTTTAAGATTTCCAGTCATGTATAAATATTCTTAGGTTGCATTTCTAGTTTAAGAGTTATGGCTGTTCAAATTTCAGAAAATTTTTCTGGCTATTTCAGATAGCACCTATATACATGTACTATCTTCCACTCCAGTTTCTAATTAGTTATAAATTGAATTTGAGGTAACATTGAATAACAAAGTTGTAGAATAGCTCTTCTCCTTTCCATAAATGTATCATAATAGAATAGAAGAGCTTTCTACAAAGAGTTATGGCAAAAATTCAGATGCTGTCTTACACAGTTTCAGAACAGAAGCTGAGTTAGTTAGAGAGGATTTTCACCATCTTACAATGGTCTTTTGGCTTGGGGTCATTAGAAAACTTATAGAAGACTTCAAAAGATTTCCAAAAAGTATTCATTTGCTTCCATATCCCTTCAGGTTGAAGAGATATGGATTTTTGAAGTCAGATCAATTCTGTTTGAAAACAGAACTCACCGGCTTCGAAACACAAGAATTGGGAACAAACTCAAATTTTGAAACTTAGCTCAAAACTCAAGTGCGATAGCTAGAACTTGTTTTACAACTAATCACTTGCTTTAAAACTAAATGGAATCTGGAAAGGGACTTGACGATCTTCTTATCCACAGCATATCACTATGGATCTTCATGGTTAACCAAAATCTTACTCCGGCGAAGTCGAGCTAAACTCTCGTCAGGAACAAAGAACTTTGGTTCACCTACTCTTAAAGAGAAACATTTTACCTTGTCCACAAGATATCAGCAACTGATATTTGGACTAAATATGAATATGAAGTCATTCTTTCATGGGGGATGGTCAAAGTATCAAGTGGGATACTGACGGTACTACGTGCCTTACCAAAAGAAAAGTCTAACCCGGTATATCCGGATACGTCTATAGGTGGTTCTAATATCGATCACTCGCAAACGTATTCTACACGGGTCGCTACCGTAGTTAGTGTACCTGCAGAAGACAAACAATCCCCTTTCACACCTTCACACCTCAAGGGCGGCACGAGAAAACACGATAGGCAGGCATAATAATATATATGAAAGTAAATGCATACGACTCTGGTGTGAGTCGCCCTCGAGCGAAGTCATGTCTCGAGGTACGTGGCTGTACTACGTCTGTACAGCAAAGACTCCCGCACGAACCGGCTTATACACGCTCGGGCATACGTGTTTTGCATGCTCCCATGGAACATGAATGGTTCTAGAGATGCATACTATCGGGTTATACACCAACCGACGGGGGCTTCCACTAATTTTGTGTCACGCTGGGGTACCGCGTGTCATATGTTCTCAGAAACATGGAAAGTTTCAGAGACCCATATTGACTTTCCGTGCAAAGCCACGGAAATATCACATACCACACCTCGTATGCAGAGTTTACCGAGATTGATCCGCTCTCAGTGGCGTACCTTACCTCTTACCTTGAAGACGGAGCATCGTTATAGAATAACATAACAAGTAAGTTAGTTCACCACGTTTATAACTTATACTAGTAATAGACCTTAATGGGCATAGCCAAACCTCACTCGACTACTTCGGAGTTTTCGAAAATAGGCTCTTTTCGAGCGTGCTATTCCCAATGAAGCTCTGATACCATGTCTGTGGGGACCGGAGTCCACACATCCGAGGATTTCATTGGGTGGTACCGTGCGATGCGGCACCTAACAGCACACATAAAAAGGATACCAAAACATATAAAGTTTTCATTTCATAATAAGAAGAGTTTACAAAAGAGTGTACAACAGGGGTACACACGCAGCGAAAAATACATACTCATAATCTCACCTAACTAAGCAGGAGAGAAGACATCCATGCCCTAGGACGCTTCTCACTAGCAACATGAAGAACATTCAGCAGCGGCATGGTTCACATGAGATTTATCTCGATACCTCGAGATCTCATGTACAACATGAATAGCAGAAATAAACCTAATACCTGCAAAAAATCGTTAAAGCGCAAATGTGAGCATAAGGCTCAGCAAGACTAACCCGTCTCACTAGACATATGCAGGGGTGAATACTAAGCATAGGTAAGGAATAGCATAAATAGACTCGCCTATAAGTGGATCCTTATAATCATGTTTTAAGTAGCAAATGACATTCTTCAAGCATGGCACATCATAGACTCCACAATCAAACAAGAAACGATTTGTCGATGATATGACATGCCCAAAGCACATAATGCTATTACAGGTAAAGTATGGGAAAACTGTAAACTTTTAATTGTACTATCTCTAAGCCATACAAGGTTGCAAAGCAATTATAATTCAATATATTATATTCTTCTAACTTCTTCAGTATTTACTACGTCACGGCTCAGTGAACAAGTGGTACTCTATTACCGCGAGGGACGGTGATTGCAATCAGGACACACCCGAACAACACGACACATACGCACGTTCAGAAGTGTCAGCGAGTATATCAGTACCTACGTAACACTTCAGTACAAGTCGTATATGGCCACCTTTCACAAGAAACCCGAACGCCGAACCCGTCTCACCTCCGCGAACAGAAGGTCTCCGCACGGAACACCTCTTGTGTCCGCCGACCGATTTACACCTTACTGTCCTCAACCCACCCCTCGATGGTCAGTTAATGGCCTCGACATCCCAGTTATCGAGTTATGTCAGTTTACTGGAGCCCATATATCCAGTATGTCACCGGTACAAGTCAAGCTTGTTCCAAGGGGCCGCATACAGATGGGCCTTAATCGACACAGGCAGGGCTATGCGACCGAGACTCCAATTCTCATCGCTTCCTATCCATCCCGTCTTAGATTTATTATATTAAGCCATTGTCTATCTAACCAATCCTATGAGATATGTCCTACATCTCTTGCGAGTATATTCCAGCAACTCGATTTCTACCGGATTTCCTATACATTAGCAAAGCAGTTACTACAGGTCAAACTGTAACCCGTTCCAACCAACCCCTGGGATTTGTGGTCATGCAAGTGGAGTATAAATCACTCTATACGTAATGCACATATGAAACTTAAGACCTAATGTGAGAAATACTGCAAAACTCTGTAACGCTTTTAAATGCAAATCGGGGCTTGCCTTAGTTTGCGACTCTATAACAATGTCAGTTGTTAAGTCTTGTGCTTTCCTCCAAAGAGTCTGCCACGGAACTTCAAGTGGAAACACCTTGGCCTTCTCCTCCAAGAAAAGTTTCTTGTCGATCACCTATCAGCACGTTCCTATCGACATGATATGCATATAAGTAATTAAGTAATTTAATAATAGATTCCACGGGGTTGTGTAAACTTTAAGAGCGAGGAGTTTAACTAGGAAGGACATATATGCCTCTGTTGTGTGGGTAACCAGAGGATGAGTCAAGGTGGACATAGTAGTGTCGGTATGAACTGAAAGGTACAACATAAAGCTACATTGCAACTTAGCATACCACACTTCAAGTTATGCCACGCGAGATTGACAATTCTGAATGGTGAAGAAGTGTTGGGCGGAGAAGTGTAAGGACGACCCAAAAATCAAGGTGGGACATCGAAAGCTTGAGTATGAGTGGAGTGTACAAGATGAAGGTCGCGATTTAGCAATCGACCAATGAACTTGACTTAACTTGTAAAGGAGTAAACCTAGTTAAGTGAGCAGTGCTGTCGTAGGGTCCTGACTTAGGATGAACCATGATGGAACCTAACGACACTTGGTACTGAATTGAGATCAACATGGCTTGGACTTAAGAAGTCATTACAAGCACTGTTAACCTAGCCTGATTACCAAGACAATGTTCAAACCGCTTTTAGGTAAACCAATTGTTACGACTAACATCGCAAGCATCGTTCAGGTGCTTACACGATGACACTAATGCAGTGTGTCCCGCAAGCTTGTCCAGATGAGCTCGGTAAGCTCTCGGGACTTAAACATGATGCGAGACCTTGCCGTGAAGGCATGCTTTGCCATCTCGAGAAGATCGTCTTAGCGACGTCCACATCAACCCGGACGTGTCAATGGGATGAGCGGAATCCCGAACACCACCTTGTGAGTCTTAAGGCTAGTGATGTCGACTCGGTTGTTGATAAGCGACTCGACGAACCTGCCGTCGATGAAGTGTTACACCAAGTTAACCAATCCTGTGATCGGTTAGGGAACATCCTCGACACAACCAAGGAACTCTTATCCAAGGTTCCCCTTGGTCTAGTTCTCCTTGTTGGTCGCAACGTTCTTGCATACCTCTACCCCAGGTCATCGATGATCACCGACACACTTGGTTTGACCTAGAAAGCATTTCATCGAGCACCTTGGCTACACCCAGGACTCGACGAGTCCCACCTTGACTAAACCCTAATTTGGCTAAACGACCGTCGACCGTTGTGTTGTGGTTGTGTTCTAGCACCATGTACATTACAAGCATCCTTCATCTCGATGCCAGGACATGATGATGGCTCGAAACGTCACGACGACGTCATGTGGTCAACGACGTCGACACGGCTCAATGTGAAGCAACACAAGCATGTATGGACATGCCAACACAACACAAAGGCGAGAAAGGTCAACGTGGGGTTGCTTTTGGATAGACCTCAAGGTAGAACGCGGACGTAGGGCTCGATGTCGCTCAAGTCAATACAACGCCCACCGCGAACAGCCATCGACGAAACTGTTGTCGATGGTGGCAAGCATTATGGGAGCTACTAGAGGAACAAGAGCAGTAGTAGTTTGAACACGACATGTCACTGTAGGGATAAACAAGTGGTTTGCCTACACTGTGAGGGCATGCAGGCATACGCTACAGGTGGTGGTCACCACGGACACAACTGCGTAGGAATGCACACATGACACAATGACCAAGGTCGGGGTTACCACGAAACCAGTAGCAAGGCACCCATGGTGCGGGATCTGCACTCGGGAGGAGCCCACGACACGGTGATGTGTTACTGTGGCTGATAGGTGAGGCGAGCACGAGGAACCAAGTGAACAGTGTGTGTCGGTATTTCATCGAACAGGTGGTGAGCGCGACAATGAAAAGAGGGCAGAGCCAAAGAAGATGCCTGATTCATGGAGCAGGTGCAGGCATGACAAACGAGACAACTAGAGAAGGGTCTGGGCGCGGTAGAGATTGTTGACAACGGGCTGTCGGCCACAGACGACCATGGCACGAACAGAGGCGTGATCACCGCGGAAAGTACAGGCGAGGTACAGAACAGAGGCAGTCGGCAAGGGTGCACGCACAGCACGATGCTCCAGTGGCAGTGGCTAGGTACTTCAGGCGGGGAAATGAAGCGGCAGAGGATCTGGCGACCGAATGGGGCTTGGGCGCGCGTGACAGGAACGGCGGCAACATTGTGCTCGCCTGAGCGAAGGAGCACCATCACGGGCAGGAGCTGGAAAGCAAAGGCTATCGCCGGTGACAACACGCCCGGAGCAGAGGGAGGCAGAGGGAGAAGCGGGGAGGCGAAGTTACGCACCTGGAACGTCAGGCGGCCGGCGAGCTCGCCGGGAAAGGTGGAGCCACGGCCGGTGCGGTTGGCGGACCGAGACAGAACAAGCGGGCGGAGGAGCGGCACGGGTGTTCTGCGCCGGGAGCGCGCAGCGCGTGACGCGCGGCCTGGCGGACGAACGAGCTGGCGGGGGCAGGCACAGTCGCCGTGGGGAGCAGCGTTGGCCAGCCGGGTCGCCGCAGGGAGGAGGCGCGCGCAGGGCACAGGCGCGGAGCGACGCTGCGGCGGCTAGGAAGTGGCGAGGTGCCGTGGGGGCATGGCGACGGAGCAGCTCGGCCCGGCGGGGAGAGGCACGACCGGGGGGAGTCGGCGCCGGTGTGGGGCGCGACGCAGTGGAGGTGGGCAGCGCCGGCGTCGGGGAGCTATGGCGGCGGCAGCGCAGGCGGTGCAGGGAGGAGTTGAAGAGGCGAGCACGCGGCCCGGGGCTCGGCGCGGTGGCGGCGACGCGGTGTGGGAGCGCGCGGTGCGGTGACGGCACCGGAGGCGGGCGGACGGCGGGGAGGCGCGCACGGCCAGGGAAGGCACGCGGGCCGGCGGCCAGGGGAGCAGCGAGCTCGAGCGTGCGGGCGAGCGGCGTGCCGTGGATAGGAAGGAGTCGGGCGCTGTAGATAAGACCGGGAGAGGAAGAAGTGAAGTCGGTTTTGTGGCCATGAGGATAAACATGACATGTGGGACCCACTCTCTCCTCCCTTCTCTTTTCCAATTTCAAATAGGGCTAGCAATCATGCTTCAAAAATATTCAACTTTGGCCCAATGACTAAATAAAATGTGAAGAATTTTATGGTGCAATCAGATTTCGGAACTGAGCAAGTTGAATTTCTACTCAGGTTTGAATTTGAATTCAAGTGGTGATACTTGACTCAATGAAATAAATAGTAGATTAGGTTCAAAAATCCTGAAACTTTGAAGTTACCCTTTTTGAACCATAAGGGACCTCAGGAAAAATTTGGAGTTTATTTGGACAAGGTTAAGTACAAAGTTTAAATTTGAAGTCGACTCTGATTAAACTCTCAGTACGTGTCCAATAAATGGAAAACATGCTTCAAAAATTTTTGAAACTTTACTGAGAGTTAATTTGGAATATTAGAAGGTAATGGAAAAATTTACAGCCTTAGATTTGATTTTTTTATGTCCCATTTTAGGGTTGGAATAATTCCTTTTTCTTTCTTTGTATTTTGTTTTCTTTTCTCCTTTAATTTTTCATTGAAAATGTGAATTCTTGGAAATTAAGGATTTTACACCTTAAGTTCCAATATACATTAGCAACCATGTTCTATATGTAAAATTTTAACAAGTCCCTATTTTTAGTGAACATTGGTTAACTCATATGGTTCATGTGAGCTTGGATTTCCAAGTCCACTTTCAAAATTTTTAAGTTCGCATATTTGCGTTTTTGTTCTTCCGAAAAGCGGACTTTTACATGTATACCCCAGCGACAAGGAGTGGCATACAACGCTAGTAAACTCCTACATATGGCTTTCCCATCATATTGACACGAGCATGCAATTTCAAAAACAAAACATTTAATAAAAACAAGATCAATATGATCAAGTACACTTGCCTTGCTCCCACGGGTTGTGTTGCTCAAGATCTTTGAAGTCTTGGTTCTGGGAATCCTCGTATACGGCCTCTTGAGCACGTCCCTCTACTCTCGATCATACACATACAAGAAAACACATACGAATCAACACAATGCACACATATTAATCAATATGCAATGACATGAATGCATGCAAAGTTCGATAATTAATTATCTACGGTTGTTTAGTAATTAGATACAACTAGCTCATATGTGTTCATGCAAGTTTACAGGGGTTTTAGCGATAATTAGAGTTGCTGAAATAAAATGGATGTAGATGCAACTACAATTTTATTCCGGGTATTAAATCTATGACGTTGCTAAAATTTGTCTCGGAAAACGTATCCTACCGTAGGTGCAGCGCCTTCGAAAGTCGCGGGACAGAGATGTAGCAAAGACGAAGTAGACGGCGCAGCGATCCTCCGGCGGCACGACGACGGCGGCGCGACGATCTCTGGCGGATGGCGGCTCCTTCCTTCTCTTCCTCTTCTTCTTCTTATTTCTCTCCTCCTTTTCCTCCTTGTTGCGGCCTCCCTTTTTCTTCCCTGGCGGCTAGGGTTTTTCATTTATTTTTCTCCTGGTGTCGCTTGGACTTACGATCGCTGGTGTTGAAAACCCGGGGCCGTGCGGCTCCTTATATAGCCGGCACCATGCACGGGAGTCCCGGTGCGGCACGAGCCTCGAGACTCAAGTCCCGATCGTCCTCGACCCAAAACGCGGGCGCGCGGAGAACCCCGCTCAAGCGCGCGTGGGGCGCCAGTTCGGACCCGAGAGCCTTGCCCG
The DNA here is from genome assembly GCA_036927565.1 of Tuctoria greenei. Lineage (NCBI taxonomy): Eukaryota > Viridiplantae > Streptophyta > Magnoliopsida > Poales > Poaceae > Tuctoria > Tuctoria greenei. The sequence continues at coordinate 76,297,704 of JAYESD010000012.1, forward strand.
GAATCTTCAGAAGGTTCCAGAAGTTCTTTTTTCTTCCTTTATAGATTTTTTATATATTCGTTTTATATATTTTTATATATTTTTCTCATTTGTTTATATTTATTTTTCTATTGTATATTTTATATTCTCATTCACTTTTCTTATCTCCTACACATATTTATATATATGTTTTATCTTTTATTTTTCTTCTCTTTTGTTCTACTAATGTTTTATGCATGAAAATGTATGCAATGCATGATGCTAAAAATGAGGGTGTTACAAACCTACCCCCTTAAAATGAATCTCGCCCTCGATATTCGATAGAGTGGAGAAAAGATGAGAGAATTCGGCCTTGAGGTCTTCTTCACGTTCCCACGTGGCTTCGGCTTCCGTATGGTGGTTCCATTGCACTTTGCACCAACGGACTTTCTTGTTCCTCGTGACTCTTTCCTTCATATCCAAAATTTTGATCGGTTGCTCGACATAGGTCAAATCCTCCTGAAGTTCTAGCTCGTCCATTGGTACTTGCTCTTCCGGCACTCTCAGACACTTCTTGAGTTGAGACACGTGAAATATGTCCTGTACATCGGAGAGATGCGCCGGCAGCTCAAGTCGATATGCTACCTCTCCTCACTTGTCCAAAATCTTAAATGGCCCAATATAACGAGGTGCCAATTTTCCTTTAATGTTAAACTGTTGTTGACCTCGGATAGGTGACACCGTGAGATATACAAAATCTCCAACTTCAAAAGTCAGATTCCTTCGCCTAATATCCGCATAGCCTTTTTGCTGAGACTGGGCAGCCCTTAGGTTTTCACGTATTATTTGAACTTGCCTTTCCGCGTCTTGTAACACGTCAGGACCAAATACTTGATTCTCTCCTGTCTCATTCCAAAAAAAGGTGTCCTACACTTCCTTCCATATAGTGCTTCATAGGGTGACATTTTCAAACTGGGTTGGTAGCTATTGTTGTACAAGAATTCAGTATACGACAAACTCTTGTCCCATCTACGTCCATGTTTCAAGGCACAGGCTCTCAACATGTCCTCTAATATCTGGTTTGTCCTCTCGGTCTGTCCATCATTCTGTGGATGGTACGCGAAGCTGAAATTTAACCTTGTACCCATAACTTTGTGCAGTTTCTTCCATAACCTAGAGGTGAATTGAGAACCTCGATCCGAGACTATTTTCTTCGGAACTCCGTGTCGGCATACAATTTTCTCCATATATAGCACTGCGAGTTTTGATGTGGTATATGTGGTTCTGAAGGGAATGAAGTGAGCTGTCTTGGTCAGGCGATCCACAATAACCCATATAGAGCCGTAACCGGACTGGGTTTTCGGTAATCCAACTATGAAGTACATGCCGATTTCTTCCCACTTCCACTCGGGTATTTTCAGCAGATGCAACAATCCAACAGGTCGCTGATGCTCAGTCTTTACTCGTTGACACGTCTCACATAGGGCAACATATTCGGCTATGTCCCTCTTCATGCCATCCCACCAATAGCGAGTTTTCAGGTTCTGGTACATCTTTGTACATCCAGGATGAATGGAATATGGCGAGTCATGTGCCTCCTTCAATATTGTCTCATGGGCTTCACATTAGGCACAACAATTCTTTTCCCAAGCCATAGAGTGTCATGGTCATCCTCAACAAATCTGAATTCTCTCCCTTCTTGGATCTTTTCCTTGATTTATTGGATTTCCTCATCCTTTGTCTATCCTTCCCATATTTCCTGCTCTTAATGTTGGGTTGACTTCCATTGCTCCTATCTCATTTATAAATCCAAGGTTCAACCGTTCAAATTCCTTGTATAGCTCGGGTGGTAACTCTCGGACCGTGAGATGGTGACATGTTCCCTTTCGGCTCAAGGCATCTGCCACAACATTGGCTTTCCCCGGGTGGTAGTTGATCCCTACATCGTAGTCTTTGATGAGCTCCAACCATCGGCATTGCCTCAAATTCAGGTCCGTTTGGGTGAATATGTACTTGTGCCTCTTGTGGTCCGTGTAAATCTCACATCGGTGACCAAAAACATAGTGTCTCCATATCTTCAACGCATGCACTACGGCTGCGAGTTCAAGGTCATGCGTAGGATAATTCAGCTCATGTTTCTTTAGTTGCCTTGATGCATAAGCTATCACTTGGCCTTCTTGCTGAGCACACATCCTAGTCCTTGTCTTAATGCATCACAATATATATCAAAGCTCATGCTCACATCCGGCAATACTAACACCGGTGCGGTTGTCAACCTTTTCTTTAACTCCTCAAAGCTATCCTGACAAGCTTGGGTCCATCGGAATGCCTTCCCTTTCATGAGTAATTCGGTCATAGGTTTTGCTATTTTGGAGAAATCCTTGATGAATCGGCGGTAATATCCTACCATTCCAAGGAAACTCCGAATTTCCTTCACATTCTGTGGCGGCTCCTACTTTAGCACATCTCTCACTTTCCCCGGGTCAACCGATACTCCTCCTCCAGAGATGATATGGACCAAGAATGACACTTCCCGTAACCAGAATTGACATTTGCTAAACTTGGCATACAACTGGTGTTCTCGTAGTTTCTGCAATGTAAGCTTCAAGTGCTCCTCATGATCTTCCTCGCTTCTCGAGTAGATCATAGTATCATCAATGAACACTATGAAAAACTTATCCAGATATTGCATGAAGACCTTATTCATGAAATACATAAAGTACGTAGGCGCGTTCGTCAATCCAAATGACATAACAGTGTACTCATATGACCCATACCTTGTCCGAAAAGCCGTTTTGGGTATACCTGATGGTCTAATTCTCATTTGGAAGTATCCTGACCGCAGGTCGATCTTGGTGAAAATACAGGCGCCCTTCATTTGGTCAAAAAAATCCTTTATACGGGGCAACAAGTACTTGTTCTTGATCGTCACTTCGTTGAGAGACCTATAGTGCACACACATCCTCTGGGTTCCATCCTTCTTATCTACGAAGAGCGCTAGTGCTCCCCATGATCATGAGTTTGGGCATATAAAACCCTTCTCTAGCTGCTCATGAATTTGCTTTTTGAGCTCTGCTAATTCCTTAGGAGGCATCCTATACGGCTTCTTAGCTATAGGTGCAGTTCCGGGTATCAATTCAATGGCAAATTCTATGTCACGATCAGGTGGCATACCTGGCAACTCATCCGAAAACACATCTGGGTACTCGCGAACAATCAGGATGCTTTCCAATGTCACACCTTTCATGTGATTCAGCATAGCCTTCTCTCTTGCAAGTTGGGCTGCCTCAACTTCGATGTGAGTACTGTGCTTGCTTGTCAACTGCACAATCCTCTCGGCGCATTGAATGACTCCATTATAATTGCTCAGCCAGTCCATTCCAAGTATTATATCTATTCCTTGAGAGTCCAGGACAATGAGGTTTGCGAGAAAGTCTACCTTTCTTATTTTAATGCTTACTTTTGGACATACTATATTTGTCCTCATTTCTCCGCCAAGAGAACTCACTAGAGTAGTTTGCTTCTTATGAGATATAGGCAGATTATACTTAGCAACATACTTTGATGAGATGAATGAATGAGATGCTCCAGAATAAAATAAAACAGTTGTGGGTTGGAGTTGGCGAGGAACATACCAATCACGACGTCATCAGCTTGCTGGGCTTCCTTAGTAGAGACATGATTCACATTGCCACGGGCAATATTCTGTTGTCTACAGTTTCCTTGATGTGCTCCTCCCTTTGGCCGTGGGTAGTCTGGCCTTGGTGCATTGTTCATCAGTCCATAGCTTCTTTTGGGGCATTGACTTGCAAAGTGCCCGCCCTCTCCACACACATAGCATGTCTTGCTGCCTGTAGCACTAGGAAATCTTGGGCACAGCTGATTTTGAGCATTAGCCGCCATGTTAGAACACGGCGCAGGTGGCACAGGATAGCGAGGCGTTTGCATGGCGGGGCGTTGCTGCAGTGGCTGATTTGAGCGTGGTGGATAAGCAGCGCGGTATGCAAGAGCAGATGGGTTATAGTATGGTGCAGTTGGTGGTGCATAGCTGGGGCAAACATTGCTTCCATGCGGTTGTCCCTAGTATGGCATCTTTCTCTTTTTACCCTGTTCCATCTATCGAACTTTGTTGTCCACAACAGTAGCCTTGTCCACCAGCTTCTGGAAGTTTGGATAATCACCATTAAGCAACTGAACTTGAATCTCGTTGTTTAGACACCTCGTGAACTAGTATTGCTTCCTGTTGTCCGTGTTGACATCTTCTGGAGCATACCTTGACAATTGTGTGAACTTGTTCAAGTACTCATCATGCTCATCTTCCCTTGCCTCATAACCTCAAATTCTTGCCTATTTAGTCTCATGACACCTTTAGGAACATAGTGAGAACGAAAGTGTAAGACCTATGTGTGCTGCATACATTGGCTTGTAGTGAAAACACTTGGCTTTGATGATAAAAGTTTTAAATATCACCAAAACACCTTTTTGTCAAGGTCCGATTCTAGCTCCAAGCTACAGCAAGGTCCGACGGTAGGACCGGCTTGTTTTGGGTAGCTCCGGCTACGTTAAATGCTAGGTCCGGCTTCTTGGTAAGGTCCGACTAGCTTTGGTTAGCTCCGGTGAGCTTTATCTTTAGCTCCGACATGTCTTTGATAGCTCCGGCATATACTTGATAGCTCCGGCATGTTTTTGGTAAGCTCCGGTGCTAGGATCTACTAGTTTTGGAAAGCTCCGGTGCTAGGTTCTACTAGCTTTTGTTAGCTCCGGCTCAAGCTCCGGGTTGCTCTGGCAAGGTCCGGAACTTGACCTAAGTGCTTCTACTTTTCATTTGCAATGTTTCGTACTTGCTTTACATTGTTGGAAAGATTGCTTAGTATTCATTTGCTAAGTTTTTGGTGCGTTTCGGATGATATGGTTGATATCGTTTCTACTGTGGTTTTGCAACATGCTTATGTGAGGTTCTCACGTAAGGTGTTGTTTTCGGAACTAACTTGAGTCAAGTCGAGGACTTGGGCTCGTATGGATTGTTTGTTTGTTCATGTGCAGGTGTTGCTTGAGTTCAAGTCAAGGCTGGTGACAGGATCCATTGGACTAGTCTCAGGAGGAGATGATGTTCCAACAACCAAGTTCGGGAGGAACTGTGGTTGAGCTGATCAGGAGGTCGCGCAGGATGATTGAATCAAGGGCAGTTCATATGAAGGTCGAAGGAAGGTGTTCGCACGTGTGCATGAGGTGCATGACGTGGCAATATGCTTCTAGAGACGGATTATGGAAGGAAGATCTGATCGGAAGGATCGGATTGTATCGGTTGAAGACTTTGGCTGCGGCGGAGTCGGTTATGGCTCGATATGGAAAGTATCGAGTTGGTTATGTTAGTATTTCGTGTGTGTCACGAATTTGAGTTGTTTAGGAATGTAGGATACGTTTCTAAGGTGTTTGGAAGTCTTAAGATTGCTTCTATCTGCGTATAGAAGAATCTTGAGCAGTTATGGAAAGTTCCGATTGTGATCGGATTAGGATTGGAGTCCTAGTTGAGATTGGGATGGCCTAAGGGCTGGTTATATAAGTAAGGGAAGGCCAAAGCTCGTGGAAGACGACTTTGGGGGCTGTTCATCTTGTGTTCTATTGAATAAAATTCGTAGTTTGAAGGAACTTTTGTGCCTTGTTCGTCCGACTTGTTCCAGACAAGTTCTACTCGTCGAGTTTCTGGACAGCACTACCTTTCGTCGGTGGTTTTATCATAACTCGAGTTTTATTGATCCAATTGACGTGATTCTTTTTAGGTTGTCTTCACAACTTGATTATCTGTCATCTGTCAAAATTTCACGGTCATTGGATTTGTGGTTTTTGATCTATACGAGTTTCTTTGCAGCATTCCAGAAACTGTTTTTCTCGGGTAGGTCAGATTGACCAGTGTTTGATCTTTTGATCATAACTTGAGCTTTTCTCGACGGATTTTAGTAATTCTTTTTTTGTTATCTTCGTGACTTGATTCTCTCTGATAACTATCACTTTTGTCATGGTGAAACACGTTTAGATTAGTCTCACACACGATTTCTTTAACAAATCATTCTTCTACCGAAGGGATTAGGGTCTTATTGTTTCCGCTGCGTAAGATTTTTAAATCTACCATTCACCCCCCCCTCTGGTAGCTTTTCACGTGCTCTTCGATCCTACAATTGGTATCAGAGCCACGGTGCTCTAATGTTTGTGATTTGCACGTGTTTTTGACTAATCATCATGGAGAAGTACTCCGCCAAACCTTGTGTGTTTGCTGGTATTGATTTTCAGGTTTGGAAGGACGCATGGAGGCTTTCATCCAGGCACAAGGCCTTGCAATATGGGAGAAGGTGTATAATCCTTATTAAGTGCCACCCAATGATCAAGTAACGGCCACAAACCTACGGGACGTCGACAACAACAACAAAGCCCGAAACTTGATCATCCAAGGACTCACTCAAAGCGACTTTGATTGTGTCGCGCACCTCCGGTCAGCATACGATGTTTGGAGAGCTCTCTGTGATTATCATGAAGGCTCCAACACAATCAAGGAGGTAAAACAAGATATGTTCAAAAAGGAATATATGCGTTTTGAGATGCAAACCGGTGAGTCTATCGATGACCTCTTTGCTCGTTTTAATAAAATTCTCAACAACTTGCGTAGCGTGAATGTTAATTTTTCAGATGCTGAAAATGCTAGACAACTCCTTAGTGCATTAGACATGTCAATTTGGGTGATGAAAGTAATGTCTATACGTGAATCAACTGTCATGAGTTCTCTTACATTAGATGTACTCTATTCTAAACTAAAAACTCATGAAATTGACATCCTAGCACGTAAGAACCCAAACAAGTCTATTGCATTTGTCTCACAACGTGATATGTCTAGCTCCGGCCAATCATCATCTTGCAATACTCTTGCTTTGTTGTCCTCGCTAACCCTGGAACAGATCGAAGAATTTCCAGAAGAGGAGTTGGCACTCATCTCTACTAGATTCTCAAAAGCATTGCAAAATGTGAGAACTAGAAGGAGAGGAAGCTCCGGACCTCAACGTTGTTTTGAATGTGGTAAAATAGGACACTTTCATACAGAATGCCCTAACCTTTCAGGTCCGACCACCCGGAAAGAAAAACAAAGCAAGGTCCGGACCTCCTCTGGAAACTCCAACAAGAAAAAGAAGGGTACCATAGGACGCAAGATGATTAACAGCTTCATCACCGCACTTCAAAAACTTAGTTCAAGTGATGTAGACTTTGAAAGTGGTGAAGATGATGACGATCTGGCCAACTTATGCTTCATGACAGGCAAAACAAGATCAAGATCAAGTCAGGAGGATGCAGAACACAACAGTGAAGATGATGAGGTATGTTCTACCTGCAATGAAATGTGTGATGCTATTTCTCGTGCAACTATTATTGTCAAGAAAAAGGACAAAAAGCTTAGGGATAATGCTGCTAAAATTGAATCACTAGAATCTGAAATTAACCGGTTAAAAACCTTGATTCCTAGTGATGATGCATGTCCCTCATGTGACTTAATCTATGAACAATTGTCCACATTAAGAAGTGCACACTCCTCCACTCTAGATAGACTTGATGAAGAAATTGAAAAGAACAGAGATCTTGCTGCACTTAATGATAAAAACTTAAAAGATGCTAGCTGTTCTACAATTGATTTGCATTGTTCTACTTTTGATGATCTTGATAAGAAACTACAGGATGCTATGAATGAAATTTCTATATTGAACAATGCTTTACATTCTCATGAAGTTAAATTTTGTTCCAATTGCAAACTAAAAGGAAAAACGTCATGTGACAATTACCTTGATCTGTCCAATAAACTTGATGATATGCATAGGACATTAGATCAGCTTTGTAATGGGAATAAGAACCTAAACTTACTGCTGAATTCTTCCAAGTCTTGCAAAGATAAAACTGGTTTAGGTTTTGATTCTCATGTTCATGCTAAGGCACATCCACCTAAAATTGTAAAGTCATTAGGAAGTGGTTTGATTCAAACAGTTCCTAAACAAAAAGAAGTGGTTTCCAAATCTGCAGGAGTGCTTTCTAATTCTGTTTCTAATGTTGGGTGCTCATCGAGACATGATTACAAAATTAAGTTTCATTGTACCTACTGTGGTAGAGATGGTCATGTCATAGATTTTTGTTATAGACTAGCTAAACAATAGTAAAGGGAAAGAATGTCTGCTAGATCTCATAACTCTCATGCTAAACCAAAAATTAGAAACATGCAACCTGTTTTAATGAGTCAGAAATTTGAGAAGGTAGCTTCTGGAACTTTTGGCAAGAAATCTACAAAGGCAGCTCCGGTAGTTCTGATAGCTCCGAGAGCTCCCGGATCTTCTGTTGTTCCCTCCGGAGCTTCAGTTTTTGCCTCCGGACCTTCTGCTTTTACCTCCGGAGCTACTGGTTTTCACTCTAAACAAGTAACAACTTCTAAATCAACTGTTAAGAACAGAAAACCTCAATCGTTGACTCATAAACCTGCTGTTTTATCTCAGCTTTCGCGTGTTTTTCCTACTGCACGTCGTGTGACTCAGTACTGGATACCTAAATGCCTTTTGACTAACCCCAGTATTGAGTCATCGACGTATTGTGCTTCTATGTAGGTTACATGTTTGAGGAAGGAGAACATTTAGATTGTGGATTCAGGTTGCTCACGCCACATGACCGGTAATAAAGATTGGTTCTCCTCCCTCTTTTTTGTGTCACGTGTAGAGAATGTTACTTTTGCCAATAATTCTTCAACTCCTATAATTGCTAAGGGTTCGGTTAGAGTAAATGATCACTACACTTTGAAGGATGTGGCACTTGTCAAAAATTTGAAATACAACTTGCTTTCTATTATACAATTGCTAGATGAAAATCTAAAAATTATTTTCAATAAAAACTGCTGCAAAGTTGTAGGTTCAAATAGTGATCTTATTTTTAACATGTCTCGATTTCGAAGAGTTTTTAAAGCTGATTTTGATATGTCTTCCTCTAAGCATAGGTGTCTAGTTGCTAATGATTCAAAGGACTTATATTTTTGGCATCGTAGACTTGGTCACGTAAGCCTTGATCACCTAACGCGTGTTAGTGCTCTTGATCGCATATGTGGGTTGCCTAAGCTTAAAGGGGACAAAGAAATTGTGTGCTCTTCTTGTAGACATGCTAAGATGGTTGCAGGTTCACATACTCCTCTCACAATGATCATGACAACTGAACCATGTCAACTTTTGCATCTTGACACCGTAGGACCTTCACGTGTTCAATCCTTCGGAGGTAAATGGTATGTTTTGGTTATTGTTGATGATTATTCTAGATACTCTTGGGTTTACTTTATGGCGTCTAAGAATGAAGCTTTTAGTCACTTTAGGACTTTATTTCTTAGATTGTCAATTGATCACCCAGGATCTTTAAAGGCAATTAGAAGTGATAACGGAACTGAATTTAAAAATCAATCTTTTGATCACTTTTGTGCTGAAAATGGAATAGATCATCAACTTTCTTCACCATATGTACCCCAACAAAACGGTGTTGTAGAAAGAAAGAACAGAACCTTAGTTGAGATGGATAGGACTATGCTTGATGAATATCAAACTCATAGGAAATTTTGGGCTGATGCGTTAGCAACCACTTGTTATGTCTCAAATCGTGTTTTCTTGCGTGCTAAGCTAGGTAAAACACCATATGAGCTTCGGTTTGGACATAGGCCTAGTGTTACACACTTCCGGGTCTTTGGTTGCAAATGCTTTGTTAAGAAACATGGTAACCTTGATAAATTTGAACCTAGATCCATTGATGGCATGTTTCTTGGTTATCCATCTCATACTAGAGGCTACTGTGTGCTTTTACTTGACACTAACAAAATTGTGGAGACTTGTGAAGTGTCTTTTGATGAAGCTAGCCCAGGTACTAGCTCCGGTGTTGTAGGACCAGATCCGTATCCTCAGGAGGAGGGTATTTTCGAAGATGAAGAAGAGCCGGTGATACTGCCTGGTAGTTCTGAAGCTGACACGTGTCCAACTCCGGACATTGAACAAGCTCCGGTTATCACCTCTGCTGGTCCTGATCATCCACAAGTCACAAGCTCATCAATCTACGATGAACCTAATGAAAAAGAAGCTTGTGAGACATCTGTTCCCCTACGTTTTTACAAAGATCATCCCCCAGAACAGATGATTGGAAGCTTGCACGAACGAGTCACTCGGTCTAGGTTTTGCGATCCAAACTCTCATGCTCATTCTGCTTTTGTTGCTTCTTTTGAACCCAAAGATATATCACACGCACTCACTAATGAATCTTGGATTATTGCCATGCAAGAAGAGTTAGAAAATTTTGAAAGAAATAATGTTTGGAAACTTGTACCTCCACCCCAAGGTCACACTATAATTGGAACTGAATGGGTATATAAAAATAAACAAAGTGAGGATGGGGTTGTGGTTAGGAATAAGGCTAGGTTGGTTGCTCAAGGTTTCACTCAAGTTGAAGGTCTAGATTTTGATGAAACTTTTGCTCCTGTCGCTAGATTAGAAGCCATAAGAATTTTGTTAGCTTTTGTAGCATCTAAAGGTTTTAAGCTATATCAAATGTATGTTAAAAGTGATTTCCTTAATGGCTACATAGATGAGGAGGTTTATGTCAAACAACCACCGGGTTTTGAAAATCCAGATTTTCCTAATCATGTTTACAAACTGTCCAAAGCCTTATACGGTCTCAAACAAGCCCCTAGAGCATGGTATGACAGGTTAAAAACATTTTTACTTGAAAAGGGGTTTACCATGGGCAAGGTTGATAAAACTCTTTTTGTGCTTAAACATGGCAATGACTCATTATTCGTTCAAGTGTATGTGGATGATATTATCTTTGGTTGTGCTTCTCATGATCTTGTGTCCAAGTTTTCAGCAATGATGAGTTCCGAATTTGAAATGAGTATGATGGGTGAACTCACTTACTTTTTGGGGCTGCAAATCAAGCAAACCAAGGAGGGTACCTTTGTGCATCAAACGAAGTATACCAAAGACCTCCTAAGGCATTTCAACATGGAAAAAAGCAAGCCTCTTTGGACACCAATGGGAACAGCAACAACACTTGAACTTGATGAAGATGGTGAACCCGTGGATCAAAAGGAATATAGAAGCATGATCGGATCACTTTTGTACCTCACGGCATCAAGACCGGACATACAATTCAGCGTATGTCTTTGTGCACGGTTTCAAGCTTCCCCACGTGTTTCACATCGTCAAGCCGTCAAAAGGATTCTCAGGTACTTACATGGAACTCAAGAATTTGGCATTTTTATTCCTTCTTCCTCAACCGTTACTTTGAAAGCTTTTTCGGATGCTGATTTTGGAGGTTGTAGGATTGATAGGAAAAGTACTTCCGGTGCTTGTCATTTTCTTGGTAATTCTCTCGTTGCTTGGTCCTCTAGAAAACAAAATTCAGTTGCACAATCCACAGCCGAATCTGAATATGTAGCTGCTGCTAGTGCTTGCTCACAAATTCTTTGGATTGTTCAAACACTTAAGGACTATGGGGTTGATCTAGATAGTGTTCCACTATTCTGTGATAACACTAGTGCCATTTGCATTGCTAAAAACCCCGTGCAACATTCTAGAACTAAGCACATTGACATTAGGTATCACTTTCTCCAAGATAATGTTGAAAAAGGAAACATTGTGCTTCACCATGTAGATACCGAACAACAATTGGCTGACATTTTTACAAAACCTTTGGATTTCACTCGTTTTTGTTTCATTCATAGTGAAATAGGGGTTATGCATCCTCATGGCTTAAATTGAGGGGGAGTTTTTGAAACTTTGGGAAGTCTATGTGTGAATATGAAATTAAAATAATATGAGCATAGTATTTCATACATATATGACTTTGTGATTCCTTTTACATGCTGAAAGTTCTTACTACATTACTCGTGTTATACATTTTGTAGTTTTTGCCATGTCTAGTAATTGGAATAATTACTTACACTAAATCTGGTCATGGTCGAACTTTCTTGCTATTTTGAACTTGTTGCATGCTCACAAATGCTTTTAATTATTAATAATACATCAAGTAATCAACTCACATGTTGAGTTTTTATGAACAAATATAAATTGAGAAAAGATCAAGAGAATATGCATGCATCACACTTCTTCTTTTGAGATAGCTTGTCATTGCACTTAGATATGAACTTGGAAGAAGTTGTGTATGACTAAAACCATGTCCTTAAGCTCCTGATTGTCAAATGACATAGGCTTGGCCTGGTTGGTTAGAATAAGGCAAATGCGCATATAATCTCTTGCAAATATCATATGATCTAAATTTATGCTTTGAAAAATAATAAAATGCAGCAACTAGTGTCATGCTTTCAGGTTTTTAAATAGTTAAGTTTGTGAGATCATGACTTGCTTAAATTGAAAAATTACATTTGATCTCTAGCATGGCTTACACTACCTTATGTATTTCCTTGATGTGATAATGTAAGGTACTTGATAGTATGACTTGGATGAGCTTTGTTTATATGTATATGTTATAATATGCTCATAACAACTAAAGAGGGAGAGATAATTTGTTTATATGCTCATGACTTGCTGAATACATTGTCAAAGGGGGAGAGATAATCATGAAAAGAAAGAGAATAAGGAGAGATGATAAAGGGGGAGAGATTTTCATTTTCTTCTCTGTTTACTTTTGATTTACAAAGGGGAAGAAATTGTTTTCAAAACTTTTATGTGAATAAGCCAATGTTCAGATTTTAAATGGTGTTGCCAATGCATTCATCAAGGGGGAGATTGTAAGACCTATGTGTGCTGAATACATTGGCTTGTAGTGAAAACACTTGGCTTTGATGATAAAAGTTTTAAATATCACCAAAACACATTTTTGTCAAGGTCCGATTCTAGCTCCGAGCTACAGCAAGGTCCGACGGTAGGACCGGCTTGTTTTGGGTAGCTCCGGCTACGTTAAATGCTAGGTCCGGCTTCTTGGTAAGGTCCGACTAGCTTTGGTTAGCTCCGGTGAGCTTTATCTTTAGCTCTGGCATGTCTTTGATAGCTCCGGCATATACTTGATAGCTCCGGCATGTTTTTGGTAAGCTCCGGTGCTAGGATCTACTAGTTTTGGAAAACTCCGGCGCTAGGTTCTACTAGCTTTTGTTAGCTCCAGCTCAAGCTCCGGGTTGCTCTGGCAAGGTCCGAAACTTGACCTAAGTGCTTCTGCTTTTCATTTGCAATGTTTCGTACTTGCTTTACATTGTTGGAAAGATTGCTTAGTATTCATTTGCTAAGTTTTTGGTGCGTTTTGGATGATATGGTTGATATCGTTTCTACTGTGGTTTTGCAACATGCTTATGTGAGGTTCTCACGTAAGGTGTTGTGTTCGGAACTAACTTGAGTCAAGTCGAGGACTTGGGCTCGTACGGATTGTTTGTTTGTTCATGTGTAGGTGTTGCTTGAGTTCAAGTCATGGCTGGTGACAGGATCCATTGGACTAGTCTCAGGAGGAGATGAGGTTCCAACAACCAAGTTCGGGAGGAACTGTGGTTGAGCTGATCAGGAGGCCGCGCAGGATGATTGAATCAAGGGCAGTGCATATGAAGGTCGAAGGAAGGTGTTTGCACGTGTGCATGAGGTGCATGACGTGGCAATATGCTTCTAGAGACGGATTATGGAAGGAAGATCTGATCGGAAGGATCGGATCGTATCGGTTGAAGACTTTGGTTGCGGCGGAGTCGGTTATGGCTCGGTATGGAAAGTATCGAGTTGGTTATGTTAGTATTTCGTGTGTGTCACGAATTTGAGTTGTTTAGGAATGTAGGATACGTTTCTAAGGTGTTTGGAAGTTTTAAGATTGCTTCTATCTGCGTATAGAAGATTCTTGAGCAGTTATGGAAAGTTCCGATTGTGATCGGATTAGGATTGGAGTCCTAGTTGAGATTGGGATGGCCTAAGGGCTGGTTATATAAGCAAGGGAAGGCCAAAGCTCGTGGAAGACGACTTTGGGGGCTGTTCCTCTTGTGTTCTATTGAATAAAATTCGTAGTTTGAAGGAACTTTTGTGCCTTGTTCGTCCGACTTGTTCCAGACAAGTTCTACTCGTTGAGTTTCTGGACAGCACTACCTTTCGTCGGTGGTTTTATCATAACTCGAGTTTTATTGATCCAATTGACGTGATTCTTTTTGTTTTGTCTTCACAACTTGATTTTCTGTCATCTGTCAAAATTTCACGGTCATTGGATTTGTGGTTTTTGATCTACACGAGTTTCTTTGCAGCATTCCAGAAACTATTTTTCTCGGGTAGGTCAGATTGACCAGTGTTTGATCTTTTGATCATAACTTGAGTTTTTCTCGATGGATTTTAGTAATTCTTTTTTTGTTGTCTTCGTGACTTGATTCTCTCTGATAACTATCACTTTTGTCACGGTGAAACACGTTTAGATTAGTCTCACACACGATTTCTTTAACAGATCGTTCTTCTACCGAAGGGATTAGGGTTTTATTGTTTCCGCTGCGTAAGATTTTTAAATCTACCATTCACCCCCCCCCTCTGGTAGCTTTTCATGTGCTCTTCGATCCTACAGAAAGCTCTGCTTAAATTCTGCCCAAGTGATTGCCTCCTGATTAGCATGAGCGTTGCAAAGGGCTTCCCATCAGTCAGCAGCTGCTCCAACTAGTTGATGCAATGCGAAAAGAACTTTCTCTTGATTACTGCATTGAACAATAGTAAACTTCTTCTCAACAGACTTCAGCCAATCATCAGCTTCCATAGGATCATTGGCTGGTGCAAAAGTAGGTGGTCTAGTCCTCATGAACTCTTCCAATTTGTTGTGTGGCGGCGGTGGTGGTGGTGGTGGTGGTGGTTTGGTGGTGGCGGTGGCGGTGGCGGTGCAGCACCGTGGTGGAGATTGTTGTTGTTTGCTTGCATCTGGCCCAAGGTTTGCATCATAGTTTGCGTGAGTTAGTTCTGCATAGCCATCAAATGCTCAAGGTTGCTTGCATCAACCCCAATGTTATTGTTCTGAGGAACTTCCATGTTGTCATCATCACCATCGTGTGTTCTGCTAGTTCCAGCACCATGAGTGTTCCTTCGGTTGTGGGTAGCGTATCTCCTCGACATCTGTCAGAGCGGAGAAGATGAGATAGAATTTAGATTATAAAGAATGATTCCCCAACTATATGCATCAAGGTATATGACACTAAACAATCCTTTATTAATGTAAACCTATATGAGGATGTGGACAAGTGCCGAAGCATCCCACATCTCTCTACTATATGAGGATGTGACATTCGCCGAGGCGTCCCACAACTAGCAAATAAGCACACAAGCACACAAGCAAACACCAATCAAAATTCAGCACAACACACTTTTTAAAACTAATACGATATAAGCGTTCTTATTACAAAATACTCATAGGGGACTTAAACCTAATTGTGAGGCGGTGAGGGTGTCCTTGGCTGCGCGGATGTGATGGGGTTGCGCCATGGTGATGTAGGTGACCTTATTCGCTTGGGTGTCCACGATTCTCCTCTTTCTTCACATTCCTTCATCTCCAAGTTGATTTCCAACCGAGCTAGCTCCTTGTGAAGGTAGTGGATCTCTCCTTGTGCGGTTGCATAGCGATTGCTCATGTCCAATAATGCCTTTTGAGACCTATCCATCGCTAGAAAATTGTCTGAAGCTTCTTGTGGTCCAATTATCTTCCCCGTACCACTCTCCCGCTGAGGGTGCAGCTCAAACGTGGTATTCTTAAGCTCAAAGCGGCGAGTATGGCACAAACTTATGAGTGCCCCCATGCAGCATCACGCGTAGCATCCTTTTGAGTAGACCTCCAGGTGGGAGCATAATGCCATGAGACCACTTTGTTGGTGAAGAAAATGACAACTTCAGCATGCCATTCATCGCGTCCGGAACGAGAGACCTTCTTCATGAAGTAATTAGCACACATGCAATGGGAGTGAAGGAATTCCGTTAGTTCCAGCGGTGCATGTCCTCCTTCAGTTCCGGTGGTCCAAAGCTCCTCAACTTGGGGGAACTCGGGGCTGTTGTATCCATTCTCATTTGCACCGGGTTGTGATCCCCCTTCATATTCGCCTCCGTTTTCCTCCTCATCTGAATTTGGTACATAGTACTCCTCATTAGGATCTTCGTCCATCTCCTCCTCATACGGCTCAAACTCCTCCGGATCCTCCTCCATAGTGTTTGGCTGATTAGCTTCCTCCTCCTCGGGCTTGACCTTCTCCTCCTCTTGCTTCGGCTTGTCAAGCTCAATGGGGTTAAGCCCACCTCCAAGGGGCAGCGGGCAATTGCTCTTGCATGCTGTACTCCTAGTGATCGGAATCTATAGAAAACAAGAGTACATTAGAGGAGAGAATAATGCAACGTAAATATGAAAATTGCAGCAGCCAAAATAATGTGAAAAGAAGAGTGCGGCTGTCCAAAAGAAAAGAAGAGGGAGGAAAAATGCAGCAGCTCAC
The DNA here is from genome assembly GCA_036927565.1 of Tuctoria greenei. Taxonomy (NCBI): domain Eukaryota; kingdom Viridiplantae; phylum Streptophyta; class Magnoliopsida; order Poales; family Poaceae; genus Tuctoria; species Tuctoria greenei. The sequence continues at coordinate 76,314,130 of JAYESD010000012.1, forward strand.
AAGATAAATTTACCCACACATAGAAGCAGGAAAGATGCACACACTTTACGCAAAGATTTAAGAAGCAAAAACAGCAGCGAGCACAATAAGACACGGCTGAAAATTGCATTGAAAATGCAGCATCAGTCGACACTTTTTGGTGGCTAAAATGACGAAATAAAAACAGCAGCAAGAAATTTCGAAAATAGCAGATTAGAGGAGTGCTCCTATATGATCTAGAGTGTGCGTCCTACGGTCAACCTAGCTTTGATACCAATTTGTGACACCCTGTTCCGAATATAAACCATGTATAGCGTATATGTGTGCCCAGGACATTCATCACACATACACAGATACATCACAAATGATATATAGAATTTAACCACGTCTCAAATAGTAAATAAGTACCTTATTACAATAATCCAATGGTTCATGAATGACAAGACTCTAATTATTGCAGCGGAAAATAAACAAAGTGGCACGACTCTATTCTACAGGCAATTGACGGTGGCACGCAACGTAGTACTCCACGTGATCCCCAGGGTACTCCCAAGTGTCTCCTGTAGCTGTTGGTGGGGGAATTGCATGGGTGAGTAAGTGTCGTACTCAGCAAGTGTGGGAATAGATGACATGTAGCTAAACAAAAGGGTGGAAATAAAATGGCTAATTGCATAAAAGTACATTTCATAAACATGTAAAACCAGCCTACAATGTCTATGTGTGATTAAATCCCATCATCACCCATATAATTATCTTAGTCCATGTCCATCATACTCATTTACCATCATAATTCATTTATAATCAGCTATCAATTAATATTATGATCATATGTCAAATTCATATCTTCTCATAACCAACCAAACCCATATGACTTAACCAATCCCATACCAAACCATCCCAAAACCCAAGTCCAATTCTAATCATGTAGGTCATCCAAGTGCTCGTGACCGGGAGCACGTCTATCAGGATAGTTTTTCACACTAGGCAGAGGTTGTACCACTTTACCCACATGTTCGTGATTTCATCACCCTTTGTGACTAAGAACCTCTAGTATGCCTTATCACACTTCCGTTAGTGTGTGGCCAAGAGATCACAAAACAGCCTTTCAAAAGATACTACTAGCATGTACGGGCCCACTAAGGTTTCACCAGCGCGCTTGAATCTCCATTCTCCCACCCACAGGCCCTCTCGTGTGCCATGCGGATCCCAGGATAGCCCTAACTCGACTCCCATTCCCCGCGCCATCCAATGGTCCATAAATACTAGCAGCACACCTAGTTATTCAGCTACGCTCCATACTTGGCCTTGTGGTGGCACTGTTCTCCTGGAATATTCTCGCATGAATCGGTCCTTAGATCTAAAGCAAGCAAAACCACCGTACCACCAACCCATTCCACTATGCCATGCTTGCTTAGATCACCTAAGTTCCATGTTGCTAAATTAATCATCATTCCATTACCATCCCAATTTCTCATAATTGAAGTTGTCAAGTATATTATTTAAGTAACTCATAACCCATGTAACGACGCGGTGCAAAAAGAACAATACCCATTTCCGACTCATCATGTATACCCCGGCGACAAGGAGTGGCCTACAACGCTAGTAAACTCCTACATATGGGTTTTCCATCATATTGACACGAGCATGCAATTTCACAAACAAAACATTTAATAAAAACAGGATCAATATGATCAAGGACACTTGCCTTGCTCTGACGGGTTGGGTTGCTCAAGAGCTTTGAAGTCTTGGTTCCGGAAATCCTCGTATACGGCCTCTTGAGCACGTCCCTCTACTCGCGATCACATACAAGAAAACACATACAAATCAACACAATGCACACATATTAATCAATATGCAATGACATGAATGCATGCAAAGTTCGATAACTAATTATCTACAGTTGTGTATTAATTAGATGCAACTAGTTCATATGTGCTCATGCGAGTTTACGGGGCTTTTAGGGATAATTAGAGTTGCTGAAATAAAATAGATGTAGATTTAACTATGATTTTAATCCGGGTATTAGATGTATTACGTCGCTAAAATTTTTCTCGGAAAACGTATCCTACTGTAGGTGCAGCAGCTTCGAAGGTCGCGGGACGGAGGCGTAGTGTAGATGAAGTAGACGGCGCAGCGATCCTCCGACGGCACGACGATCTCCGTCGGACGGCGGCTCCTTCCTTCTCTTCCTCTTCTTTTTTTCTTTTCTCTGCTCCTTTTCCTCCTTGTTGCGGCCTCCCTTTTTCTTCCCTGACGGCTAGGGTTTATCTTTTTTTTCTCCTGGTGCCGCTGGGACTTACGATCGCTGGTGTTGAAAACCCGAGGTCGTGCGGCTCCTTATATAGCCGGTGCCACGCACAGGAGTCTCGGTGCGGCACGAGCCTCGGGACTCAAGTCCCGATCGGCCTCGGCACAAAACGCAGGCGTGCGGAGAGCCCGCTCGGGCGCGCGTGGGGCGCCGGCTCGGACCCGAGAGCCTTGCTCGGAACCTTTCGAGGGTGGAAGGGGAGCTTCCCGCGGAAACTTCTGGAAGGTTCCGGAAATTCTTTTTTCTTCCTTTATAGATTTCATATATATTTGTTTTATATTTTTTATATATATTTCTTATTTGTTTATATTTATTTTTCTATTATATATTTTATATTCTCATTCACTTTTCTTATTACCTACACATATCTATATATATGTTTAATCTTTTATTTTTCTTCTCTTTTGTTCTACTAATGTTTTATGCATGAGAATGTATGCAATGCATGATGCTAAAAATGAAGGTGTTACCAAAAGTGATGTTGGGTCCTTTGGTGTCAGTCAAGAGGCACTTGGGCACCCACACGCAAGGTTTTGGATTCTTGCGGAGTGGCCTGACATACCTAGCATAAAGCTTACCAAATTTGTTTCTCAACAAGACATATGAAGCATCAAAATCATGAAATAATGGATGAGGTTTTTTTAGGCATGTTGTGTGAAGTAGCTATGTTCTTTCCTTTATTGTTGTGGTATGATTCTTCTATAACAAAAACAATCAAGTCATTACCATTCTTGTGAGTCTTAGAATTTTGCTTCCTCCCCCTAGAATAGCCAAGACCATCTTTGACTAGAGGATGTCTTGTGTTGGTGTATGCACTACGTATATATGCCATCTTATCCTTGTCAAAGATGTCACCTTTCGATGTTTGCTTGTTTGTGCCACTTTAAGCTCATCTTTTAGTTTTAGGATCAAGTTAGAGCACTTGCAAGCTTGAGGTGTTTCAGATTTGACATTTGTGAAAGATGAGCTTTTGGAGGAAGAAGGTGCATTGAACTTGAGAGACTCCACTTGTGTTTCAAGGATCTTGTTAACTTTTGTCAAGCTAACAAGTTCATACTTTAGCACAATTGTAGTCTTCTCAAGATTTGAGCAAGTTTTCTTGCTCAAAGCGAGTTCACGCTCAAGTGCATTGCTTCTTTCTCTTTCAAGCTCCAAGAGCTCCTCAAACTCTTGTCATCTCTCCTTTTGTTGGATGAGCCCTTCCTTTTGACGATTGATGAGCCCTTCTTTCACAAATATCTCATTTGATAATAACTTCAATATTTTCAAGGTGCTCTTACTCATATCTTTGAGCATGTCTTCATTTTCACTACCACTATCAAAATTATCAAGTGATGAAATTGGAGAAGATGACTTAGATTTAACCTTATTTCTTCCCTCCTTGGCCATGAGGCATGTTGGTCTTGAGCTCTCAAAGTTGGGGAAGAGCTTGTTCTCTGTGGTTGATCTCTTCATGGCAATTGTTGCCATCTTCTCTTCTTCTTCGTCGGAGGAGTCTTCATTTGAATCCCACTCCTTCCCAAGGTGGGCTTGTCCCGATTGCTTCTACTTCTTGAAGAATTTCTTCTCTTGGGTCTTGCCCTCCTTCTTCTTGTTCTTTTCTTTATATGAACATTCCATAATGAAGTTGTAGTATTCCCCACAATTGTAACAGGCCCTCTTTACTCTTGTCTTGGACTTGTCATTTTTCTTGTTATCATGATGGTAGCTCCCCCTCCTCCTTCTCATCATCCTCTTGAACTTGTTGATGAAGAGTGCTTCTTCCTCATCAGTTTTGAGGCTCTCTTAATCACTTTCTTCTTGTTCTTGAGATCTTGACGATATTACCTTGAATGCAACATCTTTCTTCTTTGAGGAGGTGAGCTTTTGGAGGTCTTTGGAACATGGACTCTCGCTCCATCATCTCATGGTTTATGATTCTTCCTAGCACTTCTTCCGGAGTCATCTTGTAGAAAGCCGGACTCTCCTGGATCAAGGAGCAAAGAGCGACATTTCGAGGCATGAATGTCTGAATCATCCTCTTTACCACTTTGTGGTTCGTCCATCGGGTGCATCCGTAGGAACGGCTCTTGTTGATGAGCAGCTTGAGGCGGTTGTACATGTCTTGGGGGGTGTCACCATCCATGATGGTGAACCTCCCAAGTTCTCCTTCGATCATCTCGATTTTGGCCTCCCTTATGACATGGTTTACCTCATGTGGCGTCTTGAGTGTATACCATATGTCCTTGGCCACCTCCAACCTATCAACTCAGTTGAACTCCTCTCAAGTCAAGGAGGAGGTGATCACTCCAACCGCTTGAGCATTGTGGTGGAGTAGGACAGCTTGCTCCGAGGTAACGTCTTCCTCATTCTTGGGAAGATGAACACCTGTCAAAACAATTTGCCACAAACTAGGGTTTAAGGAAATGAGGTGCATATTCATGTTATGCTTCCACATTGAGTAATCATTTCCTTCAAATTAGGGAGGTTTCCCAATGGGAATAGACAAATAGTGATTGCCAGAAGTTAGGCGCTCATAATTGTAAGGATATCAGGAGTAGTCTTGTGAACCACTCCCATTATCGTTGTTGATTGCATTGATCGCCTTTGTCTCCTTCTTGGAAAGACCTAGGTTGTCACGAAGTTGTGTCCTAAGTTGGCGGACTTCTTCATTGTCATTTGGATCATCTTGGAGCACATCGACGTTCTTCGTCTTGTCATCTCCTCGACGATCACTGGGACCTCATTTCCACCCCTTCCAGCCATCTTCTCTTCGAGTGGTTAGAATCTTGATGGAGAGACCCGCTCTGATACCAAATGAAGATTGTCTAGAGGGGGGGTGAATAAGCAATATGACCTAAATTCTTAATCAGATGAGATTAAAACACTGAGGCTAGACTAGTCTAGTCAGGGCTGAACTAGTCCGCTCAGTACACAGAAAAAAACTCAAAAGCTTGATTTCTACAAGTTATTTGTCGATTTTAATTTGATGTAAGATAGATACAATGTCTAGCAACGTAATACGATTTAGATTAACAAGTGAGAGCAATTCGGTTGCAAGATTTCAATGAAGAGCAATATGAAGAACGATATGAACCCTAAAAGCAATTCTAGTGAATAGAAGAAAGTAAAACAACAAGTGAGACATGATTTATCCTGTGGTTCAGCTTCACAAAGAAGCCTACATCCACGTTGAGAAGTCCACAAAAGGATCGGGTCTCACTTGACCCTAATCTCGCCAAGCCACCACAAAAGGTCAGTTCGGTTTCCACTAATCACAAGGGTAATCACCAAGTTTTTGGGGCTTCTCCCAAGTTGAGGCTCCCACAAATGATTTACAACAAGGGGCACACGAAGCTCAGCAACCACAAGCCACAAAATGTGACACCAAGTGCAAGAGATCAAACCGAGAGTCAAAGCAAGACAATATTCCTTCTCTCCCCTTTCTAAACCCTAATCTCCTCAAGATTTGGTTCTAGAGGGCAAGTGGGCAGAGTAGAAGGCTTAGGATGGCTCAAGGAAAGTTGTGGCGGCGCTTGGGTTCCAGTATTTTCAAATGGAGGTCGGGGTCCCCTTTTTATAGGGGTCCTGAAATCTAACTGTTGCCTGCATTCAATGTGCGGACTAGTCCGACCAAGACCCCAATCTAGTCTGGCCTACTGAATTCACACTATTTCACACTCCGCAAAGGGTGACATGCCCTCTAATGTTTGAATTTCAAACGTTCATGGCACACCGGACTCGTCCGTCCAACAACGGACTAGTCCGAACTCAAACAGAAGGTCTTGGTCCGCCTAACGGACAAGTCTGAACACAACAAACAAGTTTGGCCACAGGGGCGGACAAGTCCGGCCAAAAGGAATTAGCCTCAGAAACACCTCTCTCTTAACACCACGGACTAGTCCGTCTCACAACGGACAAGACCGAAGTACAACAGAAACCTTTAGTCCGGCCGAAAACGGACTACTCAGGGATGCCGGACCAGTCCAGCCGATGTGGCAGACATGTCCGGCCTCCCAGGATTTAGCTCCGAAAACTCTTACCAAGTGTAAAACGGACAAGTTCAAACTCACATAGAAACTCTTAGTCTAGTCCAAAACGGACTACTCTGGCTCACCAGACTAGTCCGACCCTGAGGCCCAGACAAGTCCGGTCTCCTAGGAATTCTCTCAATCAAGGCTTCTCACTTAGATTTTCTCTCAACCACGACTTGGAGCCTTCTTCTATGATTTCAATGCACTTGATACACACACCCTCACACACAGAAGGCTAGTCTAAACTCAACACATAAGAAACCCTAATTTACGTGCTTGAGTCTTCGACTCCTTTTTAATCTTTTCCTTTTTGAGAGATTTTCTTTCATTTCAATCATCACACATGTGCTTAAGATCAACTGAGCTTATTAGTCTCTTAATTTGTCATCATCAATCATCCAAAACCACATGGATGCCTAGATGCACTTTCAGTCACGAAACATGATGGAGCCTCGGACATTGGGGTCAAGCTCAGCAAAGAACTCCCGTCGACCAGTCATGTGATGGGTGCCGCCGGTGTCAAGGCACCACCCGTCAGTCTTGTCATTGTTGGAGTCGTCGCCGAGGAAAGCGTGTGCTCTTGGCTCATCAAGATGGAGAAGAGTTGATGCGGTTGATGCCGCTAGAGGTGGCTTGATGCTTCCGTGTGTCAGGAGAAGAGCTAGATCCTCCTCCACCTATGCAACGTGGGCCTCCTCCTCCACTTGTGCGACGTGGGCATGGCCACGTCGGGGCTGCCGACACTCCGTCGCCCAATGACCAAGCTTGCCATAGTTGCGGCAGGTGTCGTCTCGTGCCGGCTTCTGGTTGTCGGCGGCACTGCCCTGGGCACCTACGCGGGTGCCACCCTCGGCACATCCTTGCGTCGCGGTCTGGGCACCTCGCGCCTCTTGCGTGACTTGCCACGCTTGCGGCCGCCTATCGAGGAAGAAGACTTCCCCTTCTTCCCGTCACTCTGGCCAACCTCCCACTGCTCCCGGGTGAGGTGAAGCTTCTCGCCAATGGTGATAGATCTCAAGAGAGGTTGTGAATCGTTGCTGTCGACGATCTTGAGGCGACCTATCGCCTCTTCGATCGACATCGTGGAGAGGTCCAGCAGAGACTCGATCGATCGAGCGATCTGCTGGTAGTTCTCGGGGGATGCAACGGAAGAGCTTCTCGATGACTCTCTCCTCGTCGTAGGTGTCGTTGCCGAACTGCACCATCTTCTGCAACAGAGTGTTGAGACGAAGAGCAAAGTCATCAACGTCCTCACCTGGCTTGAAGGCCAGGTTCTCCCACTCATTATGAAGTGCCTGCAGTGTGGTCTTGGGGGAGCGGTCGCTGCTAATGCGTGTTGCAGCGATAGCGTCTCAGGCCTCCTTGACAGTCTGCTTCTTGGAAAGCGAGAACTGCATCTCGGACGGGACTGCAGCAATGAGGGCATCCAGTGCCCGTCGATCCTATTTGTAGTAGACGTAGTCATACCTAACTGCTTCTCACATGTGCCGCACCTAGAGCCGTACTCTCATCACCGCATACAACTCGACGTAGTTGGTCTTGGTGAAGGTAGACCACCCACCGCCGAGACCGACGTCCCTGACAATGACCTGGACCCCGTAGTATCCATGGTACTTGTCCGGGGAGGGAGAGTTGCGCCGCCTGTAATGGTCGCGTTCTCCGTCGACCCAGCCGCCACCGCAGGGAGCGTCGCAGGAGCGTCTGCGCGTGTCAAGGCTGCCGCCCTCGCCCCATGGGGGTGCGCGACTGCTCATTGCGCCTCCTGTGCTCGCACCACCTCTCTTACCAGCTTGAGCTTATCGTTAGCACCGCTGTTGACAGATACGTAGCCGTTGGAGCTACTGTCGCGCAGAGCCTCCAACTCCGCTGTCGCCGCACGCGCTAGATCCGTCGCCGCTGCTGCTTCCACTTTCGTTCTCGCTGCTGCCAGTTTCGCCGCCGCCAACCTTGCCACCCTTGCCGCCGCCGCTGCAGTCTCTGTCGTCCCTTGCTCGCGCTCCTCTATCGCGGAGACCCCGACCTGATGCGCGCTTGATGCGATCAAGCGATGAGACCGTCCTTCGAACATGACACACTGATGGGGAGCTGTTGTGTGGGGAAGAGGTTGCCTTAGACAAGTTATTGCTCGTCTGTGCAGGAGAGAAGGGATGAGCTGAAACAGTCGATGTTCCTGCTGCCGGTTGTGGACAGAGAGACACGAGAAGGAGATGAGCAATAGATGTTTAGGTTGCAAATAGAACAGCTCTAATACCAAATGTTAGTAGCTGAATTCTTACTCTCATTAAAAAAGAAGATGACACTAGCAGTTAGAATAATTTTTTAATACACAATTTCATGTCCAACCTAGAGATTGAGGTTATATATTTATAGCTGTTATGACAATCAAACATATGCCAAAATGCTAGTCTAATAAGTTGTCCTTAAGATAGTCCTAAACTGTTCTTAAAATGTTGTTCTACTATCCTCAATATGCTGTCCTAGTTGTCCGTAATATGTTATCCTAATTGGATCCACAAAGACCAAACACAAAAATGATAAGTATAAGACTTATTCCATCAATATGAGCATCAGCAGCTGTAAGAACTAAGTCCGCTGTAAATACACTTTTCTGCTATCTTCATTGCGGCCTTGTTTTTATTTGCAAAACTGAGAGCATTTAAAAAAGCATTTTATTTAACCTTACATACATAAACTCTGAGCCATATTTCATGAGAAATAATATACACATTGTTACAAGACACGCCCTTCATTTTTCAACTTGTCAACAAGCTCATCAACAGATGAAAGAATTACCCCTGCTTTCCTTTTTGGCGGTTCATTGACCTCAACGACCTCCAAGTCAGACCTGATATCTACATTGAGCTCTTGAGGAGTGACTTTCTTGATAACTTTAGATTTTGCCTTCAATATGTTTGGTAATGTCGCGTACCTTGCCTGGTTCAGTCTTAAATCAGTGCTGCAAAACAGTCACGGCATGACTCGGACAATACGACACAAACAAAATAGAATAAATCTGTGAAAAGGCGATCACGAAATCACCCTGGGCTACTATATGTCACCTGTGAAACTACCGTGGAAATATAATATAGAAACCTACGTGATCACTGCTGGTAAATCAAGGCAGATGGTTTCCATTCCGCCATCGACCTCCCTCTCAACAGTAGCTTTTTGTTCCTCCTTGTCCAATATAACCTGAAAAAATTATTACACAGCTATGAATTAAAATTTTCCTGTCAAACAAAACTTGGGAACAGGGGCACAAAGTTCTAAATGTTGACCAAACAAGATAATAGGGCGGTCAGTACTCAGTATATATTATTTCTGATCATTCCAAAGGAAGACAATTGAACAATTTCCTCATATTGCCTCCACTGTAGTAAAATCAATTTTGTAGGAAGTCATGTGAGGTTGACTCAGGACTTGAAAATTGCAACATCTAAAAAGTTTCACCAAGATTTTAAAGAGAGAAAAGGGGTATATTAGCTCATCGATTAGTTCTACAACTGCAGTCCAAGGCCAGCGGTTCTACTTTTGAATGTGTCACAAACATTAGACTCCTAGTCGACTCTACACGGGCTGCGGCTCCTGTGCCCTGCACACCTACATATGTAAATGTAACTCATTCATTCAATACAATCATCTCATCCTGACACAATCTGTCTATCAACAAAAGACAGAGTTCCAGAACGGAGACTGGTTTGATTTTGGGCAGTATGCAATGGCAGAATTCCTCTGATGACGGCAGTATGGGTCACATAACGCACTAAAGAAGAATAGTTACAACAAACGATAGTTATTAAGGCTTCGTTTAAGCATCGCTTAAGCGGTAAAGAGCCCGGGGAAGGCAAGGTGTCATGGTCGCCCTCGAAATTTGAGTAAGGCGTCCCCGCTCCCCGGGACGTCGAGGCATCTTTGGGGGTGTCCCTGGGGCCTCTCCAGGGTGTCGGGGCGGCGATGCCGACTTGACGCAGCTTTCTGCGGGCAGGTCCCGAGGAATGGAATCGTGGGTGGGGCAGCGCGATCTACGCGGCGGGTGTGGGCCGCGGCACCACACGCCAAACTGAGCGCGACAGGCAGCGGCTGCGAGGAGCCGCGGTGCGCATGTCGCTGGGCGCAACGGGTGGCGAATGCGGGTGCAGGGCGCGGCAGCGCTCATGGAGGTGCGGGTGCGGGGCGCGGCAGCGCTCATGGAGGTGCGGGTGCGACATCCGAGTCTGGTGTTGGCGACTTGGCGGTCTTCCGGCTGAGGCTGCGGGAGCAGAGGAAGTGAGGAATATTAGGGCTTTTGTTGGGACTCTGATAACGGGCCACTCCTGAACCTCTGGTGTTGGCCGCTTTTGGGTTAGATTGGGCTACTTCGGTTAACCCGGTTAACGAAAAAATAAACTGAAAACGAAAAAATCCTATATTTTCCTATTTTTACATATTACTAAAGCATCACCTCAACTTACACCTTATTGCTTAAAAGGTAAAAAGAGGGTTTGTCGCCTTATCGCCTTAAAAACAATGCAACGAACCTTCGAAGCAAATGTCCCCTGTGGCCATTGGAGCAATCCAGCTAACATTTGCCCTGTTTGGTTGCAATCGTCATCAATCGCCTGACATACCAACATGTGATTATTAGCAGACATATATTCCAAAAAAAAAAATTGGAAAAATAACAAAGAGGATGTAGTATTTGGATCCTTTAAAGCATCTCTGAAAAGAAATGATCTCTTAGAGGCTCGAAATATGCCTTACAACAACAGATATACCATTAGGTCTGTCCAAGTAAACTACAAAGTCTTAGGATTTAAGTAACTTTTCAACGATCAATTCCATCAGTTAAACAACAACAAAGCCTTTCCATCAGATAAACCCTAAATATAATTCTGTGAACCTAATATTGACTCAAATCAACGAGTTTCTAATGAAAATGATGCTTTTAAAGACCGAGTTTCTGATGAAAATGGTGCTTTGAAAGACTGAGCTACTAGTGGCAATGCTAGGAGGGGAGTTGAGAGGGAATGCTTTTACAATAGAATATAGCATAAAACAGAAGATTAATCATAATGATTAGACTGGAAATTAAGAATATCCATAACAATCTCTCTTATAACTGGGAGGTTCCATTTGTTTTACCCTAACCAATGTAACAGCTACAATCAAGTAGAACTGCAGGAGTTCTCACAGAAATAAAACTATGTTGCAATTTCGGGCTCTCGGGGCAACCAAATCTGAGAGGCTTGTATTATTCCAAAGGTATTGCCGACATTATAAAGCCGGGTTTACACCCAACTTGACTCCAATTATGACTTCTTATTCCAACTAGGACTCCTAACCCGATACGGTGCCGCCACCTACAGCCCAAACCACGCCCAGGATCATCCAACAAAGTACAATAGTCCCCTTCCATCATTCTAACAATGTCAATCTGTAGGTAACCTCCCACAGTTTTCCATAATATAATACTAGTTAACACAACTACGTCACACCCAGTAAAATCTGTAGATTGTAAATTAAAGTAACTGACCTAACCCAGATTAGGTGGCTTCCAAGCTGATACACTATATAGATGACTTCCATCAGAAGAATCGATTAAATTAACAAAATAGTTTCACATGTAGAAACTCAAGTGGTACTTCCAGAAAGAGTAAACTTCGTTCTGTTTGAATCACCAAATAATGTCATTTGTTACTACACTCTTAAATTTTCCTCATTGAAAGAAGGCACAACACTGCAACTTGATTCCTAGCAAAAATTCGCAGATCCAGAATTCAAGTAAACAATCGAAACCCAAGTTTCAGAACCCTCACCTGAAGTACAATAAAGACGTATTTCAGCAGAAAAAATAGTTAGTTTCTGCCGTGCTCAAGCTTAAAGGTCATCCATAGATAATCCCAGAAACTATTTTCGATATATGATACATCATAAGCACGCAATGCCACACCAAACTCAGGGCACTCAACCTCCTAAATTGGGAAAATATCTGCTGCAATCAAAAACCTATGGAGCACATCCGTATCCATAATGATATCTATACAACTGGCTCATCGCACTTAGACTAAATTCAAGGAGCCATGAAACTCTCCAATTTACAGATCCGACACCAACCCTTATGTTTTAAATGAAAATTATCAGAACGTGTAGACACAGGAAATGAAGATTGTAGGAGCACCTACCTGCTTGCCGAGGATGATGAGCCCGGGCTTTTCTTGGAGGGCGACGGCGCGGAGGATCTTGGCGACGGCGAGGGGAAGGAGCGGGCGCGCGGGGTCTGGGTCGTGGAGGACGTGGACGGCACGGTCGGCGCCCATGGCGAGCGCGGTGCGAAGGGTGTCGGCGGACTGGGCGGGCCCCACGGTCGCGGCGATGACCTCAGCGGCCGCGCCAGCCTCGCGGAGCCGGAGCGCCTCCTCCACGGCGATCTCGCAGAAGGGGTTCATTGCCATCTTGACGTTGACAGTCTCCACGCCTGTTCGATCCGGCTTCACGCGAACCTTCACGGCGTAGTCCACCACCCGCTTCACCGCCACTAAGATCTTCATGGCGGCGGCGGCGGCCTCCTTTTTCTCTCACTGGTGGGAGGGGAGATGGGCAGTGCTGAGATGAAGGCGAGGAGTTTGAGTTCGAGCTTCTCACTGTTTCTGACTCATTATCAATTATCAGCGAAGCGAGAGAAAATTGAAATTTTACTATTCTCAACACTTACTTCGTCAGAATACTACTCCCAACACGTGACACTCCAGAATATTATTATAATAAAGTTCGATTTGCTCGTTTACCATCCATATAGTATATCAATACTAACCAGACTTTCTAATATTAAAAGACATGCAAATGGACCAAAATGCCCTTATTTTTTATTTTCTTCAATTACTCTCTCATTTATTTTAAAAATACGAAAAAATAAAAATGAAACAGAATAACGCAGAAATAGTGAAAAATATTTAAAATACGATAAAATTATCAGAATATAAAAAATATTTTTAAATATGATAAATTTACAAGAAAATATTTTTAAATTGATCAAATTAACAGAGAACAGGAAACAAATTTTAAATAGGATAAATTTACCATAAAATAGGGAAAGTATTTTGAAAAGGATAATTTACCAAAAATAGGAAAATATATGTTTAAATATGATAAAATTACCATAAATTCGAAAAATAATCAGTATGATAAAATTACCAGAAAAAATATAGGGAAATTTGAATAAATATATGAGAAAATATGACAAAATTGGAAAAAATCATTAACACATACACCATATAATTAACATATCACATCCATAAACAAGTCATATCCATAAATAATAATATTCATAGTCACAAGCCGTAAACAATAATGTTCAGATGTCACAACCTAGCTACCTACATGGGCCGATGCAAGATGTCTAACTACATGACATTTGATAACAGATTTTCTCGCAATATAACTACATCTTCATCCAGCGAGGCTAGAGTTCTAGCTAATATCTTGTCACCCTAGTCGTGCAACTATATATCTATTCCATACATTAGAGAAGACCGTTGTTGATCTGCGAAGGATGGAATCCCGTTGTTCATGACCTTCGTCACCTGGTAACTGAACGAGGGACAAAAATATGTCCATCCTTGTGACGTCTGTGTTTGCCTGAAAAAAGAACACAAAAGTATTCTTCAGAAAACAATGCCTGTGAAGATGCAAATGGAAAATATAGCTGATGATCCTTTTTCAGAAAACCGTGCCCATATCTTGCAAAAGAAAAGGCGACTGAATATTACCAGGTTCTACAATCCTAAATTAACAAAGTGACGATCAAAAGCAGTTATTAAAAGTACAGAGCAAAAGCAATAAAACATACAGTACCTCATGTTAGTTCAAAGCAGTGAAAAATATATTTTACATAAAACTCATGAATTTATATAATTCTACAATAACATCAATTAGATTAGAATGTCCCAACCATTTCAAAAGGGTACACTGTATCAATTAGATACTTCCAGAACAAAATCCAATTTATTAATCAATCTATCAAATAAAATTTATAGTCTAAACTTGCAGTAGATTGAGGAAATATTACTGCAAACCACAATGCTATACGAATAGTACTATGTACTTATATAGATGCTTTCATCATCGGTACAGACGCAGACAAAAGGAAATTAGTAATAACGAAGAAACAAATACCTGTTATTCAAATGTGTGCAGATGTAAATTTTAAACCAAATTTAATCTTATTGGTGCTCCATCCTAACAAGAAAATTTAGAAATAATTAACCTGAACATACAATGGCTAAACATACAAAAGGCTGTGTTAGAAAAAAAAACTTGTTCAGGGGAGGCTCTGGCAGTCGGGGCAGGCAGCGTGGCAGCACTGGGCGACGGCCGATCGGGCTGGTCCAGCGCTGGGCGCGGCCGGCACTGGGCAAGAAACCGGCGCTCGGGCGGAGCCGCGATGGGCGACGGCAGGGTAGGCGGGTCCGCAGCTGGGCGAGGGCGAGGCGGGCGCGGCCTGCACTGGACGAGGAGCTGGTGCTCGGCGGCGGGGCCGGCGCTGGGCGGCGGGGCGGAGCTCGGCGGCGGCGGGAGGAACTGAAGCATCAATGGAAAAAAGAAACGTCAAAGGGCAAAAGACACACGGAGGAAATGTAACTATAAGGTTAAATTTGTCTTTTCTACATATGATTAAGTCAGTAAAATGATTAGTAATGTGATTAGTTATGTAAGAAGCTTACAATGGTAAACGAGCGATTCTTATACTATTATAATAATATTTTAGCGTGTTACATGTTGAGAGTAGCATTTTAGCGAAACTTAATGTTGGGAGTAGCAATATTCCAAATCTCTCGCGAAGCGAGTAGGTGACGCTTTTTGTTTTATTTTGCGCGCGTTTAGGTGATACTTAGATGGTGAATCGATAGAAAAAATATTGTGGTGAAGCCATCTTTATTTTTTGAGAAGAAATGGATGAGAGCTTATCTAGCTATTACTAGCACCTCATGGTTGGAATAAAACTTTTTCTTAGACAAATGATTATCTTATAATTAATCTCGCCTTTACCACGGGCATTGGAGTACATTTTTTAGATAATGGAAACAAAAATATTTCCAGTCTCTACAATGTATAGAGGTTCAGATTATTACAAATACAAAACATCGAAAAAATGTGAGAGGAACGCAGAACAATAACTTATAAGCTAACAAAGTCTTCTGAAATTTCTATCCGAAGTTGGTGAATAATTCTAGTGTAGCGGACTCCAATCTTCTGCTTGCCATATAGAAATTTTGCTTTGTTCTTTGATCACTTTGCAGCAGCAGCGCCAATGCTCGCAACCAATATATCGCCTGAAAATAGCATGTATAAATGAAAAGTATTTGATATAATCGAATATCACATCATTTCAACATCGCTAAATTGCCCAACACATGGCTGCAACTTAAACTTATATGGCTTTTTTGTCCTTTTGATTATAATTTTTTAACCAAATATTGGACATATGTATCACCGATATAGGTGGTTGTAAACCCGTGGCTGTGTACAGAGGGTCTGTTTGGATCTCTACAGCTGCTACTTGATGCGCCGCAGCTGCGGCAGTGCCATAAGTGTGACAGCAAAATTTGGCGCCGCACTTGCGGCGACCTACAGCGGGAGAAAATAACGTGCGGGCTGTGGTGAGGGCTACGGCGTGCCTAACTTGCGGTAGGGAAGCAAACACACGCCACAAGCATCTAATAGTAGGCGTTGACCGCCGTGATGAATTGCGGCGTCGATCCAAACACGCCCACAAGCGGCAAGACGGCGAGGCTTCACTGCCACGATCACTGCAAGCTTATGCGAGAAGTTTTAGATCTTTAGAATAAGATCGCCCTGGGACCACCAGTCGGGCCCAGACCCCACTTGTAAGACATCCGACCTTGTCTATAAAAGGACTAGACCGCCACCGTTACAAAGAACCGAGCATCAAATCCCTGATACACACACAAGCATACACACTAGCAATACAATCCACCGTGGAGTAGGGTGTTATGCTCCTTGCAGTCTGAACCACGTAAAAACCACCGTCTCATACTCTCTCATGCGCTCGTACACTTGATTGAGGGTTGCTCCTTAGCAGATCCGGAGGAAGTGTCACATTAACAGTTCGACATTTGGCACGCCAGGTAGGGGCTTTTTCCCTCAAAAAAGTGGTAGCACTTTCACCATCATGGTATTCATCAGGCCCGTGGAAGGCGGTTTTCGCGGTCGTCGTCCGGTGACCAGATCTGTTGCTCGAGCGACACTCTCTGGTCCGTCACGCCCCCGTGCAGGTACGGCTGGCCAAGACGGCACGTCGGGACACATCCCGGCCCAGTCGGCTCCCCCGACGCCGACAGCAAGCCCGGAGAGTGCTCTGGCAGCGGCCAGGGCTCTTCTCCACCACCCACAGTTGTTGAACGCTTCCCAGGGAGCATTCAGCAGTGGGTCCAAGACATTGACCACTTCATCGTCGCGACCATCAACTCTCCCAACAGAGAGAGATGTCATGTGTCGCTATCGCGCATGTCGTCCATCGACCGTCGCACCGCCAACTCCAGATCTACCAGGCCCACCTGCGCTGGCAAGATCCCCACGGAGGACCTGAGGGCTTAGCTTAACCGTCGTCAAGCTCAATTAGATGGCCGCGTCATCATCGAGCGGCAGCAGAAGAGACGACGCAACCTCGACGCTGAGTACGAGCCTCGAGGGCCTGAGTAGGAGTCCTCTGTCCGAGGAGTACCTCAGGTAAACCCTCCACCACTGTCGTCAAACTAGGACTACGTTGGGTCGACTACACCCCTGCACTGCCCTGTACACCAGGTACCGCAACAGTACTTGACACAGTAGTAGGTGTGACATCCTGGCTCAAGGCTTAATAGGATTGATAGAATAACTCATACCACCAAGGTATATCTTCTTTTCCGGAAGCCCACCTGCAAAGAACTTTGAGGTTAAGCGTGCTTGGCCTGGAGCAATTTACGGATGGGTGACCGACCGAGAAGTCTTCCTGGGTGCGTATGAGTGAGGACAAAATGCGCAGAAAAGACTAGTGTTGGTCTGTGGGGTTAGTGTGTGATCCTAAAGAGCTGCCAGAAGTAACGACCGCCATGCCCGTAGTGGCTGGGGTGTTAGAGAATGGTATCAGAGCCGACCTTCGCAGTTTCACGGGTGCTTACGGCTCAGGGATGTAGGTACGTGCACATGACGTGTGAGTCCTCTAGGAGGGACATGGTATGGTATGTATGCCAGTACTGAACGTTTGGACATGGACAAGAGGGGACGTTCCTGGCTTGGGAGTTGACCGACGAGGACGTCGGTCTTTTAAGGGGGGTGAATTGTGACATCCTGGCTCAAGGCTTAATAGAATTGATAGAATAACTCATATCACCATGTATACCTTATTTTCCGGAAGTCCACCTGCATAGAACTCTGAGGTTAAGCGTGCTTGGCCTGGAGCAATTTACGGATGGGTGACCGACCGAGAAGTCTTTCCGGATGCGCACGAGTGAGGACAAAATGCGCATAAAATACTAGTGTTGGTTTGTGGGGCTAGTCTGTGATCCTAGAGAGCTGCCAGAAGTAACGACTGTCAGGCCCGTAGTGGCTGAGGTGTTACAGCAGGTCCCACAGCAGCCACACGCGACGCAGCAAACCCCCCTGGCGTATGTTGTCTCGTATGCCTCTCCAGTGAAGCACGTCGGAGGGTGCATGGCCTTGGCACCATACCTCCGACTAGCGACATGGCCGCGCAAGTTCCGACCACACCTGCCGGAAAGGTTCGATGGGAGCGTCAACCCTACAGAGTTCCTGCAGATCTACACAGCGATGCTCCTTGCTGCAGGAGCGGATGAGCCCGTCCTGGCGAACTACTTCCCCATCGCCCTGGTCGAATCAGCCCGGTCATGGCTGATGAACCTACCTGAGGGGTCCATAACCTCTTGGGATGAGCTTTACCGACAGTTCACGGCGAACTTCGGCAGCTCCTACATGTGACCCGGCACCAAGCTCGACCTCCATGCCATGCACCAGCAACCCAAGGAGACGCTGAGATCATTCATCCAGCGCTTCTCCTAGGTATGCAACTCCATCCCCAACATCTCGAATGCTTCTGTCATAGTAGCGTTCCGGCAGGGAGTGCGTGACCGAAAGATGCTCGAGAAGCTAGCCATGCACAACATGCAAGATGTTTACGAGCTCTTCTCCATCGCCGACCGGTGTGCCCGCGCGGCTGAGGGTCGTGACTGGCACACCCAAACCACCCCTGGAGCGGGTGGAGTCGACCAGACCAGCGACAGTGCCATTACCCCGAGTAGCGGCAAAAAGAAGAACCGGGGCGGCGGCCAGAACAAGCCGCTGCATGGGTCTCCCGTTGCCAAAGCAACGACAACTATTGGGGGAAAACCCCCATGCTCTGACAAGTGCCCACGTCATCCACCTACTACTGACGACAGTGCCGAGCCCTGCCCGGTGCACAAGACTCTCGACCACACCGAGAGCGAGTGCCGGGAGATCAAGAGATGTGTCGAACACTACCAAGAGCGAGCGCAACAGCGCCCGGATGGCGCCCCCTTCCGCCAGCAAGAGGACAAGTAGAAGGTCGACTCCAAGGTCGACAATGATGAGGAGATGGAGTACCAGAAGCAAGAGTGGGCCATCAAAGTGGTCCACGAAGACAAGGACTCTGACGCCATCAGCGACCACGAGCATCGCAAGACACTCTACGTCATCTTCGGAGGGACTTGAGATCCCGCGTCCCAGAACGCGGTCAAGTCCCTTCACCATGCAGCGGCTTCAATAGCCCATGCCCCCACTCCAACGCTGCACCATCGGTGGAAGGAGTCGTCGATTAGCTTCGACACCTCTGACTGCCCCACGAACATGGCTGGGGCACGGGTTCTACATCTCCTAGTCACCCCCACCATTGCCAACGTCAAGCTTCACTACGTCTTGATAGATGGTGGGGCCGGACTCAACCTCCTCAAGCGCCAACCTTCAAGCAGCTGCAGATCCCGGTGTCCAAGCTCATCCCCTTGAGCCCATTCTCGGGTGTGGGACCAGGGAACATCATCCCATATGGAAACATCCATCTCCGTGTAACCTTTGGGACACCCGATAACGACAGGATGGAGAGCATCCTCTTCGACGTGTCGATGTCAGCCTACCCGTCAACGCATCATCGGCAGGCCTGCCCTGTACCGATTCATGGCCGTAGCCCACTACGGCTACCTCATACTGAAGATGCCAACCCTCTTCGGTGTCCTCAGGATCCGCAGAGACCGCACCTCTGTGGTGTTAGCCTTGGAGCAGCTCTAAGCCCTCTCAGGAGACCCAGCACCTGTACCGGGCGGCGCTGGATCAAGTCAGCCTCCACCGAGCTTGTGTCAGCACAGAGCACCCGCTGTGCCCCAACTGCAGCCCTCCGGCAGCACCGACACCCCCGTCAAAGCTTCCAAGCTCAGTCTCGGCTCTGCTCAGACTACTCGCAAGGCGGGCGGTCAAGGCAGGAAGTAGGAATGCTCGCTCATCACTCCTCTAGTAGCTGATCGACAACGAAGTTGCCCCGCAACCATCACAACTACCCTTGGAGCTTTGGGCACCCCTATTGTAAATATTAAGCTAAGTAGGACAGTGTAAAGGTTTTCATAGGACCTAGGAGCAGCTTTAAGGACAACCGAGCTCCGGGAGGGTCAGGTCCAAAGTGTGCAGTCAGCTTGGCTTGGTCCCGAACCCTAAGCCTGTACACCCTGCCTCCCTCATCATCCGGAAGCAAGTCATTGCCCTCTTTTGTAAAAAGCCTGTCTCTCCCTATGAACACTGATAAAAAATTAATGTTTTACTTAATGTTTTCTTAAAAACATTGTTCATTTAATTACACATTAATTTTATGATCATACCATACTAACCTCGTTTATTGTATATTATCTTTATATACACAATTGTATGCTCTGTAACTCATCCATGCTGAAGTCATGCAGTCCTGCTGCAGGCGGGTTCGCTTGAGGTACCTGCATTGTGTGAGGGGTTCTTCCGGCTGCTCTCGTCATTAGGGTCATGTTGCGCCAGAAGGCTTCCCAGGAAAGGCATGTGCCGAGCAGGAGGTCCAGGGGATGTAAACTGCTTAGCCTGGTCCTGCACCCTAAGCATACACACCCTGCCTCCCAGCGCAACAGCTGAGTACTGGAGCCAAAAAGCTCACACCCTGAAGACGGCAGGAGCTGAACCCCGGAGCACCAACGCATCAAATTACCCAAGCCCCGTGCGTCAGTCCAGGACAGTAATACATGACAGAGCTAAGGAGAGGACAGGTAGAACCAACGAGCAAGACTAGTCCCCCCTCTTTCTATCATATGTGTAGGACATCCAACCCTGACACCTTCGAAGGGCCCACCGTCGATGTCCAAGCACCCCGATGACAGCAAAAAGTGTGGATAAGTGAGTAAACTCTCCTGCCCCGCTTTTTTTGCTAACAAGGTTCTCTTGTGATAGCCTGTACACCAGAGGCCTGCCGTCAACGTCCCTGCAAAGATGGTGGACGACGCTGGAGAATCCAGCTCCGGCACCTCCCAAGGGGCCTGCCAACGACGTCTCTATGACATTGGTGGGCAACGCCGTATCATGCAGCTCTGGCACCTCCCAAGGGGCCTGTCGTTGACGTCTCTACGACGATGGTGGACGACGCCAAAACATCCAGCTCCGGCACCTCTCAAGGGGTTTGCCGTCGACGTCCCAGCACACCGACGATAGCAACAAGTGTGTATAAGTGAGTAAACTCTCCTGCCCCGCTCTTGTTGCTAACAGGATTCTCTTGTGATAGCCTGTACACCAGGGGCCTACCGTCGGTGTCTCTATGATGATGGTGGACGACGCCAGAGCATCCAGCTCCGGCACCTCACAAGGGGCCTGCCGTCGAAGTCCCTACAACGATGGTGGGCGGCGCCGGAGCATCCAGCTCCGGCACCTCCCAAGGAGCCTGCTGTCGATGTCTCTACGACGATGGTGAACGACACCAGAGCATCCATCTCCGGCACCTCCCAAGGGTCCTGACGTCGACCTCTCTACGATGATGGTGGGCGACGCTGGAGCATCCAGCTCCAGCACCTCCCAAGGGGCCCGCCGTTGATGTCCCAGCACGCCAATGATAACAACAAGCGTGGATAAGTGAGTAAACTCTCCTGCCCCGCTCTTGTTGCTAACAGGGTTCTCTTGTGATAGCCTGTACACCAGGAGTCTACCGTCAGTGTATTTACAATGATAGTGGACGACGCCAGAGCATCCAGCTCTGGCACCTCCCAAGGGGCCTGCCATGGAAGTCCCTACAATGATGGTGGATGATGCTGGAGCATCCAGCTCTGGCACCTCCCAAAGGGCCTATCGTCGACGAATCTACGATGATGGTGGACGACGCTAGAGGATCCAGCTCCAGCACATCCGAAGGGGCCTGGCGTCGACATCCCAGCACGACGACAACAACAACAAGCGTGGATAAGTGAGTAAACTCTCCTGCCTCGCTCTCGTTGCTAACAGTGTTCTCTTGTGATAGCTTGTAGACCAGGAGCCTGCCGACGATGTCCCAACGATGATGGTGGGTGACGTCGGAGCATCCAGCTCCAGCCTCACCCACGAGGCCTGCTGTCGACGCATCTACAAAGATGGTGGGCGACGCTGGAGCGTCCAGCTCTGACATCACCCAAGGGGCCTACCATTGACGTTTCAGCATGTTGATGACAACAACAAGCGTGGATGAGTGAGTACACTCTCCTGCCCCACTCTTGTTGCTAATAGGGTTCTCTTGTGATATCATGCACACTAGGGGCCTGCTGTCGACGTCTCTACGAAGATGGTGGACGACGCCAAGGCATCCAGCCCCAGCACCTCCTAAGGGGCCTGCCGTCAATGTCTTTACGAAGATGATGGATGACGCTGGGGCATCCAACCCTGACACCTCCCAGGGGGCCTGCCGTAGACAAGTTTACGACGATGAAAGGGCGACGTCGGAGCAGCTAGCTCCGACACCTCCCAAGGAGCCTGCCGTCGACGACTTTACGATGATGAAGGGTGACGCAGGAGCAGCCAGCTTCGGCACCTCCCAGGGGGCCTGTCGTTGATGCATCTACGTTGATGATGGGTGACGCCGGAGCGTCCAGCTGCAGCATCACCCAGGGGCCTTGCCGTCGATGTCTCAACTCAGACAAAGCTCGGCGCTCCTAGAAGGGCCACACTGAGGCCAACCACTCATGCTCCCCCACTTTGCTGGGGGACCAGTCGAAGACATCCTGCGCTCAAGTGGTAGGCATATACGACAACCTGGCAACGCCTACAAGGGGGCCTCTAAGGGGGTTCCATAGGCAGGACGTCGACTAGCGACAAATCGGCCGTGTCAACTGTGCAAGCGTTGGTTCCCCAAAAGCTAGCGACATCATCAAAAAGCTCTTCAAGATCTTACACAGAGAAGGAATTGGAGCAACAATTTTAGAAGCACAGGACAAGCCAACAAGTAAAACAAAATGGATTCAAATTCATTAACAAGTTAATTATACAAAGGGGTCATCCCCGGATACAAAAAGCATTCCACGTGGGTGCCGCCGGTCTCAATCCTGCTAGAACGAAGAGGCCACCTGCTTGGCAAGGTCCTGGACTTCAGCTCTCGCCTCTTCCTCTCGCTCATCAAGGGGGCGTTTCTCTACCGGCTTCAGCGGGATCGTCTGGTACCAGCTCCGGAAGCACACCAAGACACGGGAGGCCACTAGCTCAGCCATCTTCCTTCCCTTGACCTCCAGCCGCATCGCAAAGACGGTGTTCACCGTCCCCAACGTCGAGCACAGGGAGTACAAAGCTAGGATAAGTTCGGCAACCCCATGAGACGGCTCCTCGCACAGCATGGGACCAAGGCCGAGGGGCTCCAACACTGCCCCTGTACGGGCCAGGAAGTCTCGGGCCCCTTGAGCCTCGGTCGCGCGGGAGGCCTGGAGACTCTCCGCCTCTATCTGCGGAGTTTCTCCCAGCTGGCGAGCTCCCGAGCACGACACTCTAGATCGTCCTCCCAGCACTTGATGGTGAGCTCCAAGTCCTGCATAGCCTGAAAATTCTCCCCCAGGCTCCAGGAGACCTCCTCCTCCTTCATCACCAAGTACCGCTCCGCATCAGCAATGGCAACTTCGAGGCAGACCAGCTCCAGCCGCTGATCCTCGCACAGCTTCAAGCAGGCATCAGCGACGGCATGGGCCTTCATGGCCTTCACCTCGAGCTCCTTGTTTTTTTGCGTCGACCAGCTTCCCCAAGCACTGCTCCTCCGCGAGATGATCCCACTCTCGGGCAAAAGCAGCTTGCATCTGGCGCAAGATGGACTGGGCCGCGGCAACAACATCAACGAGAGGGATCGGCGTGACCATCACCATGGACGGCAGCCCCTCCGCCCCTTTTCCCGACGCTGTGGCAAGCACCAGCGCCTGGGGACCAGATGGCTCCCAATTGGAGCTCCAGGAACCGCCGCGTCGCTGCCCGGCGCTGAAGTCCCCTCCTCTACTGCAAGGGCATCGCCGTCTGCCAGTGGTGAGTCACCATCTTGTGCACCAATGACATCAGACACAGGTGTCGCTTCAACAGCGGGTGGGTCAGCTCCGCCAAGAGAAGCCGCCACGACCAAGGTAGCCGCCCCCTCGTCGGGCACCTCCTCGCTAGGCACTTCCTCACCTGATGCCACCTCTTTCCGCCTGCCTCGATGGACAAAGGTGCAGAGACATCTACATCACCAGGGTCCGACGCATCTTCAGGCGCAGGATGCAGCATGGCAGACCCCGTTCCAGCTTCGGGAGAGGCAGGGGCTATCAAGCCGACCCCTGGAAGCACCAAGGGCACCAAGTTGGCTGACGATGCCCTGAAAAGCCAAGATAAAACTCTGTCAGAGCGAAAAAGGAAAAGAAGAAAAATAGCAGAGGAAGAAGCTGCGGCTTACCGGCGGGTCGAATCGCTCTAGTGAACCTGGCCTCCCACCTCACGCGGTAGATCGAGGTTGTCGGGACTTGACGACAATGCCGACACCGCCGTCTTTGGCACTAGCTCTTGGTCGACCAGTGTCGGCTCGGTCACCTGCATAGACCCCTCTGCGGCCCCTCCGGAACCGCAACCACAGCAGGACTCGGAAACCAAGTCAACGACATGTGCTTCGGCCGCAATGGCACCATCACAATGAGAAATCGGGGTACCCTCCCCCCACGTCAGCTTCCGCTTCTTCGGCGTAGTGGTGGCAGAACTCGCGGCCAGAGGACGGGAATGCTTTCCTAGCGACGGAACTGGCGCTGGCTGGCTGCCCTCTAGCCTAACGGAAGATGTTGGGGGCCCTGCCATCGCCCTTTCCGAAGAGTGAGACGAGGACTCTGACCTTGGTTTCATCATGGCGCGACAGCGCACTAGGACCGCTGAAGCCCCAGACGTCTCCTCAGAGTGCAGGCGAGTAACGCCAAACACGTTGACCGCTGACGTCGAGCTCAGCAGTTCGTCCCTCACATTGGGGGTCATGAAGAGAGGCTGGCAGTTGTCCGGGATAGAGACGTGCTCGTCGTCGACCGTGTCGCAAGTCACCACCTTCTGCAAACCCTTTAACATCTCCGGGGTGAGGTCCTCCAAAGCCAGCCGGAACCGATAATGGGTACCAGTGTAGTGCCAGGCCCTATACCGATGCCTCTAGAGAAGGCGGTGTGGCAGCGCAAGAAGTCGGCCAGCACCATCAGGGAGGTCAGGCCTTTGTTCGCCAGGAACCGGATCCTCCTCAATATCGGTGTATACTCCTTCAGCAACCCCTGGAAAGCTTCCCAGGTGATGGGATCAGAAGTCATACCTTCAGAGGGCATCTTCAGTGCAGGATGGGCCTCGACCCGCACGATCGCCCAATCCTCCCTCCAGGTCTTCCACTTGCCCCCTTTGAGCAAAGGGATGTAGAGTCGGGAGGTCTTGTCCCGGCGCCGAAAGTAGTAGGCACCCACCTAGGTCGTCTCGCTCTTTCTGGTAGTCTTCGTCACGAAGAAGAATCGGAACATCTCCACTATTGGCTTGCAGCCCACGAACGCCTCACAAAAGTGGACGAACACAACAATCACGACAAAGGAATTCAGTGACAGGTGGTGAAGCTGCAGCCCGTACTCCTCCAGCACTGCGAGGAAGAACCTCGATGGTGGGAGCCCAAAGCCCGCAGACACGTAGGTAGTGAAGAGGACAATCTCGTTTTCACGCAGATCTTTGAGAGTGGGAGATCCGCAACGGATCATCAACGCACACTCCACCGCCAACCATCCAAGCTTTTACCGCATCGACAACAGGTCATCGGTCGACTGGAGGTGAGAAGGAGGCAGTGGGGAAGCCATTGGAGCAAGCGAAGGTGAGAGCTTTGGGAGGGGTGAAGGCTCAGACGATTGGGGAAGAAGGCAAAAACTTAGGCTGCGGGGTGTGAGTAAGAAAGGAACCATTCTCTCTAACAAAGGTTTCCTTTTTGATCACCCCCACGACGCCTGAGCACTTCGTGCAAAGGATCGCCCACAAAACTTAACGCACATCACGCATGACAATGGGCCCTATGCCCCCTGTTAGAAGCACAAGCCCAGGCGAGCAGCCACCTGAAGAAACATCTGAAGCGACTCCCATAAAGGCAGAGCGAATGAAAGTGATATAGCTACATCGGGAATCGTCGCAGTTAAAGGCGCCGCAGAAGATAGAGATACTAAAGCAAGCAAAGGTCCCGTCGCCATAGTCCCGCCACAGGATGAGGACGCGTGGCGATGTTGGCAGAAGCGCCCCTCGCTTCATCCGTCCAAGACAGAATTCAAAGCACAGAGCAGGAAAACATTGAAAGGGCTCCACCTTTGGGCTCTTCACCTCGCCCCAAGGTGGACCCAGGGGCTAATGTCAGTACCCTGCAGACGTGGTACCCTCGCACACAAGATGAAGAAACTAAGGCACGTCTGATGGCTCCACGTGTTCTGAAGGTGCCAAGACCTCAGTCTCCCACAAAGATCGAGCTCTGACACGGCCACGAGAGCCTTGAAGATGGGACTTTGCCTTTCCGGAGAGACGGGCTCCCGAGACACCACGTGTAGGGACGGGACCTCCCCCAACCTCGGGGAATAGCTCCAGTGCAGCCACGTGGTCCAGAGCGCCAGGATCAGCACCCCCCATGGGAAAGGGCCCAGAGCTGCCACATCCCCTGGAGAGCCCCGGAGCTACCACACGCAACGAAGGACCAGGGCTGGCCTCCCGCGCAGGGGTCAGCCTCGATGCTGCCATGTGTCCTGCAACTTGTCCTGAATGGTAAGATGCGGGAGTTATGGGATGGTGCACCCTGCCCAAGTCAAGCATTGAAGATGCGCACCCACCTCCGACGCACAACGCGGAGCACGCCAACGGTCAGAGACCACTATGACCAATTGCATCACAGTGAAGGCGCTGCAGGCCTATCCCACTTGGCCAAGTCGGTAGCTTGCGAAAACAGGAGAGGTTGATGGGACACCTTCTGCCATCATCAGCAATGGTGCATGGGCTACTGACAAGAGAGGCGGCAAGAGGGCGAGTCTTCACTGCCACGGTCAGAGCAAGCTTATGCGAGAAGCCTTAGATCTTTAGGATAAGATCGCCCCGAGACCACCTGTCGGGCCCCGAACCCCACTTGTAAGGCGTCCGACCTTGTCTATAAAAGGACTGGACCACCACCGTTACAAAGGACCGAGCATCGAATCCTAGATAGACACACACACGCATACACACTAGCAATACAATCCATCATGGAGTAGGGTGTTACGCTCCTTACGGCTCGAATCACGTAAAAACCACCGTCTCATACCCTCTCATGCGCTCGTACACTTGATTGAGGTCTAAGCCCCGCTGAACAAAAACCTTCGTGGGCTGCTCCTTAGCAGATCCAAGGGAAGTGTTGCATTAACACTTCAACATCATCACATTAAGAGCTCGATAGTCCGTGCATAACCTCTTACTTTTATCCTTCTTCTCCACAAATAGAACTTGTGCACCCCATGGTGGTGCACTAGGTCTAATGTATCCTTTTTGTTGCAACTCGTCTAATTGCATCTTTAACTCCGCTAGTTCTGGGGCTGCCATTCCGTAAGGCCTCTTAGCGATCAGAGCAGTTCGAGGAACAAGCTCAATAGAGAACTCTACTTCTCTTTCTGGAGGCATACTTGGCAATTCTTCTAGGAACACATCAGTGTACTCCCTTATTACCGGTATTTCTTAATGTGTTGCAGCCTTCAAGTGATTTAGCACTGGTTCCGATAAGCTAGACTGAACATGGTAGGTGACAATCTTCCCTTCATGGTTGGTCACAATCACCATCCTTTCTGCACAAGCTATGCTTCCCTTGCACTTGGCGAACCACTCCATGGCAAGGATCACATCTACATGGGAGTCTAGTACTCTAGGTTAACCAAGAATACTACCCCACTTAGATTCAAGGGATGTTGTTAACTCCTAAGTAGCAGGGTATATAACCTCCCTATGATTTGGTTATTAAAGGCCTTTTAAGGGTCACTTCGGATATATCATGTGCCTCTATGAATTGTGACGATATGAAAGAGTGTGATGCATCAGAATCGAATAGAACTAAAGCTAAGACTGACTTAACCAAAAACTCACCGAGTAACACTTCTAGTGTTGCATCTGCCTCCTTAGTGTATACATAGTTCACCATGGCTTTTCTGAAGAATTGCTGCATCCTAGAGGGTGCTCCACGGCTAACTCCAACTGGCTGCCTCGGTCCATTAACTGAGTTGTAGTAGACTGAGGGTGTTGGTTGGTTCTTGTAAGGACAATTCACAACAATGTGACAATCCTCTAGTCACCCATCCGACTCACTCCCGGCTGTTAGGGGTTGAAGGGGCCCTGGGGCTTAGCAGGTTGCACTGGCTGTCTGAACATTTGGGTTGGTGCCCTGTAGGACACTCCACTCTGGGTCATCTGACCTGAGTATACTGGTTGCAACTACCTTGGTAGTGAGTAGGCAAACAGTTGGTTCCTCTGTCTAGAATAGGACGACTAAGTAGTCCTCTGAGACTTGACCTGCTAGAACATCTTATTGCTCTCATACTTCCTTTTCCTCCCCCGCATCTCATCTTTCTTGTTCTTCTCTGTGGTGATCGCCTTGTTTACCATGGTGTTGAAATCATGATAAATAGACGCTCCTATCAAGGTTATGATCTCAAAGTTGATGCCACATAGGAAGGCGTCCTGCTTCTTCTCATTTGTGTCCACCGCATTGGGGTCATAGCGGGACAAGCTAGTGAAACTGTGTAGGTACTTTATCACAGTCATACCCCTCTACTGAAGGTCCCTAAACTCTGCTTGCTTCATCTTCACGACACTGCTAGGGATGTGGTGATCTCTAAACAGTCTCATAAACTCATCCCAGATCACTGTCTTTGCATCTGCATTCATCTCTGTAACTCTGCCACCAAGCTAAAGCAGGTCCCCTCAGCTGTTGCACTGCCAGTAGAACCTTATCCATCTCATTTGCATGGACAACTTCTAGCTTCATCTCTATCTCTCTCAGGCAGTCATCCGCCTCAATCGGGTCATCCGATCCAGCAAACTTGGATGGTTTCATCCTGTTGAGGTCTGCATTCTGGTGGTTGCTCTGAGGTGCTAGCTGACGGTTGTAGAGGTCATTATTGCTCTGAGCAGCTAACGTGTTTCCCATCATCTCCAGAAGTTGAGACTCGCAATCAAGGATAGCAGTCAAGTATCGGGCAGGCGCATGGGGAAGTGGTCCTACCGCCAGGCTGGGTGCACTGTTCGCTGACGCCTCCGGTTGCGGTGCATGGGGAATCTCTATGAGATCTTGGTTCCCTTCCTGACCAGTCCTAAGTCGGTTTGAGCGGCGAGACATCTATGAAAAGGGAAGGTGGAGTTAGTCAACAATTTATTATTAACTTGTCCATGTGTATGTATATATACACACTTTTAATATATACTACTACATATATTTTTATATATAACATGCAGTGCAGACAAACATCAAGCATTGCAAGCAACACACCAAACATTCATTCATCAAAGCAAAAGGGTACATGATACATTGGGACATGTCGTTCCTAAGTCCATCCCCTCAAGGGTCGGTCGGAACCTCTGCCTGACTGTCGGGTCCTACGTTGCGGACTTCAGGATCTTCATCTTCAACTCCACGAGGTGACGTCAGAGGAGTGGGCAGCACAGGCTCACAAATTATCCTACGAGGGTTGGACAAATGATACATTGGAACTCCTTCCAGGATAAGCGGTTCAGCAGTTGCACTAACGTGGCGGTCTTTGCGCTTGGCTCTCTCAACGAGGTAGACACCCCTAAGAAGCTTGCTGTGGTGGTCAACCTCCTCCCTGAGATTCTCCTCGGCCAAGGCGACACGGCTTTCGGCGCTGGCAGCTCGGGCATCATCTTGCGCTAGCGCTAGTTTAGTCTTCCTCCAACGGGTCTCCAATGTCTCGGCCCGCTTGATGAGGGTCTTCACACGTTGGTTCAACAGGTCGCATAGGTCATCCAAGCTCAACAAGTAGCCAGACATGGCGACAATCGTGGGGTCATCTTCAGTCGACAAGAGTCCTTCCAGGTTTAGGATCCATGCCATCCAGGTAGGACGTCTACGATCCACTGGTGGGAAATACTTCATGAGTGTGGAACCCAGATGCTAGTCAAACATGTGGCACAAGTACTTCAAGGCTTTGCAGGCTACAAGCTAGAAGGTATCCGTCATGCAACATCTTGTAGTAGTGACGCTCCATGGTTTCATCTCCAAGAACTTGTCACTGGCACCCACGTGCACTGTGACCTTGCAGCTTTCAGAGCCATGCTCCATGAATTCATGACCCACGTACTCCGGGCGATCCGGAATACCAAGTCAAACGCTGGCGGCATAGAGCACCTTGGGGAAGCCGTCTCCGTTGATGGAGAAGGTAGTGATATGGTCGTCGGCCATCTGACTCAGAATGGGGCACAAGGATTAGTTATAAGCAAAACCTATCACCAAGGCTCTACGATCAAAAGGTTCCTAAAAGAAAATCCTTCTATGGTCTCTTACGGTCACTTATGTACTAGGGCCCGCATCCTACAGCCAAGTATGGCTCTGATACAACTTGAAGCGTCCTGACCCGCAGATCGGAACTCAACATGTAATATAATACCAAGAACGATGTTCGATACCATATATTACACCACAAGTGGAACCAAATCATATAGAGCTTTATTACAGTGGCATAGCCTTGTGAATAAATACGAGAACAGCTAACAACATAACGAGAATAGTCAACATAACAGAAACAAGTAGCTTTTCATAGCCCATGGTTCCACCTTCACAGCTTGGGTGCGGATGCGTCCCTACTCAAAGTCTTTCGGCACGTAATCGGGATCCTCTGAAGATATCAACAATGTTTGAGTACAAAGGTACTCAGCAAGCTCCACCTCGCCCTATGGGAGGGGATGCATCAATATACATGCGATGAACAAATAACAATGCAACCCGATGTACCCAAACATCTTGTTCCGAGATATCCATCATCTCAATCTCACAATAGGTAGCTCTCTAGCTGTTAGGACCACACCATAACCTATCCTATACCGAGGACACAACCATTCGAATGGATTTTACACTCTGCAGAGATTGTACGATGTACCCACATGCACAGAACTATCAAAGATAGCTCGTCATAGCTGACACCTAGTCGTAGCATCACCCAGTCTGGCGGTACCTTGGGTACAATATACCCCTTGGGATTGCAAAGATCTCAAGGGAATATCATCTACTTGATTTGAAGACCTTCGGAGGCCCACATGTCAGACATAATCGAACCCGCTTCCCCAACATGGTTAGTCCCAGGGTCGCCACATGTACTATCAAACCGGAGCTACCGCCCACAAGGGGGAAGCTCCGGGCTATGTACCATAGCGGCACCCCCGGACCTAACCCCAGACCGAGGGAAGCTCCAGAACTGACACGTGTTAGGTGGCACCAGACCTATCTGTTCCCCATAGTACGCTCCGGAGCTACCACGTGTCCAACCGTCAGATCTTCAGCCTCCAACCTCCGGATGACTTCACAACGGCTCCGAATCTTCAAAGGGGAATCAAGGATTTCAAGACCCGATTAAGTGCCATTAATACTATTTAATGACAAACGATCGGATGACCTTAATTACCAGTAACAGTGCTATCAAAGCTCGTAACTCGGTTATTAAGAGTAATTGAGCGCATCAAATGTGTATCAATATTAGTAACCGCCAGGGCCACATTGGGCCAGGCTAACTTGTAATGGCCTGCCCTTGTACTATAAAAGGACAGGCCGACGATACATAGGGGGGACTCGACGCGCTCACTCTACACTCTCAACTCACGTTGAGCTCATACAACCAATACAACACCAACACACCCCGTGGAGTAGGGTATTACGCTCAGGCGGCCCGGACCACGTAAATCATCGTGTCTCCTGTGTCATTTTACACTTCACCTTCTTGAATCTTCGCGCGCCCACACCAAACCTCAAACTCCACAAACACCTTAGTAGTGTCGGGAGATCTGCCGGATCAAAACCACCAACAGTTGGCGCACCAGGAAGGGGCGCCTGAGATTTCAAGAATGGTGAACTTAGCTGCTGGATCATCCAACAGTCATCCCGCTGTTCAAGCTGTTGGGGGCAATCCCTCCAATATGCAGCCACCAGCAAGAACCTCAGTTCCAGCAGGAGTCACGCTACTACCACC
Organism: Tuctoria greenei; assembly: GCA_036927565.1. Taxonomy (NCBI): domain Eukaryota; kingdom Viridiplantae; phylum Streptophyta; class Magnoliopsida; order Poales; family Poaceae; genus Tuctoria; species Tuctoria greenei. Next base: position 76,346,151 of record JAYESD010000012.1, read on the forward strand.
GCCGCCTCCACCAGCAAATCAAGCTGGGCAGCGCGATGGTGCACCGGCGTCAATCACTGCGTCGGCAAATCATGACAACCCAGAACACGCGCTCCATGCAGCACGTGCTCTTCTTCAGTGCCCACCACCTCCGGACGCATCCCGGGATGCAATGGAGCAGTGGATGGCCGATGTGGAACACTTGGTTGCAGCAGCAGCCGACCGCATCAGCAACCAGGGTCCTCCTCCTTCAGGACGGGCCCCGTCGCAGCGACGGACCTTGTCTGGCAGACTTGGTCCGCACGTTTCCAACAACAGGAGACGTGCTGCGTCGCAGCAAGTGACGTCATTGCCCTCCGGGGCACGACGCACTCACACGATGTCAAGGCTCTCAACTCATGACCTCCGGGCGGAGCTTGATCGCCGATACTGTCAACAAGACGGTCGAGTCCATATTGAGCATGCTCGTGAAAGACGAGAAGCTCAGGACATTCCTGCTCCTGAAGGAGTAGGAGGAGGCTGTTCGGCCCTGGCCATGCATCTGCGTATGGTCAGGTGGCCACAAAAATTCTGGCCTCACTTGCCGAACAAGTTTGACGGAACTGTTAATCCCGTTGAATTTCTTCATATTTACTCCACTGATATCCTGGCACCTGGAGGAAATGAGGCCGTAATGGCAAAGTATTTTCCAGTGGCTTTAACTGGGACCGCCCGGTCCTGGTTTATGAGCCTTCCACCCAACTCCATCAACAGTTGGGAGGAGTTGTGCCAGCAGTTCACCGCCAACTTCGGGAGTTCATACACCCGACCAGGCACTGAACTGGACCTTTTTGCAGTCGTGCAAAAAGGGGGAGAACCCCTGCGATCATTCATCCAGAGATTCTCTCAGGTACGAAACATTATCCCTTCTGTCGGTACCCTGGGTACCATATACCCCTTGGGATTGCAAAGATCTCAAGGGAATATCATCTACTTGATTTGAAGACCTTCGGAGGCCCACATGTCAGACATAATTGGACCCGCTTCCCCAACATGGTTAGTCCCAGGGTTGCCACGCGTACTATCAAACCGGAGCTACCGCCCACAAGGGGGAAGCTCCGGGCTATGTACCATAGCGGCACCCCCGGACCTAACCCCAGACTGGGGGAAGCTCCGGAACTGACATGTGTTAGGTGGCACCGGACCTATCTGTTCCCCACAGTACGCTCCGGAGCTGCCACGTGTCCTCAGATCTTCAGCCTCCAACCTCCGGAAGACTTCACAATGGCTCTGAATCTTCAAAGGGGAATCAAGGATTTCAAGACCCAATTAAGTGCCATTAATACTATATTAACGACACACGATCGGACGACCTTAATTACCAGTAACGGTGCTATCAAAGCCCGTAACTCGGTTATTAAGAGTAATTAAGCGCATCTAATGTGTATCAATATTAGTAACCGCCAGGGTCACATGTCGGGCCAGGCTAACTTGTAACGGCCTACCCTTGTACTATAAAAGGACAGGCCGATGATACATAGGGGGGACTCAACGCGCCCACTCTACACTCTCAACTCACGTTGAGCTCATACAACCAATACAACACCAACACACCCCGTGGAGTAGGGTATTACGCTCAGGTGGCCCGAACCACATAAATCATCGTGTCTCCTGTGTCATTTTACACTTCACCTTCTTGAATCTCCGCGCGCCCACACCGAACCTCAAACTCCGCAAACACCTTAGTAGTGTCGGGAGATCTGCCGGATCAAAACCACCGACAGTTGGCGCGCCAGGTAGGGGCGCCTGAGATTTCAAGAGTGGTGAACTTAGCTGCTGGATCATCCAACGGTCATCCCGCTGTTCAAGCTGTTGGGGGCAATCCCTCCAATATGTAGCCACCAGCAGGAACCTCAGTTCCAGCAGGAGTCACGCTACCACCACCGCCGCCTCCACCAGCAAATCAAGCTGGGCAGCGCGATGGTGCACCAGCGTCAATCACTGCGTCGGCAAATCATGACAACCCAGAACACGCGCTCCATGCAGAACGTGCTCTTCTTCAGCGCCCACCACCTCCGGATGCATCACGGGATGCAATGGAGCAGTGGTGGGCCGATGTGGAACACTTGGTTGCAGCAGCAGCCGACCGCATCAGCAACCAGTGTCCTCCTCCTTCAGGATGGGCCCCGTCGCAGCGACGGACCTTGTCTGACAGACTTGGTCCACACGTTTCCAACAACAGGAGACGTGCTGCATCATAGCAAGTGACGTCGTTGCCCTCCGGGGCACGGCGCACTCACACGGTGTCAAGGCTTTCAACTCATGACCTCCGGGCGGAGCTTGATCGCCGATACCGTCAACAAGACGGCCGAGTCCATATTGAGCGTGCTCGTGAAAGACGAGAAGCTCAGAACATTCCTGCTCCTGAAGGAGTAGGAGGAGGCTGTTCGGCCCTGGTCATGCATCTGCGTATGGTCAGGTGGCCACAGAAATTCCGACCTCACTTGCCGAAGAAGTTTGACGGAACTGTTAATCCCATTGAATTTCTTCAGATTTACTCCACTACTATCCTGGCAGTATTTTCCAGTGGATTTAACTGGGACGGCCCGGTCCTGGTTTATGAGCCTTCCACCCAACTCCATCAACAGTTGGGAGGAGTTGTGCTGGCAGTTCACCGCCAACTTCGGGAATTCATACACCCGATCAGGCACTGAAGCGGACCTTTTTGCAGTCGTGCAAAAAGGGGGAGAATCCCTGCGATCATTCATCCAGAGATTCTCTCAGGTATGAAACACTATCCCTTCTATCTCTAGCGCTTCTGTCATTGTGGCATTTAGACAGGGTGTGCGGGATAAGAAGATGTTGGAGAAACTGGCGATCAAGGAGATCACCAGTGTCACAGAACTCTTCAGCTTGGCTGACAAATGTGCCAGAGCTGCGGAGGGCCGTGAAATGTACTCCAAACCACCTCCGGAGGATCACAAAAAATCCTCCAAAGGCGAAGCCACTACCTCCGGGAGTGGCAAGAAGAAGAAAAAGACCAACGGCAAGAAGAAGCCGTTGGCTGGCGCATCTAATGCTGCAGCTGCTGCAGCTCTGGGTGGCCGGGGGCCACGCCCCGAGAAGCGACCTCGATCGTCTTCTAAAGACGGTGGCAAACCCAAGGTGTGGTGTCCAATTCACAAAACGGACAGCCACAGTTTGGAAGACTGCCGGGAGGTCCAAAACCTTGTCGAGCGCTACAACAAGCGCCGGGAAGAAGCTCCTTTCCGACAGAGGGAAGGAAAACAAAAAGTTGACGAAGCTCCGGCTGAAGAGGAGTTAGGTTTTTAGGATCCCAAAAAGGTCCTAAAAGCCGTTTACACCTCCGTCGACGACGATTCTGATGTCTCTGACAATGAGCGTCGGAAGACCATGAACACCATTTTTGGTGGATCATGGGACATCACCTCCCGTCGTGTCCTCAAGACAATGCGTCGAGACATGGCTGCTGTAGCTCCTACAGCTAGGGCGGAGCCTCATCGGAAGTGGATGGACACAACCATCACTTTTGATGCTTCGGACTGCCCTCGAAGTATGGTTGGAGCAGACCAGTTACCTTTGATGGTATCTCCTACCATCAATAACATCCAGCTCCACCATATTATGGTAGACAGAGGTTCGGGGCTCAACCTCATAAGCTTCAAATCTTTTACCAAGCTTCAGCTCCGACCTTCGGATCTTCACCCCTCCCGACTTTTCTCCGGATTAGGTCCGGGAGCCATTAACCCACTCGGTGCTATTACCCTCCCCGTTACCTTCGGGACCCGGGAGAAGTATCGCACCGAGAAGTTGGTCTTTGACGATGCTCAGATCAACTTACCCTTCAATGCCATCTTGGGTAGGCCTGCTTTGTACAAATTCATGGCAACTGCTCATTATAGCTACTTGGTGTTAAACATGCCGACACCAGTAGGCGTTCTCCGGATCCGTGGAGATCGTACTGCCGGAGTAACTGCTCTGGAAGAATTTCATGCGCTTACTATGGTGCAAGAGGAGGACTCCAGGCAGGAACAAGCTCCAAAACCCCCGAGCATTCGTCAGCGGGGCTCGACTTCTGCACCTCGTGTGAAGCCAAGCGGCGACACAGACATTCCCGTCAAAGTCGTCCAAATCGGTTCCGATGCCGCTCAGACCACCTGTATATCGGGAGGACTAAATGACAAATAGGAACTCACGCTCATCGCTTTCCTCAGGGCTAATGTTGACGTGTTTGCCTGGCAACCGTCACAAATGCCTGGGATCCCCAGGGAAGTGATTGAGCACAATCTGAAGATCTACCCTGACGCCCGGCCCATACACCAGAAGCCTCGGAAGCAATCCGTGGAGCGACAGAACTTCATTCGACAAGATGTGAAGAAGTTGCTCGAAGCTGGATTCATCCGAGAAGTCTTCCATCCAAAATGGCTGGCAAACCCAGTCGTTGTGCCCAAGGCCGGTGGGAAGCTTCGGATGTGTATCGACTACACAACACTAAATAAGGCATGTCCAAAAGATCCATTCCCACTACCTAGAATAGATCTGATAGTGGATTCCACCTCTGGGGGTGAATTAATGTGTTTCCTAGACGCATATTCTGGGTATCATCAGATCAGAATGTCTAGGGAAGATGAAGAGCATACCTCTTTTATCACAGTAGATGGATTGTACTGTTATACAGCCATGCCATTTGGTCTCAAGAATGCAGCTTCAACCTTTGTACGAGCTATGTACAAAACTTTTGAAGAACTCATTAGAGACATAGTGGAAGTGTACGTCGATGACATCGTGGTCAAGGTCAAGAACAAGGAGTCACTCCTTGACACCTTACAGGCTGTCTTCGACAAGTTGCAGGTCACGCGCACAAATCTAAACCCAGACAAGTGTGTCTTCGGGGTTAGCTCCGGAAAACTTCTTGGTTTCCTGGTAAGTCACCGGGGCATAGAAGCTAATCCGGCGAAGATCAAAGCCATTGAAGACATGCGGCCACCAGCCCGCATCAAGGATGAAGCTGACTGGATGTCTAGCAGCCCTTAGCCGGTTCATCTCAAGACTGGCGGAACGGGCACTTCCCTTCTTCAAGTTATTGAGGAAGTCCGGGCCATTCCAATGGTCTGAAGAAGCAGAAAAGGCGTTCCAGGAGCTAAAATAGTTCCTCACCACCCTACCAACTTTGGTAGCTCCGAACCCTGGTGAGCCTTTGCTGCTTTACATTTCAGCAACTGACGAAGTCGTCAGTATGGTCCTGGTTGCAGAGAGACCAGAACTATCCCATGCTCAGGAATCCAGACCCCTCCGGGAGGGTCCGGAGGTTCCTGAAAGCGAGTCTTGGTCCCAGCTCCCAGACTTGAGTTCACAAAAAGTTAATTCAAAAGACTCAGACCCCTCCGGGAGGGTCCAGGTCGCTTCTGAAGAAGCTCCGGGTCCATCCAGCCAGGACCCGGAGGTCCCTGAAGAAGGTTCGGATCCCTCAGGGAGGATCCGGGTCAGTGAAGAGGAAGCTTCGGGCCCCTCCGGGAGGGTCTGGACCATCCAGCGCCCAATGTACTTCATCAGTGAAGTACTTCATGACGCCAAGACTCGGTACCTAGAGGTGCATAAGCTGCTCTATGCAGTTCTCATTGCCTACAGGAAGCTTCGCCATTACTTCCAAGCTCACAAGATTTCAGTGGTGACCTCTTAACCACTTCGAGCAATCTTGCATAATCCCAATTCAACTGGGAATATTGCAAAGTAGGCAGCGGAATTGGCTGAATTCGATCTCGAATTCTTTTCAAGGCAAGCAATCAAGAGTCAAGCATTGGCGGATTTCATGGCGGAATGGACTCCCTCTCCATCAAACCCTGGGGGCCCCAGTGAGCAGAAGCCAGAACACAAGGCTCCAGTCTTCACCGAGCCTCACTGGACCCTCTACTTCGACGACTCCATGCAAAAGCAGGGGGCCGGAGCTGGAATCCTTCTCCTCGCACCAACCGGAGAGAAGGTAAAATACATGGTACACCTTGACTTCAAGGCGACCAACAACATGGCGGAATACGAAGCACTCATCTACGGACTAAGAGTGGCACTGTCATACGGTGTCAAGCAACTATTGGTCAAGGGAGACTCATAGCTCATCATTAAGCAAGTGAAGGGTGAATGCTCCTGCAACAATCTCCAGCTAGCTGCTTACCTCCTTGAAGTCCAGAGGCTTCAGAAGGACTTCGAAGTCCTAGATCTCCACCATGTCCAGCGTGCCCACAATGCTAAAGCCGACGAACTCTCGACGAAAGCGTCAACCGGAGCTCCGGCTCCTGACGGAACTTTTGTCCGGAGGTTCTCAAAACCCACAGCTCCGCCTGCCGAGCTGAGCGAAGGGGGCGAGATCAGCATCCCGAAGCTGACGGTCCCGATGGCCCTGTTACCATGGCAGCCATCAAGGGTCGTAGGTGCTGCCGGAAGCTCCGAGCAACCCAGCACGCAAGACTCAAATGGTCAAGTTAGCTCCGACGCATGGATCTCGGAGATCCAGAGCTACTTGAAAGACAACATCCTTCCTAATGATGATGTATCCGCTGACCGGATAGTCAGATTGGCTAAAAGATACACGTTGGTAGAAGGGGATCTCTATCGGTGCGGTGCCAACGACGTCCTAATGCGGTGCATCACAAGGGAAGAAGGTTGCGAGCTCCTCGTAGAAATCCATGGAGGCGAGTGTGGGAACCACGCGTCTTCCCGCACGCTGGTCGGTAAAGCCTTCCGACATGGCTTCTACTGGCCTACAGCAATCCAGGATGCAACTGAGCTGGTGAAGAAATGCGAAGCATGCCAATTTCATGCAAAGCAAATTCACACACCGGCCCAGCCTCTACAAATGATACCTCCTACATGGCCCTTCGCCGTGTGGGGGATGGACATCTTGGGACCTTTCCCAAGAGCCATCGGAGGTTACAAGTTCCTGTATGTCGCCAGTGACAAGTTCACCAAGTGCCGGAAGCAACTCCAGTTGTGACAATAAACAAGCAATCTGCTATCAACTTTTTGCAGTCCATCGTATGCAGATTTGGAGTCCCAAACAAAATCATTACTGATAACGGGACCCAATTCACAAGCTTTGCATTTCAAGGATATTGCTAAGACCTCATCATTCAAGTTTGCTACACCTCCGTAGCTCACCCGACAAGCAATGGCCAGGCCGAGAGAGCAAATGCTGAAATCCTGAAAGGACTCAAAACACGCACCTATGAGCGCTTGAAAAAACATGGAGCCAACTGGATTGAAGAGCTTACGCCCACTCTATGGGCCAACAGGACAACTCCAAACCGGTCAACTGGAGAGACACCCTTCTTCCTGGTGTACGGAGCTAAAGCAATCCTTCCTCCGGAAATCACCTTGGGGTCACTCCGGGTCCGGACCTTCGACGAAGCCACGCAGGACCAGCTCCGGCGTGAAGACCTAGACCTCCTTGAGGAGGGAAGGTGCCAAGCAGCTGTTCGGAATGCCCGATACCGCCAAGCCCTTCGGTGCTATCATCAGCGGCATGTACACAACCGACAGCTTGAGGAAGGCGATCTGGTGCTACGGAGAATACAATCCAGAGAAGGGTTAAACAAACTTTCCCCCAACTGGGAAGGACCCTTCCGAGTGATTAAAGTATCCCATCCCGGAAGCGTTCGCTTGGCAACCGAGGATGGGACACCTCTCCCAAATCCTTGGAACATTGAGCACCTCCGTAAGTTCTACACCTAATATCACGGAGGTGAGTCTGTAGTAACTTGAGGTGTATGTTATAGAGTCATTGTACAAAGTTGGGTAGTTCCTCCGGGAGAATAGCCGGACCTTTCCCGGAAGGTCTGCAAAGTTCATGCAACGCTTGTCACAGTCTCAGGACTAAAAGTGTGGCTAACTACCCTGGGTCAAACGAGAAATGAAACACGCTTAGCCTGGTTCCGTACCCTAAGAGTGTACTTGTTTCCCCTGTACCCCGGACCTATAATGAAAGACATCTTCATGTGAAACAGGCTCCACGTGCATTTACTTTGTACAGGCTCAACATTTTTTATTTTTCTCTTTCTTGTCTATAACAAGGATGTGCAATTCTTAAGAAATTTTAGTTCGACCGGTTCAAATACGATTCGAGCTGTATTGTCAATTCTTTTGCATTCAAATATTGTTCATGGCCTACTCGCCTGAATGCCGCCAAGCCAATCTAGGGCCGGAGTGTGCTATCGACTTAGCCTGGTCAAGCACCCTAAGTACGCCACTCTACCTACACCCCGGCAGGCCGAAGTAAGGCGGGTCCAAGTACAATTGGATCCGGAAGAAAGAAGACAATGCATTCGGTTGCATTCAGAATCGTGTTTGACCTAAAATTTTCTTGAGAATCATAAGCCACAACGAAGTTATAGGCAAGGAGCGAATTTTACTATTTTTCTTGGCTTCAGTGTGCAGGAAAAATAAAAAATCCATGTTGATGGAGAAAAGACGGAGCTGACAAAGCTCCGACTCCTCCTAGGTGGCTTATAATTGATGTTAAACATTGAAAACGAGCATCACCGGAGCAACCAAGCTCCGGTAAAGCTAGGGGGGCCAGCCATCGATGCAGAATAAAAGATGGTGAGAAGATTCCACAAACGGAGTCTGCTGCCGACAAACTACGTGTTGGCAAAGGTCACTACCGGAGCTACTAAGCTCCGACACCCCGAAGGTCTAACTATCGATGCTCTACACGTTGATAGGAACTATTGTCGGAGCTACTGAGCCCCGACGGTAGTCAATACTGGAGCTTTAGAGCTCCGACAACCTCAGGGGGCCTTCACTATCAAAGACTTCGGACCTACACTCTACAAGTTCGAAGCAAACGAGTCTTCAACAAAACACAATATCCTCTTGGTACATGTTCACAATCAAATTGTGTACATCTACCAGGGGGCCAAGTGAAGACAAAAGTGTTGAAGACAAAAAACAAAATTCGCAAAAATTTGGATTTCATTCATCTGGAGACAAGGGATTACAAAATTGGGGAAGAAAAAGAGAGAATACAAGTGGGAGCTACAGAGATGGTCCTAGACCCTATTGAAGAACTGGGCGACCTTCTGAGCAACCTCTGACACGTTGGCTCGGGTGGCTTCACCTTCTCCTTCGACGGGACCTTCAAGTACCGGGTCCAAAGGGAATTGGGGATCCCGGCTGGTGTAGCACGTCAGCACATATTCTGCGACGTTCTTCGCCAGGGACTGCCCCTCTACCTCCAACTGGTCCGTGATGATGTCACCCACCTTGGAGAGATTGCTACCCGCCGAGCTCAACGCCTGCAACGCCAGGTCCGGCTCTGGCTCCGAATCATCCGGACGCACGGGACTGAAGCCCATCAGTGTCAGCGCGTCGTTGGCTTTGCTCAGGAACTCCCAAACCTGTAGGGAGTCTGCAGCCCTCAAGCCCTTCAGTTCCTCCGAGGATCTTTTGGCCGCCGCCAGTTCAGAATTCTTGCGAGCGAGACGCTCAACCTCTTTGGTATTTTGCTGAATCTTTTCAGCAACCTGCTTCTCAAGTTTTTCGAGCTCCTCCTCCCGGAGGTAGATCTTGTTCCGGCGGTCAACCAGGTCCTTCTCCCTGCCCCTCACTTTCTTCTCCCTGGCAGCGATGGCACACTCTTGCTGGTAGAGTTCCTGCCCTCGCACCCAAGCCTTCTCCTCCTCCTAAGCACTACACTCTTCCAATTTCTTGGCGCGCTCCTCGAGGCCCTTGTCAGCTAGAGCCACCTTTTCGGCGAGCTCCTCCTCCCTCTTCAAGACGTCACCCCGCAGCTCTAGGAGTTTTTGCTCTTCATCTTCGAGCCTCTTCTCCCTCTCCTCAATTGCCTCCCGGCGCTTGATGAGAGTAGTGTTAATGGCTTCAAGCCTTTCTTGGAGTTCATCAGCCGCACTATTAGCTGCCTTGGTCTGCTCATAAATGGCCCGAGATTGAGCGTCGAGGGCGCGAGTCAAGCTCTCCCTGTCATCCAATAATTTGCCCCAGTATTCCAGGCGGACCTTCTCCTGCTTGATCCATTATTTGTCATCTGCCAGCCTCGATTGCGCAGCTTGGTCTCGAAGTAGAACCGGTTACGCCACCGCCTAAGGGTTTGGCGCTCCTCTTCAAGAGCCTTGCTGTCATGGTAGAACGCCAACTGAACTTGACGCAGGCTGGAGCAAGCGTTGTCAATAGACAACGTCAGGGGAATGGGTTCCGGACCTGCTGGGGCCTCCTCTGCTGGTTCCAGCAGGTTCTCGCTTACAAAAATTGGGTCCCACTCCACAAGAGTGGTTCCCTGAGCCTCCATGGCGCTAGGGCCATCCTTCGGGATAGCCCCAGTTGCCATTGAGGAGGGTCCCGCGGAAGAAGTTCCGACCTCCGGAAGTGGTTCCGAAGGCCCCGCCGCCAGGTCTTCATTTGCCCCCAGCGACTTCATCTGGGCATTCCGACTCAGCGGCAGGCACCTCCGCCGACAACACTTCCGGAGCAGGTGCTACTTCCGGCTCCGGCCTGGACCCCTCCTCCGCTGATGGCTCGGCTGCTGGCACGACCACCATGGGTTCGAGTGCTGATGCCTCCGGAATAACTGGCCCTGAGGCCGGAGATTCAACCTCAACCGGCTCGGGCGTCGGAAGGTCTTCAACTACAACTGGCTTTGAGGCCGGAGCTTCGGAGGAGGCCGGCTCAACCGCCGGAGCTTCCTCCACATCCGGCTCACTTGCCGGGACTTCAATGACCTCCGTCTCAACCGCCGGGGCTTCGACAATTTCCGGCTCTGGGGCCAGAATTATTGCTTCCTCTGGCTCAACGGCCGAAGCTTCTTTTATCTCAGCATCAAGACCCGGAGATTCAACCTCCGGGGCAGGTGCCGCTGGCGCATCTTCTCTCCCGTGGTCCGGTGCTACCACAGAAGTCTTGGGGGATGAGTCGAGGTCCATGACCACGACAGCTGGCGCCGGAGCTATCGCAGCTTCAGCCACCACTTGGGGCGGCACCGGAACAGGAGCAGGAGCTTCTGCCCTCACAGCTTCAGCTGCTGTGGCTGAGGGTGGAGTCTCACTCCTCTTCTTGAGAACGCTGCAGATGATGGATGAAGAAACTTAAAAAATAGTTACTACAACAAAAAACTGTCTGAGGTAAAGATTAAAAATTACCTTGGGAGGCTTCTACACCAGCTTGCACGGAACCTCTTTCCCGGGCGTTCTGGGCTGACCATAGCTGCCGCCGGTGTGGAAGCTCCGGAAGGCCCCCCGGAACTCGTTGCAGCCACGGGCATTTCCTTAGTCGAGGCCCCCCTCGACCGGGAAGGACCTCCGGACCTAGAGGCCTCAACTGGCCCTGGTGCTGGAGTCGCATGCCCAGAGCTAGCACCCTGAGAAGACGCCGTTGCGGGTACAGTCGTCGCAGTTGAAGAAGACCCCCCCCCCTCCAGGGAGAAGGAGCTGATGCAGAGGTTGCAGGCCTGACGGACCTTCCGTCAGCATGCTGCAGCTTCCTCTTCCGGCTCAAGGGTTCGTCCGCCGGCTCCTTGCCCTTGCCGACGACTTCGATCCTTGGCTTCAGGGCAGGGTCAGAGCGACCTTCGGAAGCCCCAGGGATCACCACCCTAGAGGTCGATCTTCTCTCGATGACACCAAGGTCGTCAAGCACCGGCATCGTCCGACAGGGCTCCCTGCTGAACTCTACTTCCACGTTCAGAGGGAGAAAAGCTGGTGGCGGGGTCAAGTCATCACCCGCGATGTTGATGCCGTGCTGGAACTTCTTGAGATGAAACTCCAAGGTTGCCCCCGCCATGTTGGACTTCAGCCCGGTCTCGACGCGGTCGTCGTCCATCACACTGTTGAGGGCCCAAGCGAGTTTTTCTCTCCTCTTCAGCGGTGCCCACCTGTTGACCAGGAAATTGCAAAATACCGCCTGAGGAGTTAATCCTCCCTCCACGCACTGGCGGATCCTGGTCAGAGCAGGGTTGAAGGCATCCAACAGCACCAGAGCTTCACTCCAGACTGCAGTGTCGATGTTGGGGAGGCCTTCGGGCAGCTCCAGCTTATCGTGCACCTCCACCCGGATGAATATCCAGTCCTTCTTCCAATCATCCCACTTTCCATATGGAAACGACCGGAGGTACTTGAATGGACACTTCTTGCGCTTCACGAAGTAGTAGAAGCCAAGTTACTCATTACTCCTGCTGGTGGTATGGACAGTGAAGAAGGTCCGAAAGAGTTCAATGCAGGGGGATGCCCACCCACATTTCACAGAAGTGGATGAAGACAGACACAAGAAGAATGGAGTGGGGTCCAAGGTGGTACAGCTGCAGACCATAGAAGTCTAGCAGCATCAAGAAAAAGGAGGAAAAAAGTGGGATCAACCCCACCATGGCGTACGAAGAGAAGTACACCATTTAGCCGGCGTGCTCCTTCTCGAACGGGAGCTCTCCCTCGGCGCGGACAAGGCGGTTGAAGAAGTCCGAGGACCATCCCATGAGGGCCCGGACCTTCTTCAGGTCACCTTCAGTCTTCAAACGGCTCTCGCGGAGACCTAACTCCATCGCGGCACAGCAAGGCAAGAGAGGAAAAGCGAGCACAAGTTGGGAGTTTGAGCGCAAGATCAGATGAGAGGCGTAAAGAACCCCATACGGTGCACACTTTCCTTCTTAAGTAAGCCCTCGCAACGCTTGGATGGAAACCACAAGGAAGTCGAAGATACTACTCACAAATTCCAGCCAACAGATGACAAGAGGGCTCGGGACCACCCAGACGATCAAGTCGAGGTTCTTACCCAGGCGAACGGTTGTCATCATGAGGCGGGAAACCCGAAGGCGGCGGCCTGACAAGGCGCGCAGAACCGATACGATTTTCGCATCGGGAACCGGCGACCTTCAATTGCGTGAGATCCGCACGCCAAAGATCTTATTTGCCGCACACGAGATATGCCACACGGCGAAGATTTAACTCCAAACCATCGCCAACGGCACATCCGAAGACCTTTGAAGACTCAGTTCAAAAGTCGAAGGATGGACCCACCTCCGGCGGAATGACTTCACCCAAGGGGTCTTCCCCAGAGGTGGGCCCAGGGGGCCACTGTCGGTACCCTGGGTACCATATACCCCTTGGGATTGCAAAGATCTCAAGGGAATATCATCTACTTCATTTGAAGACATTCGGAGGCCCACATGTCAGACATAATTGGACCCGCTTCCCTAACATGGTTAGTCTCAGGGTCGCCACGTGTACTATCAAACCGGAGCTACCGCCCACAAGGGGGAAGCTCCGGGCTATGTACCATAGCGGCACCCCCAGACCTAACCCCAGACCGAGGGAAGCTCCGGAACTGACACGTGTTAGGTGGCACCGGACCTATCTGTTCCCCACAGTACGCTCCGGAGCTGCCACGTGTCCAACCATCAGATCTTCAGTCTCCAACATCCAGAAGACTTCACAACGGCTCCGAATCTTCAAAGGGGAATCAAGGATTTCAAGACCCGATTAAGTGTCATTAATACTATATTAATGACACATGATCCGATGACCTTAATTACCAGTAATGTTGCTATCAAAGCCCGTAACTCGGTTATTAAGAGTAATTAAGCGCATCAAATGTGTATCAATATTAGTAACCGCCAGGGCCACATGTCAGGCCAGGCTAACTTGTAACGGCCTGCCCTTGTACTATAAAAGGACAGATCGACGATACACAGGGGGGACTCGACGCGCTCACTCTACACTCTCAACTCACGTTGAGCTTATACAACCAATACAACACCAACACACCCCGTGGAGTAGGGTATTACGCTCAGGCGGCCCGAACCACGTAAATCATCGTGTCTCCTGTGTCATTTTACACTTCACCTTCTTGAATCTCCGCGCGCCCACACCGAACCTCCAACTCCGCAAACACCTTAGTAGTGTCGGGAGATCTGCCGGATCAAAACCACCGACACAGTCCAGTCACCCTCAAACCCTGGGTCATGACTCAAATCAGTCTCGACCCATGTACCATCAACTGTGGACGACTGTCAAGCTAGCCACTTGGATTATACTACGCCCTGCCCATACAGGATCATGTGGTCGCACTGAAGGGAATTCAGGTGAGATGTCAAAACAACTCGGTCCTTAAGGCTCACCAGGACAGCCACCATACACCAAGTCAAAAGTCTACCACCACGGTAGTGCTTACACCAACACGAACCAGTCCGCCCCGGTCTCAACTGATGAATACTCCCTCCCAATGTACAACAAAAACATCATCAAATAATATCATCATCTTAGTATGCCTTCTCTCAATCACTCAGTCACAAATACTTGCAAATGCATAATCTATCATACATGCAACAAGGAATAATCCTCACATAGGTGCGACATGAGCAAAAAGGGATCGATGAAACTTGCCTTTGCTACCGTCCACGGCGTCGAACTCCTGGTCTTGTGGCTGCTCCGGGTTCTCCTCCGGCACTTGCTCTGGATCGGCACGTGCGCACAAACAATCATACAAACAAAATACACATATATTAATACATCATACCACAAATAGTTGTATTAAATAGATTATGAGTATTTATGATTTTTAGAAGAAGAATCGTGTTAGACAGAGTTCATATGTGTGAGTTACAGATTTTACAATGTAGTGATTGGATTAATTATGAAATCAATATTAACTTTGGAGCTTAGGCACGCTGCTGGCTTGGTTCTTTTGTTGAACTGTACCAGGATGTTACGGCTGCACAGGACAAGGCTTGCTGGCAGCTGGGCTAATTCAGGTTTAGCTAAATTATGGTCCACCTAATATAGAGATTAGCTAACCATGGGCCTGCATATACACTACCAGAAGATATACATTGCACGGCCAACAATTCAGAGAAAGGAATGAGGTTTTAAGGCTAGTGGCCTGGTCTGCTTGGACTGAGCGTGATGATCATGGGCTGTGGGCCATCAAGGCTGCTAGGTAATTAGTGTATGGACCCACTAATCTAAGTATTAGCTTCCAGGACAACCTGTTAGAAGTATTTTACAAAGAGAACGGAGGTGCTCGTATTCCTCCCCCACGAACCCTATATGCCTACTCGATTCAGGAAAAATGGAAGGAGGGGAGGACTCCGAGGTAGGGAACCGCGTCTCCAGGCTACAACGCCCCCACTGCAGGCAGCGATTTGGGGAAGGGGCGACTGGATTTGAGGTGACTTAGATGAACGGCGGCCATGAGTGCTGGAGGTCACTGCTAGCTCGGTAGAGAGGAAGAACCGGCCAGGGAATAGGTCTGGGAGGCGGAGGGGAGCTCTGAGAAGCTCACCTTGGTGGCAGCTCAGGTGGGGAAGGCTGCTGGCAGAAGATCGACGGTCGCCTCGTACGCGCCCGCTGCGCAGCGAGGAGGAACGAAACGGTGGAGCTCTGGACTGGTTCGAGTGAGTGAAATGTGAGGATAAGGACGGCAGTGCTAGGTGGTAGATTTTTATATATGCTGGGGACTCTACATAGGTGAAGGTTAGATGGAGGCAGTAAATAAGCCGGACTGTGAATGGGAGTGATGGCCGCTGCTTTGCGTGAGCGTGTGGTGGTGTTTGCCGCCTATTGTGAATTCGCAGCACGCGTGCACGCCGAATGATCGGAACGGTGCATCGACTAGCAGTTGACATGATTCGACTGATGTGACGATACGATCGTGGTTCGCGGGGTACAAACTATGAGGATTAAGAGAAGCGCGCCAAGACTGCTGTCGTAAGTGGACAATCCGCTAGTTATCTATTTAATTGGTCTTGTTTTATATTTTTATTATTTTATTTAAATTTATTCTTATTTAGTCACTTGATTATTTTATAAACTCGTTTTATTAATTTATAAAAGACTGGATGTTACAATTGGTATAGCTGAGAGAACTGAATTGACAATGATTAATCTAACAGCTTGATTTAAGAACTTTGATGTAGCTGAGAGTCCCCTTTCTATCTTGTTCATCATCCCCTCATATTGTCTTACTCTGGGCTTGATTAGGTCTTGGGGCAAGCCTAGGTATATAATTGGGAAGTCTTGGAGTTGGCAGCCAAAAAATCCTGATAGATACCGGGCCTTGTCCTTGGATACATTAATAGGTACCAAAGAAGATTTTTTGAAATTTACTCGTAGTCCACACTACGTGAGAAAGGCTCATTCGAGACGAGCCCCCACAAAGAACGGAGACGAGCAAATAGCGCATCTCCGTCGTCGCGTCTCGCATTACATAGTAATCGAAGACAAGCAACGGGCGCGTCGCCTATAATTATATATGGGAGATAAGCTTCAAAAAGGCTCGTCTCCTTTCTGTGAGAAATCCGAGACGGGCTGAGTCGAGTCATCAGTGATGCACTATTCTAGACTCGTCGCCGATGAGTACACATGGGAGACAATCTTTAATTGCAATCAACATTAATGGAATTTAGAGATAAACATAACCGCAATCACATTGCACTTTAGAGATAAACATTTGCAACTTAATGATACACATTTCAACTCGGATATATATATATATATATATATATATATATATATATATATATATATATATATATATATAGACACACACACATTACAATTTCAGACATAGACATTTTGCAATTCATAGTTTATACACATTGCATGCCTTCTAAACTATACATTAACTATACATTTCAGACTTATATTCCTATGAAGCTCCCATCAATCGTTCTAAACTGTACCGTCGAGCTTGTTCCAAAAATTCAAGTAGTAAAATTTTGACAGTGATACCAGGACACCACCCCTTACGAAATACCAAATTAAGCAATATAAGAAACCACTTCAAATAAGTTTAGCAATAATTACTAATTACTTGAGCTACTATCTTACAATCTCTTGATCAAGAACTCTAAGGCAGAGTGCTCCTAAGCAATAGACATTCGTGTGGAAGAAACTAGGTGGAAAGGCGCATCTTGGAGGTACTATGGGATATTCCTCTGAGAAGGAGATTTTCAGTGGGTCCTAACCACCTTCCAAGTCAGTCTATAAAGGAAATTCATTAATAAGGGACGATGGTTATACTGGATTGTGCAGTTTAACTGGACAACAAGTGACGCAAATGGCGAGCCATTAAATTGCAAAATCGAAAACAAACAAGACAAAACATAACCAGTGGTGCAAAAGCAAAACTACAGAGGTCATTGAGTTCATCAGTTCATTGCAAAACTACATACAACCATGCGATCGGTGTGCCATATGTACATACATGAGGGTGGTTCTTGTGCCACGCCAAGCGCTCCTCCTTGAACCGACCACACACCAAGTCGATAACAAATTTCCCAGCCATGAACTACATATAAAGTGGAATATAAGTAGCATAGAATAGGAGAGAGTAGTGAAGGCAAGGATGGTATGGTGAGGACAACGATGATGACAACAATGATGGAGAATATTGGACGGCAGGCAACGGTCACACTAGAATGGTCTTTAGGGCGAGAGATCGAAAATTTGCTGAAAACTTAGCTAAGTGTTCGAGTAAAGCGCTCGAGAGCTTAAATAGCTAGGTCCAAAGGGAGACGAGCCAGAAAAAGCGCGTCTCTGATCATTGACAAAGGGAGATGGGCGGGAGAGAAGCTCATCTCCCTTTTGCATCCTTTCGTTTGCCCGAGGCGAGTGGCGGGTGGTGGGAAGAACTTAATTTGCAGCGGGTGGTGCCAAGAACATAATTGCGGACGGTGGTGCGATGAACTTAATTATGGTCGGTGGTGCGGAACATGGGACTGGCGTGCGACCTTTGGTTTCCCTGAGGCAAGCGATTTTGAAGCGTCCCATCATCCCATCAATGCGCGCAAAACAATCTGCTCCATCATTCCGCACAGATTTTATATAAGACGCGCCATCGTCGACTACTCCATAGTTCTCCATAAGTGCGTCTCCCTTTTGCATCCTGTCATTTCTCTTCATCTTCGTCTTATATAAGAAGCCACCCACCATGGCCAACATTCTGCTGCCAAGCCCGCCGAGGGAGCCACCCTTCAATAAACAGTGTTGCGACTCCTCTGAGCGGTTCAAGAACGACCAGCGCCTTGTTATGGCGTGAGATGCGTACAATAGTATGTCTCGCATGATGAGGCCCTTGGATCTGGGTACCCTTCCAGATTTTACTGGAATGGATACCACCGGCCACTACCTCTACGCCCTTGGCCGACCGTCTCCACACTCTGTTCGAGACGATGGCCCAGGAGCTCAACGCCGAGGGCCGCAGAAACCTGGTGGCGGCGACGGCGAGGAACCTCGGTCTCGAGGTTCCACCATCGGAGCAACTGACCCAGGCTCCTAGGGAGCCTGTGCCGGAGGAGGAGGGGGAGGAGGAGGACGAGGAGGAGGAGGAGGAGGAAGAGGAGAAGTAGGATTTAGTTTTTCTTTTGTTGTTTTTCTTTTCTGGTGCCTTCTTGTACTTCTTCCTTGTGTTTTGTAATATATTGTGTTAATGAATGAATGTGTTATCTGTGTTCATATGTGTGAATGAATATTATCTTGTGTGTTGATCTGTGTGAATGAATGAATGTTATCTTGTGTGTTCATTGTGTTCGCTGGGAATGACAATTAATAAGGAATGGAGAATTGATTATTTTTTGAATTACATCAGACTAATTTGATTAGTGAAGGTGCTCTACATTGGAATGACAATCTATTTTGTTATCAAGTGAATGTGCTCATTCGTTCAGTGAATGTGTTCACCTCTTTGTGATATCAGGTGAACGAAGCAAAAGGGAGAAGATCACGAAGTACGCCCGTGAATTGGAGATGCAATAATAAAAGGAGACAATCTTTTTGTAAAGCCCGTCTCTCTTTTGTCAAAGGAGCGGGCGCGTCTCGGATATTAATTTAAATGTGACGAGCCGTAAAGTAGTTCGTCTCCTTTTACACTCCACGGAACTATGTACAGATCCTTGCTAAAGTGGGCGTGTCTCGTTTACCCATATCAGAGACTGTCGCATTTGCTCTCATCATTGATCTTTGTCTCCTATTTGAGTTCCTTACGTAGTGCCAGTTGATTGTGAGAAGGAGTGGAGGATACCTTTGAGGCAGAAGAGCTCCTTTTGTGTTGCTTTCATGACAATCTATGTGTCGTCGGCATATTGCAATATTGTGAAATCTGGAGATGACGTATCCAAGATTGGCGAGAGAGTAGGGCCATTTCCATAGCCTTATTCACAATTTACTGTAATAATCAGATGCTAGTATGAATAAAAGAGGGGATAAAAGGATCCCCTTGCCTGACGCCTCTTTTGCAATTGAGTGGTCTACCTGGTACGCCATTTAGTTGAATGGATGAAGATCCAGAGTAGTCAGAAACTCAAATAGGAGACAAAGATTAGCGACGAGCGCAAAGGTGGTCGTCACTGATATGGGTAAACGAGACGAGCCCGCTTTAACGAGGATGCTGATTCACGAAAGAAAGGCGCGACTAAGCGTAAAAGGAGATGTGCTACTATATGGCTCGTCTCATTTAAGAAAATATCCAAGATGCGCCTGCACCTATGATAAATGGGAGACGGGCTTCTGTCAAAGCTCGTCTCCTACTGACAAAAGGAAATGAGACGGGTTTTACCGAAAGCTCGTCGCACCTGCTCCTCTGCCAAAAGAGAGACGTGCTTAACAACAAAGCATGTCTCCTATTCTCGGCATCTCCTTTGGCTTCGTGATTTTCTCCATATTTTTGCTACGATTCACTTGATATCACACATACATGAACACATCACTGAACTTAGTGCACATTCACGTGATAACTAAATCATTCCAATGTAGAGCACCTTCACTGTAGTCTGATTTAAATAAAAAATAGTATTTATGAATTGTAATTCCTGAGGAACACGATGAACACACCACACATTCATTCATTCATTCATTCATTCATTCATTCACACAGTTGCAAGATAATATTCATTCACACAAATGAACACATATAAATTTCATTATTTAACACAATATATTACAAAACACAATAAAAAGGTACAAAAGGACACAAGAAAAGAAAAACATCAACTAAAAACAACAAAAGAAAAACTGAATCTTACTCCTCCTCCTCCTCCGGCGGCGACTCCGCCGCTGGTCCAACATGAGCCTAGGTCAGCTGCTCCGGCTGTGCTGGTTGCTTCGGCTGCACCGGCGGTGCAACCCCACGACTGAGGTTCCTCTCATTCATCACCACCAGGTTATTACGGCCCTCGGTGCCAAGCACCTGGGCCATCGTCTCGAACAGAATGTCGAGACGATCGGCCACACCTGTGAGGACATAGAGGTTGTGGCCGGTGGTACCCAGACCCTAGGAACTCATGGCACGAGACGTACCGCTCGCCTCGGGGAAACAAAAGGTTGCACGCCGGTCGCACGCGTCTCTGCACCATCACGACCGACATTAAATTATCCACAGTTCTCGTGTCGTGTGTCTCTCTTTGTCAACAACGGAAGATGAACTTATATTCTTCGCCTGTCTTGCTTTTGTGTAGCGCGTCTTGCTTTTATCTCCCGCGTGTCTTTTCCACCTCAAGCTGTGCTTTTCACTTACTGATCGACCAACACCAGCGCGACCGCCGCCCCTGTTTGACCAACTTCCAGAGCGACTGCTGCCTCTGCTCACCATCGCCGTCGTCGCCGTCCTCACCATCGTCACCGTACTGTCCTTTGCGGTTGCTACTCCCTCCTATTCTATGCTACTTATATTCCACTTTTTATGTAGTTCATGGCTAGGTTTGATATCGACTTTGCGCGTAACTGACTGAAGGAGGAGCCTTGGCGTGGCGCAAGAACCATCCCCATGTATGTACATATGGCACACCGATCGCATGGTTGTATGTAGCCCTGCAATGCACACCGATCATCGTGGATGCCGCGACCGCGCTCCTCAACATCTCCATCTCAAGTGTGGATGTCGTGGCCCACGCTGTCGTGGTTCCGGATGCGATCGTCGCCGTGGCCTCCGACTTCGCGATCGTCTTCTTCGGCCTGGATGCCGCCGTCCTCGATGAGGTGAAAGATTGGGGATTTTTTTGGACCCTAAATTGGGCAGGCGACTCGATCTCACGTTGGTGCAGTGGTGCAGCTAACAGATCTGTATGCAATGTACAAAGTGGCTAAATCAGGAAACACCCGAGAAGAAAAACGGTGAGACCAACGAGCTGCTCGGTGAGCAGCGAACACCCGAGAAGAAAAACGAGGAGGAAGGGCACCTTCCTCAGTGCGAGCTGCATGTCAAGAAGAAAAACAGTGAAGTGAGAAGATAAATGCGTTGTTGGCCTTTGCTGGCTTGGAGGAAGGGAGAGAGCGTGAGCAAGTGGGCAAGCACTGCTGCGATGTGATGATGATGTGACAAGGGAGCAGGTCAAGTGGGCAGCTGGATGGAAGTAGTGCTGGTGGGAGAAGTGGACAAATTATTATGGTGGAGCAAGATGGGTGGATGTGAAGGGATCTGCCAAAAGACTGTTGATTGGTGGAGAAGTGGAAGCGCGGACAGCGGGCGGTATTTTCACAGAAGGTAGTTTTTAAAAACCGCATGTGATAATGAACATTATCACAAGCGGTTTTATTGCAGAACGCCTGTGAAATTTCATATCTTTTCACATGCTTGTTGTTTTGTTATAGACCACTTGTGATATTCTATTATCACAGACGACTATTAAGTTATTGGACATTACAAGCTTTTTTAATGGACCGCCTGTATAAAAATAAGAGGCGCCTGAGAAGATGCTTTTTGTAGTAGTGATTGTCATTTTCTAGAAGTGGGATGTTATTGATTCTCATGCGTTTCAATGCTGCAGCATGAAATTTTTTGTTGATTGATCACCAACATTTGTCCATCTAATTGTATACCTATCGTTCCAGTATTTGTTCTGATAGAGTAGAAGCTTTTCAATGTGTACTCTTATAATTCTGCTAAAATTCCATTCTTGGATAAATAGAGGTCTAATAAGTTATTCTAGTATGTCCATCATCTGTAGAAGTTTTTGGGATTCCTGAATCAGCTTGGGGAGGTTGCTTGTGCTTTTGCTCCATATTAGATGCTTTCACATATCTATTCCACGTATGTTCGACCAACACATATAATCCTTGCCTCTCTAGCCAGTAAGATTCAAACCTGAAGATTTGAGATCTTGGTATGGATGTGCTGACTTGTATTTTGTACGGAATATGGTCTAAAGTGATTCTTGACAGTGGTAGCATAAGTGTGTTTTGGATATGGTGAGGTCCATTCCGAGGTAATCAGGCACCAATCGAGTTGTTGAAGAAGGGGACATTCTTGCATACTGCTCAAGTGCATTTTTTATCCTTCGATGGGATTTCTATCATTCCAAGATGGCTAATTATTGAGTTGCATGTCTCCATATCTTGAATATTTCCACCTGGTCTGTTTCTATTTAATACCGATCTGCAAAAGTTAAAATCTCCGATGAACATCCATTTTTCGTTAACAGCTATGTCCAGATTCATAATCCAATTGACAAAGTTGACTCTGTCTTGTCCATGATAGGGACCATATATGTTAGTAAGAAGCCATGTGTCCTTGTTCAATTTGGAAGTAAATCTGATGGTGAGGGCAAAGTGTTCCGAATGTACTACTTCCCCATAAAATTTATTCCCATTCCAACCTGTGATGATGCCCCCAGAAGTCCTCTCATGTTCCACCCTAAGATGTTCCAATTTCTGTATTTGTTTGTAGCCATGATCTAGAATCCAAGTTGAGTTGCGAGACATGAGTATAAAGGCAGGTACTGCCTTTAGGGCAATTGGCCAATCCCAATATGTAATAAGCAGTAGGCATGAAGAAATCAATATATATATATATATATATATATATATATATATATATATATATATATATATAGATGCCCATAAGAAATTGAAGACAGCTAGCATATAGCAGAGAGTAACCAGAGCATGAAGATTAAAACATCTGGTTCAGCGGAAACATAAAAGCATACGAGTACATAAATTAGGTCCCCATACTTCATTATATTTAGAACAAAATAAAAGCTCTTCAGAGAGCAACATTCTGTCAGGCCTTTGCTTCAGAGAGAAATTATTTGATCGATCCATCGTTACTTTAATCTTCAGCTTGGTTCCTGCTACCTGCTTCAGCATCATTCTTTGCAGCGAGCAGCATGTCAACGGTAACCGCCGAAGCGGCTACCCGACACTTCACTACTACAATAAAGTTCATCTCAGGCGGTTTCAAACATATTATCACACGCGGTTTTAAAAACCGCCTGAAACGATGAGCCTGTGAAAATAGACGATTATTGCAGGCGGAAACAAAATCCGCCTATGAAAATGCATTATCACAGGCGGTTCTTTATTACCAACCGCCTGTGATAAAGCATTACCATATGCGGTTCTTTATTGCCGACCGCCTGTGATAAAGCATTTATACAGGCGGTTGTTTATAACCAGACGATCTCTCAAAAATGATATTATTAGCGTTCAATCCGATTATTTGCATTCAATCTGATTATTAGCATTCAATTATTAGCGTTCAACCCGGTGTGATGACTTTCGATATCGTCCCAATCTACTGAGATTGATTACCAAAATCGTAGAGCTAACTTAGAAGCAATACACTCGTTCTGTACGCGTCAGTTAGCCTTGTCGCTGCGGACGAAGAACACCAAATTTCACGGACAGAAGGAATTTTTTTCGCCGAAGATTGAAAAAAAAAATATATGCAATTCGGAACAGAATGTATGGGTGTCGAGGTGCTCAGATTCTATGGGCGTATGAGTCTATCACGGAGTCTCCCACCAGCACAAGGAATGTTTTTATAATCACTGCACCATCTTGCATCACCATCCCTTGTTCTCCGTTCTCTGATTCTAGGAAGAAACCAAAGCACATGAGCTGATTGAGAGAGAAAGAAAAGAAATGGAGAGAAGAATTTAGAGGCAAGAGTAACAAGAGATCTGACTCAGGTCCAACGGATGAAACCCCCAAAGTGCTACCGCTGGTTGCATCTCGGGAGTTGGCAGCCTGAAAACCCAGATCTGCCGGCAGAGACCGGCGGCAGACCATTGGGACAGTGCTCCCTGAAATCACACGTGAAGATAAGAGAAGCAAAAGAACTAGTAAAAACCAACAGGAACTCAATCGAAGCAAAAGAACTAGTAAGAACGAACAAGGACTCAAGAGAACCAGCAGGAACGCAAGAGAAGCGGAAGAGCGGTTGTGGCGGCGCTAGTTACATTGAAGTGTTGAAGCGAAGATGCTGCTGAGGGCAGGCATGCGGGGGGTTATATGGTGCACGAGGGAGGGGAAGTGAAACCCTAGTTGAGTTCCAGCGTGGGCTGCGATCAATATCTAGGCTGGGCCGGAGACCTACCGCCTGTTACCGACCGACTGTGAAAATAAGTGTATTTTCACAGGTGTTTTTTAACGTCCAACCGCCTTTGATATTGTGTATTATCACAGGCGGTTTGTACTATAAACCGTCTGTGATAATCCATATTTTTCACAGACGGTTTTTAATTACAGACCGTCTGTGATATATTATTATCACAAACGGTTTTTTTATGCACTTTACATCACAGGCGTTTTTCTTTACGAACCGTCTGTAAAAAAAAATTGAGAGGTGTCTGTGAAAATACTTTTTGTAGTAGTGCTTGTCGATTGCTATAGAATGTAAAACATAGTCTAGAATCTCAGGAAAATTGAAATCATCATTCGCAAGATCATCTTTGTCAGGGAATTCTATTGAGTTATCATGGACAGGAAATAGGGAGTTACCGTCGTTGTCACCATACACCTTTCTTGATTTTCTTGTCTCGCGAGTTGGATAGAGAAGCTGTGGATTGCTTGTCTTTGAAGCCTTGTGTGCAGGATTTGATCCTCTTGCTTCTGCGAACCGAGTTGTCCACTAGTGGTTGTGCTTCCAATTTCTTGGCAAGGGCCGAGTCAGCATCCGTTCAGCCGTGAATGTCTTATACTTTTTCTAGGGGGCTTGGCTTGAGCTACCCACTATATCATAATGTCCTGCTTCCAGAATTGTATCTGTCATGTCCATATTGCTATCAGGGATCTTCGAAAAAGGCTCTTTTCCAGCTTCATTAGGGATTTCTTTGATGATAACTTGCTGGTGGTAGCTTCCCTTCTTTGAAACTGAATCGGGAGTCCATCAATAGTATATGAGATGAACAGTTCACCCGAGCTCATTGCCATACTGTGTTGCCAGTTCCTTATGCTGTTTGGAATTTTCTGGACCAGAGAGTCATGCAGAGAAGTCGGGTTACTAGTGTTTCCAGTCTGAGGTGGATGCTTGACATGTTGGGCCTCTTGTGCCTGATCCGGCCATTAGTGAGTTTATTGGCTGATCTTGCTGGGGTATGTTATTGTCACTGATGGAAGAATAGGCTTGCACAATAGATTCCGAGAGGTCCATTTCTTGTTGCGGTTGCTGTTGTTGTGCTGGTTGTTAAGAAATTGGGGTAAGCTGACCTCTAAGCAGCCTTCGTGTTAATTTATATAGAAAACTTACTGACCTCTAAGCAGCCTTCGTGTTGATTTATATAGAAAAATTACAGGGGGTGTGGCACCAACAAATAGAGAAGGGATTGAGATAAAGCTAAACAGATTTGATCTCTAAAGAAGATATGCTATCTATACAAGATCTGATTCTATTTCTAAATCTGTTGTGCCGCACATATATGATTACAACCAACCTATTCTATGTAACCTTCAAACTCTTTCTTGGACACCGTAACTCACTTGGAGATATCCTTCGCTGGAGCCCATAAGTAGTACGATGAGCACTATCGTTATTTCATGTGTCTACCCCCCCCCCCCCTCAACCGAAGCAGCCCATGTTGAGGTTGAATTTTTTTTTTTTGCTTTTGTGTAGTCAACGGTTTTGTGAGCCCTTTACCAACTTGATCTCTTGTTGATATAAACTTCACCTACAAAGTCTTGTTGGCCACCTTCTCTCTGACAAAGTGATAGTCTATTTCAATATGTTTGGTTCTAGCATGAAACACAGGATTAGCAGTCAAAAGGTTGCTCCCAAATTATCACACCACAAGGTTGCAACCTCTGACTGCTGAATATTCAACTCCTTTAAAATAATCTATACTCAAATTACCTCTGCCATTGCATTTGCTAATGACTTATATTCTTGTTCAATGGAAGAACGAGAAACCGTTGCCTATTTTCTGGCACTCTAGGATATTAAATTTGCACCTAGGAATATTGCGAATCCACTAGTGGATCTTCTATCATCGAAACATCCAGCCCAATCAAAATTAGAAAATGCATTTATTCCATAACTCACTGTTCCTTGAATATATCGCAATTTTCTTTTTACCATAGTTATATGGATTGTTGTGGGAAGATGAAGGTATCGACCGACTTTATTTGCTGAGAAAGCCAAGCCTGGTCTGGTCAATGTTAGATAATGCAATGCATCTACAATACTCCTGTATTTTTTACCTTCTTCTATGCGGGGGGCTCACCAACATAAGTTGAATATTTTTCCGTGCTAGCTAAAGGAGTGGAGACAGTCTTACACTTTTCCATACCCGCTTTCTTGATAATTTCTTCTGCATATTTTGTCTGATTTAGTAAGGTTCCTTCCTTTACTTTGAATACTTCAGTTCCAAGAAATAATGAAGTTCCCTAAGAACTTTTCGAATATTTCAAATTTATGACACATAAAGTATATTCATGTGAATTTACTAAAATCATCGATAAAGCTCACGTAACAACTATTTCTTCCAATGGAATTGGGAGCAGGACCCCAAACATCTGTAAAGACTAGTTCTAAAGGGTACTTGGACACACTGATAGATTTAGGAAAAGGCAATTGATGACTTTTTCCTTGCTGACACGCATCACACACTTGACTGGTACTCGGATCTACAGAACATGGTAGATCATTATTATTGACTAGTTTACTGACTATAGCCATAGAAGGATGACCTAGCCTATCATGCCACTTTATTAAAGGCGGCTTTGTTACTATGAAGGCGCATCTGGAGGAAGACTGCTCAAGGGACAACCATGGGTAAAGACCACCTTCACATCTGTCGCGACAGAGTTTTCTTCGTGACTTTGTCCTTCACCAAAAAATAATGAGGATGATATTCAAGGAAAATGGAATAATTGGAAGTGAGTTTATGGATAGAAAATAAGTACTTGTTGATAGAAGGAACACGAAGAGTATTGTGGATACGTAGATGTTGATCAAGAGTTTTCAAAATAGAACTACCAATAGAATAAATTTTCATACCTGAACCATTTGCTGTATGAACCTTCTCTTGTCCATTGTACTTCTCTTTAACTTAGAGCTTGTCTAGCTCCCCCAAAATATGGTCTATAGCTCTAGTTTCAGTGTACCAATTAGTGTCTACTCCATATAAGGATGTGACATTATTGGCTGATTTTCCCCCGTCTTGAACTCACGATAAAATCTTTTATAGCATCTGATGACTGTGTGTCCGAACTTGTCAGAAAGTTGACATTGCGGTCCTGAGTTACTTCCACATCTTCCTCTTCCTCTGCGGCCTCCCCTGCCGCGAGTACCACATCCACATGTGGTATAGTTTGTACTATACTGGTACTGGACTGGATTCTGGCGCTCCAATCGTGCTTCTGTTGCTAATAGCTGTGCAGACATATATGAAAGTGAGATGGAATATGTTCTAGTACTTACTTTTTCAATTAGAGAGTTGTAGTCCGCGTCTAGGCCAACAATAATACAGGCCACAACATCATCATCTTCTAGCTTCTTATCTGCAGATGCCATCTCATCTGCATATTCCTTCATCTTGGCAAAATATATGCTGCTGCCGTCATGTCTCCTTTTCTTGTACTAGAGAGCTTGGCACGTAGATGCATTACACGCGCTCGTGATTGAGATGCAAAACTTTCTTGAATAGACTTCCATACCTCAATTGATGACGAGAACATCGCTACTTGAGCGAGTACTTCCATGGACAAGGTGGAGTTTAGGAAACTAAGGAGCTGCTGGTCCTGTATTCCC
Organism: Tuctoria greenei; assembly: GCA_036927565.1. NCBI lineage: Eukaryota > Viridiplantae > Streptophyta > Magnoliopsida > Poales > Poaceae > Tuctoria > Tuctoria greenei. The sequence continues at coordinate 76,374,084 of JAYESD010000012.1, forward strand.
ATGTTGCGTATTCCGGGTTTGGTACCCGTTTCTTCACCTTGTTTGCATCTTCGATCTCAATCTATTCATGTGACTTGGTCTTGCTTCCATCTAGGAAGCCATAACGTTGAGCACCTCGGATTGTCGGGATGACTTGGGCCTTCCACAAGAGATAATTGTCTCATGTGAGTTTGTCCACTTGATGATTCATAGTATTGAATCCCGAGGCTCCTGCAGTGGATGAAGAACTCATGAAATTCCTGGTCGACATGCCCCTCTCTTCTCTATATAGGTTTTCTTCTCGGCTGCGCAGAGGTTCTTCTCTCTTCTGGTTGCAGGCTTATGGCGTAGGCTCTGGGTAAAGGTCTTCAGCAACAACTCCCCTCGGCAAACTTTTCTCTTGGTGGAGACTTAACCGGCCCTAGTTACCATGTTAATAATTTGTGGTAAGCTGACCTCTACGCAGCCTTCGTGTTGATTTATATAGAAAACTTAAATGAGGAGGCACCAACAAATAGAGAATGGATTGAGATAAAGCTAAATAGATTTGATCTCTAAAGATCTGTTTCTATTCCTAAATCTGTTGTGCCGCACATATATGATCACAACCAACTTATTATATGTAATCTTCAAACTCTTTCTTGGCCACCGTAACTCACTTGGAGATATCCTTCGCTAGAGTCCATAAGCAGTATGATGAGCACTATTGTTATTTCATGTGTTGTAACACTGGCTGGTGCTCTTGAGCTTCTACTTAGTCTTGAGCTTGCTATCCCAGCGGAAAGTGCCCTCCTTGCAACAGGAAATTGTGAAAGCCTTGCCCGTTGTGTTCTTCAAAGAGATGAGGATTGCTGTTATGCGGGGAGCATCTTGTTCATCGGCAGGGAATTGATAGATGAATGCCGAGTTGAAGATATAAATAGGGATGGTCCATTATCAACACTCTCCACCCTTGTCAGATCCATGTTTAGTTACTAAACTTCTAGGAATATCTTGACTGTCTTCAACCATTATAAGTGCCAAGACTCTAGCAACATTATGGTCTTCAACATTCAATAGAGTAGTTTTCCGAAGGAGGAACAAACCTGGGTGATAAACTTTGTTTCCCTCATATCAGTCGAGAATCCAAGAAGTAGGATCCAACATTTTCTAGTGAATAGGAATCTTCTGTGGTTGATGCTTGATTCATCATGCTTAATGAATGTGACATGCCTTCCTTCTATGGCATCCCTTTCACAAGAGTCTCTAAACTGGTAGAAACCTATAGCCCAGGGGTGAGATCTATAGTGGATGACATGCTTCCTTGCTACATTTTCTATATGCCCAACTATGGAATGCATTAGGTGGTGGCGCTGCGCGGGGGTCAGTACCTGAATAGAGATCGTGACCATCAAGTCTTCGTTCTTCTTGGTCAGACTTCCCGAGAGGTAGCATATCTTCCTGGCCACCCTGTTTGGACATCAATCTTCATGTTGAAGTACAGTTGGAAAAAATCTAGTTGGTTCTATAGCAAAGTTTGCCATCTGACAATGGAGAGTAGAAGGTATTCTTGCTATCTTCTTCCAGTTAGATTGTGTAGGGGTTTGAAGGAGTGCCGATGTGGGAGCGGGGGAGTGCACCTTGAGAGGTCCAGAAGGTATTAATATGGGGCTCCAGCTGGCTGACCTGACGCTTGGTCTAGCAATGGATGCTTCAGTGGCTGTTAGATTTCCCGTGGTTGCATATTGGTAAAGGGTCTAGCAAATTATTTTGTCAAGAGCAAGACTTCTTGAGTATTAGTTGCTTAGGGTTTGTTGCTAATTTTGTTTTTAGGTGAGCACATCTGTGATGATAATTATGCTAGAAAGGGCTTTCTGGATGAAGCATCGCCTCCCGAGGAATGGACGGTGCAACGGGAGCCTGCAGCTCGATTGAATGTGTTGCTAGGGTAGCGAGTCAATGGACACGTTGTTAATGCTTAATATAAATACGTCAGTGATGTAATAATGTTTGTACTCAGAATTCCGTTGCTGAACTCTTATGTATTTTGGAACTTGAACTTTTATGTATCATACTTTAAGACATACAAGTATGTTTTGGCTATGTCTGGATGATATGCAATATGGTGTCGCAGTGCGTTACACCATCTGAATAAAAGATCCTGTTTTGTATGTGTGTGTGACTGTTCCGAACGGTGCACCCTCACACTCAGCTGTGCCCTTGGGGTTCAACCTTGTTAGCAGCATCACTCTTGGCCGAGGAAGTGAATAGTTGGGCGGCGCAACAACACGGTGTCGGGGTCCAGACAAAGCCTGAGGCGGGCACAACAATTCAATAGGGGCAGCAGCTGCAGGTTGGCCAATGGCACGACATCATCCTCCTGGCGGAGCTGGGTGGGGTAGTGCATGACGAAGCAGACCTTGTGCAGGCACCACATCTCGGCATCACACATGCAGGTGCGGAAGTGCTCCCAGTGCAGCACGGTGTCAGGGTGTTAACACCCTCATTTTCATGCATCATGCCCTGCATTCATCATTAAATATGTTTAACATTGATCCACATAAAAAGGAATAAGTTTAAAATGAATTAGAAACAAAACTGCACTTAAGAATTCTGGGAAGTGCGGACTAGTCCGTTTTTGATGCGGACTAGTCCAATTTCTCTCTGACTTCGATCGGACTTGTCCATTTTTATGCGGACTTGTATGTTTTTGCCTCTAGACACTTTCGGACATGCCTAGTCTTGTGCGGACTAGTCCGGTGTTCCAATTCCCTTGAAAATTTTGCTAAGTCCCTGGACTTGTCCGGACTTATCCGGTGTTCCAGCGGACTTGTCCGTTTTTCCCTCTCACTAAAGTCGGACTTGTCCGATTTTTGGTTAGACTTGTTTATTTTTCCCCTCTGGATAAGTTCGGACTAGTCTGATGTCCAGTCCGGACTTGTTTGATTTCTCTTTGTCCAACTTCGGACTAGTTCGGCCCTTCTCGGACTTGTCCGATAAATCGTGACTCCGAATTGATCTTTTGTTTCACAACTTGTTTCTTGGGTTTTATGTTAAGTGGGCCTAGGGACGTCGTGACTAACTCTTTTAGAGCCCATGTGTGACTCTAAACCGACCTCTACTCACCCCCAAACTCGAAATCCATCTAACCCTAGCCCGCGCCTCTATATAAACAACTCCACCCCTTGGCTTGACATCCATTTTGCCACTTTTCAACCCCACCCAAATCCTAGTTCGTGGAGAGCCGCCATCAAGGAGGGAGATGGAGACCTAGGGCAAGAAGAAGAAGAGGAGGAAACGAAAGAGGATCAAGATCTCCATCAAGTTTTGCTCTACATCACCAATTCATCATCCAGTTCTTCATCAACCCTAGATCGCTAAGATCCAAGTGTTGCCTCCAAGATTCTTGATTCATTGGAGTTCTAAACACCTGGTATACCTTATATTCTCTTTTCCTTACGTGAATTCAACCCCAAATCTCCAAATTCGCGTCGATCTAGGAAACCCTAATCCGTTGATCTCGCGCAGCGGACTTGTCCGGTCCCTAGCGGACTAGTCCGATTTTCCTGGTTAATTTCTGTTTAATTAATTCTAGAATTAGATCTAACCAACTTCAAACCTGTACAAACTTTTTAAAAGCTATTAGAACTAGTTAGTGATCATCATTAACAACTCATTAACAAGTTCCACCTTGCATTTGCATTAATCATGCATGTCATGTCATATTGAGTAATATTTGTGCACTCTTTAATTGTGTTTCTTGTCTTGTATGTTTATTGTGCGGATTAGATGGATTTGCGCTAGAGAGTGCCGCGAAGGATCTACAACACCAAGAGTTTGAAGGCTTTGACCCGAACCAATACCAAGAGCAAGGCAAGTGTCCTTGAACCATATTGATCCTATTTTTTTTAAAATAAATGTTTTGTTTGCAAACTGCATGCTCGTGTCAATCTGATGGGAATCCTATGATAGGAAGTTTACTAGCATTGTATAACCACCCTTGTCACCTGGAATTCATGGTAGAGAGTCGGGATGGGCTTTTTACCTTTTTGCTTCGCTTAATTAATTGGGATGGGAAAACGACTATACCACTTATTTAATTATACATTCATGAGATTATGATTAACATGAACTGGTTAACATGATGTGGTAATGGGTGATGTAAGCAAGCCTGGTATGTGGATGGGTTGGATGATATGGTGGTTTACTTGCTTAGATCTAAGGACCGGTTCATGCGAGAATAAGCCAGGATTACAGTGCCACCACGAGGCCAAGTATGGGTGTGGCGTGGCTGATTAATTAGGGCTTTGCCAATGCTATTTGGACCATTAAGGATGCTCGGGGAAGGGGTAGTCGGATTGGGTTTGTTGATGATTGGTGGGACTACCCTAGTATCCGAATGGCTCAAGAGGGGGCCCTTGGTTGAAGATGTGCTCAGTTGAAGGCATCGCCACCGGTGAAACCTCAGTGGGGGTCTAAATAGGCTAGTAATCCCTTTGTAAAGGCTATTTTGTGATCTCTTGACCATACACCAAAGGAAGTGTAATTGGCATAAGGGAGGTTCTTCAGTCACCGACGGGTGATGAAATCACAAATACGTGGGTAAAGTGGTACAAACTTTGCAGAGTATAATAAAACTATCATGATAGCCGTGCTCCCGGTTATGAGCACTTGGACAACTTCCATGATTAGAGGGAACTTGGTATTGGGATGGTTGGTTGGTTATGGTTTGGTAATGGTTATGATTAATAATATGGTTATGGTTGGTTATGGATTAATTCTGGTATTGAATATGGTTATTGGTAATGAGAAATCTAGAATATGGATGATGGTAATGAATTATGGATTGGTATTATGATCATTACATGGTTTATGATGGGATTGTTTCACATACATGTAATATATTGCTTTTCAAATGTTTTAATGTACTTTTTAGCACTTAGCCATTATTATACTCGTCATTTGAATCAGCTACATGTCATACTTTCCACATTTGCTGAGTACGACATGTACTCACCCTTGCAATCCCCCCCAACAGTTGCAGGTCAGTATTGGGAGTTTAACGATGATAATGCGGAGTTCTAGGCCGTGTTTACCGTCAGCTTTGCCTATGGAGTGTTGGAGCTGCGCTATCCCTTTTGCTTAGCTGCTTAGTTGCTCAGTTTAGTCTATTTTTGCTGCGTTAGTTGAACTTGTCATTAATATTCATTAGAGCTTGTATTCGAGAATATAATTAATTGTGTAATAAAAGTACTTAATTAATCTTGTCTTGTGGTAATTTTCTGTATATTCTTTTGTGAATGCACTTGTGTATGTGTGTTGAACGTCCTGGGCACACATATGCGTTCACTTGGTTCATTTTCGGAACCGGGTGTCATAGGGTGCCAGCACAGTGTCGGGGTGCCAGCAAGGCCTGAGGCGGCTGCAACAATATGATATGGGTTAGCAGCTCCAGGTCGGCCAATGGCATGACATGGTCCTCAGCGTGGAGCCGGGAAGGTAGTGCGCGAAGAAGCAGACCTTGTGAATGAATATTATCTTGTGTGTTCATCTGTGTGAATGAATGAATGTTATCTCGTGTGTTCATCGTGTTCGTCGGGAATAACAATTAATAAGGAACGGAAATTTGATTATTTTTTGGATTAAAGTCGGACTAATTCACTCAGTGAAGGTACTCTACATTGGAATGATAATCTATTTAGTTATCAAGTGAATGTGCTCATTCATTCAGTGAATGTGTTCATCTCCGTGTGATATCAAGTGAACGAAGCAAAAGGGAGAAGATCATGAAGTACGCCCGTGAATTGGAAACGCGATAATAAAATGAGATGACCTTTTCTGTAAAGCACATCTCATTTCTTTTCGTAAATAGGAGACGACTTTGCACTAAGCCCGTCTCCCTTTTGTTAGAGGAGCGGGCGCGTCTCGGATATTAACTTAAATGAGACGAGCCATAAAGAAGCTCATCTCCTTTTACAGTCAACCGAGCCATGTACAGATCCTCGCTGAAGCAGACGCGTGTCATTTACCCATATCAGCGACAGTCTCCTTTGCGCTCGTCGCCAATCTTTGTCTCCTATTCGAGTTTCTTATGTAGTGTTGTGATGTATGTAAATTTATGCAATTGATTTTCAATTATTTCTTCCATCTTACTTATCACAACCCATATTTATTATCTTTATAGGCAACTCAAAGTTCTTTATTGCATTGTCATTCTAATCAAATGACTTTTGTTTGCTTTTTTGTCAAAGTTATATTATATTAAAAAAGTCAAACCAGAGGGCACCTGAAAACCCGCCGAAGACATGATGAGTGCCGGCATCAATTGTGAGATGGAATATGTTCTAGTACTTACTTTTTCAATTAGAGAGTTATAGTCCGCGTCTAGGCCAACAATAATACAGGCCACAACATCATCATCTTCTAGCTTCTTATCTGCAGATGCCATCTCATCTGCATATTCCTTCATCTTGGCAAAATATATGCTGCTGCCGTCATGTCTCCTTTTCTTGTACTAGAGAGCTTGGCACGTAGATGCATTACACACGCTCGTGATTGAGATGCAAAACTTTCTTGAATAGACTGCCATACCTCAATTGATGACAAGAACATCGCTACTTGAGCGAGTACTTCCATGGACAAGGTGGAGTTTAGGAAACTAAGGAGCTGTTGGTCCTGTATTCCCATGTTGCGTATTCCGGGTTTGGTACCCATTTCTTCACCTTGTTTGCATCTTCGATCTCAATCTATTCATGTGACTTGGTCTTGCTTCCATCTAGGAAGCCATAACGTTGAGCACCTCGGATTGTCGGGATGACTTGGGCCTTCCACAAGAGATAATTGTCTCATGTGAGTTTGTCCACTTGATGATTCAGAGTATTGAAGCCCGAGGCTCCTTCAGCGGATGAAGAACTCATGAAATTCCTGGTCGACATGCCCCTCTCTTCTATATATAGGTTTTCTTCTCGGCTGCGCAGAGGTTCTTCTCTCTTCTGGTTGCAGGCTTATGGCGTAGGCTCTGGGTAAAGGTCTTCAGCGACAACTCCCCTCGGCAAACTTTTCTCTTGGTGGAGACTTAACCGGCCCTAGTTACCATGTTAATAATTTGTGGTAAGCTGACCTCTACGCAGCCTTCGTGTTGATTTATATAGAAAACTTAAATGGGGGGGCACCAACAGATAGAGAATGGATTGAGATAAAGCTAAATAGATTTGATCTCTAAATATCTGTTTCTATTCCTAAATCTGTTGTGCCACACATATATGATCACAACCAACTTATTATATGTAATCTTCAAACTCTTTCTTGGCCACCATAACTCACTTGGAGATATCCTTCGCTAGAGTCCATAAGCAGTACGATGAGCACTATTGTTATTTCATGTGTTGTAACACTGGCTGGTGCTCTTGAGCTTCTACTTAGTCTTGAGCTTGCTATCCCAGCGGAAAGTGCCCTCCTTGCAACAAGAAATTGTGAAAGTCTTGCCCGTTGTGTTCTTCAAAGGGATGAGGATTGCTGTTATGCGGGGAGCATCTTGTTCATCAGCAGGGAATTGATAGATGAATGCCGAGTTGAAGATATAAATAGGGATGGTCCATTATCAACACTCTCCACCCTTGTCAGATCCATGTTTAGTTACTAAACTTCTAGGAATATCTTGACTGTCTTCAACCATTATAAGTGCCAAGACTCTAGCAACATTATGGTCTTCAACATTCAATAGAGTAGTTTTCCGAAGGAGGAACAAACCTGGGTGATAAACTTTGTTTCCCTCATATCAGTCGAGAATCCAAGAAGTAGGATCCAACATTTTCTAGTGAATAGGAATCTTCTGTGGTTGATGCTTGATTCATCATGCTTAATGAATGTGACATGCCTTCCTTCTATGGCATCCCTTTCACAAGAGTCTCTAAACTGGTAGAAACCTATAGCCCAGGGGTGAGATCTATAGTGGATGACATGCTTCCTTGCTACATTTTCTATATGCCCAACTATGGAATGCATTAGGTGGTGGCGCTGCGCGGGGGTCAGTACCTGAATAGAGATCGTGACCATCAAGTCTTCGTTCTTCTTGGTCAGACTTCCCGAGAGGTAGCATATCTTCCTGGCCACCCTGTTTGGACATCAATCTTCATGTTGAAGTACAGTTGGAAAAAATCTAGTTGGTTCTATAGCAAAGTTTGCCATCTGACAATGGAGAGTAGAAGGTATTCTTGCTATCTTCTTCCAGTTAGATTGTGTAGGGGTTTGAAGGAGTGCCGATGTGGGAGCGGGGGAGTGCACCTTGAGAGGTCCAGAAGGTATTAATATGGGGCTCCAGCTGGCTGACCTGACGCTTGGTCTAGCAATGGATGCTTCAGTGGCTGTTAGATTTCCCGTGGTTGCATATTGGTAAAGGGTCTAGCAAATTATTTTGTCAAGAGCAAGACTTCTTGAGTATTAGTTGCTTAGGGTTTGTTGCTAATTTTGTTTTTAGGTGAGCACATCTGTGATGATAATTATGCTAGAAAGGGCTTTCTGGATGAAGCATCGCCTCCCGAGGAATGGACGGTGCAACGGGAGCCTGCAGCTCGATTGAATGTGTTGCTAGGGTAGCGAGTCAATGGACACGTTGTTAATGCTTAATATAAATACGTCAGTGATGTAATAATGTTTGTACTCAGAATTCCGTTGCTGAACTCTTATGTATTTTGGAACTTGAACTTTTATGTATCATACTTTAAGACATACAAGTATGTTTTTGGCTATGTCTGGATGATATGCAATATGGTGTTGCAGTGCGTTACACCATCCGAATAAAAGATCCTGTTTTGTATGTGTGTGTGACTGTTCCGAACGGTGCACCCTCACACTCAGCTGTGCCCTTGGGGTTCAACCTTGTTAGCAGCATCACTCTTGGCCGAGGAAGTGAATAGTTGGGCGGCGCAACAACACGGTGTCGGGGTCCAGACAAAGCCTGAGGTGGGCACAACAATTCAATAGGGGCAGCAGCTGCAGGTTGGCCAATGGCACGACATCATCCTCCTGGCGGAGCTGGGTGGGGTAGTGCATGACGAAGCAGACCTTGTGCAGGCACCACATCTCGGCATCACACATGCAGGTGCGGAAGTGCTCCCAGTGCAGCACGGTGTCAGGGTGTTAACACCCTCATTTTCATGCATCATGCCCTGCATTCATCATTAAATATGTTTAACATTGATCCACATAAAAAGGAATAAGTTTAAAACGAATTAGAAACAAAACTGCACTTAAGAATTCTGGGAAGTGCGGACTAGTCCGTTTTTGGTGCGGACTAGTCCAATTTCTCTCTGACTTCGATCGGACTTGTCCATTTTTATGCGGACTTGTCTGTTTTTGCCTCTAGACACTTTCGGACATGCCCAGTCTTGTGCGGACTAGTCCGGTGTTCCAATTCCCTTGAAAATTTTGCTAAGTCCCTGGACTTGTCCGGACTTGTCCGGTGTTCCAGCGGACTTGTCCATTTTTCCCTCTCACTAAAGTCGGACTTGTCCGATTTTTGGTTAGACTTGTTTATTTTTCCCCTCTGGATAAGTTCGGACTAGTCCGATGTCCAGTCCGGACTTGTTTGATTTCTCTCTGTCCAACTTCGGACTAGTTCGGCCCTTCTCGGACTTGTCCGATAAATCGTGACTCCGAATTGATCTTTTGTTTCACAACTTGTTTCTTGGGTTTTATGTTAAGTGGACCTAGGGACGTCGTGACTAACTCTTTTAGAGCCCATGTGTGACTCTAAACCGACCTCTACTCACCCCCAAACTCGAAATCCATCTAACCCTAGCCTGCACCTCTATATAAACAACTCCACCCCTTGGCTTGACATCCATTTTGCCACTTTTCAACCCCACCCAAACCCTAGTTCGTGGAGAGCCGCCATCAAGGAGGGAGATGGAGACCTAGGGCAAGAAGAAGAAGAGGAGGAAACGAAAGAGGATCAAGATCTCCATCAAGTTTTGCTCTACATCACCAATTCATCATCCAGTTCTTCATCAACCCTAGATCGCTAAGATCCAAGTGTTGCCTCCAAGATTCTTGATTCATTGGAGTTCTAAACACCTGGTATACCTTATATTCTCTTTTCCTTACGTGAATTCAACCCCAAATCTCCAAATTTGCGTCGATCTAGGAAACCCTAATCCGTTGATCTCGCGCAGCGGACTTGTCCGGTCCCTAGCGGACTAGTCCGATTTTCCTAGTTAATTTCTGTTTAATTAATTCTAAAATTAGATCTAATCAACTTCAAACCTGTACAAACTTTTTAAAAGCTATTATAACTAGTTAGTGATCATCATTAACAACTCATTAACAAGTTCCACCTTGCATTTGCATTAATCATGCATGTCATGTCATATTGAGTAATATTTGTGCACTCTTTGATTGTGTTTCTTGTCTTGTATGTTTATTGTGCGGATTAGATGGATTTGGGCTAGAGAGTGCCGCGGAGGATCTACAACACCAAGAGTTTGAAGGCTTTGACCCGAACCAATACCAAGAGCAAGGCAAGTGTCCTTGAACCATATTGATCCTATTTTTTTTTAAAATAAATGTTTTGTTTGCAAACTGCATGCTCGTGTCAATCTGATGGGAATCCTATGATAGGAAGTTTACCAGCATTGTATAACCACCCTTGTCACCTGGAATTCATGGTAGAGAGTCGGGAAGAGCTTTTTACCTTTTTGCTTCGCTTAATTAATTGGGATGGGAAAACGACTATACCACTTATTTAATTATACATTCATGAGATTATGATTAACATGAACTGGTTAACACGATGTGGTAATGGGTGATCTAAGCAAGCCTGGTATGTGGATGGGTTGGATGATATGGTGGTTTGCTTGCTTAGATCTAAGGACCGGTTCATGCGAGAATAAGCCAGGATTACAGTGCCACCACGAGGCCAAGTGTGGGTGCGGCGTGGCTGATTAATTAGGGCTTTTCCAGCGCTATTTGGACCATTAAAGATGCTCGGGGAAGGGGTAGTCGGATTGGGTTTGTTGATGATTGGTGGGACTACCCTAGTATCCGAATGGCCCAAGAGGGGGCCCTTGGTTGAAGATGTGCTCAGTTGAAGGCATCGCCACCGGTGAAACCTCAGTGGGGTCTAAATAGGCTAGTAATCCCTTTGTAAAGGCTATTTTGTGATCTCTTGACCATACACCAAAGGAAGTGTAATTGGCATAAGGGAGGTTCTTCAGTCACCAACGGGTGATGAAATCACAAACACGTGGGTAAAGTGGTACAAACTTTGCAGAGTCTAATAAAACTATCATGATAGCCGTGCTCCCGGTTATGAGCACTTGGACAACTTCCATGATTAGAGGGAACTTGGTATTGGGATGGTTGGTTGGTTATGGTTTGGTAATGGTTATGATTAATAATATGGTTATGGTTGGTTATGGATTAATTCTGGTATTGAATATGGTTATTGGTAATGAGAAATCTAGAATATGGATGATGGTAATGAATTATGGACTGGTATTATGATGATTACATGGTTTATGATGGGATTGTTTCACATACATGTAATATATTGCTTTTCAAATGTTTTAATGTACTTTTTAGCACTTAGTCATTATTATACTCGTCATTTGAATCAGCTACATGTCATACTTTCCACATTTGCTGAGTACGACATGTACTCACCCTTGCAATCCCCCCCCCAACAGTTGCAGGTCAGTATTGGGAGTTTAACGATGATAATGCGGAGTTCTAGGCCGTGTTTACCGTCAGCTTTGCCTGTGGAGTGTTGGAGCTGCGCTATCCCTTTTGCTTAGCTGCTTAGTTGCTCAGTTTAGTCTATTTTTGCTGCGTTAGTTGAACTTGTCATTAATATTCATTAGAGCTTATATTCGAGAATATAATGAATTGTGTAATAAAAGTACTTAATTAATCTTGTATTGTGGTAATTTTCTGTATATTCTTTTGTGAATGCACTTGTGTATGTGTGTTGAACGTCCTGGGCACACATATGCGTTCACTTGGTTCATTTTTGGAACCTGGTGTCACAGGGTGCCAGCACAGTGTCAGGGTGCCAGCAAGGCCTGAGGTGGCTGCAACAATATGATATGGGTTAGCAGCTCCAGGTCGGCCAATGGCATGACATGGTCCTTGCCGTGGAGCCAGGCAAGGTAGTGCGCGAAGAAGCAGACCTTGTGAATGAATATTATCTTGTGTGTTCATCTGTGTGAATGAATGAATGTTATCTCGTGTGTTCATCGTGTTCGTCGGGAATAACAATTAATAAGGAACGGAAATTTGATTATTTTTTGGATTAAAGTCAGACTAATTCACTCAGTGAAGGTACTCTACATTGGAATGATAATCTATTTAGTTATCAAGTGAATGTGCTCATTCATTCAGTGAATGTGTTCATCTCCGTGTGATATCAAGTGAACAAAGCAAAAGGGAGAAGATCATGAAGTACGCCCATGAATTGGAGACGCGATAATAAAATGAGATGACCTTTTCTGTAAAGCACATCTCATTTCTTTTCGTAAATAGGAGACGACTTTGCACTAAGCCTGTCTCCCTTTTGTTAGAGGAGCGGGCGCGTCTCGGATATTAACTTAAATGAGACGAGCCATAAAGAAGCTCATCTCCTTTTACAGTCAACCGAGCCATGTACAGATCCTCGCTGAAGCAGGCGCGTGTCATTTACCCATATTAGAGACAGTCTCCTTTGCGCTCGTCGCCAATCTTTGTCTCCTATTCGAGTTTCTTACGTAGTGTTGTGATGTATGTAAATTTATGCAATTGATTTTCAATTATTTCTTCCATCTTACTTATCACAACCCATATTTATTATCTTTATAGGCAACTCAAAGTTCTTTATTGCATTGTCATTCTAATCAAATGACTTTTGTTTGCTTTTTTGTCAAAGTTATATTATATTAAAAAAGTCAAACCAGAGGGCACCTGAAAACCCGCCGGAGACATGATGAGTGCCGGCATCAATTCACGTCCATGAGTGCATGTCTCAAATTTCACCCGCAATTTGTCTTGATTCAGAAGTTTTTTTGTTTCACCTAACCTGAACTCGACCCATTCTCATCCCTACTCGAGCTCAGGTATGATGAGGTGGCCATGATGGTTCACCACTATCCAGACACATTGTGGCATGGTTTGTATTATTGGCAGGTCCGTTACTTAGTCATGTTTTCCAGATTCTGCCATGAGTATCGTAGTGCAGCACTGCAGGCGATGATTCTACATGTCATTGGTCAACTTGGAGATCTAGTAAATATCTACTAAGAAAACACTTTGCACATGTGTAATGAGTTACATTTCCATGACATTATAGCCCCGCGCAGAAGCTCGACATCCCCTCTCTTGTTGCAAGATCTGAGCTCCCTGATGGATAACTCTAGTGGACCCGCTGTCACGCCCGCAAGCCCCCTCCCACCTCCACTCCCTCCAATCCTTGTGGACATCTAGAGGCGCCGCCATCGGGGGCTAGATCTGAGCTCCCTGACGGATGACCAGGGCGACCCCATTGTCGCACGCACAGGCCCCCACCCCCACCTCCACTCCCTCCAAGACTTGTCGCCACTTGAGGCACCGCCATCGCAGGGGTGTGGTGGCGGGGCATCTAGTGTAGATGCTTGTCCTCTTTTTCCCTCTCGTCACTGGATCTGAGCTGGCCTGGCTCGATCGTATCAGATCCTGTGGACAGAGGGCGAGGAAGGGACAATGTAGTGGCACACTCGGTTCTGGCAGGCAGTACTGAACGTCACGTCCCCAGATGAATAGGGGACGATGAGGATGGACATGTTGGTGTGCTCGGTCGTAGGCTAACAACACCAACGGCTAGTGGTGGGTCCATGACATACTATGCAATGGCGCGTGGTAGGTGCCCGTTGCGGGAGTGGTGGTTGGGGGCTCAAATGTGGCAATGGAGGCTGCAACGACGCACAATGTTGCTAGTTGTGGGTGTCGTGGCTGGGGGCTCAGATGTGTCAATGGAAGTTCTAGCATGCGAAGTGGTGCTACTTGCAAGCGTGGTTGCTGGATCCGGCACCCGGATGCCAGATGCGGTGATGGAGGTTGCAGTGAGGCTCTAGCGTGCGCAGTGGTGCTAGTTGCAAGCGTGCTGGATGGATCTGGCAGCCGGTGGCAGATGTGGTGATAGAGGTTGCAACATGTGGTGGTGTTAGCTATGGGTGTCGGCATCAGATTTGATGGCCGGATGCCCCGATGGGCATGGTGATGGATGCACAGGCGCATGGTGGGGGTCAAGGTGTTTCACAGTGTGGTGGTCATTGAATTGACCGGCAACATGCTATTGATATAGGAACTATTAAACAGTGCCCCATGATTCCTCAAGTCGAATTATTATGCCGTAGATCTTGGTCAGGTGTTGAGATATGGCAGCAGGTAATCCGCTCAAGGGGAATTTCCCAGTTGGACATCACGTGTAAGGAACCCTCTTCCCGGGCCAGTAGCCTTTTTCCGCATTGGCTGTCATAGGAAAGATTGTCGCGTATGATATCCGTTAAGTGCCTCGGATATGGCTTTGGAAAATGTGTATGTATCATGCTTTTGGGTTTATTACAATTATATACCAATTTGTTTCTAAGCATTCAGATATTTTCTCCCTTATGCGATTGTTTGAGCGAATGTGAAGGCAATTTGATAATGTTTTATATGATTTTCGTGATTTTATTGATCTTTTTCTAATTCTCATTTATCGTGTGGCAGGACTAGGAAACCGCCTTCAAGAGCGCACTAGAGAGAGGCTATGAAGGCTCATCATTAATGAAGTCATTGATCCAAAGGGAGAATCTTCATTATGGTATACAGGATTATATGATGACAATTATGATGTGTGTAATTAGTTACTTGGTAATCAGGATGAACAGGGGGCATTCTTTGTGTAATTAGTTACTTGCTAACCATGACTGACACTTTGTTAATATTTGATTGGTCAATATAATTTAAAGTGTGATCTCCATTTGGCTATACATATGTTCATGCATGTGTATGTTGCTGACACTGGCTATGCGGCTGCCAGATCCTGGTTAGCTCCAGGATGCAGCCGACAAGCAGGGTAAACAGGGTTGGGGGGCATCTAATAGGAGACAGGCATTCAACATGGTATGTCTCCTCTTAGTGCCACAATGTAACATCTAGTAGATACATTGGCGACAAGCTAAGAAGAAAGATCGTCTCAGATTGCTTAAAGAAAGGAGACGTGCTTCATTAAGATTGTCTGATAAGTCAACAAATCTGCGACACACTTCCATAAAGACCGTCTCAGATTAGCCAATAAATCCGTGACGTGCCCTATTAGAGCTTGTCTCACATGTATGCTCGTCTGGTATTACTCAAAGAAAGGAGACACACTATCTTTGAGCTTGTCTCGCACTTATGCTGATCGGCAACGCGCCCGCCGCTCGTCTCCGATGACTACGTAATGCGAGACGTGACGACGGAGATGCGCTGTTTGTTTGTCTCTGTTCTTCGTGAGGGCTCGACTCAGATGATCCTTTCTCATGTAGTGATAATACTTTCTGAACCCATTGATTCCACTGGTCTGGGAAGCCAAGGTGTTCTAGCATCTCCAGAACAGTGGAGTGTTCAATTGTATCAAATGTTTTGAATAAATCCAATTTGAGGACCACTACTTCCTTCTTTGATTTGTGACATTGATGTAGAAGTTCGTATGCCCATGCCAAACAACCATGAATAGTTCTGCCTTGATGAAGCCGTATTGATTTTGGTGGATAATTTTTGTGATAACCTTATGGAGTCTATTGACCATTAGTTTAGTTATAATATTAAAGACACTATTCAGGAGAGCAATAGGTCTATAGTCGTTTGCTGAAACTGGATTGGAAGTTTTTGGGATAAGTGTGATAAAGGAGTTGTTGATCACCTTGGCGTCCATATTTGTCTGAAAACTCCTCGCGGAGAGCATAGCAATCGTGCTTCTTGAGAAAGAGTCCGTTAAACCCGCCTGGTCCTGGGGATTTGTCCTGCGGCATGTGTTTCACTACTTGATCAATCTCCATATGAGTAAAGCATTGTGCGAGAGAGTCCATGTTGTTAAACTTTGAGATAAGTGTATCCAGATTAAAGACCATTATCGGATTGCTAGATTCTCCCATTCTTGCTTTGAAGGTTCCTCATAAATATTGTTATTTCTCTTTATGAGTATACAAAATTGCTCCATCCACTACTAGAAAAAGTATTTTTACAAACGGCTCTAAACATATTATCGCAGACAATTTTGAAAACCGCCTGTAACAGATGGCGCGACTATCACAGGCGGCAGCAAAACCCGCTAGTAAAAATGCATTATCACAGATAGTTTTTTACTGTCGACCGCCTAAGAAAATATCACAGGCAGTTTTTTACTGCCAACTGCTTGTGAAAATGCTTTTGAAAATCTAATCTTCTTCATTCTGCATATCTCTTGGAAGAACGTAGCACAGGTCAAAATCCTTGATAAGTTAATTTGACATGAGTTGAGCAGGAACTCATGAAAATTTCATAGAAATATGATGAATTAAGCATCAGTGATTACAGCTACTAGGACTAGATGATACTCAGATACAGAATAACATCACAACATCACTAGAACATGAGCTGGACGAGCTTCTGCTTCAGCCCGCCGCCCAGCTTCCGGGCGAGTTGTTGAAGCAGACATCGGCGGTGGAAGAGAAGCAGCACACACCACGCACTCTCATCTCCGACTGCACACCGCCACAGACGCGCACAACGTGACTATCGTGGCTGAGGTGCGCCTCATCACCAAGGACGACATGAAGATCTGGGCGTCGCTCGCGGACGCGAGCGCAGTGCCTTCCTCGCCGTGCAGCTCACGGATGGTGGTGCCAACGCCGTGGATGCCGTGGCCGTGCTCCTCAACATCTCCATCTCCAGTGTGGATGTCGTGGCCCTCACTGTCATGGTAGCGGACGTGACCTTCGCCGTGGCCTCCGGATTTGCGGCCGTCTTCTTCAGCCTGGCTACCACCGTCCTCGACGAGGTGAAGGATTGGGGATTTTTTGGACTCTGAATCGGGCAGGCGACTCGGCTCGTGTTGGTGCAGTGGTGCAGCTAACAGATCTGTATGCAAGGTACAATGTGGCTAATCAGGAAACACCCGAGAAGAAAAATGGCGAGACCAGCGAGCTGCTCGGTGAGCAGCGAACACCCGAGAAGAAAAATGACGAGGAAGGGCACCTTCCTCGGTGCGAGCTGCATGTCAAGAAGAAAAATGGTGAAGTGAGAAGATAAACGTGTTGTTGGCCTTTGCTGGCTTGGAGGAAGGGAGAGACCGTGAGCAAGTGGGAAAGCACTGCTGCGATGTGATGGTGATGTGACAAGGGAGCAGGTCGTCAAGTGGGCAGCTGGATGGAATGAAGTGGTGCGGGTGGGAGAAGTGGACATTTTATTATGGTGGAGCAAGACGGGCAGATGTGAAGGGATCCACCAAAAGACTGGTGATTGGTGGAGAAGTGGAAGCGCGGATTGCGGACGGTATTTTCACAGGCGGTAGTTTTTTAAAACCGCATGTGATAATGAACATTATCATAGGCGGTTTTGCTGTGGACCGCCTGTGAAATTTCATATCTTTTCACATGCTTGTTTTTTTTGTTATAGACCACCTGTGATATACTATTATCACAGTCGGCTATTAACTTATTGGACATCACAAGCATTTTTTATTAGACCGCCTGTATAAAAAATAAGAGGCGCCTGAGAAAATGCTTTTTGTAGTAGTGATTGTCATTTTCTAGAAATGGGATGTTATTGATTCTCATGCGTTTCGATGCTGCAGCATGAAATTTTTTGTTGATTGATCACCAACCTTTGTCCATCTAATTCTATACCTGTCATTCCAGTATTTGTTCTGACGATAGAGTAAAAGCTTTTCAACGTGTACTCTTATAATTCCGTGAAAATTCCATTCTTGGATAAATAGAGGTCTAATAAGTTATTCTAGTCTGTCCATTATCTGTAGAAGTTTTTGGGATTCCTGAATCAGCTTGGGGAGGTTGCTTGCGCTTTTGCTCCAATGCTTAAGCTCTCTCCTAAGGAGGATGGTTGTGGCCATATTAGATGCTTTCACATATCTATTCAGTATATGTTCGACCAACACATATAATCCTTGCCTTTCTAGCCAGTAAGATTCAAACCTGAAGACTTGAGATATTGGTATGGATGTGCTGACTTGTATTTTGTACGGAATATGGTCTGAAGTGATTCTTGACAGTGGTAGCATGAGTGTGTTTGGATATCGTGAGGACCATTCCGGGTTAATCAGGCACCAATCGAGTTGTTGAAGAAGGGGACATTCTTGCATTTTACTCAAGTGTATTTTTTATCCTTCGATGGGATTTCTATTAATTCTAGATGGCTAATTATTGAGTTGAATGTCTCGATATCTTGAATATTTTGACCTGGTCTGTTACTGCTTAATACTGATCTGTAAAAGTTAAATGAACATCCATTTTTCGTTCACAGCTATGTCCAGATTGATAATCCAATTGACAAAGTTGCTGCTCTCTTGTCCATGATAGGGACCATATATGTTAGTTAGAAGCCATGTGCCTTGTTCAATTTGGAAGTAAATCTGATGTTGAGGGCAAAGTGTTCCGAATGTACTACTTCCCCATAAAATTTATTCCCATTCCAACCTGTGATGATTGTGACATCCTGGCTCGAGGCTTAATAAGATTGATAGAATAACTCATACCACCAAGGTATACCTTCTTTTCCGGGAGCACACCTGCAAAGAACTCTGATGTTAAGCGTGCTTGGCCTGGAGCAATTTAAGGATGGGTGACCGACCGGGAAGTTTTCCCGGGTACGCATGAGTGAGGACAAAATGCGCAGAAAGACTAGTGTTGGTCTGTGGGGCTAGTCTGTGATCCTATAGAGCCGCCAGAAGTAATGACTGTCAGGCCCGTAGTGGCTGGGGGTGTTACAAAATGATATCAATGCCGACACTCGTGGTTTCACGGGTGCGTACGGGTCAGGGACGTGGGTAAGTACCATGACGCGTGGGTCCTCTAGGAGGGACACAATATGGTATGTATGCCAACACTAAACGTATGGGCGTGGCCAAGAGGAGATGTTCCTGGCTTGGGAGTTGACCGACGAGGACGTCGGTCTTCTAAGGGGGGTGGATTGTGACATCCTGGCTCGAGGCTTGATAGAATAACTCATACCACCAAGGTATACCTTCTTTTCTGGAAGTCCACCTGCAAAGAACTCTGAGGTTAAGCATGCTTGGCCCGGAGCAATTTACGGATGAGTGACCGACCGGGAAGTTTTCCCGGGTACGCATGAGTGAGGACAAAATGCGCAGAAAAGACTAGTGTTGGTCTGTGGGGCTAGTCTGTGATCCTATAGAGCCGCCAGAAGTAATGACTGCCAGGCCCGTAGTGGCTGGGGTGCTACAATGATGCCCCCAGAAGTTCCATCAGAGGAGACATACTTAAACTGACATGTATGCGATGGGGTGAAATTTCTCATCATTGTATCGTCTATGCTAGACATCTTTGTTTCTTGGATGCAATAGATGTCAATGGCTGATTCCTTAAGGTGATGCTTTACCGCTATACATTCTTCACTAGAGTTCAGTCCTCTCACGTTCCACCCTAAGATGTTCCAATTTCTGTATTTGTTTGTACACATGATCAAGAATCCAAGTTGAGTTGCGAGAGATGAGTATAAAGGCAGGTACTGCCTTTACGGCAATTAGTCAATCCCAATATGTAATAAAAGATGGAATAACCGAGCCAGAAAAGAAAAAAAACAGTAGATGCCCATAATAAATTGAAGACAAATAGCATATAGCAGAGAGTAACCATAGCATGAAGATTAAAACATCTGGTCCAGCGGAAACATAGTAGCATACGAGTACATATATTAGGTCCCCATACTTTATTATATTTAGAACAAAATAAAAGCTCTTCAGAGTGTAACATTCTGTCAGGCCTTCGCTTCAGAGAGAAATTATTTGATCGATCTATCGTTACTTTAATGTTCAACTTGTTTGCTGCTACCTGCTTCAACATCATTCTTTGCAGCGAGCAGCATGTCAAAGGTAACTGCCAAAGGGGCTACCCGGCACTTGTCGATTGCTATAGTATGTAAAACATAGTCTAGAATCTCACAAAAATTGCAATCATCATTCGCAAGATCATCTAGGTCAAGGAATTCTATTGAGTTATCATGGACATGAAATAGGGAGTTACCGTCATTGTCACCATACACCTTTCTTGATTTTCTTGTCTTGCGGGTTGGATAGAGCAGCTGTGGATTGCTTGTCTTTGAAGCTTTGTGTGCAGGATTTGGTCCTCGTGCTTCTGCGAACCGAGTTGTCCACTAGTGGTTGTGCTTCCAGTTTCATGGTAAGGGCCGAGTCAGCATCCGTTCAACCGTGAATGTCTTATACTTTTTCTAGGGGGCTTGGCTTGAGCTACCCACTATATCATCATGTCCTGCTTCCAGAATAGTATCTGTCATGTCCATATTGTTATCAGCGATCTTCGGAAAAGGCTCTTTTCCAGCTTCATTAGGGATTTATTTGATGATAACATTGCTGGTGGTAGCCTCCCTGCTTTGAATATGAATCGGGAGTCAAGCAATATTATATGAGTTGAACAGTTCACCCGAGCTCATTGCCGTACTGTGTAGCCAGTTCCTTATGCTGTTTGCAATTTTCTGGACCAGAGAGTCATGTTGAGAAGTCGGGTCACCAGTGTTTCCAGTCTGAGGTTGGATGCTTGACATGTTGGGCCTCTTGTGCCTGATCCGGCCATTAGTGAGTTTATTGGCTTATCTGCCTGGGGTATGTTATTGTCACTGATGGAAGAATAGGCTTGTACAATGGATTCCGAGAGGTCCATTTCTTGTTGCGGTTGCT
Source organism: Tuctoria greenei (assembly GCA_036927565.1). Lineage (NCBI taxonomy): Eukaryota > Viridiplantae > Streptophyta > Magnoliopsida > Poales > Poaceae > Tuctoria > Tuctoria greenei. The sequence goes on from JAYESD010000012.1 coordinate 76,394,941, forward strand.
GTTGTTGTGCTGGTTGTTAAGAAATTGGGGTAAGCTGACCTCTAAGTAGACTTAATGTTCATTTATATAGAAAACTTACTGACCTCTATGTAGCCTTCGTGTTGATTTATATAGAAAACTTACAGGGGGTGTGGCACCAACAAGTAGAGAAGGGACTAAGATAAAGCTAAACAGATTTGATCTCTAAAGAAGACATTCTATCTATACAAGATCTGATTCTATTCCTAAATCTGTCGTGCCACACATATATGATTACAACCAACTTATTCTATGTAACCTTCAAACTCTTTCTTGGCCACTGTCGAAGTGGTTAAACGACACTTTCCCCGGTACTACTAAATGTAGCCCGCGGAGGTTCTTGTATTGGTTTGGGCGCGCAGAGATCTAGAACAAGATGATGACACATGTGATTTACGTTGTCCGGGTCGCCTGGGCGTAATACCCTACTCCACGGGGTGTGTGTTGTTGTATTGAGTAAGCCTATAACGCTCGTATGCGTATAAGTTTGGATCAGGTTCCGTCTCTCTGTATCGTGTGGTGCAGTCCTTTTATAGTCCAGACTGACCGTTACAACATTTGCCTGACCCGACATGTGGCCTTGGCGTGTTCAATAACCTAATACACAGTCTATGAGTATTAAGCGTGATTAATAGGGTGATAATGTGCCTTAATGGCGGCATTACCCCTATTAACAGTCCACTGATCATGTATCATTAATATAACATTAATGACACGTAATCAGGTCTTGTAACTGCCGCCTTAACTATCCCTTGAATATCCGTGCTGTTGGAGATCTACCAATGTCTCTGTTGGTGTTGTAGGTCCGGAAGCTCCTCACGTGGCAGTTCCGGAGCTTCCCCTCGTGGGGAGATAGGTCCGGAACTGACATACATGTGGCGGCATCGGAGCTTCCCTCTACAGGGGGTTAGGTCCGGGGTCATCATCCATGTGTCAACGCCGGAGCTTCCCTATGTTGGGAGTTTAGCTCCGGTCTTATATTACACATGGCAGTCCTGGAGGTACCCATATGAGGGAGGCAGGTCCAATGCCATATGACACGTGGGGCCTGAGGAAGCCTTCAACTGGGACAGATGGAATTCTCTTGCACTTCTTATGGTATCATGGGGTACCCGGTACGCAAGGTATCGACAGTGGCCCCCAAGCCCACCTCTGGGAGAAACCCTTTGGGTCATTATTCTACCGGAGGTGGGGCCATCCTCGATTCTCACCTTGTAACTTCAAAGGTCTTGTGATATGCCATTGGGGTGATGGTTTGGGGTTGAACCATCGCTGCGTGGCTTGCTTTGAATGCGGCAGATGAGATCTTTGAGTGCGGATCTCACGCAATTGAAGGTCGCCAGTTTCCAATACGAAAACCGTATCGGTTCCGGGCGCCTTGTCAGGCTATCGTCTTTGGGTTTCCCACCGCCCATCATGACAACGGTTCGCCTGGGATAATAACCTCGACCTCTTCGTCGGGGTGGCCCCGGGCCGATTCGTCATTGACGGGGTAGATTTTTGTAATGTGAACTTGCTCTGATTATGGTTTTCATCCAAGCGTCGTGGAGGCTTACTTAAAAAGGAAAGTATGCACGGTTTGAGGACTCGTTACGCTTTCAATCAAACTTGTGCTCAGAGCCTCCCAAACTTCGCCTAGCTTTCCTTTCCATTGCTCCACATTGACGCGATGGAGTTAGGTATTCCCAAGAGCCGCATCTAGAGCAAGGACATCTGAGGAAGGTCCGAACCTTCATGGGATGGTCCCGTGACTCCTTCAACCACCTAGTCCGCATCAGCAAGCTCCCCTTAGAGAAGGAGCGCCGCAGAGAGAGGGTGTACTTTTCGGTGTACGCCATGGTGGGACTGATCCCACCGTTCTCGAGCTTCATCCTGACGCTGCTGGACTTCTACAGCCTCCAACTGCATCACCTCAGCCCGCACTCCCTCCTGCTCGTGGCCACTTTCGCCCACTTCTGTGAGATGTGGGTGGGCGTGCCTCCTTGTGTCGAATTGTTCCGAACCTTCTTCACAACTCATACCACCGGCAAGGGGACGGAGTTGGTTGGCTTCTATTACTTTGTGAAGCCCAAGAACTGCCCCTTCAAGTACTTGAAGTCATTCCTTTCTAGCAAATGGGATGACAGGAAGAAGGATTGGATCGTCATTGTAGTGGAGGAGCACAACAGTTTGGAGCTGCCCCAAGGACTCCCCAACGTCGACACCGAAGCCTGGAATGTAGTTCCGAAGTTATCGGATGCATTTAACCCTGTCTTGACTAGGATCCGAGAATGCTGGAGGGTGGAGTGACCCCCCAGATTGTCTTTGGAAATTTCTTGGTGAACAGGTGGGCTTCGCTAAGGAAGAGGGAGAATCTTGCCTGGGCTCTCAATAGTGTGATGGATGACCACCGGATTGAAACCAATTTGAAATCAACTTGGATGACGAAGATTTGAAGCTCCATCTCAAGAAGTTTCAACATGGGATTGTTGACGGCAACACCTTAGCTCCACCGACTGCTTTCTGCCCTTAAATGTGATTCCAGAGATCAGCAGAGAGCTCCAAAGGAAGATGCCGATGCTAAATGACATTGGCGAGGTAGAAAAACGCTGGAACTTCAGGGTTGTAATCCCCAAAGCTTCCGAAGAGGTGGTTGCCCCTGCTCCGAGCCAGAGGGTTGAAGACATTGGCAAGGGCAAGGGCAAGGAGCCAGCTAAGTCTTCCAGCCGAAAGAGGAAACTGAGGCATGTTGATGGGAGGTTAGTTAGGCCTGCTCCATCTACAACAGCACCCTCTCCGCGATGAGGGAGATCTTCTGTGGCTACACCTCCTCCGGGGCAGGCGTCTTCTAGAGGCACCAGCTTTGGACAGTCAACTCCGGTCCTGGTGCCAGCGAGGGGCTCCAGGTCCGGAGGTTCTTCCCAACCGAGAGAGACCTCAGCTGGGGCAGCACAAATGACGAAGGTAGGCTCCGGGCAACATTCCAGAGTCCCACCATGCCGACCGTGACATGATCCGGCTTTGAGCCTCCGGCGAAGAGGTTCCATGCCGATTGGAGTGGTAGCTTTCCAAGGTAAGATTTGCTTTTTGACCTTGATTTGCCACTTTTGTTTTTATCATGTTTTGAATCTCCGATTTTTTGATTGCAGGGCATCAAAGTCGGGGTCTAAAGCTCCGGCCTCCATCGCACCGGCTGAAATAGTGCGGAGGAAACTCCTGCTTCAAGCCCCGTGCCTCCTCTAGTGGTGGATGAGGTCACGGCAGCTCTGGGGCCAGCTGTTGTGGATCTGGATTCAGAATCATCGCCAGAGACTCCCGTGGTAGTGCCGTACCATGGGGAAGGAGTTGATTATACACTGCCAGCAACAGCGCCGGAGGCTGAGGCTCCAGTGCGGGAGGTGGAGATGTCGGAAGCTCCGGTGTTTCAGCTAGAGGTTACCGAGGCTCTGGTTCCTGCACCAGAAGTTGTTGCGGGACTGGTGGTACCAGAAGCTCCGTTCCTCGAACCAGAAGTCATCAAAGCCCTGGTCATTGAACCAGAGATGATCAAAGTTCCGGTCACTGAACTGGAGGTAGTAGAAGCTCCGGCCCTCGGGCCAGAATTTGTTGAAGCTCCGACAATTAAGCTGGAAGTAGCTGCTGTACTGGCACCTGAGCTAGCGATAGAAATGGCTTCGGGTGAAGCCCCGATGACCACCCCGAAAGTAACTGCTCCGAAGGTGCCCACGCTCGAGGTTGAACACCATGAAGGGGCGGAGGCAGGCTCTTCTCCCGCGGAGCCAACAATTGAAGTTCCCGCAGTAGGACCTTCGGTGTCGGCCCTGGAGGTAGGAATTCCTCCAGTGGGTTCTTCCTCCACTACAGTTGAAGGGCTTTCAGAGCGTAGCCCCAGTGCCACAGGAGCTGAGGGTACCTCACTTGTAGAGTGGGACCCTATTTTTGGTATGGAGAATCCTCTAGAACCGACAGAGATGACCCCAGTAGTTCCGGAGCCCATTCCCTTGGCGCTGTCCATAGACAATGCTTGCTCGAGCCTTCGACAAGTTCAGCTCGCCTTCGATCATGAGAGCAAGGTACTTGAGGAGGAGCACCACACCTTGAGGCGTTAGCGCAATAGCCTCCACTTTGAGACCAGACTTGCTCAGACGAGGCTTGCTCATCAAAAGGAGTGGGTCAAGAGGGAAACGACCCGGATGGAGTACTGGGCCAAACTGCTGGAAGAGAAGGAAGCCGTAATCAGGGCACCCGATGCCAATTCTCGAGAGATCCTCGAGCAAGCTAAGGAAAGGCGTGATGCTGCTGATGAGCGTCACGAAAGCCTCAATGAATTAAATGAGGTCCTCCTGAAGCGTCGAGCGGACCTTGATGCGAGAGAAGATAAGCTCCTGGAACAGCAGGAGGATGTTTTGAAGAGAGAGGAGGAGCTCACCCAAAAATTGACTCTGGCTGAGCAAAATTTTGCAGAGCGCACTAAGAAGTTGGATCTGTGGAGTGCGGAAGAAAAGGAGAAGTACTGGAAGCTGGGGCAGGAGCTCTCGAAAAGAGAGGCTGATATTGCCGCCAGAGAAGGGAAAGTGAGGGGCAGGGAGAAGGACCTGGCCAAACGACGGAACCACATCCACCTCCGAGAGACAAAGCTAACCAACCACGAAAAGCAGGCTGCTGAGAATATGCAGCAACATGCTAAAGTGGTGGAACGCCTTGTTCGTGAGAGTTCAAAGCTAGCGACCGCCCGGAGGTCATTGGAGGAGCTGCGGAGCTCAAAGGCAACTGAATCCCTGATGGTATGGGATTTTCTGGGACGTGCGGACATGGCCCTTGTGCATCATGGTTTCAGTCTAGTACGCCTGGAGGACCCAGTGCAGGAGCTGGACCAGACGCTAGTGGCGCTTGGCTCTATCGGCAGTAAACTCGACGTAATGGGCAATGTCATTGCTGATCAGTTGGAGACAGAGGGGAAATCTCTGGCTAAAGACATTGCCGAGTATATCTTGGCGTGTTACAGAGGTCGAGACTCCCAGTTCTCTCTTGATCCAGTGTTTGAAGGGCTCATTGCCGAAGAAGAGGATGTCGCTAGAGCTAGTGTCCAAGAGGCTACTGAGAAGGTTGCTTCGTTTTTCCACAGGACTTAGATCCTCCAGTAGCTAGGACCTTTTCCTTTTGCCCCTTGCTGTAATCCCAATTTTGTAATCCATTACTTTGAATTAATGAAATCCACTCTTTTTGCCATGAATTTCACTTTGTCTTCAATATACTGTGCTCTATCTTGTTGGCCCCCTACTATATGTGCATAGTTTGAGTGTGTACATGTACCAAAAGGATTTGACAGTATGTTGATGACTTGCCAGTTTGGGCTCTTCACCTCGCCCCAAGGTGGACCAGGGGCTAATGTCGGTACCCTGCAGACGGGGTACCCTCGCACACAAGATGAAGACACTGAGGCACGTCTGATGGCTCCACCTGTTCTGAAGGTGCCAAGACCTCAGTCTCCCACAAAGATTGAGCTCCGACACGACCACGAGAGCCTTGAAGATGGGACCTGGCCCCTCCAGAGAGACGGGCTCCCGAGACACCACGTGTAGGGACGGGACCTCCCCCAACCTCGGGGAAGAGCTCCAGTGCAGCCACGTGGTTCAGAGCGCCAGGATCAGCACCCCCATGGGAAAGGGCCCGGAGCTGCCACGTCCCCTGGAGAGCCCCGGAGCTGCCACACGCAGCAAAGGACCGGGGATGGCTTCCCGCGCAGGGGTCAGCCCTAACGCTTCCATGTGTCCTGCAACTTGTCCTGAACGATAAGATGCGGGAGTTATGGGATGGTGCACCCTGCCCAAGTCAAGCATTGAAGACGTGCACCCACCTCCGACGCACAACACGGAGCACGCCAACGGTCAGAGACTGCTATGACCAATCACATCACAGTGAAGGCGCTGCAGGCCTATCCCACTCGGCCAAGTGGGTAGCTTGCGACAACAGGAGAGGTTGATGGGACACCTTCTGCCATCATCAGCAACGGTGCGTGGGCTACTAACAAGAGAGGCGGCAAGACGACGAGTCTTCACTGCTATGGTTAGAGCAAGATTATGCGAGAAGCCTTAGATCTTTAGTATAAGATCGCCCCGAGACCACCCGTCGGGCCCCGAACCCCACTTGTAAGGTGTCCGACCTTGTCTATATAAGGACCGGACCACCACCGTTACAAAGGACCGAGCATCAAATCCCAGGTAGACACACACACGCATACACACTAGCAATACAATCCATCGTGGAGTAGGGTGTTATGCTCCTTGCGGCTCGAACCACGTATAAACCACCGTCTCATACTCTATCATGCGCTCGTACACTTGATTGAGGCCTAAGCCCTGCTGAACAAGAACCTTCGTGGGCTGCTCCATAGCAGATCCATGGGAAGTGTTGCATTAACACTTCAATATCATCGCATTAAGAGCTCGATAGTCCGTACATAACCTCTTACTTTTACCCTTCTTCTCCACAAATAGAACTGGTGCACCCCATGGTGATGCACTAGGTCTAATGTATCCCTTCTGTTGCAACTCGTCTAATTGCATCTTTAACTCCGCTAGTTCTGGGGCTGCCATTCTGTAAGGCCTCTTAGCGATCAGAGCAGTTCGAGGAACAAGCTCAATAGAGAACCCTACTTCTCTTTCTGGTGGCATACCTGGCAATTCTTCTAGGAACACATCAGTGTACTCCCTGATTACCGGTATTTCTTGATGTGTTGCAGCCTTCAAGTGATTTAGCACTGGTTCCGATAAGCTAGACTGAACATGGCAGGTGACAATCTTTCCTTCATGGTTGGTCACAATCACCATCCTTTCTGCACAAGCTATGCTTCCCTTGCACTTGGCGAACCACTCCATGCCAAGGATCACATCTACATGGGAGTCCAGTACTCTAGGTTAACCAAGAATACTACCCCACTTAGATTCAAGGGATGTTGTTAAATCCTAAGTGGCAGGGTATATAACCTCCCGATGATTTGGTTATTAAAGGCCTTTTAAGGGCCACTTCGGATATATCATGTGCCTCTATGAATTGTGATGATATGAAAGAGTGTGATGCACCAGAATCAAATAGTACTAAAGCTAAGACCGACTTAACCAAAAACTCAACGAGTAACACTTCTAGTGTTGCATCTGCCTCCTTATTGTAGACATAGTTCACCGTGGCTTTTCCGAAGAATTGCTGCATCCTACAGGGTGCTCCACGGCTAACTGCAGCTGGCTGCCTCGGTCCATTAACTGAGTTGTAGTAGACTGAGGGTGTTGGTTGGTTCTTGTAAGTACAATTCACAGCAATGTGACCAGGCTCACGACACTTTCCGACTCACTCCCGGCTGTTAGGGGTTGAAGGGGCCCTGGGGCTTAGCTGGTTGCACTGGCTGTCTGAACATTTGGGTTGGTGCCCTGTAGGACACTACACTCTGGGTCATCTGACCTGAGTATACTTGTTGCAGCTACCTTGGTAGTGAGTAGGCAAACTGTTGGGTCCTCTGTCCAGAATAGGACGACTAAAGAGTCCTCTGAGACTTGACCTGCTGAAACATCTTATTGCTCTCATACTTCCTTTTCCTCTCCTGCATCTCATCTTTCTTGTTCTTCTCTGTGGTGATCGCCTTGTTTACCATGGTGTTGAAATCATGATAAACAGATGCTCCGATCAAGGTTATGATCTCAGAGTTGATGCCACATAGGAAGGCGTCCTGCTTCTTCTCATCTGTGTCCACCGCATTGGGGTCATAGCGGGACAAGCTAGTGAAACTGTGTAGGTACTTTATCACAGTCATACCCCTCTACTGAAGGTCCCTAAACTTTGCTTAATTCATCTTCACGACACTGCTAGGGATGTGGTGATCTCTGAACAGTCTCACAAACTCATCCCAGATCACTTTCTTTGCATCTGCATTCATCTCTATAACTATGCCACCAAGCTAAAGCGGGTCCCCTCAGCTGTTGCACTGCCAGTAGAACCTTATCCATCTCATTTGCAAGGACAACTTCTAGCTTCATCTCTATCTCTCTCAGCCAGTCATCCGCCTCAATCGGGTCATCCGATCCAGCAAACTTGGATGGTTTCATCCTGTTGAGGTCTGCATTCTGGTGGTTGCTCTGAGGTGCTGGCTGACGATTGTGGAGGCCATTATTGCCCTGAGTAGCTAACGTGTTTTCCATCATCTCCAGAAGTTGAGACTGGCGATCAAGGATAGCATTCAAGTCCTGGGCAGGCGCTTGGGGAAGTGGTGCTGCCGCCAGGCTGGGTGCACTATTCACTGACGCCTCCGGTTGTGGTGCATGCGGAATCTCTATGCGATCTTGGTTCCCTTCTTGACCAGTCCGAAGTCGGTTTGAGCGGTGAGACGTCTATGACAAGGGAAGGTGGAGTTAGTCAACAATTTATTATTAACTTGTCCATGTGTATGTATATATACACACTTTTAATATATACTACTACATATATTTTTTTATATAACATGCAGAGCACACAAACATCAAGCATTGCAAGCAACACACCAAACATTCATTCATCAAAGCAAAAGGGTACATGATACATTGGGGCATGTTGTTCCTAAGTCCATCCCCTCAAGGACCAGTCGGAACCTCTGCCTGACTGTCGGGTCCTACGCTACGGTCTTCAGGATCTTCATCTTCAACTCCACGAGGTGACGTCGGAGGAGTGGGCAGCACAGGCCCACAAATTCTCCTACGAGGGTTGGACAGATGATACATTGGAACTCCTTCCAGGATAAGCGGTTCAGCAGTTGCACTAACGTGGCGGTCTTTGCGCTTGGCTCTCTCAACGAGGTAGACACCCCTAAGAAGTTCGCTGTGGCGGTCAACCTCCTCCCTAAGATTCTCCTCCGCCAAGGCAACACGACTTTCGGTGCTGGCAGCTCGGGCATCAGCTTGCGCTAGCGCTAGTTTAGTCTTCCTCCAACAGATCTCCAATGTCTTCGCTTGTTTGATGAGGGTCTTCACACGTTGGTTCAACAGGTCGCATAGGTCATCCAAGCTCAACAAGTAGCCAGACATGGCGACAATCGTGGGGTCATCTTCAGTCGACAAGAGTCCTTCCAGGTTTAGGATCCATGCCACCCAGGTAGGACGTCTACGATCCACTGGTGGGAAATACTTCGTGAGTGTGGAATCCAAATGCTAGTCAAACATGTGACACAAGTACTTCAAGGCTTTGTGGGCTACAAGCTAGAAGGTATCCGTCATGCGACATCCTGTAGCAGTGACACTCCATGGCTTCATCTCCAAGAACTTGTCACTGGCACCCACGTGCACTGTGACCTTGCAGCTTTCGGTGCCATGCTCCATGAATTCATGACCCACGTACTCCGGGCGATCCGGAATACCGAGTCGAACGGTGGCGGCATAGAGCACCTTGGGGAAGCCGTCTTCGTTGATGCAGAAGGTAGTGATATGGTCATCAGCCATCTGACTCAGAACGAGGCACAAGGATCAGTTATAAGCAAAACCTATCACCAAGGCTCTACGATCAAAAGGTTCCTAAAAGAAAATCCTTCTATGGTCTCTTACGCTCACTTATGTACTAGGGCCCGCATCCTACAGCCATGTATGGCTCTGATACCACTTGAAACGTCCTGACCCGCAGATCGGAACTCAACATGTAATATAATACCAGGAACGATGTTCGGTACAATATATTACACCACAAGTGGAACCAAATCATACAAAGCTTTATTACAGCGACATAGCCTTGTGAATAAATACGAGAACAACTAACAACATAACGATAATAGTCAACATAACGGAAACAAGTAGCTTTTCATAGCCCATGGTTCCACCTTCACAGCTTGGGTGCGGATGCGTCCCTACTCCGTCCTTCGGCACGTAATCGGGATCCTCTGAAGATATCAACAACGTTTGAGTACAAAGGTACTCAGCAAGATCCACCTCGCCCTACGGGATAGGATGCATCAATATACATGCGATGAACAAATAACAATGCAACCTGATGTACCCAAACATCTCATTCCGAGATATCCATCATCTCAATCTCACAACAGGTAGCTCTCTAGTTATTAGGACCACACCGTAACCTATCCTATACCGAGGACACAACCATTCGAATGGATTTTACACTCTGCAGAGATTGTACGCTGTACCCACATGCACAAAACCATCAACGATAGCTCATCATAGTCGACACCTAGTCGTAGCATCACCCAGTCCAGTCGCCCTAAAACCCTGGGTGATGACTCAAATCAGTCTCGACCCATGTACCATCAACCGTGGATGACTGTCAAGCTAGCCACTGGGATTATACTACGCCCTGCCCATACAGGATCATGTGGTCGCACTGAAAGGAATTCAAGTGAGATATCAAAACAACTCGGTCCTTAAGGCTCACCAGAACAGCCACCATACACCAACCACAGTCGAAAGTCTACCACCACGGTAGCGCTTACACCAACAACTTCCAATGTACAACAAAACATCATCACATAATATCATCATCTTAATATAGCTTCTCTCAATCACTCAGTCGCAAATACTTGCAAATGCATAATCTATCATACAGGCAACAAGGAATAATCCTCACATAGGTGCGACATGAGAAAAAAGGGATCGATGAAACTTGCCTTCGCTACCGTCCACGGCGTCGAACTCCTGGTCTTGTGGCTGCTCTGGGTTCTCCTCCGGCACTTGCTCTGGATCGGCACGCGCGCACAAACAATCATACAAACAAAACACACATATATTAATACATCATACCACAAATACTTGTATTAAATAGATTATGAGTATTTATGATTTTTAAAAGAAGAATCGTGTTAGACAAAGTTCATATGTGTGAGTTACATATTTTACAATGTAGTGATTGGATTAATTATGAAATCAATATTAACTTTGGAGCTTAGGCGCGCTGCTGGCTTGGTTCTTTTGTTGAACTGTACCAGGATGTTACGGCTGCACATGCCAAGGCTTGCTGGCACCTGGTCTAATTAAGGTTTAGGTAAATTATGGTCCACCTAATATAGAGATTAGCTAACCATGGGCCTGCATATACACTACCAGAAGATATACATTGCACGGCCAACAATTCAGAGAAAGGAATGAGGTTTTAAGGCTAGTGGCCTGGTCTGCTTGGACTGAGCGTGATGATCATGGGCTGTGGGCCATCAAGGCTGCTAGGTAATTAGTGTATGGACTCACTAATCTAAGTATTAGTTTCCAGGACAGCCTGTCAGAAGTATTTTACAAAGAGAACGAAGGTGCTCGTATTCCTCCCCCACGAACCCTATATGCCTGCTCGATTCAGGAAAAATGGAAGGAGGGGAGGACTTCGAGGTAGGGAATCGCGTCTCCAGGCTACAACGCCCCCACTGCAGGCAGCGATTTGGGGAAGGGGCGACTGGATTTGAGGTGACTTAGATGAACGGCGGCCATGAGTGCTGGAGGTCACTGCTAGCTCGGTAGAGAGGAAGAACCGGCCAGGAAATATGTCTGGGAGGCGGAGGGGAGCTCTGAGAAGCTAACCTTGGTGGCAGCTCAGGTGGGAAGGCTGCTGGCAGAAGATCGACGGTCGCCTCGTAGGCGCCCGCTGCGCAGCGAGGAGAAACGAAACGGTGGATCTCTGGACTGGTTCGAGTGAGTGAAATGTGAGGATAAGGATGGCAGTACTAGGTGGTAGATTTTTATATATGCTGGGGACTCTACATAGGTGAAGGTTAGATGGAGGCAGTAAATAAGCCGAACTGTGAATGGGAGCGATGGTCGCTGCTTTGTGTGAGCGTGTGGTGGTGTTTGCCGCTGGTTGTGAATTCGCAGCACACGTGCACGCCAAATGGTCGGAGCGGTGCATGGACTAGCAGTTGGCGTGATTCGATTGATGTGACGATACGACCGTGGTTCGCGGGGTACAAACTATGAGGATATTAAGAGAAGCGCGCCAAGACTGCTGTCGCAAGTGGACAATCCGCTAGTTATCTATTTAATTGGTCTTGTTTTATAATTTTATTATTTTATTTAAATATTATTCTTATTTAGTCACTTGATTATTTTATAAACTCGTTTTATTAATTTATAAAAGACTGGATGTTACAATTGGTATAGCTGAGAGAACTGCATTGACAATGATTAATCTAACAGCTTGATTTAAGAACTTTGATGTAGCTGAGAGTCCCCTTTCTATCTTGTTCATCATCCCCTCATATTTTCTTACTCTGGGCTTGATTAGGTCCTGGGGCAAGCCTAGGTATGTAATTGGGAAGTCTTGGAGTTGGCAGCCAAAAAATCCTGATAGATATCGGGCCTTGTCCTTGGATACATTAATAGGTACCAAACAAGATTTTTTGAAATTTACTCGCAGTCCACACTACGTGAGAAAGGCTCATTCGAGACGAGCCCTCACAAAGAACGGAGACGAGCAAATAGCGCATCTCCGTCGTCGCGTCTCGCATTGCATAGTAATCGAAGACGAGCTGCGGGCACGTCGCCTATAAGTATATATGGGAGATAAGCTTCAAAAAGGCTCGTCTCCTTTCTGTGAGAAATCCGAGACGGGCTGATTCGAGTCATCAGTGATGCACTATTCTAGACTCGTCGCCGATGAGTACACATGGGAGACAATCTTTAATTGCAATCAACATTAGTGGAATTTAGAGATAAACATAACCGCAATCACATTGCACTTCAGAGATAAACATTTGCAACTTAATGATATACATTTCAACTCGGATATATATATATATATATATATATATATATATATATATATATATATATATATATATATATATATATATATATATATAGACACACACACATACACACACACACATTACCATTTCAGACATATACATTTTGCAACTCATAGTTTATACACATTGCATGCCTTCTAAACTATACATTTCAGACTTATATTCCTATGAAGCTCCCATCAATTGTTCTAAATTGTACCGTCAAGCTTGTTCCAAAAATTCAAGTAGTAAAATTTTGACAGTGATACCAGGACACCACCCCTTACGAAATACCAAATTAAGCAATATAAGAAACCACTTCAAATAAGTTTAGCAATAATTACTAATTACTTGAGCTACTATCTTACAATCTCTTGATCAAGAACTCCAAGGCAGAATGCTCCTAAGCAATGGACATTCGTGTGGAAGAAACTAGGTGGAAAGGCACATCTTGGAGGTACTATGGGATATTCCTCTGAGAAGGAGATTTTCAGTGGGTCCTAACCACCTTCCAAGTCAGTCTATAAAGGAAATTCATTAATAAGGGATGATGGTTATACTGGGTTGTGCAGTTTAATTGGACAACAAGTGACGCAAATGGCGAGCCATTAAATTGCAAAATCGAAAACAAACAAGACGGAACATAACCAGTGGTGCAAAAGCAAAACTACAGAGGGCATCATTAAGTTCATCAGTTCATTGCAAAGCTACATACAACCATACGATCGGTGTGCCATATGTACATACATGAGGGTGGTTCTTGTGCCACACCAAGCACTCCTCCTTGAATCAGCCACGAGCCAAGTCGATAACAAATTTCCCAGCCATGAACTACATATAAAGTGGAATATAAGTAGCATAGAATAGGAGAGAGTAGTGACGGCAAGGATGGTATGGTGAGGACAATGATGATGACAACAATGATGGCGAATATTGGACGGCAGGCGGCGGTCGCACTAGAATGGTCTTTAGGGCGAGAGATCGAAAATTTGCTAAAAACTTAGCTAAGTGTTCGAGTAAAGTGCTCGAGAGCTTAAATAGCTAGGTCCAAAGGGAGACGAGCCGGAAAAAGCGCGCTCTGATCATTGACAAAGGGAGATGGGTGGGAGAGAAGCTCATCTCCCTTTTGCATCCTTTCGTTTGCCCGAGGCGAGCGGCGGGTGGTGCGAAGAACTTAATTTGCAGTGGGTGGTGCCAAGAACATAATTGCGGCCGGTGGTGCGATGAACTTAATTATGGTCGGTGGTGCGGAGACGTGGAACCGGCGTGAGACCTTTGGTTTCCCTAAGGCAAGCGATTTTGAAGCGTCCCATCATCCCATCAATGCGCGCAAAACAAACCGCTCCATCATTCCGCACAAACCTTATATAAGACGCGCCATCGTCGACTACTCCATAGTTCTCCATAAGCGCGTCTCCCTTTTGCATCCTTTCATTTCTCCTCTTCTTCGTCTTATATAATAAGCCACCCACCATGGCAAACATTCTGCTGCCAAGCCCGCCGAGGGAGCCACCCTTCAAGAAACAGTGTTGCGACTCCTCTGAGCGGCTCAAGAACGACCAGCGCCTTGTTATGGCGTGAGATGCGTACAATAGTATGTCTCGCGCGATGAGGTCCTTGGATATGGGTTCCCTTCCAGAGTTTACTGGAATGGATACCACCGGCCACTACCTCTACGCCCTTTGCCGACCGTCTCCACACTCTGTTCGAGACAATGGCCCAGGAGCTCGACGCCGAGGGCCGCAGAAACCTGGTGGCGGCGACGGCGAGGAACCTCGGTCTCGAGGTTCCACCATCGGAGCAACTGACCCAGGCTCCTAGGGAGCCTGTGCTGGAGGAGGAGGAGGAGGAGGACGCTGAGGAGGAGGAGGAGGAAGAAGAGGAGAAGTAGGATTTAGTTTTTCTTTTGTTGTTTTTCTTTTCTGATGCCTTCTTGTACTTTTTCCTTGTGTTTTGTAATATATTGTGTTAATGAATGAATATGTTATCTGTGTTCATATGTGTGAATGAATATTATCTTGTTTGTTCATCTGTGTGAATGAATGAATGTTATCTTGTGTGTTCATCGTGTTCGCCGGGAATGACAATTAATAAGGAACAGAGAATTTATTATTTTTTGAATTAAATCAGACTAATTTGATTAGTGAAGGTGCTCTACATTGTAATGACAATCTATTTTGTTATCAAGTGAATGTGCTCATTCGTTCAGTGAATGTGTTCACCTCTTTGTGATATCAGGTGAACGAAGCAAAAGGGAGAAGATCACGAAGTACGCCCGTGAATTGGAGATGCAATAATAAAAGGAGACGATCTTTTTGTAAAGCCCGCCTCTCTTTTGTCAAAAGAGCGGGCGCGTCTCGGATATTAATTTACATGTGACGAACTGTAAAGTAGTTCGTCTTCTTTTATACTCCACGGAACTATGTACAGATCCTTGCTAAAGTGGGCGTATCTCGTTTACCCATATCAGAGACTGTCGCATTTGCTCTCGTCATTGATCTTTGTCTCCTATTTGAGTTTCTTACGTAGTGCCAGTTGCTTGTGAGAAGGAGTGGAGGATACCTTTGAGGCAGAAGAGCTCCTTTTGTGATGCTTTCATGATAGTCTATGTGTTGTCGGCATATTGCAATATTGTGAAATCTGGAGATGATGTATCCAAGATTGGTGAGAGAGTAGGGCCATTTCCATAGCCTTATTCACAATTTACTGTAATAATCAGATGCTAGTATGAATAAAAGAGGGGATAAAAGGATCCCCTTGCCTGACGCCTCTTTTGCAATTGAATGATCTACCTGGTACGTCATTTAGTTGATTGGATGAAGATCCAGAGTAGTCAGAAACTCAAATAGGAGACAAAGATTAGCGACGAGCGCAAAGGCGGTCGTCACTGATATGGGTAAACGAGACGAGCCCGCTTTAGCGAGGATGCTGATTCACGAAAGAAAGGCGCGACTGAGCGTAAAAGGAGACGCGCTACTATATGGCTCGTCTCATTTAAGAAAATATCCAAGATGCGCCTGCACCTCTGATAAACGGGAGAAGGGCTTCTCTCAAAGCTCGTCTCCTACTGACAAAAGGAAATGAGACAGGTTTTACCGAAAGCTCGTCGCACCTGCTCCTCTGCCAAAAGAGAGACGTGCTTAACAACAAAGCATGTCTCCTATTTTAGACGTCTCCTTTGGCTTCGTGATTTTCTCCATATTTTTGCTACGATTCACTTGATATCACACATACATGAACACATCACTGAACTTAGTGCACATTCATGTGATAACTAAATCATTCCAATGTAGAGCACCTTCACTGTAGTCCGATATAAATAAAAATAATCAAATCCTTCCTTATTTATGAATTGTAATTCCTGAGGAACACGATGAACACACCACACATTCATTCATTCACACAGTTGCAAGATAATATTCATTCACACAGATGAACACATATAAATTCCATTATTTAACACAATATATTACAAAACACAAGAAAAAGGTACAAAAGGACACAAGAAAAGAAAAACATCAACTAAAAACAACAAAAGAAAAACTAAATCTTAGTCCTCCTTCTCCTCCGGCGGCGACTCCGCCGCTGGTGCAACAGGAGCCTAGGTTGGCTGCTCTGACTGCGCTGGTTGCTCCGGCTGCACCGATGGTGCAACCCCACAACTGAGGTTCCTCTCATTCATCACCACCAGGTTACTGCGGCCCTCGGTGCCGAGCACCTGGGCCATCGTCTCAAACAAAATGTCGAGACGATCGGCCATACCTGTGAGGGCATAGAGGTTGTGGCCGGTGGTACCCATTCCAGTAAACTCTGAAAGGGTACCCCGACCCTAGGAACTCATGGCGCGAGACGTACCGCTCGCCTCGGGGAAACAAAAGGTCGCACGTCGGTCGCACGCGTCTCTGCACCATCACGACCGACATTAAGTTCTCCACAGTTCTCATGTCGTGTGTCTCTCTTTGTCAACAACGGAAGACGAGCTTATATTCTTTGCCCGTCTTGCTTTTGTGTAGAGCGTCTGGCTTTTGTCTCCCGCGTGTCTTTGCCACCTCGGGCTGTGCTTTTCACTTACTGATCGACCAACACCAGCGCGACCGCTGCCTCTGTTTGACCAACTTCCAGAGCGACTACTGCCTCTGATCGCCATCGCCATCGTCGCCGTCCTCACCGTCATCACCGTACCGTCCTTTGCGGTTGCTACTCCCTTCTATTCTATGCTACTTATATTCCACTTTTTATGTAGTTCATGGCTAGGTTTGATATCGACTTTGCACGTAACCGACTGAAGGAGGAGCCTTGGCGTGGCGCAAGAACCATCCCCATGTATGTACATATGGCACACCGATCACATGGTTGTATGTATCCCTGCAATGCACACCGATCACCGTGGATGTCGCGACGGCGCTCCTCAACATCTCCATCTCAAGTGTGGATGCCGTGGCCCTCGCTGTCGTGGTTCCGGATGCGACCGTCGCCGTGGCCTCCGACTTCGCGGTCGTCTTCTTCGGCCTGGATGCCGCCGTCCTCGATGAGGTGAAAGATTGGGGATTTTTTTGGACTATGAATTGGGCAGGAGACTCGGTCTCACGTTGGTGCAGTGGTGCAGCTAACAGATCTGTATGCAATGTACAAAGTGGCTAAATCAGGAAACACCCGAGAAGAAAAACAGTGAGACCAGCGAGCTGCTCGGTGAGCAGCAAACACCCGAGAAGAAAAACGAGGAGGAAGGGCACCTTCCTCAGTGCGAGCTGCATGTCAAGAAGAAAAACAGTGAAGTGAGAAGATAAATGCGTTGTTGGCCTTTGCTGGCTTGGAGGAAGGGAGAGAGTATGAGCAAGTGGGCAAGCACTACTGCGATGTGATGGTGATGTGACAAGGGAGCAGGTCAAGTGGGCAGCTGGATGGAAGTAGTGCTGGTGAGAGAAGTGGACAAATTATTATGGTTAGCAAGATGGGCGGATATGAAGGGATCTGCCAAAAGACTGTTGATTGGTGGAGAAGTGGAAGCGCGGATCGCGGGCGGTATTTTCAAATAAGGTAGTTTTTAAAAACCGCATGTGATAATGAACATTATCACAGGTGGTTTTGTTGCAGACCGCCTGTGAAATTTCATATCATTTCACATGCTTGTTGTTTTGTTATAGACCACCTGTGATATTCTATTATCACAGGCGGCTATTAAGTTATTGGACATCACAAGCTTTTTTAATGGACCGCCTGTATAAAAATAAGAGTCGCCTGAGAAATGCTTTTTGTAGCAGTGATTGTCATTTTCTAGAAGTGGGTGTTATTGATTCTCATGCGTTTCGATGCTGCAACATGAAATTTTTTGTTGATTGATCACCAACCTTTGTCCATCTAATTGTATACCTGTCGTTCCAGTATTTGTTCTGATAGAGTAGAAGCATTTCAGTGTGTACTCTTATAATTCTGCGAAAATTCCATTCTTGGATAAATAGAGGTCTAATAAGTTATTCTAGTTTGTCCATTATCTGTAGAAGTTTATGGGATTCCTGAATCATCTTGGGGAGGCACGAAGAAATCAATTTATATATATATATATATATATATATATATATATATATATATATATATATATATATATATATATATATATAGATGCCCATAAGAAATTGAAGACAGCTAGCATATAGCAGAGAGTAACCATAGCATGAAGATTAAAACATCTGGTCCAGCAGAAACATAAAAGCATACGAGTACATAGATTAGGTCCCCATACTTCATTATATTTAGAACAAAATAAAAGCTCTTCAGAGAGCAACATTCTTTCAGGCCTTCGCTTCAGAGAGAAATTATTTGATCGATCCATCATTACTTTAATCTTCAGCTTGGTTGCTGCTACCTGCTTCAGCATCATTCTTTGCAGCGAGCAGCATGTCAACAGTAACCGCCGAAGCGGCTACCCGACACTTGTCGATTGCTATAGAATGTAAAACATAGTCTAGAATCTCAGGAAAATTGAAATCATCATTCACAAGATCATCTAGGTCAGGGAATTCTATTGAGTTATCATGGACAGGAAATAGGGAGTTACCGTCGTAGTCACCATACACCTTTCTTGATTTTCTTGTCTCGCGAGTTGGATAGAGAAGCTGTGGATTGCTTGTCTTTGAAGCCTTGTGTGCAGGATTTGATCCTCTTGCTTCAGTGAACCGAGTTGTCCGCTAGTGGTTGTGCTTCCAGTTTCTTGGCAAGGGCCGAGTCAGCATCCGTTCAGCCGTGAATGTCTTAAACTTTTTGAGCTACCCACTATATCATAATGTCCTGCTTCCAGAATTGTATCTGTCATGTCCATATTGCTATCAGGGATCTTCGGAAAATGCTCTTTTCCAGCTCCATTGGGGATTTCTTTGATGATAACTTGCTGGTGGTAGCCTCCCTTCTTTGAAACTGAATCGGGAGTCCAGCAATAGTATATGAGTTGAACAGTTCACCCGAGCTCTTTGCCATACTGTCTAGCCAGTTCCTTATGCTGTTTGGAATTTTCTAGACCAGAGAGTCATGCAGAGAAGTCGGGTTACTAGTGTTTCCAGTCTGAGGTGGATGCTTGACATGTTGGGCCTCTTGTGCCTGATCCGGCCATTAGTGAGTTTATTGGCTGATCTTGCTGGGGTATGTTATTGTCACTGATGGAAGAATAGGCTTGCACAATAGATTCCGAGAGGTCCATTCTTGTTGCGGTTGCTGTTGTTGTGCTGGTTGTTAAGAAATTGGGGTAAGCTGACCTCTAAGCATCCTTCGTGTTGATTTATATAGAAAACTTACTGACCTCTATGCAGCCTTCGTGTTGATTTATATAGAAAACTTACAGGGGGTGTGGCACCAACAAATAGAGAAGGGATTGAGATAAAGCTAAACAGATTTGATCTCTAAAGAAGATATGCTATCGATACAAGATCTGATTCTATTCCTAAATCAGTTTTGCCGCACATATATGATTACAACCAACCTATTCTATGTAACCTTCAAACTCTTTCTTGGCCACCGTAACTCACTTGGAGATATCCTTCGGTGGAGCACATAAGTAGTACGATGAGCACTATCGTTATTTCATGTGTCTACCCCCCCCCCCCCCCCCCCTCAACCGAAGCAGCCCATGTTGAGGTTGAATTTGAATTTTTTTTGCTTTTGTGTAGTCAACGGTTTTGTGAGCCCTTTAGCAACATGATCTCTTGTTGATATAAACTTCACCTACAAAGTCTTGTTGGCTACCTTCTCTCTGACAAAGTGATAGTCTATTTCAATATGTTTGGTACTAGCATGAAACACAGGATTAGCGGTCAAAAGGTTGCTCCCAAATTATCACACCACAAGGTTGCAACCTCTGACTGCTGAATATTCAACTCCTTTAAAATAGTCGTACTCAAATTACCTCTGCCATTGCATTTGCTAATGACTTATATTCTTGTTCAATGGAAGAACGAGAAACTGTTGCCTGTTTTCTGGCACTCCAGGATATTAAATTTGCACCTAGGAATATTGCGAATCCACTAGTAGATCTTCTATCATCAAAACATCCAGCCCAATCAAAATTAGAAAATACATTTATTTGTAGAGAACTATCACCGACAAATTTTATTCCATAACTCACTGTTCCTTGAATATATCACAATTTTCTTTTTACCATAGTTATACGGATTGTTGTGGGAAGATGAAGGTATCGACAGACTTTATTGCTGAGAAAGCCAAGCCTGGTCTGGTCAATGTTAGATAATGCAATGCATCTACAATACTCCTGTATTTTTTACCTTCTTCTATGCGGGGGGCTCACCAACATAAGCTGAATATTTTTCCGTGCTAGCTAAAGGAGTGGAGACAGTCTTACACTTTTCCATACCTGCTTTCTTGATAATTTCTTCCGCATATTTTGTCTGATTTAGTAAGCTTCCTTCCTTTACTTTGGATACTTCAATTCCAAGAAATAATGAAGTTCCCCAAGAACTTTTTGAATATTTCAAACTTATGACACATAAAATATATCCATGTGAATTTACTAAAATCATCGATAAAGCTCACATAACAGCTATTTCTTCCAATGGAACTGGGAGCAGGACCCCATACATCTGAAAAGACGAGTTCTAAAGGGTACTTTGACACACTGGTAGATTTAGGAAAATGCAATTGATGACTTTTTCCTTTCTGACACGCATCACACACTTGACTGGTACTGGGATCTAAAGAACATGGTACATCATTATTATTGACTAGTTTACTGACTATAGCCATAAAAGGATGACCTAGCCTATCATTCCACTTTATTAAAGACGGCTTTGTTACCATGAAGGCGCATCTGGAGGAAGACTGCTCAAGGGACAACCATGGGTAAAGACCACTTTTACATCTGTTGCGGCATAGTTTTCTTCGTCACTTTGTCCTTCACCAAAAAAATAATGAGGATAATATTCAAGGAAAATAAAATTATCGGAAGTGAGTTTATGGACAAATAATAAGTACTTTTTGACAGAAGGAACATGAAGAGTATTGTAGAGATGTAGATGTCGATCAGCTGTTTTCAAAATAGAACTACCAACAGAATAAATTTTCATACCTGAACCGTTTGCTGTATGAACCTTCTCTTGTCCATTGTACATCTCTTTAACTTAGAGCTTGTATTAGTGTACCAGTTAGTGTCTAATCCATATAAGGATGTGACATTATTGGCTGATTTTCCCCCTTCTTGAACTCACAATAAAATCTTTTATAGCATCTGATGACTGTGTGCCCGAAGCTGCCATGTTCCCTGGAGAGCCTCGGAGCTGCCACGTGTCACGAAGAACCGGGACTGGCCTCCCCAGCAGGGGCCAGCCGTGACGCTACCCTGTGTCCTGCAACTTGCCCTGGACAGTAAGATGTGGGAGTTAAGGGATGGTTTGCCCTGCCCAATTCATGCATTGAAGACGCGCACCCAACTCCGGTGCACAACATGGAGCACGCCAACGGTCAGAGACCGCTGTGACCAATCACATCACAGTGAAGGCGCTGGAGGCCTATCCCACTCAACCAAGTGGGTAGATTGCGGCAACAAGACAGGATTACAGGACACCCCCTGTCCTCGTTAGCAAAAGCGCATGGGCTACTGATGAGAGAGGCGACAAGACGGCGAGTCTTCAAAGCCACAGTCAGAGGAAGCTTATGCATATAGCCTTAGATCTTTAGGAGAAGATCGCCCTGGGACCACGTGTCGGGCCCCAAAACCCACTTGTAAGGCGTCCAAACTTGTCTATAAAAGGACCGGACCGCCACCGTTACAAAGGACGAAACATCCAATCCCCAACAAATACACGCGTTCACACACACTAGCAATACAATCCACCGTGAAACAGGGTGTTATGCTTGTTTTGCGGCCCAAAACACGTAAAAACCACCGTCTCATACACTCTCATACCTGCGAACACTCGATTGAGGCCTAAGCCCTGCTGAACAAGAACCTCCGCGGGCTGCTCCTTAGCAGATCCGGGGGAAGTGTCACATTAACACTTCAACAGCCGTCAAGTCTCCCTTTCTCGTACTAGAGAGCTTGGCACGTAGATGCATTACACGCGCTCGTGATTGACAGGAAAAATTTCTTGAATAGGCTGCCATACCTCAATTGATGACAAGAACATGAGCGAGTACTTCCATGGACAAGGTGGAGTTTAGGAAACTAAGGAGCTGTTGGTCCTGTATTTCCATGTTGCGTATTCTAGGTTTGGTACCCGTTTCTTCACCTTGTTTGCATCTTCAATCTCAATCTCTTCATGTGGCTTGGTCTTGCTTCCATCTAGGAAGCCATAATGTTGAGCACCTCGGATTGCCGCGATGACTTGGGCCTTCCACAAGAGATAATTGTCTCATGTGAGTTTCTCCACTTGATGATTCAGAGTATTGAAGCCCAAGGCTCCTGTAGCGGATGAAGAACTCATGATCTTCCTGGTCGTTGGGTCCCTCTCTTCTCTGTATAGGTTTTCTTCTCGGCTGCGCAAAGGTTTTTCTCTCTTCTGGTTGCAGGCTTATGGTGTAGGCTCTGGGTAAAGGTCTTCAGCGACAACTCCCCTTGGCAAACTTTTCTCTTGGCGGAGACTTAATCGGCCCTGGTTACCATGTTAAGAATTTGGGGTAAGCTGACCTCTACACAGCCTTCGTGTTGATTTATATAGAAAACGTACAGGTGTGCAGCACCAACAGATAGAGAAGGGATTGATATAAAGCTAAACAAATTTGATCTCTACAGATCTGTTTCTATTCCTAAATCTGTTGTGCCGCACATATATGATCACAACCAACTTATTATATGTAATCTTCAAACTCTTTCTTGGCCACCATAACTCACTTGGAGATATCCTTCACTGGAGTCCATAAGCAGTACGATGAGCACTATCGTTATTTCATGTGTTGTAACACTGGTTGGTGCTCTTGAGCTTCTACTTAGTCTTGAGCTTGCTATCCCAGCAGAAAGTGCCTCCTTGCAACAGGAAATTGTGAAAGCCTTGCCCGTTGTGTTCTTCAAAGGGATGAGGATCGCTGTTATGCGGGGAGCATCTTGTTCATCAGTAGGGAATTGATCGATGAATGCTGAGTTGAATATATAAATAGGGATGGTCCATTATCAGCACTCTCCCCCCATGTCAGATCCATGTTTAGTTACTAAACTTATAGGAATATATTGATTGTCTTCAACCATTATAAGTGCCAAGGCTCTAGCAACATTATCGTCTCAGCATTCCAATAGAGTAGTTTTCCAAAGGAGGAACAAACCTGGGTGATAAACTTTGTTTCCCTCATATCAGTCCAGAATCCAAGAAGTACGATCCAACATTTTCCAGTGAATAGGAATCTTCTGTGGTTGATGCTTGATTCATCATGCTTAATGAATGTGATATGCGTTCCTTCTATCCATTGGATCCCAAATCCAACCATGGCATCCCTTTCACAAGAGCCTCTCAACTGGTAGAAACCTATAGCCCAGGGGTGAGATCCATAGCGGATGACATGATTCCTTGCTACAATTTCTATATGCCCAACTATGGAATGCATTAGGTGGTGGTGCTGCGCGGGGGTCAGTACCTGAAGAGAGATCACGATCATCAGGTCTTCGTTCTTCTTGGTCAGACTTCCCGAGAGGTAGCATATCTTCCTGGCCACCCTGCCTGGACATCCATCTTCATGTTGAAGTACAGATGGAAAGAATCTAGTTGGATCTATAGCAAAGTTTGCCATCCGACAATAGAGAGTAGAAGGTATTCTTGCTATCTTCTTCCAGTTAGATTGTGTAGGGGTTTGAAGGAGTGCCAATGTGGGAGCGGGGGAGTGCACCTTGAGAGCTCCAGAAGGTATTAATGTGGGGCTTCAGCTGGCTGACCTGACGCTTGTCTAGCAATAGATGCTTCGGTGGCTGTTGGATTTCCCGTGGTTGCATATTAGTAAAGGGTCTAGCAAATTATTTTGTCAAGAGCAAGACTTCTTGAGTATTAGTTGATCAGGGTTTGTTGCTAATTTTATTTTTAGGTGAGCACATTTATGATGATAATTATGCTAGAAAGGGCTTTCCGGATGAAGCATTGCATCCCGAGGAATGGACGGTGCAACAGGAGCCTGCAGCTCGATTGAATGTATTGCTAGGGTAGCGAGTCAATAGGGCAAGGACACGTTGTTACTGCTTAATATAAATACGTCAGTGATGTAACAATGTTTGTACTCAGAATCCCGTTGCTGAACTCTTATGTATTTTGGAACTTGAACTTTTATGTATCATACTTTAAGACTTACAAGTATGTTTTTGGCTACGTCTTGATGATATGCAATATGGTGCCGAAGCGTGTGACACCATTCGATTAAAAGATCCTGTTTTGTATGTGTGTGTGACTGTTCCGAACGGTGCACCCTCACACTCAGTTGTGCCCTTGGGGTCCGACCTTGTCAGCAGCATCACTCTACGCCGAGGAAGTGAATAGGTGGGCGGCGCAACAACACGGTGTCAGAGTCCAGACAAAGCCTGAGGCAGGCGCAACAATACAATAGGGGCAGCAGCTGCAGGTTGGCCAATGGCACGACATCATCCTCCGGCGGAGCTGGGTGGGGTAGTGCACGATGAAGCAGACCTTGTGCAGGCACCACGTCTCGACATCACACTTGCAAATGCGGAAGTGCTCCAAGTGCAGCCACAGCTCGAAGACGCCGTGTGCGTAGAACCAGGCCACACCACGCACGCAAGTGGGTGCCTCGCCCGTGCCCCGCAGCAGGTTGCACCCGTGCAATGCACAATTGTCGTCTGGGCAGGTACATGTCTCTCCTAGTGCATGTATGTGCACATAATCTGTTCATGGCTCCTCGAGTGCGAGCTCTGCTGCACCTTGAACTCGTACACCCAGAACACGTCCGACATGGACAACCACAGCCGGTGCCCCTGGTGCATCCACGAGCTTCAGCTATGGGGCACCATGCATATCAGGAATGCACCACTGCCACTTGCTGCCCCCTCCCCTCCAGACTCATCAGTTATACCCGTGCCTTGACCACCGACCATGATTTATCCGGTTATGCCGACACACACTATAGCAAGTACATTACTACTGCACTACACCGTACCTAAGGGTGGGCAAACAAAAAAATGAAAGACGAACACCAAAATTGAACTAAATGGAACAGAGAAAGCAGATAAGCAGGTGATACAACAGCATGGTGTCGGGGTGCCAGCAAGGCCTAAGGCGGCCACAACAATATGATAGGGGTAGTGCACGAAGAAGCAGACCTTGTGAATGAATAATATCTTGTTGTGGGGACCGGAATCCCGACCTCCAAGGATCTCATTGGGTGGTGTCGTGCGATGCGACACCCAACAGTATACAAGAAAAGGACGAGAACAATTTACAATACCAAGTCTTTATTGAAAAGCACCGCGGACATTTTAAAATACTAACAAAAGGAAAGAGAACTATACATCATAGCTACGCTCTCAACACTAGCTATGCAAAAGCAAAGTCATCCATGCCCTGGATACTTCGCACTAGCAACACACAATTCACGGCGTCGTGCAGGGTTCCCACTCGGCTATAAACCCTGGAGGGGGTGCAACCTCGTCATCAAACCCGTCATCAGTCGTATAATCTGCAAAAACTCGTTAACTGCAAACGTGAGTATAAGGCTCAGCAAGACTAACCCGTCTCACTAGACATGCAAGGGTGAATACTAAGCATAGGTAAGGTAAATCATAAAGGACTCGCCTACAAGTGGATCCTTATATTCATATTTTAAGTAGCACATGACATTCTTCAGGCACGGCACATCATGGACTCCACAATCAAACAAGAAACGCTTTGTCGATGATATGAAGTGCACAAAGCACATAATGCTTTTACAGGTAAAGTATGGGGAAAACTGTAAACTTTTAATTGTACTATCTCTAAGACAAACAAGGTTGTCCAAGCAATTTGTAAACCAATATATATCATATTCTCCTGACTTCTTCAGTATTTACTACGTCACGGCACAGTGAACAAGTGGTACTCTATTACCGCGAGGGACGGTGATTGCAATCAGGATACACCCAGAACAACACGACACATACGCACTTTCAGAAATGTCAGCGAGTACTTACAGCAGTACCTACATAACAATTCAATACTAGTCGTATATGGCCACCTTTCACTAAACACTCGAATGTCGGACCGGTCGATCCATCACGAGTAGGAGGTCACTGCATGGGGCATACTCTGACGTGCCCACCAGCTGATTTACACCTTGCTGCCCTCAACCCACGCCTATAACACGGAACAGAATGCCTCGACAAACCAGGGTCAAGCTACGTTAGTTTACTGGAGCCCATTCCTCCAGTATGTCGCCGGTACAATTCAAGCTTTTCCAGTAGGACCGCACACGAAATGGTCCTCAATCGACACAAGCAAGGCTACGCACGTGAGACCACGTCTCGTTGCATCCTACCCACTGCTCGATCTGAATTTCATATTCATAAACCATTTTCTTATTCCAGATGCTCCCGTGATTAAATTCCTATCTCGCGAGTAGATTCCAACTACTCGG
This sequence comes from Tuctoria greenei, assembly GCA_036927565.1. Classification (NCBI taxonomy): domain Eukaryota; kingdom Viridiplantae; phylum Streptophyta; class Magnoliopsida; order Poales; family Poaceae; genus Tuctoria; species Tuctoria greenei. The sequence continues at coordinate 76,421,702 of JAYESD010000012.1, forward strand.
CTTCTACCGAATTCCTATGAGCATAAGCATAGCAGTGTCTACTCAACGGGCCGTAGACGTACCCAAAACTCCATAGGATTTGTGGTCATGCAAGTGGATGTCAAACACCTTAAACGTAATGCACAAACATCTGAAGACGTAAGGCGAAATAAAACTGCAAAACACAGTAAGGAACTTACATGCAAATCGGGGCTTGCCTGAATGCGAGTCTGAGCCTATGTTAGTTTCTGGCAGTTGGACCTCCAAAGCTTCCGGCTGCTCCTCGATTTCAGCTACTACACGATATGCATATACTAGGTATGAATGATTTTGAAAGTAATTAATATGCTTGAGGTGGTGTGAAATATCCTAGGATGAGCATAAGATAATTATCTTAATTCGCTTTGGGACTTTTATGGTAGATACTAGAGACTATAGAGAAGACTCTTGCAAAGAACAGTAGATGATCAAGGAAGTTCGTTGTTCTTAAAAATTAGGGTAAGCAATTACCTTCTCTAAATTTTGGTTGAAATTTTGGAGATCTATAATGGCTATCAGGGGTTGTATCATGTAGAGGAGGTTTCACTGGTTCTAGGAAAAAAATGTTTCACTATTTTAAAAGCTTCCTACAGGGAGACTGATTTTTCAAGTTTGGGGAAATTTCTGGAAATTGATTTTCCATTTTTCTCAATTTATAATTACATATAGATTTGGAATATTGATAAACCCAGTATTTTAAGGCCAAAGAACTTGAAACTTTTACTGGAAATCAAGGGTACTAACAATAGTCTTCTGACCAAAATTGAAAATTTTCCAATTAACAGAACTGTAGGAATGATTTTATTTAGAATTTTTCTTATCTGAATTATAGAGAAATTTTGATGGCTTTTCATACAAATACAAGTGCACCACTGGACAATATTCTTCATGCTGGTTCTAACATAATTTATTTGGGAATTTTGGGATAATTCTACTGGAAGTTATGGATTTTCCAAGTTGGATTGAATCTGGATATATTTTCCTATTGGAAATTTTCAAATAAAGGGGCCGGTCCCACTTCATTTGAATCGGGCTAATCAGAACAGAGCCACACCGGGATCCACAGGGTTAACCCACGCAGCCACACCGGATCCGTGGTTACAGCTGATCCCACGCGAGCGGTGTCGTTGACAGGTGGGACCCGCACCTTCGTCAACCTCCCGAAGCGGTGGCGTCTCTCGTCGGAACCGCGGCAGCGCTTCGCCAGACTTAGGTGCGTCGACCTCCTTTCAGCCTCGCCTTGACCGCTCAACCATACAATCGACCGCACAAGCCAATGGTGGTGTCCAATCACGTCGGCGATGGCCGGAGACGGCGATGCGACGGTGACGGTGGAGCTAAGGTTTCGGCGTTCATCGGAAATGCTCGGAAATGGCGTAATAGGCTCAGTAAAAGGTCGGGGAGGTTCCTGGGAGCACCAGGAGGATGATTTGGGGGTTAGAACGGAGTGACATCGCCGGCAAAGCTAAGTTCGACGGCGAAGTACGGTTTTTCAACCGGCGGCCATGAAGACTCAAAATCCGACCCCGTCTCTCAATGTCTTCCTTTCGATTTTGGTGAGGTGGTGCGCTGGGAGATCTAGGAGATAATACCTTATTGGATTGACAGATCATTATACGTAGAAATGGAATTTAACCGGTAATCTAGTGATCTCGGTATGAACTGTTTTCGGGGAAACTAGAGATAAGGGAGCTAGGAAGCACGATAGTGGCTGAAACTTCACAAGAAGCATCTAGGTACCTTTGCGCGACTTATTGCTTCAAGGAAGGAGATGGAAACGTGCTTGAAGTGGCCTGTCCTCGTGGAACAGAAGGTTCCCTAACGGCTTCAACCGCGAGCTCCGAGGAAACTTCGAAATACCGCACATATAAGCAGGGAATCAGACAAAGGACTGGATGGGAAGGAAGAGCAACTAGTGAAGACACCTTTTTCTGTTGGAAGCACCACGAATCCTTGTGTTGTTCGGCCGGCGCGTCAAGAATGGCGGCGGCGATGCGGTGCAGTGGCGGAAAAGGAAAAATAGAGGCGAGAGCGTGGGTGTGTGTCCACTTCGATTGGGGGAGGGTATATATAGCTCGGGGAGGAGTAGAAGGCACACCATGAAGCAGACAGATGAGCAGCTCGGTGGTGGTTTGCATGCGGCACGATGTCGAGCAGGGGAGCGCCGGAAAAATGGCGTGCAGAGCAGCACCGAGTTTGCTTCACTGACTGGTGGGTCCCACTACCCTTATCCCTGCCCCTTCTCTGCAACATCAATTCCCTTACCAAACTTGATCCAAAAATTATAGATTTTTTTGGGAAGGCTCAAATAAATATCTGGAATTTGATTCTGCAAATGGATTTCGAATTGGAGCAAGTTCCAGTTGAATTTCAAATTTGAATTTGAATTTGGATGAAATTCAATGGTGTCACAGATTTAAATAGCAAATGAGTTCCAAAAATTCTGAAACTATGAGGATAAGTCAAGCAAGTCATGCTGACCATGATGGTGTGTTGAAATCTTGATGTTCCATTAAGTTGAACAGAATTCAAAATTTGAATTCCTAATAGGGTCTGAATTTGCTAAGCGTCTCAAATAAAATAGCAAATGGTGTTCATAATTTATGAAACTTTGCAGGAAGTCTATTTGGAATATTAGTAAACCATAGAAAATTTATGGCCCCTGCATTGAATAATTTTGACAGGGCAAAATATACAGTAGTATATTCAATTTGTAATTAATTTGAATATATATTGGGTACTGCATATTAATTTGACCTAGGATCGTCCATTCAAATAATTTCAAAATGTGAAGAGAGGTCAAAAGAATTTATCTAAGATTATTGGGGATGTTCATTCCTCATGTTAATAAAATCTAAGCATGAGTGGAAGAAATTATTTGATGAGATCAAGTTCATATGAATAGTTATAATTGGTCTCCATTAGGGTTGATAACCAACTTACAATTGAACCTCATATGAAAGAAAATGAGGGATTTTACACTTGTGTGTTCATCTGTGTGAATGAATGAATATTATCTTGTGTGTTCATCATGTTCGTCGGAAATGACAATTAATAAGCAATGGAAATTTGATTATTTTTTGGATTAAAGTTGGACTAATTCGCTCAGTGAAGGTACTCTAAATTGGAATGATAATCTATTTAGTTATCAAGTGAATGTGATCATTCGTTCAGTGAATGTACTAATCTCCGTGTGATATCAAGTGAACTGAGCAAAAGGGAGAAGATCATGAAGTACGCCCGTGAATTGGAGGCGTGATAATAAAAGGAGACGATGTTTCTGTAAAGCACGTCTCATTTCTTTTCGTAAATAGGAGACGGCTTTGCGCTAAGCCCTTCTCCCTTTTGTTAGAGGAGCGAGCGTGTCTCGGATATTAACTTAAATGAGACAAACTGTAAAGAAGCTCGTCTCCTTTTACAGTCAACCGAGGCATGTACAGATCCCCGCTAAAGCAGGCGTGTGTCATTTACCCATATCAGAGTTTCCTTTGCGCTCATCGCCTATCTTTGTCTCCTATTTGATTTTCTTACGCAGTGTTGTGATGTATGTAAATTTATGCAATCATTTTTTTCAATTATTTCTTCCATCTTACTTACAACCCATATTTATTATCTTTATAAGCAACTCAATATTTTTTATTGCATTGTCATTCTAATCGAATGTTTTTGTTTGTTTTTTTGTCAAAGTTACATTATATTAAAAAAAGTCAAACCAGAGGGCACCTGAAAAACCGTCGAAGACATGAAGAGTGCCGATATCAATTCACGTCCATGAGTGCATGTCTAAAATTTCACCCGCAATTTCTCTTGATTTAGAAGTTTTTTTGTTTCACCTAACCTGAACTCGACCCATTGCCATCACTACTCGAGCTCATGGATGATGAGGTGGCCATGATGGTTCACCACCGTCAAAACACATTGTGGCATGGTTTGTATTCCTGGCGGGTCCATTACTTAGTCATGTTTTCCAGATTCTGTCATCAATATCGTAGTGCAGCACTGCAGGCGATGATTCTACAAGTCATTAGTCAACTTGGAGATCTAGTAAATATCTATTAAGAAAACACTTTGCACATGTGTAATGAGTTACATTTCAACAACATGATGGCCCTGCAGAAGCTCGGCCTCCCCTCTCTTGTCACAAGATCTGAGCTCCCTGATGGGTAACTCTGGTGGACACGCTGTCGCGCCCGCAAGCCCCCTCCCACCTCCACTCCCTCCAATCCTTGTGGCCGTCTTGAGGCGCTGCCATCGGGGGCTAGATATGAGCTTTCTGACGGATGACCAGGGCGAACCCATCGTCGCACGTAGAAGCCCCCTGCCCCACCTCCACTCCCCCCAAGCCTTGTCGCCACCTTGAGGCACCGCCATCGCAGGGGTGTGGTGGTGGGGCATCTAGTGCAGATGCTTGTTCTCTTTTCCCCTCTCGTCAAAGGATCTGAGCTGGCCTGGCTTGATGGTATCAGATTGTGTGGACAGGGGGTGAGGAAAGGACAATGCGATGGCACACTAGATTCTGGCAGGCAGTACCAAATGTCGCGTCCCCAGATCCATAGGGGGCGATGAGGATGGATGTGTCAGTGCGCTCGATCGTAGGCTGGCAACACCAACGTCCAGTGGTGGGCCCATGATAGAGTATGCAATGCACATGGTAGGTGCCCATTGCGGGAGTGGTGGTTGGGGCTCATATCTGGCAATGGAGGGTGCAACGACGGACAGTGTTGCTAGTTGCGGGTGTGGTGGCCGGGGGCTTGGATGTGACAATGAAGACTCTGGAATGTGCAGTGGAGCTAGTTACAAGCATGGAGGCTTGATCCGGCAGCCGGATGACAGATGCGGTGATGGAGGTTGAAGTGAGGCTCTAGCGTGCGCAGTGGTGCTAGTTGCAACCGTGGCGGCTGGATCCAGTAGCCGGATGCCTGATGCGGTGATGGAGGTTGCGGTGACATGTGGTGGTGTCATCTACAGGTGTCACCGTCAGATTTGGTGGCCGGATGCCCATATGGGCATGGTGATGGATGCACTAGCGCATGGTGGAGGTCAAGGTGTTTCACAGTGTGGTGGTCATTGAATTGTACCGACAACATGCTATTGATATAGGAACTAGTAAACTAGTGCACCATGATTCCTCATGTCGAATGATCATGAAATAGATCTTGGTCATGCACTGAGATAGGGTAGCAGGTAATCCACTCAAGGGGAATGTCCCAATTGGACGTCACGTGTAAGGAAACCTCTTCCTGGGCCAGTAGCCTTTTTCCGCATTGATTGTCTTGGCTCGATGGTATCAGATCCTGTGGATAGAGGGCGAGGAAAGGACAATGCGGTGGAACACTCGCTTCTGGCAGGCAGTACCAAACGTCAAGTCCCCAAATGCATAGGGGGCGATTAGAATGGACATGTTAGTGCACTCGGTCGTAGCCTGGCAACACCAACGGCTAGTGGTGGGTCCATGACAGACTATGCAATGGCGCGTGGTAGGTGCCAGTTGCAGGAGTGGTGGTTGGGGGCTCAAATGTGGCAATGGAGGCTGCAGCGACGCATAGCGTTGCTTGTTGCGGGTGTCGTGGCCGGGGGCTCAGATGTGACAATGGAGGTTCCAGTATATGCAGTTGTGCTAGTTGCAAGCATGGCAGCTGGATCCGGCACCTGGGTGCCAGATGCGGTGATGGAGGTCGCAGTGAGGCTCTAGCATGCGCAATGGTGCTAGTTGCAAGCGTGGCGGCTAGATCCGGCAGTCGGATGCCAGATGTGGTGATGGAGGTTGCAGTGACATGTGGTGGTGTTAACTATGGGTGTCGACATCAGATTTGGTGGTCGGATGCCCAGATGGGCATGGTGATGGATGCACTGGCGCATGTAGGGGGTCAAGGTGTTTCACAGTGTGGTGGTCGTTGTATTGTACTGGCAACATGCTATTGATATAGGAACTAGTAAACAGTGCACCATGATTCCTCGCGTCGAATGATCATGCCATCGATCTTGGTCAGGCATTGAGATAGGGCAGCAGGTAACCCGCTCAAAGGGAATGTCCCAGTTGGACGTCACGTGTAAGGAACCCTCTTCCCAGTCCAGTAGCCTTTTTCCGCATTGGCTGTCTTAGGAAAGATTGCCGCGTATGATATCCATGAAGTGCTTAAGATACGACTTTGGGAAATGTGTATGTATCGTTCTTTCGGGTTTATTACAATTACATACCAATTTTCTCCTAAGCCTTCAGATATTTGCTCCCTTATGTGATTCTTTGAGCGAATGTGACGGAAATTTGATAATGTTTTATATGATTTCAGTGATTTTATTGATCTTTTACTATATCTCATTTTATCGTGCGGTAGGAGTACGAAACCGCCTTCAAGAGCGCATTAGAGAGAGGCTATGAAGGATCATCATTAATGAAGTCATTGATCCAAAGGGATAATTTTCATTATGGTATTGTAAAAGCCCGCTTTTCGGAAGAACAAAAACGCAAAAATGCGAACTTAAAAATTTTGAAAGTGGACTTGGAAATACAAACTCACATGAACCATATGAGTTAACCCATGTTCACTAAAAATAAGGACTTGTTAAAATTTCACATATAGAACATGTTTGCTAATGTATTAGAACTTAAGGTGTAAAATCTTTAATTTCCAAGTATTCACATTTTTGATACAAAATTAAAGGAGAAAAGAAAACAAAATAGAGATAAAGAAAAAGGAATTATTCCAACCCTAAAATAGGACATTCACAAAAATTCAAATCTACGGCTGTAAATTTTTCCATGACCTTCTAATATTCCAAATAGACTCTCGGTAAAGTTTCAAAATTTTTGAAGCACGTTTTCCATTTATTGGACACGTACTGAGAGTTTAATCAGAGTTGACTTCAAATTTAAACTTTGTACCTAACCTTGTCCAAATCAACTCCAAATTTTTCCTGAGGTCTCTTATGGTTCAAAAAGGGTAACTTCAAAGTTTCAGGATTTTTTACCTAATCTACCATTTATTTCGTTGAATCAAGTATCACCACTTGAATTCAAATTCAAACCTAAGTTAAAAATTCAACTTGCTAAGTTTTGAAATCTAATTGCACCATAAAATTCCTCACATTTTATTTAGTCATTGGGCCAAAGTTGAATATTTTTGAAGCATGTTTGCTAGCCCTATTTGAATTTGGAAAGAAAAATGAGGGAGGTGGGTCCCACCAGTGGTCCCCACAAGTCAGGTCGGCACCTGCTCTCTTTCCTCCCCTGTCTCCACGCAGACGCATGCATGTGCCACCGCGATGGACAACGTCGGTCCTTATCCCCAGCGCCCGACTCCTTCCTATCGACAGCACCGCTCGCGCTCTTCCCCGCCGACCGTGCTCTTTGCCGACACTCCACCTCCCAGCCTGCGCACGCCCCCTCCCTGTCGTGCCGCACGCTTGCCGCCAGCCTGCGCGCCTTCCCCCGCCAGCCGCTCACGGCACCGCCCCCGCCTGCAACCGCATCGCGTTCCGCTGGCCCGCACCGCTCGACGCCGCACCTCGCCCTGTCCTGCGGCGTGCCGTCCGCCGCAGCATGGCACCCACGCCGGACGATGCACCTCCCCCCACGTCGACCACCTACCGGCCGCCGGATTGCCTCCCACGCGCCGCTTCGCCTACGGTGCCCGGCGCGCTCCCCGCTCGCCCTAAACCGCGTCGGCGCGTGCCCCCACCTTGCTGCGCCGGTCACCTCCGCCCGCGCCACGCTCGTCCCCTGTTGCCGTTGGCACCCAGTCGCCCTACTGCTCACCGGCACGAGTCGATGTCGCCGTCCCGCGCTCCTGCGCCTGTCTCCGGCCACCGAACATCTCCAGGTGAGTTGCCTAGCCGTCATTGTCCTTCGTCTCCGCCTAGCTCGTTCCCTGCTCGCCTCTCCTCCTCGCCGCAGCACGTGTTGCCATGCACTGCGTTGCGCCGTTCCTTGCCGCGCAGACCGCGGCGAGCACGTTCCAGGTTGGCACCACGTTCATCAACGACCGAGCACACCTTGCCAACAACAACCGCGTCATTACTCGACCTAAGGGTCCTCCTTCATTTTATCGACCTCAGCTCCATGAATATCCCATGCTTCCACTGCTCTATGCTCTGTTTCCAGTCACACTCACCAGCTGTTCGACCAAATGCCACAGGCTTGTCATCAAGTTCTCTAATATCTATTCGCTATCGTCTGCCAGCGTCGGGTCGTTGGCTGCAAGAAATGTGGATGTTGAATGCATCAAGGCACTTTAGTTGCTGTTTACTTGCTGTGGGCATAGCAGTTGAGAGCATTAGAATAATGCTAGTATGATGATATTAGTATGAACTCTGATGCCCTCCTAGTTGTTTCTGTTACAATTCCAATGAGTAGTTTTGGCCAGCATGTCCGAAGGGTTTGTTAAAGCAACCCTTTTGCAGGTTGGTTGGATGGTGTGGCTACTTCCTTGCAATTAGTTGAAACCAAGTTAAGTTCCTAGACAAGAGATTCATTTCAGAGTAGCTATAGGTGAGGATGCGTTAGTAGTACTCATTTTGACCAATCATCACTGATGTTATACCTTGAGGTCTAGCCAAAAGCAACCCCACATTAACCTTTCTCGCCTTTGTGTTGTGTTGGCATGTTCGTGCATGCTCGCGATGCTCCACCATGAGCCGCGTCGACGTCGTTGACCACATGACATTGTCGTGACGCTCCGAGCCGTCATTGTGCCCTAGCATCGAGATGGAGTACGCCTGTGATGAGTGCGGTGCTGAAACACAAGCACGACTCGTCGGACAATAGTTGTCAAGCCAAATTAGGTTGTAGTCGATGTGAGGGTGATCGTGTCCTGGGTGTAGCCAAGATGCTTGAGAACATGCCTTCTAGGTCAAACCACAGATGTCGGTGATCATCGATGACCTGGGTAGAGGTATGCAAGATCATTGCGACCGACAAGGAGAAATAGACCAAGAAGAACCTTGGATAAGAGTTCCTTTGTTGTGCCGAGGATGTTCTCTAACCGATCACAGGATTGGTTAACTTGGTGTACCACTTCATCGACGGCAGGTTCGTCGAGTCGCTTATCAACAACCGAGTCGACATCACTAGCCTTAAGACTCACAAGGTGGTGTTCGGGGTTCTGCTCACCCCATTGACGAGTCCGGGTTGATGTGGACCTCGCTAAGACGGTCTCCTCGAGATGGCAAAGCATGCCTTCATGGCAAGGTCTCGCGTCATGTTTAAGTCCCGAGAGCTTACCGAGCTCACCTGGACAAGCTTGCAGGAGACACTACATTAGTGTCATCGTGTAAGCACCTGAACGATGCTTGCGATGTTAGTCATAGCAACTGATTTACCTAAAAGCGGTTTGAACGTTGTCTTGGTACTCATGCTAGGTTAACAGTGCTTGTAATGACTTCTTAAGTCCAAGCCATGGTGATCTCAATTCAGTCCCAAGTGTCGTTAGGTTCCATCACGGTTCATCCTAAGTCAGGATCCTACGACAGCACTGCTCACTTAACTAGGTTTACTCCTTTATGAGTTAAGTCAAGTTCATTGGTCGACTGCTAAATCGTGACCTTTGTCTTGTACACTTCACTCATACTCAAGCTTTCGATGTCCCACCTTGATTTTTGGGTCATCCTTACACTTCTCGGCCCAACACTTCTTCACCATTCAGAATTGTCAATCTCGCGTGGCATAGCTTGAAGTGTGGTATGCTAAGTTGCAATGTAGCTTTATGTTGTACCTTTCTGTTCATACCAACACTACTATGTCCACCTTGACTCATCCTCTAGTTACCCACACAACACAGGCATATCCGTCCTTCCTAGTCAAACTCCTCGTTCTTAAAGTTTACACAACCCCGTGGAGTCTATTATTAAATTACTTAATTACTTAATTACTAATATGCATATCATGTTGATACGAATGTGATGATAGGTGATCAACGAGAAGTTTCTCTTGGAGGAGAGTGCCGAGGAGTTCCAGCTTGAAGTTCCATGGCGGACTCTTCGAAGGAAGACCATGCCCTAACAACTGACATTGATATAGAGTCGCAAACTAAGGCAAGCCCCGGTTTGCATTTAAAATCTTTACAGAGTTTTGCAGTATTTCTCACATTACGTCTTATGTTTCATTTGTGCATTACGTAAAGGGTGATTAATACTCCACTTGCATGACCACAAATCCCAGGGTTTGGTTGGAACGGGTTACAATTTGACCTGTAGTAACTGCTCTGCTAATATATAGGAAATCCGGTAGAAGTCGAGTAGTTGGAATCTACTCGCGAGAAATGTAGGACATATCTCACAGGATTGGTTAGATAGACAATGGCTTAATATAATGAATCTCAGACCGGGCAGGGGATGGATAGGAAGCGACAGGAATTGGAGTTGCCCCTTCGAACAAGCTTGACTTATACCAGCGACATACTGGATATATGGAGTCCAGTAAACTAACGTAACTCAATAACTGGGATGTCGAGGCCCATTAACTCACCATCGATAGGGGTGGGTTGAGGACAGTAAGGTGTAAATCGGTCGGCGGACACAAGAGGTGTTCCGTGCGGAGACCTTCTGTTCGTGGAGGTGAGACGGGCTCGACGTTCGGATTTCTTGTGAAAGGTGGCCATATACGAATAGTACTAAAGTGTTATGTAGGTACTGATGTACTCGCTGACACTTCCGAACGTGCGTATGTGTCGTGTTGTCCGGGTGTGTCCTGATTGCAATCACCGTCCCTCGCGGTAATAGAGTACCACTTGTTCACTACGCCGTGACGTAGTAAATACTGAAAAAGTCAGAAGAATATGATATATTGAATTATAATTGCTTTGCAACCTTGTATGGCTTAGAGATAGTACAATTAAAAGTTTACAGTTTCCCCATACTTTACCTGTAATAGCATTATGTGCCTTGGGCATGTCATATCATCGGCAAAGCGTTACTTGTTTCATTGTGGAGTCTATGATGTGCCATGCTTGAAGAATGTCATTTGCTACTTAAAACATGATTTTAAGGATCCACTTGTAGGCGAGTCTTTTTATGCTATTCCTTACCTATGCTTAGTATTCACCCCTGCATATGTCTAGTGAGACGGGTTAGTCTTGCTGAGCCTTATGCTCAAGTTTGCACTTTAACAATTTTTGCAGGTATTAGTTTTATTTCTGCTGTTCAGGTTGTACATGAGACTCGAGGTGTCGAGATAAACCTCATGTGAACCACACCGCTATTGAATGTTCTTCTTATTGCTAGTGAGAAGCGTCCTAGGGCATGGACGTCTTCTCTCCTGCTTAGTTAGGTGAGATTATGAGTATGTATTTTCCGCTGCGAGTGTATCCCTGTTGTACACTCTTTTGTAAACTCTTCTTATTATGAAATGAAAAATTTATATGTTTTGTTATCCTTTTTGTGTGTGCTATTAGGTTCTGCATCGCATGGCACCACCCAATGAGATCCTCGGATGTGTTGACTCTGGTCCCCACAGGTATACAAGATTAGATGATGACAGTTATGATGTGTGTAATTAGTTACTTGATAATTAGGATGAACAGGGGGCATTCTTTTTGTAATTAGTTACTTATTAACCACGATGACACTTTGTTAACATTTTATTGGTCAATATAATTTAAGGTGCGATCTCCATTTGGCTATACATATGTTCATGCATGTGTATGTTGCTGACACTGGCTATGAGGCTGCCAAATCCCGGCTAGCTCCAGGATGCAGCCAACTAGCAGGGTAAACAAGGGTGGGGGCATCTAATAGGAGACGGGCATTCAACATGGTACATCTCCTCATAGTGCCACAATGTAACATCTAGTAGATACATCGGTGACAAGCTAAGAAGAAAGATCGTCTCAGATTGCTTAAATAAAGGAGAAGAGCTTCCTTAAGATCGTCTGATAAGTCAACAAATCTATGACACACTTCCGTAAAGACCGTCTCGGATCAGTCAATAAATCTGTGACATACCCTATTAGAGCTTGTCTCGCATGTATGCCGATAGGCGACATGCCCACCGATCATGTCCGATGACTCTGTAAAGCTCGTCTGGTATTACTCAAAGAAAGGAGATGCACTATCTTTGAGCTTGTCTCGCACTTATGCTAAGCGGCGGTACGCCCGCCGCTCGCCTCCGATGACTACGTAATGTGAGACGCGACGACATAGACGAGCTGTTTGTTCGTCTCCGTTCTTCATGCGGGCTCGACTCGGATGAGCCTTTCTCACATAGTGATAATATTTTCTGAACCCATTGATCAAGTGGACTGGGAAGCCAAGGTGTTCTAGAATATTGAGAATAGTGGAGTGTTCAATTGTATCAAATGTTTTGAATAAATCCAATTTGAGGACCACTACTTCCTTCTTCAATTTGTGACATTGATGTAGAAGTTCGTATGCCCATGCCAAACAATCATGATATTTTGTAGGTGTGGTGGTCTGGTTTTACAATAAAAACTATACTAGGTGAAGTTCAGTGTTTGCTTTATTAGCCAAATGCGCTCGATGTTGAAAATGATTGCTGTAATCTACTTATCAAGGTTAGTAACTTTGTGTTAGTGACCAACATAGGTTATATGTCATTCCTCATCCAACATTTGTTAATTTAAAGAATGTCAATATTTTGAGGATCCAGGGGAATATAAGAGACGTGTTTGGGAGCAAGCTGGACTGTACAATTTAGATTGATCGATGGGAGTTTCATAGGAATATAGTTTAGGAATGTATAGTTTAGAGGGCACACAATGTGTATGAACTATGAAATTCATTGAGTTGCAATGTTATTGCGCTTGTTTATCCCTGAATTCTATTATATCTCTGCACGTGAGTGGCAACGGACGCTCACGATGTTATCTCTGCACACGAGTGGCAACGGGCGCTCACGATGTCGCGCGAGTGGCGAAAGGGAGACGAGCAAATGAGAGATGGGCATTATAAAGGACCGTCGCCGACTTTTGACCTCTGGCAAAAGGGAGACGAGCGAATGAGAGACAGTCTTAATAAAGGCCCGTCTCTGATTTTTTACCTAGCTACTTTTAGCTCTTGCGCACTCTCTCCCAAAATTTGGAGAAAATTTTTGCGCTCGACCAAAGAAGAGACGGGCAACTAAGTGACGAACACTATATAGGCTCGTCTCCGTGTTTTGCTTTTTTGAGCTCTTTCGCGCTCTGTCCCAACACTTGGCGAAAACTTTTGCGCAAAACTTACTCATGCTCTCTCGACCTAGAAACCACAGCTCTGGCACCTCGGCCACCTCGTCCCCGGAGCACGTCGCCTTGTCTAATCGCCCCGTCCCCAGAGCACGCCGCTGCCTTATTGTCCCATCTCCTGAGCACACCGCCGCCGTCCGTCTTCCTCAACTCGCTCTTCGTCATTGTCTCGCTGCCGCCGTACGTCCACCCCGACCCCGACCTTTGTCATAGTCTAGGAACCGCCGCTTTGGCGCCTTCGCCAGCTTATCCACAAAGCATGCTGCCTTTTGCCTTGTCCACAGAGCACGCCGCCGTCTCGACCCTGCCCTCAAAGCGTGCCGCTGCTATTGACCCCGACCACGGTAATCAGTATGAATCAAGCCCTAACTAACTCATTTCCAAATTTGCTCAAATAGTGGTAGTAAAAGTTTCAAATTTTTGGCAACCACGACACTCTAAACACCACCAGTCTGTTGTCATCAGAAAGTTGAGGAACCGCCACTCCGGCGCCTCCGTGAGCTCGTCCCTGGGGCACACAACCACCTCATCCCCTGTCCCCAGAGCACGCCGCCACCTCAACCCTGCCCTCAGAGCGTGCATTTCAGTGATTTTATTGAATTTGAGGATGTCTAATGAAGGCTCATCGTTAATGAAGACATGGATACAAAGGAAGAATTTTCATTACTACATATATTCATCTTCCTTGTTTATGTCCAATGCAGAAGTAATGTTTATGTTTTGACTATCATGTATATTATCAATTCCGATTCGCAAACCGTTGAAACTGCAGGAACTCTGGTTGACACTAGCATTTGCCATACCAGTGAGTTTGATTTATACCTCTGCAGCCATGCTAGAATTAAGATACCTTTGCGATAATTGGTGTTGCTCTCACGAGTTTTTGATATCAGGCTAGTAATACAACAGTGGAATGTAAATGTTTGTTTTTTCAAGGGACAAGCAGACCAGCTCACTACGATGTCCTTTATGATGAGAACAACTTCTCTGCTGATGCTTTGCAGATGCTCACAATCTGCCTGTGCTACACGTAAGCTCGATTCTCCATTCACTAATAGTTCGTGTGTTCATTACAATTGTATACCAATTTGTTCCTAAGCCTTCAGATATTTGCTCCCCTATGTGACTGTTTGAGTGAATGTGATGGCAATTTGATAATGTTTTATATGGTTTCGGTGATTTTATTGATCTTTTGCTAATTCTCATTTTATCGTGTGGCGGGACTATGAAACCGCCTTCAAGAGCGCATTAGAGAGAGTCTATGAAGGCTCATCGTTAATGAAGTCATTGATCCAAAGGGAGAATTTTCATTATGGTATACAGGATTAGATGATGACAGTTATGATGTGTGTATTTTGTTAATTGGTAATCAGGATGAACAGGGGGCATTCTTTGTAATTAGTTACTTGCTAACTACGATTGACACTTTGTTAATATTTGTTTGGTCAATATAATTTAAGGTGTGATCTCCATTTGGCTATACATATGTTCATGTATGTGTATGTTGCTGACACTAGCTATGCGGCTGCTAAATCATGACTAGCTTTAGGATGCAGCCGACAAGCCGGGTAAGCAGGGGGTGGGGGCATCTAACAAGAGATGGGCATTCAACATGGTACGTCTCCTCTTAGTGCCACAATGTAGCCGCCAGCAGATACATCGATGACAAGCTAAGAAGAAAGATCGTCTTGGATTGCTTAAAGAAAGAGACGAGCTTCCTTAATATTGTCTGATAAGTCAACAAATCTGCGACACTCTTCCATGAAGAATGTCTCAGATCAGTCAATAATCTGCAACACACCTTATTAGAGCTTGTCTTGCATGTATGCTGATCGGCGCGCGCCCACAGATCATCTCTGATGACTTCTTAAAGCTCGTCTGATATTACTTAAAGAAAGGAGACGCGCTATCTTTGAGCTTTTCTTGCACTTATGCTGATCGGCGACGCGCCCGCCGCTCGTCTCCGATGACTACGTAATGCGAGACGCGACGACGGAGATGCGTTTGTTCATCTCCGTTCTTCGTGCGGGCTCAACTCGGACGAGCCTTCCTCACATAGTGATAATATTTTCTGAACCCATTGATTCCACTGGTCTTGGAAGCCAAGGTGTTCTAGCATCTTGAGAATAGTGGAGTGTTCAATTGTATCAAATGCTTTGAATAAATCTAATTTGAGGAGCACCACTTCCTTCTTTGATTTGTGACATTGATGTAGAAATTTGTATGCCCATGCCAAACAATCATGAACAGTTCTGCCTTTGATGAACCCGTATTGATTTTGGTGGATAAGTTTTGTGATGACCTTCTGGAGTCTATTGACCATTAGTTTAGTTATGATATTGAAGACACTATTCAGGAGAGCAATAGGTCTATAGTCGTTTGCTGAAATTGGGATGGAAGTTTTTGGGATAAGTGTGATAAAAGAGTTGTTGATCGCCTTGGGGTCCATATTTGTCTGAAAACTCCTCACGGAGAGCATAGCAATCGTGCTTGATTATATGCCAACATCTCTTGACAAAGAGTCCGTTAAACCCGACCGGTCCTGGGGATTTGTCCTGCGACATGTGTTTCACTACTTGATCAATCTCCATATGAGTAAAGCATTGTGCGAGAGAGTCCAGGTTGTTGAATTTTGGGATAAGTGTATCCAGATTAAAGAGCATTATGGGATTGCTAGATTCTCCCATTCTCGCTTTGAAGGTTCCCCATAAATATTGGTATTTCTCTTTATGAGTATACAAAATTTCTCCATCCACTACTAGAAAAAGCATTTTACGAACGGCTCTAAATATATTATCGCAGGCAGTTTTTAAAACCGCCTGTAACAAAGGGCGCGATTATCACAGGCGGCAGCAAAACCGACCTGTAAAAATGCATTATCACAGGCAGTTTTTTACTGCCAACTGCTTGTGAAAATGCTTTTAAAAATCTAATCTCCTTCGTTCTGCATATCTCTTGGAAGAACGTACCACAGGTCAAAATCCTTGGTAAGATGTTTTGACATGACTTGAGCAGGAACTCATGAAAATTTCATAGAAACATGATGAACTAAGCATCATTGATTACAGCTACTAGGACTAGATATGATACTCATATACAGAATCACATCACATCATCAGTAGAACACGAGCTGGACGAGCTTCCGCTTCGGTCCACCGCCGCCCAGCTTCCAGGCGAGTTGCTGAAGCAGACAACGGCGGTGGAAGAGAAGCAGCACACAACACGCACTCTCGTCTCCGACTGCACTCCGCCGCAGACGCGCACGATGTGGCTGCCGTCGCTGATGTGCGCCTCATCACCAAGGATGACATGGAGATCCGGGCATCACTCTCGGACGCGGGCGCGGTGCCCTCTCTCGCCGTGCAGCTCACGGATGGTGGTGCCACCACCGTGGATGCCGCGACCGCGCTGCTCAATATCTCCATCTCAAGTGTGGATGCCGTGGCCCTCACTGTTGTGGTTCCGGATGCGACCGTCGCTGTGGCCTCCGACTTCGCAGTTGTCTTCTTCGGCCTGGATGCCGCCGTCCTCGATGAGGTGAACGATTGGGGATTTTTTTGGACTCTGAATCGGGCAGGCAACTCGGTCTCGAGTTGGTGCAGTGGTGCAGCTAACCGATCTGTAGGCAATGTACAAAGTGGCTAAATCAGGAAACACCCGAGAAGAAAAATAGCAAGACCAGCGAGCTGCTCGGTGACCAGCGAACACCCGAGAAAAAAAACGGCGAGGAAGGGCACCTTCCTCAGTGCGAGCTGCATGTCAAGAAGAAAAACAGTGAAGTGAGAAGATAACTGCGTTGTTGGCCTTTGCTGGCTTGGAGGAAGGGAGAGAGGGTGAGCAAGTGGGCAAGCACAGCTGCGCAGTGATCGTGATGTGACAAGGGAGCAGGTCAAGTGGGCATCTGGATGGAAGTAGTGCGGGTGGGAGAAGCGGACAAATTATTATGGTGGAGCAAGATGGGCGGATGTGAAGGGATTCGCCAAAAGACTGTTGATTGGTGGAGAAGTGGAAGTACGGATCGCGGGAGGTATTTTCACAGGAGGTAGTTTTTTAAAACCGCATGTGATAATGAATATTATCACAGGCGGTTTTGTTGCAGACCGCCTGTGAAATTTCATATTTTTTCACATGCTTGTTTTTTTGTTATATACCACATGTGATATTCTATTATCACAGGTGGCTATTAAGTTATTGGACATCACAAGCTTTTTTAATGGACCGCCTGTATAAGAATAAGAGGCACCTGAGAAAATGCTTTTTGTAGTAGTGATTGTCATTTTTTAGAAGTGGGATGTTATTGATTATCATGCGTTTCGATGCTGCAGCAGGAAATAACTTTTTGTTGTTTGATCACCAACCTTTGTCCATCTAATGTATACCTGTCGTTCCAGCTGTATTTGTTCTGATAGAGTAGAAGCTTTTCAATGTGTACTCTTATAATTCTGCAAAAATTCCATTCTTGGATAAATAGTGGTCTAATAAGTTATTCTAGTCTGTCCATTATCTGTAGAAGTTTTTGGGATTCCTGAATCAGCTTGGGGAGGTTGCTTGTGCTTTTGCTCCATATTAGATGCTTTCACATATCTATTCCACGTATGTTCGACCAACACATATAATCCTTGCCTTTCTAGCCAGTAAGATTCAAACCTGAAGATTTGAGATCTTGGTATGAATGTGCTGACTTGTATTTTGTAGGGAATATGGTCTGAAGTGATTCTTGACAGTGGTCGCATGAGTGTGTTTGGATATGGTGAGGTCCATTCCGGGGTAATCAGGCATCAATCAGGTTGTTGAAGATGGGGACATTCTTGCATATTGCTCAAGTGTATTTTTTTATCCTTCGATGGGATTTCTATCAATCCAAGATGGCTAATTATTGAGTTGAATGTCTCGATATCTTGAATATTTCCACCTGGTCTGTTTCTGTTTAATACCGATCTGCAAAAGTTAAAATCTCCGATGAACATCAATTTTTCGTACAGCTATGTCCAGATTCATAATCCAATTGACAAAGTTGACTCTGTCTTGTCCATGATAGGGACCATATATGTTAGTAAGAAGCCATATGTCCTTGTTCAATTTGGAAGTAAATCTGATGGTGAGGGCAAAGTGTTCCGAATGTACTACATCCCCATAAAATTTATTCCTATTCCAACCTGTGATGATGCACCCAGAAGTTCCATCAGAGGAGACATACTTAAACTGACATGTATGCAATGGGGTGAAATTTCTCATCATTGTATCATCTATGCTAGACATCTTTGTTTCTTGGATGCAGTAGATGTAAATGGCTGATTCCTTAAGGTGATGCTTTACCGCTATACATTCTTCACTAGAGTTCAGTCCTCTCACGTTCCACCCTAAGATGTTCCAATTTCTGTATTTGTTTGTAGCCATGATCTAGAATCCAAGTTGAGTTGCGAGACATGAGTATAAAGGAAGGTACTGCCTTTAGGGCAATTGGTCAATCCCAACATGTAATAAGCAATAGGCTTCAAAAAAATGTAATAAGCTATATATATATAGAGATGCCCATAAGAAATTGAATACAGCTAGCATATAGTACAGAGTAACCATAGCATGAAGATTAAAACATCGTGTCCAGCGGAAACATAAAAGCATACGAGTACATAGATTAGGTCCCCATACTTCATTATATTAGGAACAAAATAAAAGCTCTTCATAGAGCAACATTCTGTCAGGCCTTCGCTTCAAAGAGAAATTATTTGATTGATCCATCGTTACTTTAATCTTCAGCTTGTTTGCTGCTACCTGCTTCAGCATCATTCTTTGCAGCGAGCAGCATGTCAACGGTAACCGCCAAAGGGGCTACCCTGCACTTGTCGATTGCTATAGAATGTAAAACATAGTCTAGAATCTCAGGAAAATTGAAATCATCATTCGCAAGATCATCTAGGTCAGGGAATTCTATTGAATTATCATGGACAGGAAATAGGGAGTTACCGTCGTTGTCACCATACACCTTTCTTGATTTTCTTGTCTTGCGGGTTGGATAGAGAAGCTGTGGATTGCTTGTCCTTAAAGCCTTGTGTGTAGTATTTGATCCTCGTGCTTTTACGAACCGAGTTGTCCACTAGTGGTTGTGCTTCCAATTTCTTGGCACGGGCCGAGTCAGCATCCGTTCAACCGTGAATGTCTTATACCTTTTCTAGGGGGATTGGCTTGAGCTACCCACTATATCATCATGTCCTGCTTCCAGAATTGTATCTTTCATGTCCTTATTGTTATCAGGGATCTTCGGAAAAGGATCTTTTCCAGCGTCATTAGGGATTTATTTGATGATAACTTGCTGGTGGTAGCCTCCCTTCTTTGAATCTGAATCGGGAGTCCAGCAATAGTATATGAGTTGAACAATTCACCCGAGCTCATTGCCATACTGTCTAGCCAGTTCCTTATGCTGTTTGCAATTTTCTGGACCGGAGTCATGCAGAGAAGTCGGGTTACTAGTGTTTCCAGTCTGAGGTTGGATGCTTGACATGTTGGGCCTCTTGTGCCTGATCCGACCATTAGTGAGTTTATTGGCTGATCTTGCTGGGGTATGTTTTTGTCACTGATAGAAGAATAGGTTTGCACAATAGATTCTGAGAGGTCGATTTCTTGTTGCGGTTGCTGTTGTTGTGCTGGTTGCTAAGAAATTGGGGTAAGCTGACCTTTAAGCAGCTTTCGTGTTGATTTATATAGAAAACTTACTGACCTCTATGCAGCCTTCGTGTTGATTTATATAGAAAACTTACAGGGGGTGTGGCACCAACAAATAGAGAAGGGATTGAGAAAAAGCTAAACAGATTTGATCTCTAAAGAAGATATTCTATCTATACAAGATCTGATTCTATTCCTAAATCTGTTGTGCCGCACATATATGATTACATCCAATTATTCTATGTAACCTTCAAACTCTTTCTTGGCCACCGTAACTCACTTGGAGATATCCTTCGCTGGAGCCCATAAGTAGTACGATGAGCACTATCGTTATTTCATGTGTTCTACCCCCCCCCCCCCCCCCCCCCCCTTCAACCGAAGCAGCCCATGTTGAGGTTGAATTTGAATTCTTTTTGCTTTTGTGTAGTCAACGGTTTTGTGAGCCCATTAGCAACTTGATCTCTTGTTGATATAAACTTCACCTACCAAGTCTTGTTGGCTACCTTCTCCCTGACAAAGTGATAGTCTATTTCAATATGTTTGGTTCTAGCATGAAACACAGGATTAGCAGTCAAAAGGTTGCTCCCAAATTATCACACCACAAGGTTGCAACCTCTGACTGTTGAATATTCAACTCCTTTAAAATAGTCTTACTCAAATTACCTCTGCTATTGCATTTGCTAATGACTTATATTCTTGTTCAGTGGAAGAATGAGAAACTGTTGCCTGTTTTCTCGCACTCCAGGATATTAAATTTGCACCTAGGAATATTGCGAATCAACTAGTGGATCTTCTATCATCGAAACATCCAGCCCAATCAACATTAGAAAATGCATTCAATTGTAGAGAACTATCACCGACAAATTTTATTCCATAACTCACTGTTCCTTGAGTATATCGCAATTTTCTTTTTACCATAGTTATATGGATTGTTGTGGGAAGATGAAGGTACCAACAGACTTTATTTGCTGAGAAAGCCAAGCCTGGTCTGGTCAATGTTAGATAATGCAATGCATCTACAATACTCCTGTATTTTTTACCTTCTTCTATGGG
Source organism: Tuctoria greenei (assembly GCA_036927565.1). Taxonomy (NCBI): domain Eukaryota; kingdom Viridiplantae; phylum Streptophyta; class Magnoliopsida; order Poales; family Poaceae; genus Tuctoria; species Tuctoria greenei. The sequence continues at coordinate 76,442,608 of JAYESD010000012.1, forward strand.
GGGGGGGGGGGGGGGGGCTCACCAATAGAAGCTGAATATTTTTCCGCGCTAGCTAAAGGAGTGGACACAGTCTTACACTTTTCCATACCCGCTTTCTTGATAATTTCTTTTGCATATTTTGTCTGATTTAGTAAGATTCCTTCCTTTACTTTGGATACTTAGTTTCCAAGAAATAATGAAGTTCCCAAAGAACTTTTCGAATATTTCAAATTTATGACACATAAAGTATATCCATGTGAATTTACTAAAATCATCGATAAAGCTCACGTAACAGCTATTTCTTCCAATGGAATTGGGAGCAGGACCCCACACATCTGTAAAGACCAGTTCTAAAGGGTACTTGGACACACCAGTAGATTTAAGAAAAGGCAATTGATGACTTATTCCTTACTGACACGCATCACACACTTGACAGGTACTGGGATCTACAAAACATGGTAGATCATTATTATTGACTAGTTTACTGACTATAGCCATAGAATGATGACCTAGCCTATCATGCCACTTCATTAAAGACGGCTTTGTTACCATGAAGGCGCATCTGGAGGAAGACTGCTCAAGGGACAACCATGGGTAAAGACCACCATCACATCTGCCGCGGTAGAGTTTTCTTCATGACATTGCCCTTCACCAAAAAATAATGAGGATGATATTCAAGGAAAATGGAATAATTGGAAGTGAGTTTATGGATAGAAAATAAGTACTTGTTGATAGAAGGAACATGAAGAGTATTGTGGATATGTAGATGTCGATTAGGAGTTTTCAAAATAGAACTACCAACAGAATAAATTTTCATACCTAAACTGTTTGTTGTATGAACCTTCTCTTGTCCATTGTACTTCTCTTTAACTTAGAGCTTGTCTAGCTCCCCCAAAATATGGTCTATAGCTCTAGTATAAGTGTACCAGTTAGTGTCTACTCCATATAAGGATGTGACATTATTGTCTCATTTCCCCCCGTCTTGAACTCACAATAAGATCTTTTATAGCATCTGATGACCGTGTGTCCGAACTTGTCAGAAAGTTGACATTGCAGTCCTGTGTTACTTCCACATCTTCCTCTTCCTCTGCGTCCTCCCCTGCCGCGAGTACCACATCCACATGTGGTATAGTTTGTACTATACTGGTACTGGCCTGGATTCTGGCGCTCCAATCGTGCTTCTGTTGCTAATAGCTGTGCAACATATCTGAAAGTGAGATGGAATCTGTTCTAGTACTTACTTTTTCAATTAGAGAGTTGTAGTTCGCGTCTAGGCCAGCAAGAATACAGACCACAACATCATCATCTTCTAGCTTCTTCTCTGCAGATGCCATCTCATCTGCGTATTCCTTCATCTTGGCAAAATATATGTTGCCGCCGTCATGTCTCCTTTTCTTGTACTAGAGAGCATGGCACGTAGATGCATTACACGCGCTCGTGATTGAGATGCAAAACTTTCTTGAATAGACTGCCATACCACAATTGATGACGAGAACATCACTATTTGAGCGAGTACTTCCATGGACAAGGTGGAGTTTAGGAAACTAAGGAGCTGCTGGTCCTGTATTCCCATGTTGCGTATTCCGGCTTTGGTACACATTTCTTCACCTTGTTTGCATCTTCAATCTCAATCTATTCATGTGACATGGTCTTGCTTCCATCTAGGAAGCCAGAACGTTGAGCACCTCGGATTGCCAGGATGACTTGGGCCTTCCACAAGAGATAATTGTATCACCTGATTTTGTCCACTTGATGATTCAAAGTATTGAAGCCCGAGGCTCCTGTAGCGGATGAAGAACTCATGATCTTCCTGGTCGACAGGCCCCTCTCTTCTCTCTATAGGTTTTCTTCTCGGCTGCGCAGAGGTTCTTCTCTCTTCTGGTTGCAGGCTTATGGTGTAGGCTCTGGGTAAAGGTCTTCAGCGACAACTCCCCTCAGCAAACTTTTCTCTTGGTGGAGACTTAACCGGCCCTGGTTACCATATCAAGAATTTGTGGTAAGATGACCTCTATGTTGCCTTCGTGTAGATTTATATAGAAAACTTACAGGGGTGCGGCACCAACAGATAGTGAAGGGACTGAGATAAAGCTAAATATATTTGATCTCTAAAGATCTATTTCTATTCCTAAATCTGTTGTGCCGCACATATATGATCACAACCAACCTATTATATGTAATCTTCGAACACTTTCTTGGCCACCATAACTCACTTGGAGATATCCTTCGCTGGAGTCCATAAGCAGTATGATGAGCACTATCGTTATTTCATGTGTTGTAACACTGGTTGGTGCTCTTGAGCTTCTACTTAGTCTTGAGCTTGCTATCCCAGTGGAAAGTGCCCTCCTCGCAACAGGAAATTGTGAAAGCCTTGACTGTTGTGTTCTTCAAAGGGATGAAGATTTCTATTATGCGGGTATCATCTTGTTCATCGGCAGGTGCGGAAGTGCTCCAAGTGCAGCACGGTGTCGGGGTGCCAGCACAGTGTCGGGGTGCCAGCAAGGCCTGAGGCGGCCGCAACAATATGATATGGGTTAGCAGCTCCAGGTTGGCCAATGGCTCGACATCGTCCTCGCCGTGGAGCCGGGCGAGGTAGTGCGCGAAGAAGTAGACCTTGTGAATGAATATTATCTTGTGTGTTCATCTGTGTGAGTGAATGAATGTTATCTTGTGTGTTCATCGTGTTCGTCGGGAATTACAATTAATAAGGAACGGAAATTTGATTATTTTTTGGATTAAAGTTGGACTAATTTGCTCAGTGAAGGTACTCTACATTGGAATGAGAATCTATTTAGTTATCAAGTGATTGTGCTCATTCATTTAGTGAATGTGTTCGTCTCCGTGTTATGTCAAGTGAACGAAGCAAAAGGGAGAAGATCATGATGTACGCCCGTGAATTGGAGAGGGTGCAGCCTCGTCATCAAACCCGTCATCAGTCGTATAATCTGCAAAAACTCGTTTACTGCAAACGTGAGCATAAGGCTCAGCAAGACTAACCCGTTTCACTAGACATATGCAAGGGTGAATACTAAACATAGGTAAGGTAAATCATAAAGGACTCACCTACAAGTGGATCCTTATATTCATATTTTAGGTAGCACACGACATTCTTCAGGCACAGCACATCATGGACTCCAGAATCAAACAAGAAACGCTTTGCCGATGATATGACGTGCACAAAGCACATAATGCTTTTACAGGTAAAGTATGGGGAAAACTGTGAACTTTTAATTGTACTATCTCTAAGCTAAACAAGGTTGTCCAAGCAATTTGTAAACCAATATATATCATATTCTCCTGACTTCTTCAGTATTTACTACGTCACGGCGCAGTGAACAACTGGTACTCTATTACCGCGAGGGACGGTGATTGCAATAAGGATACACCCGGAACAACACGACACATATGCACTTTCGGAAATGTCAGCGAGTACTTACATCAGTACCTACATAACAATTCAATACTAGTCGTATATGGCCACCTTTCACTAAACACTTGAATGTCGAACCGGTCGATCCGTCACGAGCAGGAGGTCACTGCATGGAGCGTACTCTGACGTGCCCACCAGCTGATTTACACCTTGCTGCCCTCAACCCACACCTATAAAATGGAACGGAATGCCTCGACAAACCAGTATCAAGCTACGTCAGTTTACTGGAGCCCATTCCTCCTGTATGTCGCCGGTACAATTCAAGCTTGTCCAGCAGGACCGCATGAAACGGTCCTCAATCGACACAAGTAGGGCTACGCACGGGGAGAGCACGTCTTGCTGCATCCTACCCACTGCTCGGTCCTCAATTTCATATTCATAAACCATTTTCTTATTCAAGATCGTCCCGTGATAAAATTCCTATCTCGCGATTATATTTCAAGTAATCGACTTCTTCCGAATTCCTATGAGCATAAGCATAGCAGTGTCTACTCAACAGGCCGTAGACCTACCCAAGACTCCATAGTATTTGTGGTCATGCAAGTGGATGTCAAACACCTTAAACATAATGCGCAGACATCTGAAGACGTAAGGTGAAATAAAACTGCAAAACACAGTAAGGAACTTAAATGCAAACCGAGGCTTGCCTGAATGCGAGTCTGAGCGTATGTTAGTTTCTGGCAGCTGGACCTCCAAAGCTTCCGGCTGCTCCTCGATTTCAGCTACTACACGATATGCATATACTAGGTATGAATGATTTTGAATGTAATTAATATGCTTGAGGTGGTGTGAAATATCATTGGATGAACATAAGATAATTATCTTAATTGGCTCTGGGACTTTTATGGTAGATACTAGAGACTATAGAGAAGACTCTTGCAAAGAACAGGAGATGATCAAGGAAGTTCGTTGTTCTTAAAATTAGGGTAAGCAATAACTTTCTCTAAATTTTGGTTGAAATTCTTGAGATCTATCATGGCTATCAGGGGTTGTATCATGTAGAGGGGATCTCACTGGTTCTAGGAAAATTTGTTTTACTATTTTGTAAGCTTCCTACAGGTAGAAACTGATTTTTCAAGTTTGCGGAAATTTCTGGAAATTGATTTCCCATTTTTCTCAATTTATAATTACATAGAGATTTGGATTATTTATAAACCCAGTATTTTAAGTCCAAAGAACTTGAAACTTTTACTGGAGGTCAAGAATACTAACAATAGTGTTCTGACCAAAATTGGAAATTTTCCAGTTAATAGAACTGTAGGAATGATTTTATTTAGCATTTTGTTTATCTGAATTATAGAGAAATTTCTATGGCTTTTCATACAAATCCAAGTGCACCACTGGACATTATTCTTCATGCTGGTTCTAACAATTTTTTTTTGGGAATTTTTGGATAATTCTACTGGAAGTTATGGATTTTCCAAGTTTGGATTGAATCTGGATTTATTTTCCTATTGGAAATTTTCAAATAAAGGGGCCGGTCCCACTTCATTTGAATCGGGCCAATCAAAACGGAGCCACACCGCGAGCCACGGGGTTAACCCGTGCAGCCGCGCCGGATCCATGGTTACAGCTGATCCCACGTGAGCGGTGTTGGTGACAGGTGGGACCCGCACCTTCGTCAACCTCCCGACGCGGTGGCGTCTCTCGCCGAAACCGCGGCGGCGCTTCACCGGACTTAGGTGCGTCGACCTCCTTTCGGTCTCGCCTTGACCGCTCAACCATAAAATCGACCGCGCAAGCCGATGGTGGTGTCCAATCACGTCGGCGATGGCCGGAGACGGCAATGCGACAGTGACGACGGAGCTAGGGTTTTGGCGTTCGTCGGAAATGCTCGGAAATGGCGTAATAGGCTCGGGAAAAGGTCGGGGAGGTTCCTGGGAGCACCAGGAGGATGATTTGGGGGTTAGAACGGAGTGATATCACCGGCAAAGCTGAGTTCGACAGCGAAGTACGGCTTTTCAACCGGTGGCCACGAAAACTCAAAATCCGACCCCGTCTCTCGATGTCTTCCTTTCAATTTTGGTGAGGTGGTGCGCCGGGAGATCTAGGAGATAGTACCTTATTGGATTGACAAATCATTGTACATAGAAACGGAATTTAACCGGTAATCTAGTGATCTCGGTATGAACTGTTTTCGGGGAAACTTGAGATAAGGGAGCTAGGAAGCACGATAGTGGCTGAAACTTCACAAGAAGCATCTAGGTACCTTTGCGCGCCTTATTGCTTCAAGGAAGGAGATGGAAACGTGCTTGAAGTGTCCTGTCCTCGTGGAACAGAAGGTTCCCTAACGTCTTTACCCGCGAGCTTCGAGGAAACTTTGAAATACCACACATATAAGCGGGGAATCAATCAAAGGACTGGATGGGAAGGAAGAGCAACTAGTGAAGACACCTTTTTTCTGTTGGAAGCACCGCGAATCCTTGCATTGTTCGGCCGGCGTGTCAAGAACAGTGACGGCGATGCGGTGCAGTGGCAGAAAGGGAAAAACAGAGGCGAGAGCGTGGGTGTGTGTCCACTTCGACCGGGGGAGGGTATATATAGCTCGGGGAGGAGTAGAAGGCACGCCATGAAGCAGGCAGATGAGCAGCTCGGTGGTGGTTTCCATGCGGCGCGGTGTCGAGCAGGGGAGCGCCAGAAAAACGGCGTGCAGAGCAGCACCGAGTTTGCTTCACTGACTGGTGGGTCCCACTACCCTTATCCCTGCCCCTTCTCTGCAACATCAATTCCCTTACCAAACTTGATCCAAAAATTCTAGATTTTTGTGGGAAGGCTCAAATAAATATCTGGAATTGGATTCTACAAATGGATTTCGAATTGGAGCAAGTTCCAATTGAATTTCAAATTTGAATTTGAATTTGGATGAAATTCAATGGTGTCACTGATTTAAATAGCAAATGAGTTCCACAAATTTTGAAACTATGAGGATAAGTAAAGCAAGTCATGCTGACCATTATAGTGTGTTCAAATCTTGATGTTCCATTAAGTTGAACAGCATTCAAAATTTGAATTCCTAATAGGGTCTGAATTTGCTAAGCGTCTCAAATAAAATAGCAAATGGAGTTCATAATTTATGAAACTTTGCTGGAAGTCTATTTGGAATATTAGTAAACCATGGAAAATTTATGGCCTCTGCATTGAATAATTTTGACAGGGCAAAATATACAGTAGTATATTCAATTTGTAATTAATTTGAATATATATTGGGTACTGCATATTAATTTGACCTAGGATCCTCCATTCAAATAATTTCAAACTTTGAAGAGAGGTCAAAAGAGTTTATCTAAGATTATTGGTGAAGTTCATTCCTCATGTTAATAAAATCTAAGCATGAGTGGAAGAAATTATTTGATGAGATCAAGTTCATAAGCATAGTTATAATTGGTCTCCATTAGGGTTGATAACCAACTTACAACTGAACCTCATATGAAAGAAAATGTGGGATTTTACACTTGTGTGTTCATCTGTGTGAATGAATGAATGTTATCCTGTGTGTTCATCGTGTTCGTCAGAAATGACAATTAATAAGCAATGGAAATTTGATTATTTTTTGGATTAAAGTCAGACTAATTCGCTCAGTGAAGGTACTCTAAATTGGAATGACAATCTATTTAGTTATTAAGTGAATGTGCTCATTCGTTCAGTGAATGTGTTCATCTTCGTGTGATATCAAGTGAACTAAGCAAAAGGGAGAAGATCATGAAGTACGTCCGTGAATTGGAGGCGTGATAATAAAAGGAGACGATGTTTCTGTAAAGCACGTCTCATTTCTTTTCGTAAATAGGAGATGACTTTGTGCTAAGCCCTTCTCCCTTTTGTTAGAGTAGTGGGCGCGTCGTGAATATTAACTTAAATGAGACGAGCCGTAAAGAAGCTCATCTCCTTTTACAGTCAACCGAGCCATGTACATATCCTCGCTAAAGCAGGGGTGTGTCATTTACCCATATCAAAGACAATCTCCTTTGCGCTCATTGCCTATCTTTGTCTCCTATTTGAGTTTCTTACGTAGTGTTGTGATGTTTGTAAATTTATGCAATCAGTTTTTCTATTATTTCTTCCATCTTACTTATCACAACCCATATTTATTATCTTTATAACCTAATCAATATTTTTATTGCATTGTCATTCTAATCGAATGTTTTTTGTTTGTTTTTTTGTCAAAGTTACATTATATTAAAAAAAGTCAAACCAGAGGGCACCTGAAAACCCGTCGAAGACATGATGAGTGCCGATATCAATTCACGTCCATGAGTGCATGTCTAAAATTTCACCGGCAATTTCTCTTGATCTAGAAGTTTTTTTTTTGTTTCACCTAACTTGAACTCGACCCATTGCCATCCCTACTCGAGCTCAGGGATGATGAGGTGGCCGTGATGGTTCACCACCGTCAAAACACATTGTGGCATGGTTTGTATTCCTAGCGGGTCCATTACTTAGTCATGTTTTCCAGATTCTGTCATCAGTATTGTAGTGCAGCACTGCAGGCGATGATTCTACAAGTCATTAGTCAACTTGGAGATCTAGTAAATATCTACTAAGAAAACACTTTGCACATGTGTAATGAGTTACATCTCAACGACATGATGGCCCTGCAGAAGCTCGACCTCCCCTGTCTTTCGCAAGATCTGAGCTCCCTGATGGGTAACTCTGGTGGACACGCTGTCACGCCCGCAAGAACCCTCCCACCTCCACTCTCTCCAATCCTTGTGGCCGTCTTGAGGCGCTGCCATCGGGGGCTAGATCTGAGCTTCCTGACGGATGACCATGGCGAACCCATCGTCGCACGTAGAAGCCCCCTCCCCCACCTCCACTCCCTCCAAGCCTTGTCGCCACCTTGAGGCACCACCATCGCAGGGGTGTGGTGGTGGGGCATCTAGTGCAGATGCTTGTCCTCTTTTCCCCTCTCGTCAAAGGATCTGAGCTGGCGTGGCTTGATGGTATCAGATTGTGTGGACAGGGGGTGAGGAAAGGACAATGCGATGACACTAGAGATTCTGGCAGGCAATACCGAATGTCGCGTCCCCAGATCCATAGGTGGCGATGAGGATGGACGTGTCAGTGTGCTCGGTCGTAGGCTGGCAACACCAATGTCCAGTGGTGGGCCCATGACAGAGTATGCATTGCGCATGGTAGGTGCCCATTGCGGGAGTGGTGGTTGGGGCTCATATCTGGCAATGGAGGGTGCAACGATGAACAATGTTGCTAGTTGCGGGTGTGGTGGCCGGGGGCTCGGATGTGACAATGAAGACTCTAGCATGTGCAGTGGAGCTAGTTACAAGCGTGGCGGCTGGATCCGGCAGCCGGATGACAGATGCGGTGATGGAGGTTGAAGTGAGGCTCTAGCATGCGCAGTGGTGCTAGTTGCAAGCGTGGCGGCTGGATCCGGTAGCCGGATGCCTCATGCGGTGATGGAGGTTGCAGTGACATGTGGTGGTGTCATCTACAGGTGTCGCCGTCAGATTTGGTGGTCGGATGCCCATATGGGCATGGTTATGGATGCACTAGCGCATGGTAGAAGTCAAGGTGTTTCACAGTGTGGTGGTCATTGAATTGTACCGACAACATGCTATTGATATAGGAACTAGTAAACTAGTGCACCATGATTCCTCATGTCGAATGATCATGCAATAGATCTTGGTCATGCACTGAGATAGGGTAGAAGGTAATCCGCTCAAGGGGAATGTCCCAATTGGACGTCACGTGTAAGGAACCCTCTTCCCGGGCCAGTAGCCTTTTTCCGCATTGGCTGTCTTGGCTCGATGGTATTAGATCCTGTGGATAGAGGGCGAGGAAAGGACAATGCGGTGGCACACTCGCTTCTGGCAGGCAGTACCAAACGTCAAGTCCCCAAATGCATAGGGGGCGATTCGAATGGACATGTTGGTGCACTCGATCGTAGCCTGGCAACACCAACGGCTAGTGGTGGGTCCATGACAGACTATGCAATGGCGCGTGGTAGGTGCCAGTTGCGGGAGTGGTGGTTGGGGGCTCAAATGTGGCAATGGAGGCTGCAGCGACGCACATTGTTTCTTGTTGCGGGTGTCATGGCCGGGGGCTCAGATGTGACAATGGAGGTTCTAGTGTGCGGAGTGTTGCTAGTTGCAAGCGGGCGGCTGGATCCGGCACCTGGATGCCAGATGCGGTGATGTAGGTCGAAGTGAGTCTCTAGCATGCGCAATGGTGCTAGTTGCAAGCGTGGCGGCTGCAGTGACACGTGGTGGTGTTAGCTATGGGTGTCGGCATCAGATTTGGTGGTCGGATGCCGAGATGGGCATGGTGATGGATGCACTGGCGCATGTAGGGGGTCAAGGTGTTTCACAGTGTGGTGGTCGTTGAATTGTACTGGCAACATGCTATTGATATAGGAACTAGTAAATAGTGCACCATGATTCCTCGTGTCGAATGATCATGCCGTAGATCTTGGTCAGGCGTTGAGATAGGGCAGCAGGTAACCCGCTCAAGGGGAATCTCCCAGTTGGACGTCACGTGTAATGAACCCTCTTCCCGGGCCAGTAGCCTTTTTCCGCATTGGCTGTCTTAGGAAAGATTGCTGCTTATGATATCCGTGAAGTGCCTCAGATACGACTTTGGGAAATGTGTATGTATCGTTCTTTCGAGTTTATTACAATTACATACCAATTTTTTCCTAAGCCTTCAGATATTTGCTCCCTTATGTGATTGTTTGAGCGAATGTGATGGCAATTTGATAATGTTTTATATGATTTCAGTGATTTTATTGATCTTTTACTAATTCTCATTTTATCGTGCGGCAGGAGTACGAAACCACCTTTTAGAGCGCATTAGAGAGAGGCTATGAAGGCTCATCATTAATGAAGTCATTGATCCAAAGGGATAATTTTCATTATGGTATACAAAATTAGATGATGACAATTATGATGTGTTTAATTAGTTACTTGATAATCAGGATGAACAGGGGGCATTCTTTGTGTAGTTAGTTACTTGTTAACCACGATGACACTTTGTTAACATTTGATTGGTCAATATAATTTAAGGTGTGATCTCCATTTGGCTATACATATGTTCATGGATGTGTATGTTGCTGACACTAGCTATGCGGCTGCCAAATCCCGCCTAGCTCAAGGATGCAACCAACTAGCAGGGTAAACAAGGGTGGGGGCATCTAATAGGAGATGGGCATTCAACATGGTATCTCTCCTCTTAGTGCCACAATGTAACATCTAGTAGATACATCGGTGACAAGCTAAGAAGAAAGATCATCTCGGATTGCATAAAGAAAGGAGAAGAGCTTCCTTAAGATCGTCTGATAAGTCAACAAATCTGTGACGCACTTCCGTAAAGACCATCTCGGATCAGTCAATAAATCTGTGACATGCGCTATTAGAGCTTGTCTCACATGTATGTTGATAGGCGACATGCCCGCCGATCATGTCCGATGACTCTGTAAAGCTCGTATGGTATTACTTGAAGAAAGAAGATGCACTATCTTTGAGCTTGTCTCGCACTTATGCTAATCGGCAACATGCCCGCCGCTCGTCTCCGATGACTACGTAATGTGAGACGCGATGACATAGACGAGCTGTTTGTTCGTCTCCGTTCTTCATGCGGGCTCGACTCGGATGAGCCTTTCTCACATAGACATAATATTTTCTGAACCCATTGATCCCAATGGTTTGGGAAGCCAAGGTGTTCTAGAATATTGAGAATAGTGGAGTGTTCAATTGTATCAAATTTTTTGAATAAATCCAATTTGAGGACCACTACTTCCTTCTTTGATTTGTGACATTGATGTAGAAGTTCGTATGCCCATGCCAAACAATCATGATATTTTATAGGTGTGGTGGTCTGGTTTTACAATAAAAACTATACTAGTTGAAGTTTAGCGTTTGCTTTATTAGCCAAATGTGCTCGATGTTGAAAATGATTGCTGTAATCTACTTATCTAGGTTAGTAACTTTGTGTTAGTGACCAACGCAGGTTATATGTCATTCCTCATCCAACATTTGTTAATTTAAAGAATGTTAATATTTTTAGGATCCAGAGGAATATAAGAGACGTGTTCGGGAGCAAGCTGGACGGTGCAATTTAGATTGATCGATGGGAGTTTCATAGAAATATAGTTTAGGAATGTATAGTTTAGAGGGCACGCAATGTGTATGAACTATGAAATTCATTGAGTTGCAAAAGTTTCTCTGAATTGCAATGTTATTACACTTGTTTATCCCTGAATTCTATTATATCTCTGCGCGCGAGTGGCAACGGACGCTCACGATGTTATCTCTGCGCGCGAGTGGCAACGGGCGCTCACGATGTCGCGCGAGTGGCGAAAGGGAGACGAGCAAATGAGAGATGGGCATTATAAAGGACCGTCGCCGACTTTTGACCTTTGGCAAAAGGGAGACGAGCAAATGAGAGACGGGCTTAATAAAGGCCCATCTATGATTTTTTACCTAGCTACTTTTAGCTCTTGCGCACTCTCTCCCAAAATTTGGAGAAAATTTTTGCGCTCGACCAAAGGGAGACGGGCAACTGAGAGACTGACACTATACAGGCTCGTCTCCGAGTTTTGCTTTTTTTAGCTCTTTCGTGCTCTGTCCCAACACTTGGCGAAAACTTTTGCGCAAAACTTACTCGTGCTCTCTCGACCTAGAAACCGCAGCTCTGGCACCTCGGCCACCTCGTCCTCGGAGCACGTCGCCTCGTCTAATCGCCCCGTCCCCAGAGCACGCCACCGCCTTATTATCCCATCCCCTGAGCACACCGCCACCGTCCCTCTTCCTCAACTCACTCTTCGTCATTGTCTCGCTGCCGCCGTACGTCCACCCCGACCCCGCTGTCGACCCCGACCTTTGTCATAGTCTAGGAACCGCCGCTTTGGCGCCTCCGCCAGCTTATCCACAAATCACGCTGCCTTTTCCCTTGTCCACAGAGCACGCCGCCGTCTCGACCCTGCTCTCAAAGCGTGCCGCCGCCATTGACCCCGACCTCGGTAATTAGTATGAATCAAGCCCTAACTAACACATTTCCAAATTTGCTCAAACAGTGGTAGTAAAAGTTTCAAATTATCGGCAACCATGACACTCCAAACACCGCCAGCCTGTTGTCATCAGAAAGTTGAGGAATCGTCGCTTCAGCGCCTCCGTGAGCTCGTCCCCGGAGCACGCAACCACCTCATCTCCTGTCCCCGGAGCACGCCGCCGCCTCGACCCCGCCCTCAGAGCATGCATTTCAGTGATTTTATTGAATTTGAGAATGTCCAATGAAGGCTCATCGTTAATGAAGACATGGATAAAGGAAGAATTTCCATTACTACATACATTCATCTTCCTTGTTTATGTCCAATGCAGAAGTAATGTATATGTTTTAACTATCATGTATATTATGAATTCCGATTCGCAACCCCTTGAAACTACAGGAACTCTGGTTGACCCTAGCATTTGCCATCTCAGTGAGTTTGATTTCTACCTCTGCAGCCATGTTAGAATTAAGATACATATGCGATAATTGTTGTTGCTCTCACGAGTTTTTGATATCAGGCTAGTAATACAACAGTGGAATGTAAATGTTTGTTTTTTCAAGAGACAAGCAGACCAGCTCACTACGATGTCCTTTATGATGAGAACAACTTCTCTGCTCATGCTTTGCAGATGCTCACAATCTGCCTGTGCTACACGTAAGCTCGATTCTCCATTCCCTAATAGTTCGTGTGTTCATTACAATTGTATACCAATTTGTTCCTGAGCCTTCAGATATTTGCTACCTTATGTGACTGTTTGAGCAAATGTGACGCCAATTTGATAATGCTTTATATGGTTTCGGAGATTTTATTGATCTTTTGCTAATTCTCATTTTATCATGTGGCGGGACTATGAAACCGCCTTCAAGAGCGCATTAGAGAGAGGCTATGAAGGCTCATCGTTAATGAAGTCATTGATCCAATGGGCGAATTTTCATTATGGTATACATGATTAGATGATGACAGTTATGATGTGTGTAATTAGTTAATTGGTAATCAGGATGAACAGGGGGCATTCTTTGTGTAATTAGTTACTTGCTAACCACGATTGACACTTTGTTAATATTTGATTGGTCAATATAATTTAAGGTGTGATCTCCATTTGGCTATACATATGTTCATGTATGTGTATGTTGCTGACACTAGCTATGCGGCTGCCAAGTCATGGCTAGCTTTAGGATGCAGCCGACAAGCAGGGTAAGCAGGGGGTGGGGGGCATCTAATAGGAGACGGGCATTCAACATGGTACGTCTCCTCTTAGTGCCACAATGTAGCCACCAGCAGATACATCGACGACAAGCTAAGAAGAAATATCGTCTCGGATTGCTTAGAGAAAGAGACAAGCTTCCTTAATATTGTCTAATAAGTCAACAAATCTGCGACGCACTTCCATGAAGAATGTCTCAAATCAGTCAATAATCTGCAACACGCCCTATTAGAGCTTGTCTTGCATGTATGCTGATCAGCGACACGCCCACATATCGTCTCTGATGACTCCTTAAAGCTCGTCTGGTATTACTCAAAGAAAGGAGACGCGCTATCTTTGAGCTTTTCTTGCACTTATGCTGATCGGCGACGTGCCCGCCGCTCGTCTCCAATGACTACGTAATGCGATACGCGATGATGGAGACGCGTTTGTTCATATCCGTTCTTCGTGCGGGCTCAACTCGGACGAGCCTTTCTCACATTGTGATAATATTTTCTGAACCCACTGATTCCACTGGTCTTGGAAGCCAAGGTGTTCTAGCATCTTGAGAATAGTGGAGTGTTCAATTGTATCAAATGCTTTGAATAAATCCAATTTGAGGACCACCACTTCCTTCTTTGATTTGTGACATTGATGTAGAAATTTGTATGCCCATGCCAAACAATCATGAACAGTTCTGCCTTTCATGAAGCCATATTGATTTTGGTGGATAATTTTTGTGATAACCTTCTGAAGTCTTTTGACCATTAGTTTAGTTATGATATTGAAGACACTATTCAGGAGAGCAATAGGTCTATAGTCGTTTGCCGAAATTGGGTTGGAAGTTTCTGGGATAAGTGTGATAAAGGAGTTGTTGATCGCCTTGGGGTCCATATTTGTCTGAAAAACTCCTCACGGAGAGCATAGAAATCGTGCTTGATTATATGCCAACATCTCTTGACAAAGAGTCCGTTAAACCCGTCCGGTCCTAGGGATTTGTCCTGCGGCATGTGTTTCACTACTTGATCAATCTCCATATGAGTAAAGCATTGTGCGAGAGAGTCCAGGTTGTTGAACTTTGGGATAAGTGTATCCAGATTAAAGAGCATTATGGGATTGCTAGATTCTTCCATTCTTGCTTTGAAGGTTCCCCATAAATATTGTTATTTCTCTTTATGAGTTTACAAAGTTTCTCCAACCACTACTAGAAAAAGCATTTTACAAACAGCTCTAAAGATATTATCGCAGGCAGTTTTTAAAACCGCCTGTAACAAAGGGCGTGATTATCACACGCGGCAGCAAAACCGACCTGTAAAAATGCATTATCACAGACACTTTTTTACTGCCAACTGCTTGTGAAAATGCTTTTAAAAATCTAATCTCCTTGGTTCCGCATATCTCTTGGAAGAACGTACCACAGGTCAAAATGCTTGATAAGATGTTTTGACATGACTTGAGCAGAAACTCATGAAAATTTCATAGAAACATGATGAACTAAGCATCATTGATTACAGCTACTAGGACTAGATGATACTCAGATACATAATCACATCACATCATCAGTAGAACACGAGCTGGACGAGCTTCCGCTTTGGTCCACCACCGCCCAGCTTCCAAGCGAGTTGCTAAAGCAGACAACAACGGTGGAAGAGAAGCGGCACACAACACACACTCTCGTCTTCGATTGCACTCCGCCGCAGACGCGCACGACATGGCTGCCGTGGCTGATGTGCGCCTCATCACCAAGGATGACTTGGAGATCCGGGCATCACTCTCGGACGCGGGCGCGGTGCCCTCCCTCGCCGCGCAGCTCACGGATGGTGGTGCCACCGCCGTGGATGCTGCGACCGTGCTCCTCAATATCTCCATCTCAAGTGTGGATGCCGTGGCCCTCACTTTTGTGATTCCAAATGCGACCGTCGCTATCAGAGTCTTGTTCCGGCAATTCCACCGGTACTACCATTGGTAGCCCGCAGAGTTCGTAGTTCGGTATTGAGTGCGTAGAGATTCAGAACATGATGGCAAATAGACATGAAGATTTACGTGGTTCAGGCCGCCTAAGCGTAATACCCTACTCCACGAGGTCTGTAGTTGTTGTATTGAGCGTCTGAGCACTTGTGAGTGTGTGTCATAGCCGAGTATTGAAGAGGTCTCAGAGTCCAGAGGAGAGAGCCCCCTGTGTATAGCTCGACCAGTCCTTTTATAGTACAAGGACTGGTCGTTACATCGTTAGTCTGGCCCGACATGTGACCCTGGCGGTTACAAATGCTTAATACACAATTAATAAGGTTAATTACATTAATAGTGTGGTAACGGGCCTTGACAGTGATGTTACGGGTACTAAGGGCCTTTCGATCGTGTGTAATTAATATGGTATTAATGACACTTAATCGGGTCTTGAAGTGTTTGATTGTCCCTTGAAGGTCCGAGCCGTTGGGGATCCACCAGTCTAATTGTTGATGCTGAAGGGTTCGACGGTTGGACACATGGCAGCTTCGGAGCTTACCGTCTGGGACGGGTAGGTCCGGTGCAGATGTACATGTGTCGACACCGGAGCTTCCCTCTGTCGGGGGTTAGGTCCGGAGGTGCCGCACAGGTATTTAGCCCGGAGCTTTCCCATGTGTGGGACGTAGCTCCGGTTGCTGTATACACGTGGCAGCACTGGGACTAACCATAGAAGGGAGGCAGGTCTGGTCCCGTATGACACGTGGGGCCTTCGGAGACCTTTTGGATGAAGTCGTTCTGCCGGAGGTGGGTCCATCCTTCGGTTTTTGAGCCGTGTCTTCAAGGGTCTTCGGATGTGCCGTTGGCGGTAGTTCGCAGTTAAACCAACGCCGCGTGGTACATCTAGGATGCGGCAGGTGAGATCTGAGCGTGCGGATCTCACGCAATTGAAGGTTGCCGGTTCCCGATACAAAAACCGTATCGGTTCCGCGCGCCCTGTCAAGCCGTCGCTCTCGGGCTTCCCGCCTTTCATGATGACAATCGTTCGCCTGGGGTAAGGACCTCGTCTTGATTGTTGGGGTGGCCCTGGGCCCCCTTGTCATTGGCATGGTGAAGTTTTTGAACTGTATCATCGGCTCCTTTGCGGTTTCCATCCAAGCGTTGCGGGGGCTTACTTAAGAAAGAAAGCGCGCACCGTTTGGGAATCCTTTACGCTTTCATTTGAACTTGCGCTCGAATCCTCCAAGCTTTAGCTAGCTTTTCATCTCTCGCCCCGCTGTGCTGTGATGGAGTTGGGACTCCGCAAGAGCCGCCTTAAGACCGACGGTGATCTGAAGAAGGTCCGGGCCCTCATGGGTTGGTCTAGTGACTCCTTCAATCACTTGGTCCACGCCGGCAAGCTTCCGTTTAAGGAGCACGCCGACGACATGGTGTACTTCTCTGCATACGCCATGGTGGGTCTAATCCCACCATTTTCCACTTTTCTCTTGATGCTTTTAGACTTCTATGGTCTGCAGCTGTACCACCTTGGCCCTCACTCCATTCTTCTTGTGTCGATCTTTGTCGACTTCTACGAGATGTGGGTGGGTATTCCCCCCTGCGTCGAGCTCTTCTGCACCTTCTTCACCATCCACACCACCGGCAAAAGTGACGAGTACCTTGGCTTCTATTATTTTGTGAAGCGCAAGAAGTGCCCGTACAAGTACTTGCGGTCGTTCCCTTCTTGCATGTGGGACGATAGGAAGATGGATTGGATTGTCATCATGGCGGAGGAGCATGAGAAGCTGGAGCTGCCTGAAGGCCTCCCCAACATCGACACTGAAGCTTGGAGCGAAGTTCTGTTGCTATCGGATGCCTTCAACCCTGCTCTCACCAGGATCCGCCAACGTGTGGAGGGAGGTGTGACTCCCTAGGCGGTATTCTGCAATTTCCTGGTCAACAGGTGGGCTCTGCTGAAGAAGAGGGAGAAGCTTGCCTGGGCCCTCAATAGTGTGATGGACGATGACCGGATCGAGACCGGTTTGAAGTCCAACATGGAAGGCGCAACTTTGGAGTTTCACCTCAAGAAGTTCCAGCACGGCATCGACGTCGAGGGTGATGACTTGACTCCGCCGGCGACTTTCCTCCCTCTGAACATGGAGGCAGAGTTCAGCAGGGAGTTCCGGCGGAAGATGTCAGTGCTTGACGACCTTGGTGATGTTGAGAGGCGTTCGACCACCAGGTTGGCAATCCCCGGAGCTTCCGAGGGTGGTCCCCCTTTCTCCACGAGACAAAGGGTTGAAGTCATGGGCAAGGGCAAGGAATTGGCCGAGCCCTCGAGCAGTAAGAGGATGTTGAAGCACTCTGACGGGAGGCCCGTCAGACCTGCTCCTTCCACAGCGGCTCCTTCTCCTCGGAGGGGAAGGTCTTCAACGGCGGCAACTACTCTAGCATCGGCATCTCTCCGGGGTGCTAGCTTTGGCCATGTGGCTCCGATACCAGGGCCTGCTGAGGGCTCCAGGTCTGGGGGTCCTTCTCAGTCGAGGGGGGCCTCAACCAAGGCGACGACGACGGCAGCAACAAGTTTTGGGGAACCTTCCGGAGCTACCACGCCAGTGGCGTCTGTGTCTGGCCCCGAGCGTTCGGGGAAGAGATTCCGCACTAGCTGGAGCGGAAGCCTTCTAAGGTAAATTTGGTTTTTTACCTCAGTTGGTTGTTTTTTTGTTGTAACTGCATTTTAGGTGTCTTTGTCCTTCATCCACTGGGTACCCAAGAAAGGGGCTAAAGCTCCAGTTCCTGCAACAGCAACTAAGGCTGTGCACGCGGAGGGTCCAGCTCCAATCCCAGCACGGCCCCAGGAGGTGGCTGAGGTCGCGGTAGTCCAGGCGCCGGCTGTCGTTGTCCTAGACCTCGACTCATCCCCTGAAGCTCCCGTGGTAGCGCCAGACCACATGAATGAAGATGTACCAGCGGCACCAGCCTCGTAGGTTGAGGCTCCAGGTTTGGATGCTGAGATGATGGACGCTCTGGCCTCAGGGCCGGATGTAGATGCAGTCTCGGCCCTAGAGCCGGACGTTGTTGAAGCCCCAACAGTGGAGCCGATGGTTGACGAAGCCCCGGTGGTAGAGCCAGTGGTTGATGAAGTTCCAGCGGTGGATTCAGTCATCAAAGCAGTTCTGACGCCTGAGCTGGTTGCTGCAGAGGTGCTGGCGCCCGTGCCCATGATGGGCGAAGCACCAGCGCCTGAGCCGACGGTGGAAGAGGCGCCAGTGTCGGAGCCGGAAGTGGCTTCAGCTCCGGCCGAACCATCAACGCCTGCCCCGGAGGTGCTGGTCCTGGAGGTGCCCGCGCCTGAGCCAGGGTTCCTAGATGAAGTTGCTGCCCCCCCCCCCCCCCCCCCCCCGCCTGAGGGACCAGTTGTTGATGACCTGGCGGCGGGACCTTTGGAGCCAACTCCGTAGGTCGAAACTTCTGTCGCCGAGGATATCCCGGAGGGCGGCCCTAATGCCGTGGAGGCTCAGGGGACCACTCTTGTAGAGTGGGACCCGATTTTTGTTGTAGAGAACCCGCAGGAGCCAGCGGAGAGGACCCCGGCAGGTCCGGAGCCGATCCCTCTGTCGTTGTCTATTGACAACGCCTGCTCCAGTCTTCGTCAAGTGCAGCTGGCCTTCTACCACGACAGCAAGGCCCTCGAGGAGGAGCGCCAAACCCTTAGGAGGTGGTGCAACCTGCTCTAATTCGAGACCAAGCTGGCGCAAACCAGGTTGGTTGACGACAGGGAGTGGGTAAAGAAGGAAGAAGGCCCGGATGGAGTACTGGGGCCAGCTACTGGACGAGAGGGAAAGCATGATGCGATCCCTTGACAACCAGTCCTGGGCCATCTACGAACAGGCCATAGCTGCTAATAATGCAGCAAGTGATCGCCAAGAGAGGCTAGACGCCATCCACAACAGCCTTGTCAAGCGCCGGGAGGCTCTTGAGGACCAGGAGAGAAAGCTCGAAGATGAAGAGCAAAAACTCCTGGAGCTGCGGGATGACCTCGTGAAGAGGGAGGAGGAGGTCACTCAGAGGTTGACTCCGGGTGACAAGAGTCTCGCAGAGCGTACCAAGAAGCTGGATGAACGCTGCGAGAAAGAGGAGAAGAAGGCCTGGCAGCAAGGACAGGACCTCCACAAGAGGGAGGATGAAATTGCTGCCAAGGAGAAGAAAGTGTGGGGTCGGGAGAAGGACCTGGTTGACCGCTGGAACAAGATCCACCTTCGGGAGGAGGAGCTCAGTAAGCTCGAAAGGTAGGTTGCTGAAAAGATTCAGCAGAATGCCAAAGAGCTTGAGTGCCTTGCCCGGGAGAATTCGGAGCTTGCGGCGACGAGAAGATCCTTGGAGGAGATGCGAGGCTCGAGGGCTGTGGAGTCCCAACAAGTTTGGGACTTCCTGGGCAAAGCCAACGACGCGCTGACACCGATGGGTTTAGTCCCATGCGTCCGGATGATCCAGAGCCGGAGCTAGACCAGGCGTTGCAGGCGTTGAGTTCGGCAGGCAACAAGCTCACCAAGATGGGTGATGTCATCGCGAACTAGCTGGAAACCGAGGGACAATCCCTGGTGAAGAACATCGCAGAATACGTGCTGACGTGCTACACAAGCCAGGACCCTCAGTTCCCACTGGACCCGGTGCTTGAAGGCCCCATCGACGGAGAGGGAGAAGCCGCCCAAGCCAGCGTGTCGGAGGTTGCCCAGAAGGTCGCCTCTTTCTTCCATAGGGTCTAGGATTCTCACTTTGTAGCTCCCGCTTGTATCCTCTCTTCTTTTTATCCAATTCTGTAATCTCTTGTCTCCAGATGAATGAAATCCCAGTTTTTATGAATTTCATTTTTTGTCTTCAACATCTTTGTCTCACTTGGCCCCTGGTAGATGTACACAATTTGATTGTGAACATGTACCAAGAGGATGTAACAGTTGTTGAAGACTTGCGTGCTTCGAACTTGTAAAGCGTAGGTCTGAAGTCTTCGATAGTAGAGGCCCTCTGAGGTTGTCGGAGCTTAGTAGCTCCGACAGTGACCATCGTCGGAGCTTATTAGCTGCAGCAACAGTCTTCATCAACACGTAGAGCGTTGATAGCAAGTCCTCAGGCGTTGTCGGAGCTTGGTAGCTCCGGCAGCAACCACAGTCAACACGCGGTATGTCGACAACAGACCCCACTGTGGAGTCTTCCCACTATCTTTTCTTCACGTTGATGGCTGGCCCCTGGCTTTACTGGAGCTTAGTAGCTCCAGCGACGCTTGCTATCAATGTTAAAACATTGACAACAAGCCACCTTAGGGGATGTCGGAGCTTTAATAGCTCCAGCTTAATTCACCATCACCATGAGATCTTTATTTTTCCTACACATTGATGTCAAGAAAAACAGTAAAATCCATTTCATATCTATAACTCAATTGCGACTTACTATTCCCCGAGAAAGTTTTAGGTCGAACTCGATTCTAAATACAATCAAGTGCACTGGCTTGTTTTCTCCAGGTCGGATCGTTTCTGGACTCGCCTTACTTCGGCCCTAGATTGGCTTGGTGGCATTCAGACAAGTAGACCATTAACAATGTTTAGACCCGGAAGAATTGACAATGTGACTTGAATTAGATCTGAACTGGTCGAGCTAAAGTTCCTTAAGAATTGCACAACTTTGTTATAGACAATAAAGAGAAAAATAAAAAATATTAATCCTGTACAAAATAAATGCACGTGGAGTCTGTTTTCACACAATGATGTCTTTCATTATAGGTTCGGGGTACAGGGGAAACAAGTACACTCTTAGGGTACGGAACCAGGCTAAGTGTGTTTCGTTTCTCGTTTGACCCAAGGTAGCTAGCTACACTTTTAGTTTGAGACTGTGACAAGTGTTGCCTAAACTTTGCGGACCTTTCGGGGAATGTCCGGCTGTTTTCCCGAAGGA
This sequence comes from Tuctoria greenei, assembly GCA_036927565.1. NCBI lineage: Eukaryota > Viridiplantae > Streptophyta > Magnoliopsida > Poales > Poaceae > Tuctoria > Tuctoria greenei. Next base: position 76,464,064 of record JAYESD010000012.1, read on the forward strand.
TCTACCCGAATCTGTACAATGACTCTATAACATACATCATATGTAACTACAGACTCACCTCCGTGATATTAAGTGTAGAACTTACGGATGTGCTCAATGTTCCAAGGATTAGGGAGCGGTGTCCCATCCTCGGTTGCCAAGCGAACGCATCCGGGACGGGATACTTTGATCACTCGCAAGGGTCCTTCCCAGCTGGGGGTTAGTTTGTTTAAGCCTTCTCGAGTTTGTATTCTTCGTAGCACCAGATCACCTTCCTCGAGCTGTCGGTTGTGAACATGCCGTTGGTGATAGCACCGAATAGCTTGGTGGTATCGGGCATTCTGACCAGCTGCTCAGCACCTTCCCTCTTCAAAGAGGTCAAGGTCTTCACGCCGGAGCTGGTCCTACGTGGCATCGTCGAAGGTCCGGACCCGGAGTGACCCCAAGGTGATTTCCGGAGGAAGAACTGCTTCGGCTCCGTACACCAGGAAGAAGGGTGTCTCTCCAGTTGACCGGTTTGGAGTTGTCCTGTTGGCCCACAGTGTGGGCGGAAGCTCTTCGATCCAGTTGGCTCCATGTTTTTTTTCAGGCGCTCATATGTGCGCGTCTTGAGTCCTTTTAGGATTTCTGCATTTGCTCTCTCAGCTTGGCCATTGCTTGCCGGGTGAGCTACAAAAGCGTACCTGACCTGAATGCTGAGGTCTTCACAATATCCTTGGAATGCAGAGCTTGTGAACTGGGTCCCATTATTAGTTATGATCTTTTTTGGGACTCCAAATCTGCGTACGATGGACTGAAAGAAGTTCATAGCTGATTGCTTGTTTATTATCACAACTGGAGTTGCTTCTGGCCATTTGGTGAATTTGCCAATGGCAACGTACAGGAACTTGTAACCTCCGATAGCTCTTGGGAAAGGTCCCAAGATATCCATCCCCCACACAGTGAATGGCCATGTAGGAGGTATCATTTGTAGAGGCTGAGCTGGTGTGTGAATTTGCTTTGCATGGAACTGGCATGCTTCGCATTTCTTCACTAGCTCAGTTGCATCCTGGAGCACTGTAGGCCAGTAGAAGCCATGTCGAAGGCTTTACCGACCAGCGTGCAAGAAGACGCGTGCTTCCCACACTCGCCTCCATGGATTTCTGCGAGGATCTCGCAGCCTTCTTCCCTTGTAATGCACCGCATTAGGACGCCGTTGGCACCACGCCGGTAGAGATCCCCTTCTTCCAGTGTGTATCTTTTAGCCAATCTGACTATCCGGTCAGCGGATACATTATCTTCAGGAAGGAAATTGTCTTTCAAGTAGCTCCGGATCTCTGAGATCCATGCATCAGAGCTAACTTGAGGATTGGAGTCTTGCGTGCTGGGTTGCTCGGAGCTTCCGGCAGCACCTACGACCCTTGATGGACGCCATGGTAACAGGGCCATCGGGCCCGCCAGCTTCGGGGTGCTTGTCTCGCCCCCTTCGATCAGTTTGGTGGGCTGAGCTGTAGGTTTAGACAACCTCCGGATGAAGGTTTCGTTGGGAGCCGGAGCTCCAGTTGAAGCTTTCGTCGAGAGTTCGCCGGCTTCAGCATTGTTGAGACGCTGGACATGGCAAAGATCCAAGACGTCGAAGTCCTTCTGAAGCTTCTGGACTTCAAGTAGGTATGCAGCTAGTTGAGGGTTGTTGCAGCAGCATTCACCTTTGACTTGTTTTACATCAAGCTGAGAATCACCCTTTACCAACAGCTGCTTGACACCATATGATAGTGCCACCTTGAGCCCATAGATTAGTGCTTCATACTCCACCATGTTGTTGGTCACCTTGAAGTTAAGGTGAACCATGTATTCGACCTTCTCCCCAGTCGGAGCGAGGAGAAGAACTGCAGCTCCGGCCCCCTGCTTTTGCACGGAGCTATCAAAGTAGAGAGTCCAGTGAGGCTCGGTGAAGACCGGAACCTTGGGTTCCAGCTTCTGCTCACTTGGGCCCCCAGGATTTGATGGAGAGGGGGTCCATTCCGCCACGAAGTTCGCCAATGCTTGACTCTTGATCGCTTGCCTTGGGACGAATTCAAGGTCGAACTCGGCCAATTCTGCTGCCCACTTTGCAATGTTCCCAGTAGAGTTGGGATTATGCAAGATTGCACGCAGTGGATAAGAGGTCACCACTAAAATCTTGTGAGCTTAGAAGTAGTGTCAGAGCTTCCTAGGGGCAATAAGAACTGCGTAGAGCATCTTTTGCACCTCCAGGTACCAAGTCTTGGCATCATGAAGTACTTCACTGATGAAGTACACTGGGCGTTGGACTGTCCGGACCATCTCGAAGGGGTCCAGAGCTTCCTCCTCATCAACCCAGACTCTCCCGGAGGGGTTTGGACTTTGTTTGGGGACCTCTGGGTTCCTACTGGAGGAACTTGGAGCTTCTTCTGTAGCGACCCGGACCTTCCCGGAGGGGTCCGGATCTTGTTGTTCAGCAGTAGTGACTTCTCCACTTGAAGGAGGTGGCTCCTCTGGCATCTCGCCTTGAGGATCCGGGTCTGGGAGTTGGGACCCAGACTCAACTTCAGGTAGCTCCGGACCCTCCCGAAGGGGTCTGAATTCCTGAACTGGAGATGATTCTGGTCTTTTCGCAACCAGGACCATGCTGACAACTTTGTTAGTTGCGGAAATGTAAAGCAGTAATGGCTCACCAGGATTCGGAGCTACCAAGGTTGGTAGAATGGTGAGGAGCTGCTTCAGCTCCTGGAATGCCTTTTTTGCTTCTTCAGACCATTGGAATGGTCTAGACTTCCTCAATAACTTGAAGAAGGGTAGCGTCCGTTCCGCCAGTCTTGAGATGAACCGGTTGAGGGCAGCTAGACATCTAGTCAACTTCTGGATGTCCTTGATGCGGGCTGGTGGCCGCATGTCTTCAATAGCTTTTATCTTCGCCAGGTTTGCTTCTATTCCTCGGTGGTTCACCAGGAATCCAAGAAGCTTTCCGGAGCTAACCCCAAAGACACACTTGTCCGGGTTCAGCTTTGTGCGTGTGACCTGCAACTTGTCGGAGACAGCTTGCATGTGTCAAGGAATGACTCCTAGTCCTTGATCTTGATGACGTTGTCATCAACGTACACTTCCACTACGTCTCTGATAAGCTCTCCAAAAGTTTTGTACATAGCTCGTACAAATGTTGAAGCAACATTTTTGAGACCGAATGGCATGGCAGTGTAACAATATAATCCATCTACTGTGATGAAGGAAGTATGCTCTTCATCTTCCCTAGACATTCTGATTTGATGATACCTATAATATGCATTAGGAAACACAGTAATTAACACCCAAAGGTGGAATCCACTATCTGATCTATTCTAGGTAGTGGGAATGGATCTTTTGGACATGCCTTAGTCAGTGTAGTGTAGTCGATACACATCCGAAGCTTCCCGCCGGCCTTGGGTACAACGACTCGGTTAGCCAGCCATTTTGGATGGAAGACTTCTTGGATGAATCCGGCTTCGAGCAACTTCTTCACTTCTTGATGTATGAAGTTTTGTCACTCTACGGATTGCTTCTGAGGCTTCTAGTGTATAGGTCGAGCATCGGGATAGATCTTCGGATTGTGCTCGATCACTTCCCTAGGGATCCCAGGCATTTGTGACGGTTGCTAGGCAAACACATCGACATTAGCACGAAGGAAAGTGACAAGCGCGAGTTCCTATTTGTCATTCAGACCTCCCGATATACGGGTGGTCTGAGCTGCGTCGGAACCGATTTGGATGACTTTGACAGGAATGTCGGTGTCGCCGCTTGGTTGCACGCGAGGTGCGGAGGTTGAGCCTCGATGACGAATGCTCGGGGGTTTCAGAGCTTTCTCCTTTCCGGATTCTTCCTCCTGCGCTGTAGCAAGCGTGTGGAGTTCTTCCAGAGCCGTCACTCCGGCGGTGCGATCTCCACAGATCCGGAGAACACCGACTAGTGTTGGCATCTTCAACACCAAGTAGCCATAATGAGTAGCAGCCATGAACTTGTATAAGGCTGGCCTGCCCAAAATGGCATTGAAGGGTAAGTTGATTTGTGCCACGTCGAAGACCAACTTCTCAGTGCAGTAATTCTCCCCGGTCCCGAAGGTCACCGGAAGAGTAATTGCACCGAGTGGGGTTATGTCCCTCGGACCTACTCCCGAGAAAGGTTGGGAGGGGCGAAGATCTGAAGGTCGGAGCTGAAGCTTGATGAAAGCTTCGAAGCTTATGAGGTTCGACCCCGAACCTCCGTCCACCATCACATGGTGGAGTTGGATGTTGTTGATGGTAGGAGATACCATCAGTGGAAGTTGGCTAGCTCCAATCATGTTCCGAGGGCAGTCCGAAGCATTGAAGGTGATGGCAGTGTCCATCCCCTTCTGGTGCGGCTCCACCCTGGAAGTAGGAGCTACTGAGGCCATGTCCCGCCGCATGGTCTTGAGGACACGGCGGGAGGTGATGTCCATCGATCCACAACAGATGGTTTTCATGGTTTTTTGACGTTCGTTGTCAGAGACGTCGGAGTCGTCGTCGACAGAGGTGTAAAAAGCCTTCAAGACCATTTTAGGGTCCTGAAAGCCTAACTCCTCTTCAGCCGGAGCTTCGTTGACTTTCTGTTTTCCCTCACTTTGACGGAAAGGAACTTCTTTTCGACGCTTGTTGTAGCGCTCGACAAGGTTCTGTACCTCTCGGTAGCCTTCCAAGTTGTGGTTGTTTGTCTTGTGTATAGGACACCACATCTTGAAGCTGCCTCCGTCTTCAGACGACGGCCGAGGTCGTTTCTCGGGGCGTGGCCCCCGACACCCAGAACTGTGGCAGCAGCGGTTGTAGGTGTGCCGGCCGATGACTTCTTTTTGCTGTTGGACTTTTTCTTATTCTTGCCACTCCCGGAGGTAGTGGCTTCACCCTTGGAGGACTTTTTTTTTGTCCTTCGGAGGTGGTTGAGAATGTATTTCACAGCCCTCCGCAGCTTTGGTGCACTTGTCCACCAAGTTGAAGAGTTCTGTGACACTGGTGACCTCCTGTGTCACCAGGTTCTCTAGCATCTTCTTTTCTCGTACACCCTGTCTAAATGCCACAATGACAGAAGCGCTTGAGATAGAAGGTATAGTGTTTTGTACCTGGTAAAACCTCTGGATGAAGGATCGCAGGGACTCTCCCCCCTTCTGCTTGACAGCAAAAAGGTCCAGTTCGGTGCCTGGTTGGGTGTATGAACTACCGAAATTGGCGGTGAACTGTTGGCACAGTTCCGCCCAACTGTTGATGGAGTCGGGTGGAAGGCTCATAAACCAGGACCTGGCGGTCCCAGTTAAAGCCACGGGGAAGTAGTTGGCCATCACAACCTCATTGCCTCCAGCCGCAAGGATTGCGATGGAGTAGATTTGGAGAAACTCAGCGGGATTGACAGTCCTGTCAAATTTCTCCGGAAGGTGAGGCTAGAACTTCTGCGGCCATCTGACCATGCGTAGGTGCATGACCAGGGAAGAACAGCCTCCTCCTTCTCCTTCAGGAGCAGGACTATCTCGAGCCTCTCACCTTTTGCGAGCGCGCTCGATATGGACGCGACCATCCTGTTGACGGTAACGGCGATCAAGCTCCGCCCGGAGGTCGTGAGTTCAAAGCCGGGTTACTGTATGGGTACGTCGCGCCCCGGAAGGCAGCGACGTCGGTTGTTGAGACGTAGCACGCCTCCTGTGTTGGGAAGCGTGTAGAACAAGTCTACCCGACATGGTCTGATGCTACGATGGGGCCCGCCCCGAGGGGAGAGGACCTTGGTTGCTTATACAATCGGCTGCTGCAGCAACCAAGTGTTCCACATCAGCTCTCCACTGCTCCATAGCACCCTGGGATGCACCTGGAGGCGGTGGACGCTGGAGAAGATCACACGCGGCATGGAGCGCGTGTTCAAGGTTGTTGTTCGCCGATGCCATGACCGATGCAGACACCCCATCCCGCTGTCCAGCATGATTCACCGGTGCGGACGGTGGCGGCAGAGGCATGACTCCTGCTGGCTGCTGCACGTTAGAGGGATAGCCTCCAGTAGGTTGCGCAGCAGGGTTGCCGTTGGCGATCCAGCAGCAAAGTTCACCATCCTTGAATATCAGGCGCCCCTTCCTGGCGCGCCAACTGTCGGACTCTTGTTCCGACAATTCTCTCGGTACTACCGTTGGTAGCCCTCGGAGATCGTAGTTCGGTATTCGGCGCGCAGAGATTCAGAACACGATGGCAAATAGACACGAAGATTTACGTGGTTCGGGCCACCTAAGCATAATAGCCTACTCCACGGGGTGTGTAGTTGTTGTATTGAGCGTTTGAGCACTTGTGAGTGTGTGTCAGGGCCGAGTATTGAAGAGGTCTCAGAGTCTAGAGGAGAGAGCCCCCTGTGTATCGCTCGACCAGTCCTTTTATAGTACAAGGACTGGTCGTTACATCGTTAGCCTGGCCCGACATGTGGCCCTGTCGATTACTAATGCTTAATACACAATTAATGAGGTTAATTACCCTTAATAGTGTGGTAACTGGCCTTGATAGTGCCGTTACTGGTATTAAGGGCCTTCGATCGTGTGTCATTAATATGGTATTAATGACACTTAATCGAGTCTTGAAGTCTTTGATTGTCCCTTGAAGGTCCGAGCCGTTGGGAATCCACCAGTCTAATTGTTGATGTTGAAGATCCGGCGGTTGGACACGTGGTAGCTTCGGAGCTTACCGTCTGGGACGGGTAGGTTCGGTGCAGATGTACACGTGTCGATACCGGAGCTTCCCTCTGTCGGGGGTTAGGTCCGGAGGTGCCACGCAGGTATTTAGCCCGGAGGTTTCCCATGTGTCGGACATAGCTCCAGTTGCTGTATACACGTGGTAGCACCGGGACTAACCATAGAAGGGAGGCAGGTCTAGTCCCGTATGATACGTGGGGCCTTCGGAGATCTTCAACTCAGACAGGTGAAGTTCCTTTGGTCTTTTTGCAGTCCCAAGGGGTGTACGGTACACAGGGTACCGACGGTCGTCGTGGCCTCCCACTTCGTAGTTGTCTTCTTCAGCCTGGATGCCGCCGTCCTCAATGAGGTGAAGGATTGGTGATTTTTTTTGGACTCTGAATCGGGCAGGCGACTCAGTCTCGGGTTGGTGCAGTGGTGCAGCTAACCGATCTGTAGGCAATGTACAAAGTGGTTAAATCAGGAAACACCTGAGAAGAAAAACGGCGAGACCAGCGAGCTGCTCGGTGAACAGCGAACACCCGAGAAAAAATTGACGAGGAAGGGAACCTTCCTCAATGTGAGCTGCCTATCAAGAAGAAAAACAGTGAAGTGAGAAGATAAACGCGTTGTTGGCCTTTGCTGGCTTGGAGGAAGGGAGAGAGGGTGAGCAAGTGGGCAAGCACAGCTGCGCTGTGATTGTGATGTGACAAGGGAGCAGGTCAAGTGGGCAGCTGGATGGAAGTAGTGCGGGTGGGAGAAGTGGACAAATTATTATGGTGGAGCAAGATGGGCGGATGTGAAGAGATCCGCCAAAAGACTGTTGCTTGGTGGTGAAGTGTAAGTGCGGATCACGGGCGGTATTTTCACAGGAGGTAGTTTTTTAAAACCGCATGTGATAATGAACATTATCACATGCGGTTTTGTTGCAGACCGCCTGTGAAATTTCATATTTTTTCACATGGTTGTTTTTTTTGTTATAGATCACCTGTGATATTCTATTATCACAGGTGGCTATTAAGTTATTGGACATCACAAGCTTTTATAATGGACCGTCTGTATAAAAATAAGAGGCGCCTGAGAAAATGCTTTTTGTAGTAGTGATTGTCATTTTCTAGAAGTGGGATGTTATTGATTATCATGCGTTTCGATGCTGCAGCATGAAATTTTTTGTTGATTGATCACCAACCTTTGTCCATCTAATTGTATACCTGTCGTTCCAGCTGTATTTGTTCTGATAGAGTAGAAGCTATTCAATGTGTACTCTTATAATTCTGCGAAAATTCCATTCTTGGATAAATAGTGGTCTAATAAGTTATTCTAGTCTATCCATTATCTGTAGAAGTTTTTTGGATTCCTGAATCAGCTTGGGGAGGTTGCTTGTGCTTTTGCTCCATATTAGATGCTTTCACATATCTATTCCACGTATGTTCGACCAACACATATAATCCTTGCCTTTCTAGCCAGTAAGATTCAAACCTGAAGATTTGAGATCTTGGTATGGATGTGCTGACTTGTATTTTGTAGGGAATATGGTCTGAAGTGATTCTTGACAGTGGTCGCATGAGTGTGTTTGGATATGGTGAGGTCCATTCCGGGGTAATCAGGCACCAATCGAGTTGTTGAAGATGGGGACATTCTTGCATATTGCTCAAGTGTATTTTTTATCCTTTGATGGGATTTCTATCAATCCAAGATGGCTAATTATTGAGTTGAATGTCTCGATATCTTGAATATTTCCACCTGGTCTGTTTCTGTTTAATACCGATCTGCAAAAGTTAAAATCTCCGATGAACATCCATTTTTCGTTCACAGCTATGTCCATATTCATAATCCAATTGACAAAGTTGACTCTGTCTTCTCCATGATAGGAACCATATATGTTAGTAAGAAGCCATATGTCCTTGTTCAATTTGGAAGTAAATCTGATGGTGAGGGCAAAGTGTTCCGAATGTACTACTTCCCCATAAAATTTATTCCTATTCCAACCTGTGATGATGCACCTAGAAGTTCCATCAGAGGAGACATACTTAAAGTGACATGTATGCAATGGGGTGAAATTTCTCATCATTGTATCATCTATGCTTGAAATCTTTGTTTCTTGGATGCAATAGATGTCAATGGATGATTCCTTAAGGTGATGCTTTACCGCTATACATTCTTCACTAGAGTTCAGTCCTCTCACGTTCCACCCTAAGATGTTCCTATTTCTGTATTTGTTTGTAGCCATGATCTAGAATCCAAGTTGAGTTGCGAGACATGAGTATAAAGGCAGGTACTGCCTTTAGGGCAATTGGTCAATCCCAACATGTAATAAGCAATATGCTTAAAAAAAATGTAATAAGCAATATATATAGATGCCCATAAGAAATTGAAGACAGCTAGCATATAGCAGAGAGTAACCATAGCATGAAGATTAAAACATCTGGTCCAGCGGAAACATAAAAGCATGCAAGTACATAGATTAGGTCCCCATACTTCATTATATTAAGAACAAAATAAAAGCTCTTCATAGAGCAACATTCTTTCAGGCCTTCGCTTCAGAGAGAAATTATTTGATCGATCCATCGTTACTTTAATCTTCAGCTTGTTTCCTGCTACCTGCTTCAACATCATTCTTTGCAGCGAGCAGCATGTCAACGGTAACCGCCGAAGGGGCTACCCTGCACATGTCGATTGCTATAGAATGTAAAACATAGTCTAGAATCTCAGGAAAATTGAAATCATCATTCGAAAGATCATCTAGGTCAGGGAATTCTATTGAGTTATCATGGACAGGAAATAGGGAGTTACTGTCGTTGTCACCATACACCTTTCTTGATTTTCTTGTCTCGCGGTTTGGATAGAGAAGATGTGGATTGCTTGTCTTTAAAGCCTTGTGTACAGGATTTGATCCTCGTGCTTCTGCGAACCGAGTTGTCCACTAGTGGTTGTGCTTCTAGTTTCTTGGCAAGGACCGAGTCAGCATCCGTTCAGCCGTGAATGTCTTATACTTTTTCTAGGGGGCTTGGCTTGAGCTACCCACTATATCATCATGTCCTGCTTCCAGAATTGTATTAGTCATGTCCATATTGTTATCAGGGATCTTCCGAAAAGGCTCTTTTCAAGCTTCATTAGGGATTTCTTTGATGATAACTTGCTGGTGGTAGCCTCCCTTCTTTGAATCTGAATCGGGAGTCCAGCAATAGTATATGAGTTGAACAGTTCACCCGAGCTCATTGCCATATTGTCTAGCCAGTTCCTTATGCTTTTTGCAATTTTCTGGACCAGAGAGTCATGCAGAGAAGTCGGGTTACTAGTGTTTTCAGTCTGAGGTTGGATGCTTGACATGTTGGGCCTCTTGTGCCTGATCCGACCATTAGTGAGTTTATTGGCTGATCTTGCTGGGGTATGTTTTTGTCACTGATGGAAGAATAGGCTTGCACAATAGATTCCGAGAGGTCGATTTCTTCTTGCGGTTGCTGTTGTAGTGCTGGTTGTTAAGAAATTGGGGTAAGCTGACCTTTAAGCAGCCTTCGTGTTGATTTATATAGAAAACTTACTGACCTCTATGCAGCCTTCGTGTTGATTTATATTGAAAACTTACAGGGGGTGTGGCACCAACAAATAGAGAAGGGATTGAGATAAAGCTAAACAGATTTGATCTCTAAAGAAGATATTCTATCTATACAAGATCTGATTCCTATTCCTAAATCTGTTGTGCTGCACATATATGATTACATCCAACTTATTCTATGTAACCTTCAAACTCTTTCTTGGCCACCGTAACTCACTTGGAGATATCCTTCGCTGGAGCCCATAAGTAGTACTATGAGCACTATCGTTATTTCATGTGTTCTAACCCCCCCCCCCCCCTTCAACCGAAGCAGCCCATGTTGAGGTTGAATTTGAATTCTTTTTGCTTTTGTGTAGTCAACGGTTTTGTGAGCCCATTAGCAACTTGATCTCTTGTTGATATAGACTTCACCTACATAGTCTTGTTGGATACCTTCTCTCTAACAAAGTGATAGTCTATTTCAATTTGTTTGGTTCTAGCATGAAACACAGGATTAGCAGTCAAAAGGTTGCTCCCAAATTATCATACCACAAGGTTGCAACCTCTGACTGCTGAATATTCAACTCCTTTAAAATAGTCTATACTCAAATTACCTCTGCTATTGCATTTGCTAATGAATTATATTCTTGTTCAGTGGAAGAATGAGAAACTGTTGCCAGTTTTCTCGCACTCCAGGATATTAAATTTGCACCTAGGAATATTGCGAATCCACTAGTGGATCTTCTATCATCGAAACATCCAGCCCAATCAACATTAGAAAATGCATTTAATTGTAGAGAAATATCACCGACAAATTTTATTCCGTAACTCAATGTTCCTTGACTATATCGCAATTTTCTTTTTACCATAGTCATATGGATTGTTGTGGGAAGATCAAGGTACCAACAGACTTTATTTGCTGAGAAAGCCAAGCCTGGTCTGGTCAATGTTAGATAATGCAATGCATCTACAATACTCCTGTATTTTTTACCTTCTTCTATGCGGGGGGGGGGGGGGGGGGGGGGGCTCACCATTAAAAGCTGAATATTTTTCCGTGCTAGCTAAAGGAGTGGACATAGTCTTACACTTTTCCATACCCGCTTTCTTGATAATTTCTTCTGCATATTTTGTCTGATTTAGTAAGATTCCTTCCTTTACTTTGGATACTTCAATTCCAAGAAATAATGAAGTTCCTTTTCAAATATTTCAAATTTATGACACATAAAGTATATCCATGTGAATTTACTAAAATCATCGATAAAGCTCATGTAACAGATATTTCTTCCAATGGAATTGGGAGCAGGACCCCACACATCTGTAAAGACCAGTTCTAATGGGTACTTGGACACACTGGTAGATTTAGGAAAAGGCAATTGATGACTATTTCCTTAGTGACACGCATCACACACTTGACAGGTACTGGGATCTGCAGAACATGGTAGATCATTATTATTGACTAGTTTACTGACTATAGCCATAGAATGATGACCTAGCCTATCATGCCACTTTATTAAAGACGGCTTTGTTACCATGAAGGCGCATCTGGAGGAAGACTGCTCAAGGGACAACCATGGGTAAAGACCACCTTCACATCTGCCGTGGCAGAGTTTTCTTCATGACTTCGCCCTTCACCAAAAATAATGGGGATGATATTCAAGGAAAATTGAATAATTGGAAGTGAGTTTATGGATAGACAATAAGTACTTGTTGATAGAAGGAACATGAAGAGTATTGTGGATATGTAGATGTCAATTAGGAGTTTTCAAAATAGAACTACCAATAGAATAAATTTTTATACCTAAACCGTTTGCTGTATGAACCTTCTCTTGTCCATTGCACTTCTCTTTAACTTAGAGCTTGTCTAGCTCCCCCAAAATATGGTCTATAGCTCTAGTATTAGTGTACCAGTTAGTGTCTACTCCATATAAGGATGTGACATTATTGTCTGATTCCCCCCCCCCCCCCCCCCCCGTCTTGAACTCACGATAAGATCTTTTATAGCATCTGGTGACTGTGTGTCCGAACTTGTCAGAAAGTTGACATTGCAGTCCTGAGTTACTTCCACATCTTCCTCTTCCTCTGCGTCCTCCCCTACCGCGAGTACCACATCCACATGTGGTATAGTTTGTACTATACTGGTACTGGCCTGGATTCTGGTGCTCCAATCGTGCTTCTGTTGCTAATAGCTGTGCAACATATCTGAAAGTGAGATGGAATCTGTTCTAGTACTTACTTTTTCAATTAGAGAGTTGTAGTCCGCGTCTAGGCCAGCAAGAATACAGGCCACAACATCATCATCTTCTAGCTTCTTCTCTGCAGATGCCATCTCATCTTCGTATTCCTTAATCTTGGCAAAATATATGTTTCCGCCGTCATTTCTCCTTTTCTTGTACTAGAGAGCTTGGCACATAGATGCATTACACGCGCTCGTGATTGAGATGCAAAACTTTCTTGAATAGACTGCCATACCTCAATTGATGACGAGAACATCGGTACTTGAGCGAGTACTTCCATGGACAAGGTGGAGTTTAGGAAACTAAGGAGTTGCTGGTCCTGTATTCCCATGTTGCGTATTCCGGGGTTGTTACCCGTTTCTTCACCTTGTTTGCATCTTCAATCTCAATCTATTCATGTGACTTGGTCTTGCTTCCATCTAGGAAGCCAGAACGTTGAGCACCTCGGATTGCCAGGAGGACTTGGGCCTTCCACAAGAGATAATTGTATCACGTGAGTTTGCCCACTTAATGATTCAGAGTATTGAAGCCCGAGGATCCAGCGGTGGATGAAGAACTCATGATCTTCCTGGTCGACGGGCCCCTCTCTTCTCTGTATAGGTTTTCTTCTCGGCTGCGCAGAGGTTCTTCTCTCTTCTGGTTGCAGGCTTATGGTGTAGGCTCTGGGTACACCCCTCAGCAAACTTTTCTCTTGGTGGAGACTTAATCGGCCCTGGTTACCATATTAAGAATTTGTGGTAAGATGACCTCTACGCAACCTTCGTGTTGATTTATATAGAAAACTTACAGGGGTGCGGCACCAACAGATAGTGAAGGGATTAAGATAAAACTAAATAGATTTGATCTCTAAAGATCTGTTTCTATTCCTAAATCTGTTGTGCTGCACATATATGATCACAACCAACCTATTATATGTAATCTTTGAACTCTTTCTTGGCTACCATAACTCACTTGGAGATATCCTTCGTTGGAGTCTATAAGCAGTACGATGAGCACTATCGTTATTTCATGTGTTGTAACACTGGTTGGTGCTCTTGAGCTTCTACTTAGTCTTGAGCTTGCTATCCCAGCGGAAAGTGACCTCCTTGCAACAGGAAATTGTGAAAAGCCTTGCCCGTTGTGTTCTTCAAACGGATGAAAATTTCTGTTATGTGGGGAGCATCTTGTTCATCGGCAGGTGCGGAAGTGCTTCAAGTGCAGCACGGTGTCGGGGTGCCAGCACAGTGTCGGGGTGCCAGCAAGGCCTGAGGCGGCCGCAACAATATGATATGGGTTAGCAGCTCCAGGTCGGCCAATGGCACGACGTCGTCCTCGCCGTGGAGCCGGGCGAGGTAGTGCGCGAAGAAGTAGACCTTGTAAATGAATATTATCTTGTGTGTTCATCGGTGTGAATGAATGAATGTTATCTTGTGTGTTCATCGTGTTCATCGGGAATTACAATTAATAAGGAACAGAAATTTGATTATTTTTTTGGATTAAAGTTGGACTAATTTGCTCAGTGAAGGTACTCTACATTGGAATGAGAATCTATTTAGTTATCAAGTGAATGTGCTCATTCATTCAGTGAATGTGTTCATCTTCGTGTTACGTCAAGTGAACGAAGCAAAAGGGAGAAGATCATGAAGTACGCCTGTGAATTGGAGACGCTATAAAAAAAATGAGATGACCTTTTCTGTAAAGCACGTCTCATTTCTTTTTGTAAATAGGAGACGGCTTTGCGCTAATCCCGTCTCCATTTTGTTAGAGAAGCGGGCGCGTCTCGAATATTAACTTAAATGAGACGAGCCGTAAAGAAGCTCATCTCCTTTTATGGTCAATCGAACCATGTACAGATCCTCGATGAAGCAGGCGCGTGTCGTTTACCATATACAAGACAGTCTCCTTTGCACTTGTCACCGATCTTTGTCTCCTATTTGAGTTTCTTACGTAGTGTTCTGATGTATGTAAATTTATGCAATTGATTTTTTCAATTATTTCTTCCAACTTACTTATCACAACCCATATTTATTATCTTTATAAGCAACTCAATATTTTTTATTGCATTATCATTCTAATCGAATGATTTTTGTTTGCTTTTTTGACAAAGTTATATTATATTAAAAAAAGTCAAACCGAAGGGCACCTGAAAACCCGCCGAAGACATGATGAGAGCCGACATCAATTCACGTCCATATGAGTGCATGTCTCAAATTTCACCCGCAATTTCTCTTGATTCAGAAGTTTTTTTTTTTGTTTCACCTAACCCTGAACTCGACCCATTCTCATCCCTACTCGAGCTCAGGGATGATGAGGTGGCTGTGATGGTTCACCACCGTCCAGACACATTGTTGCATGGTTTGTATTATTGGCAGGTCCATTACTTAGTCACATTTTGCAAATTCTACCATCAGTATCGTAGTGCAGGACTACAGGCGATGATTCTACATGTCACTGGTCAACTTGGAGATCTAGTAAATATCTACTAAGAATACACTTTGCACATGTGTAATGAGTTACATTTCCGTGACATTATGGCCCTGCAGAAGCTCGGCCTCCCCTCTCTTGTTGCAAGATCTGAGCTCCCTGACGGGTAACTCTGGTGGACCCGCTGTCACGCACGCCCGCAAGCCCTCTCCCACCTCCACTCCCTCCAACCCTTGTGCCCGTCTTGAGGCAACGCCATTGGGGGCTAGATCTGAGCTCCGTGATGGATGACCAGGGCGAACACATCATCGCACGCACAGGCCCCCTCCCCCACCTCCACTCCCTCCAAGCCTTGTCGCTACCTTAGGCACCACCGTCGCAGGGGTGTGGTGGCGGGGCATCTAGTGCAGATTCTTGTCCTCTTTTGCCCTCTCGTCACTAGATCTGAGCTGGCCTGGATCGATCGTATCAGATCCTGTGGACAAAGGGCGAGGAAAGGAGAATGTGGTGGCACACTAGGTTCTTGAAGGCAGTACCAAACATCACGTCCCCAGATGCATAGGGGGCCATGAGGATGGACATGTTGGTGCGCTCGGTCGTAGACTGGCAACCCCAACAGCTAGTGGTGGGTCCATGACAGACTATGCAATGGCGCGCGATAGGTGCCTGTTGCGTGAGTGGTGGTTGGGGGCTCAAATGTTGCAATGGAAGCTGCAACGACGCACAATGTTGCTAGTTGCGGGTGTCGTGTCCGGGGGCTCAGATGGGTCAATGGATGTTCTAGCATGCGCAGTGGTGCTAGTTGCAAGCGTGGCGGCTGGATTCAAAGGCCGGTGCCAGATGTGGTGATGGAGGTTGCGACATGTGGTGGTGTAGGCTATGGGTGTCGGCATCAGATTTGCTGGTCGGATGCCCAGATGGGCATGGTGATTGATGCACAGGCGCATGGTGGGGGTCAACGTTTTTCACAGTGTGGTGGTCGTTGAATTGACCGGCAACATGCTATTGATATAGGAACTATTAAACAATGCACAATGATTCCTCAAGTCGAATGATTATGTCGTAGATCTTGGTTAGGTGTTGAGATAGGGCAGCAGGTAATCCGCTCAAGGGGAATGTCCCAGTTGGACGTCACGTGTAAGGAACCCTCTTCCCAGGCCAGTAGCCTTTTTCCGCATTGGCTGTCTTAGGAAAGATTGTTGCGTATGATATCCATGAAGTGCCTTGGATACGGCTTTGGGAAATGTGTATGTATCGTGCTTTTGGGTTTATTACAATTATATACCAATTTGTTCCTAAGCCTTCAGATATTTGCTCCCTTATGTGATTGTTTGAGCGAATGTGACAGCAATTTGATAATGTTTTATATGATTTTAGTGATTTTATTG
Organism: Tuctoria greenei; assembly: GCA_036927565.1. Taxonomy (NCBI): domain Eukaryota; kingdom Viridiplantae; phylum Streptophyta; class Magnoliopsida; order Poales; family Poaceae; genus Tuctoria; species Tuctoria greenei. Next base: position 76,480,279 of record JAYESD010000012.1, read on the forward strand.
ATCTTTTGCTAATTCTCATTTTATGGTGTGGCAGGACTACGAAAGCGCCTTTAAGAGCGCAATAGAGAGGCTATGAAGGCTCATCTTTAATGAAGTCATTGATGCAAAGGGAGAGTTTTCATTATGTTATACAGGATTAGATGATGACAATTATGATGTGTGTAATTAGTTACTTGGTAATCAAGATGAACAGGGGGACATTCTTCGTGTAATTAGTTACTTGCTAACCATAACTGACACTTTGTTAATATTTGATTGGTCAATATAATTTGAGGTGTGATCTCCATTTGGCTATACATATATTCATGCATGTGTATGTTGCTGACACTGGCTATGCGGCTGCCAGATCCTGGCTAGCTCCAGGATGCAGCCGACAAGCAAGGTAAACAGGGGTGGGATGCATCTAATAGGAGACGGGCATTCAACATGGTACGTCTCCTCTTGGTGCCACAATGTAACATCTAATAGATACATTGGCGACAAGCTAAGAAGAAAGATTGTCTTGGATTGCTTAAAGGAAGGAGATGAGCTTCCTTAAGATTGTCTGATAAGTCAACAAATCTGCGACACACTTCCATAAAGACCGTCTCGGATCAATCAATAAATCTGTGATGTGCCCTATTAGAGCTTGTCTCACATGTATGCAGATCGGCGACGCACCCGCCGATCATTTGCAATGACTCTGTAAAGCTCATCTAGTATTACTCAAAGAAAGGAGACGCGCTATCACAGGCAGTTTTTTACTGTCAACCGCATGTGAAAATATCACAGGCAGTTTTTTACTGCCAACTGCTTGTGAAAATGCTTTTGAAAATATAATCTTCTTCATTTTGCATATCTCTTGGAAGAAGTACCACAGGTCAAAATCCTTGATAAGTTAATTTGACATGAGTTGTGCAGGAACTCAAGAAAATTTCATAGAAACATTATGAACTAAGCATCAGTGATTGCAGCTACTAGGACTAGATGATACTCAGATACAGAATCACATCACAACATCACTAGAACACGAGCTGGACGAGCTTCCGCTTCGGTCGGCCGCCCAGCTTCCCGGCGAGTTGTTGAAGCAGACACCAGCGATGGAAGAGAAGCGGCACACAAAACACACTCTTGTCTCCGACTGCGCACCGCCACAGACGTGCACGACGTGGCTGCCGTGGCTGAGGTGTGCCTCATCACCAAGGACGACCTAAAGATCCGGGCGTCGCTCGCGGACGCAGGTGCAGTGCCTTCCTCGCCGTGCAGCTCACGGATGGTGGTGCCACCGCTGTGGATGCCACGGTCGCGCTCCTCAACATCTCCATCTCCACGGTGGATGTCGTGGCCCTCACTGTCGTGGTTGCGGACGTGACCATTGTCGTGGCCTCCGGATTTGCGGCCGTCTTCTTCGGCCTGGCTACCGCCGTCCTCAATGAGGTGAAGGATTGGGGATTTTTTTGGACTCTGAATTGGGCAGGCGACTCGGTCTCGTGTTGGTACAGTGGTGCAGCTAACAGATCTGTATGTAAGGTACAAAGTGGCTAAATCAGGAAACACCCGAGAAGAAAAACGGCGAGACCAGCGAGCTGCTCGGTGAGCAGCAAACACCCGAGAAGACAAACGATGAGGAAGGGCACCTTCCTTGGTGCGAGCTGCATGTCAAGAAGAAAAACGGTGAAGTGAGAAGATAAACACGTTGTTGGCCTTTGCTGGCTCGGAGGAACGGAGAGACTGTGAGCAAGCTGGCAAGCACTGCTGCGATGTGATGGTGATGTGACAAGGGAGCAGGCCGTCAAGTGGCATCTGGATGGAATGAAGTGGTGCGGGTGGGAGAAGTGGACAATTTATTATGGTGGAGCAAGACGGGCGGATGTAAAGGGATCCACCAAAAGACTGGTGATTGGTGGAGAAGTGGAAGCGCGAATCGCGGACAGTATTTTCACAGGCGGTAGTTTTTTAAAACCGCATGTGATAATGAACATTATCACAGGCGTTTTTGCTGCGGACCGCCTGTGAAATTTCATATATTTTCACACGCTTGTTTTTTTTGTTATAGACCACCTGTGATATTCTATTATCACAGGCGGCTATTAACTTATTTGACATCACAAGCATTTTTTAATGGACCGCCTGTACAAAAAATAAGAGGCGCCAGAGAAAATGCTTTTTGTAGTAGTGATTGTCATTTTCTAGAAATGGGATGTTACTGATTCTCATGCGTTTCGATGCTGCAGCATGAAATTTTTTGTTGATTGATCACCAACCTTTGTCCATCTAATTCTATAACTGTCATTCCAGTATTTGTTCTGATGATAGAGTAGAAGCTTTTCAACGTGTACCCTTATAATTCTGCGAAAATTCCATTCTTGGATAAATAGAGGTCTAATAAGTTATTCTAGTCTGTCCATTATCTGTAGAAGTTTTTGGGATTCCTGAATAAGCTTGGAGAGGTTGCTTGTGCTTTTGCTCCAATAATGCTTAAGCTCTCTCCTTAGGAGCTTGAATTTGTGAGAGATGGTTGTGGCCATATTAGATGCTTTCACATATCTATTCCACGTATGTTCGACCAACACATATAATCCTTGCCTTTCTAGCCAGTAAGATTCAAACCTGAAGATTTGAGATCTTGGTATAGATGTGCTGACTTGTATTTTGTACGGAATATGGTCTGAAGTGATTCTTGATAGTGGTAGCATGAGTGTGTTTGGATATCGTGAGGACCATTCCGGGGTAATCAGGCACCAATCGAGTTGTTGAAGAAGGGGACGTTCTTGCATATTGCTCAAGTGTATTTTTTATCCTTCGATGGGATTTCTATCAATCCTAGATGGCTAATTATTGAGTTGAATGTCTCGATATCTTGAATATTTTGACCTGGTCTGTTTCTCTTTAATACCGATCTCTAAAAGTTAAAATCTCCTATGAACAACCATTTTTCGTTCACAGCTATGTCCAGATTCATAATCCAATTGACAAAGTTGACTCTGTCTTGTCCATGATAGGGACCATATATGTTAGTAAGAAGCCATGTGTCCTTGTTCAATTTGGAAGTAAATCTGATGGTGACGAAGCAGACCTTGTGCAGGCACCACATCTCGGCATCACACTTGCAAGTGCGGAAGTGCTCCAAGTGCAGCCACAGCTCGAAGATGCCGTGTGCGTAGAACCAGGCCACACCACGCACGCGCAAGTCGGCGCCTAGCCCGTGCCCTGCAGCAGGTTGCACCCGTGCGACGCGCAATTGTCGTCTGGGCAGGTACATGTCTCTCCCAGTGCATGTATGTGCACATCATCCGTTCATGGCTCTTTGGGTGCGAGCTCCGCTGCACCTTGAACTCGTACACCCAGAGCACGTCCGGCATGGACAACCACAGCCGGTGCCCCTGGTGCATCCACAATCTTCCGCTATGGGGCACCATGCATGCCGGGAACGCGCCACTGACACTTGCTGCCCCCTCCCCTCCAGACTCATCAGTTATACCTATGCCTTGACCACCGACCATGATTTATCCGATTATGCCAACACACACTATAGCAAGTACATTACTACTGCTACACTGTACCTAAGGGTGGGGCAAAAAAATGAAAGACGAACACCAAAATTGAACTAAACGGAACAGAAAAAGCAGATAAGCAGGTGACACAACAACATGGTGTCGGGGTGCCAGCAAGGCCTGAGGCGGCCGCAACAATATGATAGGGGTTAGCAGCTCCAGGTTGGCCAATGGCACGACGTCGTCCTCACAGCGAAGCCGGGTGGGGTAGTGCGCAAAGAACCAGACCTTGTGAATGAATATTATCTTGTGTGTTCATCTGTGTGAATTAATGAATGTTATCTTTTGTGTTCATCGTGTTCGTCAGAAATGACAATTAATAAGCAATGGAAATTTGATATTTTTTGGATTAAAGTCGGACTAATTCGCTCGGTGAAGGTACTCTAAATTGGAATGATAATCTATTTAGTTATCAAGTGAATGTGCTCATTCGTTCAGTGGATGTGTTCATCTCCATGTGATATCAAGTGAACGAAGCAAAAGGGAGAAGATCTTGAAGTACGCCTGTGAATTGGAGACATGAAAATAAAAGGAGACAACCTTTCTGTAAAGCACGTCTTATTTCTTTTTGTAAATAGGAGATGGCTTTGCGCTAAGCCCATCTCCCTTTTGATAGAGGAGCGGGCGCGTCTCGGATATTAACATAAATGAGAAGAGCCGTAAAGAAGCTCGTCTCCTTTTACAGTCAACCGAGCCATGTACAGATCCTCGCTAAAGCAGGCGTTTGTCATTTACCCATATCAGAGACAGTCTCCTAAGCGCTCATCGGCGATCTTTGTCTCCTATTTGAGTTTCTTACGTAGTGTTGTGATGTATGTAAATTTATGTGTGGGTACCGGAATCTCGACATCCGAGGATCTCATTGGGTGGTGTCGTGCGATGCGACACCCAACAGTATACAAGAACAGAACGAGAATAAAATACAAGATGAAGACTTTTATTTATCATACAGCAGAAGTTTTACAATACCAGTGGAAGGAAAGAAACTTATATATAAGATAGCTACGCTCTCAGCACTAGCTATGCAAAAGCAAAGTCATCCATGCCCTGGATACTTCGCACTAGCAACACTCAATCACGGCGGCGTGCAGGGTTCCCACTCGGTTGTACACCCTGGAGGGGGTGCAGCCTCATCATCGACCCCGTCATCAATCGTATAACCTGCAAAAACTTGTTAACTGCAAACGTGAGCATAAGGCTCAACAAGACTGACCCGTCTCACTAGACATATGCAAGGTTGAACACTAAGCATAGGTAAGGTGAAGCATAAATGACTCGCCTATAAGTGGATCCTTATAATCAGGTTTTAAGTAGCAAATGACATTCTCCAAGCACAGCACATCATAGAATCCACAATCAAACAAGAAACGCTTTGCCGATGATATGACATGCCCAGAGCACATAATGCTATTACAGCTAAAGTATGGGGAAACTGTAAACTTTAATTTTGCTATCTCTAAGTCACACAAGGTTGCAAAGCAATTATAATTCAATACAACATATTTTTCTGGCTTCTTTAGTATTTACTACGTCAAAGCTTAGTGAACAAGTGGCACTCTATTACCGCGAGGGACAGTGATTGCAATCAGGACACATCCGGACAACACGACACATATGCACGTTCGGAAGTGTCAGCGAGTACATCAGTACCTACGTAACACTTCAGTACTAGTCGTATATGGCCACCTTTCACAAGAAACCCGAATGCCAAACCCGTCTCACCTCCGCGAATAGAGGGTCTCCGCACGGAACACCTCTTGTGTCCGTCGACCGATTTACACCTTACTGTCCTCAACCCACCCCTATCGACGTGAGTTAATGGGCCTCGACATCCTAGTTATCGAGTTACGTTAGTTTACTGGAGTCCATATGTACAGTATGTCGCCAGTACAAGTCAAGCTTGTTCGAAGGGGCCGCACACAGACGGGCCTTAACTGACCAGTGAGAGCTATGTGACCAAGACCACATCTTGCCGCTTCCTATCCATCTCTGACCGGTCTCAAGTTTAGATTAAACAGTTATTTTCTATAAATGTTACCCCAGTGTAGATAAGTGTCAAATTTTCTATCTAGCGAGTAGATTCCAACTAATCGACTTCTACCAATTCACCTACAACATTAGCATAGCAGTTCTACATGTCGAGCTATCAACCTACCCAATTAACCAATGGGATTGTAGGTCATGCATTTGGAGTATTTCAAGCATCCTGAACGTAATGCACAATTCATATGCTAATCAACATAGTGATAAAGCAAAACTTTATAAACGACTTAAATGCAAATCGGGGCTTGTCTGGATGCAGGTCCGAGTCTGTGTTAGTATCCGGCAGGTGTACCTCCAAGGCCTCGGGTTCCTCCTCGACTTCGATTGCTACACGATATGCATATAATATGTATATGAATGACTTTGAAAAATAATTACTACCAAGACCATTATTTAATCGATGGTGATCATTATATGATAATGATCTTAATTGGCTTTGGGACTTTGATGGTAGATACTAAGGAATATGTTAGAAGCTCTGGCAAATAACGGGTGATGAATAAAATAGTTTGTTGTCTCTAAAATTATGGTAAGCAATAAATTCCCAAGAATTTTAGAGAAGAAACTGTAGCTTGAACGTAGCTGCCAGTTGATGATCATGATAGAGGAGGTTGTCCTGGTTCTAGCAAAATTGGTTTCATAAATGTCCAAGCCTTGGTGAAGGAGTTATTGAATTTCAAAGTTGGCAAGAATTTCTGGAATTATTTGATAATTGAATTTTAGCTTTTCAATCAACATTCAGTTGGGAACTGAATTAGTACTAGGATATTAAGTTAATTAAATCCCAGATTTTTACAGGGACTATTCAATGACTAAGGGAAGGTTCAGTACAAATTTGGGACATAATAAAGCAACTGAACATCTGTAATAATTCAATGACTGAAAAAGGTAATTGAATTATTCAGAGGGTTATACAGGTGCAATGGCTCCCAAACTTCTTCTGGTAATCAAGAATAGGGCAATGTACTTTATGTGAATTTTGGGTATTTTTCCAGCAGAAATTTCACCTGGAAAAATTGTATTTGCATTTGGAAAGATTGTTTTCTACATAATTTAAAATAAGTTTCATAGAACCTAATTGGTACTGACAGAAACTAGAGCTCAAGGGATTGTTTTAAGATTTTTGGAGCAGTCTACAGAGAGATATTGATTTTTTAACTTTGGAAATGGTTCTGCATATATTTGGAAATTGCAGCTTTTAAATTTGGCGCCTGGGCCCACTGGATTTTAAATCAGCCAACCAGGAGTCAGCCACACCGGAGGCCATAAATATTTCCATGCGGCCATAGAAGATCCCTAGCCACAGGCTGATCCCGGCCGCGCTGCGCTCACTGGCAGGTGGGACCCGCGCCCCTGCCTTCTTCAACCTCTGGCCATGGGCTCGGGGGCGGCGCCCACACTGGCGCGTGGCGGCGCTTTCACCGGTGATGGTTTCCAGCCTACGGGAGGTCTCGGTACTCGCTTCCCCACCCTAGTTTCGCGCGGGGAACACGCTGAAGTAACTCCCGACGGCGATGGGTGACCGGAAAACCACTCCCGACGGCGGCGGCGGGTGCTAGGGTTTCGGTTATGTCGAGACCTTCGATTTCCTAGCGAAAACTCTCATTTAAAAGCTCGGGAAGCATCTTGGAAGCATGGGAAAGAATTTCGGAGGGTCTAGAGCTCGTGCCATAGCCGGCAACACCAAGGTCGACGGTGAACCGAGCTCCTCCAATGGCGGAAGAGGAAAAATTGGATAACTCGTCATTAGTCGATGGTTCTTTCTGATTTTTGGAGGGAAGGTGCGCTAGGATACGTAGATCATGTCAACAATTAGAATTAAACCGACGAACTAGCTTTGAAGCTATAAAATTGCTTTGGTATTTCACGAAATACAGACGCTAGGATGCACGACATGAGTTCAAATTTAACCAGAAGCTACACGAGATCATGGCGCACCTTTTTCCTAAAGACTGCAGAGGACGAGGAGGCTTGTATCGGCAGCGAGGCTGAGCGGCGTCGGGCAGAACTGAGGTGGACGCGGCGGCGAGAAATGGCGTGGCGCGAGCGAAAAGTGAACCGAGGAGGGACTTCGGTCGACAGTGGGGTGAATATATAGCCTTTACCGTAGTAGATAAGGAGGAGCAGGGCAGCTGGAGGTGACCGACAGCCGAACGGCGCGCTGGTGGCATGCAGCCGTCGCGGTGTCGCGCGGAGAAAGAAAACAGGGCAGTTAAACGGTCTCCCTGGATGACATGCGGGCCCCACTACTCCCTCTTCTCTGTTCCTCTAAATTCCACCTCAAACATTGCCCAAAAATTCCCAAAATTTACAGACGGGCTAAGAAAAATATGAGGAACCCAAATCCGCAATCAGATTTCAATTTGGACATAGTTTGTTTCCAATTCAAAAATCAAATTTGAATTCAAACTTGTTTATAAACCTTATTGAAATAAATAGTAACTAAGGTCCATAAATCCCCAAACTTTGAAACAAAGCTCACTGAACCATAAAAGGTCTTAGAAAAAATTGTGGGTTGATTTGGGCAAGGTTCAGTGCAAAGCTAAATTTGAGATCGACGCAAAATAAACCCTTTGTACGTGTCCAACTATGTGGAAGACGTACTTCAAAAATCTTGAAAATTTTCCGAGAAGCTATTCAAAATATTTAAGAGGCCAAGGAAAAATTTGGAGCCTTGGATTTGAATCTTTTTGTCACGGCCATATATACATAGCAACATAATCAAATTACATTTGTTTTGATTTTATATTGCTACAATATAATTTTCCCTAGCCATTTCATTCAATTAAATACCCAACTTTGCAGAGAGGTTTAATTAAATTGTTCTAGGATTAGTGGTGAAGTCCAATTCTCATGTTAATAAAATTAAACATGAGTAGAAAGAAAACCTTTTTAGTGAGGTCAAGTTCATGTGCACAACTATATTGACCTCCATTATGTTTGATAAACAACTTGTAGCTGAACTTCACATGAAAGGAAAAAGTGGGATTTTACATTCCTTCCCCCTTAAAAGAATCTCGTCCCGAGATTACAAAGGAAAGGCAAAAGGTAAAGATCTACTGAATAAGTGCCGCTAACAAGTCCGGATAGTTCGTTTTAAGATACTCCTCGCTTTCCCACATGGCTTCTTCAACACTGTGGTTGCTCCACAGGACCTTGTAGAAACGCAAGGTGCGGTTCCTTGTGGTGCGAGTCTTCTCATCAACGACCTGGGTTGGATGCTCGGAATATGTAAGATCTGGTTGGAGAGCCTCCAAATCCTCAATACGTACATTCCACAACAGGAATATCGATCAATTACGTCGGCTAAAGCCGACATAATGAAGGCCTAAACCAACGTAAGTAACTTAATTACGTTGGTTTTTCCTTAATTACGTCGGCGGTTGGCCGACGTAGCGGTTTGGACGTAATTAAGGTAACTTACGTCGGCCACCGATGTAAGTTACCTTAATTACGTCGGTCTGCAGCAGCCGACGTAAGTCATGTATCGGGATGGGCCGCGGGCTGGGCCGGAGTACTTACGTCGGCCACGGCATGCCGACGTAAGTTAAGTGGTCTAACTTACGTCGGTTGTTCCAAACCGATGTAAGTTAAGTGGTTTAATTTACGTTGGATTTGGTCGGACCGACGTAAGTCAAACTAGGCTAACTTACGTCGGCAAGGCCATAGTCGACGTAAGTTAAGTTTTCGATTTTTTTTAAAGCAGAAACTGACTACCTCGCTCGATGGCGAAAACACAGTACAGTATACAGATATACACAGATATGAACAGTATACAGAACGCAAAACAGTTGCAAATTAAGTTCCAAAAACATCAAAAACAACAAAACATCCACCGGGCTACACGCTAGCCCCTCCACTATCTCCGGGATCTTCTCGGCGCGTTCCCGAACCCTGCAAAAGAAACATAATCACTAGTAAGCATCAATGTCAACTCAGTGATAACATAAGAGTCCAAGAACATCAGTGACAAAAGAAGAAAGCATGCTGTTGTTTCAAATGAAGTAATGTTGCATATATAAATAGCAAACTAGCCGGTATCAGAGTTGGAGACTTTAGGTAACAGGTCAAGCTTATGAACCACTAGCCCTTTGTTAAATGGAAGCACTGACAACTTATTAACTATATACTAATCATTTTTGCCATGGTCAAAAACTACTAAAGCTTGATTAGATACACTTAACTTCCTCACCACTATAGGAGTGAATATCTGACAAGTCATCAAGATGTACCTCTATGTTCTACCTCCTTATCTCTCTATGTAAAATACTAAAATGGGTACAACAATATTAAAGAGAGAGTTTATCACCTGCTCCAGTGTCTGCTGCGGCAGAAGCGTAGGAATCTCGATATCCTGACCGCTGTGTCGAGCAAGAGCCTGCCATTGCAAAATATTAGAATATATATGTTATTGAAGTGCTTAAAATTTAACTACGGTGCTTTAAATTACTTACCACCACCGCTGCTTGCATCTGGGCCATCATTAAGGCTGTCCTCTGCTGCTCCTCCCTTGCCTCCGCTCTCGTCCTCTCCAGTTGTGCCTGGGTTTGCGTCAGCGTCTCCCTCATGGCCTAGAGCTCTAGTTGGGTCTCCGAGAGATGACCACTGGTCCTAACGGACGAAGCCTGCGACAATGAAGCGCCTCTCAAAGGTCGCGTCGACCTCGAGTCGACAACTCCATCAAAGATGGAAAACCTGCAAAAGAATGAAAACACCAAGTAGAAGAAGATTAATTGAAAAAGAAATGAAACACACAAAGAACTCAACGTCTGTGGGCCTTTCCGCCTCCGCTTGCGTACACGGCTTGGGGGTCGATCGGCGCGCTTTCCCAATCATAATACGCATCGTGTATCTTTGCGACCTCCTGCGCGTACTTTGCCTACAAAACAAATAAATCTTGTAAGCATGTCAATAATAGTATTAGTTATAATGAAATTGATGAATTTCGAAAACTTACCAGTCGGTCGGCTGCGACCTGACTACACTACCCTGGCTAAGAAGGGTCACTTCCCTTGTGACCTCTCTTCCAAACCTGGGTCGGGGTCGGCTCATTACCCATCTCTCGCTCATGTACAACCGTGTTAGTGAGATAAATAATATATTAGGAACACATAAATAAATCGAAAAGGTACTTACCATGCGTTTAGCCAAACGCATGTAGCCGTCACCGCCATAGTTGTGCTTGCCCTCGGACCCCATGCGGCACTGTCTAGCCTTTGTGGACTTATTGATGAAAGCGTCGCTAGCCCAGTAACGAAAAAGAGCTAAGTACGTCTTGATGGTACCCTGTAACCAGGAAATACTAACCTGCACATATTTCATTTTTCATCAACGCAGTTAACATACGTAGATATTGTAAATATTTAACAATATTAAATACTTACCTCCGCGTACTGCTCCTCTTTCAAGTACGAGTCGGAGTCCTTCCTAAATACACCCCTTTGCTGCTTCTGCTCCTGCTCTCGGGGGTGCCGCTTGTAGTACGCGTTGACGGCCTGAATCCGGGCGTACGACAACGCCGCCGTCGTGAGCTTCCGAGCGTTATAATGGAACACTCGTCTCGTGTGGTCCTCCATGCCTGGTTCCTCTACTTGGTACCTCAACTTTAAGCAAACAAATATTTAAGTGATATGCATTAACAATTCAAACGAGTTGAAAAAATGAAACAGTTAAACTTACCATAAAATCGTGCCACACGGCTCCCTGAATCGTGCCGTGGACCGGGTGAGAGACACGAGCGTAGTCATCCCATGACAGGGCAGGAAAACCGTCAATGACACCGGGGTAGTGCAACTTCACGATAGCACCCAGGACACTGTTAACCTGCCTGTGGTGCTTCTCGACCCCCGTGAACGAAAAGTCATACCAACATCTACAAAATATATTAAATCATTAAGTAAAGGAAAACAACAGCTAATATTTAATATACTATATACAGTATTTACCTATCTCCAACAGGACGGATCGTGGTCCGCTGAGTAGTAACCGGAGGAGGAGCCGCAAAGTGGGTCCTCCTCGTCCGTCGCCTCTGCTGCGACGCTGCCGCGTCCTGTGACCCTGAAGGCTCTGCGGAACCACCAGAGTCTCCAGGAAGGCTAGTGGTAGCCTGCTGCACAGGGAGGCTAGCGCTAGCCGGCTCCGAAGGGAGGCTAGCGCTAGAGGGCTCCTGTAGTGGCCCCCTAGCCTCTGAGTCAGGCTCCTGTAGCGGTCCCCTAGCCTCTGACTCTGACTCTGACTCAGAAGTCTCTGAGTCAGACTGCACAAAAGGAAAAGATTGACAATAAATAATTAATAACAACTGCAATTTCAAAAATAACTTTATTGTAACTAAAATTTACCTACGTCCGCTGAAAGCACACGACAGCTGAGGGTGGAGTGTGTGCCAGAAAGAGGGAACGTCGGCTAGAAAGGAATAAGCTCCATGAGCAAGGGTCTCGTGGCGGCTCAAACCCTCTCACTGGCTTCCCCTTCCCCTTTGACGACATCCTGTTGCAAGGAATAAATGATTAATATACAAAGATAATATACAAAATTAATGTTAAATTAGTGAATAAAACATTACTTCAAAATTCATCAACATCACGATCATGCACCCTACTCCATAAACCAACCCATCGATCTTCTTCTTCCGCATATCGTTTTCGTTTGCGCAAATCAGCAGGTTCGACTATGTCATCGATATCTTCAGTTTCTGATTTTGATTATTTCCGCTTCCGTGCCAGCCTCGATATCTTGAGCGTCTCCAACTAAGTCATCGAGTCCTACACCGGGCTAGACTGAGAAGGAGTCTGGCAACTCTACCTCTTGGTAGACACAATCAACCTCAACTTCGTCGTGGTAATCATCATCTCCTGGTGCGTATAACCGCTCACGAGGATTCACCATATGTACCACCCACCAAGATTTGAATTTATTGCATGGACAAGGTAGATAGTACACTTGTTCTACTTGGTGTGAAAGACTAATGAATCGAATCCTTTCAACCGTTCCTTGTGTTTTACTTCGACCATGCCAAATCCGTTTACTCGAATTCCACGAATGGAATCAAACCATTCGCAGTCAAAGAATACCGCTCGAATCGGCTTGTTTGCGACAAAAGTGAATTCAAGGATTTTTTTAATAATCCCGTAGTACTGTGTTTCATGATCTTGGAATTGATTGCCATCATCACAACTCCGGTATTACATGTTGCCGCAAGAGGATGAAGAGATTCAAAATATGTTGTACGGAATCGAAAGTCGTTGACGTCATATCGACCATTGCATCTAACATTAACCACTCCACGGGATAGTTGTCGCAAATCTTCATGGACGTTGGCATCTTTTTGGCACCGTCCAAGATATGGAGTTATTAGAAAACGTAAGCATTCTTAAGTTATAAGAAAACGTTGTTAACAATGATTAGTTATCGAGAAAACGTTACATGATCTCGAAACCAGGAGAGAAAATTAGATCCCCCGTTTGTTCCTTTCGGTCGAATATGTTCTATTTGTTTGCTCAGGGGTTGATGTCTAAGTCTCCAATTTCGCTTGTCGAACATACTACGCGACAAAGAGATCCTTTTAGAATACATGTGTCAGAAAATATGGTGAAAAGCATAAGTGTAGGAGAAACACTTACTTGAAATATTCATTCATTTCTTCCATATTAGCGTACATGAAGAAGAATGCATCACGCCTTTCTTTTTCGCTAACATCATACGAAGTGTAACTACCAACAGTAGTGCCTCTTGTTGCAAAAATAGAGAGATCGCTACAAGGAGGTTGCTCATATATATTGTACCGCATTACCAAAGTATTAATATCGTTTTCCTTTGCAAAGTAAACATTTGAGAAGTATCCTACTTCCTTAAGAGTAAAAGCTTCAGCGATGCAACCTTCAACCCTTGCCCTGTTACCAACCAATGGTTTCAGATATCTAAGTGATCTTTCAATATGATACATCCACCTATATTGGACAGGACCGCCCACTTTTGCTTCAAATGGAAGATGAATTAAGAGATGTTGCATTGGATTGAAAAATCCTGGAGGAAATTTTTTTTCCATCTTACACAAAAGTACCGGAACCTCCTTTTCCAATTTAGTCATCATCTCTGGCGTGATTTCTTTAGCACAGAGTTGCCTATAGAAGTGGCTAAGCTCGGCTAACACCTTCCACACTGCATCGTCAAAATAGCCTTGAAACATAACAGGCAGAAGTCTTTCCATGATTATGTGATAATCATGACTCTTCAACCCAATGAGCTTTCCCGCTTCCACATTCACGGCTCGTCTCTGACTAGATGCATAACCATCTGGGAATTTCAACCTTTGCAACCATTCAAGAACTTCTTTTTTTTCTTTATGTCGAAGACAGAAAGGAGAGCGTGGTTTACCACCATTTTCAGAGAGCTCAAGAGTTTGACGGTTACAAAGCTCGGCAAGATTCCTTTCGAGCCTTTAAATTGTCTTTTGTTTTGCCCGTCATGTCCATGCATGTGCTTATGATACATTCGGCCATGTTACATTCTTGATGCATAACATCAATGTTGTGCCTTAGAATCAACGACTTCACATACGGTAACTCCCCAAGTCCACATATGTGAGTCCAATTGTGTTTGTCTCTGTAACCTTCGAAATATCCAGGACGACCTTGTGGGGACCGGAATCCACACATCCGAGGATCTCATTGGGTGGTGTCGTGCGATGCGACACCCAACAGTTATACAAGAATAGAACCTGAATAAGTACAAGACAGAGTCTTTTATTTTTCATACAGCGGAAGTTTTCACAATACTAACGGATGTAAAGAAATATATACATATCATAGCTACGCTCTCAGCACTAGCTATGCAAAAAGCAAAGTTATCCATGCCGGGGATACTTTGCACTAGCAACACTCATTTAGGGCGGCGTGCAGGGTTCCCACTCGGCTGTACACCCTGGAGGGGGTGCAGCCTCATCGTCGAACCCTTCATCAACAGAAAAACCTGCAAAAACTCGTTAACTGCAAACATGAGCATAAGGCTCAGCAAGTCTTAACCGTCTCACTAGACATATGCAAGGGGACACTAAACATAGGTAAGGAATAGCATAAATGGACTCGCCTACAAGTGGGTCCTCATAATCAGGTTTTATGTAGCAAAATGACATTCTCCAAGCACGGCACATCATGGGTTCCACAATCAAACAAGAAACGCTTTACCGATGATATGACATGCTCAGAGCACATAATGCTATTACATCTAAAGTATGGGGAAATTGTAAACTTTTAATTATACTATCTCTAAATCATACAAGGTTGCAAAATACTTATAAATCAATACAATATGAATTTCTGACTTCTTTAGTATGTACTACGTCACGACTGCGATAGACAAGTGGTACTCTATTACTGCGAGGGACAGTGATTGCAATCAGGACACACCCGGACAACACGACACATACGTCGTTCGGAAGTGTCAGCGAGCACACCCGTACCTACATAACACTTCAGTACTAGGCGTATATGGCAACCTTTCGCAAGACACTCAATTGCCGAACCGGTCGATCCGTCACGGGCAGGAGGTCCCTGCGTGGGGCGTACTCTGACGTGCCCACCAGCGGATTTACACCTTGCTACCCTCAACCCACACCTATAAAACGGAACGGTATGCCTCGACACCCAAGTGACCAAGCTACGTCAGTTTATTGGATTCCATATGTCCATTATGCTGCCGGTACAATTCAAGCTTGTCCGAAGGGGCCGCACACGAAGCGGGCCTTAATCGACACAGGCAGGGCTATGCGACCGAGACTCAATTCTCGCCGCTTCCTATCCATTCCCTGCCCGGTCTCAGTTTCATTACATTATGTCATTTTCTATCTAACCAATCCTGTGAGATATGTCCTACATCTCTCGCGAGTAGATTCCAACTACTCGACTTCTACCGGATTTCCTATGCATTAGCAAAGCAGTTACTATAGGTCAAACTGTAACTCGTTCCAACCAATCCATGGGATTTTTGGTCATGCAAGTGGAGTATCAATCACCCTATACGTAATGCACATATCAAACTTATGACGTAAGGTGGTAAAGACTGTAAAAACTCTGTAAAGCTTTTAAATGTAAACCGGGGCTTGCCTTGTTGCAGGTCAGGTTCTGAGTTAAAAATTGGAAGGTTCTCTTCCAAGGCTTCTGGCTCCTCCTCGACTTCGGTCACTATACGATATGCAGATAACATGGATATATAAATGACTTTGAAATTTATTTATTATACGACCATAAATTAATTCATGGTGATCACTATATGACAGAGACCTTAATTGGCTTTGGAACTTCGATGGTAGATACTAGGGAATATGATCAAGGCTCTTGCAAAGAACAGGAGATGATCATAGCAGATTGTGGTCTCCGAAAGTATGGCAAGCAATCAACTTCCAAAAATTTCCGAGAGGAAACTGTAGCTTGAACCTAGCTAACAGTTGATAATCAAGATAGAGGGAGTGGTGCTGGTCTTAGCAAAATTTGTTTCATAATTTTCTAAGCTTGTGGGGAAGGGGTTATTGTATTTCTAATTCGGCAAGAATTTCTGGATTTACTTTATAATTGAGTTTCTAGACATTAAATCAATATTTAGTTTGTAGCTGATTTAGGACTAGTATAGTAGGTTAATTAAATCCAAGATTTTAACAGGAGCTAGGGTATGACTAAAGGAAGACTCAGTAAAATTTTGGGTCCTAATAAAGCAACCTAATAGCTGTGAAAATTCAATAACTGAAAAAGGAAATTGAATTATACAGAGAGTTAAACAGGTGCTATGGCTCCCAAACTTTGCCTGATAATCAAGAATAGGACAGTAAATTTTATGTGAATTTTGGGGAATTTTCCCGTGGATATCTTGTCTGGAAAAATTGCATTTGCGTTAGGAAAGATTATTTCCTACAGAATTTAACTCTGAGTTTCACAGAACCTAATTGGTATTGACAGAAACTAGAGCTCAAGAGCTTTCGAACAAAATTTGTTTGAAGATTTTTGGAGTATTCTACAGAAAGTTATGGATTTTCTAAGTTGGAGCCTAATCTGGAATAAATTCCTAATTTGATTTAACTCGTGGGCCCCACTGTTTTAAAATGAACCAATAGTATTTAAACCACACGGGGCCACAGATATCCACCGCGTAGCCACAGCAGATCCCGTGGCCACACCTGATCCGACGGGATTTACAGCCGCTGACACGCGGGACCCGCCGCGTCATCTTCTACCTCCCGACGCGGGCGGCGCGCGGGGCTCCCGCGGCGGTGCTCTCCGGCGAGCCTCGCCGGATTGGAGTTACTGGCCACCGCAGCTCCCATCCTTGGGCACCCGGCCGTAAAATCAGGCGCTGAGCACGATGGTGGGGTCGGGGAGGTCTGCCGACGGTCGAAAACCACGGCGCACCGGCGGCGGCGGATGCTAGGGCTCCGGCCATGTCGGAACGGCCGCCCTGTGGCCAAAATCCGTCTAAAAAGGCTGGGAAAGTTTCCTGGAATCATGAGGAACGCGCGAGACATGCGCTATCGTCGTGTAATGGTTGGCAAAGTAGTCGTCGACGGCGACAGAGCAACTTTTCACCGGCGGAGGGGAGAACTCGCGATTCTTGAGCTACACTCGATCATTCCCGGTGATTCCAGTTCGTGAGGATGCGCAAAAGAGCGCAGAAACCATATGCTAGCAATCGGGAAGAGTGATTAAGCATGGAACTCTAATTGCATAAAATACCGAGCGTGTTCATAAGCTCCGGCCAAAAGTAAAACCTAGCTAACTTGCTTGATACATGCGCAAACCAGGAATGGCTTCTACCGTTACGTAGAGCGTGTCCCGGCGCACCAGTTTGCTATGGGAGGCGAAGCACGGGACGGCATGCAGTGGCCTAGCAACGTGGAGCAGGGACAGCGCTGGGTGAAAACGACGGCGACCCTCGGTATAGCCTCAAAATCATCGGCCAAACCGTCAACTATGCAACGAAAAGATCGACCCGGAAGATAGAGGAGGAAGAGAGGAATCACCTAGCTGTTGGAAGCTTGGCGCGAGAGTGCTCCGGTTGGCCAGCAACGGGCGCGCGGCGCCGGCGGTGGGAAGCTCGCGCGCGGGATGGAAATGGCGAAATTCGTCGACTCGGCGAGGTGGGAGGTGATAAGGGCGACGGGGAGTCGATAAGGGAGAGCCCAGGGCGCTATTTGTAGGGTTCAACGGCGGTGGCGGGCTGGTGTCGCGCCGTGCATGCACGCCGTCGCGGTGGCGGGCGCAGCGCGCGCTGAAATGCGGCTGCACGTGGGCTGCTGACTGGTGGGTCCCGCCAGTCAGCCCCACAGCCACTGCACCTTTAGTAAATCACTTAAAAATAGTAAATGATCTCCAAAAAATCATGAAACTTCAGGGATAAGTCAGGAAAATTGTGATGAACACAATGGTGGGTTTAGATCTTTATGTTCAAGTCTATTTGTATCAGACTTTGAATTCGAATTTAAACTTGATTCAAATTCGTTGAGCGTCTCAAATAAAATAGCAAAGGAGTTCCCAAAATCTTGGAACTTTGTAAGCATGCTATTGAGGAATTTAGGAGCTCATGGAAAAATTTAGAGCCCTTAATTTTGAATATTTGGTCTAGAGCTTATTAGGGCTTCATTGTGCATTGCTTACTAAATCTTATCCAAAAATTCTTATTCTTAAAAAGGTGAATAGAATATAATTTGGATTCATGGTGAAGTCTAATACCCATGTTAAAAGAACCTAACAAGGAGTGCAAGAGAAGTTTTGGATGGCATAGTTCATGTGCACCATTATAGTGGATATCTAAAATAGTTGATCACAAAACCCATATGAACTTAACATGCCACAAAAGTGGGGTTTTACATTCCTCCCCCCTTAAAAGAATCTCGTCCCGAGATTACAAAAGGAGGTAAAGGAAAAAGGATCTATCGAACATATGCCGCTAACAAGTCCGGATAGTTCGTTCTAAGATACTCCTCGCTTTCCCACGTGGCCTCTTCGGCACTGTGGTTGCTCCACAAGATCTTGTAGAAACGCAAGGTGCGGCTTCTTGTGGTGCGAGTCTTCTCATCGACGATCTGAGTTGGACGCTCGGAATAAGTGAGATCTGGTTGGAGAGCTTCCAAATCATCTACACGGACATCAGCGGGAGTTTTAAGACACTTTCGTAACTGAGAAATGTGGAACACATTGTGAACCCCTGAAAGTGACGGTGGTAACTCCAATTGATATGCCACCGGTCCGCATTGTGCTAGGATTGCGAATGGCCCAATAAAACGTGGGGCTAGCTTCCCTTTCATTCCGAATCGATGGATACCTTTCATAGGGGATACCCGAAGATAAACTTGATCCCCAACTTCGAAGTGAAGGGGTCGACGTCGTTTGTCTGCGTAGCTCTTCTGACGAGACTGGGCGGCTTTGAGATTTGTTCGAATAATGCGCACTTTCTCTTCGGCTTCTTTTATTAAGTCGATGCCATATACCACTCGTTCACCAGATTCGCACCAGTTCAAGGGTGTGCGACACTTCCGGCCATAAAGAGCTTCATAAGGCGCCATCTGGATGCTAGTCTGGTAACTGTTGTTGTATGAAAATTCCGCCAATGGTAGATGCTCATCCCAATTCCTACCATGGTGGATGGCACAGGCACGAAGCATGTCCTCAAGCACTTGATTCACCTGTTCGGTCTGACCATCAGTCTGAGGATGATAAGCCGAGCTCCGAATTAACTTGGTTCCCAGCGCAGCGTGGAGATGCTCCCAGAATCGCGAAACAAATACAGCCCCACGATCTGAGATGATGGTGCGGGGTATTCCGTGGAGACACACGATTCTGGCAATATATAATTCCACGTACTTTGATGACCGATAGTTGGTATTGACGGGAATGAAGTGTGCCGTCTTAGTCAGTCGGTCAACGATCACCCAAATTGAGTCGTGCTTATGGAGAGTGGGAGGCAACCCAACAATGAAATCCATGCTGATATCCTCCCATTTCCAAGCTGGTACGCTTAAAGGTTGAAGCTGTCCTGCTGCTTTCATATGGTCGGCCTTCACTCGCCGGCACGTATCACACTCGGATACATATTTAGCTACTTCCCGCTTCATCCGAGTCCACCAGAACTTCTTTCTTAAATCTTGGTACATTTTGTTACTCCCCGGATGAATGGAATACTTGGATAAATGAGCTTCATCCAGTATCTTCCTCCGAAGTTCCATGTTTCGGGGTACCACTATACGGTCGTTAAACCAGAGGGTACCTTCATCGTCACTTCGGAAGCATTTCATCTCCCCCTTCTTTATTCTTTGCTGAATATGCGACATCCCCTTGTCCGCCTTCTGAGCTGCCATAATATCCTCCCTGATGGTAGGAATGAGAGCGAGATTGTAGAGCGCCCCATATGGAACCAAGTAGAGACTCAGTTCTTCTTTTCCCTCCATCGAGGTAATGGAAAGATTGTTGATATGGGACTTGCGGCTCAGAGCGTCTGCGACTACGTTCGCCTTGCCTGGATGGTAGTGGATCTCAATCTCATAATCCTTGATCAATTCTAACCATCGCCTTTGTCGCATATTCAAATCCTTCTGGGTGGAGATGTATTTCAAGCTTTTGTGATCAGTGTAGAGGTGTACTAAATTACCCAGTAGATAATGCCTCCACATCTTCAATGCTAGCACCACAGCAGCCAGTTCAAGATCATGAGTCGGGTAGTGCTGCTCGTGGTTCCGAAGCTGTCGCGATCCATACGCGATCACTCTTCGCTCTTGCATTAACACACAACCTAAACCAATCCCAGATGCATCGCAATAGACATCAAACGCTTTGGTAGTGTCTGGTTGGGCCAAACTGGTGCCGTTGTAAGGTGTTTCACCAATGCTTTGAAACCTGCCTCACATGCCTCAGTCCATACATACTTTTGTCCTTTCTTCAAAAGTTCTGTCATTGGTTTAGCTATTTTGGAGAAACTGGGTATAAACCTCCGGTAATATCCTGCTAAACCCAGGAAACTTCGGACTTCATGTGCAGACTTTGGAGACTCCCATTTGAGGACTTGCTTGATCTTGCTTGGATCAACTGCAATACCTTCTGCTGAAATGATGTGCCCTAAAAATGGCACCTGGTTGATCCAGAATTCACACTTGCTGAACTTAGCATACAACTGATGGTCCCGTAATCGCTGAAGCACAATATGCAAGTGTTGAGCATGTTCTTCTTCGAATTTTGAATACACAAGTATGTCGTCAATGAAGACCACGACAAACTTGTCCAATTCCGGCATGAATACTGAGTTCATGAGATACATGAAATGAGCCGGGGCGTTGGTTAATCCGAAGGACATAACCAGATACTCATACAGTCCATACCTTGTTGAGAATGCTGTCTTGGATATATCTTCTGGTCGGATTCTAATTTGATGATAACCAGAACGAAGATCCATCTTCGAAAACACTTTAGCACCCACCAATTGATCGAAAAGAATATCAATGCGCGGTAGTGGATACTTGTTCTTGATAGTGACCGCATTAAGCGGACGATAGTCTACACACAGCCTCAAGGTCTTATCTTTCTTTTCTACAAACAGTGCAGAACAACCCCATGGTGATGAACTTGGACGTATGAAACCTTTGTTCTCAAGTTCGGTTAACTGTTCCTTAAGTTCTGCAAGTTCCTTGGGTGCCATCTTGTAGGGTGGTCTTGAGATTGGTACTGTTCCTGGCGCAAGTTCAATCTTGAACTCTATATCCCTTTCTGGTGGCATCCCAGGAAGATCTTCAGGAAACACGTCGGGGTATTCACATACTACCGGAATATCCTTAAGTTCCATAACCTCGGTGTTGTGAGTGGATGGGTCTAATGGAATGATGTTCTCAAGATTGAGAACCTGGGGCTGATGGAGTGGAGAGTTTAGATAAATTTTTCGAGGAACGATATCAAGAATAGCACCATGGTATTGCAACCATGCCACTCCTAAGATGATATCTAGCTTTTGAGTCTCTAGGATAATGAAGGAGGTAGGATAGACGTTCCCATCTAGGTCAAGAGGCACTTTATGGGCTACCTCATATGTTACTACCCTCCCTGCTGGAGTGCAAATCATATATGGAGTTTTTGTGGAGATAACAGGCAATTGACTTTTAATGACAAAAGATTTACTAATGACATTGTGTGAAGCTCCGGAGTCAAAAAGTATGACTACGGAATGATTTAAGACAGAGAACGTACCCGTGAGCACAGGTGCGCCTTCCGGAACGTCCTCGATGGCGAGGTGGTGGATGTTGCCGGGTCTGGTGGCTGGCTTCTTGAACTGATTGCGAGGTGGGTTGGCCCCCTGGTAGGATGATTGCCCTCCGCCTTGTCGATTTTTCGGACAATCCTTGGCGAAGTGCCCCGTACGTCCACACGTGAAACACGTGTACGGGGTTTGGCCAATACGAAGGGGAGGACGGAATCCCGGTGCACGTGGTGGAGGTGGAAGTGCACGTGGGACCATCCCCTGTTGTTGCTGCGGCCGGAATCCGGAGTTGCTAAACTGGCGACCATTGGACATTGGTGGTCGTGATGGCGGCTGCCACCTCTGGCCGGATGGTGATCGATACACCATACGGTACTTCTGAGGAGCACCACCTCCGCTGCCCTGCGGGACACTCCTTTTCTTCTTATCTGAGGACAGCTCGCGCGTAGCGTCCTCCTGCATGATAGCGGCATTGACTATGTCGTTGAAGCTGCCGCGGTTGAACAGGACAAGCTTGTCCTTCAACTTGGGGTTCAAACCCCGGTAGAAACATTCCCGCTTCCGATCTTCGGTATTCACTTGGTCCTGAGCATATTGGGCCACGTGGTTGAATGATTTGGAGTACTCGTATGCACTCCTTCCCCCTTGCTTTAGCTCCAAGAACTCTTGAAGCTTCCTCCTCATAATCCCGGGAGGGATGTGGTAGGCGCGAAACGCCTCCCGGAATTCGGTCCAGCTTACGACATGGCCTGCGGGGCGTGCGGCAAGGTAATTGGCCCACCACGCACCAGCAGACCCCTGCAGTTGTTGCGCTGCAAACAACGTCTTCTGCTGTTCGGTTACCTCGAGTAAACCGAACTTTCCTTCAATGGTGCGGAGCCAGTTATCCGCATCCAACGGTTCATCGGCCTCTCTGAATATCGGTGGATGTGTCGATGAGAAATCAGAGTATGAACTCTGAAATTGCTGACGCGGTCCATCATCCTGCCGTCCTCCTCGACGGGACGAGTGCTGCACCAACATCCGCAGTAACTCGGTTTGCTCGTCGCGCGAGCCGAGCACTGCAGCGAGAACCTCCGCGAGACTCCTGGGGAGTGCGGTTGGAGGTGGTGGAGGTGGTTGCGTCTGAGGTGTATTCTGCCCCGGGGGTGGTGTGTCATCCCCCTGTCCTCCACTAGGTCCTCCCACCTCTGAGGCTGTACGAGTACGCACCATACTGCAATACAATGATTAACACGGTAAGTCCCATTGCCCCAAGTTCATCCTCCCTTAGAAATGCGGTAGATAATAATAGACGATGCATAACATTTACATATATTGATAAAGCACAAACTTTATACAAAATATATCATCTCAAGACCAAGTTTACAGTAGTAAACCCAAAATGATGGACTCCCTTTATGGAAATACATCTTTACCATACTTGGTCTTCCTGATATGTCATACTCATCTAATTATCTAGACATCACTACCATTATTCTTAATATGACACAAACATGGTCACAAAAGAGAACTAGCAACCATTTAACCATATGTTGCCCTGCGTTGGCGGAAGTGCTACCCCATCTCACTTCAATACGCTCTACTCGACGTATTCAAGTTCCTCTAGGTCTTCTTCTTCTTCTTCATCTTCATGGCTAGGCACCTCTGATACGGGTGCTGGAGTAGAAGTTGATACATCGTTCAACATCAACGTCTTCTTGGCAGCCATAGCTTGCCAATCTGCCTGTATCATAAACATCCCCCAGGCCTCATTCTCTTGCTGAGCCTGTTCACAGCTGGTCTTCCAGCTCTGAGCCTCTACTCTGGACTGATCCCTGTCTGCAGTCACCACGTTCAACTGGGTGTCTCGTTGATGCCCATAGAGTAGGCTTGCCTCCAGATCAATATCTCTCTCTAGAGTCTCCTGGCGAGACGCGGCCAAATCCATAACAGCGTCATGCCACTGATTCTCCCTAAGGTTCAAACGATGATTGAAAGGAGCCATCATATCCCTAAGTCCGTCATTTGCCCACTCAAGGTGATTTGCTCGCATCATGGCTTGCTTCAGATTGTTTGTCAATTCTTTTATGCATGTCCTTTGATTACCCTTCTCGCGATGTGATGCTGCTGCATACATCGCTAAGGCTGTTGCGGATGTTTCACCATGCTCTCCCACCTCCGCAAGCAAGCGGGTTGCCCAGGCTTCAGAAGCCCTGCCGTTAACTGAAAAGAACTCATACGGAGTACCCACCAGATGACGGTAATGGAGTTTGCAAAACCTCCCTATGGCAACACTTGCGGCGTAGCTCCATGTTTCTTCTAATATCAATCCTTTGATCTTGATGGAGTATGGAGCCCATCCGAGGTGCGGTGGACCGGCAGGCACATCGACGTAGATGGTGCAACTCCACATACCGCCCTCCTGGAACTTCTTGCCCCAATAGCTAGGTAACACCAAATAGCCAAACTGGCCGAGCAACCGTGCAAACACGTCCGGGAAACCGGCGTGCCCGGTGCATATTGAGAACACCCATCCATTAGGCAACTGAATTCTTGGTGCTGCCATCTGTGGACAAATATACCCGAATGTCAATACACCGTTTAAGTATTCAACCCAATCACTGAGGATGTGGGACAAAAAGAAATATCCATAATCAATTGGTTCAGTCAAAGCTGCAATCTGGAAATGAGCACAGTTCTGGTTTATCTGACCTGTCTGCATTAACCCGTAAGTTTCATACAGAAGAAGTCAGAACTAAACTTTATGTTGAATACAAAAATTGTAGTACACTTCAAAACCTTTCCAGATTGTACTCATACAGCCACTGTTGAACTAGTATGAACAATCTATACCGGTTTCGAGTTGACTCAAGGGTTCTGGAAATTTCGACAGAACCTCCCCTGTATATGGGCTTATCTCCACATTCTATACAGGTTCATTATGATAAGATATTGAGGTAATGTCAAAATAAACATTGAGTGACATCGTGTTAACAATCCAGAACTAAAGAAGTTCCACCACGAAAACCTTGTCATGAAGGTATTATGCATCAATTCACAATTATGTGCAAACTGTTCCAAGTTCTGGACTGCAGGAACCAAATTTGCGACAAATGGAATTAGGCATAGCTATACCCAGATCCAGGTCAGGAGCGGTAAATAAAGTTGATAGGTGACTTCCTAATCTTTCCAGAAATGTATACGTGCAACCATATCACTATTCTGGATTAGGAGTTATAACTACCCAAACTTAACAATAAAACTGACTGGTTTGCATCAGCAGTCATGCAGTTCACTGTGCTGACTTCCCAATTTGGTTAAACTCCAATTAAAATCAGGAAAGGCTCCCCATAACAAACTCGTAAATCTCCACCTACCCTTCTCAAACATATATCCCAATAAGGTAGTGGATTTTTCTACAGTGAGTTATGGCAAGAATACAGAAAACGGGTACAAAGGTGGGTTCATATGGAGTAATTACAGTAAAACCCAGTCTTCAACAGATTAACAAGCTTTTCTGTCTTTATGGTCAACGGAAAAGTTGGCGAGGCCTTTACGAGCTTTACATCTATGTAGGATACTTTTATGTTATCTAATTGCTAACCAAGATTACAACCTGACAAAGTTGAGCCACTTCAACCAGAAAGCAAGAATCTTGGCTCTATCTACCTTATCAAGTCGAGCCCGAAATTATCAGTATCTGATAGTCGGACTTTCTCAAAACACAATGCAACCATTCTGTCGGTGGGGAGGGTCTAGTATCATGTTTGATACTGACGGTACTACGTATCTCACCAAAGAAAATTCTATCCGGTATATCCGGTTACGTCTATAGGTGGTCCCTAATTCGCTCTCTTGCAAACGGCTTCTACACGGGTTGCTATCGGAGTTAGTGTACCTGCAAAAGACAAACAATCCCCTTTCACACCTTCGCACCTTAGGGCGGCACGGGGAAACACGACAGGCAGTCACAATAATATATAACTAAAAGTAAATGCATACGACTCTGGCGTGAGTCGTCCTCGAGTGAGGCCATGTCTCGAGGTACATGGCTGTAAATACGTCTGTACAGCAAAGACTCCCGTACGATCCGGCTTATACACGCTCGAGCATACGTGTTCGCATGTTCTCATAGATATGAGAACACACTATCGGGTTACACACCACCCGACGGGGTTTCCCTCTAACTTTGTGTCACGCTGGGGTACCGCGTGTCATATGTTCTCAGAAACATGGAAAGTTTCAAAGACTCATATTGACTTTCCGTGCCAAGCCACGGAAATTTCACATACCACCTCTCGTATGCTGAGCTTACCGAGATTGATCCGCTCTCGGTGGCGTACCTTACCTCTTACCTGATGTCGGAGCGTCGTTACAGAATATAATAACACATAGTTAGTTTTCCACCTTTATATCTTATACTAATAATACTCCTTATAAAGGCATATAACTAATTCCTCACTCAAGTTCCTAATTTTTGAAAATATGTTCTTTTCCGGTACACTATTCCCAACGAAGCTCTGATACCATGTCTGTGGGGACCGGAATCCACACATCCGAGGATCTCATTGGGTGGTGTCGTGCGATGCCACACCCAACAGTTATACAAGAATAGAACCTGAATAAGTACAAGACAGAGTCTTTTATTTTTCATACAGCGGAAGTTTTCACAATACTAACGGATGTAAAGAAATATATACATATCATAGCTACGCTCTCAGCACTAGCTATGCAAAAAGCAAAGTTATCCATGCCGGGGATACTTTGCACTAGCAACACTCATTTAGGGCGGCGTGCAGGGTTCCCACTCGGCTGTACACCCTGGAGGGGGTGCAGCCTCATCGTCGAACCCTTTATCAACAGAAAAACCTGCAAAAACTCGTTAACTGCAAACATGAGCATAAGGCTCAGCAAGTCTTAACCGTCTCACTAGACATATGCAAGGGGACACTAAACATAGGTAAGGAATAGCATAAATGGACTCGCCTACAAGTGGGTCCTCATAATCAGGTTTTATGTAGCAAAATGACATTCTCCAAGCACGACACATCATGGGTTCCACAATCAAACAAGAAACGCTTTACCGATGATATGACATGCTCAGAGCACATAATGCTATTACAGCTAAAGTATCGGGAAATTGTAAACTTTTAATTATACAATCTCTAAATCATACAAGGTTGCAAAATACTTATAAATCAATACAATATGAATTTCTGACTTCTTTAGTATGTACTACGTCACGACTGCGACAGACAAGTGGTACTCTATTACTGCGAGGGACAGTGATTGCAATCAGGACACACCCGGACAACACGACACATACGTCGTTCGGAAGTGTCAGCGAGCACACACGTACCTACATAACACTTCAGTACTAGGCGTATATGGCAACCTTTCGCAAGACACTCAATTGCCGAACCGGTCGATCCGTCACGGGCAGGAGGTCCCTGCGTGGGGCGTACTCTGACGTGCCCACCAGCGGATTTACACCTTGCTACCCTCAACCCACACCTATAAAACGGAACGGTATGCCTCGACACCCAAGTGACCAAGCTACGTCAGTTTATTGGATTCCATATGTCCATTATGCTGCCGCTACAATTCAAGCTTGTCCGAAGGGGCCGCACACGAAGCAGGCCTTAATCGACACAGGCAGGGCTATGCGACCGAGACTCAATTCTCGCCGCTTCCTATCCATTCCCTGCCCGGTCTCAGTTTCATTACATTATGTCATTTTCTATCTAACCAATCTTGTGAGATATGTCCTACATCTCTCGCGAGTAGATTCCAACTACTCGACTTCTACCGGATTACCTATGCATTAGCAAAGCAGTTACTATAGGTCAAACTGTAACTCGTTCCAACCAATCCATGGGATTTTTGGTCATGCAAGTGGAGTATCAATCACCCTATACGTAATGCACATATCAAACTTATGACGTAAGGTGGTAAAGACTGTAAAAACTCTGTAAAGCTTTTAAATGTAAACCGGGGCTTGCCTTGTTACAGGTCAGGATCTGAGTTAAAATTGGAAGGTTCTCTTCCAAGGCTTCTGGCTCCTCCTCGACTTCGGTCACTATACGATATGCAGATAACATGGATATATAAATGACTTTGAAATTTATTTATTATACGACCATAAATTAATTCATGGTGATCACTATATGACAGATACCTTAATTGGCTTTGGAACTTCGATGGTAGATACTAGGGAATATGATCAAGGCTCTTGCAAAGAACAGGAGATGATCATAGCAGATTGTGGTCTCCGAAAGTATGGCAAGCAATCAACTTCCAAAAATTTCCGAGAGGAAACTGTAGCTTGAACCTAGCTAACAGTTGATAATCAAGATAGAGGGAGTGGTGCTGGTCTTAGCAAAATTTGTTTCATAATTTTCTAAGCTTGTGGGGAAGGGGTTATTGTATTTCTAATTCGGCAAGAATTTCTGGATTTACTTATAATTGAGTTTCTAGACATTAAATCAATATTTAGTTTGTAGCTGATTTAGGACTAGTATACTAGGTTAATTAAATCCAAGATTTTAACAGGAGCTAGGGTATGACTAAAGGAAGACTCAGTAAAATTTTGGGACCTAATAAAGCAACCTAATAGCTGTGAAAATTCAATAACTGAAAAAGGAAATTGAATTATACAGAGAGTTAAACAGGTGCTATGGCTCACAAACTTTGCCTGATAATCAAGAATAGGACAGTAAATTTTATGTGAATTTTGGGGAATTTTCCCGTGGATATCTTGTCTGGAAAAATTGCATTTGCATTAGGAAAGATTATTTTCTACAGAATTTAACTCTGAGTTTCACAGAACCTAATTGGTATTGACAGAAACTAGAGCTCAAGAGCTTTCGAACAAAATTTGTTTGAAGATTTTTGGAGTATTCTACCGAAAGTTATGGATTTTCTAAGTTGGAGCCTAATCTGGAATAAATTCCTAATTTGATTTAACTCGTGGGCCCCACTGTTTTAAAATGAACCAATAGTATTTAAACCACACGGGGCCACAGATATCCACCGCGTAGCCACAGCAGATCCCGTGGCCACACCTGATCCGACGGGATTTACAGCCGTTGACACGCGGGACCCGCCGCGTCGTCTTCTACCTCCCGACGCGGGCGGCACGCGGGGCTCCCGCGGCGGTGCTCTCCGGCGAGCCTCGCCGGATTGGAGTTACTGGCCACCGCAGCTCCCATCCTTGGGCACCCGGCCGTAAAATCAGGCGCTGAGCACGATGGTGGGGTCGGGGAGGTCTGCCGACGGTCGAAAACCACGGCGCACCGGCGGCGGCGGATGCTAGGGCTCCGGCCATGTCGGAACGGCCGCCCTGTGGCCAAAATCCGTCTAAAAAGGCTGGGAAAGTTTCCTGGAATCATGAGGAACGCGCGAGACATGCGCTATCGTCGTGTAACAGTTGGCAAAGTAGTCGTCGACGGCGACAGAGCAACTTTTCACCGGCGGAGGGGAGAACTCGCGATTCTTGAGCTACACTCGATCATTCCCGGTGATTCCAGTTCGTGAGGATGCGCAAAAGAGCGTAGAAACCATATGCTAGCAATCGGGAAGAGTGATTAAGCATGGAACTCTAATTGCATAAAATACCAAGCGTGTTCATAAGCTCCGGCCAAAAGTAAAACCTAGCTAACTTGCTTGATACATGCGCAAACCAGGAATGGCTTCTACCGTTACGTAGAGCGTGTCCCGGCGCACCAGTTTGCTATGGGAGGCGAAGCACGGGACGGCATGCAGTGGCCTAGCAACGTGGAGCAGGGACAGCGCTGGGTGAAAACGACGGCGACCCTCGGTATAGCCTCAAAATCATCGGCCAAACCGTCAACTATGCAACGAAAAGATCGACCCGGAAGATAGAGGAGGAAGAGAGGAATCACCTAGCTGTTGGAAGCTTGGCGCGAGAGTGCTCCGGTTGGCCAGCAACGGGCGCGCGGCGCCGGCGGTGGGAAGCTCGCGCGCGGGATGGAAATGGCGAAATTCGTCGACTCGGCGAGGTGGGAGGTGATAAGGGCGACGGGGAGTCGATAAGGGAGAGCCCAGGGCGCTATTTATAGGGTTCAACGGCGGTGGCGGGCTGGTGTCGCACCGTGCATGCACGCTGTCGCGGTGGCGGGCGCAGCGCGCGCTGAAATGCGGCTGCACGTGGGCTGCTGACTGGTGGGTCCCGCCAGTCAGCCCCACAGCCACTGCACCTTTAGTAAATCACTTAAAAATAGTAAATGATCTCCAAAAAATCATGAAACTTCAGGGATAAGTCAGGAAAATTGTGATGAACACAATGGTGGGTTTAGATCTTTATGTTCAAGTCTATTTGTATCAAACTTTGAATTCGAATTTAAACTTGATTCAAATTCGTTGAGCGTCTCAAATAAAATAGCAAAGGAGTTCCTAAAATCTTGGAACTTTGTAAGCATGCTATTGAGGAATTTAGGAGCTCATGGAAAAATTTAGAGCCCTTAATTTTGAATATTTGGTCTAGAGCTTATTAGGGCTTCATTGTGCATTGCTTACTAAATCTTATCCAAAAATTCTTATTCTTAAAAAGGTGAATAGAATATAATTTGGATTCATGGTGAAGTCTAATACCCATGTTAAAAGAACCTAACAAGGAGTGCAAGAAAAGTTTTGGATGGCATAGTTCATGTGCACCATTATAGTGGATATCTAAAATAGTTGATCACAAAACCCATATGAACTTAACATGCCATAAAAGTGGGGTTTTACAGACCTTCATCTGGCACCAATTTGTCCACCATATCAGATATTTCTGACCCATTAAGACGTTTCGGTGGTCCTTTAGTGTCAACGGTGTTCTTTCCGAAGACATTCCTCTGTTTAACAAGTGATTCGGAGGCAGCCAACGTCTATGACAATCAAAGTAAGATATCTTGCCTCCATGGGTAAGTCGAAAGCAATCGGTATCCGAGGCACATATCGGATACGTCAAGCGACCATGAGTGCTCCATCCAGAAAACATGCCATATGCCGGAAAATCATGAACGGACCACAAATAAGCAGCTCGGAGGTTGAATTTCTGTTTCTTGTAATAGTCGTCGGCTTCGACTCCTGTCCACAACATTTTCAACTCTTCGATCAACGATTTCAACATCACGTTGAGATGTGACCCAGGATGATCTGGCCCAGGTACAATGAGGCTAAGAAACATAAACTCATTCTTCATGCAAAAAGCCGGTGGAAGATTGTACGAAATGACAAAGACGGTTAGGAGTATGGTGTGGCGTTTGTGCTGAACGGCGTGAACCCATCTGTCGCCAACCCGATGCGAACATTTCTTGCTTCACGAGCGAATTCTGGGTCGAACCGGTCCGGCGCCTTCCATGCCTCACCATCAAACGGGTGCGCCATGACTCTATTGTTCTCACGGTCACCTTCTTTGTGCCATCTCATGTGTCTGGCCGCTTTTTTTTAAAGGAACAGCCGCTTCAACCTCGTTGTCACAGGTAAGTAACAAAGCTGCTTATGTACGACTTCTGTCGTCACAGCATTAACATCGTTATTAACAACTTCGACAAACCTCAGTTGACCACATTTTAAACATTTGTTCTCATTGGCATGCTCTCTCCAGAAAAGCATGCAGTTGTCCGGACATACATCAATCTTTTCGTGCTTCATACCGAGACCGGAAAGAATTTTCTTCGAGTTGTACATATCCTTAGGCACTTTGTTGGGTTGTGGAAGGGCATCTTTGAACAAATCGATGAGCATGTTGTAACAATTGTTAGAAAAGAAGAACTTAGACTTAATTGCCATAAGTCTAGTCACAAAATTGAGGATTGACATTTTAGTTTGTCCATGCAGTGGCTCTTCTGAATCCTTGAGACGTTTGAAGAACTCTTTAACCTCTTCTGTTTGAGGATCTTCTATAAGATCTGGCCGTATAGCTTCCAGCATATCATCCATCATATCAACCTCTGTGGCATCATCATTGTCCGCTTCCACTTCTTGTACAGCTTGAGCAGCTGTCTCGCCGTGGAAGTTCCACAACTCATAATGTGACACGTAACCGTTTTGACACAAGTGCAGCGTAAGTTCCACTTTGTCAAAAAACGTTCCGTTTTGACATTTTGCACATGGGCACCATGCCTTATTGCTATTTGACAACGAAAAAGCTTGTTCCCCAAAAGCTTCTGTCTTGGCATACCACTCATCTGAGTGACCACCAGTTCTGCTCTTCCAGGCAGTATACATCCAACTGTGGTCTTCACCCATGTTTGTCTCTGCAGTTTAACGCGAAAGAAATTGTCGTTAATGTATTGTTATGTCATGTCACGACCCTACAACCTAGGCAGATAGATCCTAAACCCACCCAAGAGTGACCGAGCGGAGCGTGCTCATGACGAGACGCGTGATCCAGATTCGAGCGAAATTTCGGCAGCATAACCCCGCTGTTCTCCACTGCAAGCCCAAAAATGGTGCAGCAGAGAACAACATGGTTATGCCACCGAAATATCGTCCAAATCCGGACCCGCGTCTCGTCAGAAGCCACGCCCCCTCGGTCACTCCGAGGCTGTCCAAAAAGGGGCAATTCCGAACTTGCACGTCTCACATGCCAATGGCATGTGAGACGTGCCGATCCGAAACGGGTAATACATTGCTATAGGTTACGTTGCTCATTTTCATTTTGAGGTCATTTAAGAGAGAGGAAAGAACTAGAGAAAGAGTGAGAGGAAAGTTGGTATTAGATGACAATTCCACATCCATTTCCACCGTCCACGCTATCGCGGGTCATTGACGTTCTTAAGGCGGTAAGGCAACTTAAGACGACAGATCCCCATGCTCCCGCGGCGCCGGCTTTCCGTGCCGCCGCCGGCTTTCCGTGCCGCCGCCGGCTTCCCCGGCCGCCGCCACCTTACCCTAGAAAGCAAGGCAACAGGGACGCCTTACGATGCCGGAGCGCCTAAAGCGACGCCTTAATAACTATGTTCAACGACAAAATATACCGTGTTTCTTAGTTCACCGCCGGCGCAAGCTTCTTTTGCGTGTCGCCCACCGCCTCGAGCTCCTTCGCCGGCACGAGCTCCTCTCAGCGCGAACTTCTCCGCATGCTGCATGACGCACCAAGCTGCGCCGCCGCCCCGATCTCCTCTGCTCACCCCTACACATGACCCACCTCCTCTCTCTCTCTCTCTCTCTCTCTCTCTCTCTCTCTCTCTCTCTCTCTCTCTCTCTCTCTCTCTCTCTCTCTCTTGGAGCTACCGGTTACGCCGTGGCACCCGACATCTGGCCGCCTGTGGGGACCGAAATCCCAACATCCAAGGATCTCATTGGGTGGTGTCGTGCGATGCGACACCCAACAATATACAAGAACAGAACGAGAATAAAACACAAAACGAAGTCTTTTATTTATCTTACAGCGGAAGTTTTACAATACTAGCGGAAGGAAAGGAATATATATATATATATATATATATATATATATATATATATATATCATAGCTACGCTCTCAGCGCTAGCTATGCAAAAGCAAAGTCATCCATGTCCTGGATGCTTCGCACTAGCAACACGCAAGTCACGACGGCGTGCAGGGTTCCCACTGGCTGTACACCCTGGAGGGGGTGCGGCCTCATCATCAAACCCTTCATCAATCGTATAACCTGCAAAAACTCGTTAACTGCAAACGTGAGCGTAAGGCCCAGCATGACTAAACCGTCTCACTAGACATATGCAAGGGGACACTAAACATAGGTAAGGTGAAGCATAAATGAATCGCCTACAATTGGATCCTTATAATCAGGTTTTAAGTAGCAAATGACATTCTCCAAGCATGGCACATCATGGGTTCCACAATCAAACAGGAAACGCTTTGCCGATGATATGACATGCCCATAGCACATAATGCTATGACAGCTAAAGTATGGGGAAACTGTAAACTTTAATGTGACTATCTCTAAATCATACAATGTTGCAAGCAATTATAATTCAATACAACATATTTTTCTGACTTCTTTAGTATTTACTACGTCACCACTCAGTGAACAAGTGGTACTCTATTACCGCGAGGGACAGTGATTGCAATCAGGACACACCCGGACAACACGACACATACGTTGTTCGGAAGTTTCAGCGGTACACCTGTACCTACATAACACTTCAGTACTAGGCGTATATGGCCACCTTTCACAAGAAACCCGAATGTCGAGCCCGTCTCACCTCCGCAAACAGAAGGTCTCCGCACGGAACACCTCATGTGTCCGCCGACCGATTTACACCTTAATGTCCTCAACCCACCCCTATCGATGGTGAGTTAATGGGCCTCAACACCCCAGTTATCGAGTTATGTCAGTTTATTGGATTCCATATGTCGATTATGTTGCCGGTACAATTCAAGCTTGTCCGAAGGGGCTGCATACAGACGGGCCTTAATCGACACAGGCAGGGCTATGCGACCGAGACTCAATTCTCGCCGCTTCCTATCCATCCCCTGCCCGGTCTCAGTTTTATTATATTAAGCCATTAACCAATCCTATGAGATATGTCCTACAGTTCTCGCGAGTAGATTCCAACTACTCGACTTCTACCGGATTTCCTATACATTAGCAAAGCAGTTACTACAGGTCAAACTGTAACTCGTTCCAACCAATCCCTGGGATTATTGGTCATGCAAGTGGAGTATCAATCATCCTAAACGTAATGCACATTTCATATGCTATTCATCATAGTGATAAAGTAAAATTTTATAAACGACTTAAATGCAAACGGGGGCTTGCCTAGTTGCAGGTTAGAGTCGGGGTTAATCTCTGGAAGGTGCTCTTCCAAGGCTTCTGGTTCCTCCTCGAGTTTGGTCACTATACGATATGCATATAACATGTATATGAATGACTTTGAAAAATAATTATTACCAAGACCATAATTTAATCCATGGTGATCATTATATGATAGGGACCTTAATTGGCTTTGGAATTTTGATGGTAGATACTAGGGAATATGATCAAAGCTGTTGCAAAGAACAGGAGATGATCAAAGTATATTGTTGTCTCTAAAATTATAGCAAGTATTAATCTTCCAAGAATGTTAAAGAAGAAACTATAGCTTGAACATAGCTGCCAGTTGATAATCATGATAGAGGAAGTTGTCCTGGGTCTAACAAAATTTGTTTCATAAATTTCTAAGCTTTTGTGAAGGAGTTATTGAATTTCTAAGTTGGCAAGAATTTCTGGAATTATTTATATTTGAATTTTTGCTTTTAACTAAATATTCAGTTTGTAACTGAATTAGGAATATGATATTAGGTCAATTAAATCCAATATTTTTACACGAACTAGTATATGACAAAAGGAAGGATCAGTCCAAATTTGGGACATAATAAAGAAACTGAACATCTGCAAAAATTCAATAACGGAAAAAGGTAATTTAACTATACAGAGGGTTAAACAGGTGCAATGGCTCTCAAACTTTTTCTGGCAGTCAAGAATAGGACAGTGCATTTTATGTTAATTTTGGGTATTTTCCCAGTGGCAAGTTCATCTGGAAAATTTGCATTTGCTTTTGGGATGTTTGTTTTATACAGAATTTATCTCTGAGTTTCAAGAACCTAATTGGTACTGATAGAAACTAGAGCTCAAGGGGTTTCAAAAAAAATTTGTTTGAATATTTTTGGAGCATTCTACAGAAAGTTATGGATTTTCTAAGTTGGAGCCAAATCTGGAATTAATTTCTAATTTGAATTAAACTGTGGGTCCCACTATTTTAAAATGGATCAATGGCATTTAAACCACACGGGGACCACAGAGATACAACGCGTAGCCACAACAGATCCCGGGGCCACAAATGATCCGAGGGTTAAAAGGCGCTGACATGCGGGGCCCGCCGCGTCGTCTTCTTCCTCCCGACGCGGGCGGAGCGCGGGGCTTCCGCGGCGGCGCGCTCCGGCGAGTCTCGCCGGATCGGCGTTCCCGGCCACCGCAACATCTAAATTTTTGGCGCCCAACCTTAGTTTCATGCGCTGAGCACGATGGTAGGGTCGGGAAGGCTCGCCGACGATCGGAATCAGTGGCGCATCGGCGGCGGCAACAGCTAGGGTTCCGGCCATGTCGGAACCTTTGCTCCATGGCTAAAATCTTCTAAAAATGCTGGGGAAAGACTCCTAGAACCACTAGGAAGGTGTTGGGAAGGTGAGATGGTCGTGCAACGGTCGATAGAGCCATCATCGACGGTGACCGAAGCAACTTCTTAACGGGGAAGGGGAAAACTCGTGATTCTCGAGCTATGGTTGATTATTTTTGGTGATTCCAGTTCGAGAGGGTGCGCAAAGAATTGTAGAAGCTATTTTCTAACAATTATGGAGAGTGATCAAGTGTG
This sequence comes from Tuctoria greenei, assembly GCA_036927565.1. Lineage (NCBI taxonomy): Eukaryota > Viridiplantae > Streptophyta > Magnoliopsida > Poales > Poaceae > Tuctoria > Tuctoria greenei. The sequence goes on from JAYESD010000012.1 coordinate 76,516,405, forward strand.
GAACTTGAATTGAAAGAATAACCGAGCGAGTTCATAAGCTTCGGCCGAAAGTAAAACCTAGCTAACTTGCTCGATACTCACGTAAATAAGGAGCGGCTTTCACTGCCGTGTAGAGCATGTCTCAGCGCACCAGTTTGCTATAGGAGTCGAAGCGCGAAACTGCGTGTAGCGTCCTAGCACCGTGGAGCAGAGACGGCGTGTGGTGAACACGACGGCGAGCTTCGGTGTCGCTTCGAAATACCGGCTAAAACCTCAACGAACGGTCGACAGAAGTGGACCAGAGGGTAGACGGGAGAGTGGGGAACTACATTGCCATTGAGAGCTTGGCGCGAGAGGCCTCCGGTTGGCCGGCAATTGGCGTGCGGCGCTGGCGGTCAGAAACTTGCACGCGGAATGAAAACGGCGTAGCTCGTCGGCTCAGCGTGAGGGGAGGCGATAAGGACGACCGTGGAACGATAAGGAGGAGCCATGGCGCTATTTATGGAGCTCAGACGGTGGTGGCTTGCGGCTGTCGTGCTGTGCATGCACGCCGTCGCGGTGTCGCCCGGTGTAGGAAAGCAGAGGCGGTGAATCGGTTTCACCGTCTGACCTGTGGGCCCCACCTCTCTCCCTTATCCCCTCCTCCAAATTCCAGCTAAAACATTGTCCAAAAATTCCCAAAATTTACAGGTAGGCTAAGAAAAATATGGGGAATCCAATTCTGCAATCAGATTTCAATTTGAACATAGTTTGCATCAAATGCAAATTCAAATTTGAATTCAAATATGGGTATAAACCTTATTGAATTAAATAGTATCTGAGGTCCAAAAATCTCTAAACTTTGAAACCAAGTTCCCTGAACCATAAAAGGTCTTAGGAAAAATTAGGGGTTGATATGGGCAAAGTTTAGTGCAAAGCTAAATTTGATGTCGATGTGAAAAGAATCCTTTGTACGTGTCCAAACAAATGGAAGATGTACTTCAAAAATCTTGAAAATTTTCTGAGAAGCTAGTTAGATATTTAAGAGTCCAAGGAAAAATTTGGAGCCTTGGATTTGAATCTTTTTGGTAGGGCCTTTTTAGTGAGGTCAAGTTTATGTGCACAATTATGTTGACCCCCATTATGTTTGATAAATCGCTTGTAGTTGAACTTCACATAAAAGGAAAAAGTGGGATTTTACATTCCCCCCCCCCTTAAAAGAATCACGTCCCAAGACTACAAAGGAAGGACAAAAGATAAAGATCTACTGAACATGTGCCGCTAACAACTCCGGATAGTTCGTTTTAAGATATTCCTCGCTTTCCCACGTGGCTTCTTCAGCACTGTGGTTGCTCCACAAGACTTTGTAGAAACGCAAAGTGCGCCTTCTTGTGGTGCGAGTTTTCTCATTAATGATCTGGATTGGATGTTCGGAATACGTAAGATCTGGTTGGAGAGTTTCCAAATCCTAAATACGTATATTTGCTGGAGCTTTAAGACATTTCCGCAACTGATAAATATGAAACAAATTGTGGACCCCTGCCAGCGACGGCGGTAACTCCAATTGATATGCCACAGTTCCGCATCTTTTGATTATTGCGAACGGCCCCATAAAACGTGGAGCTAGCTTCCCTCTCACTCCCAATCGATGAATTCCTTTCATCGGGGATACCCGGAGATAAACTTGATCCCCAACCTCGAAGTGAAGAGGTCGACGTCGTTTGCCCGCATAGTTCTTCTGACGAGACTGAGCTGCTTTGAGATTGGCTTGAATAAGACATACTTGTTCTTCGGCTTCATTTATTAATTCGATGCCATATACCACTCGTTCACCAGATTCGCACCAGTTCAAGGGTGTGCGGCACTTCCGGCCATAAAGAGCTTCATATGGCGGCAACTGGATGCTAGCTGTGTAACCGTTGTTGTACGAAAATTCCGCAAATGGTAGATGATCATCCCAATTCCTACCATGGTGGATGGCACAGGCACAAAGCATATCCTCTAGCACTTGATTCACCCGTTCGGTTTGCCCATCAGTTTGAGGATGATAAGCCGTGCTTCGAATCAGTTTGGTACCCAATGCATCGTGGAGATGCTCCCAAAAGCAAGCAATAAAAATAGATCCACGATCTGAAATGATAGTGCGGGGTACTCCATGTAGGCACAAAATTCTGGAGATATAAAGTTCTGCATACCGCTTTGCATCATAATCCACACTGACTGGTATGAAATGAGCTGATTTGGTCAATCGGTCAATGATCACCCAAATTGAGTCGTGCTTATGGAGAGTGGGAGGCAACCCAACAATGAAATCCATGCTGATATCCTCCCATTTCCATGTTGGTATGCTTAAAGGTTGAAGCTGTCCAGCTGCCTTCATATGGTCGGCCTTAACTCGTCGACACGTATCACATTAGGATACGTATTTTGCTACTTATCTCTTCATCCGAGTCCACCAGAACTTCTTGCTCAAGTCTTGGTACATTTTGTTACTTCCCAGATGAATGGAAATTTGGATAAATGAGCTTCATCTAGTATCTTCTTCCGAAGTTCCATGTTTCGGGGTACCACTATGCGGTTTTTAAACCAGAGGGTACCTTCATCGTCACATCGGAAACATTTCATCTCCCCCTTCTCCATTCTTTGTCGAATGTGCGACATCCCTTTGTCCTCCTTCTGAGCTGCCATAATATCCTCCCTGATAGTGGGAAGGAGAGCTAGGTTGTAGAGTGCCCCATATGGAACCAAGTAGAGACTCGGTTCTTCTTCTCCCATTGAGGTAATGGAAAGATTGTTGACATGGGACTTGCGGCTCAGAGCATCTGCGACTACATTCGCCTTACCGGGATGGTAGTGGATTTCAATCTCATAATCCTTGATTAATTCCAACCATCTACGCTGTCGCATATTTAGGTCCTTCTGGGTGAAGATGTACTTCAAACTCTTGTGATCGGTGTAAAGATGTACTAGATTACCTAGTAGATAATGTCTCCACATCTTCAATGCTAGTACAACAGCAGCGAGTTCTAGATCATGAGTCGGATAGTGCTGCTCAAGATTCGAAAGCTGTCGTGATCCATAAGCGATCACTCGTCTGTCTTGCATCAACACACAACCCAAACCAATTCCTGATGCATCACAATATACATCAAAAGATTTGGTTGTGTTCGGTTGAGCTAATACTGGTGCCGTTGTGAGGTGTTTTACCAATGCCTGAAAACCTCCCTCACATGCCTCAGTCCATACATACTTCGTCCCCTTCTTCAGAAGTTCTGTCATTGGTTTAGCTATCTTGGAGAAACTAGGAATGAACCTCCGGTAATACCCAGCCAAACCTAGGAAACTTCGAACTTCATGTACAGACTTTGGAGACTCCCATTTCAGCACGAATTTTAAAGAATCTTCTTGATTTTCTATATGTCGCATATTACATCCAATTGAGCTGCAAATTTGTGTGCTTCCGATATTTGTGCTCCTGAGTAAAGAAAAAATATCAAAAAAATATTACAAAAAAGAAAAAAATAGTGAAGAGCACGCATATTAAAGCAATTGGCCTATACCACTTGGTGCTGTTTTGTTGGCTATATCATTCTGTCTTTCTTTTGCCTTGATACTTCCTTGTGTTGTGCTAGGCTCTAGGGCACTTGGTTGACCAGCAACAGTTTCCTACATTGAATACTTATTCAACTTTGTTTAGCTGTTAATGATTTTCTGCTTATTAGCCACCATATTGTGCCATCCAAGCTCCACCTTTCTCTTGAGCATAACAGGTACCTTTGCAATCACCCCACGCTTCATTGGTTCATCTCACCGTCCACACCACCTGCTGTGTCGGTAAGAACACTTGTAAGAGCGTGGTAAGACGCTTGAGCGAGAGAGATTGTTTTCTTCCACCTTCCACATTATCACTGTAGTTGATTGGGATAACATTTTTTTGTTGTCTTTTGTTTCCTACTAATAATGGCAGGAGAAGACAATGATGACGAATGCGTTCAACATGTTGAGTTACGTGATATGATGAAGACCATGACGGATATGTTCGCCAAATACAACGCAACAACGGGGAGTCATTGGCAAACTTGACTCGCCAACTGGATGACCTTGCTCTTCGGATGAATACTTTTGAGGCTCGATTGCCTCTTGCTGGAAGACAAGAAGACAATGCTTATGATGAACTGGAAGATCACAATAATCAGCCAAGAATGCCACTTTATCGTTGAGGTATGGGAGGTAATAATCATAACAATTATTATAATCGTCCTCCTGATGATCCTTTTGCTAAAGTGAAATTGACTATACCCTCTTTTTCTGGTGCTTATGATGTTGAGGCTTATCTTGATTGGGAGATGACAGTAGAGCAAAAAATTAATTCCCATCTTGTTCCTGAACAACATAGAGTTCGTCAAGCCACTAGTGAGTTTAAGGACTTTGCTATCATATGGTCGAATGAACTTGTTAAAACTAGAACTGACTCTCCAACATGGGATAGATTAAAGGAAGCTATGCGTGTTCGATTTGTTCCTCCACCTTTTCAGCGGGACCTTCGCAAAAAATTGCAGCGTTTAGACCAAGGTAACATGTCCGTAGAGGAGTATTATCAAGAGTTACGAAAGGGTATGCTGCGTTGTGGGGTAGTAGAGGACATGGATGATAAAATAGCTCGTTTTTATGGGGGGTTGAGGCGTGAAATTCAGGACATTGTTGATTACAAGGAATATGATACTGTTAACAGATTGTTTCAGCTTGCTATGTTGGCAGAAAAAGAATTGCAGGGCCGACAACAACAGCAACATCGCACGAGGAGCAACTTCACGCCGCGTGACTACACCATCCAAAACAGCACCATCTTCGACCCCCCGTGCAGCGACTACACCACCCAATGGCGGCCAACGAACTATACCTGCTGCTCCACCTTCTCGCGTGCCAGAAGGCAGCAAGGCGACATCATTCAAGCCTTCATCGTCCACTCCTTCTATGGGTCGTACTTCCACCATTAAGTGTCACCGCTGCCAGGGACCTGGTCATATGATGAGAGATTGCCCGAGCAAACGAGCATACATAGCACGCGACGATGGCGAGTATGATAGTACTTCGGATATTGAAGATGAATATTCTCTTGCTACTGACTTTACAAATCCAAATGACGAACACACTGAAGAAGAGGTACTTGATACAGCGGCGACGGAGAACTATAGGAGCATCATTGTGCAGCGTGCCTTGAGCTCCAAAGTGGAGACCAACGACAAGCTACAACGACACAACCTCTTCCACATGTTTCTCGTCGTCAAGAACTGCCGTGTACACACTATAATTGATGGAGGTAGCTGCAATAACTTCGTGAACACGGACGTCGTCAAGAAACTCGGTTTGACAACAAGAGCACACCCTCATTCGTACCACATTCAATGGTTCAACAACAGCGGTAAGGTTCGGGTAACACAAACAGCGAGAATACATTTTTCAATTGGTTCATACCATGATTTTGCTGATTTTGATGTTGTTCCTATGGAAGCTTGTTCTCTTTTATTGGGTCATCCTTGGGAATTTGATACAGATGCTATTCATCATGGTAGAACCAATAAATATACTCTCATGCATAAGGGAATGAAAATCACTTTGCTCCCCATGACTCCTGCTGAAATTGTGCATTTTGACAAGAGTAAAATTCGTGATGGCAAAGCAACAAAATTAGAATCTGAAAAACAGCAAGTTATTAAGTTAAAATCACCATCGTTGCTCGCAACGAAATCTGAACTTGCTGATTTATTCGATGCTAAAGGGATGTGCTATGCTTTAGTTTGCAAGAAGCCATGTTTTCACTTCATGAATTGTCTATTACATTGCCCCCTGCCGTTGCTAACCTTTTGCAGGAATTTGAGGATGTGTTTCCCTCCGAGATACCCCCTGGTTTACCACCGATGAGAGGCATTGAACACAAGATCTATTTGATTCCAGGAGCAAGTTTGCCAAATCGTGCAGCATACAGGGTGAATCCACAAGAAACTAAGGAAAATCAGCGACAAGTCCAAGATCTTCTGGACCGCGGGTACATTCGTGAAAGCCTTAGCCCTTGTTCTGTTCCTGTTCTTTTGGTTCCTAAGAAAGATGGTAGTTGGCGCATGTGTGTTGATTGTCGAGCGATTAATAACATCACCATTCGATATCGTTATCCTATTCCTCGATTAGATGATATGCTTGATGAATTGAGTGGTGCTATCATCTTCACAAAAATTGACTTGCGTAGTGGTTACCACCAAATTAGAATGGCACTAGGAGATGAATGGAAAACTGCATTTAAAACCAAGTTTGGACTTTATGAGTGGTAGTCATGCCTTTTGGTTTAACTAATGCACCCATCACCTTTATGCGATTAATGAATGAGGTTTTACGTGCTTTCATTGGACAATTTGTGGTGGTTTACTTCGATGATATCCTCATTTACAGCAAGTCATATGATGAACATCTTGATCATTTACGTGCTGTTTTTACTGTTTTGAGAGATGCACGTTTGTTTGGTAACATCGAAAAGTGCGTCTTTTGCACCAATCGAGTCTCGTTTCTTGGCTATGTCGTTTCCGTGCAGGGAATTGAGATGGACGAGGCAAAAATTGAAGCAATCACCAGCTGGCCAACCCCAACAACCGTCACACAGGTTCATAGTTTTCTTGGTCTTGCAGGTTTTTATCGGCGCTTTGTACGGGATTTGAGCACCATTGCAGCACCTCTACATGAGCTAATGAAGAAGGGAGTTCCATTTCGATGGGGCAAACAGCAGCAACAAGCTTTTGATGCTCTCAAATCGAAGCTTACACAAGCACCGTTGCTTACACAAGCTTACACAAGCACCTCTACATTAGGGATGTGTCTAATCGTGTTTTGGTCGAACCCTAGCCTATAAATACTGCAGCCGCCGGTCATATTCGGTGGGTTTTGCTTAGATCAATAATATCGCTGTTCTACGGTTTGTGAGACCCCAACTTTGCGATTTCCAATCGTGTCTTCGACGTTCTTGCTCGTGTTCTCGGTTGCACTTGCAGGGATTAGCCTTCTTGGCGAGGTCAAGTGTGTGCAGCACGGTTGATAACCAACGGAGCTGTGGTGTAGTGATTGCAGGGGTACTCGAACCACTCGAGTGCCGCAGATCATCAACGTCGAGTTCTCCACCCCAATCGACATACCTTTCGGAAGATCGGGCCTAAACCTACTCATCAGCGTGTCATAGGTTCTCAGAAACATGGAAATTTTCAGTGAATCCTATTAACTTTTCCGTGCCAAGCCACGGAAAACTTCCATGCTACCTCTCGCATGGTGAGCTAACCGCAATTGATCCGATTACGGTGGCGTACCTTACCTCTTACCTGATGTCGAAGCATCGTTACAGAATTTATAACATATAAGTTAGTTTACCACCTTTATAACTTATACTAGTAATAGTCCTTAATGGGCATATAGCTAATCCTCACTCGACTACTTCGGAGTTTTTGAAAATAGGCTCTTTTCGAGCGGCTATTCCCAATGAAGCTCTGATACCATGTCTGTGGGACTGGAGTCAACACATCCGAGGATCTCATTGGGTGGTGCCGTGCGATGCGACACCTAACAACACACACGAAAAGGATACCAAAACGTACAAAGTTTTCATTTCAGAATAATCAGAGTTTACAAAAGAGTGTACGACTGAAGTACACACGCAGCGGAAAATACATACTCATAATCTCACCTAACTAAGCAGAAGAGAAGACATCCATGCCCAAGGACGCTTCTCATTAGCAACAAGAAGAACATTCAGCAGCGGCGTGGTTCACATGAAATTTATCTCGATACCTCGAGATCTCATGTACAACCTGAATAGCAGAAATGAACCTAATACCTGCAAAAATCGTTAAAGCGCAAACGTGAGCATAAGGCTCAGCAAGACTAACCCGTCTCACTAGACATATGCAAGGTAAAGTCTAATCATAGGTATGCAATAGCATAAATAGACTCACCTACAAGTGGATCCTTATAATCATGTTTTTAGTAGCAAATGACATTCTTCAAGCACGACACATCATAGACTCCACAATCAAACAAGAAACACTTTGCCGATGATATGACGTGCTCAAGGCACATAATGCTATTACAGCTAAAGTATGGGGAAACTGTAAACTTTAATTTTGCTATCTCTAAGTCATACAAGGTTGCAAAGCAATTATAATTCAATACAACATAGTTTTTTGGCTTCTTTAGTATTTACTACGTCACGACAGCGACAGACAAGTGGTACTCTATTACCGTGAGGGACGATGATTGCAATCAGGACACACCCGGACTGCATGACACGTACACCCGCGTGGGAGACACATACGTGCTCTCCTCCCCGCGTCATACGTGGCAACCTTTCACCCAAGACCCCAATGTCGACAAACCTCTTCATCCCGAGCAAAAGGTCCCCTACACGGACACGTCAAAACGTTCTGCTAGGAGATTTACACATTTCTGCCTTCGCATCTCCATTCAAGGACAACTGAGGAGTCTCCATACTACAGTCTGGAGTTACATCAGTTTAATGGGCCCATATACCATTATGCAACCGGTACAGTTCAAGCTTGCCCAACGGTGCCGCATACGACACGGTCCTCAAGTGACACAGGCAGGGCTATGCGCCCGAGATTCCATCTCGTCGACTCCTATTCCCCCTGCCCGATCTCGTATTCATTTCATAAGCCATTTTTAATCTTCCACCCTCATGTGAACTGTTATTCCTATCTTGCGAGTAGATTTTAACTACTCGACTTCTACCGGATTTTCTAAACATTAGCAATGCAGTTACTACAGGTCACTGTAACCCGTTCCAACCAACCCCTGGGATTTGTGGTCATGCAAGTGGAGTATCAATCACCTTATACGTAAATGCACAATATCAACTGAAGACGTAAGTGAATAAAACTGGAAAAATTCTAAAAGGCTCTTAAATGCAAACCGGGGCTTGCCTTAGTTTGCGACTCGATTAAATGTCAATTGTTAGTGGTCCTTCTCTGAAGGCTCCACCAAGGACTTTAAGTGGACACCCTAGCCTTCTCCTCCAAGCGATGCTATTCGTCAATATCGATCACTACACGACATGCATATATGAATGCTAGTAAATTATAATGTAGATATAGTTCATAAGCTTCTAACTATGGTTATACTGAGTGAATGGTTCGAATCCTTCCGTCCCAGATTTTTTTTAATGAAACGAAAGATAGAATCATATTGTGCCCTGCACGACAAAAAAGCTTATTAAAGATAATAATTATTTCTTATGAACTATTAGGTTATATGTATTTCTAAGGATTCTTTTTCTTTCTCAGAAAACAAAATCACCTGTTCTTTGCAAGAGTATCCCTTGTAGTCCCTAACCTCTACCATAAACTTCCAACGGGAGATGATCAAAGTAGTTTGTTGTCTCTAAAATTATGGAAAGCAATAAACTTCCATGAATTTTAGAGAAGAAACTGTAGCTTGAACATAGCTGCCAGTTGAAGATCATGATAGAGGACGTTGTTCTGGTTCTAGCAAAATTGGTTTCATAAATTCCTAAGCCTTGGTGAAGGAGATATTAAATTTCAAAGTTGGCAAGAATTTCTGGAATTATTTTATATCTGAATTTTAGCTTTTCAATTAACATTAATTTGGCAACTGAATTAGAACCAGGAGACTAAGTCAATTAAATCCCAAATTTTTACAGGGACTAGTGTATGACAGATGGAAGGTTCAGTCCAAATTTGGTACTCAATAAAGCAACTGAACATCTGTAATAATTCAATGACTGAAATAGGTAATTGAATTATACAGAGGGTTAAACAGGTGAAATGGCTCCCAAACTTTTTATGGAAATCAAGAATAGGATAGTGTATTTTATGTGAATTTTGGGTATTTTTCCAGTGGACAGTTCATAAGGAAAATTGTATTTGTATTTGGAAATATTGTTTTCTACAGAATTTGAAAGTACGTTTCACAAAACCTAATTTGTACTGACAGAAACTAGAGCTCAAGGGATTTCAAACAAAATTTGTTTGAAGATTTTTGGAGCAGTCTACAAAGAGTTATGGATTTTCTAAGTTGGAATCAAATCTGGAATTAAATTCTAATCTGAATTAAACTGTGGGCCCCACTGTTTTAAAATGGACCAATGGCAATCACACCACACGGGGACCACAGAGAAACACCGCGTAGCCACAACAGATCCCGTGGCCACACCTGATCCGACGGGGGTTGACAGACGCTGACATGCGGGACCCGCTGCGTCGTCGTCAACCTCCCGACGCGGGCGGCGCGCGGGGCTGCAGCGGCGGCGCACTCTGGCGAGGCTCGCCGGATCCGAGTTTCCGGCCACCGCAGCGCCTAATCTTGGGCGCCCAACCTTAAAATCCTGTGCTGAGCATGATGGTGGGGTCGGTGAGGCTTGCCGGCGGTCGGAAACAGCAGCGCATCGGCGGCGGCGGCAGCTAGGATTCCGGCCATGTTGGAACCGTCGCTCCGTGGCTAAAACTCTTCTAAAAAGGCTGGGGAAGTCTTCTGGAACCACGAGGAAGGTGATGGGAAGGTGAGATCGTCGTGCAACGGCCAGCAAAGTAATCGTCGACGGCGACAGAGGCAACTTCTTAATAGCGGAGGGAAGAACTCGTGATTCTCGAGCTACGGTCGATCATTTTTGGTGATTCCAGTTCGAGAGGGTGCGCAATAAAGTGTAGAAACTATTTGCTAGCAATTGTGGAGAGTGATTAAGTGTGGAACTCGAATTGATTAAAAAACCGAGCGAGTTCATAAGCTTCGGCCGAGAGTAAAACTTAGATAACTTGCTCGATACTCACGTAAACAAGGAACGACTTTCACCGTCGTGCAGAGCGTGTCCAGTCACACCACTTTTCTATTGGAGTCGAAGCACGAAACTTCTTGCAGCAGCCTGGCACCGTGGAGCAGAGACGGCGCACGGTGACCTCAACGGCGAGCTCCGGTGTAGCTTCAAAATACCGGTCAAAACATCAATGAAGGAACGAAAGGAGTGAACCAGAAGACATAGGAGGGAGTGGGCAACAACCTCTCTGTTGAGACCTTGGCGCGAGAGGCCTCCGGCTGGCCGGCAACGGACGCGCGGTGCCGGCGGTCGGAATCTTGCGCGCGGGGCGAAAACGGCACAGACCGTCGGCTCGGCGTGAGGGAGGACGAAAAGATCGACCGTGGAGTGATAAGGAGGAGCCAGGGCGATATTTGTAGTGCTCAAACGGGAGTAGCTCGCCGCTGTCGTGCTGTACATGCACACCGTCGCGGTGGCGCGCACAGCGCGCGCTGGATTGCGGCGCACGTGGGGTTGCTGACTGGTGGGCCCTGCCAGTAAGCCTTACAGCTACTGCCACTTTAGTAATTCATTTAGAAATAGTAAATGAACTCCAAAAATCATGAAACTTCATGGCTAAGTCAAGAAAAAAGTGCTGAACACAAAGGTGTGTTTAGATCTTTATGTTCAAGTATATTTGACCAGATTTTGAATTTGAATTTAAACTTGATTCAAATTTGCTGATCGTCTCAAATAAAATAACAAATGGACTCCAAAATTCACGAAACTTTTCAAGGAGCTTATTTGCAATTTTAGAAAACTATAGAAAAAGTTATAGCCTCAGATTTGAATGTTCTTGACAGGGCATGTGTATACAGTAGCTATATGCTATTTGTTTATTTGAGTATATGAGGTACTATAAAATGATTTGCCCAAGCAAACACCATTCAAATACTCCAAACTTTTGCAGAGATGATATTTTAATTATTTTAAAATTATTGGTGAAGTATGTTTCTCATGTTAATAAAATTTAAAACATGAGAAGAAAAACGAATTGAATAGGTTCAAGTTTATGTACATGACCATATCTTGAACCCAATTAAATTTGAATTTAACTGACCACTGAAATTCATATTTAGAATTAAGTGGGATTTTACAACTTCCCACGCCTTGGAGTCTGTCATGGCGATCGATGTCAAACCCCTTGCCATGATCCCGCCTGCGACGACTCTACGCGGGCGCATCCCTACACCTCGTAGCGCTGTCCGGTCGCTCTCCCCTCAGAGAACGCCGATGAAGTCGACAACGCCACACCGTCCGACTTTGGCTGGACAGAACCCAGTCAAGACACGTCTTTTCCACGGAAAAGATGAGTCTCTCCCATCGTTGCTGCCCGACGAGGAGTTCATGTACACACTGAAGACTAAGAAGGGCGATGTAGTGAGCCACCACTACAAGACGCCCACCTGTACCTCGTCGGAACGCATGGGAGATCGCTTTCTTATCCACGGGGTGCGCAAACCCGAAGGAGGCTATGCTAATGGCCTATTCAAGCGCATGGATAATCTGGCGATGGAGTAGTTAACGGGCTCGTTGCTCTCTAAGATTAGATGACATGTCCTACCACCTGCCATCAACGGGCCACCCGGTCAGTTCGAGGGCAGCGATGAGGACTCTCCTCGTGCCCCTAAAGTGGCACAACTGACCAAGGAGTTTGCTTCTCTCCGCTTGGAGAACAAGAAGCTGACTGACTTGGTGGATGAAGGGCGCATCGAGAGGGTGGAACTGAAGGACGACATCATGGCCCTCAAAGAGGAGATTGACGGTGTTCGCCGTGGCATGAGCGCCAAACTGCAGCGCTTGTGCAATGCCTTCGGGGAGCCCGACATCTACAATGCACCATAGTTTAGATGTCCCGACAGCATAGTATGCTTACTACTTAGGATTTTATTTTTTTAACAAAAACATTTGTTTTCTAAAGCTAGGTTAAATAATGTAAGCATCCCCATATTTTGATTTCAATAAAGTGAACTTACCGGTTTATCTAACACCGGTAAAGTTCCCCATTTTGTTTATTTTGTTGAATAAAAAATTCAGGAAACAAGTGTGGGGGAACATGTCCCCAAGTTACGAAATCCCGACATGAAAAAATAACGTTGCATATCAAAACACATCGCGACCGAATGAGCAAAACGACCCGACGAAACAGAGCCATAGAAGAGCCAATAGGAGGTCGGCTGAACCCTCTGGTCGGCCGACTTGTTTTCTGCACCGTAGAACTCCATTTTGCTCCTTAAAATCGGTTTGGATTCCCTATCCCCACATTTATGCACTACCCTACTGTTTGAGTTGATTTCATATTTTACATTGCATATCTAAAATGAATCAACTCAACAAATTGAAATAAAATTTGGTAGTCAAGAATTTGCTTAAGCTGAAAATTTGAATACTTTATATTTCAAATCATTACCTTGTTTATGATTCCCATAATTCAATAGGAAAAACACATCATCTAGGTATTTGACTAGTGTGATATGATAAATAAGTTCTTTAGAAATCATCCTTTTGCTTGAAATTGATTTTGACATTTGTAACTATTTGAAGTCTTGAACTTTGCCTAAATCTCTCATTGGAAATTTATATACCCACCAAGGCCATATGATACATTCATTGAAAACCACAAGCATATGCCACTTTTCTTTTCATTGAACTTTGTCAAACCCGTGACCCAATTGAGTGACATGCATGAACTTTTTGAATTGAAAACTCTTGTGCACTCCATTCATGCAAAATTTCTCACATTGAGAGTTTGCATCCATCGATTACCCATACGTCAAAAAGAAACTCCATACAATACAAATGAAAGCATCTCTAAAAATAAAAAGGAGTAGAAGACATGGCTACAAGAAAAAGAAAAAGCATCTACTCTAGAAAAAGAGTAAGAGTGCTAAAAAAAGTAGCCATTTTTCATCCTTAAAAGAGAGAAAATTCATGGGAGTTATCACCTCACCCCTCCGTTCCATTCATGTGCACAAGAATTTTCCCTTCACTTTGTTCATTGCATAAGTCTCTCATAGGATCAAGTTTTTGACTTAGTAACATATGAATTGCAAATGTGTGCCACATTCATTCCTACCAAGCTCCAGATATAGCCACTTTTAGTATAGGGACAAGAATTGGCAAAACATGCCATGGTGAGGACTCAAACACTTTGAGAGATTTGAGAGATTCCGATCGAGAAGGCAAGGGCAAATGTTCCTATGACTTTCAAATATAGCAATTGCCGAATCATTTCAGAAGAGAATGATCCAAGGGAACTTCTTTCTAACCGTTCCACTTTTCAAACACCCAAGATTGATGTGGTAGCCACATACACAAAGGGGATCCATGAATTCAGGTATAAGTTGAAATATCTAGTATCCTTATTTTCTACCGTATAGCAAATTCATGACAACACTCTAGTTCTTCTTGCCTTCACTCGAGGACGTGCAAAGGACTAAGTGCGGGGGAGTTTGTTGATGGTCCTTAAGTACCATGTTTTGAACGTCAATTCACCTCATAATGTGGATAAAAGAAACACAAAACATAGTGGTAGGGCTATCCACTAACCCAATTCCACAAGTGTTGGTGTTTATTTGTATGCAGGTGAATTATTACCCAAAATACCAAAACATGCAGGGATGAATCCATGAAAATGGATTTCAATTTATCAGGCGATGACACGTGGCAACACATGGATCAAATGGCCCACAAACAGAAGAATACGAGGAGATCCAACAGTGTTGCACCCATATACATCAAGGGGGCCCACCTGGAAGCCACCTAAAGGAAGCACTCCCCGAGGGGAGGCTTGACCAGGTCGGTCGAACCAGGGGTTCGGCTGACCCCTTTCTGGCACCAAACCCGGTCAAATGACACGTGTTGGCTCCTCCCGGCTCCCTGGAGTCAATGGTGACTGATTCACGCGTTAATTGTGGCGGGAATCGACCCTTCTCCACCTATAAATAGACCCCCTCACCTCACTTCTCACACACACCAAAAGTTGAGAATAGTGCTACAATCCAAAGGTTTAGAGTAGTCCTAGAGGCTACCAAAGTAGAAGGAGAGTGTGGTGAAGAGTCTAGGAGAAGGAGGCTTGAGCTTGTCAAGTCCCTCTTCTACACTTGTACCCCTACAAAGGTTTTACTCAATCAAGTAAGCCTTTGTGAATTCAATACAAGTTTGATCTTTTATTCTTAGTAGTTTGCACAAGTAGTTACTTATGGGTCCACTGCTTTAATTCATTAGAGGCTCTAGTTGTAGCTGTGTGTTCGAAACAACTAGAGTAGTGATTTAGAACGTAAGCGTGGTGCTTAGGTTATAAATAATAAGTGGATATCGCGTAGACGCACGAATTTAAGAGGTAGGCAGTAGGTGGTGACAGGCCTATCTGTCCTTTGTAATCCTCCATGTTTGGCTATGCCATAGGCTCTTGGCGGGAGTCGTCCTAGTATTGCTAGGAGTAAGCTCATGCCCGAAGCAAGCATCTACTGCAAACTACCTTGAATTAGGATCAATACTTTGAATTCCTCTCTGTTCCTTGCCTACCAAACAACATTGTGTCCTTGGGTGAGCTAGTTCAAAAGATTAGCACACACGTTCTTTGGATTCGATACCCTTGGGAATACTCTTTAAGGGGAAGTGCTACAACGTATTTCTGTGCGCTTGTTGATAACTCTGTGGTGTTAAGAAATACCAACATTCAACCAACAATATTCCCATAGGTATCGTATTGATCCCAGAGGAAGGCAATGGAGTAAAGTAAACACTACTCTTATGATCAAGCTTTTGGATGCTAATAAATTATCAAGACAGGGGTAACACTACGTAAGAAACCCAAATTGGAGACAAAGATGGGCGACATGCTCAAAGGAGGGAGTCTCTGATATGGTTAAGCGAGACGTGCCCGCTTCAGCGAGGATCTGACATGGCTCGGTTGAACGTACAAGGAGATGTGTTACAATAAAGCATGTCTCAGTTAAGTAGGTATCCGCGACGCGCCCTCGTCCCTGACAAATGAGAGATACTCTTCTGACAAAGCGCATCACATTTTCGCGAAAGAAATGAGACAGACTTCACAGAAAGCACGTCTCCTTTGTCTTCGGTTATAGACAGACATGAACACGTCTTTGAATGGTGAAACTCATTCATTCACATATGAACATACAGAATACTCATCATACAAATGAACACAAATAACAAATGCATTTATTAACAATATATTACATAACACAAGAAAAAAGTACTAGACACAAGAAAAGAAAAAACAACATAAACTAAAAACAACAAAAGAAAATTTAAATCCTACTCCACCTCCCCCTCCTCCTCATCCCCCGGGGGCCATCCGGCGCCAGTGCACTAGGAGCCCTGGCCGGCTGCTCCGGCTGCTCCGTCGATTGATCCGGCTGGTCTGGATCTGGCGGTGTAACCTCGCGATCGAGGTTCCTCGCCATCGCCGCCACCAGGATAATGCGGCCCTCAGCGCCTAGCACCTCGGCCAGCGTCTCAAGCATCCTCTGGAACCGGTCAAATAGCCTGTCGAACAACATCTCGAACAGCTCGTTGTTGAGCCTCTCGGGGGAGCGGCAACACCGTTTCTTGCACGGTGGCTCCCTCGGCAGGCTTGGCGGCAGAACATTGGCCATGGTGGGTTGTCTGCGTGGAGAAGACGAACGAAGAGAAGAGGAGAGATTGATGGCGCCTTATATAAGGTCTATGCAGAGACGCAAAGTGGAGACGCGCTTATCACCGAAATGCATTGCCTATGCTCGATGTCGCACTCTCCTCTGCTAAAAGGGAGACGCGCTCTTACGAAAAGAGTGTCTCCTATTACCCACGTCTCCTTTAGCTTCGTGATTTTCTCCATTTTGCTTTGGTTCACTGTTGATATCACACATCACAGAACTTAGAGCACATTCACTTGATAACTAAATCATTCACTTGTCTCAAAAATAATCAAAATCCTTCATGTTTGCAATTGCTTTCACACAGTTCACTGTCCACACAATGAACACACCACACATTCATTTATTGACACCGTTGAACACACAAGAAAATATTCATTCACAATAGTGGAACACAAAGTTGAACATAGATAAATTGTATTCATTAACACAATATATTACATAACACAAGAAAAAAGTACAAGACACAAGAAATGAAAAACATCAACTAAAAACAATAAAGAAACACTAAATCTTACTCCTCCTCCGACTCCTCTCACGGCGACTCCGGTACCGGTGCAACAAGAGCCTGGGTCGGCTGCGCCGGTTGCCCCGGCTGCATCGACGGTGCAACCCCAAGACTGACGTTGCTCTCCATCGCGGCCACCAAGTTTCTACAGCCCTCGGCGCCGAGCACCTAGACCATCGTCTCGAACACAATGTTGAGACGATCGGCCACCCCTGTGAGGGCATAGAGGTAATGGCTAAGGGTACCCAATCCAGTAAATTGTGGATGGGTACCCAGACCCAAGGAACTCATGATGCGAGACGTATTTTTGTACGCCTCTTGCGCCATAAGGAGGTGCTGCTCAGTGTTGAACCTATCGGGGAAGGTGCAACACAATTTTTTGCATGATGGCTCACTCGGCGGGCTTGGAGGTGGAACATTGGCCATGGTGGTGGTGGGTCGTCGGTGCAGAGAAGATAAAGAAGAAGAAATGGATGAGAGACGTGCTTGTGGAGAATTGACGGGTGATGGCATGTCATATATAAGGTCTGTGCGGAGTCGCCGATGGAGAGGTTGGTTTTCCGCGCATTGATAGAACAATGGGATGCATCGATACCGCCTCAAGGAAACGAAAATGCACTCTGATCACACGCGTCTCTGCACCACCGCCGCCGAAATTAAGTGCTCCGCAGTCCTCATGCCGCGCATCTCTCTTTCAACAATGGAAGACGCACTTTCATATAGCACGCGTCTCGCTTTAGTCTCTTGCGCGTCTCTCTTTAGTCTCGCACATCTCGTGTTTATCTTGCTCGTCTCTTCGCCTCCCGTGCTCCTTTACTAAGACCAACGCTTCTTTACTAGTCGACCAACTCTAGTGTGACCCCGCCTCTGTTCGCCATTGTCGTTGTCGTCATCGCCGTCCTCGTCGTTGTTGTCACTGTTCATGGCTGGGTTAGATATCGTCTTGGAGCACGGCCGACTGAAGGAGGAGCACTTGGCGTGGTGCAAGAACCATCCCATGTATGTACATATGACACACCGATCGCATGGCTGTATATATGTGGCTCTGCAATGGACTGATGAACTTAGTTGTAGTTTTGTTTTTCCGTCTTGTTTGTTTTTGGTATTTTCAATTTCTCTGCGTTGGATTTCTCTGTGAAGCCTGAATCGGGAGATTTATTGAAGTGACAGTGCATCGTCCCCAGTAAAGAAGGGGTAAGTCATGAAGAACAAGCACAATCGTATGAGTATAACCATCGTCCTCTTATTAACAAATTTCCTTTGTAGACTGACTGGGAAGGTGGTTACTACCCCCTGACAATCTCCTTTTTGGAGGACTATCCGTTGGTGCCTCCAAGATGCGCCTTTCCACGTGGTTTCTTCCACCCAAATGTCCATCGCTCAGGAGCACTCTGCATTGGGATTCTTGATCAAGAGACTGTAAGATATTATTTTTCTCATGTAATTAGTAATTGTTGCCGAACTTATTTGAACTGGTTTCTTATGTTTCTTAATTTGATATTTCGAAAGGGTGATGGACTGGTTTTACAATCAAAACTATACTACTTCAAATTCAACATTTGCTTCATCAGCCAAATGCGCCCGATGTTGAAAATGATTGCTAAAATCTACTATCAAGGTTAGACACTTCGTATTAGTGACCAACGTAGGTTATTCATTCCTCATTCGACATTTGTTCATTTAAGGAATGTCAATATTTTCAGGATCCAGAGGAACATAAGAGATGTGTTCGGGAGTAAGCTAGACGGTACAGTTTAGATTGATCGATGGGAGCATTAGGAATAAGTTTAGATTTGAAATTAGTTTAGAGGGCACGCAATGTGTATGAACTATGAAATTCATAGAGTTGCAAATTATCTCTGAATTGCAATGTCATTGCGTTTGTTTATCCTTGAATTCCAATTATATCCTTTAATTGCAATGTCATTGCGTTTGTTTATCCCTGCAACGGGCGCTCACGATGCCGCGCGAGTGGCAGTAGGGAGACGAGTGCATGAGAGACACACTTAAAAAAGGCGCGTCTCCGATTTCTGGGATCCGGCAAAACAGAGATGCGCCTTACTCCGACACGTTCTGATTCATGTTGAAGATCTTTTGTCCCACCTCGAAAAGTTGTGCGCGTTGCAACGATTATATAAGGAATTGCGCACAAATGCTAGTGGGACATGACCGGATGCCAAAAGATGTTGATTCTGGCTTTAGCACATCGTCGCGCATCTTTTGACATACTGGGTGCCCGTTCAGCGAAAAAATAATGCAAGACGCACCTTACCTGAGCGCATCTCTGATTTATGCAGAAGATCTTTTGCCCCACCTCGAAAATCTGAGCGCGTTGCAACGATCATATAAGTCATTGCGCATAGTTTCCAGTTGGACATGTCCGCATGCGAAAGATGTTGTTCGCATCTTTCGCATGTGGCGTGCCCATTCGGCCACAAAATAATGCGAGTCATGCGTTATATATGAATGTTTACAAATTTTGACCTATTTTTAGCTCTCGTGTGCTCTTTAGTAAAAATTTTCATGCAAAACTTACTCGCGCTCTCTCGACCAAAGGGAGATGCTGAAATGAGAGACGCGTGTTAGAGAGGCCTGTCTCTAAGTTTTGCTATTTTTATCTCCCTCACACTCTCTCCCAACACTTCATGAAAATTTGTAGCTCTCAAACTAGAAACTGCAGCTCCTGAGCACGCCACCGCTGTCCCTCTTCCTCAACTCGCTCTTCGTCATTATCACACTATCGCCGTTGACCCCGACCCCGACATTCGTCATCAGAGAGTGGAGCACGCTGGAGCACGCCACCTCGTCCCTTGTCCCCGGAGCATGCTGCCGCCTCCACTCCAACCTCGGTAATCGGTATGAGCACGCCGACGCCTTCACATAAGTGGAAATGTTCTTCCTATCCCCGGAGCATGTCGGCCTACTGTCATCAGAGAGTTGAGGAACCACCGCTCTGGCGCCTCTGCGAGCTCGTCCCGGAGCACGCCGCCGCCTCGTCCCCTATCCCTAGAGCACGCCTCCGCCTCGACCCTGCCCCCAGAGCGTGCATTTTAGTGATTTTATTGAATTTGAGGATGCCCAATGAAGTCTCAACGTTAATGAAGTCATTGACGCAAAGGGAGAATTTTCATTACGGTATACATTCATCTTCCTTGTTTATGTCCAATGCAGAAGTAATGTTGTATATAATGAATTCTGATTTGCAGACCCTAGAAACTGCAGGAACTGTGCTTGACACTAGCATTTGCCATCCCAGTGAGTTTGATTTCTATCTCTGCAGCGATGCTAGAATCAAGGTACCTATGCGATAATTGGTGTTTCTCTCATGAGTTTTTGATAGCAGGCTATTAATGCATCAGTGGAATGTAAATTGTTTATTATTTCAGGGGACAAGCACACCAGCTCACTACCATGTCCTTTATGATGAGAACAATTTCTCTGTTGATGCTTTGTAGTTGCTCACCAACTGCTTGTGCTACAAGTAAGCTCAGTTCTCCATTCACTAATAGTTCTTGTGTCTACTACAATTGTATACCAATTTGTTCCTAAGCCTTCAGATATTTGCTTCCTTATGTGACTGTTTAAGCGAATGTGACTGCAATTTGATTGTGTTTTATATGATTTCAATGATTTTATTGAATTTGAGGATGTCTCAGTCGGAGCATTAGAGTCTATGAAGGCTCATCGTTAATGAATTCATTGATCGGGAGCATTTTCATTATGGTATACAGGATTAGATGATGATAGTTATGATGTGTGTAATTAGTTACATTGTAATCAGGATGAACAATGTATTTGATTGGTCAATAAATTTGAGGCGTGATCTTTTTGGGTATACATATGTTCATGTATGTGTATGTTGCTGACACTGGCAATGCGGCTGCCAAATCCTAGCTAGCTCCATGATGCAGCCGGCAACCAAGGCAGGATAATCAGGGGTGGGGGGCACCTAATAGGAGACCCTGTCTGTAAACAATTCGCGATGAGCTGTAACAGAGAATGTCTCGAATTACCTAAATATAAGAGACAAGCTTCCTTAAAGCCCGTCTCAGATCAGTAAGCAAATCCTTGGGGCGCTTCAATAAAGAGTGTCTCAGATGAGTCAATAAACCTTCGACGCGCTATGTTAGTACTTGTCTCGCATGTATGCTGAGGAGCGACACGCACGAATCACGTCTCCAATGACATCGTAAAGATCGTCTGCTATGACTCAAAGAAAGGAGATGTGCTACCTTTGAGCGTGTCTTGCACTTTAGCTGATTGGAGACGCGCTTGCCGCACGTCTCTGATGACAACGTAATGCGAGACGCGATGACGGAGATGCACAGTTTGTTCTCTCCCTTATTCGTTCGGGCACGCCTCGGATGAGCTTTTCTTACGTAGTGTATGTTAATAATACATGGGTAGTGTGACACACACCTAAGCAATCTTTTCTAAATGGTAGATGAGTCCTAATGGAGGTTAGACTAAGAATCGGGGAGTCGCTCCTACGATGCTTGTAAGATACATATAGATAGCCTAGATTAGATACTAATGAGCACGTCAATGGTGAATACTTATGCTAAGTTGTTCAACACATCGGGCACAGGTTTACCCCTAGCAATACTAGGACGACTCCCGCCATGAGCCCGTGGCATAGCCAAATGTGGAGGATTACAAAGGACCGATAGGGCCATCACCACCTACTGCCTACCTCTTCAATCTGTGGGTCTACGAGACATCCAACGCTACTTATCTATCCTAGCACCATGCTAGCATATTAAGTAAATACCTTAAGAGCCATGGTACAAGCCATCCTAAGGCAATGAACTAAATCATCGTTGAACCAATGTTGATACATAACATAAGTTATTCATTTTAACATGATCATATCATAACTAATTAGACTATAGTGGGGGTTTCTAGTGTTTATCATGATAGATTAAGAGTGATATGGAATAATCATAAAGACTACTTGTACCACATACATGGAATCCACAATCAAACAAGAAACGCTTCATCCAAGTATATGAATAAAAGAAGACTAAAGATAATATCTTAATTATGCATAAAGTCACACATATAAGAAAACATACATGAGCTATACCTTTCTCAACTTGGACTTAGGACAAGAGGCTCTCCTCTCTATAGCCTAAATCCATTAAGGACTAAGAGAACTAGTGTATACAATAGAATGATGCTCAAGTGGTGTGTGTTGAAGTGAGGGGTGAGGGGTCCTATTTATAGGTGGAGAAGGGTCGGTTCCCGCAATGAAAAGCGTGCAAATCAGTCACCACTGACTTGTTAAAGCTGGGAGGAGCCGACACGTGGAAGCTGATCAAGTTTGGCGCCAGGACCAGGTCGGCCGAATAAGGGGGTCAGCCGACCAGATCTTTGCACCGTTTCGCGTGTGCTTTTTCCAGGTCACTGCCAGGTGGGTCCCATCCCTTCATATGGGTGCTACACTGTTGGATGGCCTCAGATACTTCTGTTTGTGAGCCATTTGATCCATGTGGTGCCACATGTCGGCGCTTGATTGGCTGGGATGATATTTTATAGGATCTGTCCCCTTGTTTCACTTCAATTCTTTATAAAATACCTGCATGCACCAATTTCTCCAAGTACAAGTGGAAATAGGTTAAATAGAAAGGTGATGTGTGCAAGAAATGATACTTCCGTCACATAATTGAGTTATATTGACGGGTGAAATTGGTATATAATAGCCGTCAACATTCATATATTAATTCACATGAGGAACAAGAATCATCATAAGGAATCAAAGTTTTTAAATAATTAATTTCTGATTCTAGTGATTCAATTTTAACAGCATTGTCCCTAAGTTTTTTGTCTCTTTTCTTAACTATAACAGTGGCACGAGAATAGCATCACACATTTCTTTGCAAGTGGGACATACCTCTTCATCATCTCCGTTGTCTTCTGTCTCCTCCATACTTGATCTTGAGTTGCCTGCCATGAAGCACATATTTGCCAAATTCTCTTCATCTTCATCACTTCTAATGTCCACATCACTCGAGCCAAGTTTTTGAAGTGCTAAGATAAAACTATTCACTGATTGACGACCTATAAAACCCTTCTCACGAGAAGTAGGACCTGAAAGGTTAGGGCAATCCGTACAAAAATGTCTTGTCTTACCACATTCGAAGCATCGTTCAGAACCGACACTTTCTCTCCTTCTAGTTCTCACATTTTGCAATACTTTCGATAATCGAGTGGAGATGAGTGCAACTTCCTCATCTGGAAACTCTTCAATATGTTCAAGGGTTAGAGAGGACAAAAAAGAAAGTGTACCACATGATGAAGATTGGCTAGAGCTAGGCATGTCACGTTGTGAAACAAATGCAAGAGACTTGTTGGGAATCTTACGTGATATTATGTCAATTTCTTGATTTTTAACTTGGAATATAGCACATCTAATGTAAGTGTACTCATGATAGTGGATTCATGAATAGGTGTAACTTTCATCTCCCAAATTAACAAGTACAAAGCACTTAGTAATTGCCTAGCATTCTCAGCATCCGAAAAATTAACGTTGACACTACACAAGTTGCTGAGAATTTTGTTAAAGTGTGCAAAGAGGTCATCGATTGACTCACCGGGTTGCATCTCGAAGCGCTTGTATTCTTTCTTGAACATGGCTTGTCTTACCTCCTTGATATTGTTGGATCCTTCATGATAATCACATAAAGCTTTTCAAACATCTTATGCAGATCGGAGGTGTGCAACTCGATCGAAGTCACTCTGAGTCAATCCCTGTATACTCAAGTTCCGCACCTTGTTGTTGTTGTCGACATCTCTCATGTTCGTAGCCGTGACTTGATCCTTTGGCGGCATGTCATTAGGCTTGTACACCTTTCCCATATTGTGAAGCCTTGCGCCTGGATGAAAGCCTCCATACGTGCCTACCAAACCTGAAAATCAATGTCATTAAATGCACAAGGTTTTACGGAGTATTTATCCATGATGATTAGTCAAAACACGTTCCAATCACAAAGACTAGACCACCGTGGCTGTGATACCAATTGTAGGATCGAAGAGTACGTGAAAAGCTACCAGAGGGGAGGTGAATGGTAGATAAAAACCTTTTTAGTGGGAGCAACGAAAACCCTTCAGTAGAAAATTGATCTGTTAAAGAAACAATGCGTGCGACTAATCTAAATGCAATCAATCGTGATTGTATTAATGCGACACTTCCCCCAGATCTACCAAGGAGAAGCACGCGGAGGTTCTTGTTCGGCAAGGCTTAGGCCTCAAACTAGTGTTCTAGCGGATGGAAGTACGAGATAGTGGTTTTTACGTGGTTCGGGCCACAAGGAGCATAACACCCTACTCTACGGTGAGTGGTATTGCTGGTATGTGTGTATGCGTGTGTGTGTGTGTGTATCGGGGATTTTGAGTCTAGTCCTTGTATCAGTGGCGGTCCGAGCTTTTATAACCAAGACCGGACGCCTTACAAGTGGGGTCCTGTGGCCTGACAGGTGGTCCGGGGGCGATCTCATCCTAAAAGATCTAAGGCTTCCCGCATAATCTTTCTCTCAGCGTGGCAGTGAAGACTCGCCGTCTTGCCGCCTCCCTTGTCAGTAGCCCATGCACCGCTGCTGACATTGGCAGGGGATGTCCCATCGGCCTGTCTTGTTGCCGCAAGCTACCCACTTGGCTATGTGGGGTAGGCATGCGGTACCTTCACTATGACGCGATTGGTCATAGCGGTCTCTAACCATTGGCGTGCTCCGCGTTGGGCACCGGAGGTGGGTGCACGTCTTCAATGTTTAACTTGAGCAGGGCGCACCATCCCTAGACACCCGCATCTTACCATCTGAGGTGAGCCGGGGGACACGCGGCAGCTCCAGGGCAGGTCTCTGCTGGGGAGGTTAGACCTGGTCCTTTATGATACGTGGCAGCTCTGGGGCTCGTCAGGTACGTGGCAGCTTCCGGGCCCTTTCTCTTGGGGGACTGCTGGTCCTTGTGCTCCGTGCCACGTGGCTGTTCCGGGGGTGCTCCCCCAAGGATGGGTGAGGTCCCGTCCCTACATGTGGCATCTCAGGATCCTGTCACACCAAAGAGGCCAAGTCCCATATTCAAGGCTTACGTGGCAGCGCCACAGCTCGATCTTGAGGGAGGCAGTGGCCTTGGCGCCTATAGGACACGTGGCGGCTCCGGATGTGCCTCGGTGTCTTCATGCTGTGTGCAAGGGTACCCCGTCTGCAGGGTACCGACAGTGATAAAAACTAGTATAGATTGTGAAGAATCAAGTAATGATAAAGTCACAACAAGAATGACGAGAAACCTTCAAGAAAAACTCAAGTTATGATCGAAAGATCGAACAAGGGTCAATCTATTCTACCCAAGTAAAAAACGAGATCTACAACACTGCAAAGAAACTTATGTACATCATAAGCCACAAATCCGATAACCGTGAAACCACAGATGATATATAATCCAGTTTTAAAGAGAACCCAAGAAGAATCACGTCAATTGGATCTGTAAAACTCGAGTTATGATAAAAACACCAAAGCAACGTAGTGTTGTGGAGATACTCGAAGAGAAAAACTTATCTGAAACATGTCAGGTGAACAAGGCACAAATGTTCCTTTAAACTATGAAATTTATTGATAAAAACAAAAGAGGAACAACCCAAAATCGTCTCACCACGAGCTCTGACCTCCCTTGCTTTTATAACCAGCCCTAAGGCCAACTCAATCCTAACTAGGACTCTAATCTTACTTAGTTTCAACCGAAACTTTCCATAACTGCTCAATACTCTTCTATATGCAGATAGAAGCAATCTTAAGACTTCCAAACACCATAGGAACGTATCCCACATTCCTAAAACAACTCACCTTCATGCTCACCATGAAATCTAACCAAAACAAACTCTAAACTTTCCATTCACGAACCATGACCACCTCAGCTGCAACCTGAGGCATAATCCAGCTGGTTGGACCTTTCTAACAAATTATTTACATCAACTTCTATTCATCATACATTGGAACCATGTTTCCATGTCCATGCACTCCTTGCACATGTGCAAACACCTTCCAAAAACGTCCATGATACCTTCATATGCATTGTTCTTGACCCAAACATGCTGCGTGCCCTCCCGATCAACTCAAGCACAATTCCTCCCGAACTTGGTTGTTGAGCCTCATCTTCTCCCTAGGACTAGTTCAATGGATCCCGTCACCAACCATGTCTTTACCTCAAGCAACACTTGCACATGAACAAACAACCAATTCTTTTGAGCACAAGTCCTTGACTTGACTCACATTAGTCCGATAACCACAACACCTTACGTGAGCACCTCACATGAGCATGTTGCAAACATAGCACGACAATGTCCACCATGGTCAGCCAAAACATATCAAAAACTTACTCCAAAAGTACTAATCAAATCTTCCCATTAGTGTAAAGCAAGTTTGAAACATTGCAAATGAAAAATGTAGCGGCCATAAGATTATTTCAGCACATAGAAAGTTCGAACAGTACAAAACAGCCGCTATGCATTATACAAGAAAAGTTCAGACATTCCAGAACGCAAAACACATGCAGATCACGTGCAGCAAATGTTCAGACATTGCAAAGTGTGTTTCTCAAGTATATTCCAAACTTTGCACGTAAACCTACAAGTTTAACATAATCGCCAATGTATTCAGCACACAGAGGTCTCACACTCACCCTTGGAATTCCCTCATCAATAGTTTCAAATGATGATTGGGAGTACCATGAGGATCATGTGGAGTATTAGGTTGTGTGCTATCGCCAACTTCTTGTAGAGTGGAGTCGCTCTGCTTAGTTTAGATTATCTTTTTGCTGCAATAGTAATAACTAGAGACTTGTAATTCAAGAACCATTTGATTATTGTAATAAGGTACGTATTTACTCTTGTGATGTGGTTATTTTTTGTATATCGTTTGTGATGCACTCGTGTATATGTGATGAACATCCTGGGCACACGTATGTGTCACACTTGGTTCATTTTCGGAACCGGGTGTTACGAATTGGTATCAGAGCCAGGTTGACCGTAGGACGCAACCTAGGTAGAACGGATACTTTAGAGCACATAGGAACACATAGTAACGGTCATAGTTGGTTGGTGTGCTGATTTGTATGTGATGATTGCTTGTGTGCTTGCGTGCTTAGTAGAGGATTGTGGGGTGCTTCGGCACTGGTCCACTTCTCTATATAGGCTTATATATATAGTTGCTAGTTTCATATCCCTTGATGCATATAGTTGGTGACGTTCTTCTCTCAAATTCTAAATCCTTCTATCTTGTACTCTTTTTCTTCATATGCCGAGGGTGACCCGCAAACAAAGGAATGCCGACGGTGATGAGAACAATGGGGCACTGGAGAACACCCCCCTTGGACCTGAAGCTACCAACCTTGAGCGCTTGTAGGCTATGTAAAATCATCTCATGCAAACCATGATGCAAATCTTGGGACAGCTGCAAGCCAACAACAATAACCAGCCCCACATGGCTCCACCACCACCACTGCCACCCCCATCACCTCATAACCGCCTGAGAGAATTTATGAGGACTAGGCCATCTACTTTTGCTCAAGACAATGATCCTATGGAAGCTGATGATTGGCTGAAATCTATGAAGAAGAAGCTTGCTATTGTCCAATGCAACGACTAGGAGAAAGTCCTTTTTGCCTCCCATCAGCTAGTTGGAGCAACTGCAGATTGGTGGGAAGCTTTTTGCAATGCCCATGCAAATCAGGAGAGAATCACATGGGCGGAACTCAAGGAGAGCTTCCGTTCTCACTATGTTCCTGAAGGTGTCATGATCTTGAAGAGACAAGAATTTGAAAACCTGAGGCAAGGAAGGTTAAGTGTGAGTGAGTACCTTCATAATTCACTCAACTCTCAAGGTATGCTCCAGAAGATGTTAATACGGATAGCGGGAAGCAATATTTGTTCATGAGGGGTCTAAATAATGAGATTCAAGTTCAATTGCTTAGTGGTGATAATGCAAATTTCCATAAGCTTGTAGACAAGGCTATTGTAGTTGAGAACAAGGTTCGTGAGATAGAGCAAGATAACAAGAGGAAGATGCCACACCAGGGATAGCCGCAAGGAAGCAGTGTTCGTCGCCGTTATGCACCACCAAATGCACCATATTACAACCCATCCACTCCTGTGTACCGTGATGCTATTCCACCCCGCCCAAATTAGCCATAGCAGCAACGCCCTTCTATGCAAGCGCCTAGCTATCCTGTGCCACCTGCACCACGTCCCAATATGGCAGCTAATGCTCAAAATTAGTTGCGCCTAAGTTTTCCTGGTACTACGGGCAGCAAGACGTGCTATGTATGTGGAGAGGCAGGACACTTCGCAAGTTAATGCCCTAACAGAAGCTATGGACCAATGAACAATGTGCTTAGGCCAATCTACCCACGACCGAATGGAGGAGCACCACAAGGAAACCGTGGATAGCAAAATTTTGCTCGTGGAAATGTGAATCACGTATCTACCGAGGAGGCCCAGCAAGCTGATGACTTCGTGATTGGTATGTTCCTCGCCAACTCCAACCCCGCGGCTGTATTATTTGATTCTGGATTATCTCATTCATTCATCTCATCAAAGTATGTCGCCAAGTATAATCTTCTATATCTGACATGAAGCACACTATGTTGGTAAAATCTCCTTATGGAGAGATGATAACAAATATAGTGTGTCCGAGGGTGAGCATTAAAATAAGAGCGGTAAACTTTCTTGCAAATCTGGTTGTCCTGGATTCCCAAGGGATAGATATAACACTTGGAATGGACTGGTTGGGCAAGTATAATGGTGTGATTCAATGCACCGAGAGGATTGTGTAGTTGACAAGCGAGCACGACACTTCCATCGAGGTTGAGACAGGCCAACCCACAACGGATAAAGCAAAGCTGAATATGTGGAATATGTGACATTGGAGGGTATCCCGATCGTTCACGAGTATCCAGATGTGTTCCCCGATGATTTGCCAAGTATGTCGTCTGATCGCGACATAAAATTTACCATTGATTTGATACCTGTAATAGCACCTATATCTAAGAGGCCGTATAGGATGCCTCCTAAGGAGTTAGCGGAGCTCAAAAAGCAAATTCAAGAGCAGCTAGAGAAGGGTTTTATATGCCCAAGCTCGTCACCATGGGGAGCACCAGTGCTCTTTGTAGACAAGAAGGATGGAATCCATAGGATGTGTGTGGATTATAGGTCTCTCAACGAGGTGATGATAAAGAACAAGTACTCACTGCCGCGTATAGAGGATTTGGTCAACCAAATGAAGGGTGCCTGTTGTTGATGGCTGTTATATACCAATTTCATCCGTCAATATAACTAAATTATGTGAAGGAATTGTAATTTTTTGCACACATCACCTTTCTATTTAACCTATTTCCACTTGTCCTTGGAGAAATAGTGCATGCAGGGAATTATTGCAGGAAATGAGGTAAAAGAGGGGGAGCAATCCTATAAAATATCATCCCAACCAATCAAGCGTCAACATGTTGCACTACATGGATCAAATGGCCCACAAACAGAAGTATCCGAGGCCATCCAACATTTTCACCCTATATCTATCAATGGGACCCACCTGGAAGCCACCTGGAGAAAACACAGGCCGTTTGGAGCCAAGACCATGTCGGCTGACCTGGTGGTTCGGCCGACCCCTTTCCGGTGCCAAACTTGGTCAGCTTCCACGTGTTGGCTCCTCCAGCTTGAAGAAGTCTGTGGTGACTGATTTGCGCGCTTTTGGTGGCGGGAACGACCCTTCTCCACCTATAAATAGGATCCATACCCTCACTTCACACACACACACACAACTTGAGTATTCATTCCATTTTATCCACTATTGTCCATAGGTTTAGAGGAGTTTAGGCTATAGAGAGGAGAGCCTCTAGTCCATAGTCCATGTAGGAGAGGAGTAGAATGAGTCTCCTCCCAATTCCTAATTGGGAAATGTACGGCTCTCATATTCCTAATTGTATTTGTGGCTTTGCTATTAATAAAGATGTTATCTTTAGTCTTATATTGTTCATATGCTTGGATGGAGCATTTCTTGTTTGATATTGGGTTCCATATATGTGGTAAGAGTAGTATTTATGATTATGCTATACCATTCTCATTGTATCATCATAAGCACTACAGACCCCCACTATAGTCTAATTAGCCATGACATGATTAGGTTAATATGAATCACTTATGATATGTACTAACATTGGTTCAATGATGATTTAGTTCATTGCCTTAGGATGGCTTGTTCCTAGGCTCTTAAGGTAATTACTTAATGTGCTAGCATGGTGCTAGGATAGATAAGTAGCGTTGGATGTCTCGTAGACCCACGGATTGAAGAGGTAGGCAATTGGTGGTGACAGCCCTATCTGTCCTTTGTAACCCTTCACGTTCGGCTATGCCACAGGCTCTTGGCGGTAGTTGTCCTAGTGTTGGTAGGGGTAAACCCGTGCCCGATGTGTTAATCAACTTAGCATGACAATTCATAATTAATATGATTATTAGTAACTAACTTAGGCTATGTATATGTATCTACCTAACTCTTAGCCTAGTCCCTCTTTACCTCATTTAACCCTTTAGGATAGAATGCTCTTGTGTGTGTCACACTACCAACTATCATTTCCCCATCCTTACTACAACCCTACCTAGGCCAACCTATCCTCTCCATTTGATGATTGCTTTGCTTCCACCTAGCCTTCCTTTGGGAGAATATAAATGACACCCTTGGAATACTCTTTTAAGGGGAAATGCTACATCGATAGTTTTCATGCGCTTGCGGACTTTCACCTGTGATACTTAAGAACTATCAACACCTGTATTTTCTCCAAAATTGACCTGCAGTATGGAAATTTCCAAATAAGGATTAGAGCATCGGATATACCTCAAACGGCTTTTTGAACACAGTATGGATCCTATGAGTACACCATTATGTCTTTTGGATTGACAAATGCACCTCATACTTCATGTACCTCATGAATAAGGTCGTCATGGAGTACTTCGATAAATTCATCGTGGTGTTCATTGATGACATTATGATATACTCGAGAAGTGAGGAAGAGCATGAAGAGCATTTGAGGCTCACATTGCAAAAATTGCGAGAACACCGTTGTATGCCAAATTCAGCATGTGCCAGTTTTGGTTACGAGAGGTATCATTTTTGGGACATGTCATCTCTCGAGGAGGAGTATCGGTTGACCCGAGAAAAGTGAGAGATGTGTTAAAATGGGTACCGCCACAAAATGTGAAGGAAATTTGGAGTTTTCTTGGAATGGATGGGTATTACAGCCGATTCATTAAGGATTTCTCCAAAATAGTGAAGCCCATGACTGAATTGTTAATGAAGGGGAAGACATCCCAATGGACTCAAGTTTGCCAAGAGAGCTTTGAGGAGTTGAAGAAGAGGTTGACAACCGCACTGCTGCTAATATTGCCAGATGTGAGCAAGAGCTTTGATATCTATTGCGATGCATCAAGACAAGGACTTGGGTGCGTGCTCATGCATGAAGGCCAAGTGGTAGCTTATGCATCGAGACAATAGAAGAAGCATGAGCAGAATTATCCTACGCATGACCTCAAACTTGCAGCCGTAGTGCATGCCTTGAAGATATAGATACATTACATTCTTGGTTATAGGTGTGATATTTACACGGATCACAAGAGCCACAAGTACATATTCACACAAACGGACTTGAATTTGAGGCAACGGAGATGGTTGGAGCTCATCAAGGGTTATGATGTGGGAATCAACTATCCCCCGGGGAAGGCCAATGTAGTGGCCAACACCTTGATTTGAAATGGAGCAAGCCACCAACTCACGGTTCGGGAGTTGCCATTGGAGCTATGTAAGGAGTTTGAACGGTTGCATCTTGGGTTCATTAATGAGATGGGAATGATGGAGTTAAATCCGACCCTAGACCAGGAAATTCGAGAAGGTTAGACAAAGGATGGGGAAATACAAAAAATCAAAGAAAACATCCAAGAAGGGGGAGAATTCAGATTTGATGAGGATGACCATGGCACTCTATGGCTTGGGACAAGAATTGGTGTGCATAATGTGAAGCAAATTTGCGAGACAATATTGAAGGAGGCACATGACTCACTTTACTCCATTCATCCTTGTTGTACGAAGATGTACAAAGACTTGAAAGTGTGCTACTAGTGGGATGGCATGAAAAAGGACATAGCTGAATATGTTGCATTATTTGACACGTGTCAACGAGTGAAGGCTGAACATCAACGGCCAGATGGACTATTTTAGCCATTGAAGATACCGAAATGGAAGTGGGAAGAAATCGGTATGGACTTCATATTTGGATTACCGCGAACTTAGTTCGGCTATGACTCTATATGTGTTGTCGTGGATCGATTGACAAAATCTGCTCATTTTATCCCTGTCAAGACTAGGTAAACCGCGGCACAGTTAGCAGAGTTGTATATGGAGAATATCGTGTGTCCGCATGGAGTTCCGAAAAGGATAGTCTCGAACCGAGGTTCTCAATTCATGTCTAGGTTCTGGGGGAAACTACACGAAGCTATGGGTACCCGGTTAAATTTTAGCTCCGCATATCACCCGCAGACGGATGGGCAAACCGAGAGGACAAACCAAATATTAGAGGATATGTTGAGGGCTTGTGCTTTGAAGTATGAACGCAGCTGCGATAAGAGCTTACTATATGTTGAATTCTCATATAACAATAGTTACCAAGCCAGCTTGAAAATGTCGCCCTATGAAGCACTATACGGAAGGAAGTGTAGGACACCTTTATTTTGGAATGAAACAGGAGAGAACGAAGTGTTTGGACCTGATGTGCTACAAGATGCTGAAAAGCAGGTTCAATTAATACGTGAGAACCTAAGAGCTGCTCAGTCATGGCAAAAACGCTATGCGGATAATCAGCGAAGAAATTTAGCTTTTGAAGTTGGATACTTTTTGTATCTCAAAGTGTCACTTATGCAAGCTCATAAGCGATTTAATGTCAAAGGCAACTTGGCACCCCGCTGTATCAGACAATTCAAGTTTTTGGACAAACGTGGAGAAGTGGCATATAGGTTGGACATGACAGCACATCTTTCTGATGTCCATGATGTATTTCATGTTTCTCAGCTTAAGAAGTGCTTGAGGGTACCAGTTAGAACAGGTACTCATGGATGAATTGGAGCTAAAGGCAGATTTAACTTATGCGGAGCAACCGGTTAGAATCTTGGAAACAAATGAGAGTCACAAGGAACAAGGTGATTCGATGGTTCAACGTACAATAGAAACACAATACTGAATCTGAAGCAACTTGGGAGCTGGAAGAATATCTCAAGAGAGAATTTTCCTATCTTTTTCCTTCTATGTTGAATCTCGAGGGCGAGATTCATTTTAAGGGGTGTAGGTTTGTAACACCCTCATTTTCATCCATCATGCATTGCATTCATTCTTAGACATGTCTAACATAATGCAACACAAAAAGGAACAAGATTAAAATGAATTAGAACCAAAACAACAATTAAAAACCTAGCTTAGTACGGACTTGTCCGTATTGGACCCGGACTAGTCCGATTTAGCTATTGTTGTCCCCTAGACTTTTCCGCTAATTGCTATGGATTAGTCCAAAATCATTTTTGATGTTTTCTGAACTTGTCCCTTGATTTTGCGGACGAATCCGGTTTTGTTTCTCTTTCCGTTTGGACTTGTCCGTTGCATATACGGACTAGTCCAATGATTGCCGCTGAAAATTCCTAAAAACTTGGTCCGGGTTAGAAACTGGAAAATCCCGGGCTTGTCCGGCTTGACACCAGACTTGTCTGATTGACTTTTTCATCTTGAACAGATTTGTCTAGCTTTACACTGGACTTTTCTGTACCTAATCAGACTTGTCCGGCCTCACTACAGACTAGTCCGGTGTGTAGGGTTTCAACTCGGATTCTATTTTTCCTCCACGACGAGTTATTGGGTAATTGCGTTAGTTGGGCCCAAGAACATCGTGCCTCACCCCTGAGGAGACCAAGAGGGACTCTACCCCAACCTGTACTTGTTTACACTGCATTATACTTGGATTCCACCCTAACGCTACAACCTCTCCTCCTATATACTACACACCCCACCACTCACCCTTTACCCCTTTGCCACATTAGACGAATCCCAGCGCTTGCTCTCTTCATAGCCGCCGCTCTTGAAGGGAGAAGAAGGAAGGGAAGGGATGGAAGAAGAAGGAGAGGAAAGAATCAAGCAAGATCATCATCACTGCTGCGATCTTATTCATCAATTATTTGATGTCAACTTTCTTCTTCATCGTATCTAAATGTCAAGTTCTCGCGTTCCATCGAAGTACTCAACCTTTGAACCCTAGGATTTGCGGTAAATACCTTAGATCCATTTTTGTACGTCAATTATGGTTCCATTTTCAACTCAAACTACGCTCTAGTTGGAAATTCGCTAAACCCTAGTCTTAGCAGACTTGTCCGTTTCACTCCGGAGTAGTCCATTGAACTTTCTGGTCCAAAGCGGACATGTTCGGCCCATGGTGCGGACTAGTCCGGTCCTTCAATTCTGGAATTACTGGAACTTCTTAAGTTTTCTCCTTAAAAACTCGAAACTTGCTCTAGCATGGAAAACTTAATTGTAACTAGTTAGTGAGCAACAATAGCAACCTGGTAACATGTATTACATCATAATTGCATCATTCGTGCATGTTGTGGCATATTGAGTACTATGTGAGAATTTATTGATTGTAATATTTGTTTTGCATGTTTGTCATGCGAATAGAAGGTAACGCTCTAGAGGGTGCTTACGAGGACCTTCAACACCAGAACTTCGAAGTTATTGATCCAAACCAGCCTCAAGAGAAAGGCAAGTGTCCTTGAACATTTTGATCCTGTTTTGAAATGTTTTGTTTGCAAAACTGCATGCTTGTGTCAAATTGATGGGAAACCCATTATAGGAGTTTACTAGACCTGTATGACCATTGTTGTTGCTTGGGATATATTGTAGAGAGTCAGGAAGTGTATTTTACAGTTTTCTTTTGCTTAACTTAATTGGGATTGAAAAATACCTAAATGACTCATTATGAACTAATGGACTATGTGATTTGATGATAATGATGATTTAAGCAACATGGGACTTGGGAAATCTAAGCAAGCATGGGTTGTGGATTGGGTTGGATGATATGGTGGTTCAACTTGCCTTAGATTTAAGGACCGGTTCATGTGAGAATAAGCCAGTACAACAGTGCCACCACAAGGCCAAGTACGGGCGCAGTGTAGCTGAATATTTAGGTGTACTGCTGGTATTGTATGGACCATAGGATGATATGAGGAATGGGATTTGAGGAGGGCTACCCTGGGATCTGCGACTCGTGGGTGGGAGAATGGAGATTCAAGCCTACCGGTGAAACCTTAGTGGGTCTGTACATACTAGTAGTCCCTTTTGAAAGGCTATTTTGTGATCTATTGGCCACACACCAACGGAAATGTGATAAGGCATAATGGAGGTTCTTAGTCACTGAAAGGTGATAAAATCACGAACATGTAGGTAAAGTGGTACAAACTCTGCAGGGTGTTAAAACTATTGTGATAGCCATGCTCCCGGTTATGAGCACCTGGACACCTTCCATGATTAGAGTTGTAATTGGGATTTGGGATGGTTTCGAATAAGGTTATGGTTTGAGTTATGATAATGGAACATGGCTGGTTACGAAGGTGAGAAATTGGCATACGGATGGTTATTAAATTGAGGGATGAGGTATGATGGTCATTGAAAATGATCGTTATAATTTATGATGTGTACTAGGGATATGCTGGGAATTGAACTCACCCGGACATTTTAGGTTGTTTTTACATAATTTATGAATTTAAATGTACTTTTATGCAACTATCCATTTATTATCATCCTTGTTTTTAGCTATAGGTCATATTTTCCACACTTTCTGAGCGACATGTACTCAACCTTGGAATTCCCCCACCAACAGTTTCAAGAGATGCTTGGGAGTACCATGAGGATAATGTGGGTATTTGTAGGACCGAAGAGCACGTGAAAAGCTACTAGAGGGGGTTGAATGGTAGATTTAAAACTTTTTCAGCGGAAGCAATGAAAACCCCTTGGCAGAAAAATGATATGTTAAAGAAATCGTGTGTGAGACTAATCTAAACGTGTTTTACCATGAAAAAAGTGATAGATATAAGAGAGAATAAAGTCACGAGACGACACAACAAGAATAACTCAAATCCGTCGAGAGAAACTCATGTTACGATCGAAAGATCGAACAAAGGTCAATCAGTTCTACCCAAGAAAAACAGTTCCGGAACACTGCAAAGAAACTCGTGTAGATCAAAAACCACAAATCCAATGATCGTGAAATTTTGACAGTTGATAGAAAATTAAGTTGTGAAGACAACCCAAAAAGAATTACATCAATCAGATCTGTAAACTCGAGTTATGATAAAACCACCAAAGAAAGGTAGTGCTGTGCAGAAACTCGACGAGAAGGACTTGAAGAAAACATGTCGGACGAACAAGGCACAAAAGTTCCTTTCAACTATGAATTTATTCAATAGAGAACAAGTGGAACAGCACAAAAGTCAGTCACCATGAGCTCTGGCCTCCCTTGCTTATATAACCAGCCCTTAGGCCAACCCAAACCTAACTAGGACTCTAATCCTACAAACTTCACGAATCAAAACTTTCCATAACTGCTCAAGACTCTTATATACGCAAATAGAAGCAATATTTAGACTTCCAAACACCTTAGGAACGTATCCCACATTCCTAAAACAACCCAAATTCGTGATACACACGAAATCCTAACATAACCAGCTCAAATCTTTTCATATTTGAGTCAAACCCGACTCAGCCGCAGCCTGAGTCCATAACCTAGTCGGTTGGACCTTTCTGACCAATTATTTACATCTACATCTCTTCATCACGCCTCGGAACCATGTAGCCACGTCCATGCACTCCTTGAATACATGCAAACATCTTCCAACGACGTCCACGGTACCTTCATATGCATTGTTCTTGATTCAAACATGCTGCGCAACCTCCCGATCAACTCAACCATAATTCCTCCCGAAATTGGTTGTTGAACCTCGTCTTCTCCCTAAGAATAGTTCAATGGATCCCGTCACCAGACATATCTTGAAATCAAGCAACACCTGCACATGAATAAGCAACCAATACTTTCGAGCACAAGTCCTCGACATGACTCTCGTTAGTTCCGAAACTACAACATCTTACGTGAGCACCTCACATAAGCATGTTGCAAACCATAGCAAAATGATATCAGCCATATCAACCAAAACGCACCAAAAACATAGCAAACGAATACTAAGCAATCTTTCGAAACAATGTAAAGCAAGTTTGAAACATTTCACAGTAAAAGCAGAACTATTGCAATCAAGCTTCGAACCGTGCCAAAGCTAAGCGGACCTTGAACCGGAGCTTACCAAAGCTAGCAGGATCTAGCGCCGGAACTTACTAAATCTAGCAGGACCTAGCGCCGGAGCTAACCAAAGCTAGTCGGACATAGCGCCAGAGCTTACCAATGCTAGTTAAAGAAGTCAGACCTAGTCAAAGCAAGTCGGACCTTGCCGGAGCTACCCAAAAAAAGCCGGACCTATCGTCGGACCTTGCTTGAGCTCGGACCTAGATGATAAAGGTGTTTTGGTAGTATTCAAAACTTTTATCTCCATAGCCAATGTATTCAACACACATAAGTCTCACGATCTCCCCCTTGATGAATGCATTGGCAACACCACTTAAAATCCGAGCATTGGCTTATTTTCATGAAAGTTTTGAAAACAATTTCTCTCCTTTATACATATTTCTCCCCCTTGCATACTTCTCCCCCTGAGAAGAATCGTGCAATTGTGCTAAAAACACTTGTGAATATGTGCAATGTGTGATCAATTTCTCCCCCTTTGACAATGTATTCAACAAGGTACAAAAGAGAAATTTTAATTGTTATGAGCATATTATAACATATACATATAAAACAAAGCTCATCCAAGTCATACTATAAAGTAACTTACAATATCACAAGAATGAGATACATAAAGTAGTGTAAGCCATGCTAGAGATCAAATGTAATTTTCAATTTAAGCAAGTCATGATCTCACAAACTTACCTATTTCAATAACTGAAAGCATGACACTTGTTGCTGCAATTTT
This sequence comes from Tuctoria greenei, assembly GCA_036927565.1. Lineage (NCBI taxonomy): Eukaryota > Viridiplantae > Streptophyta > Magnoliopsida > Poales > Poaceae > Tuctoria > Tuctoria greenei. The sequence continues at coordinate 76,554,537 of JAYESD010000012.1, forward strand.
TCTTTAAAGCACAAATTTTTAACATATGACATTTGTAAGAGATTATATGCCGCATCTGCCTTACTCTAACCAACCAAGCCAAGCCTATGTCATTTGACAATCAGAAGCTTAAGGACATGGTTTTAGTCATACACAACTTCTTCCAAGTTCATATCTAAGTGCAATGATAAGCGATCTCAAAATAAGAAGGGAGATGCATGCATTTTCTCTTGATATTTTTCTCAATTTATATTTGTTCATAAAAACTCAACATGTGAGTTGATTACTTGATTAATTATTTATGATTAAAAGCACTTGTGAGCATGCAACAAGTTCAAAACAGCAAGAAAGTTTGACCATGACCAGATTTAGTGTAAGTAATTATTCCAAGTACTAGACATGGCAAAAACTACAAAATGTATAACACGAGTAATGTAGTAAGAAATTTCAGCGTGTAAAAGGAATCACAAAGTCATATATGTATGAAATACTATGCTCATATTATTTTTAATTTTAGATTCACACATAGACTTCTCAAGTTTCAAAACTCCCCCTCAATGTAAGGCATGAGGATGCATAACCCCTATTTCACTACGAATGAAAAAAAAACAAGTGAAATTCAAAGGTTTTGTGAAGCAAAATGTTTCCTTTTTCAACATTATCACGGAGAAAGTGATACCTAATGTCAATGTGCTTAGTTCTAGTATGTTGCACGGGGTTTTTAGCAATGCAAATGTCACTAGTGTTATCACAAAATAGTGGAACACTATCTAGATCAACCCCATAGTCCTTGAGTGTTTGAACAATCCAAAGAATTTGTGAGCAAGCACTAGCAGCAGCTACATATTCAGATTCAGATGTCGATTGTGCAACTGAGTTTTGTTTTCTAGAGGACCAAGCAACAAGTGAATTACCAAGAAAATGACAAGCACCGGAAGAACTTTTCCTATCAATTCTACAACCCCCAAAATCAGCATCCGAAAAGCTTTCAAAGTAATGGTTGAGGAAGAAGGAAGAAAAATACCAAATTCTTGAGTTCCATGTAAGTACCTGAGAATCCTTTTGAGGGCTTTACGATGTGAAGCATGTGGGGAGGCTTGAAACCATGCACAAAGACATACGCTGATTTGTATGTCCGGTCTTGATGCCGTGAGGTACAAAAGTGATCCGATCATGCTTCTATATTCTTTTTGCTCCACGGTTTCACCATCTTCATCAAGTTCAAGTGTTGTTGCTGTTTTTGTTGGTGTCCGAAGAGGCTTGCTTTTGTCCATGTTGAAGCGCCTTAGGAGGTATTTTGTATACTTTTTTTGATGCACAAAGTTACCGTCCTTGGTTTGCTTGATTTGCAGCCCTAAAAAGTACGTGAGTTCTCCCAACATACTCATCTCAAATTCTGAACTCATCATAGCTGAAAACTTGGACACAAGATCATGAGAAGCACAACCAAAGATAATATGATCCACATACACTTGAATGAATAATGAGTCATTGCCATGCTTAAGCACAAAAAGAGTGTTATCAACCTTGCCCATGGTAAACCCCTTTTCAAGTAAGGATGTTTTTAACCTATCATACCATGTCGAGGGGCTTGATTGAGACCGTACAAGGCTTTGGACAGTTTGTAAACATGATTAGGAAAATCTGGATTTTCATAACCCGGAGGTTGTTTGACATAAACCTCATCATCTATGTAGCTATTAAGAAAAGCACTTTTAACATCCATTTGATATACCTTAAAACATTTAGATGCAGCAAAAGCTAACAAAATTCTTATGGTTTCTAATCTATCAACAGGAGCAAAAGTTTCATCAAAATCTAGACCTTCAACTTGAGTGAAACCTTGAGCAACCAACCTAGCCTTATTACTAACCACAACCCCATCCTCACTTTGTTTATTTTTAAAAACCCATTTAGTTCCAATTAAAGTGTGACCTTGAGGTGGAGGTACAAGTTTCCAAACATTATTTCTTTCAAAATTTTCTAACTCTTCTTGCATGACAATAATCCAAGATTCATTAGTGAGTGCGTGAGATATATCTTTGTGTTCAAAAGAAGCAACAAAAGCAAAATGAGCATGAGAGTTTGGATCGCGAAACCTGGACCGTGTAACTCGTTCGTGAAAGTTTCCAATAATTTGTTGTGGAGGATGACTTTTGAGAACCCGAAGGGGAGTGGACACTTCACAATCTTCTTCTTCTTCATGTTCATCACAAATCGATGAGCTTGTGACTTGAGGAAGATCTGTACCAGCAATGGTAGTCGTCGGTGCTGGCTGTGAATCAAAATCAGGAGCTAGAACAATGTCATTAGTTGCTGAATTTTCGGGCAGCAGCACTACTTCTTCCTCATCTTCAACGAAAATGCTCTCCCCCTGCGGATACGGATCTGGACCTGCAATGTTTGAGCCAGTACCTGTGCTAGCTTTATCAAAAGACACCTCACAAGTCTCCACAATTTTGTTAGTTTCAAGTAAAAGCACACGGTAGCCTCTAGCATGAAATGGATAACCAAGAAACATGCCATCAATGGATCTAGGTTCAAATTTATCAAGATTATCATGTTTATTAACAAAGCATTCGCAACCAAAGACCCGAAAGTGTGCAACACTAGGCCCATGTCCAAACCAGAGCTCATATGGTGTTTTACCTATCATAGCGCGCAAAAAACACGATTTGATACATAACAAGCGGTTGCAATCGCATCAGCCCAAAATTTCCTAGGAGTTTGATATCCATCAAGCATAGTCCTAGCCATCTCAACTAAGGTTCTGTTCTTTCTTTCTACAACACCGTTTTGTTTGTGAAGCCCAGTTCCTAAAATGAACCAAGCTAACGCATATGTGTGCCCAGGATGTTCATCACACATACACGAGTGCAATCACAAAAGAGTATACAGAAAATTACCACATAACAAGATTAATTAACCAAATTTTATTACACAAACCATATTATCCTCGAATACAAGCTCTAATAAATATTAATGACAAGTTCAACTAATGCAGCAGAAATAAACTAATTAAGCAACTAAGCAAACTAAGCATAAGCAATAGGGTATATATGCGCAGCTCCAATCAACACCACAGGCAAAGCTGACGGTAGACACGGCCTAGAACTCCGCATTATCGCCATTAAAATCCCAGTCCTGACCTGCAACTGTTGGGGTGGGGATTGCAAGAGTGAGTACATGTCGTACTCAGCAAGTGTGGAAAGTATGACATGTGGCTTATTCAAATGTCGACAATAATAATGGTAAAGTGCTGAAAAGTACATTAAAACATTTGGAAAGCAATACATTACATGTATGTGAAATAAACCCATCATAATCATAAGTAATACCATAATACCAAACTGAATTCATTACCATCATCAATAATTCCAGATTTCACCATCGTCAATAATCATATTCAATACCAGAAATTAATCCGTAACCATCCGTAACCATTACCAGACCATAACCATCCCAAATTCCAATTTCCCTCTAATCATGGAAGTTGTCCAGGTGCTCATAACCGGGAGCACGACTATCATGATAGTTTTAGTTAACTCTGCAGAGTTTGTACCTCTTTACCCACGTGTCCGTGATTTCATCACCCTTCGGTGACTAAGAACCTCCCTTATGCCCATGACCTGTCGGTCACATTACACACTTCCGTTGGTGTGTAGCCAAGAGATCACAAAATAGCCTTTACAAAGGGATTACTAGCCTATTTAGACCCCACTGAGGTTTCACCGGTGGCGATGTCTCCCGCAAAGCACATCTTCAACCAAGGGCCCCCTCTTGAGCCATTCAGATCCCAGGATAGTCCCACCAATCATCAACAAACCCAATCCGACTACCCCTTCCCCGAGCATCCACAATGGTCCAAACAGCACTAGCAAAGCCCTAATTAATCAGCTATGCTGCACCCATACTTGGCCTCGTGGTGGCACTGTAGTCCTGGCTTATTCTCGCATGAACCGGTCCTTAGATCTAAAGCAAGCAAACCACCATAACATCCAACCCATCCACATACCAGGCTTGCTTAGATCATCCATTACCATACCATGTTTAACCAGTTCATGTTAACCATAATCTCATCCATGCATAATTAAATTGAGTGATATAGTTGTTTCCCATCCCAGTTGATTAAGCGAAGCAAAAAGGTAAAAACCCTTCCCGACTCTCTACCATAAATTCCAGGTGACAAGGGTGGTTTAACAAATCTAGTAAACTTCCTACCATAGGATTTCCCATCGATTTGACACAAGCATGCAGTTTTGCAAACAAAACATTTATTTTAAAACAGGATCAATATGCTTCAAGGACACTTGCCTTGCTCTTGCTGTTGATTAGGGTCAAAGCCTTCAAACTCTTGATGTTGTAGATCCTCCGCGGCACTCTCTAGCGCAAATCCGTCTAATCCACACAATAAACATACAAGACAAGAAACACAATCAAAGAGTGCACAAATATTACTCAATATGACATGACATGCATGATTGATGCAATGCAAGGTAGAACTTGTCACTAGATTGCTTTTAATGATCACTAACTAGCTCTAATAGATTTTAACAAGTTTATACAGGTTTGGATTCGATTAGATCAAATTTTAGAATTAATTCAACACAATTTAACCAGAAAGATCGGACTAGTCCGCAAGGGATCGGACAAGTCCGCACTTGACGAGATCAGCAAATTAGGGTTTTCTAGATCGACGTGAATTTTGAGATTAGGGGTTGAATTCACATAAGGAAAAGAGAATAGAAGGTATACCAGGTGTTTAGACCTCCAATGAACCAAGTAACTTGAAGGTAACACTTGGATCATGATGATCTAGGGTTGGTGATGAACTTGGAGATGAATTGGTGGTGAAGGACGAAACTTGGTGGAGATCTTGATCCTCCTTCGTTTCCTCCTCTTCTTCTTCTTGTTTGGGATCTTCTCCTCCCTCCTTGATAGTGGCTCCCCACGAACTAGGGTTTGGGTGGGTGGAAAAGTGGCAAATAGATGTCAAACCAAGGGGTGGGGTTGTTTATATAGATGTGGAGGCTAGGGTTAGATGGATTTCGAGTTTAGGATGAGTAGAGGCCGGTTTAGAGTCCCACATGGGCTCTAAAAGAGTTGGGCACGACGTCCCTAGGCCCACTTGACGTGAAACCCAAGAAACAAGTCGTAAAATAAAAGGTCAATCTCGGAGTCACGAAATATCGGACAAGTCCGGACAGGACCGGACTAGTCCGAAGTCGTCCAGAGAGAAAATCGGACAAGTCTGGCCTAAAATCGGACAAGTTCGATCTTAGTCAGAAAGGAAAACGGACAAGTCCGCTGGAACACCGGACTAGTCCGAAAAAGTCCAGGGACTTAGCAAATCTTCAAGGATTCATGGAATACCGGACTAGTCCGCACAAAATCAGACAAGTCCGAAGTTGTCCAGAGGCAAATATCGGACTAATCCGCAGCAAAAACGGACAAGTCCGTTTTTAGAAAGAGAGAAATCGGACTAGTCCTCAGCAAAACCGGACTAGTCCGCACTTTCCTACAATTTTAAGCGCAGTTTTGCTCCAAATCAATTTTAACTCGTTCCTCTTGTTATGGGTTAATGTTAAACATGTATATGAGTGCATGCAGGGCATGATGCATGAAAATGAGGGTGTTACAAACCTACCCCCCTTAAAATGAATCTCTCCCTCGAGATTCGACGCGGAAAAGAAGAGATAGGGAAATTCCTTCTTGAGATCATCTTCTAGCTCCCAAGTTGCTTCTTTTTCGGTATGGTGCTTCCATTGGACTTTACACCATCGAATCACCTTGTTCCTTGTGACCCTCTCCTTGGTTTCCAAGATTTTGACCGGTTGCTCGGCATACGTCAAATCTTCCTCTAGTTCCAATTCTTCCATTGGCACTTGATCTTCCGGTACCCTGAGACACTTCTTGAGTTGGGAAACATGAAACACATCATGTACGTCTGAAAGATGAGCTGGCATCTCCAACTTATATGCTACTTCTCCTCTTTTGTCCAAAATCTTGAATGGTCCAATATAACGAGGTGCGAGCTTGCCTCTTATGTTAAACCTCTTATGACCTCTCATTGGTGACACCTTGAGGTAAACAAAATCTCCTATTTCAAAGGCTAATTTCCTTCTCCTATTGTCCGCATAGCCTTTTTGCCTTGATTGGGCAGCCCTCAAGTTTTCACGAATTATTTGGACTTGCTTCTCGGCTTCTTGCAACACGTCCGGACCAAATACTTGAGTTTCTCCTGCCTCATTCCAGAATAAAGGTGTCCTACACTTCCTCCCATAAAGCGCTTCATATGGTGACATTTTCAAGCTTGCTTGGTAACTATTGTTGTATGAAAATTCTGCGTATGGCAAGCTTTTGTCCCAGCTTTTCCCATTCTTTAAAGCACAAGCTCTTAACATGTCCTCCAAAATATGATTGGTCCTCTCGGTTTGTCCATCCGTTTGAGGATGATATGCTGAACTAAAATTCAACCTCGTTCCCAAAGCTTCATGCAATTTTTGCCAAAATCTGGAGGTAAATTGAGAACCTCTATCCGAGACTGTTTTCTTAGGGACTCCATGTCGACACACAATATGCTCCATGTATATTTCGGCCAATCGTGCAGCTGTATACTTGGTCTTCACAGGGACAAAATGAGCTGACTTGGTTAAGCGATCCACAATTACCCAAATTGAGTCATACCCGGACTGAGTACGTGGTACCCCAACTATGAAGTCCATACCAATTTCTTCCCACTTCCATTCCGGAATCTTCAACGGTTGCAATAATCTGGCTGGCCTTTGATGTTCCGCCTTGACTCGTTGGCACACATCACATAATGCTACATATTCAGCTATGTCCTTCTTCATGCTATTCCACCAATAGCAAGTCTTCAAGTCTTTGTACATCTTCGTACAACCGGGGTGAATCGAGTAAGGCGAGTCATGTGCCTCCTTTAATATTGTTTCTCGAATATGCTTTACATTAGGCACAACGATTCTCTTTCCAAGCCATAAGGTACCATGTTCGTCTTCATCAAATCTGAATTCTCTCCCTTCTTCGATTCTTTCCTTGATTTCCTTGATATCCTCATCCGTGGTTTGTGCTTCTCGAATTTCTTGCTCCAAGGTTGGGTTTAACTCCATCATCTCCATCTCATTTACAAACCCGAGGTTCAACCGTTCAAACTCCTTACATAACTCGAATGGTAACTCTCGAACCGTGAGTTGATGACTTACTCCCTTTCTACTCAAAGCATCGGCCACTACATTGGCTTTTCCCGGATGATAGTTGATTCCCACATCATAATCTTTGATGAGATCTAACCATCTTCGTTGCCTCAAGTTCAGATCCGTTTGGGTGAAAATATACTTCAAACTCTTATGATCCGTGTAAATTTCACACCTATGTCCAAGAATGTAGTGTCTCCAAATCTTCAATGCATGTACCACGGCTGCTAGTTCAAGATCATGCGTGGGGTAATTCTGCTCATGTTTCTTCAATTGTCTTGATGCATAGGCGACCACTTGACCTTCTTGCATCAATACACATCCAAGTCCTTGTCTTGATGCATCACAATAAATGTCAAAACTCTTGCTTACATCCGGCAATACCAAAACTGGGGCTGTTGTTAACCTCTTCTTCAACTCCTCAAAACTGTTTTGACAAGCTTCAGTCCATTGGAACGCCTTTCCCTTCATTAGCAACTCCGTCATAGGCTTGGCTATATTGGAAAAATCCTTGATAAACCGACGGTAATATCCAGCCATCCCAAGAAAACTCCTTATTTCCTTGACATTTTGCGGTGGTTCCCACTTCAACACATCCCTCACTTTACCGGGGTCAACCGATACTCCTCCTCCAGAAATAATATGGCCCAAAAATGGCACCTCTTTCAACCAAAACTGACACTTGTTGAACTTGGCATACAATTGATGCTCCCTCAATTTCTGCAGCGTAAGCCTCAAGTGTTCCTCATGTTCCTTCTCATCCTTCGAGTAGATCATAATATCATCAATAAACACCACAACGAACTTGTCCAAGTACTCCATGAAGACTTTATTCATGAGGTACATAAAGTAGACAGGTGCATTTGTCAATCCAAAAGACATCACGGTGTACTCATAAGATCCATACCGTGTCCTAAAAGCTGTCTTGGGTATGTATGATGGTCTAATCTTCATTTGAAAGTAACCTAACCTTAAATCAATCTTGGAAAACACACAGGCACCTTTCATCTGATCAAACAAATCCTCTATACGGGGTAAGGTATACTTGTTCTTGATTGTTACCTCGTTGAGAGCTCGGTAATCCACACACATCCTTTGGGATCCATCCTTCTTGTCCACGAATAGAACGGGCGCTCCCCAAGGTGAAGAGCTAGGGCGAATAAAACCCTTCTCTAATTGATCTTGAATTTGTTTCTTGAGCTCCGCTAATTCCATAGGAGGCATCATATACGGCCTCTTAGCTATAGGTGCAGTTCCAGGTATTAAATCAATAACAAACTCAATGTCTCGATCGGGTGGCATACCTGGCAACTCATCCGGAAACACATCCAAAAATTCACATACAACCGGAATCTCCTCAATTGCGGCACCGTCCATATGATTCAATTCCAATTGCTTCGATGCGGTTTGAGATGCTTCAAATTCTACGGTGATCCCTTCCTCATTGGTCAACTTCACCGTCTTTGTGGCACATTCAATAACTCAATTGTGCTTCCTCAACCAGTCCATACCAAGTATAATATCCAACCCTTGAGAATCTAAAACAATGAGGTTGGCGGAGAAGTCTACCCCCCTTATTCTAAGGCTTACTTTTGGACATAATATATTTGTCCTCATCTCTCCTCCAGGAGACTTAACCAACAGAGTAAACTTCATATGAGAGATAGGCAAACTATACTTGGCAACATACTTCGATGCAATGAATGAATGCGATGCTCCAGAATCAAATAACATAGTCGCGGGGTTGGAGTTGGCGAGAAACATACCAATGACCACGTCATCCACTTGTTGAGCATCCTCCGTAGAGACATGGTTCACGTTGCCACGAGCAAAATTTTGCTGTCCACGGCTTCCTTGTGGCTGTCCTCCATTAGGTCTTGGGTTTTGCCTTGATGCATTGCTTCCTTGACCAAGGCCCGACTTAGGACATTGATGTGCAAAGTGTCCAGCTTCTCCACAAGTATAGCACTTCTTAACTCCACCAGAATTATTGGGACGAGCTTGGTTTTGAACATTGGCTCCAGGAAAATCAGAACGAGGTGCATAAGGCATCGGAGGCCTAGGTGCTTGCATGACAGGGCGCTGCTGCAAAAACTGAGCTGGGCGCGGTGCATAACCAGGGCGCTGAGCAGGAATAGAGGAGCTGTAATGAGGCGCATTGGGTGGTGCAAAGCGAGGGCGCACATTACTTCCTTGTTGCTGTCCTTGATATGGCGCCTTCCTCTTGATTTCTTGCTCCATCTCACAGATCTTGTTCTCAACCACAATTGCTTTGTCCACAAGCTTCTGGAAATTGACATAATCACAGTTGAGCAATTGCACTTGGATCGTATTGTTCAATCCCCTCATGAACAAGTATTGCTTCTGGCTGTCCCGGCTAACGTCCTCAAGCGCATATCTTGAGAGTTGAGTGAACTTATTGAGATATTCACTCACGCTTGATTTTCCTTGTCTCAAGTTGTCAAATTCTTGCCTCTTCAAGAGCATAACACCTTCCGGCACATAATGAGAACGGAAACTCTCCTTGAATTCCGCCCAGGTAATTCTCTCTTGGTTCTCATGAGCATTGCAATAAGAATCCCACCAATCTGCAGCTGCTCCAACGAGTTGATGAGAAGCAAATAGCACCTTCTCCCGGTCACTGCATTGGACAATGGCTAGCTTCTTCTCCACGGACTTGAGCCAATCATCCGCATCCATAGGTTCTGTGGCTTGAGCAAAGGTTGGCGGCCTAGTCCTCATAAACTCTCCCAATCGGTTATGAGGAGGTGGGGGTGGCGGTGGAGGCACGTGGGGCTGATTGTTGATATTGCCAGCCTGCAGCTGTCCCATAGTCTGTATCATGGTCTGCATGAGCTGGTTTTGCATGGCCAATAGCTGCTCGATGTTGATAGCTCCCTGAGTAGATCCTTGCCCATTGTTGTTCTGAGGCACTCCATTGTTCTCCTCTTCATCATTGCCATCCCTCTGGTTGCGAGTCCTCACCATCTGAAGAAGGGCAATAGGTAAGAATTAGAAAACGTCCCCAACTATATGCATCAAGGGATATGAAACTAAACAACTAGCTACACTAGCCTAGGTGGACATGGCAATGCTAAAGCATCCCAAAATCCTCTATTAAGCACACAAGCAACCAATATATATAGCAAACAGCACTCCAAGCAAAAACACATCGATTCCTGAGTGCTCCTATGTGTCCTAAAGTGTCCATTCTATCTAGGCTGCATCCTACGGTCAACCTGTGGCTCTGATACCAATCTGTGACGCCCGGTTCCGAAAATGAACCAAGCTAACGCATATGTGTGCCCAGGATGTTCATCACACATACACGAGTGCAATCACAAAAGAGTATACAGAAAATTACCACAGAACAAGATTAATTAACCAAATTTTATTACACAAACCATATTATCCTCGAATACAAGCTCTAATAAATATTAATGACAAGTTCAACTAATGCAGCGGAAATAAACTAATTAAGCAACTAAGCAAACTAAGCATAAGCAATAGGGTATATATGCGCAGCTCCAATCAACACCACAGGCAAAGCTGACGGTAGACACGGCCTAGAACTCCGCATTATCGCCATTAAAATCCCGGTCCTGACCTGCAACTGTTGGGGTGGGGATTGCAAGAGTGAGTACATGTCGTACTCAGTAAGTGTGGAAAGTATGACATGTGGCTTATTCAAATGTCGACAATAATAATGGTAAAGTGCTGAAAAGTACATTAAAACATTTGGAAAGCAATACATTACATGTATGTGAAATAAACCCATCATAATCATAAGTAATACCATAATACCAAACTGAATTCATTACCATCATCAATAATTCCAGATTTCACCATCGTCAACAACCATATTCAATACCAGAAATTAATCCGTAACCATCCGTAACCATTACCAGACCATAACCATCCCAAATTCCAATTTCCCTCTAATCATGAAAGTTGTCCAGGTGCTCATAACCGGGAGCACGACTATCATGATAGTTTTAGTTAACTCTGCAGAGTTTGTACCTCTTTACCCACGTGTCTGTGATTTCATCACCCTTCAGCGACTAAGAACCTCCCTTATGCCCATGACCCGTCGGTCACATTACACACTTCCGTTGGTGTGTAGCCAAGAGATCACAAAATAGCCTTTACAAAGGGATTACTAGCCTAATTAGACCCCACTGAGGTTTCACCGGTGGCGATGTCTCTCGCAGAGCACATCTTCAACCAAGGGCCCCCTCTTGAGCCATTCGGATCCCAGGGTAGTCCCACCAATCATCAACAAACCCAATCCGACTACCCCTTCCCCGAGCATCCACAATGGTCCAAACAGCACTAACAAAGCCCTAATTAATCAACTACGCCACACCCATACTTGGCCTCGTGGTGGCACTGTAGTCCTGGCTTATTCTCGCATGAACCAGTCCTTAGATCTAAAGCAAGCAAACCACCATAACATCCAACCCATCCACATACCAGGCTTGCTTAGATCATCCATTACCATACCATGTTTAACCAGTTCATGTTAACCATAATCTCATCCATGCATAATTAAATTGAGTGATATAGTTGTTTCCCATCCCAGTTGATTAAGCGAAGCAAAAAGGTAAAAACCCTTCCCGACTCTCTACCATAAATTCCAGGTGACAAGGGTGGTTTAACAAATCTAGTAAACTTCCTACCATAGGATTTCCCATCGATTTGACACAAGCATGCAGTTTTGCAAACAAAACATTTATTTTAAAACAGGATCAATATGCTTCAAGGACACTTGCCTTGCTCTTGCTGTTGATTAGGGTCAAAGCCTTCAAACTCTTGATGCTGTAGATCCTCCGCGGCACTCTCTAGCGCAAATCCGTCTAATCCACACAATAAACATACAAGACAAGAAACAAAATCAAAGAGTGCACAAATATTACTCAATATGACATGACATGCATGATTGATGCAATGCAAGGTAGAACTTGTCACTAGATTGCTTTTAATGATCACTAACTAGCTCTAATAGATTTTAACAAGTTTATACAGGTTTGGATTCGATTAGATCAAATTTTAGAATTAATTCAACACAATTTAACCAGAAAGATCGGACTAGTCCGCTAGGGACCAGACAAGTCCGCACTTGACGAGATCAGCAGATTAGGGTTTTCTAGATCGACATGAATTTTGAGATTAGGGGTTGAATTCACATAAGGAAAAGAGAATAGAAGGTATACCAGGTGTTTAGACCTCCAATGAACCAAGTAACTTGGAGGTAACACTTGGATCTTGATGATCTAGGGTTGGTGATGAACTTGGAGATGAATTAGTGGTGAAGGATGAAACTTGGTGGAGATCTTGATCCTCCTTCGTTTCCTCCTCTTATTCTTCTTGTTTGGGATCTTCTCCTCCCTCCTTGATGGTGGCTCCCCACGAACTAGGGTTTGGGTGGGTGGAAAAGTGGCAAATAGATGTCAAACCAAGGGGTGGGGTGGTTTATATAGACGTGGAGGCTAGAGTTAGATGGATTTCGAGTTTAGGATGAGTAGAGGCCGGTTTAGAGTCCCACATGGGCTCTAAAAGAGTTGGGCACGACGTCCCTAGGCCCACTTGACGTGAAACCCAAGAAACAAGTCATAAAACAAAAGGTCAATCTCGGAGTCACGAAATATCGGACAAGTCCGGACAAGACCGGACTAGTCCGAAGTCGTCCAGAGAGAAAATCGGACAAGTCTGGCCTAAAATCGGACAAGTCCGATCTTAGTCAGAAAGGAAAACAGACAAGTCCGCTGGAACACCGGACTAGTCCAGAAAAGTCCAGGGACTTAGCAAATCTTCAAGGATTCATGGAATACCGGACTAGTCCGCACAAAATCAGACAAGTCCGAAGTTGTCCACAGGCAAATATCGGACTAATCCGCAACAAAAACGGACAAGTCCGTTTTTAGACAGAGAGAAATCGGACTAGTCCTCAGCAAAACCGGACTAGTCCGCACTTTCCTACATTTTTAAGTGCGGTTTTGCTCCAAATCAATTTTAACTTGTTCCTCTTGTTATGGGTTAATGTTAAACATGTATATGAGTGCATGCAGGGCATGATGCATGAAAATGAGGGTGTTACATTGTTGAGGTACATATGGTGAAGAAAATTTATGATCTATTCCATTTTCAACACAAAAGTGATCAAAAGATTGATTTTTAAATTCGTTTCCGTTATCACTTCTAATTGCTTTAAAAAATCATGGGTGATCAATTGATAATCTAAGAAATAAAGTTCTAAAGTGACTAAAAGCTTCATTCTTAGATGCCATAAAGTAAACCCAAGAGTATCTAGAATAATCATCAACAATCACAAGAACATATCATTTACATCCGAAGGATTGAACACGTGAAGGTCCTACGGTGTCAAGGTGCAAAAGTTGACCCGGTTCAGTTGTCATAATCACTGTGAGAGGAGTATATGAACCTGCAACCATCTTAGCATGTATACAAAAGAGCACACAATTTCTTTGTCCCCTTTAAGCTTAGGCAGCACACGTATGCGATCAAAAGCACTAACACGCGTTAGATGATCAAAGCCTACATGACCAAGTCTACGATGCCAAAAATATAAGTCCTTTGAATCATTAGCGACTAGACACTCATGCTTAGAGGAGGACATATTAAAATCAGCTTTAAAACTCTTCCAAACCGAGACATGTTAAAAATAAGCTCACTATTTGAATTTACAACTTTGCAGCAATTTTTAGTGAAAATAATTTCCAGATTTTCATCTAGCAGTTGTGAAACAGAAAGCAAGTTGTATTTCAAATTTTTAACAAATGCCACATCCTTTAAAGTGTAGTGATCATTTACTCTAACTGAAACCTTAGCAATTATAGGAGTTGAAGAATTATCGGCAAAAGTAACATTCTCTACACGTGACACAAAAGAGAGGGAGGAGAACCATTCTTTGTTACTGGTCATATGGCGTGAGCAACCGAAATCCACAATCCAAATGTTCTCTTTCCTCAAGCGTGTAAGCTACATAGAAGAACAATACATCGATGACTCAATACTGAGGTTAGTCAAAAGGCATTTAGGAATACAGTACTGAGTCACATGACGTGGAGCAGGTAAAACACGGAAGAGCTGAGATAAAACAGTAGTTTTATGAGCCAAGCTTAAGGATTTTTGTACCCAACTACTGTCCTACGAGATGTTACATGTGTAGCACGAAAAGCAGTAGGTTTGGGAGCAAACTTTGCATGTTGTTGACTCATTACAGCAGATTGCATGTTCCTATCATTCGGTTTAGCAAGTGCAGCAAATTTTGCATGAGAGATATGTGATATAGCAATCATTCTTTACTTTTCCTGCTGTTTAGCTAGTCTATAACAAAAATCTATGACATGACCATCTCTACCACAGTAGGTACAATGAAATTTAACTTTGTGTTCATGTCTAGATGAGCAAGCAACATTTTTATTTGAAACCGAATGAGACAACACTCCTGCAGATTTGAAAACCACTTCTTTTTGTTTAGGAACTGTTTGAATCGAACCACTTCCTAATGACTTTACAATTTTAGGTGGATGTGCCTTAGAATGAGCTTTACAATTTTAGGTGGATGTGCCTTAGAATGAGCATGAAAATCAAAACCAAAACCAGTTTTATCATTGCAAGACTTGGAAGAATTCAGCAGTAAGTTTAGGTTCTTATTCCCATTACAAAACCAATCTAATGTCCTATGCATGTCATCAAGTTTACTGGACAGATCAAGGCAATTTCACATGAAGTTTTTCCTTTTAATTTGCATTTGGAACAATATTTAACTTCACGAGAACGTAAAGCAATGTTTAACATAGAAATTTCATTCATAGCATCTTGTAGTTTCTTATCAAGATCATCACAAGTAGAACAATGCAAATCAATTGTAGAACAACTAGCATCTTTCAAGTTTTTATCATTAAGTGCAGCAAGCTCTCTGTTCTTTTCAATTTCTAACTCAAGTTTATCAAGTGTGGAGGTGTGTGCACTTCTTAATGAGGACAATTGTTCATATATTAAGTCACATGAGGAACAAGAATCAATACTAGGAATCAAGGTTTTCAAATGATTAATTTCAGATTCTAGTAACTCAATTTTAACAGCATTGTCCCTAAGCCTTTTGTCCTTTTTCTTAACTATAACAGTGGCACGAGAAATAGCATCACACATTTCTTCACAAATAGGACATACCTCTTCATTGTCGCTGTTGTGTTCAGCCTCCTCCATACTTGATCTTGACTTGCCCGCCATGAAGCACAAGTTTGCTAAATCATCTTCATCTTTGTCACTTCCATTGTACACATCGCATGAGCCAAGTTCTTGAAGTGCGGAGATAAAACTGCTCACCAATTGACGTCCTATAAAACCCTTCTTTTTCTTCTTATCGTTTGCAGAGGAGTGCTTCGTCCTTGTTTGCTTTTCATCCTGGGAAGTAGGATCTGAAAGGTTAGGGCAATCTGAACGAAAATGTCCTGTCTTACCACATTTGAAACATCGATGAGGTCCAGAGCTTCCTCTCCTTCTAGTTCTCACATTTTGCAATGCTTTTGAGAACCTAGTAGAGAGAAGTACTAGCTCCTCCTTCGGAAACTCCTCAATCTGTTCAAGGGTTTGAGAGGACAACAAAGCAAGTGTACCACAAGATGAAGATTGGCAGGAGCTAGGCATATCACGTTGAGAAACAAATGAAAGAGACTTGTTGGGGTTCTTACGTGAGATTATGTCAATTTCATGAGTTTTCAATTTAGAATAAAGAACATCTAATGTAAGTGTACTCATGATAGTTGATTCATGAATGGTTGTAACTTTCATCTCCCAAATTGACATGTCTAATGCACTTAGTAATTGCCTAGCATTTTCGGCATCTGAAAAATTAACATTGACGCTACGCAAGTTGCTGAGAATTTATTAAAGCGAGCAAAGAGGTCATCAATCGATTCATCGGGTTGTATCTCGAAGCGCATGTATTCTTTCTTGAACATGTCTTGCGTTACTTCCTTGATCGTGTTGGATCCTTTGTGGTAGTCAAAAAGTGCTTCCCACACATTGTATGCGGATCGGAGGTATGCAACACGTTCGAAATCACTTTGAGTTAATCCTTGTATGATCAAGTTTCGAGCCTTGTTGTTGTTGTCGACATCTCTCAGATCTGTAGCTGTAACTTGATTGTTTGATGGCACTTCGTAAGGCTCGTATACCTTCTCCCATATTGCGAAGCCTTGAGCCTGGATGAAGGCTTCCATACGTGCCTTCCAAACCTAAAAATCAATACCACTAGAGACACAAGGCTTTGCGGAGTATTTCTCCATGATTATTAGTCAAAACACGTGCAACTCACAAAGATTAGAGAACCGTGGCTCTTATACCAATTGCATGATCGAAGAGCAAGTGAAAAGCTACCAGAGGGGGGGGGGGTGAATAGTAGATTTAAAACTTTTTCAGCGGAAGCACTGAAAGCCCCTCGGCAGAAAAACAATATGTTAAAGAAATCATGTGTGAGACTAATCTAAACGTGTTTCACTGTGACAAAACTGATAGATATCAGAGAGAATAAATTCACGAAGATGACACAACAAAAATCACTCCAATCCGTCGAGAGAAACTCAAGTTACGATTGAAAGATCGAACAAAGGTCAATCTGTTCTACCCGAGAAAAATAGTTTTGGAACACTGCAAAGAAACTCGTGTACATAAAAAACCACAAATCCAATGACCGTGAAATTTGACAGCTGATACAAATTTAAGTTGTGAAGACAACCCAAAAATAATCACGTCAATAGGATCTGTAAAACTCGAGTTATGATAAAACCACCGAAGAAAGATAGTGCTGTGCAAAAACTCAACGAGAAAGACTTGAAGAAAACAAGTCGGACAAACAAGGCACAAAATTTCCTTTCAACTCTTAATTTTATTCAATAGAACACAAGAGGAAAAACCCCAAAGTCGTTCACCACGAGCTCTGGCCTCCCTTGCTTATATAACCAGCCCTTAGGCCAACCCAAACCTAACTAGGACTCTAATCCTACTCAATTCACGAATCAAAACTTTCCATAACTGCTCAAGACTCTTCTATACGCAAATAGAAGCAATTTTAAGACTTCCAAACACCTTAGGAATGTATCCCACATTCCAAAAACAACCCAAATTCGTGACCCACATGAAATCCTAACATAACCAGTTCAAATCTTTCCATATTTGAGTCAAACCCGACTCAGCCGCAGCCTGAGTCCATAACCTAGTCGGTTGGACCTTTCCGACCAATTCTTTACATCAACATCTCTTCATCACGGCTCGGAACCATGTAGAAAAGTGCATGCACTCTTAGAATACGTGCAAACATCTTCCAATGACGTCCATGATACCTTCATATGCATGGTTCTTGATTCAAACATGTTGTGCAACCTCCCGATCAACTCAACCACAATTCCTCCCGAACTTAGTTGTTGAGCCTCATCTTCTCCCTAAGACTAGTTCAATAGATCCCGTCACCAGACATGTCTTGAAATCAAGCAACACCTGCACATGAATAAACAACCAATACTTTCGAGCACAAGTCCTCGACTTGACTCTCGTTAGTTCCGAAACTACAACATCTTACGTGAGCACCTCACATAAGCATGTTGCAAACCATAGCAAAATGATATCACACATATCAACCAAAACGCACCAAAAACATAGCAAATGAATACTAAGCAATCTTTTCAAACAATGTAAAGCAAGTTCAAAACATTTCACAGTAAAAAGCGGAACCATTGCAATCAAGCTCCGAACCTTGCCAAAGCTAACCGGAGCTTACCAAAGCTAGCAGGATCTAGCGTCGGAACATACCAAAGCTAGCAGGACCTAGCGCTGGAGCTAACCAAAGCTAGCCGGACATAGCGCCGAAGCTTACCAATGCTAGTCAAAGAAGTCGGACCTAGCCAAATCAAGTCGGATCTTGCCGGAGCTACCCAAAACAAGCCGGACCTATCGTCGGACCTTGCTGGAGCTCGGACCTAGATGATAAAGGTGTTTTGGTAGTATTCAAAACTTTTATCGCTGTAGCCAATGTATTCAGCACACATAGGTCTCACAATATTAGGTTGCATGCTATCGTCAACTGCCTGTGGAGTGGAGTCGCGCTACTTAGCTTAGATTATCTTTCCGTTGCAATAGTAATAACTAGAGACTTGTAATTCGAGAACGATTGGATTGTTGTAATAAAGTACCTATTTACTCTTATGATGTGGTTATATTTTGTATATCGTTTGTGATGCACTCGTGTATGTGTGATGAACATCCTAGACACGCATAAGTCTCGCACTTGGTTCATTTTCACACCGGGTGTCATAGCACCTTTAGATCTTTAGGATATGATCACCTCGGGGTCACCTGTCGGGCCTCGAGTCCCACTAAAAAGGTGTCCGACCTTACTATAAAAGGATTGGGTAGCCACCGTTACAAGAAATACCTTTTAGACCCAAGTGAACAAATTCTCAAGCAATACAACACACACACACCACGGCGTAGTGTGTTATGCTCCGGCGGCCCGAACCACGTAAAAACATCTTTTCACTAATCTCATCCGTGCAGTCTCACCTGAGGACCCAGCCTCCGCCAATAAAGAACCTCCGCGGATTGCTCTCAAAGCTAGTTCGGGGGAAGTGTCGCAAGAACACTTCGACACAACTGCAAAAGACCTCTAAACACTAAAGTGTATTTATATGTTACAGGGCATATGATTCTCATGAAATGTTATTTTTTTTCATTGGCCAAATGACTGGTGCACATTTAAATGGATCATGCACCAGACTCACCACAAAGCACAAAGGACAAATATAACAAGATCAATATGCCTATAAGTCTGAACTAAAGATTGATGACATAGTAAAGCAAAGACTGAGAACAAGCAACAAAAATAGAGACTCACGGCGAGGGCGAGGATGGTGATGGTGGCGATAGCAAGGACGGCGAGGGTGGCAAGAGCAACCACGATGAGGGCAAAGATGGCGCTCGGCGGCTATTGACGGCTGTTATATACCAATTTTACTTGTCAATATAACTCAATTATGTGAAGGAAAGATCATTTCTTGCACACATCACCTTTCTACTTCACGTATTTCCACTGGTCCTTGGAAAAATAGTGCATGCAGACTTTTTACACAAGAATTGAGGTGAAAGAAGGGGAGTGATCCTAAAAAGTATAATCTCATCCAATCAAGTGCCGACACATGGTATCACATGGATCAAATAGCCCACAAAAAGACGTATCCAAGGAGATCGAACAGTGTATCACCCATATTAGTGAAAAGAGCCCACCTGGAAGTGACCTGGATAAAGCACACATGAAACAGAGCCAAGACCAGCTGGGCTGAACACCCTGTTCGGCCGACTAGTTCCTGGCGCCAAACGCGGTTAACATCCACGTGTCGACTCCCTGTGGTATCCTGATAACAATGAATACTGATTCGCTCGCTTTTGGTGGCGGGAACCGGCCCTTCTCCAGCTACAAATAGGACCCCCTACCCCTCACTTCAAGACACACCACTTGAGCATCATTCTATGGTACACACTACTTTTCTTAGGCCTTAGAGGAGTCAGGCTGTAGAGAGGAGAGTCTCTAGTCCCAAGTCCAAATTGGGAAAGGAGTAGAGGGAGTCTCTCTTCCCAATTCCAAATTGGAAAAGGTATATCTCATGTATTCCTTCTTGTATTTGTGACTTTATGCATAAAAAAGATATTATTTTAGTCTTCCTTTATACATATGCTTGGATGAAGCGTTTCTTGTTTGATTGTCGAATCCATGTATGTGGTAGGAATATTCTTTATGATTATGCCATAATGATCTTATTCTATCATCATAAACACTATAAACGCCCCACTATAGTCTAAGTAGTTATGATATGAACATGTTAATATGAATAACTTATGTTATGTCTCAACATTGGTTTCAATGATGATTTAGTTCATTGCCTTAGGATGGCTTGTGTCGTGACTCCTAAGGTATTTATTTAATATGCTAGAATGGTACTAGGGTAGTTAAGTAGCGTTAAATGTCTCATAGACCCCAGATTGAAGAGGTAGGCAGTAGGTGGTGACAACCCTATCTGTCCTTTGTAATCCTCCACGTTCGGCTATACCACAGGCTCTTGGTGGGAGTCATCCTAGTATTGCTAGGGTTAAACCCGTGCCCGATGTGTTGAACAACTTAGCATAAGAATTCACGATTGACATGCTCATTATTATCTAACCTAGGCAATGTATATGTATATTCGAAGCATTGTAGGAGCAACTCACCAACTCTTAGTCTAATCTCCATTGGGACCCATCTGCCCTCTAGAATAGATTGCTTAGGTGTGTGTCATGCTACCCATACTATCAACTTACCCATGTCTTGATAATTGATTAGTATCCCATAGCTTGATCATAAGAGTAGTGTTTACTTTACTCCATTGCCTTCCTTTGGGATAAATGTGATACCCTTGAGAATACTCTTGGGTAAAATGCTACAACGGTATCTTCCATGCGCTTGCAGATCTCATCTCTTACTGGAGATGACCTGTGGTGTTAAGAACTGTCAACAAGCATTTCTGTCACCGTTGCCAGGGAAGGCAAAGGAAGTGAAGGATAGCTATAAATTGTGCTTAAGTTATAGGTACTAATAGTTATTAGACAGGATTACCCTTGTTTGTTTTCTCCCTTTGTGTGAAAATAGGGTAGTGCTGGTTAACCCATTTTATGGGATGGCCAATGAGGACACAAGTGTTTAACTGCAAGATGATTCAAGGCGTACCTCAACAAATGTCCGCTAGGCAACACCATTGCCTTTCGCGGAAAAATCTCATCTTCTAGCAGGAGCCAAGGACAGCCATGCCCAAGCTTGGGGCAGGCTCCAAGAGTTCTTCTTGGTTTGCCTCCACCATGGGGTGGATAGTTGGCTCTTCATCCAACTCTCATGTCATGGGTTGTCTTCACCAATCCATAACCACATTCGTGCTGGAGCTGAAGGAGTCCTATTCTCATTCGTTATGGATGAGAAGATGGCCTCCACTCAAGGGGTGGATTGAAGGATGTTCCAGTTCCCTTAGCTTGGCATGCACACCATTTAACAAGGTGCACATGCTTCATGGAACTACACCTCCCATTGAAATATCATGAAGATCAAGCCAATGGAGAAGTGTTTGAATGATCCAAGCCATGGATATTCACATGATTTTTGAAACTCCATGTCAACCTGGGCTACTTGGGGAATCATTTCCATAAGACCCATGAGGTTTCTTCCTTTCAAACAACAACTCCAATGGCTATGACCTACAAGGAGGTCAAGGGTGGAATCAACATCACTGTTGTAATCAAGGAGGCTATGGGCATTTGAAGAGATTTAAGTTCAAATAGCCTACCTTGAAGTATCCTGTCCACGGCTATCGGTACCCTACGGACCAGGTACCCCTTCGTACCAGAAAGAGAAGCATCGAGTCCCACTTTTCAGGAAAGTGGACCTCCGGAGGCCAACACATGTCCCGCAATACCGAACCTGCCTTCCTACTAAGGGTGGCTCCGGTACCGCCCCGTGTCCCGTGGTGCCGGACCTACCTCCCTCCTAAGGGTGGCTCCGGTGCTGCCATGTGTTCCGCAGTGCCGGACATGCCTCCCTCCTTAGGGTGTTTCTGGCGCTGCCACATGTCCCGTAGCGCCGGACCTGCCTCCCTGCTAAGGGAAGCTCCAGCGCTGCCACGTGTCCCGTAGCACCAGACATGCCTCAATGCTAAGGCAAGCTCCGGTGTTACCACGTGTCGCGTGTCCAAGTCTACATCTCCAGCCGGAAGAACTCTGGGATCACCAATGGCACATACATTCAAAGGCAATCAATCAACCGTTACAAGACCTGGTTAACACATCCTTAATTCTGCATTAATGACACACGAACAGAGGACCATCATGCTTGGTAATGCTACCATCAAGGCACGTTATCGCACTAATAAACCTCCATTATACACTTAGATCGTGTATGGCGTGGTGAATACCATTGGGGCCACCTGTCGGGCTATGACACCCAGTAACAGCCAGTCCTTGGCATATAAAAGGACTGCACTGCATGGTAGAACACAGGTCATTCAGACTAGCTCACTCGCCTACTTGGTCATACATACAACACACCACCGTGGAGTAGGGTATTACACTTAGGTGGCCCAAACCATGTAAAATCATTGTGTCACCCTGTTCTGAGTTCTTGAGTTTACGCCCTCGCCTAAATATGAACCTTCGCAGACTACTTCTTAGTAATACTGAGGGATGTGTCGATTGCACACATCAACATTTGGCGCACCAGCTTTCCAGCAATATTGCGAAGACCTGGGTATCAACGTCAGCTATGCCTCAGTAGCGCACCCAGGAAGTAACGGCCAGAACGAGAGAGCAAGTGCTAAAATACTGAAGGGACTCAAGACCCGCACCTACGAACACTTGAAAATCATGGTGCTAACTGGATTGAGGAGCTTGCGTTTGCACTGTGGGCAAGACGGACAACACCCAACCGGGCTACTGGAGAGAGACCCTTGTTCCTGGTGTACGGAGCCAAAGCAATACTTCCTCCGGAGATCGCCATGGGTTCTCTCCGAGTTCGGACCTACTATGAAGTCGCGTAGGATCAGCTCCGGCGCAATGACATGGACCTCGTCGTTGAGGCAAGGTGCCAAGTAGCTATTTGAAATGCACGATACCACTAGGCGCTCAGGCGCTATCATCAGAGGCATGTATGGAATCGGCAGTTTGAAGAAGGCGATCTGGTGCAGTGGCGAATACTCTCTCGAGAAGGAGCGAACAAACTTTTAGCCAGCTGGGAGGGTCCCTTCTGAGTCATCAAAGTTTCCCGTCCCGGATGCGTTCCCTTGGAAACAGAGGATGGGATGCCAGTTCCCAACCCCTGGAATACAGAGCACCTCTGTAACTTCTGAACCAGGGCACGGAGGTGAGTTTCTTATTGTATAGTATTTGATAGTGTCTATGAACATAGTTCGTTTGGTCCAAGATCTATAGCTCACTTAACATGGTATTGTACTTTAAGTGTGTCCTTGCCTCCCCTATTATTCAAACCTATTATGAAATGCAATTACATGAAAATAGACTCTACGTGCATTACTTTGCGCATGCTCTTATTTCATTTCCTCTTCACCTTATTGCAAATAGTGAAGCTGTGCAATCCTATTGAGAATTAGTTTCTAAGAATTCATGTGATACATATTCAAGTATTATTGGTAGTCTTTTTCGGGATTTAGTGTTCACTAAATGGCCTACTCGCCTGGAAATCAATGCCAATGGTAGGCCCATAGTCGGCTATAGACTCAGCCTGGTCCAACACCCTAAGTGTGCCACTCTACCTATTCTGTTGTTGCGTCAAAGTATGGCGGGTCCGGGAAGCACACAGACCTATGAAAGTACAACCTATATACTAAGTATTATCACATTTAATTGATTAGGACCAAAACTAAAGGAAGGATATTAAGACACAACTAAACTATAGACGAGAACAAACACTTTTACTACTTTTCTTGTCTCTCATGTGCAGGACGAATGATTTTCACGCTCGTTCTGGGAGTTTCGACATGCCCAAGACGGCCAACGTCGATGTCTCGCACGTTGATGATGGGCGCCATCAGAGCATCTAGCTCTGGCAAAACCCAGGGGGCCCGCCATCGATGTTTCGCACGTTGATGATGGGCACTACCGGAGAGTCTAGCTCCAGCACCACCCAGGGGGCCCAACGTCGACGTTTCGTACGTTGATTATTGGCGCCAACGGAGCATCTAGCTCCGGCACAACCTAGGGGGCCCGTCGTTGACGTTTCACACGTTGATGATGGGCGCCGTCGAAGTAACTAGCTCTGCTCCTCCCAGGGGGCCCGCCGTCGATGTTCCGTACGTTGGCAAGGAGTTCTCAGAGTTCTCAGAGGCCAAACTTGAAGCTCGGAGCTAACACAAAAGTTCAAAGCACGGAGCTAACACAAATACTTCAAGACATTGCCAATCTCGAGATGGTAGATACCCTCAATCAATTGATCACATCTACCAGGGGGCCAACAAGATTATGGCAATGAAAGTAGTCATGAAAAAAAATGAAGTTCGAGAGGATTTCATTCATTCAGATTTCAATTCTTTACAAGCTAAAGGTACAAAAGGAAAAAAGAGGTCCTAGTTACTCGCTAGAGTTGCATTGGCACCACGTGGCAACCTTCTAGGCATCTTCTTGTATGCTTCCCTTTGCAACCTCCTCCGTCTCTGCAACGGGCCCTTCAAGCACCGGAGCTAGCGACATTGAGGGGTCCTGACTGCAGAAACAAGTTAGTACATACTCTGCGACTAACTTGGCCAGGGTCTTCCCCTCAATCTCAAGCTGGTCTTGATGACATCTTCTAGTGCTTCTAGCTTGTCTCCGACTGAGTTCATGGCTGTCAAGGCTTGGCCTACTTCTGGCTCCGGGTCAGCCGGTCGAACCAGATTGAAGCCCAGAGGCACCAGCGCATTCTCTGCATGCCCAAGGACATCCCAGATCTGCTAAACTTTGACTCTTGGCGTAGCCTGGAGCTCCTTCAGAGACCTCTTGGAAGATGTTAGATCTGCAAAACCTTCCTTCGAGAATCGCATGACCTCCGTGGCATACTATTGCATCCACTCGGCTAGCAGCCTTTCTTGGTCTGCAATTTGTTTCTCGTGGAGGTTCAGGCAGTCCTTCTTTGCTGCTAGGACCTTCTCCTCTACCTTTACCTTGTCTTCCCTCACTGAGATAGCAACCTCCCATTTGGAGACTCCTTCTCCTACTAGCCACACTTGGTGCTTTTCTTGCTCACACCAGGACTTGAATTTCTCAACGCGGTCATCCATGTCCTGCTCTCCGCTCCAATTTTTGAGAGATCTCAACATCTCTCTTCTAAAGTTCTTGCTCCATAATGTCCAC
The DNA here is from genome assembly GCA_036927565.1 of Tuctoria greenei. Lineage (NCBI taxonomy): Eukaryota > Viridiplantae > Streptophyta > Magnoliopsida > Poales > Poaceae > Tuctoria > Tuctoria greenei. The sequence continues at coordinate 76,579,664 of JAYESD010000012.1, forward strand.
AACCTCTTGTGCTTGAGGAGCTCATCCCTCAGCTTATCTAGGGTCTCAAAGCGAGCATCCGCCAAATTGTTGGCTTCTGTTGCTATCGAAGTGTTAGAGTGACACTTCCCCCGAATCTGCTAAGGAGCAGCCCGCGAAGGTTCTTTGTTCGGCGGGGCTTAGGCCTCAATCAAGTGTTCTAGCGGATGGAAGTATGCGATAGTGGTTTTTATGTGGTTTGGGCCTCAAGGAGCATAACACCCTACTCCACGGTGGATGGTATTGCTAGTATGTGTGTATGTGTGTGTGATGTTTCGGTCTGGTCCTTTGTAACGGTGGCGGACCGGGCCTTTTATAGACAAGGCCGGATGCCTTACAAGTGGGGTATCGAGGCCCGACAGGTTGATAAATAGGATGGATCCCGATCTTCCGAAAGGTAATGGATAAGTCGATTGATGGAGATCTCGATGTTGATGATCCGAGGCTCCCGAGTAGAACACGAGAAACCCCTGCAATCATTACACCACCGCTCCGTTGGTTATCAACCGTGCTGCACACGATTGACCTTGCCACAAAGGCTAATCCCTGCAAGTGCAATCGAGAACACAAGCAAGAACAAGGTAGAAGCAATCTGAATTGCTAAGTTGGGGTCTCACAAACCGATGAACGATGAAACTAGGTATAACAGATTAATCTAAGCAAAATCCCCCAATTGTTTATGGCAGCCACCATGGAGTATATATAGGTGAGAGGACGTCCTAGGGGATGTTGGGGTCGTGACCTAACCCTAAGATACGAAAATAAAGGACTTAGACCTGATACAAGGCCCAATGAGGTGGCGCAACACCCTGACAGATTCTGAACTCGATTTTGTTTCATCGATTCCCGTCGTCACCAAAAATTTTTTGACATGGGACCAGCGACATTGGAAATTTTATCCTCTCCCCTTTCCGTGCATATGTAGAACGTCCAAAACGGAGTTCGTATGCGTCCTGGGCGTCCGTTTTAGTGCGTACTGCTCCTGGACTCCGAGTTGGACATGATTTTGAGTTTGGCTCGGTTTCCATCTTCTTTGAACGAATTCTATGGTCCTCCACGTCCCTAATACTTCCTCCAACTTCTCCTTGAACCTCTCCATGGATCCTAATCACAATTAAATCATTATGTAGCAATCTGTGCTCAAAAACATTTAAGGAAACATATAAGAATCAGCTCACCTCTGAAATTAATTGTTGTGTATGAACTCTATTGATTGCATCTTGTATGTCGAATGGAGTGTTGTTTGTATCCATAGAAGTGATGTCCTCATCATCCTCCCCTTCTTGAATTGGAGTTGTCCTCGACTCAAGTTCATCTCCTCTCATGTGTTTGTCCAAATGTGCAACGTCATCAAATCTTCTTGTATGCATGAATGGAGGAGGCCAAGGTGGTGGACGACATAGTGCGCCATCTTGATCTTGTCCATAAAATAAGAGTGCACATTCACTTGAGCCAGGATCCCAAACAAATAAACATTGTGTCATGGTTGTAGGTGCAATAATAATGTGCATGATCTCATCATTCTACCCTTCTCTATGACAAGCCGTCCTTGGCTTGCTCGTATGTCCAGCAAAGACGCCTGCTTTGGAGGTAGAATGAGTGTTGTCCATAATGCACAACCGTAGTGAATAATGCTTTTGTTGTCCCTGCTACAAGGAAAAAATACTAGAAAAACTTGACAAGACATTATTAGCGTTAGTGCATTCATTTACTTTAGGATGTTGTAGCAGCACAAAAGGAGTTTTCTCATTTGAACAAACGTAAACTTTATGCACCATAAACACACCACTATTGTTCATATTTGCCTATTGCATGAAAATTATTTCTTGTCAACAAAGGTAATTCAGTTTTCAAATATATTCTTCTCTCTACAGTATCTAGATCACAGAGAGTGTCAAATTCAATATAACCCAAAGTATTTAGAGAAGACAACAATTTCAATTCATCATTTTCACAAGTAATTGGAATCAAATTCTTAATTTCAGCACAAGTGGATAATAAAGTATCAAATTCATTGACTTGTTCTAGCATCGGTACAATATAATTATCAGCATACAACTGATTTTTACCGTAAGAATCAGTAGAAAAATCAACTAGGTATAACTGTGTTTTCAGAAAAGGCTCCTCGAGTTGTTGTTGTCCAATAGAATGATTGAGAGAAAAAATTGAGACATTCAAAAACTTCTCAACATCGATAAGTGTAGTATCAGGTGCATTACCTTCATTCTCATTTTCAGCAGTAATTGTTGTTGAAATATGAATGGATAAATCTGAAAGTTCACAAAAATTGTGTATCATCTCATTTTCTTTTGCACCAGCTGCATTCCTTTCTATATTGTCCTGCAAAAGATTAGCCACAGGAGGACGTACAACAAGGACCTGCTCCTCAAATCGCTGAATTTCTTCTTTGCACATAGATACATTAGAGTTTCCCGCATAAGATTTTTTGTTTCTTTCCATGTTCCAGGTTTTTCTAATTCATTTAAATTGTTCCATCAAGTTAATGCACAATCTACTAATGCACTTGCAATATTTCTAATCTTTCTCCTCTCACACATATGCCATTGTCCAAAATTTTTATCCAACTCTATTTCCTAAGCAATATATTCATCGTAACCAAAACCATCATAAGAAGGAAGAGATGAGAGAATGTAATTACTTCCCGTGGAACGTGTTGTAAAGGTGGTCTGAATGTCATGTGAATCCTTTGTTGATGTTTGATTTTTAGTGAGCAACTCCATCGTCGTCTTCATCATGTCCATCATCTCAGCATGTAATGCATGATTCTTGCTTTTATCTGACATTGTTAGTAGCAAACAGAAGACAATACAAAAAATATGTTATCCCTATCAACTACAAAGGATAATGGCAAAGTGGAAGTGGAATCACACACTCTCAAGCATCTTACCATGCTCTTACAAGTGTTCTTACCGACACTGCATGTGGCAATCGGTGGACAATATGAAGAAACCAATGAAGTGTGGGATGATTGCAAAGGTGTATCGATTATGCTCAAGAGTAAGGTGTAGCTCGGATGGCACTTTCTATGTAGAAAGGATTAGCAACAATGAAATCAGATAGTAAAGTTGAATAAGTGTCCAAAGTACTTGTAAATGTTGATGGCCTAAATGTGTTCCTAGTAGTTCAAGCAAGCAAGACATGAGATAAAACTAGATGACACAAAGGATGCAAGCACTTCTGTTTTTGTTTTGTTGTTGTTTTTTTCTCCTCTTTTTTTGTGCGGCTTTTATATCTTGTTTTGCACTTGCCTTTTTTTTCTTCCTTTTCTCAGAATGTGCTGCAAAGAAGAACACAATAAAAAGTAATCAGCGATATCTTGTGTGTCTGTCGCAGATTTTTTGCTCAATATTCGAAGGACAAATAGTCATACTTAGAGGTCCCAAATAGAAAAACTAACAACAGCAAGATTGTATACATATTTCTGCTCTTTAATTTCAATAAATGAAAGAACTATTTTGGAAAATAACAATAGGAGATATTGCCCCCGAAATACAGACTGTTCAGAATGTCTAGGTCAATAATAGATTCGGATCTAATGCAATTTGGACATCGATAACTATATTTTCTAGGAAAATGATGAATAATAAAGTTATAGAGAACTTATTAATCTTTCCATAAAGTACAAGAACACAAAAATCCGAGTTCGTATGAGCAAGATATGATGAAAATACCAAACTGTTTAGAAGTGAATCTAATCTGGACGTGATGATGTGATTCAAAAGGATGAATCACACAATGCAAAACTCAAACTAAGATCAAAAACACTTTCTAAACCAGCAATATGACTCAACAACGGACACAAACTCAACAAAACCAAACTGAAAACGAAAGTTGCAAAGGCTCAATGGTTGTTTGGACAAAGTAATAAACAGATCTACTAAACTGCAAGTTTTTTGTGGCTTTTTTGTGGACTATAGGTATGAAAAACAAAACTAATGTAATGGATAGATGAATTACCTAATGGAAAATCTGGAAATCTGATACCAATTGATAAGTAAGATGGATCCCGATCTTCCGAAAGGTAATGGATAAGTCGATTGATGGAGATCTCAACATTGATGATCCGAGGCTCTCGAGTAGAACACGAGAAACCCCTGTAATCACTACACCACCGTTCCGTTGGTTATCAACCGTGCTGCACACGATTGACCTCGCCACGAAGGCTAATCCCTGCAAGTGCAACCGAGAACACAAGCAAGAACAAGGTAGAAGCAATCTGAATTGCTAAGTTGGGGTCTCACAAACCGATGAATGGCGAAACTGTGTATAAATGATTAATCTAAGCAAAACCTCCCAATTGTTTATGGCGGCCACCATGGAGTATATATAGGTGAGAGGACGTCCAAGGGGGTGTTGGGGTCGCGACCTAACCCTAAGATACGAAAATAATGGACTTAGACTTGATACAAGGCCCAATGGCCCAATACGGTGGCGCAACAACCTAACAGATTCTAAACTCGATTTTGTTTCGTCGATTCCCGTCGTCTCCGAAGGTATTTTGACATGTTATTAGCGCCATTGGAAATTTATCATCTCCCCTTTCCTTGCATATGTAGAACATCCAAAACGGAGTTCGTATGCGTCTTGGGCTTCCGTTTTAGTGCATACTGCTACTGGACTCCGAGTTGGACACGATTTTGAGTTTGGCTCGGTTTCCATCTTCTTTGAACGAATTCTGTAGTCCTCCACGTCCGTAATACTTCCTCCAACTACTCCTTGAACCTCTCCATGGATCCTAATCACAATTAAATCATTAAGTAGCAATCTATGCTCGAAAACATATAAGAACCAACTCACCTCTGAAATTAATTGTTGTGTATGAACTCTATTGATTGCATCTTGTATGTACAATGGAGTGTTGTTTGTATCCATAGAAGTGATGTCCTCATCACAGGTGGTACCGGGGTGATCTTATCCTAAAGATATATGGCTTCTCGCACAAGCTTGCCTGACCGAGGCAGTGAAGACCCACCGTCTTGCCTCTTCTCTTGTCAGTAGCCAACGCGCCGTTGCTGACGGTGGCGGAAGGTGTCCCGTCAGCCTATCTTGTTGCCGAAAGCTACCCACGTGGCCAAGTGGGACAGACATGCGGCGCCTTCACTGTGACGTGATTGGTCATAGCGGTCCCTGACCGCTGGCGTGCTTCGCGTTGGGCGCCGGAGGTGAGTGCACATCTTCAATGCAGGGCGATCCATCCCTTGTTTGAGGCGAGCTGCGGGACACGTGGCAGTGTTGGGGCTGATCTCCGCTGGGGTGGTCAGACCTGGTCCTCCATGACATGTGGCAGCTCTAGGGCTCGTCAGGGGGCATGGCAGCTCCAGCCCCTTTCCCTTGGGGGGTGCTGGTCCTTGCGCCCCGTGTCGTGTGGCTGTTCCGGAGGCACTCCTCAAAGGTTGGGTGAGGTCCCGTCCCTACACGTGGCGTCTCGGGAGCCCATCACACCGAAGGGGCCAAGTCCCATCTTCAAGGCTTACGTGGTAGCGCCGCAACTTGATCTTGAAGGAGGCAAAGGCCTAGGCGCCTACAGGACACGTGGCGGCTTCGGACGTGCCTCGGTGTCTTCATCCTGTGTACGAGGGTACCCCGTCTGCAGGGTACCAACAGTGGCCCCTGGTTTCACCTTGGGGCAAGGTGAAGAGCCCAAAGGTGTAGCCCTTTTCATATTTTTCAGCACTGTTGTTGACGGTCCTTAAGTACCATATTTGGACCGTCAATTCATCTCATAGTTGCTGAGCCTTATGCTATACATTAACCCAATTCCACAAGTGTTGGTGTTTATTTGTATGCAGGTGAATTATTACCAGAAATACCAAAAAATGCAGGGATGAATCCATGAAAATGGATTTCAATGAATCAGGCGATGACACATGGCAACACATGGATCAAATGTGTAAAAGCCCGCTTTTTGAAAGAACAAAAACACAAAAATGCGAACTTAATAATTTTGAAAGTGGACTTGGAAATCCAAACTCACATGAACCATATGAGTTAAACAATGTTCACTAAAAATAGGAACTTGTTAAAATTGTACATATAGAACATGGTTGCTAATGTATATTAGAACTTAAGGTGTAAAATCCTTAATTTCTAAGTATTCACATTTTCTGTGAAAATTTAAGGAGGAAAAGAAAACAAAATAGAGAGAAAGAAAAAGGAATTATTCCAACCCTAAAATGGGACATTCAAAAACTCAAATCAAGCTACTGTTCAAACAAGGTTCACATGAAGATTTAAGCTACTCAATAGATGGGGATTGCTAGGTCAAATTAATTTGCAGTACCAGATATATATTCAAATTAATACAAATCGAATATGCTATTGTACATTGAACCTGTCCAAAAATATTCAAATCTAAGGCTGTAAATTTTTCCATGACCTTCTAATATTCCAAGTTGACTCTCGGTAAAGTTTCAAAAAATTTTGAAGCACGTTTTCCATTTATTGGACACGTACTGAGAGTTTAATCAAAGTCGACTTCAAATTTAAAATTTGAACTTAACCTTGTCCAAATCAACTCCAAATTTTTCCCGAGGTTCCTTATGGTTCAGAAAGGTTGACTTCAAAGTTTCAGGATTTTTGAACCTGATTTACTATTTATTTCATTGAATCAAGTATCACCGCTTGAATTCAAATTCAAACCTGAGTTGAAAATTCAACTTGCTCAGTTTTGAAATCTTATTGTACCATAAAATTCATCACATTTTATTTAGTCATTGGGCCAAAGTTGAATATTTTTGAAGCATGTTTGCTAGCTCTATTTGAAATTGGAAAGGAGAATGAGAGTGGAGATTGTTGTGGGCCCCACCTGTAAGTGACACAAGCAAACTTGCCGACTTCCTGCACGTGCGCCGTCCTCCAGTTTGTTTCATGGAGCGCCACCGTGATGCATGCATGTGCCAGCGATGGTTTTTAGCGGTAGAAAACCGATTTCATTTCTTCTTCTTTACTCCCGTGGAACACACCACTCCTCTCTCGATCCAAGACCCAGCCATAGTACGCAGCATCCCACGCGCCGTGCCTCGCCCCACGCCCGCGCTCGCCCCCTCCATGCCGCGCTGCTCCGCCTCCTCACCGGCGCCGCCCCACGCCTGCTGGCCGGCCACCCTGCTCGAGCTTGTATGCTCCCGGCCGTGCGCATCTTGTCGCCTGGCCGCTTGCCCTTCCCTCCGACATGCCCGCCTCTGCCCTGCACCGCCTGCGCCACCAACACCGTGTGCGCCACGGTGCTCTGCTCCGTCCCCCTTCGTCCTCAAGGTGATTGGCTAGGCCGTCCTCCTCTCCACCACCTCGCTCGCCGGCGCCCCGGGTACCGCGCGTCGCACCCGAGCCGCCATAGCGCTGGCTGCCCTTCTCATGTGCCCATGCCACCGTCGTGCGCCGTGTTTCCGTGCGCCCATACCCGCTCGTGCCCGCCATGGCCGTACCTCGTCGCCTCCGCGTCAAGCCTCCCCGCCGTCCGCCTGCTCAGCCCGCCGGCGCCGCCCACCATCCACCACGCCGGCCGCCGCTCGCCCCGGCCGCTCCCGACGAGCGCTGCTCGCCTCCCTCCGCGCCCCTCTACATCTCGCCGCTCCCGGCCCTGCTCATTGTCGCCCGACCACCTGCAGCGCCGGCTCACCCCCTGCTTGCCTCTCGCCCCGGCCACGCGCGCTCCAACCGTCCATGGCGCTGCACCACCTCTCGGCCGCCTCTGCCTCGCTGGTGCCCTGCCGCTGTGTGCTCGTCAAGCCACCAGCACCGCGCCGGCCGCAAGCCGCCCATGCGCACCAGCGCTGGTCCTGCCCGTTTGCCGTGTGCCAGCCTCTCCTCCGCGTCGCGTCGCCGCCATTGGCCCAGCTGCCTGCGTCGTCCGCCCTTGCCGCTGTCCGCACCATGGCCGCACCGCCAGTCGGCTCCTCCCTCTGGATTCAGCACGGCGCCCCAGCTTCCGCTCGTCACTTTCAATGCGACGTTCGGTGTCGTGGCTATGTCCTGGAAGAAAAGCAAGTTATGAATGAGATGCAAAGGATTCGGGGACACGCCTTTGACACAACGGTATCGACAACTGGTCCAAGATTAGCTCTGATTGTGCAAGATTGATTAGATCAGTGACTGCAGCTAAGGTGTTCGATGAAATGTTTACGAGGGAAGAACCAACTTTGTTGATGTTCAGAGCTGGTCTGTGATGCAGGGGTGGGATGATGTGGCAATCGACAATCCTAAGTGCCAAGGTACTCTTGGAATGTTGATGAAGTAACCGGATCAAGAGCACAACCAAGGTGTTTGCTAAAATGCTTACAAGGTCAGTCACTGCCGTCGTCCTTCACCCTCTGGTCCATGTTCCGCATTGATATCATTCCTATAGAAATCCCCACAATGACCTCCTTTGTCTTTGGTATCGCGTTGGCTTGTCCGTGCGTGCTCGTGATGCTCCACCATGAGCCGCGTCGATGTCATTGACCCCATGACGTCGTCGTGACGCTCCGAGCCGTCATCGTGCCCTGACATCGAGATGAAGGATGCTTGTGATGTGTGTGGTGCTGGAACACAAGCACGACTCGTCGGACAATGGTTGTCAAGCCAAATTAGGTTTTAGTCGTTGTGGGAGTGATCGAGTCCTAGGTGTAGCTAAGGTGCTCGATAAAATGCCTTCTAGGTCAAACCAAGGTGGTTGGTGATCATCAATGACCTCTGGTTGAGTAATGCGAGAATATTGCGACCAGCAAGGAAAACTAGACCAAGGGGAACCTTTGATAAGGGTTTCTTGTTCGTGTCGACCATGTTTCCTAACCGTCTGCAGAATTGCTTAACTAGGTGTGCCGTTTCATCGACGACAGGTTCGTCGAGTTGCTTACCGATGATCGAGTTGACATCACTAACCTTGTGTCTCATATAGTGGTGTTCGGGATTCCGCTCACCACCATGGACGGGTCTAGGTCGATGTGAACGTCGATAAGATGATCTTCCCGAGATGGCAAGGCACGTCATCGCGACATAGTAATGCCCTATGTTCGAGTTCCACAAGTTCACCGAGCTCATGTGGACAATTTGCAAAGGACACTGCAATAGTGTCATGTAAGAACTTGGACGATGTTTGCGAAGATTGTCGTAGCGATTGATTTACCAAAAGGTCCTCTGAACGTGTCTTGGTACTCACATTAGGTTAGCAGTGCTTGTGATGACTCTTTGATTCCAAGCAATGCCGATCTCACTTCTTTTCCAAGTGTCGCTAGGGTTTCACATCGATTCATCCTAATTTAGAAGCCTGCAAACCTACTTGTCACTTAATTAGGTTTACTCTGTAATGAGTTTGTGTAACTTCATTGGTCGCCTTTTGAGTCATGACCTCTTGTTGCACAGTTCACTGATGCCTTAAGCTTTCAATGCTCCAACTTGATTCCTTAGTCATTTTTACACTATTCAATCCAACACTTCCACACCAGTCAGTCTCAGCTTTCTCGAGAGGCATAGCTCCAAGTGTTAAGTGAATAATTGCATTGCGTGCTTGCATTGCACCTTCCAATTCACGTCTTGACACTACTATTACCACTTGACTTTTCCATAGTTTCTCCACCCATCCGAGACATATCTAATCTTCCTAGTCAAGCCCCTTCTTCTTAAGGTTTTTACAACTCGTCGAGTCCATTATTAGAGTACATTAATTACTTATATGAATATCATGTCGATAGGAATGTGAGGATAGGTGATCAATGATAAGTTTCTCTTGGAGGATAATGCCGAGGAGTTCCAACTTCAAGATTCCACGGCGGATTCTCTGGAGGAAGACCAAGCCATAACAACTAACATGGTTATAGAGTCGCAAACAAGGCAAGCCCCGGTTTGCATTTAAGAGCCTTTCAGAATTTTTCCAGTTTTATTCATTTATGTCTTCAGTTGATATTGTGCATTATGTATAAGGTGGTTGATACTCCGCTTGCATATCCACAAATCCTATGGGAGGGTTGGAAAGGTTTACAGCTTGACGTGTAGAACTGCCAATGCTAATAGTGTAGATATACTGGTAGAAGTTGAGTAGTTGGAATCTACTCGCGATATAGGAAAAATAGTTCATATGAGGGTGAAAGATGAAAGAATGGCTCATGAAATGAATACGAGACCGAGCAGGGGGAATAGGAGTCGACGAGATGGAGTCTCGGGCGCATAGCCCTGCCTGTGTCGCTTGAGGACCGTGCCGTATGCAGCACCGTTGGGCAAGCTTGAACTCTACCGGTTGCATTATAGGATATGGGCCCAATAAACTGATGTAACTCCAGACTGTAGTGTGGAGACTCCTCGGTTGTCCTTGAATAGAGATGCGAAGGTAGAAAGGTGTAAATCTCCTAGCGGAACGTTTTGACATGTCCGTGTAGGGGACCTTTTGCTCGAGATGAAGAGGTTTGTCGACATTGGGGTCTTGGGTGAAAGGTGGCCACGTATAATGCGGGGAGGAGAGCACGTATGTGTCTGCCACGCAAGTGTGCGCGTCGTGCAGTCCGTGTGTGTCCTGATTGCAATCACCGTCCCTCGCGGTTATTTGAGTACCACTTGTCCATCGTTGTCGTGACGTAGTAAATATTAAAGAAGCCAGAAGAATATGATGCATTGAATTATAATTGCTTTGCAACCTTGTGTGACTTAGAGATAGTACAATTAAAAGTTTACAGTTTCCCCATACATTACATGTAATAGCAGTATGTGCTTTTGGCATGTCATATCATCGGCAAAGCGTTTCTTGTTTGATTGTGGAGTCTATGATGTGCCATGCCTGAAGAATGTCAATTGCTACTTAAAACATGACTATAAGGATCCACTTGTAGGCGAGTCCTTTATGCTATTCCTTACCTATGCTTAGTATTCACCACTGCATATGTCTAGTGAGACGGGTTAGTCTTGCTGAGCCTTATGCTCACTTTTGCACTTTAACGATTTTTGCAGGTATTAGTTTTATTTCTGCTATTCAAGTTGTACATGAGATCTCGAGGTGCCGAGATAAATCTCATGTGAACCACACTGCTGCTGAATGTTCTTCATGTTGCTAGTGAGAAGCGTCCTAGGGCATGGATGTCTTCTCTCATCCTTAGTTAAGTGAGATTATGAGTATGTATTTTCCGCTGCGTGTGTACCTCTATTGTACACTCTTTTGTAAACTATTCTTATTGTGAAATAAAAACTTTATATGTTTTGGTATCCTTTTCGTGTGTGATGTTAGGTGCCGCATCGCACGACACCCACCCAATGAGATCCTTGGACGTCGGGACCCCGGTCCCCACAAAATGGCCCACAAACAGAAGAATACGAGGAGATCCAACAGTGTTGCACCCATATACATCTAGGCGGCCCACCTGGAAGCCACCTGGAGGAAGCACTCCCCGAGGGGAGGCTTGACCAGGTCGTCGACCGACCCCTTCATGGCGCCAAACCCGGTCAAATGACACGTGTTGGCTCCTCCCGGCTCCCTGTAGTCAATGGTGACTTTTTCACACGTTAATTGTGGCGGCAACCGACCCTTCTCCACCTATAAATAGACCCCCTCACTTCTCACACACACCAAAATTTGAGAATAGTGCTACACTCCAAAGGTTTAGAGTAGTCCTAGAGGCTCCCAAAGCAGAAGGAGAGTGTGGTGAAGAGTCTAGGAGAAGGAGGCTTGGGCTTGAAAAGTCCCTCTTCTACACTTGTACCCCTACAAAGGTTTTACTCAATCAAGTAAGCCTTTGGGAATTCAATACAAGTTTGATCTTTTATTCTTAGTAGTTTGCACAAGTAGTTACTTGTGGGTTCACTGCTTTAATTCATTAGAGGCTCTAGTTGTAGCTTTGTGTTCGAAACAACTAGAGTAGTGATTTAGAATGTAAGCGTGGTGCTTAGGTTATAAATCATTAGTGGATATCTCATAGACCCACGGATTGAAGAGGTAGGCAGTAGGTGGCGACAACCCTATCTGTCCTTCGTAATCCTCCACGTTCGGCTATGCCATAGGCTCTTGGCGGGAGTCGTCCTAGTATTTCTAGGAGTAAGCCCGTGCCTAAAGCAAGCATCTACTGCAAACTACCTTGAATTAGGATCAATGCTTTGAATTCCTCTCTGTTCCTTGCCTACCAAACAACTTTGTGTCCTTGGGTGAGCTAGTTCGAAAGATTAGCACACACGTTCTTCGGATTCGATACCATTGGGAATACTCCTTAAGGGGAAGTGCTACAACGGTATTTTCTTGCGCTTGCGGATAACTCTATGGTGTTAAGAAATACCAACAAGCATTTCTGGTGCCGTTGCCGCGGAACGGTTGCTGTTAATCTTCGAACCAAGATCACCCTCGTATCATATCCCCCTTATATATCATCTTACCTTTCTTATTCTCACCTTACCACCACTATATAAATGGAGCAACCCACCATTCTTTCTTACTTTGCTCCGAATGGCAAGTTCTGTGAGCCACCGCCTTCGGCGGACCCTATTTGTTCAACCAGCTATGAACTTTTCCCTGGCTTTATAGCCATGGTTCGGGAACAATCCTTCTCAGGAATGGATTGTGAAAACCATTACCACCATCTACGAGAGTTTGAACAACTGTGTTCATGCCTTCTAATCAAAGGTATGACACAGGAAACTCTCAAATGGAAGTTGTTTCCTTTTTCCCTCAAGGAAAAAGCCAAACAATTGTACAACCACTACATTGGGAAGACAAACGATGATTGGAGTGAATTACGAGACACATTTTGTCTTGTTTTCTTTCACATTCCCGGAATTGTTTCCTTACGAAAGGAAGTACTATGCTTCCAGCAGATGGAGAAGGAATCCATAGGTGTAGCTTGGTACATATTTTCTCTTTTGAAAAATTTTGGCCCAAATTTGTTAATCCCTGATCCAATGCTTTTGCAACATTTCTTCATGGGATTGAACAAAGAGTCTGCCCTATATCTTGACATTACGGCTGGAGGATCTTTCCTCCATAAGACTCCAGAAGAAGGCAAGGATCTTCTGGACAGAATTCTAGAAAATTCTTCCTTCATTATGCGTCTTAATGAGCCTCCCCAAGAGGAAGTCATGTCAAGAATGGAGGATACACTCTTGGACAAGGATGAACCCATTTCTTGTTTACCCCGAGCCTTGCCAGAGGAATCCTCTCCCGAACCTGAGACTACGAAGGTAGAAGAAATTCAACCCTCGCAGTTTCCATTTTACTTCGAGGAAGAGCTTTTTCAAGATTATGGAAATACCTAAAAGTATTGTGGCTATAGGAAGCCTTCATTGCCACCAACTCCACCTAAACCAACTGACGGGGTGTTCGTCCGTCAGACTGTCAAGGAGTTGATCTCTATCCTAAGCAGAGAGTGGACAGCTGAAGTCAAGAATTCACCCGAAATTCTTCGGATGACCTCACATTTCGCTACCATTTTATGCTCTATTAGAGGGACACCAATGAGAATCCTATACAACCCTACTGTTGTAGCAAATCTCATTTCCGATTCTTGTTCTCTCACCATTCTTGGTGATGTGCCATTGGCACCAACACGCAAATCCTTCCGAGATTCATTCGGAACCATTCTTGAAGGGTGTGGGGTTCTGCAACAAGTGTCTGTTAGACACAAAGATGTTGAGGCTCTCCTAGATTTTCACGTGTTCGAAATCCAAGATTTTGACATCATGATAGGGATTCCCATAGAGAAATTTCTCATGGAAGTTCCTTTGGAAGGAAGCCTCAATATCAATCTTGGAGGGAGAAATTTCTCCATGCCTATTCTGCATTCAAAGAACACATCTGCAGAATCTCCCATCTATGAGCCAATGGCGGAGGTTAGGACTCTTCAATTTTTATAACCCTAAAGGAGAAGAAGACGTCGTCTAAGAGGAGGATGAATTTCAGGAGGAAATTGAATTGCCAAAAGAAGAGCCCTCCCCAAAACCTCCTATTGAGCTCAAGATTCTACCTCCAGGCCTACGTTATGCCTTTCTAAATGGCGATTTGGATGCCCCTGTCATCATAAGTGACAAGCTTTCAGATGATGAAACGCTCAAACTCATAGCCATGTTAGAAAGGCATAGAGATGTTTTTGGATATTCACTTCAGGATCTCAAGGGAATTAGTCCAGCGTTATGCACCCATCATATTCCTATTGACCCTGAGAGTGTCCCCTCAAGGGAACCTCAAAGGCGATTGAATAATGCGATGCGGGAAGTTGTCAAGAAAGAAGTCTTGAAACTTCTGCATGCCGGGAGTATTTACCCTGTTCCTCATAGTGAATGGGTAAGTCCAGTTCAAGTAGTGCCTAAGAAGGGAGGTATGATGGTCGTCCAAAATGAGAGGAATGAATTAATTCCTCAACGGACCGTCACGGGATGGAGGATGTGAATTGACTATCGAAAACTTAACAAGGCAACAAGGAAAGACCATTTTCCATTGCCCTTCATCGATGAGATGTTAGAGCAATTGGAAAACCACTCCTACTTCTGTTTCCTTGATGGGTATTTGGGATATCATCAAATTCCTATCCATCCCGATGATCAAAGTAAGACCACGTTCACATGTCCTTACGGGACCTATGCCTATCGGCGTATGTCCTTTGGACTGTGTAACGCTCCCGCCTTTTTCCAGAGATGCATGATGTCTATATTTTCAGACATGATCGAGGATACCATGGAAGTTTTCATGGACGATTTCTCTGTCTATGGAAAAACTTTTGATCATTGTATAGAAAATTTAGACAGGGTACTACAAAGATGTCAGCAGAAGGACCTTGTGCTTAATTAGGAAAAGTGCCATTTCATGGTCCAGGAAGGCATCGCTCTTTGACACATGGTGTCCGAGAGAGGGATAGAAGTGGACAAAGCTAAAATTGAAGTTATTGAAAAACTTCCACCTCCTATCAATGTTAAGGGAATCCGCAGCTTTTTAGGTCATGCGGGGTTCTACCGATGATTTATCAAGGATTTCTCCAAAATCGCTAGACCCCTCACCAACCTATTAGCAAAAGAAGCTCCCTTTGATTTTAATGATGAATGCCTTAAATCATTTGATATACTCAAAAAGGCACTCGTCTCAGCTCTAATTATCCAACCTCCTGATTGGACGCTGCCATTTGAAATCATGTGTGATGCTAGTGACTTTGCTGTCGGTGCGGTCTTAGGCCAAACCAAAGATAAAAAGCATCACGCATTAGCCTACGCTAGCAACACTCTGACAGGAGCCCAACTCAATTATGCCACAACTGAGAAAGAGCTCCTAGTAGTAGTTTTTGCTATCGACAAGTTTAGATCCTATTTGGTTGGAGCAAAGGTCATAGTCTACACAGACCATGCTGCTTTGAAATATCTGCTTACCAAAAAG
Organism: Tuctoria greenei; assembly: GCA_036927565.1. NCBI lineage: Eukaryota > Viridiplantae > Streptophyta > Magnoliopsida > Poales > Poaceae > Tuctoria > Tuctoria greenei. The sequence continues at coordinate 76,595,007 of JAYESD010000012.1, forward strand.
GATGCTAAACATAGGCTAATTCGATGGATTCTTCTACTCCAAGAATTTGATCTGGAAATAAGAGATAAGAAAGGAGTAGAGAATTTAGTAGCAGATCATCTTTCACGTATGGAAGTCGCACAAACCATGGACATACCTATCAATGACTTCCTACGAGATGATATGCTCCTCAAGGTGACAAACTCTCACCCTTGGTATGCGGATATCGTGAACTTTATGGTCACGGGATACGTACCACCAGGGGAGAACAAAAAGAAACTCATTTTTGAGAGTCGTAGACACCTTTGGGATGACCCTTACCTCTATCGAGTATGTGCCGATGGCCTTCTTGGAAGGTGTGTCCCATCAATCGAAGGCACCAAAATTATAGAGAAATGCCATGCTGGCCCCTATGGTGGTCATTACGGTGTTTACCGTACTCAGGCAAAGATCTGGCAGAGTGGATTCTATTGGCCGTCAATGTATGAAGATACCAAGGAATTTATTCGCAGATGTTGGAAATGCCAGAAGCATGGAGGAATCTCTGCTCGCGGTGCAATGCCCCTAACATACAATATCCAAGTGGAATTATTTGATGTATGGGGTATTGATTTCATGGGACCTTTTCCTAGGTCTTATGATTGCGAGTATATTTTGGTTGCCGTCGATTATGTGTCAAAATGGATAGAAGCATTGCCATGCAAAAATGCTGATTCCAAGCAAGCAAGGAAAATGTTCCACAAAATCATTTTCCCACGCTTTGGAACTCCCCGTATGGTCATAAGTGATGGAGGGTCTCATTTCATAGATAAGACCTTCCAGAACTTTTTAAGGGAACTTGGAGTCCAGCATAACATTGCTACCCCATACCACTCACAGACAAATGGTCAAGCAGAAACATCTAATAAGCAAATTAAGCATATTCTGCAAAAGACTGTCTTGGAAATGGGAACGGGGTGGAAGGAAAAGCTACCCGACGCATTGTGGGCATATCGTACTGCCTACAAGACACCTATCGGCATGTCTCCTTTCCAACTTGTCTATGGGAAGACTTGCCATCTTCCCATAGAATTGGAACATAGAGCGTATTGGGCCATCAAGCGGTGGAACATGAATCTTAACGAAGCTTGAAATCACCGATTGAAGCAAATCTCTGAGTTGGAGGAATGGAGAGATAAAGCGTATCACAGTGCCAGAATTTATAAAGAGAGAACCAAAAGATGGCACGATAAGAGGATTACGCCAAAAGAGTTCAAACCTGGAGATAAAGTTTTACTCTTTAACTCTAGGGTTAAACTCTTTGGACATGGGAGGCTTAGAAGTAAATGGGAAGGACCCTTCACTGTAGTAGTGACTTCATCCCATGGAGCAATCACACTCCAAGGTGATGACGGTCAACTATTCAAAGTGAATGGGCACCGACTCAAATTGTTTCTCGATTCCCAAAAGGATACATAAAAAGAGTTTGACGTTGTAAATCTAATCAATTTCCATGCCATTTCTTTCAATTCTGTTTAAGTTCTCCACGTCCAACTAATGGGTCCATCCAATTCTTCATCTATGAGGCCCATTTAATTGACCCGAGAAAATGTGGCATGAACAGAAACAGAAGGGGGTTGGCCGAACCCTAGGGTCGGCCAACTCTCCCTCCACGCCGTTCGTGTTGTGTTTTCTCATGTTGATCCTCCTCGATATCCTCCACAAAATCCTCGGTGAAACGCATTGTTCCTTGCGTACTTAAAGGACGGAAACAGAGAGGAATGTTATACACCTCAATGAATCATCATCTTCTTCCCGTCCTCGTCATGGCTAACAAAAAGATTGTGCCCCACGCCTCCTCCAGCTCAACCTTCAACCTGAGCGGGGACATTACGCCGGCCAATGACAAAACTTCCCTCGCCTTGGAGTCTGTCATGGCGATCGATGTCAAGCCACTTGCCATGATCCCGCCTGCGACGACTCTGCGCGGGTGCAGCCCTACACCTCATAGCGCTATTCGGTCGCTCTCCCATCGGAAAACGCCGATGAAGTCGACGACGCCATGCCGTCCGACTTTGGCTGGACTGAACCCAGTCAAGACACGTCTTTTCCACAGAAAAGACGAGTCTCTCCCATCGTGCTGCCCGGCGAGGTGTGCATGTACACACTGAAGACTAAGAAGGGCGATGTATTGAGCCACCACTACAAGACGCCCACCTGTACCTCACCGGAACGCATGGAAGATCGCTTTCTTATCCACGGGGTGCGCAAAGAAGGCTACACGAAGGGCCTATTCAAGCGCGTGGATAATCTGGCGATGGAGGAGTCGACGGGCTCGTCGCCCTACAAGATTAGGCGACACGTCCCACCACCTCCCATCAACAGGTCACCCGGTCAGTTCGAGGGCAGTGATGAGGACTCTCCTCGTGCCCGTAAAGTGGCACAACTGACCAAGAAGTTCGCTTCTCTCCGCTTGGAGAACAAGAAGCTAACTGACATGGTGGATGAAGGGCGCATCGAGAGGGCGGAACTAAAGGATGACGTCATGGCCCAGGAGATTGACGGTGTTCGCCGTGGCATGAGCGCCAAACTGTGGCACTTGTGCAATGCCGTCGGGGAGCCCAACATCTACAATGCACGATAGTTTAGATGTCCCAACAGCATAGGATGCTTACTACTTAAGATTTTATTTAAAAAAACATTTGTTTTCTAAAGCTAGGTTAAATAATGTAAGCAACCCCATATTTTGATTTCAATAAAGTGAACTTACCGGTTCATCTAACACCGGTAAAGTCCCCCCTTTAGTTTATTTTGTTGAATAAAGAATTCAGAAAACAAATGTGGGGGAAACATGTCTCCAAGTCACGAAATCCCGACGTGAAAAATCAGCGTTGCATATCGAAACACGTCGCGACCAAATGAGCAAAACGACACGACGAAATAGAGCCATAGAAGAGCCAACAGGAGGTCGGTCGAACCCCCTGGTCGGCCGACTTGTTTTCTGCACTGTACGACTCCGTTTCGCTCAAGAAAATCAGTTTGGATTTATTTTCCCGAGTTTTATGCGCTATGCTGCCGTTTGAGTTGATTTCATATTTTTCATTGCATAACTAAAATGAATCAACTCAACAAATTAAAAAAATTGGTAGTCAAGAATTTGCTTAAGCTAAAAATTTGAATACTTTATATTTCAATTCATTACCTTGTTTATGATTCCCATAATTAAATAGGAAAAACACATCATCTAGGTATTTGACTAGTGTGATATGGTAAATGGGTTCTTTAGAAATCATCCTTTTGCTTGAAATTGATTTTGACATTTGTAACTATTTGAAGTCTTGAACTTTGCCTAAATCTCTCATTGGAAATTTATATACCCACCAAGGCCATATGATACATTCATTGAAAACCACAAGCATATGCCACTTTGTTTTTCATTGAACTTTGTCAAACTCGTGACCCAATTGAGTGACATGCATCAACTTTTTGAATTGAAAACTCTTGTGCACTCCATTCATGCATAATTTCTCACATTGAGAGTTTGCATCCATCGATTACCCATCCGTCAAAAAGAAACTCCCTACAATACAAATGAAAGCCTCTCTAAAAATAAAAAGGAGTAGAAGACATGGCTACAAGAAAAAGAAAAAGCATCCACTCTTGAAAAAGAGTAAGAGTGCTAAAAAAAAGTAGCCATGTTTCATCCTTAAAAAAAAAGAGCAAATTCATGGGAGTTATCACCTCACCCATCCATTCCATTCATGTGCACAAGAATTTTCCCTTCACTTTGTTCATTGCATAAGTCTCTCATAGGATCAAGTTTTCGACATAGTAACATATGCCCTGCAAATGTGTGCCACATTCATCCCTACCAAGCTCCAGATATAGCCACTTTTAGTATATGGACAAGAATTGGCAAAACATGTCATGGTGAGCACTCAAACACTTTGAGAGATTTGAGAGATTCCGATTGAGAAGGCAAGGGCAAATGTTCCTATGACTTTCAAATATAGCAATTGCCAAATCATTTCAGCGGAGAATGATCCAAGGGAGCTTCATTCTAACCGTTCCACTTTTCAAACACTCAAGATTGATGTGTAGCCACATACACAAAGGGGATCCATGAATTCAGGTATAAGTTGGAATATCCAGTATCCTTATTTTCTACCTTATAGCAAATTCATGACAATACTCTAGTTCTTCTTGCCTTCACTCGAGGACGAGCAAAGGACTAAGTGTGGGGGAGTTTGTTGACGGTCCTTAAGTACCATATTTTGACCGTCAATTGACCTCATAATGTGATTAAAAGAAACACAAAACATAGTAGTAGGGCTATACACTAACCCAATTCCACAAGTGTTGTTGTTTATTTGTATGCTGTTGAATTATTACCCAAAATACCAAAACATGCAGGGATGAATTCATGAAAATGGATTTCAACGAATCAGGCGATGACACGTGGCAACACATGGATCAAATGGCCAACAAATAGAAGAATATGAGGACATCCAACGGTGTTGCACCCATATACATCAAGGGGGCCTACCTGGAAGCCACCTGGAGGAAGCACTCCCAGAGGGGAGGCCTGACCTGGTCGGTCGAACCAGGGGTTCGGCCGACCCCTTCCTGGTGCCAAACCTGGTCAAATGACACGTGTTGGCTCCTCCTGGCTCCCGGGAGTCAATGGTGACCGATTCGCGCATTAATTGTGGCGGGAACCGACCCTTCTCCACCTATAAATAGACCCCCTCACCTCACTTCTCACACACACACACCAAAAGTTGAGAATAGTGCTACACTCCAAAGGTTTAGAGTAGTCCTAGAGGCTATCGAAGTAGAAGGAGAGTGTGGTGAAGAGTCTAGGAGAAGGAGGCTTCGGCTTGTCAAGTCCCTCTTCTACACTTGTACCCCTACAAAGGTTTTACTCAATCGCGTAAGCCTTTGTGAATTCAATACAAGTTTGATCTTTTATTCTTAGTAGTTTGCACAAGTAGTTACTTGTGGGTTCACTAGTTTAATTCATTTGAGGCTCTAGTTGTACCTTTGTGTTCGAAACAACTAGAGTAGTGATTTAGAACATAAGCGTGGTGCTTAGGTTATAAATCATCAGTGGATATCTCGTAGACCCACGGATTGAAGAGGTAGGCAGTAGGTCGTGACAGCCCTATCTGTCCTTTGTAATCCTCCACGTTCAGCTATGCCATAGGCTCTTGGCTGGAGTCATCCTAGTATTGCTAGGAGTAAGCCCGTGCCCGAAGCAAGCATCTACTGCAAACTACCTTGAATTAGGATCAATGCTTTGAATTCCTCTCAATTCCTTGCCTACCAAACATTTTTGTGTCCTTGGGTGAGCTAGTTCGAAAGATTAGCAACACGTTCTTTGGATTTGATACCCTTGGGAATACTCCTTAAGGAGAAGTGCTACAACGGTATTTACGTGCGCTTGTGGATAACTCTGTGGTGTTAAGAAATACCAACAACTGTGCTTTGAATTTTGTCTTGGACAGCCGAATCGGTGGGCTCTTCTGCCAATGTCACCACACGTCTGTCTCAAGTTAAGAGGTTATAGCAATGGGATCTTCGCTTGCTGTCGTATCTTTGCCTTCTGTGGTTTCTTTGACTGCGACGGTTCCCGATGCGGCTATAGCACTTTCATTCGCTCCGCCTTTATGGGAGTTGCTTCAGCTATTTTTTGGGTGTGGCTGACCGCCTGGCCCAGTGCTTCTATCAAGGCGCATAGGGCCCATTGTCATGGGTGTCGTGTGCTTAAGTGGTGTGGGCCGATCCTCTGCTTGAGGTACTCAGGCGTCACGGGGTGATAAAAAATGAAACCTTTAGAGGGAACGGTTCCTTCCTTACTTTCACCCCGCAGCTTAAGTTTCTTTCTTCTTCATTGAACGCCCGATCCTGCATACTTTATCCAAAGCTCTCTCCTTCATTTGTTCCCATGGTCTCCCCACTGCCTCCGACTCACCTTCGGTCGGCCGATGACCTATTGTCGATGCAGCGGTTGCTTGGCTGGTTGGCGGCAGAGTGTGCGTGGATCATCCGCTGCGGATCTCCCGCTCTCAAAGACTTGCGCGAAGATGAGACCGTCCTATTTGTCGCCTACGTGTCTACGGGGCTTGGGCTTCCGCTGTCGAGGTTCTTCTTCGCAGTGCTGGAGGAGCATGGGTTGCAGCTTCACCACCTATCGCCAAACTCTATCACCGTGATGGCGGTGTTCGTCCACTTCTGTGAGGCATTCATGGGCTGCAAGCCAATGGTGGAGATGTTCTAGTTCTTCTTCGTGATGAAGACCATCGGGAAGAGCGAGATGACCCAAGTGGGTGCCTACTACTTTCGTCACCAGGACAAGACCTCCCGACTCTACATCCCTTCGCCCAAAGGGGGCAAGTGGAAGACCTAGACGGAATATTGGGCAATCGTGCAGGTCGAGGCCCATCCCGCACTGAAGATGCCCTCTGCAGGTCCAACTTCTGATCCCACCACCTGGGAAGCATACCAGGGGTTGCCGAAAGAGTATACATCTATACTGAAGAGGATCCAACTGCTGTTGAGCAAAGGCTTGACCTCCGTGATAGTGCTGGCCGATTTCTTGTGCTGTCATACCGCCCCTCTACAGAATCATCGGTACGAGGCCTGGAACTACACCGGTACCGATGATTGATGCCAGCTGGCTCTGGATGACCTTACCCCGAAGATTTTGGAGGGTTTGCTGAAGGCGGTCACTTGTGATACGGTCGATGACGAGCACGTCTCCACCCCGGTGGACTGCCAGTCGCTCTTCATGACCCCCAACATGAGGGTCGAACTGCTGAGCTTGATGTCAGCGGTCAACGTGTTCGGCGTTACACGCCTGCACTTCGAGGGGTCGTCTGGGGTTTCAGCGGTTCTAGCACGGTGCCACACCATGTTGCAACAAAGGTCAGAGTCTTCATCCCGCTCATCAGAAAGGGCAGAGGCAGGGCTCCCAATATCCTCCATCGGGCTGGGGAGCGGCCAGCCAACGCTAACTCCATAGCCAGGAAGACGTTCTCGCCATTTGGCCATGGATTCGGCTATTCTTGCATTGAAGAAGCGGAAGTTGAGGCGGGGGCATGGTACCCCAATTTCTCATTGTGATGGGGCCAGGTCGGCCGAAGCTCCTGTTGTGAACTTTATTTCCGATTCCAGTGGTGATTCTGGTTCCGTAGGAGGCGCAGAGGTGTCTGCGCAAGAGACCGTGCCAGCGCGGGTCGATCAAGAGCCAGGGCCGGAGGTAGCAGCGCTGGCCTTGTTGATTGGCCCTGACGACCTCAATCTATCATTCGGGGTGGAGGGCCAGGGTCACTGGACTGGTCCGACCAGCCGGTAAGGTGCAACTTCTTCCTCTGCCTTTTCCCTTATTTTGTTTAGATGGAGTTTTATCTTTGCTTTTTAGGGCGTCATCAGCCCGACTTGGTGCCCTTGGTGCTTCTAGGGGTGGGCTTGATAGCCCCTGCCCTTCCCAGAGCTGGAATGGGGTCTGCCGCGTCGCATCCTTTGCCTGACGGTGCATCGGCCTTAGGTGATGTCAATGACTTTGTACCATCGTCCGTCGAGGCAGGTGGGGCTGGAGTGGCACCAAGTATTGGAGTGCCAGGAGAGGAGGTGCCTAGCGTGGCGGTGCTAGGTGAGGAGGTGCCCGACGTGTAGGTGGCCGACGAGGAGGTGCCAGGCGTGGAAGTGGCCGGCGTGAAGGTGCCTAGCAAGGAGGTGCCAGGCGAGGAGGTGCCCAGCGTGGAGGTGCCCGACAAGGAGGGGGCTACATTGATCACAGCTGCTTCCCTTGGTGAGGCTGACCCACCCGTCATTGAAGCAGCATCGGCGCCTGACGTTATTGGCGCGTAGGTCATCAACTCGTCACCAGCGACCGGCAATACCTCTATAGCGGAGGAGGGTACTTCAGCGTCGGATAGCGGCGCGGCGGTTTCTGGAGCTCCAGCCGGGGTACCATGTGGTCCCTAGGCGCTGGTGTCTGCCACGGCATCGGCAGAAGATGGGGAGGGGCAGTCGTCTGTGGCGACGATCATGCCGATTCCTCTTGCCGATGCTATCGTCATGGCCCAGTCCATCTTGCACCAGACACATACTGTTTTCAGCTTGCAGACGAGCAGTGTTTTGTGAAGCTGGTCGATGCCAAGAATAAGCAGCTTGAGGTGGAGGCCCTGAAGGTCCATGCCACCGCTGATGCCCGCGTGAGGTTGTGTGAGGATCAGCGGTTGGAGTTGGTCCGCCGAGAAGTTGTCATTGCTAACGCTGAACGGGACTTGGAGGCGAAGGAGGAGGAGTCTCCCGGAGCCTGGAGGAGAAACGTTGGGCATTACAGGACTTGAAGCTCGCCATCCAGCGCCGGGAGGACGACAAGGAGGGTCGTGCTTGGGAGCTCCCTGCCAGGGAGGAGATTGCTCGGAGGGAGGTGGAAAGCCTCCAGGATTCCAACACGGCCGAGGCTCGAGGAGTCCGAAGACTTCCTGGCCCATGCTGGGGCGGTGGTGGAACCCCTAGCCCTTGGTCCCGTGCCACGCGGGGAGCCATCTCAAGAGGTTGCCCAGTTGCTTCCCGCCTTGGACTCCCTCTGCTCGTCGTTGGGGTCGGTGAACACCGTCCTTGCAAGGCGACTGGAGGTTGAAGGAAAGGAGCTGGCTAAGCTGGTGGCCTGCCACGTCCTAGTATGCTTCGAAAGCTGGTACCCGAAGATCCCGCTAGAGCCGGTGGAGAAAGGTCCCCTTGATGAGAGGGAGGATGAGGCTAGGGCCGAAGTCCAAGACCTTGCCAAGGAGGTGGCTTCTCTCCTCTAGTGGATTTGAGGCTGGTGGCACCTAGGCGCAATGCTTTTGTATCCGGGGACAACCCCCTTGTGTAAATAAATGTTTATGAATTTGGATTCATGTTGTTTTGATTGTTGGCTTGTCACGTGCTTTCAAATTATTGCCCCAATTCCTTCTCTTGTGTAAGGTCTTGAAGCCTTTGTTGATGCCGTTAGCCTTTTAGAGACCAACACTTGCACAATTGACATGGTCGGTTTGTCGCTAGATGACATCCAACCTATGGAACCCCCCTCAGAGGCCCCTTGGTAGGCGTGGCCAGATTGTTGGGTACGTCTGCCTCTTGATCGTAGGATGTCCTCGACTGGCCCCCAACAGAGTGGAGGAGCATGAGTGACTGGTCTCGGTGTGACCCTTTCGGGAGTGTCAGCCTTTTTCTGTGTGTTTCTGTTGGCGGCAGGCCCCCTGGGAGGTGCCGGAGCTTGCTACTCCGGCGCTGCCCTTCGTCGTTGTGAAGTCATCAACGGCGGGCCCCCTAGGAGGTGTCGGAGCTGGGTTGTCCGACGTTGTCCACCATCGTCTTGAAGTCGTCGACGACGGGCCCCAAGTGCACAGGATACCACAAGCAAACTTTGTTAGCGGCAAGAGCAGGGCAGGAGAGTGTACTCACTTGTCCACGCTTGTTGTTGTCGTCGACGTGCAGGGACATCGACGGTAGACCCCCTGGGAGGTGCCAGAGCTGGATGCTCTAGCGTCGCCCACCATTGTTGTAGAAACATCGAATGCGGGTCACCTGGGAGGTGCCGGAGATGTATGCTCAAGCGTCGCCCACCTTCTTCGTAGAAACGTCGATGGCAGGCCCCTTGGGAGGTGCCAGAGCTGTATACTCCGGCGTCGCCCACCATCTTTGTAGGTACGTCGATGGCTGGCCCCTGGTGCACAGGCTATCGCAAGAGAATCCTGTTAGTGACAAGAGCAAGGTAGTAGAGTTTACTCATTTGTCCGCGCTTGTTACTGGTGTTAATGTGCTGGTACGTTGACGGCAGGCCCCCTACGAGGTGCCAAAGCTGAATACTCTGGCGTCATCCACCATCGTTGTTGAGTCGTTGACGGTAGGCCCCTTGGGCGGTGCTAGAGCGGGATGCTCCAGTGTCGCACACCATCTTCATAGAAACGTCGACGGCAGGCCCCTTGGGAGGTGACCGAGCTATATACTCCGGCATCGCCCACCATCTTTGTAGGTACATCGATGACAGGTCCCCTCGTGGGTGCCGGAGCTAGATGCTCCGGCGTCGTCCACCATCGTTGTAGAGTTGTCGACGGTGGGCCCCTATTGCATAGGCTATCGCAAGAGAATCCTGTTAGCGACAAGAGTTGGGTAGGAGAGTTTACTCATTGTCCGCGCTTGTTGTTGTCGTTAACATGCTGGGACGTCGACGGCCGGCCCCCTTGGAGGTGTGGGAGCTGGATGTTCTGGCGTCATCCACCATCATCGTTGAGTCGTCGACGACAGGCCCCTTGGGGGGTGCCGGAGCTAAATGCTCCGGCGTCGCACACCATCTTCGTAGAAACATCTACGGCAGGCCCCATGGGAGGTGTCGCAGCTGTATACTCCATCATCGCCCACCATCCTTGTAGATACGTCGATGGCAGGCCCCTGGGGGTGCCGGAGTTGGATGCTCCGGCATCATCCACCATCGTTTTAGAGTCGTCAACGGCGGGCCCCTGGTGCATAGGATATCGCAAGAGAATCCTGTTAGCGACAAGCCCCTGGTGCATAGGCTAATTCAGTGCCTTGGCGCTCGGGATTCGCATTCCTTCTTATTCGGTGTGTCAGCGTCCTGGCCCTCGGTACTTAGCTGCAGCACTGGGAGGCAATGCTCACACGCTTCAGGTACAGGACCAGGCTGAGCAAGCTGCACGCTCTGGACCTCCAGCTCAGCGTTGGCCTATCGCGGGGGACCAATTGGGACCATAGGACCCCAAGTAAGATGGCAGCCATGAGGTTCCAAAACACCTTGCAGGTACCTCAAACACGTCCGCCTGTAGCAGGGTTGCATGACTCTACTAGGGGTGATATAGAAAAAATTTCACCAAGTATATGAAGACAATATATGAAAGACGAGACTAGCTTGATTGATCACAAAATTAACAGGTAATTTTAAGTGAACATAAGAGAAAGCATTTGGTAACAAAGTTGTCGAAGGGTCAATGCAACACTTCCCCCGGATCTGCTAAGGAGCAGCCCGCGGAGGTTCTTGTTCGGCGAGGCTTAGGCCTCAAACTAGTGTTCTAGCGGAAGAGTATGTGACACGATGGTTTTTTACATGGTTCGGGCCACAGGAAGCGTAACACCCTACTCCACGGTGGATTTTATTGCAGAGTGTGTGTGTATCGGGGATTCTGAGTCTTGTCCTTGTATTAGTGGCGGTCCGGGCCTTTTATAATTAAGGTTGGACGCCTTACAAGTGGGGTCCCGGGACCCGACAGGTGGTCCTTGGGTGATCTTATCCTAAAGATCTCAGGCTTCTTCTGTAAGCTTGCTCTGACCGCGGATTTGAGGACTCGCCGTCTTGCCGCCCGTGTTGTTAGTAGCCCACACGCCGTTGCTGACATTGGCAGGGAATGTCCCATCCAACTATCTCTGGCGCCGTAAGCTACCCACTTGGTGGAGTGGGATAGGCTTGCGGCATCTTCACTGTGATGTGATTAGTCATAGCGGTATCTGACATTAGCCGTGCACCGCGCCATGCGTCTGGGGAAGTCGCAAATCTTCAAGGCTTGAAAGAGACAAGGCGCACCGCCCTCTTAACTTCCTCACTATCTGCCCAGGGCAAGTGGACTGACCATGCGGTCGCTGGGTAGCTCTCCACCATGGTGGATGCCATGCCTGTCTCGCGGGCCATGTGCCAGCTCGGGAGCTCACCTCTGTCGGGGAGGCCAGGTCTCGCCCAGCAGGCCACGTGGTAGCTTGGGTGCTCACCTCCGCGGGGAAGATCGGGTCTCGACTTTGTGGGCCACGTGGTAGTTTGGGAGCTCACCTTCGCGGAGGAGGTCGGGTCCCATCCCTCTGGACACGTGACTGCCTGGGAGCTCGTCATCAAGGTGGAGCTGAGCTCCTCCTTTGGGATGCCTTGTGGGCACCCTGGACCTCCCATCTAAGGCTGGCGGGTCTGGGTTTCTTGAACACGTGGCGCCTCAGACCCTGTCCCTGCTGGGAGCCGAGGTACCTAGGCGGCACTAGCTTGTGCACGAGGGCACCCAATATGCCAGGTACCGACAGTGGACCCTAGGTCCACCTTGGGGTGAGGCAACGAACCCGAGGGTGGGGCCCTATCCTGCTTTCCTGCGCAGTCTTTTAACTTTGTCTTGATCAGTTGAAGTGGTGCGCTCTTCTACTGTTGTGACCATGCGTCCCTCTCTGGTTGAGGGGTCATTGCGACAGGATCTTTTTTGCTTGCTGTGACATTATCGCGACGGTTCCCAAGGCGCCTGCTGAACTTCTGCTGCTTTCACTTTCGTCTTTATGGGAACTGTCGGGTTGCCTTCTCTAGCGGGAACTTCTCGGGCCGGCTTTTCTAATGGGGGATCTGGGCCTGCTCATCATGGACTCCGTGGTACAAGCCGTTGATTTGGAGCCTGCTCGGATTAGCACGGTGAGCCCAAACGCCACCAGGGTACTTTAAAATGGTACCTTTGTGGGCAATGGAGGTTCCTTTCTTCCGCACATCCCAAGCATTCGAGCCTTTGACTCCCTCCTTGTGTGTCTGCCCATCCTTGAGGTTCTCGACCCCCTGCTCCAATGGACTCAGCTCTGCCTCCTTCCCGGATGGAGGATGTCTCAACCGTGAGGCGGCTTTTCGGCTGGGAGGACAAGGAAGGACGGGATCTGATCCATCCCGGCTCCTTGCCACTAGAATCGGGGGAGAAGGAGATCGTCTTCTCCGAGGCGTACACATACTACAGGTTGATCCCTTCTGTTTCTCCTTCCTGGTGACACTCCTGGAAGTCCTTGGGCTCCAGCTTCATCACCTGTCGCCGAACTCTCTGGTGGTGGCACCGGTGTTCTCATATTTCTACCAGATGTTTGTCGGGGTGTGCCCATGTGTGCCAGTGTTCTGGCAGTTCTTCGTGCTAAGGTGAACCCAGAAGAAGAAAAAAGCAACCTTCCTCGGTAGCTTCTACTTCCAGCATCGGGCCAACAACCCCTTCATGTACATTACTCCGCTCTCCTCAGCGAGGTGGCCCGGCTGGAGGAGCGACTAGGTGGTCGTACATGCCGACGCCCACGACCGCATGGTCCTTCCCACTGCCTGGCCGGCGATTAGGAAGGTGGACTAGGAGGAACGCCCTGAGCTTGAGGCGGCGTACACACCAGTGATGGAGAGGATCCGATTCTTGGCAGACCACGACCTGTCGGAGCTGTCGGTGATGGCTGACTTCGTTCATCGCTGTCTAGCCCCTCTCCAGTAGCGTTGCTGCCCTGCATGGCTCAACTTCAGGCTCCAAGATGGTACCAAGTTGCTGAGGAGTCGTGACACGGAGATGACCCCGCATGAGGTGCTTGAATCAATGTCCAAAGCGTGCGATGACCTGCTGTCGAACGACGTTTTCACCCTTCCACAGGCTTTCCTACCGCTATGTACGGATCGGGACCTTTGGACAAATGTTTTGAAGGAGATGCCCAACTTGGATGTGATTGGTCTTGCACTGCGGCAGGTTGGTGATGAGAGTCGGGGCCTAGCCATCGTCGATTCTTCGGAGAAATCTGCACCTTCTTCAGGCTCTGAAGGATCCAGGGCGGAGGAGGTGCCCGCTATTGGGGGGAAGGGTAAGGCGCCAGACCCTGATGTAGGTAAGGGGAAGGCACTGGTCCCCGATTTAGGCAAGGGGAAGGCCCTGGTGGTCAAGGTTGTGAAGGAAAAATGCTCTCGGTCGCTGCAGAGGGCGCCGCCGCAGGTGGTCTTCGTTCCAAGTCAGCGTCCACAAGCGCGCCCCTCTTTAGTATTAGGCGTCGGTGGTTCTTCAGGGGGAGGTTCATTCCGTCAAGCAGCGGCTCCACAGGCGTTGTTGGTCAGTACGTCATCCAGCATCCTCGTCACTTATGCGGTCCAGGGTGCCATAGGGGGCTCTGGCAGCATCACACCTATGAATCCTCAAGCAAAAAGGTCTCAGGCTGACGTCGTCGGCATCTCGGGAGGTGGCTCTATCGGGATCGATGGTAGCACACCGGCGCTGGGCGGCGGTACTGCTGGTGGTTTCAGCGGAGGCCCTGCTGGGATGGCCTTGCCTATTACGCCATTGCCAGGGCCCGTGGCTTCAGGGTCACCGAAAGTGGAGGCTCGCTGGAGCTTCTGGGGACGTCGGTAAGGCATTCTTGCCAACGCCTGCTCTATTATCTCGCCTACCTATGTTGATTGGTCAGGGCTTGATCTTGATTTGTAGGGTTACATCAGCTGTGGTGAGGCCCCTACACTCGAGGGTAGTGCCTGAATGTGCTTTTAAGGCGGCCGAGGATGCTACGGCTGTGCTGGCGGAGCAGCCTGCCAAGCTTGTTTAGCGGAGCGCTGCTCCGACGTCTGTGCCCTGCGTGGGTAGTGAAGCATCTCCGGTTGCATCTATAGTTGTCGTGCCAGAGGAACCTCCAATCGTTGTGGCAGAGGCACCACCGGTCATCGTGGTAGAGGCCATGTCGGAGCCGACTCTGGGGGCTGGGGTTCTGACCTCCACTGCTTCTGATTCGGCAGGCAACTCTCTTAGCGATAATGGCCCTCTTGTGTCAGGTGGCACCACAACCCCTACTCAGACTCTAGGGGCAAGATCCCCAGTGCTGGTGGCCTCGCCTTCACCACTACTGGAGGAAGGGGTCCCCTAGATGGTCACCGTAAGGCCTTCCCAGACATCAGCGCAGCCGGAGCGGCTTTCCGACGTCATTGACTTGACGCAATCCAGCATCCTTCAGGTTCAATCCAACCTCCACCGGGCGCAAGAGGCTCTTGCCATGGAGTGGGAGAGGCTGTGTGCTGAGGGCGAGTGCCTCCAAGGCTGGGAGGATATCCTGAGCTCCAGGATCGCTGAGGCGAAGGCGAAGTACCAGAAGGAGAGCAACGAACTGGAGGTGAGGCAGCCAACGACGCTGCTGACACCCGCCTACGCGCTCTTCCTGCCGGTCGAGAGGCCCTGAGTCGTCAAGAAGCCATCGTTCTCAAGAGGGAGGCTACTGTCGTTGAACAAGAGGAAATGGCGCAGGCGATGATGGCCCGGGCTGAAGCTGATCAGGACAGGCTACAGTCCCGCCTTGAAGACCTTGAGCTCCGTGAGAGCAATCTGGCGTGGGATCGGGCGAAACACCTAGCTGAGCATCAGGAACTCCTCCTCCACGATTTTGACGTCCAAGCCCGGGAGCACAAAACAGAGCGCCGCGGCTGGGAACTCGACCTGCGGTAGCGTCAGCTGGCTCAGCGTATGGTAGCCGAGGGTAGGGCGGTGGCTAAGACGGTGGCATCCCATGTCTTGGTAAGATACCAGTGCCGATACCCTGATCTGCCACTAGAGCCATTTTTGAAGGCCTTGCTAGGGAACGTGAGGCGGCAACAGCGACGGAGGTTCAGGAAGCCACCAAACACGTCGTAGAGCAGTTCAGTGGGGGCTGAGGCCAGTGGCTTGTTTTTGTATCCTGGGTTCACCCTCCCTTGTAAAGAGTTCCTTAATGAATTCAAATTTGTGTTTGCCTTCTTGCATTGTATCTGTACTTCTCAACTATTGCTCTGAGTCCTTAGCTGCGTAAGGGTTTGCAGAACCTTTGCTGAGCTCGTTGGCTTCTCAGGACCAACAATTTGCACAATTGATATGGCTGAAGCGTCGTCTATTGATTTTCTGCATGCGGATCCCCTTAGAGGCCCCTTGGTAGATGTGGTTAGTTGGCTAAGCACATCTACCACATGATCGCAGAATGTCTTGGACTGGCCCCCAGTGGAGTGGGGGAGTTTGGAGTGTCGTAGCGCCACCATTTGCTAGAGTTGGATGCTCTG
Organism: Tuctoria greenei; assembly: GCA_036927565.1. NCBI lineage: Eukaryota > Viridiplantae > Streptophyta > Magnoliopsida > Poales > Poaceae > Tuctoria > Tuctoria greenei. The sequence continues at coordinate 76,610,785 of JAYESD010000012.1, forward strand.
GCGTCGTCCACCATCATCATGAAGTCGTCGATGGCAGGCCCCTAGGGAGGTACCGGAGTTGGATGCTCCGACGTCGTCCACCATCGTCGTAGAGTTGTCGATGGCAGACCCCTTGGGTGACGACAGAGCTAGATGCTCTGGCGTTGTAAGACTTATGTGTGCTGAATACATTGGCTTGTAGTAAATACAGTTGCTTTGATGATAAAAGTTTTGAATATCACCAAAACACATTTTTATTAAGATCCGACTAGTTTTGGTTAGCGCCGGTGAGTTTTGTCTTTAGCTTTGGCGTGTTTTTGCTAAAGCTCCGAGTTGATTTTTCTAGCTCCAGCTTTTGGGTTTACTAGTTGAAAGCATCTAGGCCCCCTTGAGGTACGGTTTCGGTGATTAATGACAACCATTGGATTTTACTAATGAATTTGTGAATGCAAGGTCCCCATAATCACTCAATTAAATGAAATCTATATGTCATTGGAGACCCATATACAATCACTTTATGAGATCAAATCAATGATATGAAGACAAGAAGTGAAAGCTCTTATGTCAAAGTCATTCAACCACAATTGATGACACTTAATGCTTGACAACCATCAGAAGTACATTTCCAACAAAAGTCTAAGAGGTCAATCGAGCAAGACACAAAAAAATCACTTAGAAACAACTCGAAGAAAACAAAATCAACTCACCGGATCAACCGATGATTTCTGAGAACAACACATCGATCGAGTTGGTTCAGCAGAAGAAGAAGACCTCAGAACAAAGCACTCACCGGATCATCCGATGTTAAGGGCTCAGCTACATCGGTCCATCAGTACAGTTTGTAATATCCTTGGACCAAGTGTAGCACCAGATCATCCGATGTACAGAAATATACACATCGGTCAATCACTCCAGTAAGCATCAAGTTTAAGTCAATTCTGGAGGAAGAGCCACCGGATCATCCGATGAGAAGACAAGTGCAACATCGGTCTAACAACGGTCATATCTGACACAATGACGTCAGCTAAAATAAACTTGACCGATGATAACTAAAGGGGAGACATCGGATCATCTGATGTTCGCAAAAAAGTTTTGTCAGCCTACTTTTCCAACGGCTATTTCGTGGAGGCTAGCTATAAATACCCCCTAAACCTGTCATTTCGATAAGTCTTGATCACCAGACATTATCAACACATCCACAAGCGTTCAAGACCAAGAGCCATCACTTCTACATCATTTTCAACCACCTACACACCAAGAGATAGGCTAGAGCTAGCTAGAGAGAGAGTTTGTATGCCTCCATTCTGGGTGAGTGGAATCTCTAGGATAGTGAGAGCCTCAAGGGAGTGCCCCTTGGTGTTTGTAACTGTGAGAGACTTCCGGAGCTTGCCAAGGCGTTTGTGGAAGCCCGGAGGGTCAAAGTTGTACAAGGCTTGAGCTCCACCTTGCCAAGGTTGGCAAACGGAGAAGAATAGTGGAGATCCCTCGTCTCGGTGACTTGGGTGTGGCTAAACCCTTTGGTGGGTGACACAACGTGGATGTAGGAAGATCTTGACGATCTTGCCGAACCACGGGATAAATCCTTCGTGTCTCCTCGGGAGTTTGCATCCTCTTCCTCTCCCTTACGTTTATGCATTTTATATTCCGCGAAGTTGCTATTTACCTCAATGCATAGATAGTTTGCGTAGGGAATTGGGATTTTAGGAATTAAGTTTTATTGTTTAGATTTTTGAAAAGAATCCCAATTCACCCCCCTCTTGGGCATTCGATCCTTACAATTGGTACTAGAGCAAGGTTTCTCATAGGATCATTCTAGCTTCACCGCTAGAGAGCTAAAATGGCCATGTTTGGGGGTTCGGTTCCTATCTTCAAGGGCAACAACTTTGCCTATTGGAAAGCACGCATGCACGCTTATCTAGAGGCTATTGCTCCCGAAGTATGGGAAGCGACACACGCGGGGTTTGGAGAACACAACTATGTTGGTGATCAAATCAAATGGGATGCTAAAGCTAGGAATGCAATCTATGAGTGCATTAGTCAATATGTTTTTTCTAGGATTGCTAGCAAAGAAAAGGCATGTGAAATTTGGGCTTGCTTGATAGAAATTCATGAGGGTTCTTCTCGTGTGAAGGAACTTAAATATCACATGCTTAAAGCAAAATATGATGAATTTAAGATGCTACCTCATGAAAATGTTAATGAGATGTTCTCTCGCTTGAATGTACTTATTGAAGAAATTAATGCTCTTGACATTGCTTCTCTTGGCAAGGGACTCATCAACCGCAAGATCCTCATGCTCCTTCCCAAGCCAAAGTACAACATCATTAACTCCATGCTCCAAAAAGAGTATCTTGACCACATTGAAGTTTCAGAGCTCATTGGAGAAATTCACGCTCATGAGATGAGTGTGCTTGGGATGATGGAGCAATCATCTTCAAAAACAATTGCTCTAAAGGCCTCCACCAAGAAAACAAGCCTCAAGAAGAAGAAGGTGGTTGAGCCTAGCTCAAGTGAAGAAGAGCAAGCATCAAGTGAAGATGAAGATGATGAGCTTGCATTGATGATGAGAAAGTTCTCACGCTTGAACTCCAAGATTACCAAGAAGGGATACACCTTTGATCCCAAGAAGAAAGCGTTTCTACCAAGGAGAGATGATCACAAGACTTGCTACAATCGTGGTGATCAAGGCCACATCTCCTATGATTGTCCAAAACCGGACAAAAGAAGAGAGAACTACAAGAGCAAGCATCGCAAGCTTGAAGAGAGTGAAGATGATGAAGAAGAGGCCAAACCCAAACCAAGATCCTTTGGGAAGAGGAAACATGACAAGGGCAAGAAGGCAAGACTCTTCCCAAAGAAGAGAAATGGCCCATAAAAGGTGTTCATGTGTGAGGCAAATGAATGGGTCACCGACGAAGAAACAAGTGATGAAGAGAGTGAAGTGGAAGAAGAAAGTTTGGCCGGCCTCGCCATTGCCAACAATGATGACTCACCTCTTCATCCACCGCCCATGTGCCTCATGGCGAAAGGTAACACCAAGGTATGTGACGACTCTAGTGATGATGAGCTCTCCCCTGATGATTTAACTTCTTTGATAAATGAATATCATGCTATCGTTAAGAGGGAAAAGAGTAAGGTTAAAGCTCTTGAAGAAACTCGTGCTAGACTTGAGAGTGCTAACCTCGATTTGCTTGACAAGTATGAAAGCGTACTCAAAGAGCATGACACGCTCAAATCTCATGTCAAGCAAATTGAGGAAGAAAAGGCTAAAATCAAGTTAGATAATCATGAGCTTAACTTAGCACACCAAACACTATTGGAAGAGCACAACAAGTTAGTACAAGAACATCAAACACTTAACCTTGCTCATGACGTGCTTGATCAAGAGTTGAAAAATATAAAGAAGCAAACTCTTAATGATAGGATATCCATTACTTCTCATGTCACTAATGCCTTGAACAAGTCTTTGCCTGTGAAAGCAAATGCTAGGGAGAAGGACTTGTTTGAAGAAATTGAGAGTCTCCGTACTAGTGTGGCTAGACTTTCAAAAGGGGAAGTCAAACACAAGGAAATACTCTTCCAACAAGCAAAGGCCTTCACCAAGAGAGGACTTGGATCCTTTCCGGTGCCTAACAAAGGAAAGGTGCCCTCACTGGAGCTTAGAACAAGCTTCATCAAGGAAGTTGGTTCTTATTGCCAACATTGTGAGGTCACCAGTCACCACACAAGGGAGTGTCCTCTTCCTAACCGACCTTCTCCAAAGTTGCCTATTAATTACAAATCTACTTTCAATGACCGTTATTATCTCTTAAGTAAAGTAGATGGCAAGTTGAAGGCTAGGTTCATCGGCAAAGACATGAAGGACATGAAGGGGAAGCTACCCAAGCAACTTTGGGTCCCAAAGACACTTGTATCACACATACAAGGACCTAAGTTGGCTTGGGTGCCTAAAGTTAAAAATTGAATTCATGTGTGTAGGTGAACTACAAAGCCAGAGGAAAGCATTGGGTACTCGATAGCGGGTGCACCCAACATAGGACCGGCAATGATGGTATGTTCACCACCATAGAAAACCCCGACAATCATGAACAAGTCACCTTTGGTGATAACTCTAAGGGAAAGGTAATTGGGTTAGGTAAAATTGCTATTTCAAATGATTTATCCATTTCCAATGTTTTGTATGTCAAGTCACTTAGTTTTAATTTACTTTCCATTGCACAATTATGTGATCTTGGACTAACATGCACATTTAGCAAAAATGATGTTGTTGTGAGTAGTGAAACAAGCCAAGACATAGTCTTCAAAGGATTTCGGCATGGACATCTCTACCTAGTAGATTTCTCCAACAATAATGCTAGCTTGACCACTTGTATTTTCACTAAGACAAGCTTGGGTTGGCTATGGCACCGACGCATAGCGCATATAGGGATGAACAAACTCAAGAAGTCATTCAAGCTTGGGATGGTGACCGGCGTGAAGGATGTCACATTTGAGAAGAACAAGCTGTGTAGCGCTTGTCAAGCCGGGAAGCAAGTTGCTTCACACTACCCAATGAATACAATGGTGTCAACCTCCAAGCCACTTGAGCTACTCCACAAGGACCTCTTCGTACCGTCCACATATCAAAGCCTTGGCGGTAACCTCTATTGTCTTGTTATAGTTGATGACTACTCTCGCTATGCTTGGACTCTATTTCTAGGTGACAAGAGTGAAACTCCGAAAGTGTTCAAGACCTTCGCCAACCGTGCTCAGAGGGAATTTCAACTTCCCATCATCAAGGTCCGGAGTGACAACGGCACCAAATTCAAGAACTACAACATTGGGGAGTGGTGTGACCGTGAAGGCGTGAAGCATGAGTTTTCGGCCACATACACCCCTCAACAAAACGGTGTCGTTGAGAGGAAGAACAAGACACTCATCACTCTTGCGAGAGCAATGCTTGATGACTACGGCACGTCGGAGAAGTTTTGGGCCGAAGCAATCAACACGGCGTGCCATGCTGCAAATAGGGTCTATCTCCATCGACTACTTCAAAAGACCCCGTACGAGCTTCTCATTGGGAGAAAGCCCAACATCTCCTACTTTTGAGTCTTTGGATGCAAGTGCTACATCTACCGCAAGAAAAGGCTCGGTAAGTTTGAAAGAAGATGTGATGTTGGTATATTTATTGGTTATGCATCAAACTCAAAAGCATATCGAGTATTCAACCAAACCTCTGGTTTAGTTGAGGAAAATTGTGATGTTGAGTTTGATGAATCTAATGGCTCCCAAGAGGAGAGTTTTGGTCATGATGAAATAGATGATGAGCCTCTACGAGAAGCCATGAAGAACATGACCATTGGAGACATCAAGCCTGAAGTTGAGGAGAGCCATGATCAAGGGGGAGCTTCAAGTTCCAACAACAACACCTCTATGGCGCCTCAAGTTGACGAAGAAGAGAAGGATGATCCATTGCCGACTCAAGACTCACAAGCACAACAACATCAAGAAGAAGAAGAAGTCCATGATCAAGTCCAACCACAAGAGGAGCAACACGCATCACCTTCGCCAAGTGCTTCACAACCACTTATGAGGCATGGACGCATCTCCAAGGCGCATCCGATGGACCAAATCATTGGAAGTCCTTCAAGGGGTGTAAGCACACATTCTCACCATTTCGCTTCATTTTGTGAGCACTACTCGTTTGTTTCGTGTGTAGAACCCACTCACATTGAGGAAGCACTCCAAGACCCAAATTGGGTGATGGCCATGCAAGAAGAACTCAACAACTTCGTCCGCAATGAAGTTTGGGTGTTGGAGGAGCGACCCAAGGACAAGAACGTCATCAGAACAAAGTGGGTGTACCGCAACAAACAAGACGAGAACGGCGTTGTGGTCCGCAACAAGGCAAGACTTGTGGCCAAGGGGTTCTCGCAGGTTGAAGGACTAGACTTTGGGGAGACATTTGCCCCGGTCGTCCGGCTAGAAGCCATCCGTATAATTCTTGCCTTTGCATCACATCATAGTATTAGACTTTATCAAATGGATGTGAAAAGTGCCTTTCTAATTGTTACATTAACGAGCTTGTTTATGTTGAACAACCTCCCGGGTTTGAAGATCCGAGGAATCCTAATCATGTGTATAGGTTGCACAAGGCGCTCTACGGGCTCAAGCAAGCACCTAGGGCGTGGTATGAACGACTACGGGATTTCCTTATCATGCAAGGATTCAAGATCGGGAGGGTGGACACCACACTCTTCACCAAAGACATCAACGGAGATTTGTTCATTTGTCAAATTTATGTTGATGATATTATTTTTGGTTCAACTAACAAAGCTCTTAGCCATGAGTTTGGCAAAATGATGTCTAGGGAATTTGAGATGTCGATGATTGGAGAGCTCAACTTCTTCCTTGGATTTCAAATCAAGCAACTTCAAGAGGGGACCTTCGTCTATCAAGAGAAGTACACCAAGGACCTCTTGAAGAAATTTGAGATGGGAGATTGTAGCTCAAGAAGCACTCCAATGGCAACAAATTGTCATCTCGACGTGGATAAGGACGGTAAACCTATTGACCAGTCTAACTACCGTTCTATGGTTAGCTCATTGCTTTATCTTACCGCATCTAGGCCCGATATCATGTTTAGTGTATGCTTGTGTGCTCGCTTTCAAGCGGCACCTAAAGAATCGCATAGGAAGGCGGTCTTTAGGATACTTAGGTATCTTAAGCATACCCCTAGTGTGGGCTTGTGGTACCCTAAAGGTGCAAAATTCCACCTCTTGGGATACTCAGATTGGGACATTGTCGGATGCCACGTGGATCGCAAGAGTACCGCCGGTGGGTGCCACTTGCTTGGGCGTTCCCTAGTATCTTGGTCTAGCAAGAAGCAAAATTATGTCGCCTTGTCCACGGTGGAAGTGGAATATATAGCGGCCGGTGCATGTTGTGTCCAAATTCTTTATATGAAACAAACCCTTTTGGACTTTGGTATTAAACTTGGTTGTGTGCCTCTCCTTTGTGACAATGAAAGTACGGTTAAGATAGCTAAAACCCCAATCAACACTCCCGCACTAAGCACATTGATATTCGCCATCATTTCTTGAGGACCATGAAGCTAAGGGAGACATCGCATTGCGAGGTGTTAGGTCCGAAGAACAATTGGCGGATATCTTCACTAAACCACTTGATGAGAAAACTTTTTCTAGGCTAAGAAGTGAGCTAAATGTGCTAGATGCAACAAACGTCATGTAAGAATGCACTTCATATAGGTCTTGCCTAACTCTCAAAGGATAGGGGTGAGCAAGGGTTAGCTTGGGATGGAGGTTCTTTTGGGTTTCCCCATGGTTTGGAGAGTAGCTCTCCCTGAAGAAGCCTTTGAAAGGTTCAAATTTGGCAAGATAGATTTATTTTATGTCTTGCATGATGCCTGCCATATAGACTTGTAATTTCTTGCACTATAAAATTGTTTGGCATTGCATACGGTAGATTGTCACAAAGGGGAACCCACCTCATGAGAAAGAGACTTGTTTGAAATGCAATATCTCAACTCATATAAGGTGGAAAGAAAAAAATGTTAGGTGCGTTAATGCCTAGAGGAACATGCTTTAAAGAGATAGAAGTCTTCATACTCTAGCTCACAAAGCATGGGCCTTACATTTTATTTGGATGATTTCCTCCTATTTTTCTCAGTGTTCCATTTGCTTTAAGGCCTAGCCAAGTTATTGGCATATTAGTATCTTTGAGGGGTAAGGGGTTGCCCAAAAAGTCCTAAGACATGTGTTTCTCATTGATTATTTGTTTGGTCAAAGGACATATATGGGATGTTGCTGTTTTGTAGTCATCGGATTATCCGATGCCTAGGTCAGACCATCATCGGATTAGTTGGTGTTCAAAAGCCAAGGGCCAGTTCAGTCAGTATCTCAAATCATCCGACGAGTTCATTCTGAAAAACATCGGTCCATACGATGTGCACAATTCTGGACCTTTGATGAATTCCACCGATGACATTCCCTTGCACGTCGGTCCATCCGATGTCAACGAAATCTTTTTGAATACCCTTACTGTGACATTCGACCGATGCTATCTCTTTGCACGTCGGTCCATCCGATGTCAACGATACCTTTTTGAATACCCTTACTGTGCCATTCGACCGATGCTTCTAAGGTTCTACATCGGTCCATCCGGTGTTGAATTTACGGCTAGGGTTTGGGACCCACTATTTAAAAGGCCGCTCGCCTCCGTCGTTTCTCTCTCCCCGACCCCGACTCACCCGCGCTCATCTCAGCCGCCGCCGCTCTTCTCGCTTACGCCACCACCGTCTCCGGTCGCCACCGCCGCCCTCCGGCCGCAGCCGCCGCCGCTGCACCATCGCAGCCGCCGCCTCCGCACCAACGCAGCTGCAGCCGCCGCCGCCATTCGCCTTCACCACAGCCGCCGCCGCCGCTCCACCCAAGCGCCGCCGCCGCCTCTCTCCACCACCACAGCCGCCCCACGCACAGTATCACCACCGTGGTGCCTCCCCCAAACGGTCACGTCTCCTCGTCGCTAGGGTTTCCCGGCCCCGTCAATCTCCGTGTCGCCGTTCCATGCATTCGATGTCCTCGACTTCGTTCACGCGCCCGATCGCAATGGCTCGTGACAAGAAGAACAAGGGCAAGGCCATTGCGGAGTCGGCCGCAAAGAAGCAGAAGCTCTCAAAGGAAGAGAAGAAGGCGTTGATGGCCGCTCGCGCTGCCGAGGAGCGAGAGCGTGGCCGAGGAGGATCACTGAGGATCCGCGAGGCTCGTCCGAGGCAGCCTCCCGTGATCGATGAGTCCGAGGCCAAAGAAGAGCCGGAAGAGCCACTCGTCCGCCGGCGCTCAGCCCGGACCCGTGGGGGGCATCCCGCGGCAGCACCACGTCCGAGACCGACGGCTGCCGATCGTCGTGAGGACAGGGAGGCCCAGAGAGCCATCTACGAGATGGACACCACCGTCCGTGTCGGTGAAGGTGTCCGATTGACAGATTACCGGAATATGAAGGCAAAGCAGCTCTAAAGACTCAGATGGAGTGTGCTGCTTGAGGAGTGGTACCCGCAGCCCAGAGAGGCTCTTGTGGATAGTCGCTTCTGGACTGTGACACAGGCGTCGCTCTACGAGACCTACAGACGCCGAGGCCACAAGTTATTCCAGCATAACTTTCTGGATTGGGATCATCTTGCCCTGGCGGCAGAGACAGAGATTCGCCCATACTTTGAGAGGTATCGAGGGCGGGTGCACCTGATGTCCTATGAGAGGAGTGCTTATGTGGAGGATTGGGTACGCGTGTTCTACGCTACCCTATATGTCTCTGAGGGCCGCGGGTCGATTGACTTCATGTTCATGGGCCAGCACTATCACTAGACGAGGCAGACACTAGCATAGCTGCTGGGCGTGGACCTGCACGACACTTGCGTGCATGAGAGGGTATACGGTCAGGCAGACCCACCGAGGAGGCCGCTCACTGGAGGAGTGGCACCACCACTGGAGGAGATCCGCTCTCTGTTCGGACCGACCTTCTCCCCTGACTAGCCGAGGGTACCGGCACTACTGACTCCTGCTATGCGCACAGTGCACCTTGCCTTGCGCCGCACACTCTTGCCGAGGTCAGGATACTTAGAGGGGTTCACCAGCCTGCAGCAGACCCTCCTGTTCTACATCATGAACGGGATGGAGTTTGATATTGTGGACGTCCTCATATGCGAGATGGAGGATGTGATCACCGATGGAGTGGGCATGATGAGGAAGCTCGTGTATGGACACTGGATCAGCTACCTGCTCTCCATGATGGTCCCTGAGGAGTCCGCTGTGCATGACTGCCTCACTGACGAGAGAGTCACACGGTTCGGTCACTACCGTGCTCCAGCTCCTGGAGACCGCCGCCTTGGCCGTCCAGTCGAGCGTCAGGTCAGGGCTCATCTATCTGAGGAGGACTGGTCTGATCTGGAGAAGGAGGATGAGAGGCTGGCTGAGGCAGAGGCACAGGGTGAGGACCCGTAACACATATGGTCCGAGAGTGACACGGATGACAGTGTCGAGGAGTACTTCCCTCCTCCTCCCTCACCCAGGCAGCACGACGCGAAGGCTGGAGGCTCTACAGTGCCATCCCCTACTCCACCTCCCGTCTCAGAGGCACAGGTTTCTCAGCCGTTCGAGCTCACATCCTTACTACAGCAGATGGTTGAGCAGCAGCACTTGGACCGGCTTGCAGCTGAGCAGGCCCGAGCGGGGAAGCCGCACGCCTTCTGGAGCTCCAACAGCAGCAGCATGAGATGCAGCGCCAGATCGCCCGTGAGAGGCGAGAGGACACTGACCGGCTGACTGGGCTGATCGATCAGATGCACCAGCGCTCTCTCGACCAGCAGCAGCAGACACAGCAGGCGATGATGGGCATCCTGGGGTTGATCACCAACCTCTACACCCAGACCGGGATTGCCCTCCCGTCGCAGCTGCCAGGAGTTGGTCCACCTCCACCTGTCCTTGCTCCAGCTGCCGCTCCGGTGCCTACTACGTCGATCCCTTCTATCAGCATGTCTCCACTGCTGGCTCCTGGCGCACCGATTCACTCTCCACTGCCGGCCACGACACTGTTCCAGCAGACGTCGGCATCCGTCGTCAGTGCCCCTGTTCCAGCAGCTCCTACCCAGCAGGCACCCACGACGGCTCTTACGGCTCCGACAGCTCCTTCTACCTCTACTCCAGGCAGTAGCTCCGACAACAGCGACGGTGACCAGTTCGTCATCGCGCCTAGTACTCAGGGTCCTTAGGCACTCGGATCCCTTTTTGAAGTCTTGATGCCAAAGGGGGAGAAGAGTTAGAGGAGTCAGGGGGAGGATAGCTTAGTCTCAGAGGGAGTGTCCTAGCCTTAGGGGGAGGTTACCTATATCATCTTTTGTACTTCGATATTATCATCTTTTGTAATTCGATACTTTTGCTACTCATTTGGTGTTTATTGAGTACTCTTAAGTTGTTAATCGATTGAGCTCATTTGGTTCCTATCTTATGATCACTTATTCACTTGAGTTATTCTTTGATTGAGCTTCCAAATTTTAAGTGTAATAATCTTGTATTCATTGCATATCCTCTTAAGCTTCGTAATATCAAATTCATTACTATTGTGCTTTAATTGTTGTGTTGTCATCAATCACCAAAAAGGGGGAGATTGAAAGCATCTAGGCCCCCATGAGGTACGGCTTCGGTGATTAATGACAACCATTGGATTTTACTAATGAATTTGTGAATGCAAGGTCCCCATAATCACTCAATCAAATGAAATCTATATGTCATTGGAGACCCATATACAATCACTTTATGAGATCAAATCAATGATATGAAGACAAGAAGTGAAAGCTCTTATGTCAAAGTCATTCAACCACAATTGATGACACTTAATGCTTGACAACTATCAGAAGTACATTTCCAACAAAAGTCTAAGAGGTCAATCGAGCAAGACACAAAAAAATCACTTAGAAACAACTCAAAGCAAACAAAATCAACTCACCGGATCAACCGATGATTTCTGAGAACAACACATCGGTCGAGTTGGTTCAGCAGAAGAAGAAGACCTCAGAACAAAGCACTCACCGGATCATCCAATGTTAAGGGCTCAGCTACATCGGTCCATCAGTACAGTTTGTAATATCCTTGGACCAAGTGTAGCACCGGATCATCTGATGTACAGAAATATACACATCGGTCAATCACTCCTGTAAGCATCAAGTTTGAGTCAATTCTGGAGGAAGAGCCACCGGATCATCCGATGAGAAGACAAGTGCAACATCGGTCTAACAACAGTCATATCTGACACAATGATGTCAGCTAAAGTAAACTTGACCGATGATAACTAAAGGGGAGACATCGGATCATCTGATGTTCGCAGAAAAGTTTTGTCAGCCTACTTTTCCAACGGCTATTTCGTGGAGGCTAGCTATAATTACCCCCTAAACCTGTCATTTCGATAAGTCCTGATCACCAGATATTATCAACACATCCACAAGCGTTCAAGACCAAGAGCCATCACTTCTACATCATTTTCGACCACCTACACACCAAGAGATAGGCTAGAGCTAGCTAGAGAGAGAGCTTGTGTGCCTCCATTCTGGGTGAGTGGAATCTCTAGGATAGTGAGAGCCTCAAGGGAGTGCCCCTTGGTATTTGTAACTGTGAGAGACTTCCGGAGCTTACCAATGCATTTGTGGAAGCCCGGAGGGTCGAAGTTGTACAAGGCTTGAGCTCCACATTGCCAAGTTTTGCAAACGGAGAATAATAGTGGAGATCCCTCGTATCGGTGACTTGGGTGTGGCTAAACCCTTTGGTGGGTGCCACAACGTGGATGTAGGATGATCTTGACGATCTTGCCGAACCACGGGATAAATCCTCGTGTCTCCTCGGGAGTTTGCATCCTCTTCCTCTCCCTTACGTTTATGCATTTTATATTCCGCGAAGTTGCTATTTACCTCAATGCATAGATAGTTTGCATAGGGAATTGGGCTTTTAGGAATTAAGTTTTGTTGTTTAGATTTTTGAAAAGAATCCCAATTCATCCCCCCTCTTGGGCATTCAATCCTTACACTAGTTCTAGTTAGCCCCGGCGCTAGGTTCTACTAGCTTTTGTAAGCTTCGGCTCAAGGTCCGGTTGCTCTGGCAAGGTCCGGAACTTGACCGCAATGCTTCTATTTTCATTTGCAATGTTTCGTACATGCTTTACATCTCTGGAAAGATTGCTTAGTATTCTTTTACAAAGTTTTTGGTGCGTTTTGGATGACATGGATGATATTGTGTTACTGTGGTTTTGCAACATGCTTATGTGAGGTTCTCACGTAAGGTGTTGTGTTCGGAACTGACGTGAGTCAAGTCGAGGACTTGGGCTTGTATGGATTGGTTGTTTATTCATGTGCAGGTGTTGCTTGAGTTCAAGACATGGCTGGTGATGGGATCCATTGGACTAGTCTCAGGGAGGAGATGAGGTTCCAACAAAAAAATTCAAGAGGAATTGTGGTTGAGCTGATCAGGAGGTTGTGCAGCATGATTGAATCAAGAATAATGCATGTGAAGGTATCATGGACGTCATTGGAAGATGTTTGCACGTGTGCAAGGAGTGCATGGACGTGGCTAAATGGTTCCTAGACGTGATGAAGAGATGTGGACGTAAAGAGTTGGTCAGAAAGGTCCAACCGACTAGGTTATGGACTCAGGCTGCGGCTGAGTCGGGTTTGACTCAAATATGGAAACATTTGAGTTGGTTATGATAGGATTTCGTGTGGGTCACGAAATTGAGTTGTTTAGGAATGTGGGATACGTTCCTAAGGTGTTTGGAAGTCTTAAGATTGCTTCTATCTGCGTATAGAAGAATCCTAAGCAGTTATGGAAAGTTACAATTCGTGAACAGGGTAGGATTATGTTCCTGATCTGAGTTGAGTTGGCTTTCGAGCTGGTTATATAAGAAAGGGAGCCCAGAGCTCGTGGTGCACGACTTTTGGGCTGTTCCTCTTGTGTTCTATTGAATAAAATTCGTAGTTCGAAGGAACTTTTGTGCCTTGTTCGTCCGACTTGTTCCAGACAAGTTTTACTCGTCGAGTTCCTGGACAGACTACCTTTCGTCGGTGGTTTTATCATAACTCGAGTTTCAAAGATCAAATTGACGTGATTCTTTTTGGGTTGTCTTCAAAACTTGATTATCTATCATCTGTCAAAATTTCATGGTCATTGGATTTGTGGTTTTTGATCTACACGAGTTTCTTTGCAGCATTCCAGAAACTGTTTTTCTCGAGTAGGTCATATTGACATTTGTTCGATCTTTCGATCATAACTTGAGTTTCTCTCGACGAAATATAGTGATTATTCTTGTGTTTTCTTTGTGACTTTATTATCTCTGATCTCTATCACTTTTGTCATGGTGAAACACGTTTAGCTTAGTCTCACACACAATTTCTTTAACAGATCGTTTTTCTGCCGAAGGGGTTGGGGTTTAATTGTTTCCGCTGTGTAAGATTTTTAAATCTACCATTCACCCCCCCTATGGTAGCTTTTCACGTGATCTTCGATCCTGCAATTGGTATCTGAGCCACGGTCCTCTAATATTTGTGATTTGCGTGTGTTTTTGACTAATCATCATGGAGAAGTACTCTGCCAAACCTTGTGTGTTCGCTGGTATTGATTTTCAGGTTTGGAAGGCACGCATGGAAGCTTTCATCCAAGCACAAGTCTTTGCAATATGGGAGAAGGTATAAAAGCCTTACGAAGTGCCATCAAACGATCAAGTTACAACTACAAATCTGAGAGATGTCGACAACAACAACAAGGCTCGGAACTTGATCATACAAGGATTAACACAAAGCGACTTCGACCGTGTTGCACACCTCCGATCTGCATACAATGTGTGGAAAGCACTTTGTGACTACCACGAAGGATACAACACGGTCAAAGAGGTAAGGCAAGACATGTTTAAGAAAGAATAGATGCACTTTGAGATGCAACCCGGTGAGTCTATTGATGACCTTTTTGCTCGCTTTAATAAGATTCTCAGCAACTTGCGTAGTGTCAATGTTAATTTTTTAGATGCTGAAAATGCTAGGCAATTGCTAAGTGCATTAGATATGTCAATTTAGGAGATGAAAGTCACATCTATTCGTGAATCTACTGTCATGAGTTCACTTACTTTAGATGTGCTATATTCCAAGTTAAAAACTCATGAAATTGACATAATCCCACGTAAGAACCCCAACAAGTCTATTGCTTTTGTTTCTCAACGTGACATGCCTAGTTCCAGTCAAACATCATCTTGTGGTACACTTGCTTTGCTGTCCTCTCTAACCCTTGAACAGATTTAGAAGTTTCCAGAGGAGGAGCTAGCGCTCATCTCTACCCGGTTCTCAAAAGCTTTGCAAAATGTGAGAACTAGAAGAAGAGGAAGCTCCGGACCTCAACGATGCTTTGAATGTGGTAAGACATGACATTTTCGTTCAGATTGCCCTAACCGTTCAGGTCCTACTTCCCAGGATGAAAAGAAATCAAGAACGAAGCACTCCTCTGCAAAAGATACGAAGAAAAAGAAGGGTTTTACAGGACGTCAATCGGTGAGCAGTTTTATCTCAGCACTCCAAGAACTTGGCTCAAGCGACGTGGACATTGGAAGTGATGAAGATGAAGATGATTTGGTAAACTTGTGTTTCATGGCGGGCAAGTCAAGGTCAAGTATGGAGGAGGCAGAACACAACAGCGACAATGAAGAGGTATGTCCTACTTGCGAAGAAATGTGTGATGCTATTTCTCGTGCCACTGTTATTGTTAAGAAAAAGGACAAAAAGCTTAGGGACAATGCTGTTAAAATTGAGTCACTAGAATCTGAAATTAATCGTTTGAAATCCTTGATTCCTAGTGATGATTCTTGTTCCTCATGTGACTTAATATATGAACAATTGTCCTCCCTAAGAAGTGCACATACCTCCACACTTGATAAACTTGAACTTGAAATTGAAAAGAAAAAAAGCTTGCTGAACTTAACATTGGAAACTTAAAAGATGCTTCTTGTTCTACAATCGATTTGCATTGTTCTAGTTGTGATGATCTTGATAAGAAACTGCAGGATGCTATGAATGAAATCTCTATATTGAACAATGCTTTACGGTGTCATGAAATTAAATATTGTTCCAATTGCAAAATAAAAGGAAAAACTTCATGTGAAAATTGCCTTGATCTGTCCAATAAACTTGATAACATGCATAAGACATTTGATCGGTTTTGTAATGGGAATAAGAACCTAAACTTGCTGCTGAATTCATCCAAGTCTTGCAATGATAAAACTGGGTTAGGTTTTAATTCTCATGCTCATGCTCAGGCACATCCACCTAAAAGTGTAAAGTCATTAGGAAGTGGTTTGATTCAAACAGTTCCTAAACAAAAAGAAGTAGTTTTCAAATCTGCAGGAGTATTGTCTCATTCGGTTTCAAATAAAAATGTTGTTTGCTCATCTAGACATGAACATAAAGTTAAATTTCATTGTACCTACTGTGGTAGAGATGGTCATGTCATAGATTTTTGTTATAGACTAGCTAAACAACAGAAAAGGGAAAGAATGGTTTCTAGATCTCATAACTTTCATGCAAAATTTGCTGCACATATTGAACTAAATGTACAACCTGCTGTTTTGAGTCAAAAACATTCAAAGTTTACCTCCGGACCTTCCGTTTTTGCCTCCGGAGCTACTGATTTTTGTGGTACACAAGTAACACCTTATAGGTCAGTAGTTAAGAATAAAAAATCTCAAACTTTGACTCATAAACCTGCTGTTTTGTCTCAGCTTTCGCGTGTTTTTCCTACTGCACATCGCGTGACTCAGTACTGGATTCCTAAATGCCTTTTGACTAACCCCAGTATTGAGTCATCGACGTATTGTGCTTCTATGTAGGTTACACGTTTGAGGAAGGAGAAAATTTGGATTGTGGATTCAGGTTGCTCACGCCACATGACCAGTAACAAAGATTAATTCTCCTCCCTCTCTTTTGTGTCATGTGTAGAGAATGTTACTTTTGCCGATAATTCTTCAACTCCTATAATTGCTAAGGGTTCAGTTAGAGTAAATGATCACTACACTTTGAAGGATGTGGCACTTGTCAAAAAATTGAAATACAACTTGCTTTCTGTTTCACAATTGCTTGATGAAAATCTGGAAATTATTTTCAATAAAAACTACTGCAAAGTTGTAAGTTCAAATAGTGAGCTTATTTTTAACATGTCTCGGTTTGGAAGAGTTTTTAAAGCTAATTTTGATATGTCTTCCTCTAAGCATAGGTGTCTAGTTGCTAATGATTCGAAGGACCTATATTTTTGGCATCGTAGACTTGGTCACGTAGGCTTTGATCTCCTAATGTGTGTTAGTGCTCTTGATCGCATACGTGGGCTGCCTAAGCTTAAAGGGGACAAAGAAATTGTGTGCTCTTCTTGTAGACATGCTAAGATGGTTGCATGTTCACATACTCCTCTCACAATGATCATGACAACTGAACCATGTCAACTTTTGCATCTTGACACCGTAGGACCTTCATGTGTTCAATCTTCGGAGGTAAATGGTATGCGCTTGTGATTGTTAATGATTATTCTAGATACTCTTGGATTTACTTTATGGCGTCTAAGAATGAAGTTTTTAGTCACTTTAGAACTTTATTTCTTAGATTATCAATTGATTACCTAGGATCTTTAAAAGCAATTAGAAGTGATAATGGAACTGAATTTAAAAATCAATCTTTTGATCACTTTTGTGCTGAAAATAGAATAGATCATCAATTTTCTTCACCATATGTACCTCAACAAAATGGTGTTGTAGAAAGAAAGAACAGAACCTTTGTTGAGATGGCTAGGACTATGCTTGATGAATATCAAATTCCTAGGAAATTTTGGGCTGATGCGTTAGCAACCGCTTGTTATGTCTCAAATCATGTTTTCTTGCGTGCTAAGCTAGGTAAAACACCATATGAGCTCCGGTTTGGACATAGGCCTAGTGTTACACACTTTCGGGTCTTTGGTTGCAAATGCTTTGTTAAGAAACATGGTAATCTTGATAAATTTAAACCTAGAACCATTGATGGCATGTTTCTTGGTTATCCATCTCATACTAGAGGCTACCGTGTGCTTTCACTTGACACTAACAAAATTGTGGAGAATTGTGAAGTGTCTTTTGATGAAGCTAGCCCAGGTACTAGCTCAGACATTGCAGGTCCAGATCCATATCCGCAGGGTGGCATTTTCGTTGAAGATGAGGAAGAATTGGAGCTGCTGCCCGAAAATTCAGCAGCTAAAGACTTTGGTTCAGCTCCGGATGTTAATTCTCAACCAACACCGACAACCATCAATGCTGATTCAAATCATCCTCAAGTCACAAGCTCATCAATTTGTGATGAACATGAAGAAGAAGAAGCTTGTGAGACATTTGTTCCCCTACGGTTTTACAAAGATCATCCCCCACAACAGATGATTGGAAGCTTGCACGAATGAGTCACACGGTCCAGGTTTTGCGATCCAAACTCTTATGCTCATTCTGCTTTTGTTGCTTCTTTTGAACTCAAAGATATATCACACGCACTCATTGTTCGTTCAAGTGTATGTGGATGATATTATCTTTGGTTGTGCTTCTCATGATCTTGTGTCCAAGTTTTCAGCTATGATGAGTTCAGAATTTGAGATGAGTATGATGGGTAAACTCACGTACTTTTTGGGGCTGCAAATCAAGCAAACAAAGGAGGGTACCTTTGTGCATCAAACGAAGTATACAAAAGATCTCCTAAGGCGCTTCAACAAGGACAAAAGCAAGCCTCTTCGGACACCAATGGGAACAACAACAACACTTGGACTTGATGAAGATGGTGAACCCGTGGATCAAAAAGAATATAGAAGCATGATCGTATCACTTTTGTACCTCACGGCATCAAGACCAGACATACAATTCAGCGTATGTCTTTGTGCACGGTTTCAAGCCTCCCCACGTGCTTAACATCGTCAAGCCGTCAAAAGGATTCTCAGGTACTTACATGGAACTCAAGAATTTGGAATTTTTCTTCCTTCTTCCTTAACCGTTACTTGGAAAGCTTTTTTGGATGCTGATTTTGGGGGTTGTAGGATTGATAGGAAAAGTACTTCCGGTGCTTGTCATTTTCTTGGTAATCCTCTTGTTGCTTGGTCCTCTAGAAAACAAAATTCAGTTGCACAATCCACACCCGAATCTGAATAAGTAGCTGCTTCTAGTGCTTGCTCACAAATTCTTTGGATTGTTCAAACACTTAAGGACTATGGGGTTGATCTAGATAGTGTTCCACTATTATGTGATAACACTAGTGCCATTTGCATTGCTAAAAACCCCGTGCAACATTTTAGAACTAAGCACATTGACATTAGGTATCACTTTCTCTGAGATAATGTTGAAAAAGGAAACATTGTGTTTCACCATGTAGATACTGAACAACAATTGGCTGACATTTTTACAAAACCTTTGGAGTTTACTCGTTTTGTTACATTCGTAGTGAAATAGGGGTTATGCATCCTCATGGCTTAAATTGAGGGGGAGTTTTGAAACTTGGGAAGTCTATGTGTGAATCTGAAATTAAAATAATATGAGCATAGTATTTCATACATATATGACTTTGTGATTCCTTTTACATGCTGAAAGTTCTTACTACATTACTCGTGTTATACATTTTGTAGTTTTTGCCATGTCTAGTAATTGGAATAATTACTTACACTAAAACTGTTCATGGTCGAACTTTCTTGCTGTTTTGAACTTGTTACATGTTCACAAGTGCTTTTAATAATTAAAATTAACAAGTAATCAACTCACATGTTGAGTTTTTATGAAAAAATATAAATTGAGAAAAGATCAAGAGAATATGCATGCATCGCACTTCTTCTTTTGAGATGGCTTATCATTGCACTTAAGATATGAACTTGGAAGAAGTTGTGTATGACTAAAACCATGTCCTTAAGCTTCTGATTGTCAAATGACATAGGCTTGGCTTGGTTGGTTAGAATAAGGTAGATGCGCATATAATCTCTTGCAAATATCATATGATCTAAATTTGTGCTTTGAAAAATAATAAAATGCAGCAACTAGTGTCATGCTTTCAGGTTTTGAAATAGTTAAGTTTGTGAGATCATGACTTGCTTAAATTGAAAATTACATTTGATCTCTAGCATGGCTTACACTACTTTATGTATCTCATTGATGTGATAATGTAAGGTACCTGATAGTATGACTTGGATGAGCTTTGTTTATATGTGTATGTTATAATATGCTCATAACAACTAAAATTGGAGAGATAACTTGTTTATATGCTCATGAATTGCTGAATACATTGTCAAAGGGGGAGAGATAAGCATGAAGAGAAAGAGAATATGTGCATAAGGAGAGATAATAAAGGGGGAGAGATAATATGGGATAATTTTAGGATTTTCTTCTCATTTTACTTTTGATTTACAAATGGGGAGAAATTTCCTTTAAAACTTTTATGTGAATAAGCCAATGTTCGGATTTTAAATGGTGTTGCCAATGCATTCATCAAGGGGGAGATTGTAAGACCTATGTGTGCTGAATACATTGGCTTGTAGTGAATACACTTGCTTCGACGATAAAAGTTTTGAATATCACCAAAACACCTTTTTATTAAGATCCGACTAGTTTTGGTTAGCTCCGGTGACATTACTACAAAAAGAATTTTTACAGGCGCCTCAATTTTTCAAACACAGGCGGTCCTTAAAAATATGCGACTGTGATGACGAATGATATAATAACCGTCTGTGATGAAAGAACAACACAGGCGGATTTTAAAGAACAACCGTCTGGGTAAATACATGATCTTCAGAATCGGTTCTTAATTAAGGACCGCCTGTAATGCAACGAACTTCACAGACGGATTTTAAGAAACAACCGCCTGGGTAAATACATGATCTTCACAGACGGTTATTAATTATTAACCGTCTGTAATGCAACGAACTTCACAGTCGGATTTTAAGAAACAACCGTCTGGGTAAATACATGATCTTCGTTGGCGGTTCTTAATTAATAACCGTCTGTAATGCAATGAACTTCACAGATGGATTTTAAGGAACAACCGTCTAGGTAAATTCATGATCTTCGTTGGCGGTTCTTAATTAATAACCGTCTGTAATGCAATGAACTTCATAGCCGGTTCTTGATTAACAACGGCCTGAGAAGATCATGTATTTTCAGTGGCGGTCATTGTTTAATTATCATAAGCGGTTTTCATTGAAATTACAGGGATGTAGTTGCAATTATATATCACAGCCGTATGTAGTCGTGCAGGCAAAATTGTATCAGGAAAAAACACAGATGAGCTAGTGGATACTAGTACAGTAATGCATTATAGGAAATGCTCGATCACCAGTGAGGCTGGCTTAATTGTGATAATACACCATTAGAGGCTTTACAATTGTTCAAAGATAATTTCTTTACACACTGAACAAAAATCATGCTACATTCATTGTAGATCGACGATGAAGCTCCCATCGATCAATCTAAATTTTACCGTCCTGCTTGCTCCCGAACACGTCTCTTATATTCCGCTGGATCCTGAAAATATTGACATTATTTAAATTAACAAATGTTGAAGGAGGAATGAATAACCTACATTGGTCACTAAGTCAAAGTGTCATCTAACCTTGATAAGTAGATTATAGCAATCATTTTCAACATCAGGCACATTTGGCTGATGCAGCAAATGCTGAACTTCAAGTAGTATAGTTTTGATTGTAAAAGCACTGCACCACCCCTACGAAATATAATTTAAGCAATATAAGAAACCAGTTCAAATAAGTTCGACAACAATTATAAGTAATAATTACATGAACAAAATAGGTCTATCTTACAGTCTCTTGATCAAGAATCCCGATGCAGAGTGCTCCCGAACGATGGACATTTGGGTGGAAGAACCCAATTGGAAAGCCTCATCTTGGAGGCACCAAGGGATAGTCCTCAGAGAAGGAGATTGTCAGGGGGTAGTAACCATCTTCCCATTCAGTCTGCAAAAGAAATTTATTAATAGGAGGACGATAGTTAAACTCATATTGTGCTTGTTCTTCATGACTTACCCCTTCTTTACCGGGGACGATGCACTGCCACTTCAATAAATCTCCCGATTCAGGCTTCGCAGAGAAACCCTACGCGGAGAAATTGAAAATACCAAAAACAAACAACACGGAAAAACAAACTACAGTTAAGTTCATCAGTCCATTACAGATACATATGTATATACAACCATGTGACCGGTGTGCCATATGTACATACATGGGGATGGTTCTTGCGCCACGCCAAGCGCTCCTCCTTCAATCGGCTACACGCCCGAGACATCATTATCTGAAGAAAGACCAAACTTCCAAACTTCCAAATCATTGAGTCCAAACGCATATGTACACAAATGCAAAAGGACACAATCCATATACCAACATTGTTCTAAGTTGATTTCAGAAGATACAAATATATACAATATATATCATCTCGCATTGCTATATACATTTTTTCCAGCATTGACATCATCTCGCATATAGGGTTTCAAATTCTTTTTAATGCTTCTCTCTACGCGCTTGATGTTTTCTGGTTCGGTGAAAAGGTACATCTCTTCATACTGATTATATTCCTCTTCATTATCTCCCACATTGTCAACCCCAACAATATTTTGCTTTCCAGAAACAACTACGTGCAACTTCTCAGTTTCTGGATCTTGAACATAAAAAACTTGTGCAACATTATCGGCGAGAACCCACAGTTCATCTTTGTAACCCACTTTATTCAAGTCTACCAGTGTCAGCCCGTAATTGTCCACTTTCAAACCATCAGGATGTTTGACCCATTGGCACTTAAATACGGGCATTACCATTCTTTCGCCATAATCGAGTTCCCATATTTCCTCTATGAACCCGAAGTATGTGGTCTTCTGCCCTTGTGAATCATAACCCTCAATACGAACACCACTATTTTGTGCAACACTCTTACCGTCTTTTTCTTTAGTGTAAAATGTGTAACCATTGATGTCACATGCTTGCCATGATGTTACCAAAGCAGATGGGCCAGAAGCTAACTTCTTCATTGTTGCCTCTTCTATAGTGTTTCCGTATGATATATTTTTGTCCATTAACCATTCAGTGAAACATCTTCTGTGCTCTTTCATGATCTAGTCCTCTTTGCGGTCTTGGTTTTTATCACGAAGCTCAATTTGTTGTTCCTCGATGTACGGCTCAGCTATTGCGAGATGTTGTAGTACACCAAAATGTGCACGGTTTACATTCTTGTAATCTTGAACAATAAAAGTTTTCTTACCCACTTTGCCTCTCCCACGTAGTCTACCCTCATGTACTGGTATAGGCACACCTATCGATTTTCCATCTTTGATGTAATCAGCGCAACCCTCAATCACTTCTTCAGTGGTGTATCCTTCCATAATTGAACCCTCTGGGTGAGCACGGTTCCGCACATAACCTTTTAATACTCCTAAATATCTCTCCAACGAAAACATATGATGTAAATATAGTGGCCCCAATGCTTTTATCTGATCAACAAGATGTATGATTAGGTGTACTTGCATATCAAAAAAGGATGGTGGGAAACACATCTCAAGCTTGCACATTGTCTCGATGATGTATGTTTTCAGATAGTCTAAATCTTCACGTGCTATCACCTTTTGCGATACAGCATTGAAGAAGTAACACAAACGTGTGATGACAACTTTTATATGCTCAGGTTTGATTACTCTTATTGCAATGGCAAGGAAAACTGTCATCATCATGTGACAGTTGTGAGAATTATAACCGAATAAAGACAAGTCTTTCATCGAGACTAGTTTGCGGATATTGGATGAGAAACTTGTGGGCAATTTGATCCCATGCAAGCATTCGCAAATTGCTTTTTTCTCTTCTAGCGTCAAGTTGTAGCTGGCTGGGGGAAGGTAATGCTTCCCGTTCGCCTTTTCTACTGGATGAAGCTCTGGTCTCAAATCAAGATTTACTATGTCCATACGTGAATTTAATCCGTCCTTTGTTTTCCTCGGCATGTCCAGCAAGGTCCCAATGATGCTGTCAAATACATTCTTTGTAACGTGCATCAAATCAATACTATGGCAAAATTCCAGATTCTTCCAATATGGAAGATACTTGAAAAAAATTGATTGTTTCTTGAAAGCCATGTCAGTTGTATCATCCGAAGATGTACTTTTCTTTCTCTTAATTCCTTTACTCTTTTTTCCCTTACCGAAAGCAATATGAATGTTCTTGACCATTTCAAACACAAGTTTTCCACTGTAAGGTTTCGGTGCAGTATCTTTTTCGATTTTGTTATCAAATTGTTCTTTCATCTTCCTATACTTGTGTGTATCTGTCAAGAACCGTCGATGTCTCATGTACACCGTCTTTCTGGATGAAGTGAGGTATAGAAATCCAGTTCTATCCACACACCTAACGCAACCTTTCTTCCCTTTCATTTGTCCCGATAATGTAAACAGTCCGGGATAATCATGCACGGTAACGAATATCATTGCTCTTAGCGTGAAATACTCCCGCTTGTACTCATCCCATGTACGTACCCCTTCATTCCACAATTTTGCCATATCTTCCATTAAAGGTTCCAAGAACACATCAATTTCGATGCCGGGTTGTTTCGGACCTTGGATAAGAACAGATAATAAGATATATTTCCTTTTGTGACACAACCACGTCGGTAGGTTGTACATAGTTAAGACCACAGGCCGTGTGCTGTGTATGCTCCTTTTTTCACCAAACGGATTCATTCCATCTTTACCCAAGGAAAACCTCACATTTCTGATTTCCTTCGCAAATTTTGGATACTGAATATCAAAATTTTTCCACTGCGTTGCATCACCAGGGTGTCGTATATGTTTTTCATTCTTCTTGCGTTGCTCGGAATGCCAACGCATAAGTTCAGCCTCCCTAGGGTTTGAGAACAAACGCTTCAAGCGATCAATTACCGGAAGGTACCACATCACCAATGAAGGAATTTTTCTCTTATTCTTCCCGTCTGCATCGCAAGAAGTATCGTCATCGTCACCTTCAGGACCAATAATAAACTTCTTATTCTTCTGAGTCTTTTTCATGTTGGTAACATACTGGTGATTGTAGTCCTTCTTGTATCTACTGACACCACAAATGGGGCATCTAGTTGCGAGCTCATGCTCTTTGCGATACAGAATACAATGGTTCACACAAGCGTGTATTTTTGTCACACCTAGTTCCATCGGGCAAAGAAGTTTCTTCGCTTTATAAGTGCTTCTAGGCAGTTTATTTGGATTTGGAAGAATTTCTGCCAGAAGATTCAAAAGATCAGAGAAACTACAATCGGACCATCCGTGCGTAGCTTTCAACTTTAGTAGTTCTAAGACTGCACGCAATGTAGTAAACTCTTTATCACAACCATTTGATTCATCATATAAAAGCTCTGTCGCTGCATTCTGCAATGTCTCCATTTTACTTAAACCTTTGCTTGCTCCCATAGAAGTCAGTACATATGGTTCAATGTGACGCAACATCTCCTCACAATCGAACTCATCATCATCATCACCAGCTTGATTGTCACTACCATCATCGATATGAACATTATCATCATCTGAGCCTCTCTCATCATCTTTATCCACATCATGTGTATCTAACTCACCATGCTCTGTCCATATTGTGTAGTTATTTTTGAAACCTCTTTTCACAAAATGAGATTGGATTACTATAGTATCCGTCCAAGCAATCTTATTTTCACAGTCGATACATGGACATAATATGTCATCTATCTTTTGCAACTTCGCATGTCTCTTGGATGCTTCAATAAAATTTGCAACATTACGAATGTACATAGGATCGGGTCTTGGCATGTTATACATCCACGCTCGACGGTCCATGCTTCAATAATAGAATTTTTTGTCAGATTTACAAAATTTGGCCACAAATATTCTCTAAAGGTTTTCTATAAAATGAATTTACAGAGACATAACAAGTATGATTAGGGCGACTAATGTAGGAGACGGGCGACGTCTTGAGGCGGACGGAGTCAAAGGGGGAAACAGGCCCAACAGCATGGGCTAGGTTTGGGTGGGATCCAGTCCGTTATATCGGGAAATAGGCCCAGATGCATCTTATATATATTACAATAGCATATGTTAATTAAACATCATATTCATGTCACATAATAGGTATAAAAAGGAAACAATCCATATAGTCTATACATCAATATACCAGAACACAATCCATACAATCCTTACACATGCAAAAGGACAGAATCCATATACCAGAACACACAAAACTAACAGCTTATCAGCTAATGAAAATATACAAAGAAAAAGTAAGGAAACTACATTTACCTTGCAGAGGCGTCAGCACGGTGGGGAGGCGTCAGCACAGTGGGCCGGCTGGGTGGAGAAGTGGCGGTGCGGGGTTGAGCGGCGGCGCGGCAGTATGGGCTGGGCGGCGGAGCGGCGGCGCGGCGCAGGGGAAATTTCAACAGCCTGGCGGCGTCGATATAAATTCTCCAGGGTTGCGTTTTGACTGCGGTGAGGGGTCCTTATAAAGACGTCGGTTTTTCACAGGCGGTTTTTAACTTTATCGCAGGTGGGTTTTACTTACCAACCGCCTGAGAAGATGTTTATTAATTAAGAAGTAAATATCTTCACAAGCTATTGGTACTTAATAACCGCCTAAGAAAATTTTTATCTCTGGCGGGTATTACTTAACAACCGTCTGAGATAATGCCAACTGAACAAAATATTTTTAAATCTTGTATAGCTGACATTGTAATGTTTTGGTAAATATCAAATTAATTTCTACTCACATATTATTCACATTTGTGTATCTCATAAAAAAAAGTTCCTTCACTCAAAATTGTTGGTATGAACATATTTGTATAATTTATACATGTATGAATTTTTTAAATTTTTTTAAAAGCACTCCAACATGTCAAACTTCAAATTATCCACCAGTATTCATTGACACTTGATTGAAATATGTACAAAACACAAGAAATATGTACAAGAACACTTGATTGAAATCCTAAAAACTACTCTACGGCCCCACCTCCTCCATCCTCTCCGCCAACTTCTCAAACCAGGCCAAGCGGTCCTCCTCCGACTCGTCGTCGTCGTCGTCGTCGTAGTCGTCACCATGGTGGTGGTCGCCGTCGTCGGAGGACGACTCGTCGTCGCCGTCATCGGAGGACGACTCGTCGTCGCCGTCGTCGGAGGACGACTCGTCGTCATCATCATCATCATCGTCGTCGTCGTCGTCGTCGTCCTCCTCCTCCTCCTCCTCCTCCTCCTCCTCCTCCGGCAACGATGCAGGGGTCGGCTGCTCCGGCTGAGATGATTGCTCCAGCTGTACCGGTGGCTTTGGCTGCACCGGCGGTGGAACGCGCTGGTCGTCGTCATTCACCCTCTCGGGGGAGCTGCAGCGTATCCGCTTGCCGGGTGGCTGCCTCCGCGGGCTAGGTGGCGGAAGGTTGGCCATGGCGGTGGTGGTTCGTCGGCGCCGGGCTATGAGAGGTGGAACGATGGAAGAAGAAGAAAGGAGTGCAAAAGTTCTGTGCTTGTACATAACCGACGACGCGCCTTATATATGGTCTGTGCGGAGTAGACGAGGAAGCGGTTCGTTTCCCGCGCATTGAACTCTTTGCAGACCTCGTGCGGCGCACAATTAAACCACTGTGGAAGACGATCTTGAGAGATCCTTGCACGCGTCCCTGCACCACAGCTTCTCAACTTCTCCGCAGACCTCGTGCGGCGCGTCAGTTAATTAACACTTCTCAGGGCGTTAATTAATATATTGTAGTTTAAAAAATGTTTATCTCAGGCGGGTATTACTTACAAACCGCCTGAGAAAAAAGAAGTAAAAATCTTCACAGACGGTTGGTACTTAACAACCGTCTAAAAATATGTTTATCTGAGGCGGGTATAACTTAACAACCGCCTGAGATAATGCCCGATACTGTTCTTCAGTTTCCTTATCCCTTGCTTCTTTTTTATTTAGATTCCAATATAAATACTCAAACATGTTTACATTCTGCAAATTGTGTTCAAATTTGATGATTCTTTCTTCTACATTTGTATTAAATTAACATCTACCAACTGAACAAAATATTTTGTTCATTGCGCATTGAAATCTTTGCAGACCTCGTGCGGCGCACAATTAAACCACTGTGGAACACGATCTTCAGAGATCCTTCCGTCGCACACGTCCCTGCACCACGGCTTCTTAACTTCTCCGCAGACCTCGTGCGGCGCGTCAGTTAATTAACATCTTCTCAGGCGGTTGGTACTTACCAACTGCCTGAGAATATATTTATCTCGGGGACGGTTGTTACTTACCAACCGCCTAAGATAAGCCCATGGAGTTCCCCTTGCCGCACGATATTGCGGTCCTGATCGCGGGGTGGGTCGCCGCAACCTCCACCCAGCCCATGGACGACCTCTCCAGTCTGCGCGCCACCTGCAAGGCCATGCACGCGGCGTGCTGTGATCCCACTGTGGGCAGGCGCGTGGCGCTGGAGCGGGAGAGCAGCTGGGAGTGGTTCCAACGGCACGGGAACGGGAGCTACGACGCCCTCGTGGAGCGCCTGGCCAACGTGGGCAACCCTCATGCGTGCTACGTCACCTGGTTCGACCTCGTCTTCAACTACGGCCGCGCGCAGGCGCAGCGGGGCACCCAGTTCCTTGCCCGGGCGGACGCGAATGGACACAAGGTGGCGGCCTACGTCCTCGCCATGCTCCGCTACGATGCCGACCGTGGGGACCACGACGCCCTCGAGTATATCCGGCAGGTCGAAGGCGAGGCCCACGTCGACGACAACACGGTCGGGTCCGTTGCGATGAAGAGGACAAACAAGGAGTGTTGCCGGTGTCGGAATCAAGCCATGCAGAGGCTCGACGTTTTCGTGAGCTGGAGGTTACTGCGTAGGCCTCCTCCCGGACCGCCGCCGGTGGCGCTGCCCGACATTGACGATGGCGTTTGCCGCTGCCAGACAGGGGGGAACCAGGGGCCTGCCCGCTGCGTCAGGCGAGGGTGGTCCGAGACCGTCTTCTGTACTGAGAACTGTAGGATTGAGCGCGAGTATGACCTGTTCTCCCATAACGTGTTGTACTCTATGGGTTATATTAAAAATGTCCACTGAAAAAATAAATGAAAAAATCATTATATCCATCAAGATAGAAAAATGAAAAATAGCATTTGTTGTATGTTTTTTATGTACTGACCAATTTCAAAGGATTTATGAAGTGAAATTTAATGGTAACCTTTACTTATCAATAATATTATAAGAAAGTGGATTTTTGCCTTTTTAAAGGACCACATCTAATCAAGAATATTTATTAAGAAGAAGTAAATATCTTCACAGGCGGTTGGTGATTACCAACCGTCTGAAAATATTTTTATCTCAGGCGGGTATTACTTAACAACCGCCTGGGATAATTCCCGATACTGTTCTTCAGTTTCCTTATCCCTTGCTTCTTTTTTATTTAGATTCCAATACAAATACTCAAACATGTTTAGATTCTGCAAATTGTGTCCAAATTCTATGATTCTTTCTTCTACATTTGTATAAAATTAACATCTACCACCTGAACAAAATATTTTTAAAACTTGTATAGCTGACATTGTAATTTTTTGGTAAATATCAAATTAATTTCTACTCACATATTATTCACATTTGTGTATCTCATAAAAAAAAGTTCCTTCACTCAAAATTGTTGGTATGAACATATTTGTATAATTTATACATGTATGAATTTTTTTAATTTTTTAAAAGCATTCCAACATGTCAAACTTCAAATTATCCACCATTCTAACTAAATGCTCATATTCATATGAGGCATTCATCAAATTATGAAAACACATTGATTCAAAAAAATTTAAAAAAATAGGAAAAAATTCGTAGAGGTTGGTATGATGAGTAAAAATGTCCACTGAAAAAATAAATGAAAAAAGCATTATATTCATCAAGATAGAAAAATGAAAAATACCATTTGTTGTATGTTTTTTATGTTCTGACCAATTTCAAAGGATTTATGAAGTGAAATTTAATGGTAACCTTTACTTATCAATAATATTACAAGTAAGTGGATTTTTGCCTTTCTAAAGGACCACATTTAAACAAGAATATTAATTAAGAAGAAATAAATATCTTCACAGGCGGTTGGTACTTAACAACCGTCTAAAAATATTTTTATCTCAGGCGGGTATTACTTAACAACCGCCTGGGATAATTCCCGATACTGTTCTTCAGTTTCCTTATCCCTTGCTTCTTTTTTATTTAGATTCCAATATAAATACTCAAACATGTTTAGATTCTGCAAATTGTGTCCAAATTCGATGATTCTTTCTTCTACATTTGTATAAAATTAACATCTACCACCTGAACAAAATATTTTTAAAACTTGTATAGCTGACATTGTAATGTTTTGGTAAATATCAAATTAATTTCTACTCACATATTATTCACATTTGTGTATCTCATAAAAAAAATTTCCTTCACTCAAAATTATTGGTATGAACATATTTGTATAATTTATACATGTATGAATTTTTTTAATTTTTTTAAAAGCATTCCAACATGTCAAACTTCAAATTGTCCACCATTCTAACTAAATGCTCATATTCATATGAGGCATTCATCAAATTATGAACACACATTGATTCCAAAAATTTTAAAAAAATATGATAAAATTCGTAGAGGTTGGTATGATGAGTAAAAATGTCCACTGAAAAAATAAATGAAAAAATCATTATATTCATCAAGATAGAAAAATGAAAAATAGCATTTGTTGTATGTTTTTTATGTTCTGACCAATTTCAAAGAATTTATGAAGTGAAATTTAATGGTAACCTTTACTTATCAATAATATTACAAGAAAGTGGATTTTTGCCTTTTTAAAGGACCACATTTAATCAAGAATATTAATTAAGAAGAAGTAAATATCTTCACAGGAGGTTGGTGATTACCAACCGTCTGAAAATATTTTTATCTTAGGCGGTATTACTTAACAACCGCCTTGGATAATTCCCGATACTGTTCTTCAGTTTCCTTATCCCTTGCTTCTTTTTTATTTAGATTCCAATATAAATACTCAAACATGTTTAGATTCTGCAAATTGTGTCCAAATTCTATGATTCTTTTTTCTACATTTGTATAAAATTAACATCTACCACCTGAACAAAATATTTTTAAAACTTGTATAGCTGACATTGTAATGTTTTGGTAAATATCAAATTAATTTCTACTCACATATTATTTACATTTGTGTATCTCATAAAAAAAAGTTCCTTCACTCAAAATTGTTGGTATGAACATATTTGTATAATTTATACATGTATGAATTTTTTTAATTTTTTTAAATGCATTCCAACATGTCAAACTTCAAATTATCCACCATTCTAACTAAATGCTCTTATTCATATGAGGCATTCAAATTATGAACACACATTGATTCCAAAAAATTTAAAAATATATGAAAAAATTCGTAGAGGTTGGTATGATGAGTAAAAATGTCCACTGAAAAAATAAATGAAGAAAGCATTATATTCATCAAGATAGAAAAATGAAAAATAGCATTTGTTGTATGTTTTTTATGTTCAGACCAATTTCAAAGGATTTATGAAGTGAAATTTAATGGTAACCTTTACTTATCAATAATATTACAAGAAAGTGGATTTTTGCCTTTTTAAAGGACCACATTTAATCAAGAATATTAATTAAGAAGAAGTAAATATCTTCACAGACGGTTGGTGATTATGATGAGTAAAATTGATGATGAGGCCCGATCTTCCGAAAGGTAATGGGTAAGTCGATTGATGGAGATCTCGACGTTGATGATCCGAGGCTCTCGAGTAGAACACGAACAGCCCCTGCAATCACTACACCACCGCTCCGTTGGTTATCAACCGTGCTTCACACGTTTGACCTCGCCAAGAAGGCTAATCCCTGCAAGTGCAACCGAGAACACAAGCAAGAACAAGGTAGACACGATCTGAAATCGCAAAGTTGGGGTCTCACAAACCGAAGAACGGCGATATTATTGATCTAAGCAAAACCCAATTGTCTATGGCGGCTACCATGGAGTATATATAGGTGGGAGGACGTCCAAGGGGGTGTTAGGGTCGTGACCTAACCCTAAGACACGAAAATAATGGACTTAGACTTGATACAAGGCCCAATGGCCCAATACGGTGGCGCAGCACCCTGACAGATTCTGTACTTGATTTTGTTTCGACGATTCCCGTCGGCTCCGAAGGAATTTTGACATGAGACCGGTGCCATTGGAAAGGTTATCCTCTCCTCTTTCCGTGCATATGTAGAACGTCCAAAACGGAGTTCGTATGCGTCCTGGGCGTCCGTTTTAGTGCGTACTGCTCCTGGACTCCGAGTTTGTTACGATTTGGAGTTTGGTTCGGTTTCCATCTTCTTTGAACGAATTCTCTGGTCTTCCACGTCCCTAATACTCCCTCCAAGTACTCCTTGAACCTCTCCATGGATCCTAATCACAAATAAATCATTAAGTAGCAATCTATGCTCAAAAACATATAAGGAAATATATAAGAACGAGTTCACCTCTGAAATTAATTGTTGTGTATGAACTCTATTGATTGCATCTTGTATATTCAGTAGAGTGTTGTTTGTATCCATATAAGTGATGTCCTCATCATCCTCCCCTCCTTGAATTGGAGTCGTCCTCGACTCAAGTTCGTCTCCTATCATGTGTTGGTCCAAATGTGCAACGCCATCAAATCTTCTTGTATGCATGAATGGAGGAGGCCAAGGTGGTGGACGACATAGTGCGCCATCTGCACCACCTTGATCTTGTCCATCAAATAAGAGTGCACATTCACTTGAGCCAGGATCCCAAACAAATAAATATTGTGTCATGTTTGTAGATGCAATAATAATGTGCATGATCTCATCATTCTCCCCTTCTTTATGACAAGCCGTCCTCGGCTTGCTCGTATGTCCAGCAAAGAGGCTTGCATTGGAGGTAGAGTAAGTCGTGTCCATAATGCACAACCACACTGAATAATGCTTTTGTTGTCCCTGCTGCAAGGAAAACATACTAGAAAAACTTGACAAGACATTATTAGCGTTAGTATATTCATTTACTTGACCATGTTGTTGCAGCACAAAAGGAGCTTCCTCATTTGAACATATGTAAACTTTATGCACCATAAACATACCACTATGTTCATATTTGCCTATAGCATGAAAAATATTTCTACTTAACAAAGGCAATTCAGATTGATAAAATATTATCTTCTCCACGATATCTAGATCACAAAGAGTGTCAAATTCAATATAGCCCAAAGTATTTAGAGAAGATAACAATTTCAGCTCATCCCTTTCACATGTAGTTGGGATCAAATGCTTAATTTCAGCACAAGTGAGTGATAAAGTATCAAATTCATTTGGTTGTTCTAGCATAGGTATAATATAATTATCAGCACACAACTCATTTTTGTTATAAGAATCAGTGGGAAAATCAACTAATGGTAAATTTGTATTATGAAAAGGTTCATCTTGTTGCTGCTCATCGATAGTATGATTGGTAGCAAAATTCAGCACATCTGAAAATGTCATACCGTGGTTAACTGTAGAGCATTGTCCATTAACACTACTCTCATTTTCAGCAAGAAATTCAAATGCATTATGAGTTGATTCATCAAAAAATTCAGAAGAGTTGTTCAACACCT
Organism: Tuctoria greenei; assembly: GCA_036927565.1. Lineage (NCBI taxonomy): Eukaryota > Viridiplantae > Streptophyta > Magnoliopsida > Poales > Poaceae > Tuctoria > Tuctoria greenei. Next base: position 76,643,973 of record JAYESD010000012.1, read on the forward strand.
CACTCTCATTTGCATCTCCATTTATTTGTTCATGTTCCTGCAAAAGGTTAGGCAAAGGAGGAGGTACAACAAGAAAATTATTCTCAAGTTCATGTATTTCATCTTTACAATTAGATACATTAGCAAAAGTTTCTCGCATAAGAATTTTCATATCTTTCCATGTTCGAGGTCTTTCTAAATCACTTAAGTTGTTCCACCAAGTCAATGCACAACCTACTAATGCACTTGCAACATTTCTAATCTTTCTTTTCTCACACATATGACATTGTCCAAAAATTTTATCCAACTCTATTTCCCAAGCAATATATTCATCGTAACCAAAACCATCATAAGAAGGAAGAGATGGGAGAATGTAATTACTTCTTGTGGAAGGTGTTGTAAAGGTGGTCTGAATGTCATGTGAATCCTTGGTTGATGTTTGATTTTTAGTGCGCAACTCTATCGCGGTCTTCATCATGTCCATCATCTCAGCATATAATGCATGATTCTTGCTTTTACCTGACATTGTTAGTAGCAAACAGAAGACAACACAAAAAATATGTTATCCCTATCAACTACAAAGGATAATGGCAAAGTGGAAGTGGAATCACACACTCTCAAGCATCTTACCACGTTCTTACAAGTGTTCTTACCGACTCTGCAGGTGGCAAACGGTGGACGGTATGAAGAAACCAATGAAGCGTGGGATGATTGCAAAGGTGTATCGATTCTGCTCAAGAGTAAGGTGTAGCTTGGATGGCACTTTATTTGTAGCAAGGATTAGCAACAATGAAATCAGATAGTAAATTTGAGTAAGTGTCCAAAGTACTTGTCAAAGTTGCTGGTTTAAATGTGTTCCTAGTAGTTCAAGCTAGCAAGACATGAGACAAAACTAGATGACACAAAGAATGCAAGCACTTCTGTTTTTTTTTGTTTTTTTCTCCTTTTTTGTGCGGCTTTTGTATCTTCTTTTGCACTTGCCTTTTTCTTTTTTCTTCCTTTTTTTTCAGAATGTGCTGCAAAAGAAGAACACAATGCAAACACTCAAAGATATCTCGTATGTCTGTTACAGATTTTCTGCTCAATGTTCTAAGGACAATTAAGCACCTTTATAGTTTCCAAATCTAAAAACTTTGAACAGAAGTATTATAGATCTATCTCTCCTTTTTAATTTCAGTATATGGAAGATCTATTTTGGATAAGAACAATGGGAGATATTGCCCCCGAAATACAGACTGTTCAGAATTTCTAGATCAATAACAGATTCAGATCTAATGCAATTTCGACATCGATAACTATATTTTCTGGGAGAGTGATGAATAAGAAATTTATAGAAAACTTCTTAAGCTTTCCAGAAAGTACAAGAACTCTAAAATCCGAGTTCGTATGAGCGAGATATGATGAAAATACCGAACTGGACAGAGGCGAATTTAATCTGGACGTGATGACGTGATTCAAAAGGATGAATCACACAATGCAAAACTCAAACTAAGACCAAAAACACTTTCTAAACCAACAATATGACTCAACCATGGACACAAACTCAACAAAACCAAACTGAATAACAAAGTTGCAAAGGCTCAATATGGTTTGGACAAAGTAATGAACATATCTACTAAACTGCAAGTTTTTTTGTGGCTTTTTTGTGGACTCTAGGTATGAAAAACAAAACTAATGTAATGGATAGATGAATTACCTAACGGGCAACCTGGAAATCTGATACCAATTGATGAAAAATTGATGATGAGGCCCGATCTTCCGAAAGGTAATGGGTAAGTCGATTGATGGAGATCTCGACGTTGATGATCCGAGGCTCTCGAGTAGAACACGAACAGCCCCTGCAATCACTACACCACCGCTCCGTTGGTTATCAACCGTGCTTCACACGTTTGACCTCGCCAAGAAGGCTAATCCCTGCAAGTGCAACCGAGAACACAAGCAAGAACAAGGTAGACACGATCTGAAATCGCAAAGTTGGGGTCTCACAAACCGAAGAACGGCGATATTATTGATCTAAGCAAAACCCAATTGTCTATGGCGGCTACCATGGAGTATATATAGGTGGGAGGACGTCCAAGGGGGTGTTAGGGTCGTGACCTAACCCTAAGACACGAAAATAATGGACTTAGACTTGATACAAGGCCCAATGGCCCAATACGGTGGCGCAGCACCCTGACAGATTCTGTACTTGATTTTGTTTCGACGATTCCCGTGGGCTCCGAAGGAATTTTGACATGAGACCGGTGCCATTGGAAAGGTTATCCTCTCCTCTTTCCGTGCATATGTAGAACGTCCAAAACGGAGTTCGTATGCGTCCTGGGCGTCCGTTTTAGTGCGTACTGCTCCTGGACTCCGAGTTGGTTACGATTTGGAGTTTGGTTCGGTTTCCATCTTCTTTGAACGAATTCTCTGGTCTTCCACGTCCCTAATACTCCCTCCAAGTACTCCTTGAACCTCTCCATGGATCCTAATCACAAATAAATCATTAAGTAGCAATCTATGCTCAAAAACATATAAGGAAATATATAAGAACGAGTTCACCTCTGAAATTAATTGTTGTGTATGAACTCTATTGATTGCATCTTGTATATTCAGTAGAGTGTTGTTTGTATCCATATAAGTGATGTCCTCATCAGATTACCAACCGCCTGAGAATATACTTACCAACCGCCTGAGATAATCTTCTTCTCAGACGTGAAATTTTAATTAACGATGAACACACTACACATTCATTCATTCACACAGTTGAAGAACACACAAGATACTCATTCATTAACAATATTCAATCACACATCTCACAAAAGAACACACAAGATGCACAATATTTACACAAGAACACACAAGATACACAAGTAATATTCAATCACATAGATGAAAAAAGATAGATTTCATTCATTAACAATATTTACAAAACAAAAGCAACTAAAAACAACAAAAAGAAAAACTAATTAAATTCTACTCCTACTCCTCTTCCTCCTCCTCCTCGTCCTCCGGCGGCGACTCCAGCACCGGTGCAACAGGAGACAGGGCCGGCTGCACCGGCGGTGCAACCCCGAGGTTGCTAGCCGTCGCGTCCACCAGCATTCTATGGCCCTCGGGGCCAAGAACCTGGGCCATCGTCGCGAACAGAATGTCGAGACGATCAGCCACCCCCATTAGGGCGTAGAGGTAGTGGCCCAAGGTACCCATTCCAGTATACTCTGGAAGGGTACCCAGCCCCAAGGCACTCATGGTGCGAGAGGTATTGTTGTACGCCTCTCACGCCATGAGGAGGCGCTGCTCGGTGTTGATCTTCTCGGGGGAGCTGCAACATAGTTTCTTGCAAGGTGGCTCCCTCGGAGGGCTTGGCGGCGGAGGGTCGGCCATAGTGGTGTTGGGTCGTCGGAGTGGAGGAAGACGAAGAAAACAAGAGGATTCAAAGTGAGCGATGCACTTGTGAGCGATAGCGCGTCTTTAAGGTCGCACCTCGGGGAAAAGAAAGGTCGCGCACGCGTGACATGGTCACTAACGTATGGGACCGGGTCCACATGTCAGTGACCGCTGATTAAGTCAGGGGATCCTCATCCCGGTTGGTGAGGGGTCTTTATGTAGGCGTTCATCAATCTAAGAAGAAGTAAATATCTTCACAGGCCCATGTTTAACTCAGGCGGGTGTTACTAACCAACCGTCTGAGATAATTGTATCTTCTCAGGCGGTTGGTAAGTAAAATCCGACTGAGGTAACAATCATCTCTGACGGTCGGTACTTAAAATCCGCCTGAGAAAATGTGAGTCTATATATACCCCTCGGCAGCATTGGAAAAACCTAACCCGGGCGAAACACTTAGACGCCGTTAGGCTGCCAAAATTTCGTTTGCCGCCAAGTGTTCGCCCTCGTCACTTCCAGGTACGCCGCCGAGCTTCGCCATTGCCGCCGAGCTTCGCCCTCCTCACTTCCAGGTACGCCGAGCGAAGCCATTTCCATCGCCGCCGAGCTTCAAGGTAAACCCTAAACCCTTCGACCTTCCATCCTCCTTCGCCGTGCCGCCTCCCTCCCCGCCCTCGCTGCCGCTTTGCATATCCTTGGTTAGGGTTCGGGAATTAGATAATGGTAGGCATCCTTGGTTAGGGTTCGGTGGAATTCAAAAAACTGTCAAGTTCGGTGGCATCTTTGGTTAGGGTTCGGTGGGTCAAGATTTATGTGGATGGTTATATCACGATAAATTGGTAGTTGGTTTTGTGTGTCTGAAACTGTGAAATCAGTAGCATTTCATCTTCTGGTAGTTTGCAGAGATAAAACTGTCAAGTTCGAATGAATAGGAGTTACTCCCTTCGTCGTGGATGGTTATATCACGATAAATTGGTAGTTGGTTCTATGTGTCTGAAACTGTTCTGACACATTAGTGGTAAATATGATTCTAGACTCTAGTAACAGTAGTATATTCCCTATTTCTGTCATCGGCCTTGCATATGCCACATAATTCTCTATTAGGGGCAAGATTTAGCTATATTTGGTTAAGTTGACCAAATTTGGCTAATTTTGGCTAAGTTACATTAGATATAGTTATACTTGACTAATTTTGACTAAGTTATGCTATATTTAGCTATATTTGGCTACTTTTGCTTTGAGTTAGCTATGCTAGACTAAGTTTGGCTAAGTTTGCTTTTATTTCTCTAAGTTTCATTTGAGCAATTGTAGCTAATCTGTGCTACCAAAGATGTCTTCACTTGTGGCTCCATCAGCTTCATTTGAGCAATTGTACCTAATCTGAGCTACCAAAGTTATGCTATATTTAGCTCTGAAGCCAAACAAGTTGCTGGCCAACTCATTTGTGATGCCAGGAGCATCCTCACGCCCATATCTAGGTAACACTAGGTGTGGCGATGGAGTCTGAGCATATGATGCCGATCTCTATGATACAAGAATTTAGTTAGACCTATATAACTTCAAAAATGTGTTTTGGCTAAATTTACTTAATTGAGACAAAATTGAGAAAATTTGTTTTAAATATGACCAATTATGCCATTTATTAGATTTTTTGTCTTATTAGATCTAGCATGGAAAGCCCTAAGAAGACTGGTCCTGATAGTAACAACAAAGAAGACAATATGGAGTTTACTGACTCCAGCAGTTCAGGCTCCTATCACAGTCCTTCGGATCCTTTTCCGAATATAAAAATTAAAAAGACTTCAGTGGATCTAGACCCGGAATATGATCCTGCCGACGAGGTATGGATCACGAATCTTAACTTCAGCAGTTCAAGTTAACGTTGGTTGTCAAGTATATGAAGTCTTATAATTTTTTTCTACCTAGATTAATCTCGAAGACAATGAGGTGACATCGGCTCCTAAAACCGCAGAAGGTTCACCAATGGATGAATCCTCAGCTTCACTCAAGCGGAAACAAGGGCAACGAGGTCCCAATAAGGGTCCATTGGACCGCATCATGTACATAACAAGGGTCGGTCCAGGTGGGCTTCCCCAAGAACCACTAGATTCAGTTACCAAGTACCGTAATGCATGCGGTTTTCTTGTTAGGGAGGTTGTGCCGATCACAACCGAGAATTGGAGGAAATTACCCGAGCAGACCAAGAATGAGTTGTGGGAAAAGATAAAGAAACAATTCAAGTTCCCGAAAGGCACAGAAGAAGCTGTAAAGAAAGCAACATTGGTCTCTTGCGGCAAGAAGTTTCAATGCTGGAAGAGTGAAATGAATGCTTATGTTAAGGCCAATAAGGTCCCTAGCCCGAGGAAGATGGGAAAAATCACACAAGCTCAGTGGCAAGAGTTTGTTCGTCAAAAGAGCACACCTGATGCTAAAGCTCTAAGTGCAACTAGGTCAGAGCTTGCAAAAAAGAACAAATACCATCATCGCTTGGGGTCTGCCGGATATGGCCCCAAAGTCCAGAAATGGAATAAGATAATAGACAAAATTCTTAGTAAGGGCAATCCTCACCCATTAGAAGGGTGCGATGAGCGAACTCAACGCTGGGTCTTTGCTCGGTCAGGTTTGACCAGTGAGGGCAAACTTGAAAAGCCCGAATCTCTAAATGAAGTAGAGGATAAAATGAAAGAAGTAATTGAAAAGCAACAGAAGGGTCTCTTCAAGCCGAAGAGGGAGAATGACCAACTTACCGCTATCTTGGGAAACCCTGAACACAGCGGACGGGTTCGAGCGGTCTCTTCTCAAATGTCTTGGCTAGATGGTTTCCCTAAAGATAAAGACACATATAGAAGACGTGAGAAGTTTAAGAAAACACTTGATGAAACGATTGCTCAAAAGGTCAAAGAAAATATACAAGAAATAATGGAACAACTTAGACAATCAGGACAATTAGTGGCACCGAGTACAATGATGGTTCCGGTGCAAAAGGAGCAATTAGTATCTCCAACTACCTACCCTAGCAGCGTTGGTTCCGTGCCAGGCTCAGGGTCAGCCCATAAGTTCCCTGTCGATGATATTGCTAACGACAAATCTTGTCGTCTTCTTGTCCCGATAGGCAGAGCAGGGAACAAAACCAAACAGGTTGCCACTGCTATGGCAAAGCCTGATCGTGACTTCAACGGGAGTCCACTTCCGTTGTATTATTCTATGGTGCAAGTTCTTCAGATCATTGATAATGATTATGAAGATTATGAAATAGACCATGTCACACCTGAGGGGATCGCGACTCTGGGGCAGGCTGTCAACCAATTAATCCTTTGGCACCGACGCGATATCGTGTTGGACGATGAGCCAATTTCTAGCCCCGTCGCATCTCCAAATACTGCAACCCCATGTTCTAAGGCGAAAGTGCATGAAGATCCACTCCCAGTCCGGGAAGATCCACTCCCCCTATGTCTGAGCAAGGATGATGATATCCAAGAGCAACAAGTTGGACAACAACTTCAAGAAGTACCAGAGCAAGCTATTGCTAGTAAAGAGCAACTAGTTGAGCAACAGCTTGAAGTAGTACTAGAGCCAGCTGCTGGGAGTAAAGAGCAACCAGTTGAACAACAGGTTCAACAACAAGCCAGTTTCCAACTTCCGACGACTACTCCTCGATCATCAGTGCCTGTCAAAGTTAGCTCATACGAAAATAAGAAACCTTCATCAGAAGTGACAAAGTATTTGGAAGCTATGAAGGAAAATATTAGAAAATCGAGTGCATCTCGTTCTTCTCATGAGCCAGCATTAGAAGATATCAAGGAGTGGGAAGAAGATGGTGTCATGTATAATCGGCGGACGGCTTTAGTTAAACCAGGAGTTCCAATATACAAGCTTGAGGATGTTCCTCCTAAATTTGAGAATGGGAAGCCGTTCATGACATCCATACAACTTAGCAAACAACCCGTCGCGCTCAGAAGAATGCATGAGTGGTACATCACTGCCAGCACAAAATTTGGTCTTAATTGCGTCACATTTCGTATTCCAAAAGAAGCATTCTGGAGCACTGGAGTAGATAAACGAGTCATTTTATTTGACGAGCTGCTTTCCCTTTTCCATCGGGGCATGCTCGAAATCAATCTGCTGCTCGTCTGGTGCTTGTAAGTGCTCTAATATTTTGTATTTGCTTTTCTTACTACACGCATACGCATTTCATGAGATTATAACAATTCTGGACTTCTTCAATAGGATGCAATACATGGATAATGTAAAGTTGGCGCGCAAGACAGGTATCCTTGACCCTACTAGGATTGCAAAGTCGCTATTCGACGTCCAGGCGAATCGAGAATCAAGCTAGTACAAACACATGAAAAAAAAGATTTTGAAAGAGCAATTGCAAAACTTAAGAAGGATAGAAAGGCAGAAGTTGCAGCTTACATAGGACATGCGATGTTTAACTTTGTCAGAGACGGCCAGGACCTCGTAAAGGCTCCGTACCACTTCGAGTAAGTTCAACACATGACATTGAAATAGCAATTATTGGTAATTGTGAACACGTGTGTTTGTATGTTTGCCGTAATCACTACATAATGATCTTCATCAAGCCAACGCAGGGAATGGCAACAGTATTGGACTCGACCGATTACCCACCAGATCGTTACAAATATTTCCTTTCCATTTTGAAAAAGTACGTTTATTCAATAATTTTAATTTACGCACATTTAGAATATGTTGACAAGTTTTATATGACATTTCTTGTATTACAGCGCTTGGCAGTTTTACGCGGAGCTTGGCGGTCAGAGACCTCCTAATACGAATGCATTGGACATTAAAACGTATTATGCTTGTCCGAAGCAGCCTGCTGGGAGTGTCTTATGCGGGTATTATGTATGCGAGCATCTTCGGACCGCCGCCGTATATAGAGTCAATCGTGAGGATATAAGTTATCCTTAATGTCGATACCTTATTTTCTTACTTTTGTGTTTCATTTTCATTGTAACTAGCATAGTTTAATGCTTATATTCTCTGCTGTTCAATATTACCAGAAACATTATTTTCATATTTTGATTCCAACTTCAAAATTCAATTGCTCATAGTACAACTGCTCCAAAAATACCTACTAAATTCTTGTATACTCTCACTTTGATCTATACTTTGAGATTGTTCAAACCAACACATTCTAAACCTTGTTATGTGTTATATTGCAGCACAAGAAGAATCTGAACGAAGAATGGCCGGTTTGTAGAAGTATTCCTGATGGAGGAGCCGACAGGATTGCTTCTGAACTCTGTCAGTTCATTCGTCGCGAAATTTTGCACAAAAAAGGGAAGTTCTTTGATAAGAGAGGTTCAGCAGCTGATGAGTCAGAACTTTGCGACTATGCCAATCTAAACAGTTTTTAGTGAAAACTTGTAAACTTTGAGATGAATTGTATCTGTAACTTGTACATATGTATATTGTTTTAGTGAAATTGACTTCTGTGATGATAATATTGTTGACTTTTGTTCTGTGATGATTGTTGTTTTTTGTTCTGTGATTATATTGAATTGACCTGGAAATTAGAAATAACAGCAGTAGTACTGCATGACTGTGAAAAATAATTATCACAGGTGGCTAGATACAAGTAAAGAAACATCTGTGATAACCTAATTTTCACAGGCGGTGTCTGTTATGGTAGAAACCGGCTGCATTAAAGGGTCTTCACAGACGGCTGATATAGGTAAACTCCATCTATGATAACACCATTATCATAGACGGGTTAGTTATGCTTCAATAACCATCTGTGAAGACACATTATCATTGACGGTTAGTTATTCTTCAACACCCGTCTGTGAAGACACATTATCATAGACGGTTAGTTATGCTTCAAAATCCGCCTGTGAAGACACATTATCATAGACGGTTAGTTATGCTTCAAAACCCGCCTTTGAAAACACATTATCATTGGAGGTTAGTTATGCTTCAATACCCGACTGTGAAGACTCATTATCATAAGCGGTTAGTTATGCTTCAATAACCGTCTGTGATAAGACATTTATCACAGGCGGTTATATATGATGCACGACCCGCTTGTGATAAAGTATTTCACAGGCGGCTATTCTTAGTAAAGAACCGCCTATGATAATCTGTCTTCACAGGCGGCTAGCCTAAGTGAAGAATCGCCTATGATAATGTGTCTTCACAGGCGGTTTCACTTCTCCGCCTGTCAAATTGCGGATTATCACAGACTCTTCGTTTCAGGCGGTTTTAAAAGCCGTCTGGGATAATAGGTTTGGAGCCGCCTGTGATGAGGCTTATTGTAGCAGTGTGAGTTTTGTCTTTAGCTCCGGCGTGTTTTTGCTAAAGCTCCGAGTTGATTTTTCTAGCTTCGGCTTTTGGGTTTACTAGTTCTGGTTAGCCCTGGCGCTAGGTTCTACTAGCTTTTGTAAGCTCCGGGTCAAGGTCCGGGTTGCTCTGGCAAGGTCCGGAACTTGACTGCAATGCTTCTGTTTTTCATTTGCAATGTTTCGTACTTGCTTTACATCTCTGGAAAGATTGCTTAGTATTCTTTTACTAAGTTTTTGGTGTGTTTTGGATGACATGGATGATATCGTGTTACTGTGGTTTTGCAACATGCTTATGTGAGGTTCTCACGTAAGGTGTTGTGGTCTGAACTGACGTGAGTCAAGTCGAGGACTTGGGCTCGTATGGATTTGTTGTTTATTCATGTGCAGGTGTTGCTTGAGTTCAAGACATGACTGGTGATGGGATCCATTGGACTAGTCTCAAGGAGGAGATGAGGTTCCAACAACCAAATTCAGGAGGAATTGTGGTTGAGCTGATCAGGAGGTTGCGCAGCATGATTGAATCAAGAACAATGCATGTGAAGGTATCGTGGACGTCATTGGAAGATGTTTGCACGTGTGCAAGGAGTGCATGGACGTGGCTACATGGTTCCGAGACGTGATGAAGAGATGTGGACGTAAAGAGTTGGTCGGAAAGGTCCAACCGACTAGGTTATGGACTCAGGCTGCGGCTGAGTCGGGTTTGACTCAAATATGGAAAGATTTGAGTTGGTTATGATAGGATTTCGTGTGGGTCACGAATTTGAGTTGTTTAGGAATGTGGGTTACGTTCCTAAGGTGTTTGGAAGTCTTAAGATTGCTTCTATCTGCATATAGAAGAATCCTAAGCAGTTATGGAACGTTACGATTCGTGAACAGAGTAGGATTAGGTTCCTGATCAGAGTTGAGTTGGCTTTCGAGCTGGTGATATGAGCAAGGGAGCCCAGAGATCGTGGTGCACGACTTTGGGGCTGTTCCTCTTGTGTTCTATTGAATAAAATTCGTAGTTTGAAGGAACTTTTGTGCCTTGTTCGTCCGACTTGTTCCAGACAAGTTTTACTCATCGTGTTTCTGGACAGCACTACCTTTCGTCGGTGGTTTTATCATAACTCGAGTTTTACATATCCAATTGATGTGATTCTTTTTCGATTGTATTCACAAATTGATTATATATCACCTGTCAAAATTTCACGGTCATTGGATTTGTGGTTTTTTTATCTACACGAGTTTCTTTGCAGCATTCCAGAAACTGTTTTTCTCGAGTAGGTCAGATTGACCTTTGTTCGATCTTTCAATCATAACTTGAGTTTCTCTCGAAAACATTGAGTGATTCTTCTTGTGTTTTCTTCGTGACTTGATTCTCTCTGATATCTATCACTTTTGTCACAGTGAAACTCTTTTAGATTAGTCTCACACACGATTTCTTTAACAGATCATTTTTCTGCTGAAGGGGTTGGGGTTTAATTGTTTCCGCTGCGTAAGATTTTTAAATATACCATTCACCCCCCTCTAGTAGCTTTTCACGTGCTCTTCGATCCTACAGGTGTCGTCCACCATCATCGTGGAGACGTCAACGGCAGGCCCCTTGGGAGGTGTCGGAGCTGGATACTCCGGCGCCGTTCACCATCATTGTATCCCCTTAGAGGCCCCTTGGAGGGTACCGGAGCTGGGTGCTTCGGCTTCATTCGCCATCTTTGCATAGACGTCGACACCAGGCCCCTAGTTTACAGGCTATCGCAAGGGAACCCTGTTAGCAACAAGAGCGGGGTAGGAGATTTTACTCACTTATCCGCACTTGGTGTTGTCGTTGACGTTCTGGCACGTCCACGGCAAGCCCCTTGTGAGGTCCTAGAGATGGATGCTCTGGCGTCGTCCACCATCGTCATGGAGGCATCGATGGCAAGCCCCTTGGGAGGTGTCAGAGCTGGATGCTTCGGCGTCAACCACTATCGTCGTGGAGACATCGACGACAGGCCCCTTGGGTGGTGCCGAAGCTGGATGCTCCGGCGTCATCCACCATCATCATGGGGACGTCGACGGCAGGCCCATGGTTTACAGGCTATCGCAAGGGAACCCTTTTAGCAACAAGAGTGAGGCAGGAGAGTTTACTCACTTATCCGTGCTAGGTGTTGTCGTTAACGTTCTGGGACGTCGACGGCAGGCCCCTAGGGGGGTGCCAGAGCTGGATGCCATCGACGTCATCCACAATCGTCATGGAGGTGTCGACGAGAGGCCCCTTGGGTGTCGGAGCTTGATGCTCCAATGTCGTCCACCATCATCGTGGAGGCATCGATGGGAGGACACTTGGGAGGTGCGGGAGCTGGATGCTCCAGCGTCGACCACCATTGTCGTGGAGACATCGATGGCAGGCCCCTTGGGAGGTGCCAAAGCTGGATGCTTTGTCGTCGTCCACCATCTTCGTGGAGACGTCGACGGCAGGCCCCTGGTTTACAGGCTATCACAAGGGAACCCTGTTAGCAACAAGAGCGGGGCAGGATAGTTTACTCACTTATCCGCGCTTGGTGCTGTCATTAACATTCTGGGACGTCGACAGCAGGCCCCTTGGGGGTGCCGGAGCTGGATACCATCGACTTCATCCACCATCGTCGTGGAGGCGTCGACAGCAGGCCCCTTGGGAGGTGCCGTAGCTGGATGCTCTGTCGTTGACCAACATCGTTGTGGAGACGTCGATGGCAGGCCCCTTGGGTGGTGCTGGAGCATGATGCTCCGGCATTGTCCACCTTCTTTTTGTAGACGTCGACGGCAGGCCCCTGGTTTACAGGCCATCGCAAGGGAACCCTGTTAGTAACAAGAGCGAGGCAAGATAGTTTACTCACTTATTCGCGTTTGGGGTTGTTGTTGATGTTCTGGGACGTCGATGGCAAGCCCCTTGGGAGGTGCCGGAGTTGGATGCTCTGGTGTCGTCCACTATCGTCGTGGAGACGCCGACGACAGGCCCCTTGGGAGGTGCTGAAGCTGGATGCTCTAACGTCGTCCACCATCTTCGTGTAGAGTCGTTGACGGCAGGACCCTTGGGTGGTGCCGAAGTTGTATGCTCCGGCATCGTCCACCATCTTCGTGTTGACACTGACGGGAGGCCCCTTGGGGGGTACCAGAGTTGGGTGCTCTGTTGTCGTCTGCCATCTTTGTGTAGAAGTCAATGGCAGGCCCCTGGTTTACAGGCTATCACAAGGGAACCCTGTTAGCAACAAGGGAGGGGCAGGAGAGTTTACTCACTTATACGCACTTAGTGCTATTGTTGACGTTCTGGGATGTCGACGGCAGGCTCCTTGGGAGGTGCCGGAGCTGGATGCTCAAACGTCATCCACTATCGTCGTGGAGACGTCAACGGCAGGCCCCTTGGGAGGTGCCGGAGCTGGATGCTCTGACGTCGTCCACCATCTTCGTGTAGAGTCGTCGACGGCAGGCCCCTTGGGTGGTGCCAGAGCTGGATGCTCCGGCATCGTCCACCATCTTCATGTAGACGCCGACGGCAAGAGTATCACCTTCATTTTCATGCATCATGCCCTACATACGTTCATATACATGTTTAACATTAATCCACATAAAGAGGATTAAGTTTAAAATTGATTTGGAACAAAACCGCACTTAAAATTCTGGAAAGTGCGGACTAGTCCAATTTGGTATGTATTAGTCTGATTTCTCTCTAACCTCGGTGGGACTTGTCTGTTTTTGCTGCAGACTAGTTCGTTTTTGCCTCTAGACACTTTCGGACTTGTCTGGTCTTATGCGGACTAGTCCGATGTTCCAAGAATCCTTGAAAATTTTCTAAGTCCCTGGACTTGTCCGGACTAGTCTGGTGTTCCACTTGTCCGTTTTCCTCTCTGACTAAAGTCGTACTTATCTGATTTTTGGCCAGAGTTGTCTGATTTCTCTCTGGACAACATCGGACTAGTCCGGTCCTTTTCGGACTTGTCCGATATTTCGCAACTCCGAATTGATCTTTTTTTTACGACTTGTTTTCTTGGGTTTTACATTAAGTGGGTTTTACATTATGTGGGACTCTAAACCAGCCTCTACTCATCTCAAACTAGAAATCCGTCTAACCCTAGCCTCCACCTCTATATAAACAACCCCACCCCTTGGCTTGACATCTATTTGCCACTTTTCCACCGCACCGAAACCCTAGTTTGTGGAGAGCCACCATCAAGGAGGGAGGAGGAGATCCCATGCAAGAAGAAGAAGAGGAGGAAACGAAAGAGGATCAAGATCTCCATCAACTTCGAGTTCTTCACCACCAATTCATCTCCAAGTTCATCGCCAACTCTAGATCATCAAGATCCAAGTGTTGTATCCAAGATCCTTGATTCATTGGAGTTCTAAACACCTGGTATACCTTCTGTTCTCTTTTTCTTACATGAATTCGGCCCCTGATATCCAAATTCATGTCGATCTAGAAAACCCTAGTTCGTCAGTTTCGCGCAGTCCGAACTTGTCCGGTCCCTAGCGGACTAGTCAGATTTTCCTGGTTAAATTGTGTTAAATTAATTCCAAAATTTGATCTAATAAAATCCAAACCTGTATAAACTTGTTAAAATCTATTAGAACTAGATAGTAATCATTTAAAAGCTATCTATTAACAAGTTCTACCTCGCATTTGCATTAATCATGCATGTCATGTCATATTGAGTAATATTTGTGCACTCTTTGATTGTGTTTCTTGTTTGTATGTTTATTGTGCAGATTAGACGGATTTGTGCTAGAGAGTGTCGTGGAGGATCTTCAGCACCAAGTGTTTGAAGGCTTTGACCCAAACGAATCCCAAGAGCAAGGTAAGTGTCCTTAAAGCATATTGATCCTGTTTTAAGATAAATGTTTTGTTTGCAAAACTGCATGCTTTTGTCAATTTGATGGGAATCCTATGGTAGGAAGTTTACTAGTTTTGTTGACCATCCTTGTCACCTAGAATTTATGGTAGAGAGTCGGGATGGGCTTTTTACCATTTCGCTTTGCTTACCTGATTGGGATGGAAAACAAATAAACCACTTACCTTAATTATGTAATTATGAGATTATGATTAACGTGAACTGGTTAATATGATATGGTAATGGGTGATCTAAGCAAGCCTGATATGTGGATGGGTTGGATGTTATGGTGGTTTGCTTGTTTTAGATCTAAGGACCGGTTCATGTGAGAATAAGCCAGGACTATAGTGCCACCACGAGGCCAAGTATGGGTGCGGCATAGCTGATTAATTAGGGCCTTGCGAGTGCTATTTGGACCATTAAGGATGCTCGGGGAAGGGGTAGTCAGATTGGGTTTGTTGATGATTGGTGGGACTGCCTTGGGATCCAAAAGGCTCAAGAGGGGGCCCTTGGTTTAAGATGTGCTCTGTAGGAGACATCACCACCGGTGAAACCTTAGTGGGGTCTAAATAGGCTAGTAATCCCTTTGTAAAGGCTATTTTGTGATCTCTTGACCATACACCAAAGGAAAGTGTAACTGGCATAAAGGAGGTTCTTTAGTTGCCGACGGGTGATGAAATCACAAACACGTGGGTAAAGTGGTACAAACTCTGCAGAGTGTCTAATAAAACTATCATGATAGCCGTGCTCCCGGTTATGAGCACCTGGACAACTTCCATGATTAGAGGAAAATTGGGATTTGGAATGGTTATGGATAGTTTATGGTTATGGTTTGGTAATGGTTATGGCTGGTTATGAGTTAAATTTTTGATATTGATTATGGTTATTGGTAATGATGAAATCTGGTATATGGATGATGGTAATGAATATGGGACTGGTGTTATGATGATCATATGGTTTATGATGGGATTATTTCACATACATATATTATATTGCTTTTCAAATGTTTTTAATGTACTTTTCAACACTTAGCCATTATTATTGTCGTCATTTGTATCAGCTACATGTCATACTTTCCACACTTGCTGAGTATGACATGTACTCACCCTTGCAATCCCCCCAACAGTTGCAAGTCAGGATTGGGAGTTTAACGATGATAATGCGGAGTTCTAGGTCGTGTCTACCGTCAGCTTTGCTGTGGAGTGTTGGAGCTGCGCTATACCATTTTGCTTAGTTGCTTAGTTTGCTTAATTAGTTTATTTCCGCTGCATTAGTTTGAACTTGTCGTTAATATTCATTAGAGTTTGTATTCGAGGATGTTATGAATTGTGTAACAAAATTCGGTTAATTAATCTTGTTTTGTGGTAATTATCTGCATATCCTTGTAGGATTGAAGAGCACATGAAAAGCTTCCAGAGGGGGGGGTGAATGGTAGGTTTAAAAAATCTTACGCAGAGGAAACAATTAAATCCCAACCACTTCGGTAGAAAAACGATCTGTTAGAGAAATTGTGTGTGAAGCCAATCTAAACGTGTTTCACCGTGACAAAAGTGATATATATCAGAGAGAATCAAGTCACGAATAAAACACAAGAAGAATCACTCAAATCCGTCGAGAGAAACTCAAGTTATGATCAAAAAATCGAACAAAGGTCAATCTGTCCTACCCGAGAAAAACAGTTCTGGAACGCTGCAAAGAAACTTGTGTAGATCAGAAACCACAAATTCAGTGACCGTGAAATTTTGACTGATGATAGATAATCAAGTTGTGAAGACAATCCAAAAATAACCACGTCAATTGGATCCGTAAAACTCGAGTTATGATAAAACCACCAATGAAAATTAGTGCTGTCCAGAAACTCGACGAGTAAAACTTGTCTAGAACAAGTCGGACGAACAAGGCACAAAAGTTCCTTCAACCTACGAATTTTATTCAATAGAACACAAGAGGAACAGCCCAAAAGTCGTGCACCACGAGATCTGGCCTCCCTTGCTTATATAACCAGCCCCTAGGCCAACCCAATCTCAACTAAGACTCTAATCCTACTCAGATCATGAATCAAAACTTTCCATAACTGCTTAGGACTCTTCTATACGCAGATAGAAGCAATCTTAAGACTTCCAAACACCTTAGGAATGTATCCCACATTGCTAAAACAACTCAAATTCGTGACCCACACGAAATCCTAACATAACCAACTCAAATCTTTCCATATTTGAGTCAAACCCGACTCAGCCGCAGCCTAAGTCCACAACCTAGTCAGTTGGACCTTTCCGACCAATTCTTTATGTCCACATCTCTTCATCACGTCTCGGAACCATGTAGCCACGTCCATGCACTCCTTGCGCACGTGCAAATATCTTCCAATGACGTCCACGATACCTTCATATGCATTGTTCTTGATTCAAACATGTTGCGCAACCTCCCGATCAACTCAACCACAACTCCTCCCAAACTTGGTTGTTGAACCTCATCTTCTCCCTAAGACTAGTTTAATGGATCCCGTCACCAACCATGTCTTGAACTCAAGCAACACCTGCACATGAATAAACAACCAATCCGTATGACCCCAAGTTCGCGACTTGACTCAAGTTAGTTCCGAACACAACACCTTACGTGAGCACCTCACATAAGCATGTTGCAAAGCATAGCAAAACGATATCATCCATATCAACCAAAACGAACCAAAAACATAGCAAATGAATACTAAGAAATCTTTCCAAGAATATAAAGCATGTTCGAAACATTTTACATGAAAATTTGGAACATTACGATCAAGCTCCAAACCTTGTCAAAGCTAACCGGAGCTTACTAAAGCTAGTACAACCTAGGGCCAGAGCTTACCAAAGCTAGTCGGACCTAGTGCCGGAGCTAACAAAAGCCAGTCGGACCTAGCGCCGGAGCTAACAAAAACTAGTCAGAACTAGTCAACCCAAAAGCCGGAGCTAGCAAAGACATGCCGGAGCTAACCAACATAAGTCGGACCTAGCAAAACATATCGGACCTTACGTTGGACCTTGCAAAAGCTCAGAGCTAGAGTCGGACCTTGCTAAAAAAGATGTTTTAGCAGAATTTCAGAACAAAGCCAATGTATTCAGTACAAGCCAATGTATTCAGCACACATAGGTCTCACAATCCTTTTGTGAGTGCACTCATGTATGTGTGTTGAACATCCTGGGCACACATATGCGTTCACTTGGTTCATTTTCAGAACCAGGTGTCACAAATTGGTACCAGAGCCAGGTTGACCATAGGACGCAACCTAGATAGAATGGACACTTTAGAGCACATAGAAACACTTAGGAATCGATGTGTTCTTGCTCGGTGTGCTGCTTGCTATATATATTGGTTGCTTGTGTGCTTAATAGAGGATTTTGGGATGCTTTAGCATTGCCATGTCCACGTAGGCTAGTTAGTTGTCTAGTTTCATATCCCTTGATACATATAGTTGAGGATGTTTTCTAATTCTTATCTCTTGCTTTTCTTCTGATGGTGAGGACTCGCAACCAGAGGGACGACAATGATGAGGAGGAGAACAATGGAGTGCCTGAGAACAACATTGGACAAGGATCTGCCCAGGGAACTATCAACATTGAGCAGTTATTGGCCATGCAGAACCAGCTCATGCAGACCATGATACGGACTATGGGATAGCTGTAGGATGGTAATATCAACAATCAGTCCCACATGCCTCCACCGCCACCCCCACCTCCTCATAACTAGGCCGCCAACCTTTGCTCAAGCCGCTGACCCTATGGATGTGGATGATTGGCTCAAGTCCGTGGAGAAGAAGATTGATATTGTCCAATGCAGTGATTGGGAGAAGGTATTATTTGCTTCTCATCAACTAGTTGGAGCAGCTGCGGATTGGTGGGATTCCTTATGCAATGCTCATGAGAACCAAGAGAGAATTAATTGGGCCGAATTCAAAGAGAGCTTCCGTTCTCATTATGTGCCGGAAGGCGTTATGATCTTGAAGAGGCAAGAATTTGAGAACTTGAGGCAAGGAAGATCGAGTGTGGGTCAATATCTCAATAAATTCACTCAACTCTCAAGGTATGCGCCTGAGGATGTGAGCCGAGACAGCCGGAAACAATACTTGTTCATGAGAGGCCTCAACAATGAAATTCAAGTGCAATTGCTCAATGGTGACTATGCCAACTTCCAGAAGCTTGTGGACAAAGCAATTGTGGTTGAGAACAAGGTCCGTGAGATGGAGCAAGACAACAAGAGGAAGGTGCCATACCAAGGACAGCAACAAGGAAGCAATGTGCGCCCTCGCTTTGCACCTCCTAATGCGCCATACTACATCTTCTCTGCTCCTATACAACATCTTGGATTTGCACCGCGCCCAACTCAGTTTGTACAGCAGCGCCCCGTTATGCAAGCACTTAGGCCTCTAATGCCTTTTGCACCTCGTGCTAATTTTCCTGGTGCACGTGTTCAAAACCAAGCTCGCCCCAATAATTCTGGTGGAGTTAAGAAGTGCTATACTTGCGGAGAAGCTGTACACTTTGCACATCAATGTCCTAAGCAGGCTTTGGTCAAGGAGGCAATGTGTTGAGGCAAAAACCAAGACCCAATGGAGGACATCCGCAAGGAAACCGGGGACAACCGATTTTTTCTCGTGGCAACGTGAACCATGTCTCTACAGAGGATGCTCAACAAGCTGATGACGTGGTCATTGGTATGTTTCTCGCCAACTCCAACCCCGCGACTATGTTGTTTGATTCTGGAGCATCGCATTCATTCATTGCATCAAAGTATGTCGCCAAGTATAGTTTGCCTATATCTCATATGAAGTTTACTCTATTGGTTAAGTATCCTTGAGGAGAGATGAGGACAAATATAGTATGTCCAAAAGTAAGCCTTAAATAAGGGGGTAGACTTCTCCGCCAACCTAATTGTTTTGGACTCTCAAGGATTGGACATTATACTTGGTATGGACTAGTTGAGGAAGCACAATGGAGTTATTGAGTGTGCCACAAAAATGGTAAAATTGACTAATGAGGAAGGGATCACCGTATAATTTGAAGCATCTCAAACCGCACCGAAGCAATTGGAGCTGAATCATATGGACGGTGCTGCAATTGAGGAGATTCTGGTGGTGTGTGAATTTTTGGATGTTTTTTCGGACGAGTTGCCAGGTATGCCACCTGATCGAGACATTGAGTTTGTTATTGATTTAATACCTGGAACTGCACCTATAGCTAAAAAGCCGTATAGGATGCCTCCTATGGAATTAGCGGAGCTTAAGAAGAAAATTCAAGAGCAACTAGAGAAGGGTTTTATTCGGCCCATCTCTTCACCTTGGGGAGCGCCCGTGCTATTTGTGAACAAGAAGGATGGATCCCAAAGGATGTGTGTAGACTACCGAGCTCTCAACAAGGTAACAATCAAGAACAAGTACACCTTGCCACACATTGAAGACTTGTTTGATCAGATGAAGGGTGCTTGTATCTTCTCTAAGTATGATTTGAGGTCGGGATACTTTTAAATGAAGATTAGACCATCGGACATACCCAAGACAGCTTTTAGGACACTGTATGGATCTTATGAGTACACCGTGATGTCTTTTGGATTGACAAATGTGCATGCCTACTTTATGTACCTCATGAATAAGGTCTTAATGGAATACTTGGATAAGTTCATTGTGGTGTTCATTGGTGACATTATGATCTACTCGAAGGATGAGAAGGAACATGAGGAACACTTGAGGCTTATGTTGCAAAAATTGAGGGAGCATCAATTGTATGCTAAGTTCAACAATGTTTGTTTTGGTTAAGAGAAGTGTCATTTTTGGGTCATATTATCTCAGGAGGAGGAGTATCGGTTGACCCAGGAAAGGTGAGAGACGTGTTAATATGGGAGCCGCCGCAAAATGTCAAGGCAATAAGGAGTTTTCTTGGGATGGCTGGGTACTACCATCGATTCATCAATGACTTTTCCAAGATAGCCAAGCCAATGACAGAGTTTCTAATGAAGGGGAAAGATTTCCAATGGTCTCCAACATGTCAAGAGAGTTTTGAGGAGTTGAAGAAGATGTTGACAACAACCTCAGTTTTGGTACTGCCGGATGAGAGTAAGAGCTTTGATATTTATTGCGACGCCTAGAGATAAGTACTTGGATGTGTGCTCATGCAAGAAGGTCAAGTGGTCGCCTATGCGTCAAGACAACTGAAGAAACATGAGCAGAATTACCAACACATGATTTAGAACTTGCAGCCGTGATACATGCGTTTCAGATTTGGAGACACTATATACTTGGACATAGGTGTGAAATTTATACAGATCACAAGAGTCTTAAGTATATTTTCACACAAACAGATATGAATTTGTGGCAATGGAGATGGTTAGAGCTCATCAAAGATTATGATTTGGGAATCAACTATCATCCGAGAAAAGACAATATAGTGGTTGGTGCTTTAAGTAGAAAAGGAGTAGGTCATCAACTCACAGTTCAAGAGTTACTATCCGAGTTATGTAAGGAGTTTGAACGATTGAACCTTGGATTTGTAAATGAGATGTGGATGATGGAGTTAAATCCGACCTTGGAGCAAGAAATTCGAGAGGGTCAAACGAAGGATGAGGAAACACAAGAAATCAAGGGAAGGACCCAAGAAGGGAGAGAATTCAGATTCGATGAGGATGAACATGGTACCCTATGGCTTGGAAAAAGGATTGTCGTGCAAAATGTAAAGCATATTCGGGAGACAATACTAAAAGAGGCACATGACTCACCTAACTCAATTCACCCCTGTTGTACGAAGATGTACAAAGCTTAAAGACTTGTTATTGGTGGGATAGCATGAAAAAGGACATAGTTGAATATGTAGCATTGTGTGATGTGTGTCAACGAGTCAAGGTGGAACATCAAAGGCCAGCTGGATTATTGCAACCGTTGAAGATCCAGAAATGTAAGTGGGAATAAATTGGAATGGACTTCATAGTTGGGTTACCACGTACTCAGTCTGGTTACGACTCAATTTGGGTAATTGTGGATCGCTTAACCAAGTCAGCAGATTTTGTCCCTGTGTAGACCAAGTATACATCTGCACAAATTGGCCGAAATATACATGGAGCATATTGTGTGTCGACATGGAGTCCCAAAGAAGACAGTCCTGGATAGAGGTTCTCAATTTACCTCTAGATTTTGGCAGAAATTGCATGCAGCATTGGGAGCAAGGTTAAATTTTAGTTCAGCATATCTCCCTCAAACGGATGGACAAACCGAGAGGACCAATCAAATTTTGGAGGACATGTTAAGAGCTTGTGCTTTAAAGCATTGGAAAGGTTGGGACAACAGCTTGCCTTACGCAGAATTTTCATACAACAATAGTCACCAAGCAAGCTTGAAAATGTCACCATATGAACCGCTTTATGGAAGGAAGTGTAGGACACCTTTATTCTGGAATGAGGCAGGAGAAACTCAAGTATTTGGTCCGGATGTGTTGCAAGAAGTCGAAAAGCAAGTCCAAATAATTCGTGAAAACTTGAGGGCTGCCCAATGAAGACAAAAAGGCTATGCGGACAATAGGAGAAGGAAATTAGCCTTTGAAGTGGGAGATTTTGTTTACCTCAAGGTGTCACCGATGAGGGGTCATAAGAGGTTTAACTTAAAAGGCAAGCTAGTACCTTGCTACATCGGACCATTCAAGATTTTGGACAAAAGAGGAGAAGTAGCGTATAAGTTGGAGATGCCAGCTCATCTTTCGGATGTCCATGATGTCTTTCATGTTTCCCAGCTCAAGAAGTGCCTGACCCGGAAGAACAAGTGCAAATGAAAGGATTGGAAATAGGGGCAGATTTGACTTATGCCGAACAACCGGTCAAAATCTTGGAAACCAAGGAGAGGGTCACAAGGAACAAGGTTATTAGATGGTGTAAAGTTCAATGGAAGCACCACATAGAAAAAGAAGCAATGTGCGAATTGGAGGATGATCTCAAGAAGGAATTTCCCTATCTCTTCTCTTTCGCGTCAAATCTCGAGGGCGAGATTCATTTTAAGGGGGGGTAGGTTTCTAACACCCTCATTTTCATGCATCATGCCCTACATACATTCATATACATGTTTAACATTAATCCACATAAAGAGGAATAAGTTTAAAATTGATTTGGATCAAAACCACACTTAAAATTTTAGAAAGTGCGGACTAGTCCAATTTCTCTCTGACGTCGATCGGACTTGTCTGTGTTTGCTGCACACTAGTCCGATTTTGCCTCTGGGCACTTTCAGACTTGTCTGGTCCTATGCGGACTAGTCTGGTGTTCCAAGAATCCTTGAAAATTTGCTAAGTCCCTGGACTTGTCCGGACTAGTCCGGTGTTCCAGCGGACTTGTCTATTTCCGCCTCTAACTAAAGTCGAACTTCTCCGATTTTTTGCCAGAGTTGTCCGATTTCTCTCTGGACAACTTCGAACTAGTCCGGCTCTTTTTGGACTTGTCCGATATTTCGCGACTCCGAATTGATCTTTTGTTTTACGGCCTGTTTCTTGGGTTTCACGTTAAGTGGGCCTAGTGACGTGGTGTCTAACTCTTTCAGAGCCCATGTGGGACTCTAAACCGGCCTCTACTCATCTCAAACTCGAAATCCATCTAACCCTAGCCTCCACCTCTATATAAACAACCTCACCCCTTGGCTTGACATCTATTTGCCACTTTTCCACCCCACCCAAACCCTAGTTCATGGAGAGCCACCATCAAGGAGGGAGGAGGATATCCAAAGCAAGAAGAAGAGGAGGAGGAAATGAAAGAGGATCAAGATCTCCATCAAGTTCGAGTTCTTCACCACCATTTCATCTCCAAGTTCATCACCAACCCTAGATCATAAAGATCCATGTGTTGTCTCCAAGATCCTTGATTCATTGGAGTTCTAAACACCTGGTATACCTTCTATTCTATTTTTCTTACGTGAATTCGACCCCTGATCTCCAAATTCACGTTGATCTATAAAACCCTAGTTCGTCAGTTTCGCGTAGTGCGGACTTGTCCAGTTCGATTTTCCTGGTTAAATTGTCTTGAATTAATTCTAAAATTTGATATAATCAAATCCAAACCTGTATAAACTTGTTAAAATCTATTTGAACTAGATAGTGATCATTTAAATCCAATCTATTAACAAGTTCTACCTTGCATTTGCATTGATCATGCATGTCATGTCATATTGAGTAATATTTGTGCACTCTTTGATTGTGTTTCTTGTTTGTATGTTTATTGTGTGGATTAGACGGATTTACGCTAGAGAGTGCCGCGGAGGATCTTCAGCATCAAGAGTTTGAAGGCTTTGACCCGAACCAATTCCAAGAGCAAGGCAAGTGTACTTGAAGCATATTGATCCTGTTTTAAAATAAATGTTTTGTTTGCAAAACTGCATGCTTATGTCAATTTGACAGGAATCATATGATAGGAAGTTTACTAGTTTTGTTGACCACCCTTGTCACCTGGAATTTATGTTAGAGAGTCGAGATGGGCTTTTTACCTTTTCGCTTCGCTTACCTAATTGGGATGGAAAACAGATATACCACTTACCTTAATTATGTAATTATGAGATTATTGTTAACGTGAACTGGTTAATATGATATGGTAATGGGTGATCTAAGCAAGCCTGGTATGTGGATGGGTTGGATGTTATGGTGGTTTGCTTGCTTTAGATCTAAGGATCGGTTCATTCGAGAATAAGCCAGGACTACAGTGCCACCACGAGGCCAAGTATGGGTGCGGCATAACTGATTAATTAGGGCTTTGCTAGTGCTATTTGGAACATTAAGGATGCTAGGGGAAGGGATAGTCGGATTGGGTTTGTTGATGATTGGTGGGACTACCCTGGTATCGGAATGGCTCAAGAGGGGGCCCTTGGTTGAAGATGTGCTCTGTAGGAGACATCGCCATTGGTAAAACCTCGGTGGGGTCTAAATAGGCTAGTAATCCCTTTGTAAAGGCTATTTTGTGATCTCTTGGCCATACACCAAAAGAAGTGTAATTGGCATAAGGGAGGTTCTTTAGTCGCAGATGGGTGATGAAATCATAAACACGTGGGTAAAGTGGTACAAACTCTGCAGAGTGTCTTAATAAAACTATCATGATAGCCGTGCTCCCGGTTATGAGCACCTGGACAACTTCCATGATTAGAGGAAAATTGGGAGTTGGGATGGTTATGGATGGTTTATGGTTATGGTTTGGTAATGGTTATGGCTGGTTATGAGTTAAATTTTTGATATTGATTATGGTTATTGGTAATGGTGAAAGCTGGTATATGGATGATGGTAATGAATATGGACTAGTGTTATGATGATTACATGGTTTATGATGGGATTATTTCACATACATATATTATATTGCTTTTCAAATGTTTTAATGTACTTTTCAGCACTTAGCCATTATTATTGTCGTCATTTGTATCAGCTACATGTCATACTTTCCACACTCGCTGAGTACGACATGTACTCACCCTTGCAGTCCCCCTCCCAACAATTGCAGGCCAGGATTGGGAGTTTAAGGATGATAATGCATAGTTCTAGACCGTGTCTACCGTCAGCTTTGCGTGTGGAGTGTTGGAGCTGCGCTATACCCTTTTGCTTAGTTGCTTAGTTTGCTTAATTAATTTATTTCCGCTGCATTAGTTTGAACTTGTCATTATTATTCATTAGAGTTTGTATTCGACAATGTTATGAATTGTGTAATAAAATTCAGTTAAATATCTTGTTCTGTGGTGATTATCTACATATCCTTTTGTGAGTGCACTCGTGTATGTGTGTTGAACATCCATGACACACATATGCGTTCACTTAGTTCATTTTAGGAATCGGGTGTCACAGCAGGCCCCTTGGGGGTACCAGAGTTGGGTGCTCCGGCGTCGTCCGCCATCTTCGTGTAGACGTCGACGGCAGGCCTCTGGTTTACAGGCTATTGCAAGGGAACCCTTTTAGAAACAAGAGTGGGGCAGGAGAGTTTACTCTCTTATCTGCGTTTGGTGTTGTCGTTGATGTTTAGGGACGTCGACGGTAGGCCCCTTCGGAGGTGCCGAAGCTGGATGCTCTGGCGTCGTCCACCATCATCGTGGAGGCGTCGATGGCAGACCCCTTGGGAGGTGTTAGAGTTGGATGCTTCAGCGTCGTCCCCCATCATCGTAGAGTCGTCATCGGCAGGCTCCTTGGGAGGTGTCAGGGCAGACTGTTCTGCACATATGATAGAAGCAAGTTGGACTATTTTTCTCGTTGATTTACCTGTAGCTCTCCATTAGCTCTGGCATGCGTTACTAGCCTGGGCTGATTCACGGGGCCTAGGTAATTCAGTGCGTTGGTGCTCTGGGGACCGGCTCCTGTCGTCCTTATGGTGTGAGCTTTCTGGCTCTCTGTACTTGGCTGTATTGCTGGGAGGCAGGGTGTGTACGCTTAGGGTACAGTACCAGGCTAAGCAATTTACACCGCCCCCCCCCCCACCCCCGGACCTCCTGGTCAGCACAGGCCTTTCCTGGGGAACCTTTTGGCGTCACAGAGCCCTAATGACGAGAGGGGCCAGAAGAACCCCTCATACACCACAGGTACCTCAAGCAGACCCGCCTGCATTAGGACTGCATGACTCCTGCATGGGTGAGTTACAGAGTGTACAATCGCGCATATAAAATAATACGCAATAAACGAGTCTTAGTGTGGCATGTTCATAAACTTAATGCGTAAGTAAATGGACAAAGTTTTTTAAGAAGCTTTAAGTAAAATAGTGATTTTTTTATAGGAGTTCATAGGGGGAGACAGGATTTTACAAAAGTGGGCAATGGCTTGCCTCCGGATGATGAGGGAGGCATGGTGCATAGGCTTTAGAGTTCGGAACCAAGCCAAGCCGGCTGCACACTCTGGTCCTGACCCTCCCGGTGCTTGGTTGTCCTTAGTGCTTCTCCTAAGCCCTACGAAATCATTTACACTATTCTACTAAGACTAGTATTTGCAATAGGGGTGCCCAAAGCTCCGTGGCTAGCTGCGATGGTTGGCAGGCAACCTTGTTGTCAACAGCTACATAGAAGGGCGATGACCGGGCATCCCTATTTCCTGCCTTGACCGGCCATCTTGCGAGTGGTCTGAGCAGAGCCAGGACTAGGCTTGGTATCATTGACGGAGGTGTCAATGCTGCCAGAGGGCTGCGGCTGAGGCATGGCGGGTGCTCTCTGCTGACGCGGGCTTGGCGGAGGTCGACTTGATCCAGCGCCGACTGGGAAAGGTGTTGGGTCTGTTGTGAGTGCTTGGAACTGCTCCAAGGCAAACACTGCAGCGGTGCGATCTTCGCGGATCCTGGGGACGATGGAGGGGTTGGCATCTTCAGGACGAGGTAGCCATAGTGGTCTACAACCATGAACTGGTAGAGAGCAGGCCTACCGATGATGGCATTGAAGGGGAGGCTGACATCAGCAACATCGAAGAGGATGCTCTCCGTCCTGTAGTTGTCAGGTGTCCCGAAGGTCACCCGCAGGTTGATGTTGCTGTACGGGATGATGCTCCCAGGTCCCACCCCCGAGAATGGGCTTGAGGGGGTGATCTTGGACACCGGGATCTGCAGCTGCTCGAAGGCTGCACGGCTCAGGAGTTTGAGGCCGGCCCCGCCATCTATCAAAACGTAGTGGTGCTTGACGTTGGCTATGGTGGGGGCGACTAGGAGAGGTAGTACCCCTGCCCCGGCCATGTTCTTGCGGCAGTCAGAGGCGTCGAAGCTGATCGACATCTCCTTCCAGCGGTGGTGCTGCGCCGGAGTGGGTACAGGGGCTATCGAAACCACCAAACGGCGAAGGGTCTTGACCGTGTTCCGGGTCGCAGGATCCCAAGACCCTCCAAGATGACGTGGGGGGTCTTGCGATGCTCATTGTTGCTGCTCGCGTTGGAGTCCTCATCTTGGTGGACCACATTGATGGCCCACTCTTGCTTCTGTTACTCCATCTCCTCGTCATTGTCGACCTTGGGTTTGACCTTCTACTTGCCCCCCTCCCCCCTGTTGGCAGGAGGGGCGCCGTCCGGGCGCTGCTGCGCTCGCTCTTTATAGCGTTCAACGCACCTTTTTATCTCTAGGCACACACTCGCGGTGTGTTCGCGAGTCTTGTGCACCGGGTAGGGCTCGACGTCTTCGTCAGCGGCAGGTGGCTGACGAGGGCATATCTCCGGGCGTGGCGGCTTGCCTCCTCCGATCGCGGCCACTGTCGCGACGGGGGATTCATGCAGTAGCTTGTTCTAGCCGCCACCCCAGTTCTTGTTCTACTTTTTGCCGCTACCAGGAGTAGCGGCTCCTTCTCCGGTCTAGCCAGCCCTGCCCGCTCTGGGGGCGGGCTAAGTGTGCCAGTCGCAACCTTCTGTCGCTCTGGCACACCGATCAGTGATGGAGAAGAGCTCGGAGATGTTTTGCATGTTGTGCGTGGCTAACTTCTCAAGCATCTTGCGGTCACGCACTCCCTAGCAAAATTCCACTATGACAGAGGCATTCGCGATGTTGGGAATGGAGTTGCGTACCTGGGAGAAACGTTGGATGAATGATCGCAGCGTCTCCTTGGGTTGTTGTCGCACGGCGTGGAGGTCGAGCTCGGTGCCGGGGCGCGTGTAGGAGCTACCGAAGTTCACCGTGAACTACCGGAACAACTCATCCTAAGAGGTTATAGACCCCTCGGGAAGGTTTATCAGCCACGAGCAAGCTGATCCAGTCAGGGCGACCAGGAAGTAGTTCGTTAGGGTGGTCTCATCCGCTCCTGCAATAAGGAGCGTCGTGATGTAGATCTGTAGGAACTCTGCCAGGTCTATGCTTCCATCGAATTTCTCCGCGATATGTTGCCGGAACCTGTGTGGCCACATTGCAAAGCGGAGGTGCGGAGCCAACGCCGAGCAGCCTCCCACGGGCCTCGTCGGAGAGGTAGATGGAACAGCATACCCCAAGGGGGCCAGCTGCACGACGTGTGGCAGTTGTTGGACTTGCGGTTGTGGCACTGGTTGTGCCATGCGTTGCTACAATGGTACTGGCTGCGCCAAGTACTGTTGTTGCACATCCTGCTGCGCCGAGTACTGCAGGGGAGTTGTCGAGCCGACATATTCAACGTCAGGTGGCGGAAGGTTTAGCTGCGGCGCACCTTTGACGGAGGACATGTCGTGAACAGGGCATTGAGGGCCATATTTGTCATCGAGGTTGTGCCGCCTCTCTCGCTGCCGCTCGATGGTGACATGGCCATCCATGTGAGCTTGACAATGGTCAAGCTCAGCATGAGGTCCTCCGTGGGGAGCCGACCAACGCTTGTAGGCTTGGAGGAGCGGGAGTTGGCGAAGTGACGGTCGATGGATGGCGTGCGTGACAGTGACACGAGGCGCCTTCCCTTGTTGGGGTAGTTGATGGCTGTGATGACGAGGTGATCGATGTCTTGGACCCACTGTTGAGCCCCCCCCCCCCCTGAGAGGCGGTCAGTGACGGTGGGTGGTGGAGGAAAGCTCTGGCCGCTGCCAAAGCACTCTCTGGGATCGCTGTTGTGGGTGCTAGTGGAGCCGACTGAGCTGGAGCGTGTCCCGACGTGCCATTTTGGCCAGCCGTACTTGCACGGGGTCGAGACGGACCAGAGAGTGTCGCTCGAGTGACGGATCTGGTCACCGGACGATGGTCGTAAAAATTGCCTTCCACGGGCTTGATGAACACCATGGTGGTGAAAGCGCTACCACTTTTTTGAGGGAAAAAGCCCCTTCCTGGCGCGCCAAACGTCGAAGGGTCAATGTGACACTTCCCCATGATCTGCTAAGAGCAGCCCGCGGAGGTTCTTGTTCGTCGGGGCTTAGGACTCAAACTAGGGTTCTAGCGGAAGTGTATGTGACACAGTGGTTTTTTACATGGTTCGGGCCGCAAGGAGCGTAACACCCTACTCCATGGTGGATTGTATTGCTGGTGAGTGTGTATGTGTGTGTGTGTGTGTGTATTGAGGATTATGAGTCTTGTCCTTGTATCGGTGGTGGTACGGGCCTTTTATAGTCAAGGTCGAACGCCTTACAAGTGGGGTCCCAGGATCCGACAGGTGGTCCCGGGGCGATCTTATACTAAAGATCTAAGGCTTCTTATGTAAGCTTGCTCGGACCGCGGACTTGAGGACTCGCTGTCTTGCCGCCCGTGTTAATAGGAGCCCACGCGTTGTTGCTGACATTGGCAGGGAATGTCCCATCTAACTGTCTCTGGCGCTGTAAGATACCCACTTGGCGGAGTGGGATAGGCCTGCGGCGTCTTCACTGTGATGTGATTAGTCATAGCGGTACCTGACATTAGGCGTGCGCTGCACCATGCGTCTTTGGAAGTCGTGAATCTTCAAGGCTTGACGGATAAAAGGCGCACCGCCCTCTTAACTTACTCACTATCTGCCCAGGGCAAGTGGACTGACCATGCGGCCGTTGGGGAGCTCTCCGCCATGGTGGAGGCCACGCCCGTCTCGCGGGCCATGTGGCAGCTCGGGAGCTCACCTCCGTGGGGAAGGCCAGGTCTCGCCCCGCAGGCCACGTGGTAGCTTGGGTGCTCGCCTCCGCGGGGGAGATTGGGTCTTGACTTCGTGGGCCACGTTTTATCTTGGGAGCTCATCTCTGCGGAGGAGGTCAGGTCCCGTCCCGCTGGACACGTGGCTGCCTGGGAGCTTGTCCTCAAGGTGGAGTTGAGCTCCTCCTTTGGGATGTCTTGTGGGAACCCTGAACCTCCCATCTGAGGCTAGCGGGTCTGGGTTTCTTGAACACTTGGCGCCCTCAGATCCTGTCCCTGCTGGGAGGCGAGGTACTAGATTGTGCACGGGGGTACCCGTTATACCGGCTACCGACAACATTGAATTCTTCTCATCGTTGTTCACAAGAGTGGATTGGCTTTACAATAAGGCAATGACCCACTCCAGTTGGCTGGGGAGGCAGAGTGTTCATGCTTAGGGTACGGGACCAAGCTAAATGGCTGAACACTTTGGATCTGCCCCCCCCCCCCCCAGAGCTTGGTTGTCCTAAGTGTCGTTCCCTGGCACCATGACACCCTACAGTGTCCTACAATTTATGCTTAGGGATAGAACTTACAGAGGTGCTCTATGTTCCAAGGGTTGGGGAGGCGCTCTCCATATTCTGTGGCTAGGCGAACACACCCGGGTAGGATACTTGCGTTACTCGGAAGGGGCCCTCCCAGCTGGGGGAGAGTTTGTGCGACCCTTCTCGAGAAAGTATGCGTCGCAGCACTAGGTCACCTGTCTGGAGCTCTCTACTCCACACGAACCACTTCTGGTAGCGCCTCAGCGCCTGTCGGTAGTGTGCGTTTCGGATGGTGGCGTGCCACCTTGCTTCGTCGATGAGGTCGGCATCTTCTCGTCGGAGTTGGTCTTGTGAAGCTTCATCGAACGCTTGGACTCGTAGTGAGCCTATTGCGTTCTCCGGGGGGGAGGACAGCCTCGACCCTGTACACCAGGAAGAAAGGTGTTTCCCCAACGGCGCGGTTGGGTGATGTCCGGCTTGCCCAAAGTGCGCAGGGAAGTTCGTCAACCCACTTGGAACCATGCTTGTCCTTGTTGTTATACATGCATGTCTTGAGGCCCCTGAGGATCTCAGCGTTGGCCCTTTCAACTTGGCCGTTGATCTTTGGATGAGCCATGGATGCATAACAAACTTGGATTTCAAGGTCTTCACAGTAGTCCCGAAAAGCTGCACTGGTGAACTGGGTCCCATTGTCCGTGATAATTTTGTTCGGCACCGTTGATCTTGATAACTAGGGCTGCCTCGGGCCACTTGGTGCACTTGTCCACAGCGACGTAGAGGAACCGGTGCCTTCCGACTTGTAAGTGCATCTAGGATATCCCTTGTGGGTTTTGGCTAATTGATGACAAACATATGAGATCCTAATGAAACTATTGAGATGATTGCAGGACAAATAAAGTGAAACAGCTCGGTGCACACAAAAAGGTGAAAAATGGAGTGGTGTCCAAAGAGGGAAACTTTGATGGAGCTTGGAAGATCAAATTAGATTTTAAATGTATAGGGAGTGTATGAAAGACACACTCCAAGAGCTCACAACTTTGCGCAGGGGTAAGGACTTTAAAATTAACCTAACTTTCACAATGCACCGGACTAGTCCGATAATGGACCGGACTAGTCCGTTACACTTTCTGGAGTCTCCCCTCTCAGGAGACCGGACTAGTATGTATGTCCACTGGACTAGTCCGTTGAACTTTCTGGAGTCTCTCATATTGGGAGACCGGACTAGTCCGTGTGTCCACCGGACTAGTCCGTTGAACTTTCTGGAGTCTCCCATCTGTGGAGACTGGACTAGTCCACTGACTAGTCCGTTGAACTTTCTGGAGTCCACCTTCACATAGCACCGGATTAGTCCGAGCATGGACCGGACTAGTCCGCCAGACTTTCTAGACTTCGAGTTACACTGTGACCGGACAAGTCCGGACTTGCATCGGACTAGTCCAGTATTAGGGTTTTTCAACGGTAACTTTTTGGAAACCATATAAATAGAGAATCCACGGCCTTCCAAACCACATACACGTCGAATACTGCTGAAAACACAAACCCTAGTGCCACCACTTTGTCCCAAGAGCCCAAAACACATCTCCCCACACATCTAAGGTGCAAAAAGAGTCAAATCATTAGAACACTTGGATTCGGGATTGGGATATCGTCGTTTCTTCATTGCGAGCTCTTGGGGTTTGATCTTTCTACACTTATACTCTGCATTATAATATTTTCAAGTGTATTTGGTCGCCTCTTTCATTGTAATTCTCGTGGGAGCCCTCAACGTGTGAGGTTGCCCCACAAACTCGGTGATTACCCGTGATAGTGGAATCAAGTCGGCCTTCGTGGTGACTTGAAGAGGGAAAGGGTTGGAGACCCGGCTCTGTGTGAGCTTCCTCAATGAGGACGTAGATCTCGTGGTGAGATCAAACCTTGGTAAAAATTCTCTTGTCTCTTGTGCCTCATTTACTTTACTTTTTTTCACTAGATCACTTGATTGCTAAACAACAATTTAAGTTGCTCGCAAGTCTTCACGTGCATTCATACACTAATCTTAAATCAAGAATCTGTTGTTCTCATTTTTGCTACTAGAAGAACCTAGTTTCCCAAACAACACCTAATCAATTCACATATTTCAGCACACCGGACTAGTCCGCCCACATAACCGGACTAGTTCGGTCAATCAAGTTTTTGACAACTCTATTAAGTGTTCAGGAAATTCAAAAGGCCTATTCACCCCCTCTAGGCCACATTCAATTTGTATCAGAGCAAGGTTCTCCACCAACAAGACTCACATCTCGGAGATATCAATGGCATCTGAGAAGAACAACGATATCTCGAAGATGAACATCAATGAGGAGGAACAAGAAGCTAAAGCCTTCGATGTGCTGAAGGAAAGCCCACATGATGATGAAGAAGTGCGACAACTAAAGGCACTCCTGAGAATGAAACTGCTAGGACAAAAAGGAAAAGAAGAAGAGAAGACGACGGGGAGTGGTCATCACGACTACTCCCGACATCCTTACAACTACAACCGTCTCAATTCAAACAATCACTGTCTCTCCATTCCTATGGGAAAGCCTCCACAGTTTGACGGAAGTGACTACACCATGTGGAAGTACAACATGAAGATGGATCTAATATCCCTAAATCCTAGTCTGTGGCACATTGTTTGCACTGGCATAGATATCCCGGACACGGATGAGGAAATCACCCCAGAACAAGAACAAGAGATTCACATAAACGCACAAGCCGTCGTCGTGATCACATCATCACTAAGCGGAGAGGAATTCACCAAGATCGATGGTTTAGAAAGTGCAAAAGAAATCTGGGATACACTTAAGACAACTCATGAAGGAAATAGGTCGGTTCGTGAAGCTAAAATCAAGATGCTTGAAGGAGAGTTGGGGAGATTTGCTATTGAAGAAGGCGAATCACCTCAAGACATGTACAATCGGATGAAGGCACTAATCAACAAAATTCGTGCCTATGGAAGTAAGAAATGGACGGATCACGAGGTGGTCAAAACAATGATTAGAGCCTTCATGCCAAGAAATGTCACACTTTGCTCAATGATAAGAGAAAGCCCCAGATTTCACAAAATGACTTCGGATGTGTTATTGGGGAAGATCATAAATCATGAAATGATGGAGAAAGAGGCTCAATACGTCAAAGACTTAGCCGAACTCACCTCTTCCAAAAAGAAGGAAGTTGCTCTCAAAGCAATGTGCAGATCCAAACTCAAAGAAACTCGTGAAGACCAAGACGATGGGCATACAAGCGACGAGAGCACTGATCTTGATGATGAAGAAATGGTACTATTTATCAAGAAGTTCAAACGCATGATGAAAAGAAGACACGACAACAATTCAAATGAAGGCAAAAGCAAGGATAAAGGAAAATCCAAGGCTCGACGCACTTGCTACAACTGCGGAGAGTATGGACACTTCATGGTAGACTGCCCCTATGAAGAAAATAAAAACAAGAAGGAAACAAGACCTCAAGAAAAGAAAAATTTCAGAAAAAGAAGACAAGCCCATCAAGCTCATATTGGCAAGGAGTGAGACTCAAACGACGAGTCCTCCTTCGATGAAGAAGAAGAGATAGCCACTATCGCAGTCAAGAAACCTACTATGAAAGCCACACTCTTCCCAAACATGGGAGGACGAGATATGAACAACCACACTTGTCTTATGGCTAAGGAAGGCAAGAAAAAGGTACGACTCACTCCCCCTACGCTAAATTCCTCTATTGATGACTTTGATAGCTCTAGTGATAATGAAGAAATTTTTAGAGGACTAAGTAAAATTGCTTTAAAGAAAATGGAAATGTTGTCGAACGAAATCTTTGAAAAGGAGGAACTTCTTAACCGACAAGAAGATATGCTCATCCATGAAAGGAAGAGATATCAAGAAGTTGAAAAGCTTCTCGAGCTTGAAAGAGAGAAGAACGAGTCGCTTGAGGTTGAGCTAGCCTTGAGTAAGGAAACTTACTCAAAGCTAGAAGACTCGCATATTGCAATCAAGGAAGAACTTGCTAACTTGTCAAAAGTTAACAAGATCCTTGAGGTGCAAGTTGAGTCGCTCAAGCAAAGTGACTTCTGTTCCTCCAAGAGCTCTTCCTCCAAAGATATGAGTTCGACAACAATCGGAACTTGCACTTGCTCTAGTAAGAAGAATGTTATTTCTAATACTTCAACTTCTCATAATATGCATGCCTCTCCAAGTGGCATCTTTGATAAGGAGAAGATCAAATATGCACATAGTGCATATATGGTCACTAGACCTCCTAATGTCAAAGATGGCCTTGGTTTTGACAGGAACAAATACATGTCTACTCCTAATCATGCTAAGAATAGAATTGTCTTTGTTAAGGAAAAATCCCATGAATCTGATTTACAAATATTCTTTCGTACATTTGATGCTTCCTATGTTCTTATGAAAGCTAAACATGGAAAAGTCATTGCTAAATATACAGGGCCACACCACAAGAACTTGAAAACTTGTGTGTGGGTGCCCAAGACTCTTGTGACTAACCTGAGAGGACCCAAGCAAGCTTGGGTACCTAAAACCAAAGAATAATTATTTTTTTGCAGCCTTACTCCTCCGGTGGATCTAAATGGGTGCTGGATAGCGGATGCACAAATCACATGACCGGAGAGAGAGGTATGTTTGTGGAGTACGAGTATAACAAGGATCCAAGTGAAGGCATATACTTCGGAGACAACAGCCAAGGAAAGGTCTTTGGTAGCGGTAACATTGAAATATCCTCTCAACACACCTTATCTAATGTTTTACATGTAGATTCTCTAGATTATAACCTTTTGTCAATATCTCAACTTTGCGAAAAAAGGTTACAACTGTTTATTCACTAATGAGGGTGTGACCGTTTTTAGAAGAAGCGATGGCTCGATTGCATTCAAGGGAATGTTGAAGAGCAAGCTTTATATTGTTGACTTCAACAAAGATAAAGCCAAACTCAACTCTTGCTTGGTTGCTAAGACCAACATGGGATGGCTGTGGCATAGACGACTAGCCCATGTTGGAATGAGAAATCTGCAAAAACTTCTAAAAGGTGGTCACATCCGTGGTCTTAAGGATGTGGTTTTTGAAAAAGACAGGTCGTGCAGTGCTTGTCAAGCAGGAAAACAAGTCGGAGCACCACACCCTGCCAAGATTGTGATGACTACCGAAAGACCGCTGGAACTCCTCCACATGGATCTCTTTGGTCCAATTTTGTACATCAGCATCGGCGGTAACAAATACAGTTTAGTAATTTTTGATGATTTTTCAAGATTTACCTGGGTATTTTTCTTGTATGATAAATTAGAAACTCAGGGAATCCTCAGGAAGTTCTTGAAAAGAGCTCAGAATGAATTCTCATCAACCATAAAGAACATCAGAAGTGACAACGGGACAGAATCAAGAACCTCCAAATTGAAGAGTTTCTCGATGAAGAAGGGATAAATCATGAGTTCTCGGCACCGTACTCCCCTCAACAAATGGAGTGGCCGAAAGGAAGAACAGAACATTGATCAAAATGGCCAGAACTATGTTGAATGAATACAAGACATCAGATCGATTTTGGGCAGAAGCGGTGAACACCGCTTGTCATGCCACGAATCGGCTGTACCTCCATCGACTACTAAAGAAAACTCCATATGAGCTCCTTACCGGTAAAAAGCCTAATGTTTCTTATTTCAAAGTCTTTGGTTGTAAATGTTTTATTCTGAACAAGAAACCGAGGGCCTCGAAGTTCGCTTCGAAGTCCGATGAAGGGTTCTTGCTCGGTTATGAATCGAATGCCTACGCCTATCGTGTCTTCAATAAGGTGTCTGGCCTTGTTGAAGTAGCACGTGACGTAGTGTTCGATGAATCTAATGGCTCATAAGTGGAGCAAGTTGATAAGAGTGTGCTAGATAAAGAGGAAGCTCCATATGAAGCACTGAACAAAATGGGACTTGGTGATATGTTACCACAAGAGCGAACATTCGACTCAAATGCACAAGATGAACCTCAACACGGAGGCAATGATCAAGGGGGAGCTCTTTCACAAGATCAAGATGAGGAAAATCAAGAATATCAAGATAATCATGGGAGCAATGATGTAGGGGGAGACAATGAACATGAAGATAATGAAGAACAAGCAACTACACAAGTTCCACACCCAAGAGTACATCAGAGCGTGCAAAGAGACCATCCTGTCAATAATATCATTGGAGATATTGCTAAGGGAGTAACTACTAGATCCCGAGTTGCAAATTTCAGTGAATACTATTCTTTTGTGTCTTTTCTGGAACCATACATGGTAGAAGAAGCCTTAAGGGATCCAGACTGGGTGATGGCGATGCAAGAGGAGTTGAACAACTTCAAAAGAAATGAAGTGTGGGAGCTGGTGGAGAGACCAAGGGCAAAAATCGTCGGAACCAAATGGGTCTTTCGAAACAAGCAAGATGAGCATGGAGTAGTAACAAGAAATAAAGCGAGATTGGTGGCCAAGGGCTATTCTCAGGTCGAAGGTTTGGACTTCGATGAAACTTTCACTCCTGTAGCTAGACTTGAGTCCATTCGCATTTTATTGGCATATGCTACTCACCATAATTTTAAGCTGTATCAAATGGACGTCAAAAGCGCTTTCTTAAACGGTCCAATCAAGGAGGAAGTTTATGTGGAGCAGCCACCAGGATTCGAAGACCAAGAGTATCCCGATCATGTCTACAAACTGCGTAAGGCTCTCTATGGCCTCAAAAAAGCTCCTCGATCTTGGTACGAGTGCCTTAGAGATTTTCTGACTCAAAATGGATTCAAAATTGGTAAAGCTGACTATACACTTTTCACTAAACATTGTGATGATCATCTATTTGTATGTCAAATTTATGTTGATGACATTATCTTTGGATCCACTAACAAATTTTTCTTTGAAGAATTTAGCAAAATTATGATAGATAGGTTCGAGATGTCAATGATGGGCGAATTGAAGTTATTCTTGGGATTCCAAGTGAAGCAACTAAGAGAAGGTACATTTATAAGCCAAACCAAATATACACAGGACATTCTCAAGAAATTCAATATGCACAAAGCCAAGCCCATCAAGACACCCATGGCCATTAATGGACATCTAGACCTCAATGAAGACGGTCCAAACGTGGACTAGAAGGTATATCGGTCCATGATCGGCTACTTACTTTATTTATAGGCATCTAGGCCAGATATTATGCTTAGTGTTTGCTTGTGTGCAAGGTTTCAAGCCGCACCTAAAGAGTGTCACTTAATTGTTGTAAAAAGAATCCTAAGGTATCTTGTGCACACACCCAACTTGGGACTTTGGTATCCCAAAGGATCCAAGTTTAACTTGATAGGGTATTCCGACGCTAACTATGCAGGATGCAAAGTCGATAAAAAGAGCACGTCAGGGACTTGTCAGTTTCTTGGTAGGTCCCTAGTTTCTTGGTCATCTAAAAAACAAAACTTCATTGCTCTTTCCATAGCGGAAGCAGAGTATGTTGCAATCGGTAGTTGTTGCGCACAACTACTTTGGATGCGACATACTCTTAGGGACTATGGCTACAATCTTAGCCATATCCCGCTTCTATGTGATAATGAAAGTGCTATAAAAATTGCACACAACCCTGTAGAGCACTCAAGAACTAAGCACATAGATATCCGTCATCATTTTCTTAGAGATCATTCATTAAAAGGTGACATTGCTATTTCACATGTTAGTACTTAAAAACAACTTGCAGATATTTTCACCAAACCATTAGATGAGAAAAGGTTTTGTGAGCTTAGAAATGAACTTAATATTCTTGACTCTCGAAATGTGGCTTGAAACGTTGCATACCTGGTTGAAACTTCAAACATCGCATTTTATTGTTGAAAACTGCTCCTCACCTCTTTTTCGTCTAAGAAAACTATTTTAATGAAGAAATCTTACAGTTTATGGCCACTTTTCATTGTTGATTGCCTTCTGGTAACAATTACCAAGATTATTTGCAAAACTTGTCCTTGGATCACTTTTAAATATCTCTAAATACTTAGGTTTTCTAGGGGCAGCAGACTAGTCAGGTTTGCCACTGGACTAGTCCGGACAGTCTCACACTCCTAGGTTTTCCAGGGGCACCGGACTAGTTCTTCACCCTGACCGGACTAGTCCGGTCGGCCGCGTATATAAGCAGCTGGCCGACCCAAATCAAAATTTCAAACCTCCCTCCACTTCGAGTTGAGCCCTCACCTCTCCTCTTCTCTCCTAAACCCTAGCCCTTCGAAGAGAACTTCGAGTTGAGCCATCAAAAATCAAGTTTCCTCCGTGGGGAATCCTCTCCTCGATGTGTTGATCCTCCCCTCAAGACAGATTCAAGCCTCCTCAACGCGAATCTTCAAATCTCGATAAAATTCACCGTAAAACCAAAATCTCAACTTTTGTCATTCTAGCTTGTTTCCTTTGATTCCAAGGTTGTACATTGGCTTCATAGATGTCTTCCTACCACCTTCATGTCATTTTGTATCCTTAGATAGAACTTTTGGAATTCAAGGAAATCATTAGGGTTCTTGCCAGGCCGGACTAGTCCGACACTCAGATACAGACAAGTCCGGTACGCCGGACAAGTCCGCAGTCTGAACACGGACAAGTCCGGTCTCTGACATCTGAATCCCTAATTTGACCTCGATCCTTGGTTCATTCTTATCTAATCCATGAACTGTTTATTAGGCACGATATCTTCAAGGTCAGATGACAGTTCTTTCCACGTTGATGAAGAAGTTGAATGTGAAAAAGCGAGGAGAGCCAAGGAGAGGTACATGAAGAAAAGACATGATGTCAATGTCCACTCTCCACCCTCCGACGACAATTTGCCTAAGAAGAGGAAGGTGGTTGTCAAGAAGGCCCAAGGAAAAGCTGTCGAGAGCTCCTCAGGGCCAAAGAGGGCTCTCAACAAAGGGAAGGGACTTGCTAGTGGTCCCATTGGGCCCCTGAAGATGAAAAACCCAAGTCACCGCAACAGGCAGCATTCCAGTGAGGATTTCACCGGAAAAGGGGGTGAGCTTGCCGATAGCTTCAGGAAGATTAATGTGTATAGTCAACCTCAGCAGTGCTTAGACCCAAGATTCTGGAGCAACTTAAATGCCGACTACTACGAGCATGTGTACATGAAGATGAAGAATCCCGTTGTGAAGAGTCAATGGGTGAACATTGGATACATGCAGTCGAAGAAGTATCCGGCCTTTCGTGAGGTGGTTGAGGCCCTGGAGAGGCACGGTCTGAAGGAACTGTTTTCCTTTGAGAATGACTGGAACAATGAGATCATCACCCAATTCTACTCTACGCTCTACTTTGCTTGGGGTGATGGAGACAGTCTTACTTGGATGACTCATGGTTCCAATTATAGTGTTACTTATGATGAGTTTACAAGGATTCTTCACCTTGAACACACTCTGGATCATGATCTTGTCATCCACAATTTGCAACCCTTGGAGAAGGATGATCTCAAGTTCCTCTATGACACAAGGATGCCCTATACTCCTACCAACATCAAATATTTGAAACCCTTCTTTGTGGTCCTCAATAGAATCTTGAGGAAGACGATAGCCCCAAAAGATGGAGATGCGGGGACTATCCAAGGAACCTTGAGGACCCTAATGAAGGTCTTTAGTGGAAGGAGACCATTCAATGTCTTTGAGTACATCTACAATGACATTGTGAACATCTCAATCACGCTAAATAGGTCTTGCGGGTACGCCCCGTACATCATGTTCATGATTGAGAAAGTGACGAGACTTGAGTTTGTCAAGGATGTCTCTCATACAGGGTTGAAGCCACAAAAACCCACCGAGTACACCCTTCCTTCGGCACCACCTGCCCCTTCCTCCCACGAAGCTGAGAGGAGGACTAAACAAACTCAGGATGTGAATGCCACAAGATCTGCAGCTGCTCCTCCTGGCTCTGCACCTGTCCATGAACCCTCCGGTGGTGTCCTCAAAATGCTCACCTCCATCTTTGCCTGCTGCCGCAAGATTGAAGTTAGGCAGAAGAAACATCAACAATATGTCAATGCCAACATCAAATCTATCTGTGACAAGCTGGAGATTGAGCCGGTTGGATCATCGCCAGCCTTTGAGGACTCCAAGGAAGATCTTGCTCCGGTGAATGATGATGGTGATGAAGATGAAGATCGAACCAAAACTGAAGAAGGGAGCAGCGATGAGTGATTCCCCACAATTTTCCCTTTTTGGTGCCTTGATGCCAAAGGGGGAGAGATTGAGACTAGTTTGAGACTATCTCTAGTAGTAGTGCTTATTGTGCTTTTGTGATCAAGGACATGTACTTATTTTTAAAACCTTGTAATGCACTATTTCTTTTCTTATGTCTGATGCTTATTGTTGCTTGAATGATTATCTCTATGCTCATTATTGATTATCTTTATTACATCACACTTTGTTGATCACATACCTGTTAGGGACCCCAACATAACGTGTGTGCATATGTGAGAAGCTTTTTGTGGACTTATCGTTATTCTCATATGTGCACACCTTATGAAAATCAAAATTTAACTCTCATTTGTGATATCTCAAATGGTTGTCATCAATCACCAAAAAGGGGGAGATTGTAAGTGCATCTTGGATATCCTTGTGGGTTTTGGCTAATTGATGACAAACATATGAGTCCTAATGAAACTATTGAGATGATTGCAGGACAAATAAAGTGAAACAGCTCGGTGCACACAAAAAGGTGAAAAATGGAGTGGTGTCGAAAGAGGGAAACTTTGATGGAGCTTGGAAGATCAAATTAGATTTTAAATGTATAGGGAGTGTATGAAAGACACACTCCAAGAGCTCACAACTTTGTGCAGGGGTAAGGGCTTTAAAATTAACCTAACTTTCACAATGCATCGGACTAGTCCGATCATGGACCGGACTAGTCCGTTACACTTTCTGGAGTCTCCCCTCTCAGGAGACCAGACTAGTCTGTGTGTCCACCGGACTAGTCCATTGAACATTCTGGAGTCTCTCATATTGGGAGACCGGACTAGTCCGTGTGTCCACCGGACTAGTCCGTTGAACTTTCTGGTGTCTCCCATCTGTGGAGACCGGACTAGTCCGTTGAACTTTCTTGAGTCCACCTTCACACAGCACCGGACTAGTCCGAGCTTGGACCGGACTAGTCCGCCAGACTTTCTGGACTTCGAGTTACACTGTGACCAGACAAGTCCGGACTTGCACCGGACTAGTCCGGTATTAGGGTTTTTCAACGGTAACTTTTTGGAAACCATATAAATAGTGAATCCACGGCCTTCCAAACCTGTGCACGTCGAATACTGCTGAAAACACAATCCCTAGTGTCGCCATTTTGTCCCAAGAGCCCAAAACACATCTCCCCACACATATAAGGTGCAAAAAGAGTCAAATCATTAGAACACTTGGATTCGGGATTGGGAGATCGTCGTTTCTTCATTGCGAGCTCTTGGGGTTTGATCTTTCTACACTTATACTCTGCATTGTAATACTTTCAAGTGTATTTGGTCGCCTCTTTCATTGTAATTCTCGTGGGAGCCCTCAACGTGTGAGGTTGCCCCATAAACTCGGTGATTACCCGTGATAGTGGAATCAAGTCGGTCTTCGTGGTGACTTGAAGAGGGAAAGGGTTGGAGACCCGGCTCTGTGTGAGCTTCCTCAATGAGGACGTAGATCTCGTGGTGAGATCGAACCTCGGTAAAAATTTGCTTGTCTCTTGTGCCTCATTTACTTTACTTTTTGTTCACTAGATCACTTGATTGGTAAACAACAATTTAAGTTGCTCGCAAGTCTTCACGTGCATTCATACACTAATCTTAAATCAAAGAATCTGTTGTTCTCATTTCCGCTGTGAGAAGAACCTAGTTTCCCAAACAATACCTAATCAATTCACATATTTCAGCACACCGGACTAGTCCGCCCACATAACCGGACTAGTCCGGTCAATCAAGTTTTTGACAACTCTATTAAGTGTGCAAGAAATTCAAAAGGCCTATTCACCCCCCCTCCAGGCCACATTCACGACTACCCTGGGGAAGGGTCCCAGGATATCCAGCCCCCAGACCACGAAAGGCTAGGAGGGCGGGATCATTTGCAGTGTTTGTGCCGGAGTGTGAATTTGCTTGGCGTGGAACTGGCATGCTTTGCATATTTTGACCAGCTTCACGGCGTCTTGTAGTGCTATTGTCCAGTAGA
This sequence comes from Tuctoria greenei, assembly GCA_036927565.1. Classification (NCBI taxonomy): domain Eukaryota; kingdom Viridiplantae; phylum Streptophyta; class Magnoliopsida; order Poales; family Poaceae; genus Tuctoria; species Tuctoria greenei. Next base: position 76,686,614 of record JAYESD010000012.1, read on the forward strand.
AGCCATGCCGGAAGGCTTTGCCAACCAGCGTGTAGGAGGAAGCGTGATTTAGTCATGGATCTCTATGAGCAAGTCGCAGCCTTCCTACTGAGATATGCACCGCAGCAGCACGGCGTTGGCGCCACGCTGGAAGAGGTCACCTTCCACTAGCGTGTAGCGGTACGCCATCCTCACGATCCTCTTAGCAGATACTGGATCCTCCGGGAGGATGTTGTCCTTCACATAGTCCCAGATCTCCGTGATCCACGCATCGAGACTATCCTGAGCTTCTAGATCTTGGGCACCGGGTAATATGGGGTCCCGGGTGATGCACAAGATCCTCGGGGGGGGGGGGGGCATGGTTGCAGGGACACCGTGGTCACCAACTCTTTGGTGTTGGGCTCGCCTTCTTCGTTAGGCCCCGCAGGCCTTGCAGTTGGCTACACCAACCTTCTGCCAAAGACCCCTTCAGGGATCAGGGCTCCCGTGGACGTCATGGTTGACAAAGCGTCATCGATGGATTTGTCGGTGTGTGGCACATGGCAGAGGTCCAAGGCCTCAAAGCTAGCTTGGAACTTCTTAACGTGTATTAGGTACGCTGTGAGCTATGGATCATTGCAGAAGCACTCTCCCCGGACCTACTTGATGATAAGTTGGGAGTCTCGCTTGACCAGCATCTGCTGGACACCGAGACTTTGCGCAGCTGTGAGTCCGAAGATGAGGGCCTCGTACTCCGCCATGTTGTTGGTCGCCTTGAAGTCGAGGCGCACCGCATACTTGGACTGCTCCCCTGTTGGAGAGGTGAGCAGTACACCGGCTCCAGCCCCTTGCTTCCGCAAGGATCCATCAAAGAAGAGTGTCCAGTAAGGCCTGGTAAGCACCGGTGCTATGGGCTCCGGCTCGCTGATTTCTGGGCCCCTGGATTGCTTGGTGAAGGGGTCCACTCAGAAACAAAGTCTTCCAGAGCTTGGCTCTTGATTGCACGTCATGGTGTGAAGTCAAGCTCGAACTCCACCAGTTCAGCGGACCATTTGGCGATATTGCCTGTTACGTTGGGGCTACGCAGCACCACCCCCTGTGGGAACAAAGTCACCACTGAGACTCTGTGTGCCTGAAAGTAGTGGCGGAGCTTCCTCAACGCAATTAGTACTGCATAGAGCTGCTTGTGCACCTCAAGGTACCTTGTTTTTGATTCATGTAGGACTTCACTAATGAAGTAGACCAGGCATTGGATGGTCCGGGATCTCCTTGGGGAAAGCAGTGTATCCTCTTCCATCTACTCCAGGCCTAGTGACTCCACGTCTCCAGGGCCCGTCGCATCCTTTAGGGGCTGGGACCCAAAGGATCCTTGATCTCTGGGGCCCTCTAGGGGGACTCGGTCATCCTCTAGGGGTTGGGACCCAGAGGCTCCTTGCTCTCCAGGGCCCCCTAGGGGGACCCGGACCTCCTCTAGGAGCTGGGACCCCGAGGCTTCTAGCTCTCTCGGGCCCCCTAGGGGGACCGGACCAGCTCTAGGGGCTGGGACCCAGAGGCTCCTTGCTTTCCAAAGCCCCCTAGGGGGACCTGGACCTCCTCTGGAGGCTGGGACTCAGAGGCTCCTTGCCTTCCCGGGCCCTCTAGGGGGACCCGGACCTCCTCTAGGGGCTGGGACACAGAGGCTTCTTGTTCTCCGGGGCCTCCTAGGGGGACCCGGACCTCCTCTGGGGGCTGGGACCCAGAGGATTCTTCGTTGTCGGGGCTCCTTGCAAGCTCCAAGCCCTAGGGCTGAGAATCAGCAGCAGGGGCCCCTCCCTTTTGTCGAGTCTGTTGGGGACCAGCCCGCTCTGCAACTAAAACCATGCTCACCACCTCTGTTGTGGCAGCAACGTAGAGGTACAGGGGCTCCTTGGGCTCTGGTGCCACCATTATCGGCAGCGTCGTCAATTGCTACTTTAGCTCGTGGAGCACCTTCTCTGCTTCCTCAGTCCAGACAAATGGTCTGGACTGTCACGGGAGCTTGAAAACATGGGAGGGCCAGCTCAGCCAGCCTAGAGATAAACCGGTTGAGCGTTGCCAAGCACCCTGCAAGCTTCTGCACATCCTTGATGCGGGCTGGAGGTCACATTAGTTCCATCACGTTAATCTTCTATAGGTTGGCCTCAATCCCTCGGTGTGAGGCCATGAAACCGAGGAGCTTCCCAGCTTTGACCCCAAACACGCACTTGTCGGGATTGAGCTTCGTGCGTGTGGTTCACAGTCTATCAAAGACTAGGGCAAGGTTTTCTAGCAATGATGTATGGGTCTAGATCTTAACTACAATGTCATCGACATATACCTCTACCAGGTCCCGAACGACGCCCCCAAATGTGGGGGGAATTCTTAAGACCGTAAGGCATGGAGACATTGTAGTAAAGGCCATCTACAGTTATAAATGCGGTATGTTATTCGTCCTCTCTAGACATTGGGATTTGGTGAAAACCCTGAGTTGGCATCTAGAAAGCACAACATATCACATCCCGAGGTTGAATCTATGATTTGATTTATTCTAGGGAGAGGGAAAGGATCTTTAGGACATGCCTTGTTGACGTTGGTGTAGTCGATGCTCATCCGGAGCTTACCGCCGGCCTTGGGGACAACAGCAGGATTGGCCAGCCATCTGGGATGGTGAACCTCCCGTATGAAGCCAGCATCGAGTAGCTTCTTGATGTCTTCGCGGATGAAGTTATGCTGCTCGATAGACTGCTTATGGGGCCTCTGTTGTTGTGGCCGTGCGTTGGGGTAGATCTTCAGACGGTGCTCGATCACTTACCTGGAGATGCCTGGCATCTACGATGGTTTCCAGGCGAAGACGTCGACGTTAACTTGTAGGAAAGCAGTGAGCGATAATTCCTGCATGCTGTCCAGACACCCCATGATACGGGTGGCCTGAGCAGCATTAGAGCCATCTGGATTGTCTTGATGGGCACGTCGTCGTGGTCGGAGGGCAGCACTCGTGGTGCAGCAGCGTGATTGCACGCACGTGGTTATGGCAAAGGCTTACTCGTCTTAGCATCGCTCAGGACAGGCGCTAGGGACGTTGCCAGCGCTCGGAGCTTCTCCAAAGCCGTCACCACAGCAGCACGATCTCCGCAGATCTTGAGGACGCTGGAGGATGTAGGCATCTTGAGGACGAGGTAGCCGTAATGGGCCACAACCATAAACTGGTACAGGGTTGCCCTGTCGATAATAGCGTAGTAGGGGAGGCTAACCTCCACGACCTCGAATAGGATATTCTCCGTCCTGAAGTTCTCGGGTGTCCCGAGGGTCACCCAGAGGTGGAAGAAGTCATACGGGATAACACTCTCCGGTCCTACCCCCGAGAATGGTCTCGACGGGGCGAGCTTAGACACGGGGATCTTCATCTTGTTGAAGGCTGCACGGAGGATGAGGTTGAGGCCGGCTCCACCATCTACCAGGACATGGTAGAACTTTACATTAGCGATGGTGGGGGAGATGAGGAGGGGCAGCTGCCCGGCTCCCGCCATGTTCTCGAGGCAGTTGGAGGTGTCGAAGCTGATCGGCGTCTCCATCCATCTACGATGCGGTGCCAGGGCATGTGTAGAGGTTGTCGAAGCCATTGCCCGACGCACGGTCTTGACCGCATTCCTGGATGTGGGTTCCCAAGATCCTCCACAGATGACGTCGAGTGCTTTGTGACGCTCGTGGTCGCTATTGAGGTCGAAGCTCACAGCCTGGTGGACCATGTCCACGGCGCGTTCTGGCCTTTGGAACTCCATCTCCACATCTTTGTCGACACCTGGTCGAACTCTTGCGGCTTGATCTTTCCACTACTCGAAGGCTTGATGTACACCATGATTGGTGAAAGCGCTACCACTTTTTTGGGGAAAAAGTCCCTTCCTCGCGCACCAAATGTCAAAGTGTTAGAGCAACACTTCCCCCGGATCTGCTAAAGATCAGCCCGCGGAGGTTCTTTGTTCGGTGGGGCTTAGGCCTCAATCAAGTGTTCTAGCGGATGGAAGTATGAGACAGTGGTTTTTATGTAGTTTGGGCCGCAAGGAGCTAACACCCTACTCCACGGTGGATGGTATTGCTAGTATATGTGTATGCGTGTGTGATGTTTCGGTCTGGTCCGTTGTAACGGTGGCAGTCTGAGCCTTTTATAGACAAGGCCGGATGCCTTACAAGTGGGGTTCTGGGGCCTGACAGGTGGTCCCGGGGCGATCTTATCCTAAAGATCTATGGTTCTCACACAAGCTTGCCTGACCGAGGCAGTGAAGACTCGCCGTCTTACCTTATCTCTTGTTACTAGCCCACACGCAGTTGCTGACGGTGGCAGAAGGTGTCTCGTCGGCCTATCTTCTCGCCGCAAGCTACCCACTTGGCCAAGTGGGATAGACCTACGTTGCCTTCACTGTGACGCGATTGGTCATAGCGGTCTTTGACCGCTGGTGTGCTCTGCGTTGGGTGCCAAAGGTGGGTGCGCGTCTTCAATGCAGGGCGCTCCATCCCTTGTCTCTGTGTGTTACCGTCGAGGCGAGTTGCGGGACACGTGGCAGCGTCGGGGCTGATCTCTGCTGGGGTGGTTAGACCTAGTCCTCCGTCACGTGTGGCTGCTCCGGGGCTCGTCAGGGGGCATGGCAGCTCTAGGCCCTTTCTGTTGGGGGGTGCTGGTCCTTGCACCCTGTGCCACGTGGCTGTTCCGGGGGTGCTCCCCCAAGGTTGGGTGAGGTCCTGTCCCTACACGTGGAGTTTCAGGAGCCCGTCACATCGAAGGGGCCAGGTCCCATCTTCAAGGCTTATGTGGTAGTCTCGCAGCTCGATCTTCAGGGAGGCAAAGGCCTTGGCGCCTACAAGACACGTGGCAGCTCCCGACGTGACTCGGTGTCTTCATCCTGTGTGCAGGGTATCGATAGTCGCCTTGTCATAGATTTCATGAGTATTCTCGCTTAGAGCTTATATGGCAGTCCGCCTGTCATCTAGCAGCTCAACCAGCCGCTTCAGCCTTGTCTTCTCGACTACTAGCAGGTCCATCAAGTCGGCCAGACGAGTATGTGTCAACTTTGTCTTGAAGTTGAGAAGCTTCCGCCACCGCCGTAGAGTTTCCCATTCTGGTTCCATAGAACTTCGCTCGTAGTCGAAGCTGAGTTGAACTTAACGAAGGCTTGAGCAAGCATTCTCAATCGAGAGCGACAGGGGGATCGACTACTGACCTTCCTGCGATCCGCCGAAGCTCCCATAGCCTCCGGGACAGTCGTTGGAGCCCATGGCACAAGAAGGGATCCCAAGAAGTCTTCATCACCTATTCCAAACTCCGGGAGGTCATCTTCCCCCGGTGCAGATGTTGAAGCACATGCAACTAATTCTCCAAGCGCAAGCTCCATCACTGTGTGGTGTCTGCTGATAGCTCTAGCACGGCGTCGATCACAGGCTCCGGCGCGGTGGTCGTTAGCTCTAACACCATCATGTCAGCCGCTGGCGCAGCGTTGATTGCTGGCTCGGGCACCTTTGAGGTTTCAGTCGGTACCTCCAGCGCCACTTCAAGATCAATTATTGGTTCTCGAGTTGGCTCCGGTGCTGGCGCAACTCCTTTTACGTGGTCTGATGCAACCGCAACATCTCCGGCTACTGGAACCGACAGCATCAGTTGACTCTAGAATCGTCGCATTGCCCGCCATGACCACAGGAGGAGTAACGACATCAACCGTCGCTCCGGCCGGCATGGTCTCTTCGGCAGCAATGTTGGTCTGACTAGTTGGTGGTGCAGAAGCAACGATTGGACTCGACACTCTGGAAAACAGAGGAAATGCAAAATTCAACAAAAAGTAAGAAGTGAAAGAAAATACAGGTTTCTAGTGTCGATTTTTTCCTGGGGCCGCTGCAGCTCCAGTCGGCATGGACCCTCTTTCTCGAGCGGTCGGAGTCACCTGAACCCACCGTCGCGAGCAAGGCATATGGTCTAGACATCGCCTCGAGAGTCTTTGAAGTAGCCACCGACGTCACAGCAACCAGGACCCTCAGAACAGATGTTGATCCACTCCCCGCTATAGGAGCTACAGTCGGAGAAGATATTCCGGACCCAGTGCCCGCCGTTGGCACCGAGACCGAAGGTGAATACTTGCCGGACCCAGTGCCCGCTGTTGGCACTAGAACTGAAGATGATGATTTCTCGGACCCAAAACTCGTCAATGGCGACGGGATCGAAGATGCGGTTGCCCTAGGTACAACCACCACGGACCTCAGGGTCGGGTGCGGCACTAACGATGACACAACTTCCATCGGAGCTGCCCTGATGGAGCTACCATCAGCTCACGTCAGCTTCCTCTTCCGGCCAGAGGAATCTGCGAGCTCTTTCCCCTTGCTCCGACTTAAGTCAGATTTCTTCTTCTGGCTCGTCTCTGCAACAGCCTTGCCTTTGCCGCCGACAGAGGCGGGTTTGGACCTCCCATGCTGACAAGGGACCAAAGCCCGGGGATGACAATCCCTCCGAGCGGGTTACTCCTCTGTCGCAGCGCAAGACCAGTGTCATCAAGGATCAGCATCCCTTCTGCAGCTCCCTTCTATTCTTTGAGACTACAGATAGCGGCAGGAATTCTGATGGCGGCACGAGGTCATCTCTTGAGACAGAACCGCAATACAACTTCTGCAGTTGGAGACGCAGAGCCTTCTCATCCAGATTGGTTCCAAGGCCAACCTCGATCTGATGTAAGTCCATCTCCCCGCTGTAGTTCCAAGCAGGAAATTCCCACTGCTTAAATGGAGCCTAGCGGCTGGGCAAGAAGTTGCCAATCACCATAAAGGATGTCAAGCCTCCATCAACCAAGTTCTAGATCCTGGAGAGCACTGGGTTGTACTCCTCTAATAGCTTCGGAAGTAGTTCCAAGAAGTCGATGTCCATCGTCGGAAGCCCGATTGGCAACTCCAATAGGTCATGCTGGTCTCACCCAGTTGCTCTTCCAGGTTTCTCACTTCCCAGAGGCAAATGACTTGATGTAATTGAACGGAGGATTTCTACATTTTATGAAGTAGTAGAATCCAATCAGACTGTTACCTTTCCCAGTCGTCCGGAGGGTAAAAAAGGTCTTGAATAGCGGCACGCAGGGCCGCACGCCCACCCACATCCCGTAGAAGTGGACAGAGATTGCCACCAACAATATTGAGTGGGGGCTAAGGTGCTAAAGTTGAAGCCCATACACTTCCAACCACTACTACAATAAGCCTTATCGTAGGCGGCTCCAAACCTATTATCACATGCGGTTTTTAAAACCGCGTGAAACGAAGAGCCTGTGATAATCCGCAATTTCACAGGCGGAGAAGTGACACCGCTTGTGAAGACACAATATCACAGGCGATTTTTTACTTAGGCTAGCCACCTATGAAGATAAGTTATGACAGGCGGGTCGTGCATCATATATAATCATCTGTGATAATTGTGTTATCACAGGAGGTTCATGCAGCATATATAACCGCCTGTGATAATAGTGTTATCACAGGCAGATCTTGATCTACATCAAGCCGCATGTGAAGATAGTTTATCGCAGCCAGTTTCTACCATAACAGTAATCGCCTGTGATAATTAGGTTATCACAGATGGTTCTTTACCTATATGTAGCCGCCTGTGATAATTGTTTTTCACAGGCAGGTCTAGCCGTTGGTAAATAACCGTTTGTGATAAGGTATACCCTATGCAGTACTAGCTGCTATTATTTCTAATTTCCAGGTCAATTCAATGTAATCACAGAACATAAGTCAAAAATATCATCACAGAAGTCAACAATATCATCACATAAGTCATCTCACATAAGTCAATTTCACTAAAACAATATACATATGTACAAGTTACACATACAACTCATCTCATAGTTTACAAGTTTTCACTAAAAACTGTTTCTTTTGGCATAGTTGCAAAGTTCTGGCACATCAGCTATGGCACCATTCTCATCAAAGAACTTCCCTCTTTTGTGCAAAATTTTGTGATGAATGAATTGACAGAGTTCAGCAACAATCTTGTCAGCTCCTCCACCAGGAATATTTCTACAAACTGGCCATTCTTCGTTCACATTCTTCGTGTGCTGCAATGAAACACATAACAAGGTTTAGAATGTGTTGGTTTGAACAATCTCAAAGTATAGATCAAAGTGAGAGTATACATGAATTTATTTGGTATTTTTGGAGCAGTTGTACTATGAGCAATTGAATTTTGAAGTTGGAATCAAAATATGAAAATAATTTTTCCGCTAATATCGAACAACAAAGAATATAAGTATTAAACTATGCTAGTTACAATGAAAATGAAACTCAAAAGTAAGAAAATAAGATATCGACATTAAGGATAACATACATCCTCACGATTCACTCTATATTCGCTGGCGGTCCGAAGATGTTCGCACACATAATACCCGCATAAGACACTCCCAGCAGGCTGCTTCGGACAAGCATAATATGTTTTAATGTCCAATGCATTCGTATTAGAAGGTCTCTCACCGCCAAGCTGTTCCGCGTAAAACCGCCAAGCGCTGTAATACAAGAAATGTCATATAAAACTTGTCAACACATTCTAAATGTGTGTAAATTAAAATTATTGAATAAACGTATAGATTCAAAATGGAAAGGAAATCTTTGTAACGATCTGGTGGGTAATCGGCCGAGTCCAAGACTGTTGCCATTCCCTGCGTTGGCTTGATGAAGATCATTATGTAGTGATCACTGCAAACATACAAACACACGTGTTAACAATTACCAATAATTGCTATTTCAATGTCATGTGTCGAACTTACTCGAAGTGGTATGGAGCCTTTACGAGGTCCTTGCCCTCTCTGACAAAGTTAAACATCGCATGTCCTATGTAAGCTGCAACTTCTGTCCTTCTATCCTTCTTAAGTTTTGCAATTGCTTTTTCAAATTCTTTTTTTCATGTGCTTGGACTTTGCTGAGTCTCGATCCGCCTTGACGTCGAATAGCGTCTTTGCAATCCATGTAGGGTCAAGGATACCTGTCTTGCGTTTGATCTTTTCATTATCGATGTATTGCATCCTATTGAAGAAGTCTAGAATTGTTATAATCTCATGAAATGTGTATGCGTGTAGTAAGAAAAGCAAATGCAAAATATTAAAGGCACTTACAAGCACCAGATGAGTAGCAGGATGATTTCCAGCATGCCCCGATGGAAAAGGGAATGCAGCTCTTCAAAGAAAATGACTCGTCTATATGCCCCAGTGCTCCAGAATGCATATTTTGGAATATGAAATGTGACACAAGAAATCTCATATTTTGTGCTGGCAAGGATGTACCACTCATGCATTCTTTTGAGCGGGGCAGGTTGTTTGCTAAGATGTACGGATGTCATGAATGTCTTCCCATTCTTAAATTTAGGAGGAACATCCTCAAGCTTGTATATTGGAACTCCTGGTTTAACTAAAGTTGTCCGCTGATTATACATGACACCGTCTTCTTCCCACTCCCTGATATCTTCTAATGCTGGCTCATGAGAAGAACGAGATGCACTCAATTTTCTAATATTTTCTTCATAGTTTCCAAATACTTTGACACTTCTGATGAAGGTTTCTTAAATTTGTATGAGCTAACTTTGATAGGCACTGATGATCGAGGAGTAGTCGTCGGAAGTTGGACACTGGCTTGTTGTTGAACCTGTTGTTCAACTGATTGCTCTTTACTCCCAGCAGCTGGCTGTAGTACTACTTCAAGCTGTTGCTCAACTGGTTGCTCTTTACTTGCAACAGCTTGCTTTGGTACTGCTTGAAGTTGTTGTCTAACTTCTTGCTCTTGGATATCTTTACTAGCAAGGTTACTATCATCCTTGCTGGGGCATAGGGGGACTGGATCTTCCTGGACTTTCGCCTTAGAAGATGGGGTTGCAGTATTTCGAGATGCAACGGGGCTAGAAATTGGCTCATCGTCCAACACGATATCGCGTCGGTGCCAAAGGATTAATTGGTTCACAGCCTGCCCCAGAGTCGCGATCCCCTCAGGTTTGACGTGGTCTATTTCATAATCTTCATAATCATTATCAATGATCTGAAGAACTTGCACCACAACATAATACAACGGAAGTGGATTCCCGTTGAAGTCACAATCAGGCTTTGCCATAGCAGCGGCAACCTGTTTGATTTTATTCCCTGCTCTGTCGATCGGGACAAGAAGACGACAAGATTTATGGTTAGCAATATCATCGACGGGGAACTTATGGGTTGACCCTGAGCCTGGCACAGAACCAACGCTGCTAGGGTAGGCAGTTGGAGATACTAATTCCTCCTTTGGCACCGGAACCATCACTGTACTCGGTGCCACTAATTGTCCCGATTGTCTAAGTTGTTCCATTATTTCTTGCATATTTTCTTTGACCTTTTGAGCAATCGTATCATCAATTGTTTTCTTCAACTTATCACGTCTTCTATATGTGTATTTATCTTTAGAGAAACCATCTAGCCAAGACATTTGAGAAGATACTGCTCGAACCCGTCCGCTGTGTTCAGGGTTTCCTAAGATAGCGGTAAGTTGGTCATTCATCCTCTTCGGCTTGAAGAGACCCTTCTGTTGCTTTTCAATTACTTCTTTCATATTATCCTCTACTTCATTCACAGAGTCGGGCTTTTCAAGTTTGCCCTCGTTGGTCAAACCTGACCGAGCAAAGACCCACCGTTGAGTTCTCTCATCGCAACCTTCTAATGGGTGAGGGTTGCCCTTACTGGTAATTTCGTCTAGTATCTTATTCCATTTCTGGACTTTGGGGGCATATCCGGCAGACCCCAAGCGATGATGGTATTTGTTCTTTTTTGCAAGATCTGACCTAGTTGCACTTAGAGCTTTAGCATTAGGTATGGTCTTTTGATGAACAAACTCTTGACACTGAGCTTGTGTGATTTTTCCCATCTTCCTCGGGCTAGGGACCTTATCGGCCTTAACATAAGCATTAATTTCACTCTTCCAGCCACGAAACTTCTTGTCGCAGAGACCAATGTTGCTTTCTTTACAGCTTCTTCCGTGCCTTTCGGGAACTTGAATTGTTTCTTTATCCTTTCCCACAACTCATTCTTGGTCTGCTCGGGTAATTTCCTCCAATTCTCGATTGTGATCGCACGAGCTCCCTAACAAGAAAACTGCATGCATTACGATACTTGTTAACTGAATCCAGTGGTTCTTGGGGAAGCCCACCTGGACCGACCTTGTTATGTACATGATGCGGTCCAATGGACCCTTATTGGGACCTCGTTGCCCTCGTTTCCGCTTGAGTGAAGCTGAGGATTCATCCATTGGAGAACCTGCTGCAGTTTTAGGAGCCGAAGTCACCTTTGTCTTCGCGATTAATCTAGGTAGAAAAGAATTATAAGACTTTGTATACTTGACAACCAACATTAACTTGAACTGCTGAAGTTAAGATTCGTGATCCATACCTCGTCGGTAGGATCATATTCCGGGTTGAGATCCTCTGAAGTCTTTTTAATTTTTATATTAGGAAAAGGATCCGATGGACTGTGAAAGGAGCTTGAACTGCTAGAGTCAGTAAACTCCATATTGTCTTCTTTATTATTACTATCAGCACCAGTCTTCTTAGGGCTTTCCATGCTAGAACTAATAAGACAAAACAATATAATAAATGGCATATTAACTCTACATGAGGTGTTGCATGAAGAAAAAGATGGAAGCATTCTAGGATTTGATAAGGCATTCTAGGGTTTAAGGCGGCTGACCAAAAGGTTCCTATACATGGCGAGGGTGACAAGCATCTTATAGTTGCTCACCAGCAATGGCAATTTTATCTTCTTATTCTAAATAGGCAGTTACTTGTATCTCTGTTCTGAGCACAAGCGATGTTCAACAGCCGTATGCGAGCACATTGCTTTGTTTGGCAAAAGGATAGTGACACCAATATCGAAGAAGCACAACCCTGTGAGATGAAGTACGGGGCGGCTACACTCTATTTTTAGTACATATGCTATTATCCACTCATGTTACCACCAAGTTCCCAGATTATTAACTGAAATTTGGCAGAGCTTCCTTTGTATGTTCCTGATTTTGTCCACAATTTTCAAATAGAGAACATTGATATTTGCAGAAACAATATATTGCAAACTTGTGACACACATCGTCAGGATTCCATAAATGTAAATTATGAAGTCTTTTGATGATCCTATTAGAAATTATGATCCAAACAGCAACTGAATACATAACTGTCCAGATTCTGGACTGTTACGACACCTTAAACGGTACTTCGATTTACACCTGGTTATTGCGTGTTTTAGCCTTAGTGTTGAATAGGAAATTGATAGAGGACTATTTAAGATTTCCAGACATGTATAGATATTCATAGGTTGCTTTTCTAATTTATAAATTATGGCTGTTCAAAGTTCAGAAATTTTTTGGCTCTTTCAGATAGCACTGTACACAGGTACTAACTTCAACTCCAGTTTCTAATTAGTTGTAAACCGAATTTGAGGTAACAATGAATATAAAAGTTGTAGAATAGCTCTTCCACTTTCAAAAAATGTATCACAATAGACAAGAAGATCTTTCTACAGATAATTACGGGAAAAATTCAGATGCTTGTTCATACAGTTTCAGGACAGCAGCTGATTTAGTTAGAGAAGATTTTGATCATCTTAGAACAGTCTATTGGCTTGAAGGTCAATAGAAAACTTACAGAACACTTCAAGTGATTTCCAAAAAGTATTCATTTGCCTCCATAGCCCTTCAGGTTAAAGAGATATGGATTTTTAAAGTTGGACACTGCTACCAGATTTCAGAAGTGAATTTGACAAAATTTACTTTATTTGTGGCTGGTTTGATCCTTGATTTTCAAACAGATAACATCACAACTTGACAGAAAGTTTCTTGAGGATTCTGACCTGGACTTCAATAGAAAAGATGTAGAGGACTCACTACAGAAGACTAACCAAGGATGCCTACCCTTTTTGAATTCCCGAACCCTAACCAAGGAAATCTATGCAAGGCATCATTTGACTCGGCCGGCGACAAGGGCGAGGAGGGAGGCGGCACGGGGATGGATGAGAGAAGGTCGAAGGGTTTAGGGTTTACCGTGAAGCTCAGCGGTGATGGCAATGGCTTCGCTCGGCGTACCTAGAAGTGACGAGGGCGAAGCAAACGGGCAACGGTGAAGCTCGACGGCGACGGCGAAGCTCGGTGACGATAGTGGCGAACACGTGACGGCAAACGAAATTTTGGCAACCTGACGGCGTCTAAGTGTTTTGCTCGGGTTAGGTTTCGCCAACGCAGCCCGAGGGGTATATATAGACGCCTATTTTCTTAGGCGGATTTTACGTACCGACCGCCGGAGAAGAAGGTTATCTCAGGCGGGTTTTACTTACCAACCGCTTGCGAAGATTAAATTATCTCAGGCGGTTGGTAAGTAAAACCCGCCTGAGATAAACATCTATTCAGGCGGTTATTCAGTAACAACCGCCTGAGAAGATCTTTACTTCTTCTTTATTAATATTCTTGATTAAATATGGGTCCCTTAAAAAGGCCAAATTCCACATTCTTGTAATATTATTGATTAGTAAAGGTTACCATTAAATTTCACTTCCTAAATCCTTTGAAAAGTGTCAAAACATAAAAACATATAACAATTGCTATTTTTCATTTTTCTATCTTGATTAATATAATGATTTTTTCATTTATTTTTTCAATGGACATTTTTATTCATCATACCAACCTCTATGAATTTTTTCAAAATTTTTTTAAATTTTTTTAATCAATGTGTGTTCATAATTTGATGAATGCCTCATATGTATAAGAGCATTTAGTTAGAATGATGGATAATTTGAATTTTGACATGTTGGAATGCTTTAAAAAATTAACAAAATTCATACATGTATAAATAATACAAATATGTTCATACAAACAAATTTTAGTGAAGGAACCTTTTTTTAGGAGATTCACAAATGTGAATAATATGTGAGTAGAAATTAGATTGATATTTACCAAAACATTACAATGTCAGCTATACAAGTTTTAAAATATTTAGTTCAGGTGGTAGATGTTAATTTTTGAAAATTATAGAAGAAAGAATCATCGAATTTGGACTCAATTTGCAGAATCTATACATGTTTGAGTATTTATATTGGAATCTAAATAAAAAGAAGCAAGGGAAAAGGAAACTGAACAACAGGCTTGAGCATTATCTCAGGCGGTTGGTAAGTAATACCTACCTGAGATAATATTTTCTCAGGCAGTTATTAAGTACCAACCGCCTGAGAATATCTTTACTTCTTCTTAATTAATATTCTTGATTGAATGTGGGGCCTTTAAAAAGGAAAAAATCCACTTTCTTGTAATATTATTGATTAGTAAAGGTTACCATTAAATTTCACATCATAAATCCTTTGAAATTGTTTAGAACATAAAAAACATATAACAATTGCTATTTTTCATTTTTCTATCTTGATGAATATAATGATTTTTTCAATGGACTTTTTTATTCATCATACCAACCTCTATGAATTTTTTCAGTTTTTTTTAATTTTTTTTTGAATCAATGTGTGTTCATAATTTGATGAATGCCTCATATATATATGAGCATTTAGTTAGAATGATGGATAATTTGAATTTTGACATGTTGGAATGCTTTAAAAAAATTAACAAAATTCATACATGTATAAATAATACAAATATGTTCATACAAACAAATTTTAGTGAAGGATCCTTTTTTAGGAGATACACAAATGTGAATAATATGTGAGTAGAAATTAATTTGATATTTACCAAAACATTACAATGTCAGCTATACAAGTTTTAAAATATTTGATTCAGGTGGTAGATATTAATTTTTTACAAATATAGAAGAAAGAATCATCAAATTTGGACTCAATTTGCAGAATCTATACATGTTTGAGTATTTATATTGGAATCTAAATAAAAAAGAAGGAAGGGATAAGGAAACTGAAGAACAAGTTCGGGCATTATCTGAGGCGGTTGGTAAGTAATACCCGCCTGAGATAATATTTTCTCAGACAGTTATTAAGTACCAACCGCTTGAGAAGATCTTTACTTCTTCTTAATTAATATTCTTGATTAAATGTGGGGCCTTTAAAAAGGCAAAATTCCACTTTCTTATAATATTATTGATTAGTAAGGGTTACCATTATATTTCACCTCATAAATCCTTTGAAATTGGTTAGAACATAAAAAACATATAACAATTGCTATTTTTCATTTTTCTATCTTGATGAATATAATTATTTTTTCAATGGACATTTTTATTCATCATACCAACCTCTATGAATTTTTTAAGATTTTTTTAAATTTTTTTGAATAAATGTTTGTTCATAATTTGATGAATGCCTCATATGTATATGAGCATTTAGTTAGAATGATCGATAATTTGAATTTTGACATGTTGGAATACTTTAAAAAAATTAAAAAAATTCATACATGTATAAATAATACAAATATGTTCATACAAACAAACTTCAGTGAAGGATCCTATTTTTTTAGGAGATACACAAATGTGAATAATATGTGAGTAGAAATTAATTTGATATTTACCAAAACATTACAATGTCAGCTATACAAGTTTTTAAAAATTTGGTTTAGGTGGTAGATGTTAATTTTTTACAAATATAGAAGAAAGAATCTTCGAATTTGGACTCAATTTGCAGAATATATACATGTTTGACTATTTATATTGGAATCTAAATGAAAAAGAAACAAGGGATAAGGAAACTGAAGAGGCTCGGGCAATTATCTCAGCGGTTGGTAAGTAATAACCGACTCAGATAATCTTTTTCTCAGGCGGTTATTAAGCACCAACCGACTCAAAAAAAGTTAAAAACCGCCTGTGAAAAATGGAAGCCTATATAAAGACCTCTCACCACAGTCAAAACGTAACCCTGGAGAATTTCCATCGACGCTGCAAGGCTGCCAAAATTTCCCACTGCCGCCCAGCTCGCACTGTCGCGCCGGCGCCCAGCCCGCACTGTCGTGCCGCCGCGCAGCCCGGCACCGCCACGTCTCCACCCAGCCCCGCGGAGGCACACCTCTACCCAGCCCCACATCGCTGTCCCACCGTGTTGACGCCCCGCGCCACAAGGTACCTAGTTAATTCTCATAGTTTCCTTACTATGCAATGCTACCTTTATTTTTCCTTACGCATGTAGTTTCCTTACTTTTTCTTTGTATATTTTCATTAGCTGATAAGCTGCTAGTTTTGTGTGTTCTGATATATGGATTGTGTCTTTTTGCATGTGTAAGGACTATATTGATGTATGGACTATATGGATTGTGTCCTTTTTGTGTGTTCTACTAGTTTGGTCTTTTAGATATTGATGTATGGACTATATTGTAATAAGCTTATTGTAGTTTGTACCTATTATGTGACATGAATATGATGTTTAATTAACAGATGATATTGTTATATATATAAGATGCATACAGTTTACCCGAACTTGTAATTGTAGTTTTATGTGTTTTCCTTTTCAATATGTTACTTGTGTGTGCGTACCTCCTGCTTGCATATATTTCGAAGGAGTGATTAGCTTTCAGGGAGATGGTTTTATAACTCACACATTTAGTTACCATCGTTGGATGGGATCCAACGTCAAGTATATAACAGACCGGATCCCACCCAGACCTAGCCCATGCTACTGGGCCTGTTTGCCCCATGACTTCAATCCTTCACCCCGCTTGCTGCGCCCGACGCTTTCGACTCCGTCCGCCTCAAGATGTTGCCCATCTCCTCCAGACTCCGCTCGACGCCGCCGCCTTCCGTCCGCCACGCTTTCTGTTCATCGCCGATCTTAGAGTCTTATTTGACGTTGTCGCTGCTCTCCTACGTGTCACCTCTCTCTACAACTCCGTATCGACTTGGTATTACCGTAAAAACCTTCAGGACGACCGGACATCGATTAGCCATCAACTAGGGTCGATTAGTCGCCCTAATGAACAGACCTACATTATACTAGTATTCACTCATATGATACAGTCTTGTTATGTCTCTGTAAATTTATTTTATAGAAGACCTTTAGGGAATATTTGTGGCAAATTTTGTAAATCTTACAAAAAAAATTTTATTGAAGCATGGACCGTCGAGCGTGGATGTATAACATGCCAAGACCCGATCCTATGTACATTCATAATGTTGCAAATTTTATTGAAGCATCCAAGAGACATGCTAAGTTGCAAAAGATAGATGACATATTATGTCAATGTATTGACTGCAAAAATAAGATTGCTTGGACGGATACTATAGTAATCCAATCTCATTTGGTGAAAAGAGGTTTAAAAAAAACTACACAATATGGACAGAGCATGGTGAGTTAGATATACATGATGTGGATAAAGATGATGAGAGAGGTTCAGATGATGATAATGTTCATATCGATGATGGTAGTGACAATCAAGATGGTGATGATGATGATGAGTTCGATTGTGAGGAGATGTTGCGTCACATTGAACCATATGTATTGACTTCTATGGGAGCAAGCAAAGGTTTAAGTAAAATGGATACATTGCAGAATGTGGCGACGGGGCTTTTATATGATGAATCAAACGGTTGTGACAGAGAGTTTACTACATTGCGTGCAATAGAACTACTAAAGTTGAAAGCTACACACAGATGGTCTGATTGTAGTTTCTCTGATCTTTTGAATCTTATGGCAGAAATTCTTCCAAATCCAAATAAACTGCCTAGAAGCACTTATAAAGCAAAGAAAATGTAGGATTGAAGAGCACGTGAAAATCTACCTGAAGGGGGGGTGAATGGTAGATTTAAAAAATCATACGCAGCGGAAACAATTAAACCCCAACCCCTTCGGCAGAAACATGATCTGTTAAAGAAATCGTGTGTGTGACTAATCTAAACGTTTTTCACCGTGACAAAAGTGATAGATATCATAGAGAATCAAGTCACGAGGACAACACAACAAGAATCACTCAAATCCGTCGAGAAAACCTCAAGTTATGATCGAAAGATCAAACAAAGGTCAATCTGCCCTACTCGAGAAAAAACAGTTCTGGAATGCTGCAAAGAAACTCGTGTAGATCATAGACTACAAATCCAATGACTGTGAAATTTTGACAGATGATAGATAATCAAGTTGTGAAGACAACCAAAAAAGAATCACGTCAATTGGATCTGTAAAACTCGATTTATAATAAAACCACCAACGAAAGGTAGTGCTGTCCAGAAACTCGACGAGTAAAACTTGTCTGGAATAAGTCGGACGAACAAGGCACAAAAGTTCCTTCAAACTATGAATTTTATTCAATAGAACACCAGAGGAACGGCTGCAAAGTCGTGCACCACGATCTCTGGGCTCCCTTGCTTATATAACCAGCTCGAAAGCCAACTCAACTCAGATCAGGAACCTAATCCTACCCTGTTCACGAATCGTAACTTTCCATAACTGCTTACGATTCTTCTATACGCAGATAGAAGCAATCTTAAGACTTCTAAACACCTTAGGAACGTATCCCACATTACTAAACAACTCAAATTCGTGACCCACACGAAATTCTATCATAACCAACTCAAATCTTTCCATATTTGAGTCAAACCCGACTCAGCCGCAAGCTAAGTCCATAACCTAGTCGGTTGGACCTTTCCGGCCAATTCTTTACGTCCACATCTCTTCATCACGTCTCGGAACCATGTAGCCACGTCCATGCACTCCTTGCACACGTGCAAACATCTTCCAATGGCGTCCGCAATACCTTCACATGCATTGTTCTTGATTCAATCATGCTGCGCAATCTCCTCATCAGCTCAACCACAATTCCTCCTGAATTTGGTTGTTGGAACCTCATCTCCTCCCTGAGACTAATCCAATATATCCCATCACCAGCCATGTATGAACTCAAGCAACACCTACACATGAATAAGCAACCAATCCATATGAGCCAAGTCCTCGACTTGACTCAAGTTAGTTCTAAACACAACACCTTACGTGAGAACCTCACATAAGCATGCTGCAATAGCGCAGTAACACGATATCATCCATATCATTCAAAACGCACCAAAAACTTAGTAAAAGAATACTAAGCAAACTTTCCAACAATGTAAAGAAAGTTCAAAACATTGCAAATTAAAAGCCAGAACATTGCGATCAAGCACCGGACCTTGCCAAAGCTAACCGGAGCTTGAGCCGAGCATACCAAAGCTAGTCGGACCTTAATAAAAAGGTGTTTTGGTGATATTCAAAACCTTTATCGTCAAAGCAAGTGTATTCACTACAAGCCAATGTATTCAGCACACATAGGTCTTACAATCTCCCCCTTGATGAATGCATTGGCAACACCATTTGAAATCCGAACATTGGCTTATTCACATAAAAGTTTTGAAGGCAATTTCTCCCCCTTTGTAAATCAAAAGTAAAATAAGAAGAAAATCCAAAAATTATCCCATATTATCTCTCCCCCTTTATTATCTCTCCTTATGCACATATTCTCTTTCTCTTCATGCTTATCTCTCCCCCTTTGACAATGTATTCAGCAAGTCATGAGCATATAATCAAATTATCTCTCCCCCTTTAGTTGTTATGAGCATATTATATCATATACATATAAACAAAGCTCATTCAAGTCATACTATCAAGTACCTTACATTATCACATCAATGAGATACATAAACTAGTGTAAGCCATGCTAGAGACCAAATGTAATTTTGAATTTAAGCAAGTCATGATCTCACAAACTTAACTATTTCAAAACCTGAAAGCATGACACTAGTTGCTGCATTTTATTATTTTTCAAAGCATAAATTTAGATCATATGATATTTGCAAGAGATTATATGCGCATCTGCCTTATTCTAACCAACCAAGCCAAGCCTATGTCATTTGACAATCAGAAGCTTAAGGACATGGTTTTAGTCATACACAACTTCTTCCAAGTTCATATCTAAGTGCAATGATAAGCCATCTCAAAAGAAGAAGTGTGATGCATGCATATTCTCTTGATCTTTTCTTAATTTATATTTGTTCATAAAAACTCAACATGTGAGTTGATTACTTGATTAATTCTTAATGATTAAAAGCACTTGTGAACATGTAACAAGTTCAAAACAGCAAGAAAGTTCGACCATGACCAGTTTTAGTGTAAGTAATTATTCCAATTACTAGCCATGGCAAAAAATACAAAATGTATAACACGAGTATGTAGTAAGAACTTTCAGCATGTAAAAGGAATCACAAAGTCATATATGTATGAAATACTATGCTCATATAATTTTAATTTCAGATTCACACATAGACTTCCCAAGTTTCAAAACTCCCCCTCAATTTAAGCCATGAGGACGCATAACCCCTATTTCACTACGAATGTAACAAAAACGAGTGAAATCCAAAGGTTTTGTAAAAATGTCAGCCAATTATTGTTCGGTATCTACATGGTGAAGCACAATGTTTCCTTTTTCAACATTATCTCGGAGAAAGTGATACCTAATGTCAATGTGCTTAGTTCTAGAATGTTGCACGGGGTTTTTAGCAATGCAAATGGCACTAGTGTTATCACAGAACAGTGGAACACTATCTAGATCAACCCCATAGTCCTTAAGTGTTTTAACAATCCAAAGAATTTGTGAGCAAGCACTAGCAGCAGCTACATATTCAGATTCGGCTGTGGATTGTGCAACTGAATTTTGTTTTCTAGAGGACCAAGCAACAAGAGAATTACCAAGAAAATGACAAGCACCGGAAGTACTTTTCCTATCAATCCTACAACCTCAAAAATCAGCATCGAAAAAACTTTCAAAGTAACGGTTGAAGAAGAAGGAGGAAAAATGCCAAATTCTTGAGTTCCATGTAAGTACCTGAGAATCCTTTTGATGGCTTGACGATGTGAAGCACGTGGGGAGGCTTGAAACCGTGCACAAAGACATACGCTGAATTTTATATCCGGTCTTGATGCTGTGAGGTACAAAAGTGATCCGATCATGCTTCTATATTCTTTTTGATACACGGGTTCACCATCTTCATCAAGTCCAAGTGTTGTTGCTGTTCCCATTGGTGTCCGAAGAGGCTTGCTTTTTGTCCATGTTGAAGCGCCTTAGGAGATCTTTTGTATACTTCGTTTGATGCACAAAGGTACCCTCCTTTGTTTGCTTGATTTGCAGCCCCAAAAAGTAAGTGAGTTCACCCATCATACTCATTTCATATTCGGAACTCATCATTGCTGTAAACTTGGACACAAGATTATGAGAAGCACAACCAAAGATAATATCATCCACATACACTTGAACGAATAATGATTCATTGCCATGTTTAAGCACAAAAAGAGTTTTATCAACCTTGCCCATGGTAAACCCTTTTTCAAGTAAGAATGTTTTTAACCTATCATACCATGCTCTAGGGGCTTGTTTGAGACCGTACAAGGCTTTGGACAGTTTGTAAACATGATTAGGAAAATCTGGATTTTCAAAACCCGGTGGTTGTTTCACATAAACCTCCTCATCTATGTAGCCATTAAGAAAAGCACTTTTAATATCCATTTGATATAGCTTAAAACCAATAGATGCAGCAAAAGCTAACAAAATTCTTATGGCTTCTAATCTAGCAACAGGAGCAAAAGTTTCATCAAAATCTAGACCTTCAACTTGAGTGAAACCTTGAGCAACCAACCTAGCCTTATTCCTAACCACAACCCCATCCTCACTTTCTTTATTTTTAAATACCCATTTAGTTCCAATTAAAGTGTGACCTTGAGGTGGAAGTACAAGTTTCCAAACATTATTTCATTCAAAATTTTCTAACTCTTCTTGCATGGCAATAATCCAAGATTCATTAGTGAGTGTGTGTGATATATCTTTGGGTTCAAAAGAAGCAACAAAAACAGAATGGGCATAAGAGTTTCAATCGCAAAACCTGGACCATGTGACTCGTTCATGCAAGCTTCCAATCATCTGTTGTGGGGGATGATCTTTGTAAAATCGTAGGGGAACAGATGTCTCACAAGCTTCTTCTTCTTCATGTTCATCACAAATCTATGAGCTTGTGACTTGAGGATGATTTGAATCAGCATTGATGGTCGTCGGTGCTGGTTGAGAATTAAAATCAGGAGCTGAACCAAAGTCTTTAGCTGCTGAATTTTCGGGCAGCAGCTCCAATTCTTCCTCATCTTCAACGAAAATGCTCCCCCCCCCTGCGGATATGAATCTGGACCTGCAATGTTTGAGCTAGTACCTGGGCTAGCTTCATCAAAAGACACTTCACAAGTCTCCACAATATTGTTAGTGTCAAGTAAAAGCACATGGTAGCCTCTAGTATGAGATGCATAACCAAGAAACATGCCATCAATGGATCTAGGTTCAAATTTATCAAGATTACCATGTTTCTTAACAAAGCATTTGCAACCAAAGACCCAAAAGTGTGTAACACTAGGCCTATGTCCAAACCAGAGCTCATATGGTGTTTTACCTAGCTTAGCATGCAAGAAAACACAATTTGAGACATAACAAGCGGTTGCTAACGCATCAGCCCAAAATTTCCTAGGAGTTTGATATTCATCGAGCATAGTCCTAGCCATCTCAACTAAGGTTCTGTTCTTTCTTTCTACAACGCCATTTTGTTGAGGTACATATGGTGAAGAAAATTGATGATCTATTCTATTTTCAGCACAAAAGTGATCAAAAGATTGATTTTTAAATTTAGTTCCATTATCACTTCTAATTTCTTTTAAAGATCCTGGGTAATCAATCGATAATCTAAGAAATAAAGTTCTAAAGTGACTAAAAACTTCATTCTTAGACGCCATAAAGTAAACCCAAGAGTATCTAGAATAATCATCAACAATCACAAGTATATACCATTTACCTCTGAAGGATTGAACACGTGAAGGTCCTACGGTGTCAAGATGCAAAAGTTGACATGGTTCAGTTGTCATGATCATCGTGAGAGGAGTATGTGAACATGCAACCATATTAGCATGTCTACAAGAAGAGCACACAATTTCTTTGTCCCCTTTAAGCTTAGGCAGCCCACGTATGCGATCAAGAGCACTAACACGCGTTAGGTGATCAAAGCCTACGTGACCAAGTCTACGATGCCAAAAATATAGGTCCTTTGAATCATTAGCAACTAGACACCTATGCTTAGAGGAAGACATATCAAAATCAGCTTTAAAAACTCTTCCAAACCGAGACATGTTAAAAACAAGCTCACTATTTGAACTTACAACTTTGCAGCAGTTTTTATTGAAAATAATTTCCAGATTTTCATCTAGCAATTGTGAAACAGAAAGCAAGTTGTATTTCAAATTTTTGACAAGTGCCACATCCTTCAAAGTGTAGTGATCATTTACTCTAACCGAACCCTTAGCAATTATAGGAGTTGAAGAATTATCGGCAAAAGTAACATTTACACATGACACAAAAGAGAGGGAGGAGAACCAATTTTTGTTACCGGTCATATGGCGTGAGCAACCTGAATCCACGATCCAAATGTTCTCCTTCCTCAAACGTGTAACCTCTTCATTGTCACTGTTGTGTTCTGTCTCCTCCATACTTGATCTTGACTTGCCCACCATGAAGCACAAGTTTGCCAAATCATCTTCATCTTCATCACTTCCATTGTCCACGTCGCTTGAGCCAAGTTCCTGGAGTGCTGAGATAAAATTGCTCACCAATTGACGTCCTGTAAAACCCTTCTTTTTCTTCGTATCTTTTGTAGAGGAGTGCTTCATTCTTGTTTTCTTTTCATCCCAGGAAGTAGGACCTGAAAGGTTAGGGCAATCTGAACGAAAATGTCCTGTCTTACCACATTCAAAGCATCGTTGAGGTCCGGAGCTTCCTCTCCTTCTAGTTCTCACATTTTGCAATGCTTTTGAGAACCGGGTAGAGATGAGCGCTAGCTCCTCCTCTGGAAACTCCTCAATCTGTTCAAGGGTTAGAGAGGATAGCAAAGCAAGTGTACCACAAGATGATGTTTGAGCGTAACTAGGCATGTCACGTTGAGAAACAAAAGCAATAGACTTGTTGGGGTTCTTACGTGAGATTATGTCAATTTCATGAGTTTTTAACTTGGAATATAGCACATCTAAAGTAAGTGAACTCATGACAGTAGATTCACGAATAGATGTGACTTTCATCTCCCAAATTTACATATCTAATGCACTTAGCAATTGCCTAGCATTTTCAGCATCTGGAAAATTAACATTGACACTACGCAGGTTGCTGAGAATCTTATTAAAGTGAGCAAAAAGGTCATCAATAGACTCACCGGGTTGCATCTCAAAGTGCATGTATTCTTTCTTAAACATGTCTTGCCTTACCTCTTTGATCGTGTTGGATCCTTCGTGGTAGTCACAAAGTGCTTTCCACACATCGTATGCAGATCGGAGGTGTGCAACACGGTCGAAGTCGCTTTGTGGTAATCCTTGTATGATCAAGTTCCGAGCCTTGTTGTTCTTGTCGACATCTCTCAGATTTGTAGCTGTAACTTGATCATTTGATGGCACTTCATAAGGCTTGTATACCTTCTCCCATATTGCAAAGCATTGTGCCTGGATGAAAGTCTCCATGCATGCCTTCCAAACCTGAAAATCAATACCAGCGAACACACAAGGTTTGGCAGAATACTTCTCCATAATGATTAGTCAAAAATACGCGCAAATATCAAAGCTTAGAGCACCGTGGCTCTGATACCAATTGTAGGATCGAAGAGCATGTGAAAAGCTACCAGAGGGGCGGTGAATGGTAGATTTTAAAAATCTTACGCAGCGGAAACAATTAAACCCCAACCCCTTTGGCAGAGAAACGATTTGTTAAAGAAATCGTGTGTGAGACTAATCTAAACGTGTTGACCATGAAAAAAGTGATAGATATCAGAGAGAATCAAGTCACGAATACAACACAACAAGAATCACTCAAATCCGTCGAGAAAAACTCAAGTTATGATCGAAAGATCAAACAAAGGTCAATCTGCCCTACTCGAGAGAAAACAGTTCTGGAACGCTGCAAAGAAACTCGTGTAGATCATAGACCACAACCATGCCGCAGTGGTCCGGCCTGGCGACCTCACGAAGGAGCTCATCATCCACCTGGATCACTACCTCGACTATACGTCGCCGGTCCACCCCAACTCCCCGCTCTCCTCGTCATCAGCTGACTCTTCTGACGGACACTCCTTGGTGTCCTCAAACTCTTCGGGGGAAACCTTCCCGCGGCCGAAGAGATTCTACTGGCGGCGTGGGGAAGTGGATGAGGCGGATAAGAAGCTCTTTTCGTATGGCTACCAAAGTGTCCTAGCTCATGTGTTACGTTTCCTATGGAAACTAAAAATCCTTTACAAATCCTATCCTTCAAAGGGAGCCTATGTTTGAGAGGATTATGACTGGATTAATTTCCGTGAAAAGATTTCCTGTTTAACATTTCAGTTGTCCTTCCTTTTTTCAAACATTTTCTTCCTCGTATTGTCTTCACTTTTTTCTTTCCAGTCCTAGCTACCGGCCTGTTGCATTTTCCTGTTACTACTACTTTACAGACCGCTTTACGGGCCCCGCTGCGGGCGATCTCCTGGCAACTCCATCGGTTTGGGGACAAGGAGGGTTTGGCGATCGGAAAATTTGAACTAATTTGCACAGATAGTACATCCATGAACAAGAACACCAAGTACATTTAACTTAAAAACATTACTCCCTCCGTCCCAAATACTACTTGTCCCTTTCGATGGAGGGAGTATCTCCGTCCCAAAATACTTGTCGCTTTGGATGGAGGGAGTATATTACAAACACAAGAAAAGATAAACTACAACTAAAACCATGAAACGAAAAACTACAACTAAAAACATGAAACAAAAAACTACAACTAAAAACATGAAAAGAAAACACCTAAATACTACTCTACTCAGCCTCCACCTCCTCCTCCTCGGGTGGGTCCTGAGGCTCCTGACCCTCCTCTAGCGCCTCGGGCTCCGGCGGCGGAAGGTGACCCAGTCTCAAGGCCACCGCCACGACGAGGTTGCGATGACCCGCGACGCCGAGCTTGGACGCCATCGTCTCCCAGAGGGAGTCGAGACGAGAGGCCACGTGCGAGAGGCCGAAGACGTAGTGGCCCGTGGTATCCATTCCAGTACTTTGTGGAAGGGTACCAAGCCCAAGGCGTTCCATGGAGTGAGATGTATCCGTAAATACATCTCGGACCATGTTGAACGGGAGGGTATCCGCGCGGCGGCGAGGGGGGTTCAGCTGCGGCCGCTTACCGACGGCCGGGTCCCTCGGCGGGCTCGGTGGTGGAGGGTTGCTCGAGCTCGAAAGCATTTGCTGTATACTATCCGCGGCTAGGTTTTGTGGAGAGAAGAGAGGATGTTGGAACGGTTGTGCGGAAAGACGATGGCGCGGGTGACCATCTTATACTCCCTCCGTCCCACGTAAATATCTTCACAGGCGGTTGGTACTTAATAATCTTCTGAGAAGATTTTTATCTCGGGCGGGTATTACTTACCAACCGTCTAAGATAATGCCCGATACTGTTCTTCAGTTTCCTTATCCCTTGCTTCTTTTTTATTTAGATTCCAATATAAATACTCAAACATGTTTAGATTCTACAAATTGTGTCCAAATTATATGATTCTTTCTTCTACATTTGTATAAAATTAACATCTACCACCTGAACAAAATATTTTAAAACTTGTATAGCTGACATTGTAATGTTTTGGTAAATATCAAATTAATTTCTACTCACATATTATTCACATTTATGTATCTCATAAAAAAAAGATCCTTCACTCAAATTTGTTTGTATGAACATATTTGTATCATTTATACATGTATGATTTTTGTTAATTTTTTTAAAAGCATTCCAACATGTCAAACTTCAAATTATCCATCATTCTAACTAAATGCTCATATACATACGAGGCATTCATAAAATTATGAACACACATTGATTCAAAAAAATTTAAAAAAATCTGAAAAAATTCATAGAGGTTGGTATGATGAGTAAAAATGTCCACTGAAAAAATAAATGAAAAAGGCATTATATTCATCAAGATAGAAAAATGAAAAGTATCATTTGTTGTATGTTTTTTATGTTCTGACCGATTTCAAAAGATTTATGAAGTGAAATTTAATGGTAATCTTTACTTATCAATAATATTACAAGAAAGTGGAATTTTTCCTTTTTAAAGGACCCACATTTAATCAAGAATATTAATTAAGAAGAAGTAAATGTCTTCACAGGTGGTTGGTACTTAATAACCTTCTGAGAAGATGTTTATCTCAGTCGGGTATTACTTACCAACTGTCTGAGATAATGCCCGATACTGTTGTTCGGTTTCCTTATCCCTTGCTTCTTTTTTATTTAGATTCCAATATAAATACTCAAACATGTTTAGATTCTGCAAATTGTGTCCAAATTATATGATTCTTTCTTCTACATTTGTATAAAATTAACATCTAACACCTGAACAAAAAATTTTAAAACTTGTATAGCTGACGATGTAATGTTTTGGTAAATATCAAATTGATTTCTACTCACATAATATTCACATTTGTGTATCTCGTAAAAAAAAGATCCTTCACTCTAATTTGTTTGTATGAACATATTTGTATCATTTATACATGTATGAATTTTGTTAATTTTTTTTAAAAACATTCCAACATGTCAAACTTCAAATTATCCATCATTCTAACTAAATGCTCATATATACATATGAGGCATTCATCAAATTATGAACACACATTGATTCCAAAAAATTTAAAAACATCTAAAAATATTCATAGAGGTTGGTATGATGAGTAAAAATGTCCACTGAAAAAATAAATGAAAAAGGCATTATATTCATCAAGATAGAAAAATGAAAAATATCATTTGTTGTATGCTTTTTATGTTCTGACCAATTTCAAAATATTTATGAAGTGAAATTTAATGGTAACCTTTACTTATCAATAATATTACAAGAAAGTGGAATTTTGCCTTTTTAGAGGACCCACATTTAATCAAGAATATTAATTAAGAAGAAGTAAATATCTTCACAGGCGGTTGGTACTTAATAACCTTATAAGAAGATGTTTATCTTTGACGGGTATTACTTACCAACCGCCTGAGATAATCTTCTTCTCAGACAAGTTTGAATTACCAACCGCCTAAGATAATTACCTTATGATACCCGAGTCTGAGGAACACGATGAACACACTACACATTCATTCATTCACACGGTTGAAGAACACACAAGATACTCATTCATTAACAATATTCAATCACACATCTCACAAAAGAACACAAGATACACAAGTAGTATTCAGTCACATAGATGAACAAAGATAGATTTCATTCATTAACAATATTGACAAAACAGAAGCAACTAAAAACAACAAAGAAAATCTAATTAAATCTTACTCCTACTCCTACTCCTCTTCCTCCTCCTCGTCCTCCGGCGCCGGTGCAATAGGGGCTGGTTGCACCGGCTGCACCGGTTGCACCGGTGGTGCAACCCCAAGGTTGCTAGCCGTCGCCTCCACCAGCCTTCTGCGGCCCTCAAGGCCAAGAACATGGGCCATCGTCGCGAACAGAATGTCGAGACGATCAGCCACCCCCGTGAGGGCGTAGAAGTAGTGGTCGATGGTACCCATTCCAGTATACTCTGGAAGGGTACCCAGCCCCAAGGCACTCATGGCACGAGACGTATTGTTGTACGCCTTTCGTGCCATGAGGAGGCACTGCTGGTTGTTGAACCTCTCGGGGGAGGTGCAACATAGTTTCTTGCAAGGTGGCTCCTTCGGAGGGCTTGGCGGCGGGAGGTCGGCCATAGTGGTGTTGGGTCGTCGGAGCGGAGGAAGACGAAGAAAAGAAGAGGATTCAAAGTGAGCGACGCGCTTGTGGAGAACTAACGGGTGATAGCGCGTCTTTAAGGCCGCGCGGAGTGGAAGATGGAGCAGTTGGTTTACCGCGCATTAAAAGGTCGCGCCTCGGGGAAAAGAAAGGCCGTGCACGGTCGTCGACACGTCTTCACAGGAGGTTGGTGAGGGTCTTTATGTAGGCGTTCATCAAATTATGAACACACATTGATTCAAAAAAATTTAAGAAAATCTGAGAAAATTCATAGAGGTTAGTATGATGAGTAAAAATGTCCACTAAAAAAATAAATGAAAAAAGCATTATATTCATCAAGGTAGAAAAACGAAAAATAGCATTTGTTGTATGTTTTTTATGTTCTGACAAATTTCAAATGATTTATGAAGTGAAATTTAATGGTAACTTACATATCAATAATATTACAAGAAAGTGGAAATTTGCCTTTTTAAAGGACCCACATTTAATCAAGAATATTAATTAAGAAGAAGTAAATATCTTCATAGACGGTTGGTACTTAATAACCGCCTGAGAAGATGTTTATCTCGGATGTTACTAACCAACTCCCTAAGATAATTTTATCTTCTCAGGCGGTTGGTAAGTAAAACCCGCCTGAGGTAACCATCTTCTCAGACGGTCGGTACTTAAAAATCCGCCTGAAAAAATTGGAGTTTATATATACCATCGGCAGCCAAGTGTTCGCCCTCGTCACTTCCAGGTAGGCCGCTGAGCTTCACTGTCGTCGCCGAGCTTCGCCCTAGTCACTTCTAGGTATGCCCTCATCGCTGAAAAAGAGTGTCTCTTCTCGCCTGCAGCTACCTCGCCTCGCCTCACCTCACCATCCAAATCCAAGTGCCACACTTTGCAATTCTTGATACTAGAAAAAGGCTGGAGGATTTGCTTTTTGTCCTTTGCTTGATCAGTTATAGGTCCGGAGCTAGGCGCTGCCTAGTAAACCTCAAGCGTGGTCACCACTCTGAATGAAGCTAGCCTATTTAGAATAAGAAGATAAAATTGCCATTGCTGGTGAGCAACTTTAACATGCTTGTCACCCTCGCAATGTATCGGAACCTTTTGGTCAGTCGCCTTAAACCCTAGAATGCCTTATCAAATCCTAGAATGCTTCCATCTTTTTCTTCATGCAACACTTCATGTAGATTTAATATGCCATTTATTAGATTTTTTGTCTTATTAGTTCTAGCATGGATAGCCCTAAGAAGATTGGTCCTGGTAGTAACAATAAAGAAGACAATATGGAGTTTACTGACTCCAGCAGTTCAGGCTCCTATCACAGTCCATCGGATCCTTTTCCGAATATAAAAATTAAAAAGACTTCAGTGGATCTAGACCCGGAATATGATCCTGCCGATGAGGTATGGATCACGAATCTTAACTTCAGCAGTTCAAGTTAATGTTGGTTGTCAAGTATACGAAGTCTTATAATTTTTTTCTACCTAGATTAATCGCGAAGACAATGAGGTGACATCGGCTCCTAAAACCGCAGAAGGTTCTCCAATGGATGAATCCTCAACTTCACTCAAGCGGAAACGAGGGCAACGAGGTCCCAATAAGGGTCCATTGGACCGCATCATGTACATAACAAGGGTTGATCCAGGTGGGCTTCCCCAAGAACCACTGGATTCAGTTACCAAGTACCGTAATGCATGCGGTTTTCTTGTTAGGGAGGTTGTGCCGATCACAACCGAGAATTGGAGGAAATTACCCGAGCAGACCAAGAATGAGTTGTGGGAAAGGATAAAGAAACAATTCAAGTTCCCGAAAGGCACAGAAGAAGCTGTAAAGAAAGCAACATTGGTCTCTTGCGGCAAGAAGTTTCGATGCTGGAAGAGTGAAATGAATGCTTATGTTAAGGCCGATAAGGTCCCTAGCCCGAGGAAGATGGGAAAAATCACACAAGCTCAATGGCAAGAGTTTGTTCGTCAATAGCACACCTGATGCTAAAGCTCTAAGTGCAACTAGGTCAGAGCTTGCAAAAAAGAACAAATACCATCATTGCTTGGGGTCTGTCGGATATGCCCCCAAAGTCCAGAAATGGAATAAGATATTAGACGAAATTACCAGTAAGGGCAATCCTCACACATTAGAAGGGTGCGATGAGCGAACTCAACGCTGGGTCTTTGCTCGGTCAGGTTTGACCAGCGAGGGCAAACTTGAAAAGCCCGACTCTCTGAATGAAGTAGAGGATAAAATGAAAGAAGTAATTGAAAAGCAACAAAAGGGTCTCTTCAAGCCGAAGAGGGAGAATGACCAACTTACCGCTATCTTAGGAAACCCTGAACACAGCGGACGGGTTCGAGCAGTCTCTTCTCAAATGTCTTGGCTAGATGGTTTCCGTAAAGATAAAGACACATATAGAAGATGTGAGAAGTTTAAGAAAACACTTGGTGAAGCGATTGCTCAAAAGGTCAAAGAAAATATGCAAGAAATAATGGAACAACTTAGACAATCAGGACAATTAGTGGCACCGAGTACAGTGATGGTTCCGGTGCAAAAGGAACAATTAGTATCTCCAACTGCCTATCCTAGCAGCGTTGGTTCCGTGCCAGGCTCAGGGTCAACCCATAATTTCCCTGTCGATGATATTGCTAACGACAAATCTTGTCGTCTTCTTGTCCTAATAGGCAGAGCAGGAAACAAAACCAAACAGGTTGCCACTGCTATGGCAAAGCCTGATCGTGACTTCAACGGGAATCCACTTCCGTTGTATTATGTTGTGGTGCAAGTTCTTCAGATCATTGATAATGATTATGAAGATTATGAAATAGACCACTGTAAGGATCGAATGCCCAAGAGGGGGGGGGGTGAATTGGGCTTCTTTTCAAAAATCTAAACAATAAAACTTAATTCCTAAAAGCCCAATTCCCTACGCAAACTATCTATGCATTGAGGTAAATGGCAACTTCGCGGAATATAAAATGCATAAACGTAAGGGAGAGGAAGAGGATGCAAACTCCCAAGGAGACACGAGGATTTATCCCGTGGTTCGGCAAGATCGTCAAGATCTTCCTACATCCATGTCGTGGCACCCACCAAAGGGTTTAGCCACACCCAAGTCACCGAGACGAGGGATCTCCACTATTCTTCTCCGTTTGCCAACCTTGGCAAGGTGGAGCTCAAGCCTTGTACAACTTCGACCCTCCAGGCTTCCACAAACGCCTTGGCAAGCTCCGGATGTCTCTCATAGTTACAAACACCAAAGGGGCACTCCCTTGAGGCTCTCACTATCCTAGAGATTCCACTCACCCAGAATGGAGGCACACAAGCTCTCTCTCTAGCTAGCTCTAGCCTATCTCTTGGTGTGTAGGTGGTCGAAAATGATGTAGAAGTGATGGCTCTTGGTCTTGAACGCTTGTGGATGTGTTGATAATGTCTGGTGATCAAGACTTATCGAAATGACAGGTTTAGGAGGTATTTATAGCCAGCATCCACGAAATAGCCGTTGGAAAAGTAGGCTGACAGAACTTTTCTGCGAACATCGGATGATCCGATGTCTCACCTTTAGTTATCATCGGTCAAGTTTACTTTAGCTGACGTCATTGTGTCAGATATGACCGTTGTTAGACCGATGTTGCACTTGTCTTCTCATCGGATGATCCGGTGGCTCCTCCTCCAGAATTGACTCAAACTTGATGCTTACTGGAGTGATTGACCGATGTGTATATTTCTGTACATCGGATGATCCGGTGCTGCACTTGGTCCAAGGATATTACAAACTATAATGATGGACCGATGTAGTTGAGCCCTTAACATCGGATGATCCAGTGAGTGCTTTGTTCTGAGGTCTTCTTCTTCTGCTGAACCAACTCGACCGATGTGTTGTTCTCTGGAAGCATTGGTTGATCTGGTCAGTTGATTTTGTTTGCTTTGAGTTATTTCTAAGTGATTCTTTTGTGTCTTGCTCGATTGACCTCTTAGACTCTTGTTGGAAATGTACTTCTGATAGTTGTCAAGCATTAAGTGTCATCAATTGTGGTTGAATGACTTTGACATAAGAGCTTTCACTTCTTGTCTTCATATCATTGATTTGATCTCATAAAGTGATTGTATATGGGTCTCCAATGACATATAGATTTCATTTGATTGAGTGATTATGGGGACCTTGCATTCACAAATTCATTAGTAAAATCCAATGGTTGTCATTAATCACAGAAACCGTATCTCATGGGGGCCTAGATGCTTTCAATCTCCCCCTTTTTGGTGATTGATGACAACACAATAATTTAAAGAACAATAGTAATGAATTTGATAGTACGAAGCTTAAGAGGATATGCAATGAATACAAGATTATTACACTTAAAATTTGAGCGCTCAATCAAAGAATAACTCAAGTGAATAAGTGATCATAAGATAGGCACCAAATAAGTTCAATCGATTAACAACTTAAGAGTACTCAATAAACACCAAATGAGTAGCAAAAAGTATCGAATTACAAAAGATGATATAGGTAAACTCCCCCTAAGGCTAGGACACTCCCCCTGAGACTAAGCTATCCTCCCCCTGAATCCTCTAACTCTTCTCCCCCTTTGGCATCAAGACACCAAAAAGGGATCCGAGTGCCTAAGGACCCTGAGTACTAGGCGCGATGACGAACTTGTCACCGTCGCTGTTGTCAGAGCTGCTGCCTGGAGTAGAGGTAGAAGGAGCTGTCGGAGCCGTAGGAGCCGTCGTTGGTGCCTGCTGGGCAGGAGCTGCTGGAACAGGGGCACTGACGACGGATGTCGGTGTCTGGTGGAACAGGGTTGAGGCCGGCAGTGGAGAGTGAATCGGTGCGCCGGGAGCCAGCAGTGGGGACATGCTGATAGAAGGAATCGGTGTAGTCAGCACTGGAGCGGCAGCTGAAGCAAGGACAGGTGGAGGTGGAGCAACTCCTGGCAGCTGCGACGGGAGGGCAATCCCGGTCTGGGTGTAGAGGTTGGTGATCAACCCCAGGATGCCCATCATCGCCTACTGCGTCTGCTGCTGCTGGTCGAGGGAGCGTTGGTGCATCTGGTCGATCAGCCCAGTCAGCCGGTCAGTGTCCTCACGCCTCTCACAGGCGATCTGGCGCTGCATCTCCTGCTGCTGCTACTGGAGCTCCAGAAGGCGTGCGGCCTGCTCCGCTCGGGCTTGCTCAGCTGCAAACCGGTCCAGGTGCTGCTGCTCAACCATCTGCTGCAGGAGCGAGGTGAGCTCTGACGGCTGAGATACCTATGCCTATGTGACGGGAGGTGGAGTAGCGGGTGGCACTGTAGAGCCTCCAGCCTCCGCGTCGTGCTGCCTGGGTGAGGGAGGAGGAGGGAAGTACTCCTCGACACTGTCATCCTTGTCGCTCTCGGACCATATGTGTTGCAGGTCCTCACCCTGTGCCTCTGCCTCAGCCAGCCTCTCATCCTCCTTCTCCAGATCAGACCAGTCCTCCTCAGATAGCCGAGCCCTGACCTAACACTCGACTGGACGGCCAAGGCGGCGGTCTCCAGGAGCTGGGGCACGGTAGTGACCGAACCGTGTGACACTCTCGTTAGTGAGACGGTCATGCACGGCGGACTCCTCAGGGACCATCATGTAGAGCAGGTAGCTGATCCAGTGTCCATACACGATCTGCCTCATCATGCCCACTCCGTCAATGATCACATCCTCCATCTCGCATATGAGGATGTCCACTATATCAAACTCCATCCCGTTCATGATGTAGAACAGGAGGATCTGCTGCAGGCTGGTGAACCCCTCTAAGTAACCGGACCTCGACAGGAGAGTGCGGCGCAAGGCAAGGTGCACTGTGCGCGCAGCAGGAGTCAACAGAGCCGGTACTCTCGGCTGGTCTGGAGAGAAAGTCGGTCCGAACAGAGAATGTATCTCCTCCAGTGTTGGTGCCACTCCTCCAGTGAGCGGCCTCCTCAGTGGGTCTGCCTGTTCGTATACCCTCTCATGCACGCAAGTGTCGTGCAGGTCCACTCCAAGCAGCTGTGCCAGTGTCTGCCTCGTCAAGTGATAGTGCTGGCCCATGAACATGAAGTAAATCGACCTGCGGCCCTCAGAGACGTATAGGGTAGCATAGAACACGCGTACCCAATCCTCCACATAAGCACTCCTCTCGTAGGACATCAACTGAACCAGCCCGCGATACCTCTCAAAGTATGGGCGAATCTCTGTCTCTGCAGCCAGGGCGAGCTGATCCCAATCCAGAAAGTTGTGCTGGAATAACTTGTGGCCGCGGC
The DNA here is from genome assembly GCA_036927565.1 of Tuctoria greenei. Lineage (NCBI taxonomy): Eukaryota > Viridiplantae > Streptophyta > Magnoliopsida > Poales > Poaceae > Tuctoria > Tuctoria greenei. The sequence goes on from JAYESD010000012.1 coordinate 76,721,540, forward strand.
GTTTGTAGGTCTCATAGAGTGACGCCTGTGTCACAGTCCAGAAGCGACTGTCCACAAGAGCCTCTCTGGGCTGCGGGTGCCACTCCTCAAGCAGCACACTCCATCCAAGTCTTCGGGGCTGCTTTGCCTTCATCTTCCGGTAATCTGTCAATCGAACACCTTCACCGACACAGACGGTGGTGTCCATCTCGTAGATGGCTCTCTGGGCCTCCCTGTCCTCATGATGATCAGCAGACGTCGGTCTCGGACGTGGTGCTGCCGCGGGATGCCCCCCACGGGTCTGGGCTGAGCGCCGGTGGACGAGTGGCTCTTCCGGCTCTTCTTCGGCCTCAGACTCATCGATCACTGGAGGCTGCCTCGGACGAGCCTCGCGGATCCTCAAAGATCCTCCTCGGCCACGCTCTCGCTCCTTGGTGGCGCGAGCGGCCGTCAACGCCTTTTTCTCCTCCTTGGATAGCTTCTACTTCTTTACGGCCGGCTCCGCAATGGCCTTGCCCTTGTTCTTCTTGTCACGAGCCATTGCGATGAGGTGCGACGATGTCAAGCGCGCGGAACACGACGATCGACGCGGCCGGAAACCCTAACGGCGAAGAGACACGACTGTTTTGGGGAAGGCACCACGGCGACGTGGAGAAGGTGGTGGTGTGGCTGCTGGGGAGGGCGTCGGCGGTGGTGGTGCACGGATGGCGGTCGGCGGAGGTGGTGCGGCGGTGACCGGAGGACGGCGGCGACCGGAGGGCGGCGGCGGCGACCGGAGACGGCAGTGGCGTGACGGCGGCGGTGGAAGGTGAGGTGCGGGCGACGGGATCGGGGAGAGAGAAGAGCGGGAGGCGAGACGCCGTTTAAATAGTGGGTCCCAAACCCTAGCCGAAACTTTAACACCGGATGGACCGACGTTGATCGTTAGAAGCATCAGTCGAATGGCACAGTAAGGGTATTCAAAAAGGTACCGTTGACATCGGATGGACCGACGTGCAAAGAAATAGCATCAGTCAAATGTCACAGTATGGGTATTCAAGAAGATACCGTTGGCATCGGATGGACCGACGTGGAAGGTAATATCATCGGTGGAATTCATCACAGTTCCAGAATTGTGAACACCGGATGAACCGATGTTTCTCCAAATGAACGCGTCGGTTGATTTGTGTTGCTGACTGAGCTGGCCCTTGGCTTTTGAAGACCAACTAATCCGATGATGGTCTGATCTAAGCATCGGATAATCCGATGACTACAAAACAGCAACATCCCATATATGTCCATTGACCAAACAAACAATCAATGAGAAACACCTGTCTTAGGACTTTTTGGGCAACCACTTACCCCTCAAAGATACTAATATGCCAATAACTTGGCTAGGCCTTAAAGCAAATGGAACACCGAGAAAAATAGGAGGAAATCATCCAAATAAAATGTAAGGCCCATGCTTTGTGAGCTAGAGTATGAAGACTTCTATCTCTTTAAAGCATGTTCCTCTAGGCATTAACGCACCTAACATTTTGTTCTTTCCACCACATATGAGTTGATATATTGCATTTCAAACAAGTCTCTTTCTCATGAGGTGGGTTCCCCTTTGTGACAATCTACCGTATGCAATGTCAAACATTTTATAATGCAAGAAATTACAAGTCTATATGGCAGGCATCATGCAAGGCATAAAATAAATCTATCTTGCCAAATTTGAACCTTTCAAAGGCTTCTTCAGGGAGAGCCACTCTCCAAGCCTTGGGAAAACCCAAAAGAACCTCCATCCCAAGCTAACCCTTGCTCACCCCTATCCTTTGAGAGTTAGGCAAGACCTATATGAGATGCATTCTTACATGACGTTCGTTGCATCTAGCACATTTAACTCACTTCTTAGCCTAGAAAAAGTTTTCTCATCAAGTGGTTTAGTGAAGATATCTGCCAATTGTTATTCAGACCTAACACCTCGCAATGAGATGTCTCCCTTAGCTTCATGGTCCCTCAAGAAATGATGGCGAATATCAATGTGTTTAGTGCGGGAGTCTTGAACAGGGTTTTTAGCTATCTTAACCGCACTTTCATTGTCACAAAGGAGAGGCACACAACCAAGTTTAATACCAAAGTCCAAAAGGGTTTGTTTCATATAAAGAATTTGGGCACAACATGCACCGGCCGCTATATATTCTGCTTCCGCAGTGGACAAGGCGACGGAATTTTGCTTCTTGCTAGACCAAGATACTAGGGAACGGCCAAGCAAGTGGCACCCACCGGAGGTACTCTTGCGATCCACACGGCATTCGGCAATGTCCGAATCCGAGTATCCCAAGAGGTGGAATTTTGCACCTTTAGGGTACCACAAGCCCATACTAGGGGTATGCTTAAGATACCTAAGTATCCTAAAGACCGCATTCCTATGCGATTCTTTAGGTGCCGCTTGAAAGCGAGCACACAAGCATACACTAAACATGATATCGGGCCTAGATGCGGTAAGATAAAGCAATGAGCCAATCATAGAACGGTAGTCAGATTGGTCAATAGGTTTACCGTCCTTATCCGCGTCGAGATGACAATTTGTTGCCATTGGAGTGCTTCTTGAGCTACAATTTCCCATCTCAAATTTCTTCAAGAGGTCCTTGGTGTACTTCTGTTGATAGATGAAGGTCCCCTCTTGAAGTTGCTTGATTTGAAATCCAAGGAAGAAGTTGAGCTCTCCAATCATTGACATCTCGAATTCCCTAGACATCATTTTGCCAAACTCATGGCTAAGAGCTTCGTTAGTTGAACCAAAAATAATATCATCAACATAAATTTGACAAATAAACAAATCTCCGTTGATGTCCTTTGTGAAGAGTGTGGTGTCCACCCTCCCGATCTTGAATCCTTGCATGGTCAAGAAATCCCGTAGTCGTTCATACCACGCCCTAGGTGCTTGCTTGAGCCCATAGAGCGCCTTGTGCAACCTATACACATGATTAGGATTCCTTGGATCTTCAAACCCGGGAGGTTGTTCAACATAAACAAGCTCGTTAATGTGACCATTAAGAAAGGCACTTTTAACATCCATTTGATAAAGTCTAATACTATGATGTGATGCAAAGGCAAGAAGTATACGGATGGCTTCTAGCCGGGCGACCGGGGCAAATGTCTCCCCAAAGTCTAGTCCTTCAACTTGCAAGAACCCCTTGGCCACAAGTCTTGCCTTGTTGCGGACCACAACGCCATTCTCGTCTTGTTTGTTGCGGTACACCCACTTTGTTCCGATGACGTTCTTGTCCTTGGGTCGCTCCTCCAACACCCAAACTTCATTACGGATGAAGTTGTTGAGTTCTTCTTGCATGGCCATCACCCAATTTGGGTCTTGGAGTGCTTTCTCAAAGTGAGTGGGTTCTACACACGAAAAAAACGAGTAGTGCTCACAAAATGAAGCGAAATGGTGATAACGTGTGCTTACACCCCTTGACGGACTTCCAATGATTTGGTCCATCGGATGCGCCTTGGAGATGCGTCCATGCCTCATAAGTGGTTGTGAAGCACTTGGCGAAGGTGATGCGTGTTTCTCCTCTTGTGGTTGGACTTCATCATGGACTTCTTCTTCTTCTTGATGTTGTTGTGCTTGTGAGTCTTGAGTCGGCAATGGATCATCCTTCTCTTCTTCGTCAACTTGAGGTGCCATAGAGGTGTTGTTGTTGGAACTTGAAGCTCCCCCTTGATCATGGCTCTCCTCAACTTCAGGCTTGATGTCTCCAATGGTCATGTTCTTCATGGCTTCTCGTAGAGGCTCATCATCTATTTCATCATGACCAAAACTCTCCTCTTGGGAGCCATTAGATTCATTAAATTGAACATCACAACTTTCCTCAACTAAACCAGAGGTTTGGTTGAATACTCGATATGCTTTTGAGTTTGATGCATAACCAAGAAATATACCAACATCACATCTTCTTTCAAACTTACCAAGCCTTTTCTTGCGGTAGATGTAGCACTTGCATCCAAAGACTCGAAAGTAGGAGATGTTGGGCTTTCTCCCAATGAGAAGCTCGTACGGGGTCTTTTGAAGTAGTCGATGGAGATAGACCCTATTTGCAGCATGGCACGCCGTGTTGATTGCTTCGGCCCAAAAATTCTCCGAAGTGCCGTAGTAATCAAGCATTGCTCTCGCAAGAGTGATGAGTGTCCTGTTCTTCCTTTCAACGACACCGTTTTGTTGAGGAGTGTATGTGGCCGAAAACTCATGTTTCACGCCTTCACGGTCACACCACTCCCCAATGTTGTAGTTTTTGAATTCGGTGCCGTTGTCACTCCGGACCTTGATGATGGGAAGTTGAAATTCCCTTTGAGCGCGGTTGGCGAAGGTCTTGAACACTTCCGGAGTTTCACTCTTGTCACCTAGAAATAGAGTCCAAGCATAGCGAGAGTAGTCATCAACTATAACAAGACAATAGAGGTTACCGCCAAGGCTTTGATATGTGGACGGTCCGAAGAGGTCCATGTGGAGTAGCAAAGTGGCTTGGAGGTTGACACCATTGTCTTCATTGGATGGTGTGAAGCAACTTGCTTCCCGGCTTGACAAGCACTACAAAGCTTGTTCTTCTCAAAAGTGACATCCTTCACGTCGGTCACCATCCCAAGCTTGAATGACTTCTTGAGTTTGCTCATCCCAATGTGCGCTATGCGTCGGTGCCATAGCCAACCCAATCTTGTCTTAGTGAAGAGACAAGTGGTCAAGCTAGCATTCTTGTTGGAGAAGTCTACTAGGTAGAGATGTCCATGCCGAAATCCTTTGAAGACTATGTCTTGGCTTGTTTCACTACTCACAACAACATCATTTTTGCTAAATGTGCATGTTAGTCCAAGATCACATAGTTGTGCAATGGAAAGTAAATTAAAACTAAGTGACTTGACATACAAGACATTGGAAATGGATAAATCATTTGAAATAGCAATTTTACCTAACCCAATTACCTTTCCCTTAGAGTTATCACCAAAGGTGACTTGTTCATGATTGCCGGGGTTTTCTATGGTGGTGAACATACCATCATTGCCGGTCATATGTTGGGTGCACCCGCTATCGAGTACCCAATGCTTTCCTCCGGCTTTGTAGTTCACCTACACACATGAATTCAATTTTTAACTTTAGGCACCCAAGCCAACTTAGGTCCTTGTATGTGTGATACAAGTGTCTTTGGGACCCATAGTTGCTTGGGGAGCTTCCCCTTCATGCCCTTCATGTCCTTGCCAATGAACCTAGCCTTCACCTTGCCATCTACTTTACTCAAGAGATAATAACGATCATTGAAAGTAGATTTGTAATTAATGGGCAACTTGGGAGAGGGTCGGTTAGGAAGAGGACACTCCCTTGTGTGGTGACCGGTGACCTCACAATGTTGGCAATAAGAACCAACTTCCTTGATGAAGCTTGTTCTAAGCTCCGGTGAGGGCACCTTTCCTTTGTTAGGCACCGGGAAGGATCCAAGTCCTCTCTTGTTGAAGGCCTTTGCTTGTTAGAAGAGGATTTCCTTGTGTTTGACTTCCCCTTTTGAAAGTCTAGCCACACTAGTGCAGAGACTCTCAATTTCTTCCAACAAGTCCTTCTCCCTAGCATTTGCTTTCACAGGCAAAGACTTGTTCAAGGCATTAGTGACATGATAAGTAATGGATATTCTATCATTAAGAGTTTGCTTCTTTATATTTTTCAACTCTTGATCAAGCACGTCATGAGTAAGGTTAAGTGTTTGATGTTCTTCTACTAACTTGTTGTGCTCTTCCAAGAGTGTTTGGTGTGCTAAGTTAAGCTCATGATTATCTATCTTGATTTTAGCCTTTTCTTCCTCAATTTGCTTGACATGAGATTTGAGCGTGTCATGCTCTTTGAGTATGCTTTCATACTTGTCAAGCAAATCATGGTTAGCACTCTCAAGTCTAGCATGAGTTTCTTCAAGAGCTTTAACCTTACTCTTTTCCCTCTTAATGATAGCATGATATTCATTTATCAAAGAAGTTAAATCATCGGGGGAAAGCTCATCATCGCTATAGTCGTCACATACCTTGGTGTTACCTTTCGCCATGAGGCACATGGGCGGTGGATGAAGAGGTGAGTCATCATTGTTGGCAATGGCGAGGCCGGCCAAACTTTCTTCTTCCACTTCACTCTCTTCATCACTTGTTTCTTCGTCGGTGACCCATTCATTTGCCTCACACATGAACACCTTTTGTGGGCCATTTCTCTTCTTTGGGAAGAGTCTTGCCTTCTTTCCCTTGTCATGTTTCTTCTTCCCAAAGGCTCTTGGTTTGGGTTTGGCCTCTTCTTCATCATCATCACTTTCTTCAAGCTTGCGATGCTTGCTCTTGTAGTTCTCTCTTCTTTTGTCCGGTTTTGGACAATCATAGGAGATGTGGCCTTGATCACCACAATTGTAGCAAGTCTTGTGATCATCTCTCCTTGGTAGAAACGCTTTCTTCTTGGGATCAAAGGTGTATCCCTTCTTGGTAATCTTGGAGTTCAAGCGTGAGAATTTCTCATCATCAATGCAAGCTCATCATCATCTTCTTCACTTGATACTTGCTCTTCTTCACTTGAACTAGGCTCAACCACCTTCTTCTTCTTGAGGCTTGTTTTCTTGGTGGAGGCCTTTAGAGCAATTGTTTTTGAGGATGATTGCTCCATCATCCCAAGCACACTCATATCATGAGCGTGAATTTCTCCAATGAGCTCCGAAACTTCAATGTGGTCAAGAGACTCTTTTTGGAGCATGGAGTTCATGATGTTGTACTTTGGCTTGGGAAGGAGCATGAGGATCTTGCGGTTGATGAGTCCCTTGCCAAGAGAAGCAATGTCAAGAGCATTAATTTCTTTAATAAGTACATTCAAGCGAGAGAACATCTCATTAACATTTTCATGAGGTAGCATCTTAAATTCATCATATTTTGCTTTAAGCATGTGATATTTAAGTTCTTTCACACAAGAAGAACCCTCATGAATTTCTATCAAGCAAGCCCAAATTTCACATGCCTTTTCTTTGCTAGCAATCCTAGAAAAAACATCTTGACTAATGCACTCATAGATTGCATTCCTAGCTTTAGCATCCCATTTAATTTGATCACCAACATAGTTGTGTTCTCCAAACCCCGCGTGGGTCGCTTCCCATACTTCGGGAGCAATAGCCTCTAGATAAGCGCGCATGCGTGCTTTCCAATAGGCAAAGTTCTTGCCCTCAAAGATAGGAACCGAACCCCCAACCTTGGCCATTTTAGCTCTCTAGCGGTGAAGCTAGAATGATCCTATGAGCAACCTTGCTCTGATACCAATTGTAAGGATCGAATGCCCAAGAGGGGGGGGGGTGAATTGGCTTCTTTTCAAAAATCTAAACAATAAAACTTAATTCCTAAAAGCCCAATTCCCTACGCAAACTATCTATGCATTGAGGTAAATAGCAACTTCGCGGAATATAAAATGCATAAACGTAAGGGAGAGGAAGAGGATGCAAACTCCCGAGGAGACACGAGGATTTATCCCGTGGTTCGGCAAGATCGTCAAGATCTTCCTACATCCACGTTGTGGCACCCACCAAAGGGTTTAGCCACACCCAAGTCACTGAGACGAGGGATCTCCACTATTTTTCTCCGTTTGCCAACCTTGGCAAGGTGGAGCTCAAGCCTTGTATAACTTCGACCCTCCGGGCTTCCACAAACGCCTTGGAAAGCTCCGGAAGTCTCTCACAGTTACAAACACCAAAGGGGCACTCCCTTGAGGCTCTCACTATCCTAGAGATTCCACTCACCCAGAATGGAGGCACACAAGCTCTCTCTCTAGCTAGCTCTAGCCTATCTCTTGGTGTGTAGGTGGTCGAAAATGATGTAGAAGTGATGGCTCTTGGTATTGAACGCTTGTGGATGTGTTGATAATGTCTGGTGATCAAGACTTATCGAAATGACAGGTTTAGGGGGTATTTATAGCCAGCCTCCACGAAATAGCCTTTGGAAAAGTAGGCTGACAGAACTTTTCTACGAACATCGGATGATCCGATGTCTCCCCTTTAGTTATTATCAGTCAAGTTTACTTTAGCTGACGTCATTGTGTCAGATATGTCCGTTGTTAGACCGATGTTGCACTTGTCTTCTCATCGGATGATCCGGTGGCTCCTCCTCCAGAATTGACTCAAACTTGATGCTTACTGGAGTGATTGACCGATGTGTATATTTCTGTACATTGGATGATCTGGTGCTACACTTGGTCCAAGGATATTACAAACTGTACTGATGGACCGATGTAGCTGAGCCCTTAACATCGGATGATCCGGTGAGTGCTTTGTTCTGAGGTCTTCTTCTTCTGCTGAACCAACTCGACCGATGTGTTGTTCTCTGGAAGCATCGGTTGATCCGGTGAGTTGATTTTGTTTGCTTCGAGTTGTTTCTAAGTGATTATTTTGTATCTTGCTCGACTAACCTCTTAGACTCTTGTTGGAAATGTACTTCTGATAGTTGTCAAGCATTAAGTGTCATCAATTGTGGTTGAATGACTTTGACATAAGAGCTTTCACTTCTTGTCTTCATATCATTGATTTGATCTCATAAAGTGATTGTATATGGGTCTCCAATGACATATAGATTTCATTTGGTTGAGTGATTATGGGGACCTTGCATTCACAAATTCATTAGTAAAATCCAATGGTTGTCATTAATCATCGAAACCATACCTCATGGGGGCCTAGATGCTTTCAACCACGTCACACCTGAGGGGATCGCGACTCTGGGGCAGGCTGTCAACAAATTAATCCTTTGGCACCAACGCGATATCGTGTTGGATGATGAGCCAATTTCTAGTCCCGTCTCATCTCTAAATACTGCAACCCCATCTTCTAAGGCAAAAGTGCATGAAGATCCAATCCCAGTCCAGGAAGATCCACTCCCCCTAGCAAGGATGATATCCAAGAGCAACAAGTTGGACAACAGCTTCGAGTAGTACCAGAGCAAGATGTTGCTAGTAAAGAGCAACCAGTTGAGCAACAGCTTGAAGTAGTACTAGAGCCAACTGCTAGGAGTAAAGAGCAATCAATTGAACAACAAGTTCAACAACAAGCCAGTGTCCAACTTCCGACGACAACTCCTCGATCATCAGTGCCTACTGAAGTTACCTCATACAAAAGTAAGAAACCTTCATCAGAAGTGTCAAAATATTTGGAAACTATGAAGGAAAATATTATAAAATCGAGTGCATCTCGTTCTTCTCATGAGCCATCATTAGGACATATCGAGGAGTGGGAAGAAGACGGTGTCATGTATAATCGGCGGACGACTTTAGTTAAACCAGGAGTTCCAATATACAAGCTTGAGGATGTTCCTCCTGAATTTAAGAATGGGAAGCTGTTCATGACATCCGTACAACTTAGCAAACAACCCGTCCAGCTCAGAAGAATGCATGAGTGGTACATCCTTGCCAACACAAAATATGGTCTTAATTGCATCACATTTCGTATTCCAAAAGAAGCATTCTGGAGCATTGGAGTGGATAGACGAGTCATTTTATTTGAAGAGCTGCATGCCCTTTTCCATCGGGGCATGCTCGAAATCAACCTGCTGCTCGTCTAGTGCTTGTAAGTGCTCTAATATTTTGTATTTGCTTTTCTTACTACACGCATACGCATTTCATGAGATTATAACAATTCTGGACTTCTTCAATAGGATGCAATACATGGATAATGAAAAGTTGGAGCGCAAGACAGGTATCCTTGACCCTACTAGGATTGCAAAGGTGCAATTCGACGTCCAGGCGGATCGAGACTCAACACAGTTCAAACACATGAAAAAAAAAAGATTTTGAAAAAGCAATCGCAAAACTTAAGAAGGATAAAAGGACAGAAGTTGCAGCTTACATAGGACATGCGATGTTTAACTTTGTTAGAGACGGCAAGGACCTCGTAAAGGCTCCGTACCACTTCGAGTAAGTTTGACACATGACATTGAAATAGCAATTATTGCTAATTGTTAACACGTGTGTTTGTATGTTTGTAGTAATCACTACATAATGATCTTCATCAAGCCAACGCAGGGAATGGCAACAGTCTTGGACTCGGCCGATTTCTCACCAGATCATTACAAAGATTTCCTTTCCATTTTGAAATTGAACGTTTATTCAATAATTTTAATTTACGCACATTTAGAATGTGTTGACAAGTTTTATATGACATTTCTTGTATTACAGCGCTTGGTGGTTTTACGCGGAACGGCTTGGCGGTGAGAGACCTTCCAATACGAATGCATTGGACATTAAAACGTATTATGCTTATCTGAAGCATCCTGCTGGGAGTGTCTTATGCGGGTATTATGTATGCGAGCATCTTCGGACCGCCGGCATATATAGAGTGAATCATGAGGATGTAAGTTATCCTTAATGTTGATACCTTATTTTCTTACTTTTGTGTTTCATTTTCATTGTAACTAGCATAGTTTAATACTTATATTCTCTGCTATTTAATATTACCAGAAACATTATTTTAATATTTTGATTCCAACTTCAAAATTCAATTGCTCATAGTTTGATTCCAAATAAATTCCTGTATACTCTCACTTTGATCTATACTTTGAGATTGTTCAAACCAATACATTCTGAACCTTGTTATGTGTTATATTGCAGCACACGAAGAATCTGAACGAAGAATGGCCGGTTTGTAGATGTATTCCTAGTGGAGGAGCCGACAGGATTGCTGCTGAACTCTGTCAATTCATTCATCACGAAATTTTGCACAAAAGAGGGGAGTTCTTTGATGAGGATGGTGCAGCAGCTGATGTGCCAGAACTTTGCGACTATGCCAATAGAAACAGTTTTTAGTGAAAACTTGTAAACTTTGAGATGAATTGTATCTGTAACTTGTACATATGTATATTGTTTTAGTGAAATTGACTTCTGTGATGATAATATTGTTGACTTTTGTTCTGTGATGATATTATTGATTTTTGTTCTGTGATTATATTGAATGGACCTGGAAATTAGAAATAACAGCAGTAGTACTGCATAGGTTATACCTTATTATAGGCGGTTATTAACCAACGGCTAGGCATGTCTATGAAAAACAATTATCAAAGACGGCTAGATACAAGTAAAGAACCATCTGTGATAACCTATTTATCTCAGGCGGTTACTGTTACGGTAGAAACCGGCTACGGTAAAAGGTCTTCACAGAGGAACAATGACATTGAGTTCATTAACATAAAACAATACTACTACAAAACATGAAAAACAACATCACGAAACAAGAAAACCAACATCACAGACCCTTTCTTCCTCGCGCCGAGGGCACGCGCGCGGCGCCGCCGTGGCAGGGCTCGCCGAGCCCAGAGATCTCGCCGCTGGCCTTTCCAGTGCGCCAAGTAAGTGACGAGCCGCACGAGGTCTGCGGAGAAGTTAAGAAGCCGTGGTGCAGGGACACGTGCACGACGTTCCACATGGATACAAGAGAGGGACTGAAATCCCCTGCAGTGCTGCAGGTGCATTAGAAGTCACTGACATGTGGGTCCCATAGAGCATAGGGCCCACATATCAGTGACCTCTAATGCACCTGCAGTACTGCAGGGGATTCGGTTCCACAAGAGAGACGGAAGGATCTCTGAAGATCGTCTTCCACAGTGGTTTAATTGTGTCGCACGAGGTCTGCAAAGAGTTCAATGTGCGGGAAACGAACCGCTCCCTCGTCTACTCCGCACAGACCATATATAAGACCATCCGCAGCATTTTCCTCTAAAACTTACTCTATCTCTCTAAACTTTCAGTATATCCTCTATACTTCCAGCATTTGTCTCTAGATACTTACTCTATACTTCTAGTAATTTACTCTATATTTACAGTCCAGTAAGCTTTTCAGTGAACCACTGCGGATGGTCTAAGGCGCGTCGTCGGTTATGTACAAGCACAAAACTTTTGCACTCCTTTCTTCTTCTTCCATCGTTCCACCTCCTAGCCCGGCGCTGACGAACCACCACAGCCATGGCCAACCTTCCGCCTCCAAGCCCGCCGAGGCAGCCACCCTGCAAGCGGATATGCTGCAGCTCCCCCGAGAGGGTGAACGACGACCAGCGCCTCATTATGGTGCGAGAGGTATACAACAGTACGTCTCGGGCCTTGGACGCCTTGGGTCTTGGTACCCTTTACGAGTTTCCGGGAATGGATACCACCGGCCGCTACCTCTACGCCCTCACGGGTGTGGCCGATCGCCTGGACATCTTGTCCGGGACGATGGCTAGGAGCTCGGCGCCGAGGGCCGTAGTGCCCTGGTGGCGGCGACAGAGAGGAACTTCCGTCGCGGTGGGGTTCCACCGCCGGTGCAGCCGGAGCCACCGGTGCAGCCAGAGCAATCGTCTCAGCCAGAGCAGCCAGCCCACTCTCCTGCTGCATCGTCGTCAGAGGAGGAGGAGGAGGACGAGGACGACGACGATGACGACGACGATGATGATGACGACAACGACGATGATGATGACGACGACGACGATGATGACGACAGCGACGATGACGGCGACCACCACCACCACGACGACGACGATGTGGATGAGGAGGACCGCTTGTCGTGGTTTGAGAAGTTGGGGGAGAGGGCGGAGGAGGCGGGGCCGGCATAGTAGTTTTAGGAGTTCTTGTACATATTTCTTTTGTAGTTTTAGGAGTTCTTGTACATGTTTAGCTTCAATTCTGTTCTTGTACATATTTCTTGTGTTTTGTAATATATATGTGTTCATTCGTGTCAATGAATATTGGTGTGTTAGAATTTCTGGATTTCAATCAAGTGAATGTGCTCTAAGTTTAGTGAGGGGTTAATTTGTCACAAGTGAACCGAGCAAATTGGACAAAAACAAAAGATCTTAGGGTTTGAAGCTCGTCTCGATTTGTAATTGCAAAGCTAAAGCAGACAAACAATGACTTTAAGCGCGTCTCGCATCGCTTTGTGATCGATGGACATCCGATCTGTCGCCCATCGTTGTCTCCTATTTGGGTTTCTTACGTAGTGTAATTGGTTGATCATGTTTGCGGTCCGTGCATGTTAGACATAGCTAAAATTAAAACACCTCGGATCTCGTTCATGTTTAACAACACTAACATGCATGCATATATATATACCTCAAAAAGTACATGATGATCGTTCAACAAAAAGAGAAAACACACGTATAACATCATGAGACATGATCGTGGATCGAGGTCGCACATGCATGTTGAACATAGAACAGGAATAGTATTAGACAACAGACAGAGAAGAAAAGAACATATGGAACAGGTGCGAAGGATTAGTCCCACCACGGAAAGTTGAGGTCGGTGCACCGACGTTATAAGGCATGGCGCACAGTTGCAGTTAAAAATCCGAATGAAAGTAATGCGTGCAGGACTAGGCCCATGTTCGCTGCAAGGCATCCCCTGGCACGGACGCGCGGTCACAAAGTTGGCTTAGGCGTGTACGGACGGATTTTTTTATATAACGAAAAAATTGTTTTTCTCCGCGTGTAAATTTACTCCTAATGGGACGCGTCGAGCCGTTGGGACCGAGAGGATGCAAACTGCGGTTTCGAGGAAACCGGGGCCACTGACCGGTTCATAACTAAGGGCGGTTTCCTCTAGCGTCCGATCGTCTCGACACGCCCGCTTAGACGACGACCCGCTATAAAGGATCACCGTCCTCTTGCTTCTCCGCCGCACCACTTCTTAGATCCTAGCCTCTGAACTTCTCCCCACGCCACAGTCGACCACCTCTCGCTCTTTCTCTGCACCTCCGCCGCCACACAAATGGGTAGCCCCGCGCCGAAGCGCTCTAGGCCATCGACGTCCTCAGAACCTCCTTCTCCGTTTCCATCGCCGTCGGCAATGCCGCTGGAACTGATGGCGGCACCCGCATCTTCGCTCGCGGTGCTTGCACTTCCTCATCCCGGTTGGGTTGAGCAGACTCTCAGACTCCTCACCAACCACATCGACGAACTCGATCGGCGCCTTAAGGTGGCCACCGACGCCAAGTCCGCCGCCGCTCAAAGCGCACTAGCGCTTAACGCAGTGGCGCGGAAGGTCTTTTCCGACACAGATCGCTCGTGTCACCATCTGGGTCTTGGGACCCTTTACCTCCACACGAGCATGGACACCACGGGCCACTACTGCTACGGCTTGATGACTGTGGCCGGTCATCTCGACGCCCTCCACGAGACGATCGCGGAGGTTGCTGGGGTAGAGGGCCTCCTGAAGATTAAGCATCGCGTCGCCGGGAAGCTTCGGACTGTGATGGAGGTTGAGGAGTATGAGGCGGCTTGGGCAGCGGTGGTAGCGGAGGAGGAGGAGCAGGAGGTGTCTCTTGAGGCGGAGGTGGACGCGGCTATGGAGGTGGCGGCAGTGGCAGAGGAGGAGCAGGAGGAGGCGGCAGCGGCGGCGGAGGCGGCAGCAGCGGCGGCAGTGGCGAAGGAGGAGGAGGAGGAGGCACCGGCGGAGGAGGCGGCAGCGACGGAGGAGGAGGACGTGGTTTTCTCCCAGTAGATTAGTATTAGGAGTAGTTTATCTATTTCGTGATCTCTGAGTAGAGTAGTATTAGGTGTAGTTTATCTTATTCTTGATGTCTACTACGTGTTTTCCTATTACTTGTTTGTTAATGAAATATATCTTTATGTTCATGAACAATGTGTTCTATATATGCAGTATCGAAAAACTTCTTTTATTGAAAACATCTCCTATATGTTTGTAACTTGGGACCGTCTATATTTCTTGTGGCTGAATGAATGAAATGCGGTAAACATTATCCTTACAAGTAATAGAACTAACAACAGACATGATGCATAATTAACTTGATTAGAAAATTACGTCATCTAAATTGCTACCTAGTTCATCGCCTGATGCAACGGGTGCATGAAAAGTACTTTATCCGTTGTAACTAATATCCGATGACATTGTTGATATATATATCGTATGTACCTGTGATACTCGTATCACAGGCGGCTTTGGATCGACGGCCTGAAGATTAGACACCACAGGGGAAAATGTTTTTTTGTAGTAGTAGTATATACTCTGTATATGTTATCATTTCATTGCGACGAATGTTATATATAAAATGTTGATTGTTTACCTTTTACTAGACCATGGATTTGCCGTCCTCCTTTTGTGGACTTGGGTGTTCTATATTTGCATGTCATTTGCATTAGCACAATGATACATTTGGCGATTCATATTTTTGTTCGTATTTTTTTTGGAATGTCCCACTACCACATGACTGCTTTTACATCTCCATGGAAACAAAGATGAACGGCAGGTAGCGGTCCCTTGAAAAAAATTTCGTTCTTCTTGGCGCGCACAATTGAGATTTTAACAATTGAAACTTCCCTCCGTGCACCCAAAATTCCAGTCCCGCCCATTTGTAGCTAGCCACGATGAATATAAATGTGCGTCTCCCTCTAATCCCGCAGTGGCTTTCGTTCCCGGCACACATGTTCTCCTCTTAGTGTTGTATTCCAAACTTGCATTCCTAAGAAATTCCCGTGTGAGTGGTGGTGGTGACTGTGGGTACAACGTCGAGCGACCAAGTTTGACGGGCTCTACCGAACCTCTTCGTCCCCGACCCCGCCCTGCGACATCCCGGACTCCAGTTTCTTGCTACGTAAGTTATACACGATCCATGTTGTCTTTTTATAGAGCTACTCCCTCCTTATCGCTTTAGTTGTCGTCCCAACAGCTGCAGCCAGTTCATTCCTAGTTGTCGTCCCAACTCCTTATATGCTCTTATGTTTCATGAATATCTAGTATAAAATCTGATTAATGGTGCAATCGTGCAATCAACTAACCTCAAACGTTAGATCTGCATCCTACAGTCGATTCATCTTTTTATTTTACCCTAGCATCTGATTGCATTCTACTTTTTTCCATATATAAAATACACTACACCTCTGCCCCGAAATAAATGTCGCTCCGACATTTTATGGTAGTGTATTTCTAGTACATTTCCATGCCAGGAAAGATAACTATTAAAACCGCATGTACTATGTAATTTCTTGATTTAGAAGTAAATGACGCCAGGGTTATCTTATCAACCACTCCCAATTTTGTACTCTCATTTCTGTGTTCCAAACTTGTATTCCTAAGATTTTCAGTTCCCACAGTTTATACACGTTTTTCTTGTTTTTCTTTCTTGGATTAACCTTTTTCTTCCTACTCCTTCATTTCTAATTCCTCCGTTCAAAACAAACATTTTCAGTTCATAGCAACCACACTGCCCGATCTAAAATACATATCCTCATGTAATCTCACGTTATCACTGTTACTTACTATATATACTCTTTACTTTAGGAACAAGACACCAAACTGTCATGTCGTCTACAAGTAATCGTGATGGGCAACAAGCACCTGGTATAACTATAAATGTGTTTACTATCAAAATACACATATTTATAACACGTTAATTCCTTTGCATCGTATGCAGAGAATATTGCAGCACCTGATGCTCAGGAACCCCGAGATTTGTCATCCCATGCTGGTACTACGAGTATAAATATGTGCCGGGCTCTACTAAATATTTTAGCATTGCGATTGTAGTTTCCTAGTCCCAGTTAACAGTTAATCAGTATATGTGATGGCGTGATTTATTGATGCCTACATATGCACGATGGGCTCTCTCGCCGCCGGCCACTCTGGCACTGGCGACCACACCCTGCTGCTGCTCACTTCAGTGTCCTCCTCGACGCGTCTCCCTCCACGATCGCCACGTCCCATCCTTCGCGTGTCATGATGACCCCGCCGCCCGCAAACCCCTGTTGCTGCCGGTCACTCCAGCACCGGCCGGCGCCCACGCCCTGCTGGTGAATATATGTGATGGCGTGATTTATTGATGCCTACACGCGCACGCTGGGCTCTCTCGCTGCCACCACTCCAGCACCAGCGACCACGCCCTGCTGCTGCTCACTTCAGTGTCCTCAGAAACGTGTCTCCCTCGACCATCACCACGTCCCATCCTTTGCGTGTCAAGATGACCCCGCCGCCCGCAAACCCATGTCGCCGCCGGTCACTCCGGCACCGGCCGGCGCCCACGCCCTGCTGGTGGTCACTTCACTGTCCTCCCCGACGCATCTCCCTCCATCTCCACGTCCCATCGTTCGCGTGCCATGATGACCCCGCCGCTCGCAAACCCCTGGCCATTACGGCGTACCTACATGCTATGCCCCATATGACATGGCATACCCTGGAAAAAATAGTCCAATATCATTAATCCCTGTCCACTAAGAAATGTTAGTATCATATAGTTTAGAGATGCATGTACATGAGGGTTCATTGCTGCTTATATGATCTCAATTCTGTTTTTTACACTGCCAAATGCGTTGCTGATGTCTGGTAATTAACGCAAGATTATATTCATGTATCCGTTCTAGTAGCACTTTAGGGCGAGATGCTAACATGCAGAGCAAAATATCAGTATGCAATCCACCTAAATTTAATTCCTAGATCCGCCACACTGTCCTCCTAGCCTCGAGACTTGCTCCGGGGTGATATCAATGGACGCAGATCACCTGACTTATACGTTTTTACTGCACGCGATGCAGTAAAGATCCAATGGAATCACACTGTTGGATCTTTACTGCATTGCCTGCAGTAAAAACGTAAGTCACGTGAGATCACCGGTGTGATCAGGACGTCGATCCTCTGACTTAAATGTGGTCACTGCACTGCCGACCGAACCCTAGATTTGTTAAACGTCGCAAGCTGCCCGCCTCATCTGTCTTGCATCCTCTACCTGCTAATACCGCTGACGTCCATGACTTGCCCTACCACCAATTTGCCTCGAGGCTCCTGCTGATGTCGGTCAGACCGAACCGGCAGTACTGCAGAGGATGAGAACCCGCGAACCCTCTCTTTCTCTAGCATCGCCAGCTACTGTCTTGCCGGCTTCGCAACTGGACTGAAAATCCCCTGCAGTACTACGGGTGCTGTAGCACCACTGACTATTGCCTGATGCCTGATCGTAGGGTATGAAGAGCAACAAAGAAGTCAACAAGTCGATGCATCGCCCAATATGGAGCAAAATGTTGTTGCGACGCGGTGTTCCCACGCTCGTATTTGCCGCACTCGTCCTGAAGATGGTAAAACATCAAACTTCTTCTTCATTCACACTATTTGTACATGATACTAGGCCTGGTTAGTTGCTAATTTGCTTTAAACGTTTACCGTTTAAATGACACTAATAGAAGGAAAGAAGTTTGGAAGAGGGGTTGCTAAAGGACTTAAGGTTGCTAAATTGCGCTATCTAGCATCTGCAAATAGAACGAATGATCAGAATCGGAAGCTACAAATTCAGTGGTCCGATAGGTTGGGTGCTGCGGTTGGTCCTAATCAGCGGCACTTTGTCAATAATGTGGTTATTACAACAAAAAAATGCACCCCTCGCTGGTGTAAGGAAGTGGGCAGAGGTTGGCGATACTTCGAAGAGCGATATAGTGAGAGACATTCTGGTTAGTGTTGTGACACCCCACATAAGTATTTTTTTCTAGCGACCTCCATTTTGTACGTTTATAACGGTGTGATATACAATGTACAGAATGCCTGGGACTTGGAGGACATAGATGATACCAGAAGAAAAATATTGAAGATTGCTGGTGAGCGCTACAAGTGGTGGCGATCAACATTGCATGCCACCTATAAGAAGTATTCGACCGATGAGGAACGTATACAAAACAAGCTTGGTGACATAGCAGATTCCGATTGGTTGGCGCTTATGGACTATTTTGGGTCCGAGCGATTCAAGGTCAGCTAGCTTTCTAATACCTTCATATCCTACAAAAACTATTTGATAACACCCATTCGTGAAATTAATTCTTAAAATTGCAGTCAATAAGCAGAACCAATTCACAAAATCGAAGTACTCAAAAGACAAAACACTTGCTTGGCTCGAAATCCTACGCCCAACTTAGTTACGAGAAGGTATGAAAAGTAAATCATGCTTTTACTTTGCACTGCAATCATTCAATCAAATTTTACTTGTATTTGATGTAGCGAGACCCAAAGACCGGAAAAGAACCCGATGACATAGAACTGTGGGAGGCAAGCCATGTGAAGAACAGTCAATGGGCAAATGAGCAGGCAGAAGCTGTACATGTGAGAAACACTTCAAACAGTCCCCATTTAAATAAATATTTGCAATGTACATGTGACTTTTCTTTTTGTATATAGACCCAGGCACGTGCCCAAATCAACGTCAAGGAAGCTGAGCTGGGAGTCCCAATCCTAGATGAGGAAAGAAACAATATCTTCCAGCTTACTTATATATCCGCAACCGGTTCTGGGGGATCATAGTTTCGGGGGCGTGGTTATATCGCTAAACCTAATGTTTCTGAAAAACTGCGTATCCAGATGTCTCACCAGCTCGGCCAGCAAGTTCGATCCTTGCAAAATAGAAATGAAGACCTTAGCTCTCAGGTGCAAGAGTTGGAAGGAAGAAATGATTATATGACCTCCCAGATGGATGGCTTCGTCCAAGCAAATGAACAACCCAACTAGGAAGCCCAGGCTTTACATGATTAGATGGCAGCCAATTCTGCACGGCAAGAAAAGGAGCTAGCAGACATGCGCAGAATGATGGAGAGCTTGCAAAATCAACAACGGCTAGCAGCAACTCCACAAAAGGCTTCTGCTCGCACCAAGTCGAAGTTGGATGTAAAAGAAACTATTCCTAATACTACAACTCGTCGCGGTGCTATTTTAATGGGTACAATGTTGCAACCTGAAAAAACTGTAAATAACATCATCTCGCAATGACGCAAGGGTCCTTGAGCGTTGCATCAATTGTTGGATGTTTGTTGTTAAGTCGACAGACGTATCATGTGCGAATAAATTGATTCTGTTGCCACTAATTTTCAAACCTGGTGCATTAGGATTCTAGTGCCGCTAATTATAAAACGTGGCATTAACAGATTATTGCGACGAAAATAAACTGCTGCAATAGGAAGCTAGCTATTGCCACAAATTATAAAATGTTGCACTACAAACATTTGGCTACGACCAAAAAAGCGTTGCACTAGACTGCTATTGCCACCACCCAGAGAACGTCGCATTACGACCATGTTGCAACAGATTTGAATATGTTGCATTACGAACCTATTGCCACATATCAGAAATCGTTGCAATACAATATTGTTGTCACAGTTCTGAAATCGTTGAAATACCGTACTATTCGCCATGAATGTGAAATCGTTACATTACCGTATTATTGGCCATGGCTATGAAATCGTCGCGATACCATATTATTCGCCACGAGTGTGAAATCGTCGCGATACCGTACTATTCGCCATGGAAGTGAAATTGTTGCAACACCGTAGTATTCGCCACGAATGTGAAAACGTCATGATACGATATTATTCGCCACGAGTGTGAAATCGTCGCGATACCGTACTATTCGCCGTGGATGTGAAAACGTCATGATACCATATTATTCGCCACGAGTGCGAAATCGTCGCGATACCGTACTATTCGCCACGGATGTGAAATTGCTGCAACACCATACTATTCGCCACGAATGTAAAAACATTGCCATACCGTACTATTCGCTACAGATGTGAAATCGTTGCAACACCGTACTATTCACCGCGAATGTGAAAACGTCGCTATACCATACTATTCGCCACGAGTATGAAATCGTCGCGATACCGTACTTATCGCCACAGATGTGAAATCGTCGCAAATAACGTACTATTCGTTGCAATACGTTAAATCGTCACAATACGTTAAACTATTGCAATACCATACTATTTGCCACAAACGTGGAGTCGTTGCAATACCATACTTTTTGCCACGAATGTGGCATCGTTGCAACACCGTTATTTTCGTTGCAATACGTTAAATCATCGCAATACGTTAAACCATTGCAATACCATACTATTTGCCATGAACGTGGAGTCGTCGCAATACCATACTTTTTGCCATGAATGTGGCATCGTTGCAACACCATTATTTTCATTGCAATACGTTAAATCATCGCAATACGTTAAACCGTTGCAATACCATACTATTTGCCACGAATGTGGAGTCGTTGCAGTACCATACTTTTTGCCACGAATGTGGCATCGTTGCAACACCGTTATTTTCGTTGCAATACGTTAAATCGTCGCAATACGTTAAACCGTTGCAATACCATACTATTTGCAACGAACGTGGAGTCGTTGTAGTACCATACTTTTTTTGCCACGAATGTGACATCGTTGCAACACCAATATTTTCGTCGCAATACGTTAAATCGTCGCAATACGTTAAACTGTTGCAATACCATACTATTTGCCACCAACGTGGAGTCGTCGCAATACCATACTATTTGCCACGGATGTCAAGTCGTCGCAATAACCTATTGCCCTGGCTGTTATCGCCACGAGTCGAAAAAACTATCGCGGCGTTCTATTTCGTTGCGACAACAACCTATCGCGACTAATTTCGACCTATTGCAACGATTTTTTTCGTTGCAATAAACCTGAATCCTGGTAGTGTACTACGTGTCCTTTGGCGGTGGACCTGCCTCCGTCCTTAGGGTGGCTCTGGTGCTGCCACGTGTCCCGCAGTGCCGCATCTGCCTCCCTCCTTAGGGTGGCTCCAGCACTGCCACGTGTCCCGTGGCACCAGAGCTGCCTCCCTGCTAAGAAAAGGTCCAGCGCTGCCACGTGTCATGTAGCACCGAACCTACCTCCATGCTAAGGGAAGCTCTGGTGCTGCCACATGTCATGTGTCGGGATCTACATCTCCAACAGGAAGAACTCTGGGAGCACCAACGGCGCATACATTCAAAGGCAATCAATCAACCGTTACAAGACCTGGGTAATGCATCATTAATGCATTAATGACGCACAATCAGAGGACCATCAAGCCTGGTAACACTGCCATCAAGGCATGTTATCACACAAATAAACCACCATTATACACTTAGATCGTGTACAACATGGTGAATACCGCTGGGGCCACCTGTCGGGCCACAGCACCCTATAACAGCCAGTCCTTGGCGTATAAAAGGATTGAGATGCACGGTAGAACACAGGTCATTCAAACTAGGTCACTTGCGTACTTGGGCATACATACAACACACCCCCGTGGAGTAGGGTATTACGCTAAGGCGGCCGAACCACGTAAAATCACTGTGCTCTGTTCCTGAGTTTATTCCCCCGCCTAAATACGAACCTCCGCAGACTACTTCTTAGTAGTACCGGGGGAAGTGTTGATCGCACACTTTGACAATGGCCAAGCAAGAAATCAAGACAACATCCACATGAAGCCCTTGGCCAAGGACAAGAAACATAAAGAGCATTCAAGATCCAAGATGACTTACAACCACTTGTTGGGATTCCTACACTTCGACCAAGCCCGTGCAACCTAGGGCAAGTGACATTGTGGATGAAGCGTTTCTTGTTTGATTGTGGAATCCACATGTCATCATGCTCAAGGAATCTTTTGATCCATGATGAAAGTATGGGTTAACTCTAAGGAATATCAAGAAAGTCGAAGTGGCACCCCTAAAGAAGGACAAGCCTCACCATGTTCAAGAAAGAATATCTTCAAGAGAGAAAAGCCGTCACTACATCAACAAGTATTTGTCAAGATGACGGAGAGGCTAGGGCCATCATGTGGCCCACATGTCCAAATGACAGCTAGAGGAGGTTTGGCATGTCAAGCAGGAGAAGTTGTCCACATCTTCAACTCCAAGATTGGACAACAAATCATTGCACAAAATAGGACGGAGGTAAGTCCCACTCATCGAACTTCAAAATTTGGTGAGTCCTTGCCAATAGGTTAATTGGTAGTTATCTCATAGTTTTTCCAATTGCATATTTGAATTTCTCATCATTTGCATTCAGCATGTTTGAATTTCCACACTTGCATGTTTGAAGGTAAAATTTCCAACCATCATAAACTAAAACTTTGACTTAGGAAAGAAATTTAATTGGATATGAACCTTGGGCATGAGCACTTAAATTTATTTTTCTAATTCAAACTAAAAAGATTTGCTTTATGGCTCATTGCATTCACAAGTTTTTTCAAGTCGGACAAGACAATTTGACAATAGGATTCGATTTGCTTTTGGCTAATGTAACCCGTTTTCGAGTTGTTTTGTTTGTTCTTTATTGAATTGCAGCAGGATAAAAAATTGTAAAGAGGTGGTTTGCAAGAAAGAGGAGGCCACATCAAGCTCAAGCCACCATGGAGAGGATTTGATAACACATCTCTCCTTCAAACTCATTTTGAGTTTGAGGTAGAGAAATGTTCAAGATGATGACCCAATGGAGGAAAAAGAAGAAGCCTCAACCAAGTTCATCACCAAATCCAACCTCAACTTGGCCTGACACCAACCATCAAGCCTACGCCAAATTTGAAGGGTGTGAGTTTCTCACAGAAAGGCCCTAATCACCAATAGCAATTAAAATAAGAGAGGAAGTTTGTAGGAGTAATATTATTATCCAGGCATTCAAGGAGCTGATTGTTGGAATCCCAAGAGGATCCAGGACAAGGAGTAATTCAGGATGGTTGCTACCTATCGGAATTTAAGCCCGAAGGTCAATCATAACTATACGAGGTCGGAGAGTTGAAATGATAACCCTTCATGAGTAACCAATGGGTTGCTACGAATATGTGAGAGTATTATGCTCTCAACTATTCTAAGCACTCATCCAGGCTCAAGGGAATTGCCACCATCATTGGGTGTAAGCTATTCCTTTTTTGCTAAAAGGTATGATGTGCCTTAACCAAGGAATGACAAGATCACACCCAATGTATATTGGGTGCAAGTTGTTCCTATGTGGCTAGAAGGTATGTTATACCTTAGCCAAGGAACAACTTATCATACTCAACCCATGTTGAGTGCACATCATCCCTTTGTAGTTATAGGTCTGTTGTACCTTAGCCAAGGAACAACATATAATACCTAACACATGTTGGGTACATGTCACTCCTTTGTGGCTAAAGGTTATGATTACCTTAGCCAAGGAATGATGGATCACACCCAATGCATGATAGGTACAAGTTATTCCTCTATGGCAAGAAGGTATGATACACCATAGCCGCAAAATAATGGAACACACTCAATGCATGTTGAGTGCACGTCATTCCTTTGTAGCTAAAGGTTATCATTATCTTAGCCATGGAATAACAAAGTACACTCAACGCATGGGAGACCTTGAGGTCCGGATAAGCGGCATCAAGAACACTTTCTTCAACCACACTCATGGTACCCAAGGGAGGCAACACAACATCGACACTGAACCCTCCATTGTCAAAGCCACGGTGAATCAAGGTTAGGACAACCTCATGGCCTACCTCCATCGTTAGGGATTCAACCCATATCGCGGACCTTGATCAAGAATAAGCTTGGGGGAGGACCCCCACTTGAGGTAACTTGTATCACACCTATTGCATTTTAATTTCCATCCATTCATCCACCTTGCATATAATAAATTAAAAATATAAAAATAGTAATGTAGATTTGCTTTCCATCAAATAAAGATGTGCGGTAAGAATGATTTAAAATTCACATAGATGAAATTATGAATAGTTGCTCTATTTTAGTCTTCCTAAGTCCCTAATTTACAACTTGCTACTCTCCAAATATTGCTTTCATTGCCTTAAATTAACTTTGCCTTAATTTAGCAATTGTTGGTAGCAAAAGCTTAATATAATTCTAAGTTGTTGTGAGATTTGAAATTGTAATAGAGCTACTATTCCTAGTCTGAAAGTGAAACTTAGATTTTCGGAGAAAATTCTGATGAGTAGGTTTAGGCCCGATCTTCCGAAAGGTATGTCGATTGGGATGGAGAACTCGACGTTGATGATCCGCGGCACTCGAGCGGTTCGAGTACCCCTGCAATCACTACACCACGGCTCCGTTGGTTATCAACCGTGCTGCACACGCTTGACCTCTCCAAGAAGGCTAATCCCTGCAAGTGCAATCGAGAACACGAGCAAGAACGTAGAAGACACGATCGGAAATCGCGAAATTGGGGTCTCACAAACCGTAGAACGGCGATTTTATTGATCTAAGCAAAACCCACCGAATATGACCGGCGGCTGCAGTATTTATAGGCTAGGGTTCGACCAAAACATGATTAGACGCGTCCCTAATGGACTCTTACGGGATACAAGGTCCAAAGGCCCGATTCGGTGGCGCAGCACCGGACAGAAATATGGACTCGACTTGTTTCGACGATTCCCAATGACTCCGGAGGAATTTTGAGATGGGACCAGAACCATTGGAAATTTTATCTTCCCCTCTTTCCGTGCATATGTAGAACGTCGAAAACGGAGTCCGTATGCCTCCTGGGCGTCTGTTTTAAGGTGGACTGCTCCTGGACTCCGAGTTGAACTCGAGTCCGAGTTGTAAACTATTTCCATCTACTTGTGGACGTCCCAGGTGGTTGTCCACGCTCCCAAGGCCTCCTTCCTTCACTTGTTGATCTTCTCCATTATTCCTGATAACAATTAAATCATCACATAGCAATCTATTCTCAAACTCACATGCAAAAGAAGTTAAGAACGAATTCACCTGCTGATTTAATAACCGTGCCCGTGCTCTTGTGATTGGTCCTTGCAGTTCAATGCGCGTCTCCGCTGTTGTGATGTCCTCATCATTCTCCCCCTCTTGAATTGGAGTCGTCCTCGACTCAAGTTCATCTTCTTCTCCCAAGTACGGTCGCAAATCTGAAATGTTAAATGTAGGACTAACCCCAAAATCGGGAGGCAATTCAAGCTTATATGCATTATCATTAATCTTTTCAACGATCTTAAAAGGACCAGCAGCTCGTGGCATAAGTTAAGATTTTCTCAAGTCGGGAAATCGCTCTTTTCTCAAATGTAACCACACCAAATCGCCCGGTTCAAGTTTTACTTCTTTTCTACCTTTACTACCTGCAATCCTATACTTCTCATTCATCATTTCAATATTTTTCTTTGTAGTTTCATGCATCTTAAGAATGAATTCAGATCGTTGTGTAGCATCCAAATTTATAGATTCAGAAGGAGGCAAAGGTAGTAAATCAATAGGAGCACGGGGATTGAAACCATACACTACCTGGAATGGACTTACCTTTGTCGTGGAGTGAACGGATCTGTTGTAAGCAAATTCTATATGTGGTAAACACTCCTCCCACAACTTCAAATTTGTTTTTAAGACAGCCCGTAACATAGTGGATAAAGTACGATTAACTACCTCGGTCTGTCCATCCGTTTGTGGGTGACATGTAGTTGAAAACAGCAACTTGGTTCCCAATTTATACCACAAAGTTCTCCAAAAATGACTTAAAAATTTTGCATCACGATCAGAAACAATGGTATTTGGCACACCATGTAAACGAACAATTTCCGTCATAAATAAATCAGCAATGTGTGAGGCATTGTCATTCTTATGACAAGGTATAAAGTGTGCCATTTTGGAAAAACGATCAACAACTACAAAAATACTATCCCTCCCCCTCTTAGTCCTAGGCAATCCCAAAACAAAGTCCATAGAAATATCCTCCCAAGGTACACTAGGAACAGGAAGAGGCATATAAAGACCATGTGGGTTAAGGCGAGACTTAGCTTTATTGCAAGTAGTGCATCGTGACACGTAGCGCTCGACATCACGCCTCATCTTTGGCCAAAAGAAGTGTGTGGACAGCACGTCTTCAGTTTTCTTCACTCCAAAATGTCCCATCAAACCTCCTCCATGTGATTCCTGCAAAAGCAATAGACGAACGGAGCTAGCTGGAACGCATAGCTTGTTAGCACGATAGAGGAGACCCTCTCGCAGCACATATTTATTCCAAGTTCTTCCTTCTATACAATTTTCAAAAGCAACTTTGAAGTCCAAATCAGTAGGATATAATGCTTTAATTGTTTCCAAACCAAAGATTTTATGATCAAGTTGGGACAGCATGGTATAACGCCTAGATAATGCATCGGCAATGATATTTTCCTTCCCTTTCTTATGCTTAATGATGTATGGAAACGACTCTATGAACTCAATCCATTTAGCATGTCGTTTATTCAGATTAGTTTGACACTTAAGATACTTCAATGATTCATGATCGGAATGTATGACAAACTCCTTAGACCAAAGATAATGTTGCCAAGTTTGTAATACACGGACTAAGGCATACAATTCCTTATCATAAGTGGAATAATTCAGAGAAGGACCATGAAGTTTTTCACTAAAGAAAGCAACGGGTTTACCTCCTTGTATGAGAACGCCTCCAATACCAATGCCGCTTGCATCGCATTCTAGCTCAAAGGTCTTGTGAAAATCAGGAAGTTGTAGTAATGGTGCTTGTGTAAGCTTCAATTTGAGAACATCAAAAGCTTGTTGCTGCTGTTCGCCCCATCGAAATGGAACTCCCTTCTTCGTTAGCTCATGTAGAGGTGCTGCAATGGTGCTGAAATCCCGCACAAAGCGCCGATAAAATCCTGCAAGACCAAGAAAACTACGAACCTGTGTGACTGTAGTTGGGGCTGGCCAGCTGGTGATTGCTTCAATTTTTGCCTCATCCATCTCAATTCCCTGCGAGGAAACGACATAGCCAAGAAACGAGACTCGATTGGTGCAAAAAACGCACTTTTCGAGGTTACCAAACAAACGTGCATCTCTCAAAACAGTAAAAACAGCACGTAAATGATCAAGATGTTCATCATATGACTTGCTGTAAATGAGGATATCATCAAAGTAAACCACCACAAATTGTCCAATGAAAGCACGTAAAACCTCGTTCATTAATCGCATAAAGGTGCTGGGTGCATTAGTTAAACCAAAAGGCATGACTAACCACTCATAAAGTCCAAACTTGGTTTTAAATGCAGTTTTCCATTCATCTCCTAGTGCCATTCTAATTTGGTAGTAACCACTACGCAAGTCAATTTTTGTGAAGATGATAGCACCACTCAATTCATCAAGCATGTCATCTAATCGAGGAATAGGATAACGATATCGAATGGTGATGTTATTAATCGCTCGACAATCAACACACATGCGCCAACTACCATCTTTCTTAGGAACCAAAAGAACAGGAACGGAACAAGGGCTAAGGCTTTCACGAATGTACCCGCGGTCCAAAAGATCTTGGACTTGTCGCTGAATTTCCTTAGTTTCTTGTGGATTCGCCCTGTATGCTGCACGATTTGGCAAACTTGCTCCTGGAATCAAATCGATCTTGTGTTCAATGCCTCTCATCGGTGGTAAACCAGGGGGTATCTCGGAGGGAAACACATCCTCAAACTCTTGCAAAAGGTTAGCAACAGCAGGGGGCAATGCAATAGACAATTCATGAAGTGAAAACATGGCTTCTTTGCAAACTAAAGCATAGCACATCCCCTTAGCATCGAATAAATCAGCAAGTTCAGATTTAGTTGCGAGCAATGATGGTGATTTTAACTTAATAACTTGCTGTTTTTCAGATTCTAATTTAGTTGCTTTGCCCTCACGAATTTTACTCTTCTCAAAATGCACAATTTCAGCAGGAGTCATGGGGAGCAAAGTGATTTTCTTTCCCTTATGCATGAGAGTATATTTATTGGTTCTACCATGATGAATAGCATCTGTATCAAATTCCCAAGGACGACCCAATAAAAGAGAACAAGCATCCATAGGAACAACATCAAAATCAGCAAAATCATGGTATGAACCAATTGAAAAATGGATTCTCGCTGTTTGTGTTACTCGAACCTTACCGCTGTTGTTGAACCATTGAATGTGGTACGGATGAGGGTGTGCTCTTGTTGTCAAACCGAGTTTCTTGACGACGTCCGTGTTTACCAAGTTATTGCAGCTACCTCCATCAATTATAGTGTGTACACGGCAGTCCTTGATGACGAGAAACATGTGGAAGAGGTTGTGTCGTTGTAGCTTGTCGTCGGTCTCCACTTTGGAGCTCAAGGCACGCTGCACAATGATGCTCCTATAGTTCTCAGTCGCCGCTGTACCAAGTACCTCTTCTTCGGTGTGTTCGTCATTTGGATCTGTAAAGTCAGTAGCAAGAGAATATTCATCTTCAACATCCGAAGTACTATCATACCCGCCATCGTCGCGTGCTATGTATGCTCGTTTGCTCGGGCAATCTCTCATCATATGACCAAGTCCCTGGCAGCGGTGACACTTAATATCGGAAGTACGACCCGTAGAAGGAGTGGACGACGAAGGCTTGAATGATGTCGCCTTGCTGCCTTCCGACACGCGAGAAGGTGGAGCAGCAGGTATAGTTCGTTGGCCGCCATTGGGTGGTGTAGTCGCTGCACGGGGGGCCGAAGATGGTGCTGTTTTGGATGGTGTAGTTGCTGCACGCGGCGTGAAGTTGCTCCTCATGCGTTGTTGCTGTTGTTATCGGCCCTGCAATTCTTTTTCTGCCAACATAGCAAGCTGAAACAATCTGTTAACAGTATCATATTCTTTGTAATCAACAATGTCCTGAATTTCACGCCTCAACCCCCCATAAAAACGAGCTATTTTATCATCCATGTCCTCTACTACTCCACAACGCAGCATACCCTTTTGTAACTCTTGATAATACTCCTCTACGGACATGTTACCTTGGTCTAAACGCTGCAATTTTTGCGAAGGTCCCGCTGAAAAGATGGAGGAACAAATCGAACACGCATAGCTTCCTTTAATCTATCCCATGTTGGAGGATCAGTTCTAGTTTTAACAAGTTCATTCCACCATATGATAGCAAAGTCCTTAAACTCACTAGTGGCTTGACGAACTCTATGTTGTTCAGGAACAAGATGGGAATTAAATTTTTGCTCTACTGTCATCTCCCAATCAAGATGAGCCTCAGCATCATAAGCACCAGAAAAAGAGGGTATAGTAAATTTCACTTTAGCAAAAGGATCATCAGGAGGGCGGTTATAATTGTTATGATTATTACCTCCTATACCTCGACGATAAAGTGGCAGTCTTGGCTGATTACTGTGATCTTCCAGTTCATCATAAGCATTGTCTTCTTGTCTTCCAGCGAGAGGCAACCGAGCCTCAAAAGTATTCATCCGAAGAGCAAGGTCATCCAGTTTGCGAGTCAAGTTCGCCAATGACTCCTCCGTTGATGCGTTGAATTTGGCGAACATATCACGTAACTCAACATGTTGAACACATTCGTCATTATTTTCTTCTCCTGCCATTGTTAGTAGGAAACAAAAGACAACAAAAAAAATGTTATCCCTATCAACTACAGTGACAATGTGGAAGGTGGAAGAAAACAATATCTCTCGCTCAAGCGTCTTACCACGCTCTTACAAGTGTTCTTACCGACGCAGCAGGTGGTGTGGACGGTGAGATGAACCAATGAAGCGTGGGGTGATTGCAAAGGTACCTGTTATGCTCAAGAGAAAGGTGGAGCTTGGATGGCACAATATGGTGGCTAATAAGCAGAAAATCGTTAACAGCTAAACAAAGTTGAATAAGTATTCAATGTAGGAAACTGTTGCTGGTCAACTGAGTGCCCTAGAGCCTAGCACAACACAAGGAAGTATCAAGGCAAAAGAAAGACAGAATGATATAACCAAACAAACAGCACCAAGTGGTATAGGCCAATTGCTTTAATATGCGTGCTCTTCACTATTTTTTTTTGTAATATTTTTTTGATATTTTTTCTTTACTCAGTAGCACAAATATAGGAAGCACACAAATTTGCAGCTCAATTGGATGTAATATGCGGCCTATAGAAAATCAAGAAGGTTCTTTAAAATTCGTGATGAAACTTCGGAGGCCGGATAGCCTATCTTCCGAGGGGAATTTGGGCAATCTAATTTCGCCGAACGCGGCTATGCCGCGGAAAATTTCGCGTAGATGAATTTGAAAAAAAAATTCGCCCGATTTCGAGTTCGTATGCGAAAGTTATGGCCGTTTTAAGGTAGGCTGTCCGAGTTACGTTTTTTTTGGATGTTGATTCCAACTCGGTTTGAGAACAGAACTCGCAAACGGATACGAAAACGATCGGGAATTTGCACAGCAACTAATGGGGTGGTGTGTGATGATTCAAGGATGAATGGCACAAAGATTTGTCACCTAATCTAGGGCTGGCGATGCGGGAGTTCACGCAAGGCGGCTAGCTAGGGCAAACCGATGAACGTGGCGGATCGGTTTGTTATTTAGGGATTGTGGAATAGGTGTCGAATAGCAAGAAAACAAGGACGAAACACGATAACTAGGATCAAAAAACACAAAGCTAAACCAGCAACAAGACTCAACCACACGAATGCAAACTCAACAATGCAAACTGAAAAACGAAACTGCAGGCACTATAGTCTGGGAAGCGGTAAAAACGATCTAATATTTTTTTTGTGGCTTTTTTGTGGACTCTAGGTACGAAACAAAATCGATCTAATGGAAGGAAGGAAAACAAAGATACCTCACGGGCAACCTGGAAATCTGATACCAATTGATGAGTAGGTTTAGGCCTGATCTTCTGAAAGGTATGTCGATTGGGATGGAGAACTCGACGTTGATGATCCGCGGCACTCGAGCGGTTCGAGTACCCCTGCAATCACTACACCACGGCTCCGTTGGTTATCAACCGTGCTGCACACGCTTGACCTCGCCAAGAAGGCTAATCCCTGCAAGTGCAATCGAGAACACGAGCAAGAACGTAGAAGACACGATCGGAAATCGCGAAATTGGGGTCTCACAAACCGTAGAACGGCGATTTTATTGATCTAAGCAAAACCCACCGAATATGACCGGCGGCTGCAGTATTTATAGGCTAGGGTTCGACCAAAACATGATTAGACGCGTCCCTAATGGACTCTTACGGGATACAAGGCCCAAAGGCCCGATTCGGTGGCGCAGCACCGGACAGAAATATGGACTCGACTTGTTTCGACGATTCCCAATGACTCCGGAGGAATTTTGAAGTGGGACCAGAACCATTGGAAAGTTTATCTTCCCCTCTTTCCGTGCATATGTAGAACGTCGAAAACGGAGTCTGTATGCCTCCTGGGCGTCTGTTTTAAGGTGGACTGCTCCTGGACTCCGAGTTGAACTTGAGTCTGAGTTGTAAACTATTTCCATCTACTTGTGGACGTCCCAGGTGGTTGTCCACGCTCCCAAGGCCTCCTTCCTTCACTTGTTGATCTTCTCCATTATTCCTGATAACAATTAAATCATCACATAGCAATCTATTCTCAAACTCACATGCAAAAGAAGTTAAGAACGAATTCACCTGCTGATTTAATAACCGTGCCCGTGCTCTTGTGATTGGTCCTTGCAGTTCAATGCGCGTCTCCGCTGTTGTGATGTCCTCATCAAATTCTAAAAAGATTTAAGTTTCCCTAATTTGATTGGAAATACCTACCAAAGTCATATGATGTTTCACATTGATAAACCTTATGCATATGCTATTGGCTTTCACATTGAGCCTAGTCAAACTAGTATAGTCCTATGTGAGAATTCATTCATTTCATTTGAATTCAAGACTTCGCTTGCACATGCTATACTTCTGCACTAGAAGTTAGCAAAATTCCATCATATCATCATTCCACAATAAAAAGAGAACTCCATGCCTTTCATGCTTAGTACTCTCTTCAAGTTTATTGCATAAAAAGGGAGTAGAAGACATGGCTACAAGAAAAAGAAAAAGAAAATGCATGCTTACATCATAAGCATTGAGAAAAAAATAGAAAAGAAAGTAGCCATGTTTCATCCCTGCAAAAAAAAAAAAAGAGTCCACATCCAAGGAGTCATCTCAACATCCACTCCTACTTCAATTCCATCACACATGCACAAGTTTTGATTCAAAAGTTTTGAATAAATTTCTCCTAAGGCTTACTCTTTTGACTTAGCAATATTATGTGTTGCAAATATGCCTACTTACATTCCCTACCAAGCTCCACATATAAGCCATATTTAGTGGTAGGGTTAGTATAGGCAAATGTCTTGGTGAGGATGTATTTCCACTACGCAAAAAGCGTGATTGAGAGAATAAAATTGAGGTACTTAGAATCTAATTTGAAAATCTCTGGAATTTAAGTGGAACTTGACATCTAGGCTATGCTTCCTCCATTTACTGTTCTATCTTTCAACTATCCATGAATATGAAAAGCATAAGCCCCATAATGACTTAAGAAGGGTAGAGTGCCATAGCCAATTTTTGCAATACTAGGTTGAGTATTTTGTTGTGCACTTGGTACTTTTGAAATGTAGAACATAGTAGCAACTCCTGATCATCAACCTAAAGCCTTGACTTTGCTCGGGACGAGCAAAGGATAAGCTAGGGTGAGTTTGTTGACGACTGTTATATACCAATTTCACCCATCAATATAACTCAGTTATGTGAAGGAAAGATCATTTCTGGCACATATCACCTTTCTACTTAACCTATTTCCACTTGTCCTTGGAAAAATAGTGCATGCAGACTTTTTACACGGGAATTTAGGTGAAAGAGGGGAGCAATCATAAAAAGTATCATTCTAGCCAATCAAGCATCGACACGTGACATAACATGGATCAAATGGCCCACAAACAGACTTATTCGAGGAGATCCAACGGTGTATCACCCATAATAGTCAATAGGGCCCACCTGGAAGTGACTTGGAGAAAGCACACGCGAAACAGAGCCAAGACTTGGTCGGCCGAACACCCTATTCAGTCGACTAGTTCCTGGTGCCAAACGCGGTCAACTTCCACGTGTCGACTCCCTGTGGTGCCCTCATAATGATGAAGACTGATTCATGCGCTTTTGGTGGAGGGAACCGACCCTTGTCTAGCTATAAATATCACCCCCTACCCCTCACTTCAACACACACCACTTGAGCATCATTCTATTGTACACACTACTTTTCTTAGTCCTTAGAGGAGTTAGGATGTAGAGAGGAGAGTCTCTAGTCCTAAGTCTAAATTGGGAAAGAAGTAGATGGAGTCTCTCTTTCCAATTCCAAATTGGGAAAGGTATGAGTCGATACCCTGCAAGCCAGGTATCCCTTCGTACCAAAAGAAGACGCATAGAGTTCCACCTTCCAGTATTGTGGACTTCCGGAGGAAACACATGTCCCGTAGTACCGGACCTGCCTCCCTCCTTAGGGTGGCTCCAGTGCTGCCACATGTCTCACAGTGCCGAACTTGCCTCCCTCCTTAGGGTGGCCCTGGCCCTGCCATGTGTCCCGCAGTGTCGGACATGCCTCCCCCCTTAGGGTGGCTCCAGCCCTGCCATGTGTCCCGAGGTGCCAGACCCGCTGATAGGATCATAGTTCCTGATCTTTCGATGAGAATAGGAGGGTTCGATTTGTGGAGGATAAGATGTTGGTGATTCGACTAAACCGTCCCTAGGACGATGCGCCTTAGCGATCGGTACACCAACTCCAAAGTTGTATTGTTCTTGCTAGCACACAATCAACCTGACCACGAGGGCCTTTGTTCCTGGAAGCAATCGAAGAACACACAAGAACAAGAAGAACAAGCACTGACCTATTGAAACAATAAAAAAAAGTGGGGTTCTGAATACAAGTAGACGGGCGATCTAGTCGACGCGCGCGTGTCTAAGGAAGCAACAGAAGCTAACTTTTGAATAAACAAAACTCACCATCTAATGAGAGCGGTGGCTACTGTTTAATACATTCCTAAGGTCGTGAGAAACCCTAATCACAAGTCCCTAATGGGCTCTTAACGATACATGGGCCATGAGTCCAACTTTGGTGATGCAGCACCATGGACAGAAAAGGTCTCGGTATTAAAAAAACAATTGCGGCCGACTCTGAATATATATGGATATGACGTCAGCGCCATTTGAAAGTAGACTTGGTAATCTTTCCTGGAAGTACTTGAACTCCCAGATCGGAGTTCGTATGAAGTCGTGGTGGCTGTCACAAGTTGGTGCTGTTCTGCTGTCCAAATCCAGTCCGCGTGAATTCCCTTCGCTTTGGCTCCTCTCCATTGTTCCTTACCAAAACAAGAAAGCACGTGGTTCCACGGTCTAGATAAGATGGACATAAGGCCAAGAATGAGTTCACCTGATAGTTTAATTGACGTGCACGAGCAGTAGTAATCGGACCAAAAACCAGTAGTTAAGTGGGTGGGGATGTATCGACGGTGTTGATGTCCTCATCATCCTCCCGTTCTTGTATTTGAGTCGTCCGCGACTCAAGCTCATCTTCTTCTCCCCAATATGGCTTCAAATTTGCAATGTTAACTGTGGGACTAACCCAAAAATCCGCAGGCAACTCGAGTTTATATGCATTATCATTAATCCTTTCTAACACTTTGAATGGACCATTAGCTCGAGATAACAATTTAGACTTTCCAAAATCAGGAAACCTATCCTTTCACAAATATAGCCAACACCAGTTCAAAAGTGATAGGTTTCTTTCCCTTACTACCAACAAGTTTGTACTTAGTATTCATGCACTCTATATTCTTCCTAGTGGTTTCATGCAATTTTAACATCAATTCAGCACGATGTTTAGCATCAAAATTTACTCGATCCATTGAGGGAGGAGGTAATAAATCAATAGGAGCACGCGATACAAATCCATAAACAATCTCAAAAGGGCATTTCTTAGTACTAGAATGTAGAGAGCGATTATGAGCAAACTCAACATGAGGCAAACACTCTTCCCATATTTTTATATATTTTTTAAAAACAGCCATAAGCATGGTAGATAAACTTCTATTCACAACCTTAGTTTGACCATTCGTTTGAGGATGACAAGTAGTTGAAAATAAAAGCTTAGTCCCCAATTTTGCCCATAAAGTACTCCAAAAATGGTTAAGAAACTTAGCATCATGATCTGAAATTGTTGTGTTTAGCACACCATGCAACCTAACAATCTCTCAGAAAAATAAATCAGCAATATGTGTCGCATCATCACTTTCACGTCAAGGTATGAAGTGTTCCATTTTAGAAAATATATCCACCACAACAAAGATGCTATCCCTCCCCTTCTTTGTTCTAGGCAGTCCTAAAACAAAGTCCATAGAAATATCCTCCCAAGGCATGCTAGGAATAGGAAGTGGCATGTACAAGCCATGTGGATTAAGTCGTGACTTAGCTTTTTGACATGTCGTGCAGTGAGCAACGAAGTGCTCCACGTCTCGCCTAATCCTTGGCCAAAAGAAATGACTAGCAAGTATGTCCTCCATCTTTTTCACTCCAAAGTGCCCCATGAGCCCGCCTCCATGCGCTTCCTGTAACAACAACAAACGAACGGAGCTTGCTGGAATGCATAGCTTGTTAGCTCTAAACACATACCCATCATTGAGGACAAATTTATTCAATGTTCTTCCCTCTTTACACTCTAGCAATACATCTTTCAAATCAGTATCATGTTCATATTGACCTTTAATCATTTCCAATCCAAAAATTTTAAAGTCAAGTTGAGATAGAAGATTATAACGTCTAGATAAAGCATCAGCAATAACATTATCCTTTCTTTTTTTGTGTTTGATGACATAAGGAAAAGAATCAATAAATTACATCCACTTAGCATGCCTACGGTTTAGTTTCTCTTGACTCCTAATATGCTTTAGTGATTCATGATTAGAATGGATAACAATTTCTTTGGGCCAAAAATAATGCTGCCATGTTTCTAAAGTCCGTACAAGAGCATATAATTCCTTATCATAAGTAGAATAATTCAGAACAGGCCCACTAATTTTCTCACTAAAATATGCAACAGGTTTTCCTTCTTGTAACAAAACACCACCCAATCCAATCCCACTAGCATCACATTCAAGCTCCAAAGTCTTACAAAAATCAGGAAGTTGGAGAAGAGGTGGATGTGCCAACTAATCTTTCAGTATGGTAAAGGCGTTATCTTGCATGGTGCCCCAAGAAAAGGGCACTCCCTTCTTCGTAAGGTCATTCAATGGAACAGCAATGGCGCTGAAATCCTTCACAAAGCGATGATAGAACCCAGCAAGTCCTAGAAAACTCCGCACCTGTGTGATGGTCTTTGGCACAGGCCACCCCTGAATAGCCTCCACCTTGACTTGATCAACTTCAATTCCCTGTGGAGTAACAACATAGCCAAGAAAGGAGACTCGATCCATGCAAAAGGTGCACTTTTTGGTGACCGAAATCCCGACATCCAAGGATCTCATTGGGTGGTGTCGTGCGATGCGACACCCAATAATATACAATAAAAGAACGAGAATAAAATACAATTCTAAGTCTTTGATTTATAAACACAGCGGAAGTTTTAAAATATGTAATGTAGGAAAGAAGTATATACATCATACTACGCTCTTAGCACTAGCTATGCATGAGTAAAGCTGTCCATGCCCTCAGACGCTTTACACTAGCAACACTCACAGATTTCGGCGGTGTGCAGGGCTCTTACTCAGCCGTGTACCCTAAAGGGTATAAGGCATCGCCGTTAGTCCCATCAACAACAGTATAACCTGCAAAAACTCGTTAACTGCAAACGTGAGCATAAGGCTCAGCAAGACTGACCCGTCTCACTAGACATATGCAAGGTAAAGACTAAACAAAGGTAAGGAATAGCATAGATAGACTCGCCTATAAGTGGACCCTTATAATCATGTTTTAAGTAGCAAATGACATTCTTCAGGCACGGCACATCATAGTCTCCACAATCAAACAAGAAACGCTTTGCCGATGATATGACATGCCCAAAGCACATAATGCTATTACAGCTAAAGTATGGGGAAACTTTAACTTTTAATTGTGCTATCTCTAAGCCACACAAGGTTGTAAAGCAATTATAATTCAATACATCATATTCTTCTGGCTTTTTTAGTATTTACTACGTCACAACAGCGACGGACAAGTGGTACTCAAATAACCGCGAGGGACGGTGATTGCAATCAGGACACACCCGGACTGCACGACACGCACACCCGCGTGGGAGACACATACGTGCTCTCCTCCCCGCGTTATACGTGACCACCTTTCACCCAAGACCCCAATGTCGACAAACCTCTTCATCCCGAGCAAAAGGTCCCCTACACAGACACGTCACAACGTTCCGCTAGGAGATTTACACCTTTCTGCCTTCGCATCTCCATTCAAGGACAACTGAGGAGTCTCCACACTACAGTCTGGAGTTACATCAGTTTATTGGGCCCATATCCCATTATGCAACCGGTACAGTTCAAGCTTGCCCAACTGTGCCGCATACGGCACAGTCCTCATCGACACAGGCAGGGCTATGCGCCCGAGACTCCATCTCGTCGACTCCTATTTCCCCTGCCCAATCTCGTATTCATTTCACAAGTCATTCTTTCATATTTCCCCCTCATATGAATTGTTATTCCTATCTCGCAAGTAGATTGCAACTACTCGACTTCTATCGGTATATCTACAACATTAGCATTGGCAGTTCTACACGTCAAGTTGTAAACCTTTCCAGCCATCCCATAGGATTTGTGGATATGCAAGTGTAGTATCAAACACCTTATACGTAATGCACAATATCAACTGAAGACTTAAATGAATAAAACTGGAAAATTTCTGAAATGCTCTTAAATGCAAACCGGGGCTTGCCTGAATGCGAGTTTGAGTCTATGTTAGTTTCTGGCAGCTGGACCTCCAAAGCTTCCGGCTGCTTCTCAACTTCAGCTACTACACGATATGCATATACTAGGTATAAATGATTTTGTGAATAATTAATATGCTTAAGGTGGGGTGTGTATATTAAGATAAATTAAGACAATTATCTTAATTGACTTTGGGATTTTTATGGTGGATCCTAGAGATTATAGAGAAGAGTCTTGCAAAGAACAGGAGATGGTAAAGGATGTTTGTTATTCTTAACAATTATGGTAAGCAATAAGCTTCTCTAAATTTGGGTTGACATTTTTAGAGATGTATTATAGCTACCAAGGGTTGTATCATGTATAAGGGGTATCAATGGTTCTAGGAAAATTTGTTTCACAATTTTTTGAGCTTCCTACAAGAAGAAACCGATTTTTAAAATTTGGGTAAATTTCTGGAAATTGATTTTCCATTTTTCTCAATTTATAGCTACATAGAGATTTGGAACATGTATCAACCCATTAATTTAAGTCCAATGAACTTGAAATTTTTACTGGAGAACATAAGTATCAAGTATGGGGTTCTGACAAAAATTGAGAATTTTCCAATTAACAGAACTGTAGGAATGAATTCTTTAAGCATTTTTTTATTTGAATTATGGAGAATTTTCAATGGCTTTTCATACAAATCAAAGTTCGTCACTGTACAGTATTCTTCACGCTGGTTCTAACAAAATTTATTTGGGAATTTTTGGATAATTCTAATGGAAGTTATGGATTTTCTAAGTTTGGATTGAATCTGGATTTATTTTCCTATTGGAAATTTCAAATAAAAGGGGCTGGTCCCACTTCATTTGAATTCGACCAATCAGAATGGAGCCACACCGGGAGCCACAGGGTTAACCAGCGCAGCCACACCGGATCCTTATCCGCAACTGATCCCACGCGAGAGGGGTGTCGCTGACCGGTGTGACTCGCGTCTTGGTCTACCTCCCGACGCGGCGGCGCTCCTCGCCGGAACTGCGGCGGTGCCTCGCCGGACTTAGGTGCGTCGACCTCCTCTCGGCCTCGCCGTGACCGCTCCACCCTAAAATCGACCGCGCAAGTCGATGGTGGTGTCCAATCATGCCGGCGATGGCCGGAGAAAGCGGCGCGAAGGCGACGGCGGAGCTAGGGTTTCCGACTTTGTCAAAAATGCTCAGGAATGGCTCAATAGGCTCGGGAAAAGCTCGAGAAGGTTCCTGAGAGCACCAGGAGTATGATTTGGGGGTCAGATTGGGGAGACATCACCGGCAAAATTTTAACTCGACGGCGAGGTACGGGTTTTCAATCGGCGGCCATGAAAACTTAAAATCCGACCTCATCTCTCGATGTCTTTCTCTCAATTTTTGTGAGGAGATGCGCCTGGAGATCTAGGAGATAATACCTTACTGGACTGAAAATTAATCATACGTAGAAACGGAATTTAACCAGTAATCTATTGATATCGTTATGAACTGTTTTGGGGAAAACTTGGGATAAAGGAGCTAGGAAGCATGACAGTGGCTGAAACTTCACAAGAAGCATCTAGGTACCTTTGTGCAGCTTATTGCTTCAAAGAGGAAGATGGAATCGTGCTTGAAGTGGCCTGTCCTTGTGGAACAGGAAGCTTCCCCTAGCGACTTCACCCGCGAGCGTCGAGGAAACTTTGAAATACCGCACATATAAGCAGAGAATCAAACAAAGGATTGGACAGGAAGGAAGAGCAACTAGTTGAGCCACCTTTTGCTATTGGAAGCACTGAGATTCCTTGCGTTGTTTGGCTGGCGCGTCGAGAATGGCGGCGGCGGTGCGGTGCAGTGGCGGAAGAACGAAAACAGAGGCGAGTGCTCGGGGTGGTGTTCACTTCGACCGGGGGAGGGTATTTATAGGTCGGGGAGGAGTAGAAGGCACGCCATGAAGCAGGCAGGCGAGAAGCTCCGTGGTGCCTTGCATGTGGCGCGGTGTCGAGCGGAGGAACGCCAGAAAAACGGCGTGCAGAGCAGCTTCGAGTGTGTCCCACTGACTGGTGGGTACCACGACCCTTATCCCTGCCCCTTCTATGCAGACTTCAATTCCCTTACCAAATTTTGTCCAAAAATTCTAGATTTTTGTGGGGAGGCTCAAATAAATATCTATAATTTGATTCTGCAATTGGATTTTGAATTGGAGCAAGTTTCAATTGGATTTCAAATTCAAGTTTGAATTTGGATGGAATTCAATGGTGCCACTGATTTAAATAGCAATTGAGTTCCAAAAATTGTGAAACCATAGGGTAAGTCAAGCAAGTTATGCTGATCATGAGTGTGTGTTCAAATCTTGATGTTCAAACTAGTTGAACAGAATCCAAAATTTGAATTCAAAACATGGTTTGAATTTGCTAAGCGTCTCAATTAAAATAGCCAATGGAGTTCAAAATTTATGAAACTTTGCAGGAAGTCTATTTGGAATATTAGAAAACTATAGAAAAATTTATGGCCTCTGAATTGAAAAATTTTGACAGGGCCAAATATACAGTAGTATATATTCAATTTATATTAATTTGAATATCTATTTGGTACTGCATATTAAATTGGCCTAGAAATATTTCTTCAAATAATTCCCAACTTTGAAGAGAGGTCAAAAGAATTAATCTAAGTTTATTGGTGAAGTTCATTCCTCATGTTAATAAATTTAAACATGAGTAGAAGAAAAGATTTGATGTGATCAAGTTTATAAGCATGGCTATAATTGGTCTCCATTAAGGTTAACAACCAATTTACAACTGAACCCCATATGAAGGAAAATGTGGGATTTTACACACTTCTCAAGGTTACCAAATAAACATGCCTCACGTAAAGCATTAAAAACAGCACGTAAGTGATCAAGATGTTCATCCATGGATTTGCTGTAAATCAATATATCATCAAAGTACACAACAACAAATTTTCCAATGAATGCACGCAAAACCTCATTCATTAATCTCATGAAGGTGCTAGGTGCACTACAAGAATTGGGCAAAAAAAGTGTCGGTGAAAGTAAGAACGTCGGGGGTCGTCGAATTTAATCGTCTAATGACGTCGGTTTCGACCATCCGAGGGCTTTAAAATTATGACCGTCGGTGTAGTAGATCCGACAGACGTGTATAGTTACAGCTTTTGGTCTACAAACAAAAACCGACGTAAGTATGCAAAAACGTCGGCCAAAAAATCTCCACCGACAGTCATAAAGCGGTCCCTCACTACCGAAATTCACTCCCGCGCCTAACTATTACAACTGTCGGCGCTATTGGAGTGTGATTCCGGCAATTCTCCCGGTACTACCGTTGGCAGCCCACCGAGTTTGTAGTTCGGTTGTGGGTGCACAGAGATTCAGAACAGGATGATGAGTAGACACGAGGATTTACGTGGTTCGGGCCACCTGAGCGTAATACCCTACTCTACAGTTGTGTGTTGTTGTTGTATTGAGCGTCTGAGCGCTTGTGGGCGTGTATGTGTCATAGGCTTGAGAGACCTCATGTGTATCGCTCGGCCAGTCCTTTTATAGTACAAGGACTAGTTGTTACATCGTTAGCCTGGCCCAACATGTGGCCCTGGCGGTTACTGATGTTTAATACACAATTAATGAGCTTAATTACCCTTAATAGTGTGGTAATGCGCCTTGACAGTGGCGTTACTGGTATTAAGGGCCCTCCGATCGTGTGTCATTAAGATAGCATTAATGACACTTAATCGGTTCTTGAAATCTTTAATGTTCCTTGAAGGTCCGAGCCATTGGAGGTCCACCTGTCTGCTTGTTGAAGTTGAAGGTCCGGCGGCTGGACTCGTGGCAGCTCCAGAGCTAACAGTCTTGGACGAGTAGGTCTGGTGCTATTGTACACGTCTCGGTACCGGAGCTTCCCTCTGTCGGGGGTTAGGTCCGGGGGTGCCACACAGGTATCTAGACCGGAGTTTTCCCATGTATGGAATGTAGCTCCGGTTGCAGGATACACGTGGCGGCACTGGGACTAACCATAGAAGGGAGGCAGGTCCGATTTCGTATGACACGTGGGGCTTTCGGAGGTCTTCAACTCAGACAGGTGAAGTTCCTTTGAGCTCTTTGCAGTCCCAAAGAGTATCCGGTACACAGGGTACCGACAGTGGCCCCCTGGGCCCACCTCTGGGAGAGACCTCATGGATGAAGTCATTTTGCCGAAGGTGGGTCCATCTTTCGATTTCTGTGTCGTGTCTTCAAGGGTCTTTGGATGTGCCATTGGTGGTAGTTCGCAGTTAAACCATCGCCGCGTGGCATATCCAGGATGAGGCAGGTGAGATTTGAGCATGCAGATCTCACGCAATTGAAGGTCGCCGGTTCCCGATACGAAAATCGTATCGGTTCCGCGCGCGCTATCAGGCCGCCCCCTTGGGCTTCCCGCCTCTCATGATGACAACTGTTCGCCTGGGGTAAGGACCTCGACTTGATTGTCAAGGTGGCCTCAGGCCCCCCTTGTCATTGGTAGGGTGAAGTTTTTGAACTGTATCGTTGGCCCCTCTGCGGTTTCCATCCAAGCGTTGCGGGGGCTTACTTAAGAAGGAAAGTGTGCACCGTCTGGGGAGTCCTTACACCTCTATTTGAACTTTGTGCTCGAATCCTCCAAACTTTCTCTTGCTTTTCTTCTCTCCCCCCGCTGTGCTGCGATGGAGTTGGGTCTCCAGAAGAGCCGTCTCACGACTGACAGTGTTTTGAAGAAGGTTTGGACCTTCATGGGGTGGTCCAGCAACTCCTTCAATCACCTGGTCCGTGCTGGCCGGCTCCCGTTCAAGAAGGAGCGCGCCGGCGATATGGTGTACTTCTCCACGTACGCCATGGTGGAACTGATCCCACCTTTCTCTTGATGTTGTTAGACTTCTATGGTCTGTAGCTGTACCACCTCGGTCCCCACTCCATTCTTCTCGTGTCCACCTTTGTCCACTTCTTCGAGATGTGGGTGGGTATTCCCCCCTGCGTCGAGCTCTTCTGCACCTTCTTTACCATCCACACCACCGGCTACTATTTTGTGAAGCGCAAGAAGTGCCCGTACAAGTACTTGAGGTCGTTCCCTTCCGGCAAGTGGGACGACTGGAAGAAGGATTGGATTGTCGTCACGGTGGAGGAGCACGAGAAGCTGGAACTGCCCGAAGGCCTTCCCAACGTCGACACCAAAGCCTGGAGCAAAATTTCGGTGCTATCGAACACCTTCAACACTGCCCCGACCAGGATCTGCCAATGTGTGGAAGGAGGGGTGACTCCCCAGGCGGTCTTCTGCACTTCCTAGTCAACAGGTGGGCTCCGCTGAAGAAGAGGGAGAAGCTCTTTTGGGCCCTCCATTGCGTGATGGACGACGACCGGATCGAGACCAGTTTGAAGTCCAACCTGGAAGGAACTGCTTTGGAGCTTCACCTCAAGAAGTTCCAGCACGGCATCGACGTCGAGGGCGACGACTTGACTCCGCTAGCGGATTTCCTCCCTCTAAACATGGAGGCGGAGTTCAGCAGGGAGCTTTGGCGGAAGATGTCGGTGCTTGACGACCTCGATGAAATTGAGAGGCATTTGACCACCAGGTTGGCGATCCCCAGAGCTTCCGAGGGTGGTCCCCCTTCCGCCCCAAGACAGAGAGCTGAAGTCGTAGGCGAGGGCAAGGATTTGGCCGAGCCCTCCAGCCGCAAGAGGAAATTGAAGCACTCTGACGGGACGTCCGTCAGACCTGCTTCTTACGCAGCAGCTCCTTCTCCCCGGAGGGGGAGGTATTCAACGGCGACTCCTACTCCAGCATCGGCATCTCCCCGGGATGCCAGCTCCGGCCATGTGATTTCGGTACCAGAGCCTGCTAAGGGCTCTAGGTCTGAGGGTCCTTCTCAGTCGAGGGGGGCCTCAACCAAGACGTCGCTGATGGCGGCAGCAAGCTCCGGGGAGCCTTCCGGAGCTACTACGCCAGTGGCGACAGGGTCCGGTCCTGAGCGTCCGGTGAAGAGGTTCCACGCTAGATGGAGTGGAAGCCTTCCAAGGTAAATTTGATTTTTTTTACCTCAGTTGATTGTCTTTGTTGTAATCATATTTTGAGTTTCTTCGTCCTTCATCCACAGGGTACCCAAGAAAGGGTTGAAGCTCCGGTTCCTGCAATAGCAACTGATGCTGCACAGACGGAGGCTCTGACTCTAGTTCTAGCGCCGCCCCAAGAGGTGGCTGAGGCCGCGGCAGCTCCGGCACCAGCTGTCGTAATCCTTGACCTCGATTCATCCCCTGAAGCTCCAGTGGTAGCGCCGAACCCCGGGAATGAAGATGTACCAGCGGCACCAGCTCCGGAGGTCGAAGCTCCGATTTTGGATGTTGTGATGACGGACGCTCCGGCCCCAGAGCCGGAGGTAGCTGTAGTTCTGTCCCTAGA
This sequence comes from Tuctoria greenei, assembly GCA_036927565.1. NCBI lineage: Eukaryota > Viridiplantae > Streptophyta > Magnoliopsida > Poales > Poaceae > Tuctoria > Tuctoria greenei. The sequence goes on from JAYESD010000012.1 coordinate 76,766,297, forward strand.
GCCGGATGTTGTTGAAGCCCCGGCGGTGGAGCTGGTGGTTGATGAAGTTCTAGCACCTGAGCCGGTTGTCGCGGAAGTGCCGGCACCCGAGTCGGTGGAGGTTGAAGCACCGGCGCCTGAACCGGCTATGGAGGAGGTACCAGCGTCGGAGCTGGAGGTGGCCTCAGCTCCGGCTGAATCTTCAACGCTTGCCCCGGAGGTGGTGGTTTCGGAGGTACCCGCACCTGAGTCAGGGTGCCAAGATGAAGCTGCCGGTCCTCTGCCTGAGGGACCAGTTGCTGATGACCTGGCGGCGGGACCTTCGGAGCCGACGCCAGAGGTGGAAACTTCCGTTGCAGGACCTTCCTTGGCGATGACCGAGGCTATCCCGAAGGGCGGCCCTAGTGCCACGGAAGCTCAGGGGACCGATCTTGTGGAGTGGGACCCAATGTGGAGCCAGCGAAGAGGATCCCGGTAGGTCCGGAGCTGATTCCCTTGTCGCTGTCTATCGACAATGCTTGCTCCAGCCTTCGTCAGGTTCAGCTGGCCTTTTACCACGACAGCAAGGCCCTCGAGGAGGAGCGCCGAACTCTTAGGAGGTGGCGCAACCGGCTCCAATTCGAGACCAAGCTGGCACAGACGAGACTGGCTGATGACAAGGAGTGGGTGAAAAGGGAGAAGGTCCAGTTGGAGTACTGGGGTCAGCTGCTGGATGAGAGGGAGAGCATGGTGCGATCCCTCGACGACCAGTCCCGGGCCATCCATGAACAGGTCGTGGCTGCTAATGAAGCAGCGAATGATCGCTAGGAGAAGCTCAACGCCATCCACGACAGCCTCGTCAAGCGTCGGGAGGCTCTTGAGGAGCGGGGGAAAAAGCTCAAAGATGAAGAGCAAAAACTCCTGGAGCTACGTGATGACCTCGTGAAGAGGGAGGTGGAGCTTGCTCAGAGGCTGGCTCTAGGTGACAAGAGCCTCACAGAGCGCACCAAGAAGTTGGAGGAGCTCTGTGAGAAAGAGGAGAAGAAGGCCTGGCAGCAGGGACAATACCTCACCAAGAGGGAGAATGAGGTTACTACTAGGGAGAAGAAAGTGCGGGGCCAGGAGAGAGACCTGTTCGATCTCCAGAACAAGATCCAAGTCCGGGAAGAGGAGCTTAGTAAACTCGAAAAGCAAGTTGCTAAAAAGATTCAGCAGAACGCCAAAGAGATCGAGCACCTTGCTCGGGAGGATTCGGAGCTTGCGGCGACCAAGAGGTCCTTGGAAGAGGTGCGAGGCTCAAGGGTTGCGGAGTCCCAACAAGTTTGGGACTTCTTGGGCAAAGCCAATGACGTGCTGATGCCGCTGGGTTTTAGTCCTATGTGCCCAGATGACCCGGAGCCGGAGTTGGACCTAGCGTTGAAGGTGTTGAGCTCGGCGGGCAGCAAACTCAATAATATGGGCGATGTCATCGCAGATCAGTTGGAGACTGAAGAGAAATCCCTTACGTACAACGTCGCAGAGTACATGCTGACGTGCTACACAAGGCAGGATCCTCACTTCCCATTAGATCTGGTGCTTGAAGGTCCCATCGATGGAGAGGGAGATGCCGCCAAGGCCAGCGTGTCAGAGGTTGCCCAGAAGGTTGCCTCATTCTTCCGTAGGATCTGGGACTTTCTCCTTGTAGCTCCCACTTGTATCTTCTCTTCTTTTCCTCAATTTTGTAATCTCTTGTCCTCAGATGAATGAAATCCAAGAAATTTATGAATTTCATTTTTTGTCTTCAACACCGTTGTCCCACTTGGCCCCCTGGTAGATGTGCACAATTTGATTGTGAACATGTACCAAGAGGATGTAGCACTTTGTTGAAGAGTTGTGTGCTTCGAACTTGTAGTTTGTAGGTCCGAAGTCGTCAATAGTAGGGCTCCTTGAGGTTGTCGGAGCTTAGTAGCTCCGGTAGCGACCTTTATCAACATGCAGAACGTCGACAGCTGGTCCTCCGGGGTTGTCGGAGCTTAGTAGCTCCGGCAGCGTCCACTGTCAACATGTAGAGCGTCGACAGGAGACCCCATTAGGGTGTCCTTCTATCATCTTTTCTTCACTTTGACGGCTGGCCCCCTGGATTTGCCGGAACTAGATAGCTCCGGTGACGCCTACTATCAATGTTTGGAACATCGACAGCGGACCACCTTAAGGGGTGTCAGAGCTTTGATAGCTCCGGCTTCATCCACCATCATCATGAAATCTGTATTTTTCCTGCACACTAAAGTCAATAAAAACAGTAAAATCCATTTCTTATCTATAACTCGTTTGCGGCTTACTATTCCCGAAAGAATCTTTTAGATCGACTGCAATTCAATATACAATCAAGTGCATTGGCTTGTTTTCTCCAGGTCCAATCGTTTTTTGGAGTCGCCTTACTTCGGCCTGCCGGGGTGTAGGTAGAGTGGCGTACTTAGGGTGCAAGACCAGGCTAAGTCGATAGCACACTCCGGACCTAGTTTGGCTTGGCGGCATTCAGGCGAGTAAGCCATTCAACAATGTTTAGACCTGGAAGAATTAACAATGCAACTTGAATTATACATGAATTGCTCGATCTAAAGTTTTTTGAGAATTGCACAACTTTGTTATAGACAAGAAATAGGAAAACTAAAATATATTGAGCCAGTACAAAATAAATGCACGTGGAGTCTGTTTTCACATAATGATGTATTTCATTATAGGTCCGGGGTACAGGGGAAACAAGTACACTCTTAGGGTACAGAACCAGGCTAAGTGTGTTGCATTTCGCGTTTGACCCAAGGTAGCTAGCTATACTTTTAGCTCTGAGACTGTGACAAGTGTTGCCTGAACTTTGTGGACCGTCCGGGAAAGGTTCGGCTGTTCTCCCGGAGGAGCTACCCGACTCTGTACAATGACACTATAACCTACATCACATGTAAGTACAGACTCACCTCCGTGATATAAAGCGTAGAACTTACGGAGGTGCTCAATGTTCCAAGGATTAGGGAGCGGTGTCCCATCCTCGGTTGCCAAGCGAACGCATCCGGGACGGGATACTTTGATCACTCGGAAGGGTCCTTCCTAGCTGGGCAAGAGTTTGTTTAACACTTCTCGAGTTTGTATTCTCCATAGCACCAGATTGCCTTCCTCGAGCTATCGATTATGCACATTCCTTTGATGATAGCGCCGGGGCGCTTGGCGATATCGTGCATTTTGAACAGCTGCTCGGCACCTTCCCTCTTCGACGAGGTCAAGGTCTTCACGCCGAAGGTGGTCCTGCGTGGCATCTTCGAAGGTCCGGACCCGGAGAGACCCCAGGGCCATTTCTGGAGGAAGGACTGCTTCAGCTCCGTACAGCAGGAAGAAAGGTGTCTCTCCAGTTGACCAATTTGGAGTTGTCCTGTTTGCCCACAAGGTGGGCGGAAGCTCTTCGATCCAGTTGGCTCCATGTTTTTCAGGCGCTCATATGTGAGCTTCTTGAGTCCTTTTAGGATTTCTGCATTTACTCTCTGAGCTTGGCCATTTCTTGCCGGGTGAGCTACAGAAGAGTAGCTGACTTGAATGTCGAGGTCTTCACAATATCCTTGGAATGCAGAGCTTGTGAATTGGGTCCCGTTGTCAGTTATGATTTTGTTCGGGACTCCAAATCTGCATACTATGGACTGCAAGAAATTGATAGTTGATTGCTTGTTTACTGTCACAACTGGAGTTGCTTCCGGCCACTTGGTGAACTTGTCGATGGCAACGTACAGGAACTTGTAACCTCTGACGGCTCTTGGGAAAGGTCCCAAGACATCCATCCCCCACACAGCAAATGGCCATGTAGGAGGTATCATTTGTAAGGGTTGAGCTTGTGTGTGAATTTGCTTCGCATGAAACTGGAATGCTTCGCATTTCTTCACTAGCTCGCATGAAACTGGAATGCTTCGCATTTCTTCACTAGCTCAGTTGCATCCTGGAGTGCTGTAGGCTAGTAAAAATAATGTCGGAAGGCTTTACCGACCAACGTGCGGGAAGACACGTGGTTCCCACACTCGCCTCCATGGATTTCTGCGAGGAGCTCACAGCCTTCTTCCCTTGTAATGCACCGCATTAGGACGCAGTTGGCACCACGACGGTAGAGATCCCCTTCTACCAGTGTGTATCTTTTAGCCAATCTGACTATCTGGTCAGCAGATACATTGTCTTCAACAAGGAAATTGTCTTTCAAGTAGTTTCGGATCTCCGAGATCCATGCATCAGATCTAGCTTAAGCATTTGAGTCTTGCGTGCTAGGTTGCTTGGAGCTTCCTGCAGCACCTACGACCCTTGATGGACGCCATGGTAACAGGGCCATCGGGACCGCCAGCTTCGAGGTGCTGGTCTTGCCCCCTTCACTCAGTTCGGCAAACTGAGTTGTTGGTCTTGACAATCTCCGGACGAAGGTTCCATCTTGAGCCAGAGCTCCGGTTGAAGCTTTCGTCGAGAGTTCGTCGGCTTCAGCGTTGTTGAGATGCTAGACATGGCAAAGACCCAGGACGTCGAAGTCCTTCTGAAGCTTCTGGACTTCAATTAGGTATGCAGCTAGTTGATGGTTGTTGCAGCAGCATTCACCTTTGACATGTTTTATAATGAGTTGCGAATCACCCTTTACCAACAGCTGCTTGACACCATATGATAGTGCCACCTTGAGCCCATAGATTAGTGCTTCATACTCCGCCATGTTGTTGGTCGCCTTGAAGTCAAGGTGAACCATATATTTGACCTTCTCTCCAGTCAGAGCGAGGAGAAGGGTTCCAGCTCCGGCCCCCTGCTTCTGCACGGAGCCGTCGAAGTAGAGAGTCCAGTAAGGCTCAATGAAGACCGGAACCTTTGGTTCCGGCTTCTGCTCACTGGGGCCCCCAGGGTTTGATGGAGAGGGGGTCCATTCCGCCACGAAGTCCACCAATGCTTGACCCTTGATCGCTTGTCTTGGGATGAATTCAAGATCAAACTCGGCCAGTTCCGCTGCCCACTTTACAATGTTCCCAGTAGAGTTGGGGTTATGCAAGATTGAACGTAGTGGATAAGAATTTACCACTGAAATCTTGTGAGCTTGGAAGTATTGGCGAAGCTTCCTAGAGGCAATAATAATTGCGTAGAGCAGCTTATGCACCTCCAGATACCAAGTCTTGGCGTCATGGAGGACTTCACTGATGAAATACACTAGGCACTGGACTGTCCGGACCCCCCCCCCCGGAGGGGCCCGGAGCTTCCTCCTCATCAACCCGGACCCTCCCGGAGGGGTCCAGACCTTCTTCGGGGACCTCAAGGTTTTTGCTTGAAGAACCCGGATCTTCTTCTGATGAGACCCGCACCTTCCCGGAGGGGTCCGGATCTTCTTGTTCAGCAACGGCAACTCCTTCATTTGAAGGAGGTTGATCCTTCGACGTCTCGCCTTGAGGATCCTGGTCTGGGGGCTGGGACCTAGACTCGCCTTCAGGTAGCTCCGGGCCCTCCCAGAGGGGTCTGGACTCCTGAAGTGGGTATGGTTTTTGTCTTTCCGCAACCAGGACCATGCTGACAACTTTGTCAGTTGCCGAAACATAAAGCAGAAGTGGCTCACCAGGGTTTGGAGCTACCAAAGTTGGTAGAGTGGTGAGGAGCTGCTTTAGCTCTTGGAAAGCCTTTTCTGCTTCTTCAGACCATTGGAATGGTCCGAACTTCCTCAATAATTTGAAGAAGGGTAGCGCCCGTTCTGCCAGTCTTGAGATGAACTGGCTGAGGGCAGCTAGACATCCAGTGAGATTCTGGACGTCCTTGATGTGGGCTGGTGGCCGCATGTATTCAATAGCTTTAATCTTTGCCAGATTCACTTCTATTCCTCGGTGGTTCACCAAGAATCCAAGAAGCTTTCCGGAGCTAACCCCGAAGACACTTGTCTGGGTTCAGCTTTGTGCGTGTGATTCGCAACTTATCGAAGACAGCTTGCAAGGTGTCAAGGAATGACTCCTTGTTTTTGATCTTGACGGCGATGTCATCAACGTACACTTCCACTACATCTCTGATAAGCTCTCCAAAAGTTTTGTACATAGCTCGCACAAATGTTGAAGCAGCATTTTTGAGACTAGATGGCATGGCAGTGTAACAATATAATCCATCTACTGTGGGATCTTCCCTAGACATTCTGATTTGATGATACCCAGAATATGCGTCTAGGAAACACAGTAAATCACACCCGGAGGTGGAATCCACTATCTGATCTATTCTAGGTAGTGGGAATGGATCCTTTGGACATTTCTTATTCAGTGTAGTGTAGTCGATACACATCCGAAGTTTCCCGCCGGGCTTAGGTACAACCACTGGGTTTGCCAGCCATTTTGGGTGGAAGACTTCTCGGATGAATCTAGCTTCGAGCAACTTCTTCACTTCTTGACGTATGAATTTTTGTTGCTCTACTGATTGCTTCTGAGGCTTCTGATGTACAGGCCGAGCGTCGGGATAAATCATCAGATTGTGCTCAATCACTTCCCTAGGGATCCCTGGCATTTGTGACGGTTGTCAGGCAAACACGTTGACATTAGCCCGGAGGAAAGTGATGAGCACGAGTTCCTATTTGTCATTCAGACCTCCCGATATACAGGTGGTCTGAGCAGCATCGGAACCGATTTGGACGACTTTGACGGGAATTTCGGTGTCGCCGCTTGGATGCACATGAGGTGCGGAGGTTGAGCCTCGATGAAGAATGCTCGTAGGCTTCGGAGCTTGCTCCCTTTCGGGTTCTTCCTCTTGCATTGTAGCAAGTGCATAAAGTTCTTCTAGAGCAGTAACTCCAGCAGTGCAATCTCCGCGGATCTGGAGAACACGTGCTGGTGTTGGCATCTTCCACACCAAGTAACCATAATGAGCAGCAGCCATGAATTTGTACAAGATTGGCCTGCCCAAGATGGCGTTGAATGGAAAGTTGATCTGCGCCACGTCGAAGACCAACTTCTCGGTCCTGTAATTCTCCTGAGTCCCGAAGGTCACTGGGAGAGTAATGGCACTGAGTGGAGTGATGGCCCCCGGACCTACTCCGAAGAAAGGTCGGGAGGGGCGAAGATCAGAAGGTCGGAGCTGAAGCTTGATGAAGGCCTCGAAGCTTATGAGGTTCAGCCCCGAACCTCTGTCCACAATTACATGGTGGAGCTGGATGTTGTTGATGGTCAGAGATACCATCAATGGGAGTTGGCCAGCTTCGATGATGTTACGAGGGCAGTCCGAAGCACCAAAAGTGATGGCAGTGTCCATCCCCTTTCGGTGAGGCTCCGCCCTTGTGGTGGGTTACTGAGGCCATGTCCCGCCGCATTGTCTTGAGGACAAGGCGGGAGGTGATGTCCCACGAACCTCCAAAGATGGTGTTCATGGTCTTCCGACGCTCGTTGTCGGAGACGTCGGAGTCATCATCAACAGAGGTGTAAACAACCTTCAAGACCTTTTTGGGGTCCTTAAAGCCTAACTCCTCTTCAGCCGGAGCTTCGTCAACTTTTTGTTTTCCTTCCCTTTGATGGAAAGGAGCTTCTTCCCAGCACTTGTTGTAGCGCTCGGTGAGGTTCTGGACCTCTCGACAGCCTTCCAGGTTGTGGCTATTCGTCTTGTGTATGCGACATCACATCTTGGAACTGCCACCGTCTTCAGACGACAGCTGAGGTCGTTTCTCGAGGCGTGGCCCCCAGCCACCCGGAGCTGCAGCAGCGGCAGCAGTAGGCGTGCCGGCCGACGGCTTCTTCTTGCCGCTGGACTTTTTCTTCTTCTTGCCGTTTCTGAAGGTAGCAACTTCACCCTTGGAGGACTTTTTGTTGTCCTCCGGAGGTGGTTGGGAGTGCATTTCACGGCCCTCCGCAGCTTTGGCACACTTGTCTGCCAAGCTGAAGAGTTCCGTGACGCTGGTGACTTCCTTGGTCGCCAGCTTCTCCAGCATCTTCTTGTCTCGCACACCCTGTCTGAATGCCAAAATAATAGAGGTGCTTGAGATAGAAGGAATGGTGTTTTTTACCTGGGAGAACCTCTGGATGAAAGATTGCAGGGACTCTCCCACCTTCTGCTTGACAGCAAAAAGGTCCAGTTTCGTGCCCTGTCGGGTATATGAGCTTCCGAAGTTGGCGGTGAACTGTTGGCATAGCTCTGCCCAACTGTTGATGGAGTCGGGCAGAAGGCTCATGAACCAAGACCTGGCGGTCCTTGTTAAAGCCACAGGAAAATAATTGGCCATCACGGCCTCATTTCCCCCAGCCGCAAGGATAGCGGTGGAGTATATTTGCAGAAATTCAGTGGGATTGAAAGTCCCATCAAATTTCTCCGGCAGGTGAGGCCGGAACTTCTGCGGCCATCTGACCATGCGTAAGTGCATGGCCAGGGCAGAACAGCATCCTCCTACTCCCTCGGGAGTAGGACTGTCTCGAGCCTCTCGCCTCTCGCGAGCACGCTCGTTGTGGACGCGGTCGTCTTGTTGCCCGTAAGGACGATCGAGCTCCGCCCGGAGGTCATGAGTTGAAATCCTGGTTACCGTGTGGGTACGTGGCGCCCCAGAAGGTAGCGACGTTGCTTGTTGAGATGCAGCACGCCTCCTGTGTTGTGAAGCGTGCAGACCAAGTCTACCTGACACGATCTGATGCTGTGATGGGGCCCGCCCCAAGGGGGGAGGACCTTGATTGCTGATGCCATCGGCTGCTGCTGCAACTAGATGTTCCACATCAGCTCTCCACTGCTATATCGCAGCCTGGGGTGCTCCTGGAGGAGGTGGACATTGGAGAAGAGCACGCGCGGGATTAATCATGTGTTCATGGTTGTTGTTTGCCGATGCAGTGACCGACGCAGATGCCCCATCTCGACATCCAGCTTGATTCGCAGGAGCAGATGGTGGCGGCGGGGGCATCACTCCTGCTGGAGCCACGGCGCCTGCTGGCTACTGCATGTTGGAGGTATTGCCTCCAGCAGGTTGCACAGCATGGTTGCCGTTGGATGATCCAGAGGCAGAGTTCACCATGTTTGAATCTCAAGCACGTCCCTTCCTGGCGCGCCAACTGTTGGAGTGTGATTCCAGCAATTCTCCTAGTACTACCGTTGGCAACCCGCGGAGTTTGTAGTTCGGTTGTGGGCGCACAGAGATTCAGAACAGGATGATGAGTAGACACGAAGGTTTACGTGGTTCGGGCCGCCTGAGCGTAATACCCTACTCCACGGGTGTGTGTTGTTTTTGTATTGAGCGTCTGAGCGCTTGTGGGCGTGTATGTGTCTTAGGCGTCAGAGACCTCCTGTGTATCGCTCGGCCGGTCCTTTTATAGTATAAGGACTGGTCGTTACATCATTAGCCTAGCCCGACATGTGGCCCTGGCAGTTACTGATGTTTAATACACAATTAATGAGCTTAATTACCCTTAATAGTGTGGTAATGCGCCTTGACAGTGGCGTTACTGGTATTAAGGGCCCTTCGATCGTGTGTCATTAAGATAGCATTAATGACACTTAATCGGGTCTTCAAGTCTTTAAAGTACCTTGAAGGTCCGAGCCGTTGGAGGTCCACCAGTCTGCTTGTTGTAGTTGAAGGTCCGGCGGCTGGACGCGTGGCAGCTCCAGAGCTAACAGTCTTGGACGAGTAGGTCTGGTGCTGTTGTACACGTGTCGGTACTGTAGCTTCCCTCTGTCGGGGGTTAGGTCCGGGGGTGCCACATAGGTATCTAGACCGGAGTTTTCCCATGTATGGAATGTAGCTCTGGTTGCAGGATACACATGGCGGCACTGGGACTAACCATAGAAGGGAGGCAGGTCCGGTTTCGTATGACACGTGGGGCCTTCAGAGGTCTTCAACTCAGACATGTGAAGTTCCTTTGAGCTCTTTGCAGTCCCAAGGGGTATCCGGTACGCAGGGTACCGACAGGCGCATAAAAAACAACCGACAGCCATAAGATAAAACTGTCGGGGAGAAAACGAGGCCGACAGCCATAAACCTGTATCTGGTGCGCCCGGGTAAATTTTAAGTTTGACGCCGAGCGCACTCAAAATTTTTAAGTCACCAGTTCACCGAGCGCCGAATTTTTTTAAGGCCACGCGGCCATCACTCGTATGTGTCCTCTGTTTTTAATCCAGTCTCCAGTCCATGTACAGAGTTTGTGGCCTCTGGAATCCATCATCGCCAAGCCCATGAATCCATCGTCCGTGTGAAGAGAGAGGGAGAGGACGGAGGCAAGAAGGAAGAGCTGGGACCGAAGGCAGCGCAAGCACGGCGCGCTTGCGTGGAAGGAGGGGTTGGAGGCGCGCGCCGCTAGCGCTGATGCCGCTCGTGCCGGAGCTCTCTGCATCATGGGCGCGCTGTTCAAGATCCACAACATACATCATCTGTCGAGTCGATTTGAGATCCGTCAGAGGAAGCTTCTTCCATCTCCTGCTGAAGGAGGTGGTAGGCCTCCCCTGCAGCTTCTCTCGTCCAGCGCTGTAGGAGGTGGTAGGCTTCTCCTGCGCTCAGCCTTGCGTCCGAGGGAGGTCATGGATTCAAGATTTGCCGGCGAAAGCTTCTTCCGATCGAGATGTATGCGCGGCAATCGTCAGTCGCCACCTCTCAGCCACTGTCATGGACTTGCTATTCCCGGCGTCAGCATCGCAGGCCCCACGAAGACGTCGTGGACAAGCGCCTCAGTGAAGATATGGATGCGGGTCGGGCTCGGCGGCGATGGTTGCGGGTCTAGCTCGGCGGCGATGTTTTGTCTTTTTTATTGGATTATATGCCTAAAAGTCGTTGTTGTGGTACCGATGATCATAGTTGTAGGTAAGGCTGTCGGTCTGTCAGACTGGCGGTTCCAAATGTTTAAAAGTACTAAAAACGTCATACCTTACAGACCGTCATTTATAATGATTAAAGCTATCAGTGTTGATGGCTGTATGATTTAAAAACATCGAATATGAGTCGTCAGCTAAAGCCGACGGTAGACCGACGATTATATATTACAAACATCGGCTGTTGTTGCTTACCGACGTTTATCTGGCCGACATTTCTTTGCTCATTTCTTGTAGTAGTGCATTAGTTAACCCAAAATCCATGACTAACCACTCATATAAACAGAACTTAGTTTTGAACGTAGTTTTCCATTCATCTCCTAGTTTCATGCGAATTTGGTTGTAACCACTACACAAATCAACTTTTGAGAACACGACAGCGCCACTTAATTCATAAAGCATATCATCTAAGCGTGGAATCAGATCACGATATCGAATGGTGATATTATTGATTGCTCTGCAATCCACACACAGACGCCAGGATACATCCTTTTTAGGTACTAGAATAACTGGGATGGCACAAGGACTAGAGACTCACGTACATAACCTTTGTCGAGTAGTTCTTGTACTTGGCGCTGAATCTCCTATGTTTCTTCCGGGTTTGTCCTGTATGGTGCACGGCTGGGCAATGAAGCACCAGGAATGAGGTCAATCTGGTGCTCAATCCCTCGAAGTGGTGGTAGTCCTGGTGGTATTTCACTTGGAAACATATCATAATATTCCTGCAAAATGTTAGCAACAGCAGGAGGCAAAGAATGTTGCATATCGTAAAGGGAAATCAAAGCATCTTTGCATACCAAAGCATAGGAAACAGAGGTGGAAGCAATCAGTTCATTAATATCAGATTCTATAGAAAACAAGCGTTTTCCTCTCAGAGATATCTCATTTTTCTTATCAAACACAGATTTGGCATTGTTATTGTTCTCAACATTAGCATGGTCCTGAGATTTAGTTTTCCTAGCTCTAGCAACATCATCTTGCACAATAGCTTCAGGAGACATAGGATGCAACACAATTTTTTTCTTATGGTAAAGAAAAGAATACTAATTTTATCTACCATGTTGCATAGAATCTCTACCAAATTGTCAAGGTCTTCCTTGCAGAATATTACAAGCTTGCATAGGAACAACATCACATTCAACAACATCCTTATATGATCCAATAGCAAAATTGATTCGCACAAGTCTAGTTACATTTGCCTTACCGCTGTTGTTTAACCATTGAATGTAATAGGGATGTGGGTGCAGTTTAGTGCTTAGTACCAGCTTGGCCACCATGTCACTGCTGGCCAAGTTGTTGCAGCTACCTGCATCAAGGATCATACGGCAAGAATGCTGTTTAATGATACACTTTGTTTGGAATAATGTGCGCCTTTTATTTTGCTCCACTTTCTCCATTTGGGCACTAAGCACACGCTGCACAATGGGACTTTCATAGCGCGCTGCATCTTCTGCACCAATATGCTCTTCTTGATGTTTGTCATTACCTGCATAGTCAACTACAAGCAAAGCATGTGTATCGTCATCAAAATCACTAGCAGATGAGTACTCACCATCATCTTTAACAACTAGAACACGTTTGCTCGGACAGTCACGCTGCACATGGCCGAATCCCTTGCATCTGTGACATTGAACGTCTCTAGCCCGCCCTGTAGATGCTACGGAAGAAGCACTCTTGGTAGGCCTTTGGGTGGTCTTTGCTGCCGAGCTAGTGGAAGGAGCACATGGCTTGTTGCCAGAGGAAGAAGGGTCCTACCCGACTTGGTGAAGAAGATGGCGGGGGAGCACGCCCAATCGGAGGAGTAGTCATGCGTGATTGCCATGAGTTAGTCTTTCCAGTAGAAATATTGGTTCTAGAACTAGCTCGTCGTCCCTGCACTTCCCTTTCAGCTTTACAAGCAAGATGAAACAAATGGGTAACATTATTGTAATCTTTATAAGCAAGGATGTCTTGAATTTCCCGGTTTAAACCACCCAAAAATCTAGCCATAGCTGGTTCCTCATCCTCTTCTAAATTACAACACAACATACCCATTTGTAGTTCCTAAAATACTCTTCTTCACTTTTAGCTTCCTGTCTCAATTGTTGTAACTTATTTAATAGATCACGTGCATAGTAAGAAGGAACAAATCTAGCCCGCATGAGCAATTTCAAAGCTCCCAAGTTTGGGGTATGTTATTAGGATTTTTCTTGCCATGTTCTATCCACCAAACAAAAGCAAAATCAGTGAACTCACTAGTGGCTGCTCTAACCCTTGCATTTTCAGGAAATTCGTGACATGCAAATTTTTTATCAACAGAAATCTCCCAAGTAATATATGCATTAGGTTCATATTTACCATCAAAAGGGGGTATCCTAAATTTGATCTTGTTAAAAGTATCATCATTATTGTGTACCTCACGTCGGCGATGTCCACCCATACCTTGACGGTTGCGTTGTAGCTGGCGTCGTGGCCTAGCATCCTCATCTTCCCCAATATTAGTATCTGCAAGATGTCATCTTCATTGTCACTACAATGCTAGGGGCATTGCTCACATGTCCATCCATGACTCGTCTTCGATCCCTCTCCTCAAGGCGCTGCAGGATGGCTCCAATAGAAGTGTTCATTGTTCGTATGGAAACCTCCAACATGCTGATTTTGGTGTTGGTGTCAATCTGCACATGTTCCAACTGACCAAGGTGGTCACTGGTAACACGAACATCCTCATCAAGCGCTTTTGTGTGTATCCGCACTTGGCGCTCGAAGTGTTGTATAATTCCTCGTGTGCAAGGTGAATGCACGTCTTCATTTGCATTTGCTCCTCCTGCCATGGTTAGTAGAAAAAGGAACAATCCAATATAAAAGGGTAACGTTATCCCTAGATACAAGGGTGCTGGTAGGGATAGCTCGCTCACTCTCAAACTGTTCAATCAAGCTCTTACCTATTCTTACCAAGCTCAGCAAGGAGGTGATTGCAACCAGCAAGTAATGAACAACTCAAGAGTAGTTGTCAATCTATGGAGCTTTAGGTGGCTGAACTAGCACAAGGAGCAAACAATCACCATGTTAGTCACAACAAGCTGAATAAACCTTCTACGACAGTATTGTGCTGGTCCTAGACTAGACCCTTCTAGGGACACGGGCCTAGACACAAAGAAATTCACACCAGTCACACAATAGCCTACAATAGCAGCAACTGAAGCTCACTTTTTGTTTCTTTCTTTTCTTTTTCTTTCTTTCTTTCTTTCTTTCTTTCTTTTTCCTTTTCTTTTTTTTTCTTTCTCTCTTTTTTTTTACAAAGCCCCGCAGTTCTAAAAGATTACACAAAGATCGGATGATAAGCTAACAAATACCACAGATAGCACACTTATTTTCGCAGGTTCCTTGCAGGTCTTGTAAATATTGCTTTCCAAAGAAAAAAAGATACACAGAGGATCTCGAGATCTCTTTGGTGATTGTGATGCGCACAGATGGAATTTTTGGGCAAGGTTTTATCGGTTTGAAACATGGCGAGATAAAACTTTCCAAATTGTTCTTACACTTTCCGACCGGACAATGTATGAAGAAGTTATGACCTTTTTCTTCCAAAACCAAGAAGATACATGAAATCAGATCTGATATTATTATTTCCTCTTTTGGAGATGCAAATTAGGAAGTGAATATCTCCCTAATTTTGTGATGGTGGGGATGATGGCGTTTTATTTTTCTTTTGGCAGATCAAACATGACAAGAGCTCGAAACTCTAAAGGACTAAACACTAAGACCAGAACTTGACTCGTCGAAGCAACCATGAACTCAACAAGTTTGAAATAAGTAGTGAAAGTAAAAGGCACAATGGTCTAGGAATAATGGAAAAACAGATCTAGTATTTTTTTTGGCTTTCTTTGGACTATAGCATGATAATAGCAATAAGAAAAGAAATGGTAGAACTCTCACTGATTAACCTTGCTCTGATTACCACATGATAGGATCATAGTTCTTGATCTTTTGATGAGAATAGGAGGGTTCGATTCATGGAGGAGAAGACATTGACAATCCGACTACACCGTCCCCAGGATGACGCGCCTTAGCAATCGGTACACCGACTCTGAAGTTGTATTGTTCTTGCTGGCACACAATCAACCTGACCACGAGGGCCTTTGTTCCTGCAAGCAATCGAAGAACACACAAGAACAAGAAGAACAAGCACTGATCTATTGAAACAATAAAAAAAGTGGGGTTCCGAATACAAGTAGACGGGCGACCTAGTCGACACGCGCGTGTGCAAGGAAGCAGCAGAAGATAACTTTCGAATAAACAAACCCACCATCTAATGAGGGTGGCGGCTATTGTTTAATACCTGGCTAGGGTCGTGAGAAACCCTAATCACGAATCCCTAATGGGATCTTAACGATACATGGGCCCAACTTTGGTGATGCAGCACCATGGACAGCAATCTTAATGATTGCGGCCGACTCCGAATAGATATGGATATGAGGTCAGATCCGTTTGAAAGTAGACTTGGTAATATTTCCAGGAAGTACTTGAACTCCCGGATCAGAGTCCGTATGAAGTCGTGGTGGCCATCACAAGTTGGTGCTGTTCTGTGGTCCATATCTAGTCCGCGTGAATTCCCTTCTCTTTGACTCCTCTCCATTGTTCCTAAGAAAAACAAGAAAGCACGTGGTTCCACAGTCTACATAAGATGGACATAAGGCCAAGAATGAGTTCATCTGATAGTTTAGTTGACTTGCACGAGCGCGAGTAATTGGACCGAAAACCGGTAGTTGAGTGGGTGCGGATCTATCGACGGTGTTGATGTCCTATTAACCCGCCTCCCCAACAGGCGAAGCTCTGGTGCTTCCACATGTCTAGTAGCTTCGTACCTGCCTCCCCGCAGAGGGAAGCTCTGGATCAACCATGTGTCAGACGTCAAGATCTATGTCTACAATGGGAAGACTTCAGGACCTCCAACTGTGCGGACATTCAAGGGCTATCAGTCGGCCGTTACAAGACTTGATTAATGCGTCATTAATGCCATATTAATGAAGCATGGTCAGAGGAATATCAAGACCGGTAACGCTGCCATTAAGGCACGTTATCACACACTATTAACCCCCTTAACACTCGTAGATGGTGTATAAGGCGATTATTACAGTCGGGGCCACCTATCGGGCCACGGCGCATGCTGTAACAGTAAGTCTTTGGCATATAAAAGGGTTGTACTACGCGATAGAACTCAAGCAATAAAAATCTATTCAAGGCTCAAGCTTACAAGCTCATACAATACACAAACACCCCGTGGAGTAGGGTTTTACGCTCAGGCAGCCTGAACCACATAACACACCTCGTGTCACCTTGCTCTTGGATCTTCATTTTGCTCCCTGCCTAAATACGAACATCCGTGGACTACTCCTTAGTAGTACCGGGGGAAGTGTCGTTGGCACACTTCGACATTTGGCACGCCGGGTAGGGGGAGCTCAAGATATTCAAGATGGTGAACTCTGCTACTGCTTCAAACAAACCAGCTGCACAAGCCGTTGGTGGAAATCCCTCCAATGCTCAGCAGCTGGCCAACGTTGTCCTTACGAACATCATTCCACCACCAGCACTTGTTGTAGCAACGAACGCTGGACAATAGTGTGGTGACTTCGCGTCGGTCACAACATCGACCAACAGCCCGAAGAATGTGTTAAATGCAGCGAGGACTCTTCTTTAGCGTTCTCCAGCATCGGAGCTCCACTAGTCGTGCTGGAACAGTGGAGCCACAGCCACAACGCTCAACAATCAGGGTGTACCCCATGCAGGACAGGCACCTTCCCGTAACAGGACCTTGTCTGAAAGACATTGTCTTATGGCGTCGCAGCCCAGGAGACATGCGCCCTATCAGCACGTGACATCTTTGCCCTCAGGGGCTCGTCGTACTCATATGGCATCGAGGCTCTCAACTCAAGACCTCCGATCGAAGCTTGACCGCCGATACATGAGGCAGGATGGCCGCGTCAACATCGAGCATAGTCGCGAGAGGCGACTTGCTCGTGAAAACTTTTCTCCTCTGGGAGTTGGGGGCGACTATTCGGCCCTCCCCTTGCATCTCTACATAGTGGAGTGGCCAACCAAGTTCCAGCCTCATTTACCGAAAAAATATGATGGGATTGTCAATCCCGTTGAGTTTCTACAAATCTACTCCACCGCCATCCTCTTGGTAGGAGGGAATGAGGCGTCATGGCCAATTACTTCCCTGTAACTTTGATCGGGACTACTAGGTTCTGGTTTATGAGCTTACCCCCTGACTCCATCTATAGTTGGGGGAATTATGTTACCAATTCATCGCCAACTTCGAGAGCTCCTACACCCGGCATGGCACCAAGCTGGACCTCTTCACCGTACAACAGAAGTCGGGGGAGTCACTTCGATCTTTCATCCAGCAATCTCTCAGGTACGGAACACCATACCTTCTATCTCCAACGCTTTTGTCGTTGTTGCATTCCGACAAGGAGTTCAATATAAGAAGGTGCTAGAGAATCTAGCAACTAAGGATGTCAGCAGTGTCACGGAACTCTTCAGCTTGGCTGAAAAATGTGCTAGAGCTGCGGAGGGCAGTGAGATGCACTTTAAACCAGTTGCAAAGGCTGTTCAATCTGCCTCCAAAGCCGGAGCTACTTCCAATGGCAGTGGTAATAAGAAAAAGAAGTCAAGTGGCAAGAAGAAGTCACTTGTCGGCACACCTACAGTTGTTGTAGTCGCAACACCTGGTGGCTGGGGGTCATGCCCCGACAAGCGACCTCAACAATCGTCTAAGCACGATGACAAGATGTGGTGCCCGATCCACAAATCCAAGAGCCATAATCTTGAATATTGTCGCAAGGTCAAGAGGCTCGTTGAGCACAACAGCAAGCGTTAGGATGATACTCCTATCCGCCAACGGGAAGGAAAAAAGTCAACAAAGCTCTGTATGATCAAGAGCTAGGCTTCCAAGACGCCAAGAAGATGTTAAAGGCAATGTACAACACCGTCGATGACTCCGACACCAACTCCGACAACGAGCATCGGAAGACTCTCTATATGATGTATGGAGGGTCCTAGGACATTACCTCTCGGCACGTTGTGAAAACTTTACGTCGGGAGATGGCTGCTGATGCTCCCACACGCAAGGCGGAACCTCATCGGAAGTGGATGGATACTCACATCACCTTCGACGCTTCGGACTGTCCGAAGAACATGGCAGGAGCTGGAAAATTGCCCCTAATGGTCCCAGACTATCAACAATATCCACCTATTCCATGTATTGGTGGATGGTGGCACAGCCCTCAACCTGATCAGCTTCGCAGCTTATGTGAAGCTCCAGCTCAGCCTCTCGGACCACAGGCCCTCACGCCCATTCACCGGAGTGGGTTTGTAACACCCTCATTTTCATGCATCATTCCCTGCATACATTCATATATATGTCTAACACTAATCCACATAAAAAGGAACAAGTTTAAAATCAATTTGGAACAAAACCGCACTTAAGAATTCTGGAAAGTGCGGACTCGTCCGATTTTGGTGCGGACTAGTCCGATTTCTTTCTGATCTCGCTCGGACTTGTCCGATTTTTGCTGCGGACTGGTCTGTTTTTGCCTCTCGGCACTGTCGGACTTGTCCAGCTTAGTGCAGAATAGTCCAATGTTCCAACTCCCTTGGAAATCTTGCTAAGTCCCTGGACTTGTCCGGACTAGTCCGGTATTCTAGCAGACTTCTCCGTTTTCCTCTCTGGATAAGTTCGGACTTGACCGATGTTGAGCCCGAACTTATCCGATTTCATTCTGACTAACTTCGGACTAGTCCGGCCCTTTTCAGACTTGTCCGATAAATCGCGATTCCGAGTTGATCTTTTGTTTCATGACTTGTTTCTTGGGTTTTATGTTACGTGGGCCTAGGGACGTCGTGCCTAACTTTTTTAGAGCCCATGTGGGACTCTAAATCGACCCCTACTCATCTCAAACTCGAAATCCATATAACCCTAGCCTCCACCTCTATATAAACAACCCCACCCCTTGGCTTGACATCTATTTGTCACTTTTCCATCTCACTCAAACCCTAGCTCATGGAGAGTCGCCATCAAGGAGGGAGAAGGAGATATAAAGCAAGGAGAAGAAGAGGATGAAACGAAAGAGGATCAAGATCTCCATCAACTTCGCGTTCTTCATCAACAATCTACCATCAAGTTCTTCATGAACCCAAAATCATCAAGATCCAAGTGTTACCTCCAAGTTTCTTGATTCATTGGATCTCTAAACACCTGGTATACCTTCTATTCTCTTTTCCTTACGTGAATTCAACCCCAAATCTCCAAATTCACGTCGATCTAGAAAACCCTAATTTGTTGTTCTCGCGCAGTGCAGACTTGTCCGGTCCTATGCGGACTAGTCCGATTTTCCTGGTTAAATTATGGCGAATTAATTCTAAAATTAGACCTAATCAACTCCAAACCTGTATAAACTTGTTAAAAAGCTATTAGAACTAGCTACTGATCATTAAAAGCAACTCATTAAAAAATTCCACCTTGCATTTGCATAAATCATGCATGTCATGCCATATTGAGTAATATTTGTGCACTCTTTGATCGTGTTTCTTGCCTTGTTTGTTTATTGTGTGGATACGTTAGAGAGTGTTGTGAAGGATCTCCAGCACCAAGAGTTTGGAGGCTTTGACCCGAACCAATCCCAAGAGCAAGGCAAGTGTCCTTGAAGCATATTGATCCTGTTTTGAAATAAATGTTTTGTTTGCAAAATTGCATGCTTGTGTCAATTTGATGGGAATTCTATTATAGGAAGTTTACTGTCTTTGTTTAGCCACCCTTGTCACCTGGAATATATGGTAGAGAGTCGGGAAGGGCTTTTTACCCTTTTTGCTTCGCTTAATTAATTGGGATGGGAAAACAACACTACACATTTGATTATGCATTAATGAGATTATAGTTAATATGAACTAGTTAACATGATATGGTAATGGGTCATCTAAGCAAGCCTGGTATGTGGATGGGTCGGATGTTACGGTGGTTTGCTAGCTTTAGATCTGAGGACCAGTTCATGCGAGAATAAGCCAGGACAACAGTGCCACCATGAGGCCAAGTATGGGTGCGGTGTAGCTGATTAATTAGGGCTTTGCCGGTGCTATTTGGACCATTAAGGATGCTCGGGGAAGGGGTAGTCGAATTGGGTTTGTTGATGGTTGGTGGGACTACCCTGGGATCCGAATGGCTCAAGAGGGGCCCTCGGTTGAAGATGTGCTCTGTAGGAGACATCGCCACCGCTGAAACCTCAGTGGGGTATAAATAGGCTAGTAATCCCTTTGTAAAGGCTATTTTGTGATCTCTTGGCCACACACCGATGGAAGTGTGAGACAGCATAATAGAGTTTCTAGTCATTGGAAGGTGATGAAATCACAAACACGTGGGTAAAGTGGTACAAACTCTGCAGAGTCTAATAAACTATCATGGTAGTCGTGCTCCCAGTTATGAGCGCCTGGATGACTGTTGATGACTGTTATATACCAATTTCATCCGTCAATTTAACTCAATTATGTGAAGGATTTATCATTTCTTGCACACATCACCTTTCTATCTAACCCAATTCCACTTGGACTTGGAGAAATATGTGTATGCAACATTTTATGCAAGAAATGAGGAAATGTAGAGAGACCAATCCTAATCAGGCGACGACACATGGTATCCCATGGATCAAATGGCCCACAAACAGAAGTATCCAAGGAGATCCAACATTGTTGCACCCATATACATCAAGGGGACCCACCTGGCAGCCACTTGGAGAAAGCACACGACAATTGGTGCCTTGACCAGGGTTCGGCCGACCTCTTCCTAGTGCCAAACTCGGTCAAACTCCACGTGTTGGCTCCTCCCGGCTCCCTGGAGTCAATGGTGACTGATTCGCGTGCTTTTGGTGGCGGGAACTGACCTCAAAACTAGTATAAATAGGACCCCCTACCCCTCACTTCAACACACACCACTTGAGCTTCATCTCTATTGTATACACTGTCATCCATAGTCTTAGAGGAGTTAGGTTGTAGAGAGGAGAGTCTCTAGTCCCAAGTCCAAATTGGGAAAGGAGTAAGGATTCTCTCTCTTCCCAATCCTACATTGGGAAAGGTACGGGTCATGTATTCTTTTTTGTATTTGTGACTTTATGCATAATAAAGATAGTATCTTTAGTCTCTACTTATACATATACTTGGGCAAAGCGTTTCTTGTTTGATTGCAGAGTCCATGTATGTGGAAGGTATAGCTTCTATGACTGTTTCATCATGAACATATCTCATTATCATAGAACCTATAGACCCCCACTATAGTCTAGTTAATTATAACTAACTACGTTAGTATGGATAATTATGTTGTGTATCAACATTGGTTCAATGATGATTCAATTCATTGCCTTAGGATGGATTGTGCCTAGGCTCTTAAGGTAATAACATAATATGCTAGCATGGTGTTAGGATAGCTAAGTAGCATTGGATGTCTCGTAGACCCACAGATTGATGAGCTAGGCAGTAGGTGCTGACAGCCCTATCTGTCCTTTGTAATCCTCCACGTTCGGCTATGCCACAGGCTCTTGGCGAGAGTCGCCCTAGTATTGCTAGGGGTAAGCCCGTGCCCGATATGTTGAACCACATAACATAAGTACTCACTATTAATCTAGCTTATGAATAATTAGTTTAGACTATGTATATGTACAATAGAGCATAGTAGGAGTACCTCCATGACTCTCAACCTTAACTAGCCTCTAGGATCCTCTCATCCCCCTTAGACTTGAAAGTTTTTGTGTGTGTCACACTACCTCCACTATTATTTTATCCATCCTTAATAGATTCTTACCTAGACCTTTCTACCCTTTCCACTTAATGATTGTTATATCTCTACCCCGCCTTCCTTTGGGATC
This sequence comes from Tuctoria greenei, assembly GCA_036927565.1. NCBI lineage: Eukaryota > Viridiplantae > Streptophyta > Magnoliopsida > Poales > Poaceae > Tuctoria > Tuctoria greenei. Next base: position 76,787,914 of record JAYESD010000012.1, read on the forward strand.
AAATAAATGACACCCTTGGGAATACTCTTAAGGGGAAATGCTACAATGATATCTCTCTGCGCTTGCGGAATTCACTCTGTGATCCAATAGAACTGTTACCAAGCATTTCTGACACATCAGTTGGATATGTTTAGTTAATGGTGCGTAAGTAATACCAACAAGCATTTCTGGCATTATTGTCGGGGATGATTTGTTAGTAGACCTTAGGAGCCGTCAACAATGACCTACATGATTAGAGGAAACTTGGTACTTGGAGGGTTTGTGATATGGTTATGGTTAACAACATGGTTATGGCAGGATAATGGATTAATTTCTGGTATGGATATGGTTATTGGTAATGAGAAATCTGGAATTTGGATGATGATAATGAATATGGACTGGTATTATGATGATTACATGGTTTATGATGGGTTTATTTCACATACATATGATATATTGCTTTTCAAATGTTTTAATGTACTTTTCAGCACTCAACCATTATTATATTCGTCCTTTGAATCAGTTACATGTCATATTTTCCACACTTGTTGAGTACGACATGTACTCACTCTTGCAATTCCCCCACCAACAGTTGCAGGTCAGGATTGGGAGTATAACGATGATAATGTGGAGTTCTAGGCCGTGTCTACCATCAGCTTTGCCTGTGGTGTTATTGGAGCTGTGATATCCCTTTTGCTTAGTTTGCTCAGTTTAGTTTATTTCCGCTGCATTAGTTGAACTTGTCATTAATAATTCATTAGAGCTTGTATTCGAGGATAATCTGGTTGTGTCATAAAAGTACTTAATTAATCTTGTTCTGTGGTAATTTTCTGTACATCCTTATGTGAGTGCACTCGTGTATTTGTGTTGAACATCCTGGGCACACATATGCTTTCACTTGGTTCATTTTTGGAAACCGGGTGTCACAAATTGGTATTAGAGCCAAAGGTTGACCGTAGGACGCAGCCTAGATAGAATGGACACTTTAGAGCACATAGGAGCACTCAGGAATCGATGTGTTTTTGTTTGGTGTGCTGTTGTTATATATTGCTTGCTTGTGTGCTTAATAGAGGATTGTGGGATGCTTTAGCATTGCCAAGTCCACCTAGGCTAGTGAGTTGTTTAGTTTCATATCCCTTGATGCATATAGTTGGGGACGGTTTTCTAATTCTTGCCTATTGCTTTTCTTCAGATGGTGAGGACTCACAACCAGAGAGATGGAATGATGAAGAGGAGAACCATGGAGTACCCCAGAACAACAATGGACAAGGACCTTCTCATGGAGCTATGAGTATCGAGCAGCTTTTGCTATGCAAAACTAGCTCATGCAGACCATGATAAAAACTATGGGACGGCTGCAGGCTGGCAATAACAACAATCAGCCTCACATGCCTCCACCGCCACCCCCACCTCCTCATAACCGGTTGGGAGAGTTTATAAGGACTAGGCCGCCAACCTTTTCTCAAGCCGCTGACCCTATGGATGCGGATGATTGGATCAAGTCCGTGGAGAAGAAGCTTGCTATTGTCCAATGCAGTGACCGGGAGAAAGTTCTTGGAGCAGTTGCGGATTGGTGGGATTCTTTATGCAATGCTCATGAGAACTAGGAGAGGATTACTTGGGCCGAATTCAAAGAGAGCTTCTGTTCTCATTATGTGCCGGAAGGTGTTATGATTTTGAAGAGGCAAGAATTTGAGAACATGGGGCAAGGAAGGTCGAGTGTGGGTGAATACCTCAATAAATTCACTCAACTCTCAAGATATGCGCATGAGGATGTTAGCCGGGACAACCGGAAGCAATACTTGTTCATGAGGGGCCTTACAAATGAGATCCAGTGCAATTGCTCAATTGTGATTATGGCAACTTCCAGAAGCTTGCGGACAAAGCAATTGTGGTGGAGAATAAGGTCTGTGAGATGGAGCAAGATAACAAGAGGAAAGCGCCATATCAAGGACAGCAACAAGGAAGTAGTGTGCGCCCTCGCTTTGCATCACCTAATGCGCCATTATACAGCTCTTCGGCGCCCCCTCATCGCCCTGGATATGCATCGGGCCCAGCTCAGTTTGCGCAGCAGCGCCCTGTTATGCAAGCACGGCCTCCAATGCCTTATGCACCTCGCGCCAACTTTCCTAGTGCCAATGCGCAGAACCAAACTCATCCCAATAATTCTGACGGGGTAAGGAAGTGCTATACTTGCGGAGAAGCTAGACACTTTGCGCATCAATGTCCTAAGTCAGACCTTGGTCAAGGAAGCAATGCGCCGAGGCAAAACCCAAGACCCAATGGAGGACATTCGCAAGGGAACCGTGGATAGCCGAATTTTGCTCGTGGCAAGGTGAACCATGTCTCTACGGAGGATGCTCAACAAGCGGATGATGTGGTGATTGGTATGTTTCTCGCAAACTCCAACCCGGTGACTATGTTATTTGGTTTTGGAGCATCGCATTCATTCATTGCATTGAAATATGTTGCCAAGTATAGTTTGCCTATCTCTCATATGAAGTTTACTCTATTGGTTAAGTCTCCTAGAGGAAAGATGAGGACAAATATAGTATGTCCAAAAGTAAGCCTTAGAATAAGGGGGGTAGATTTCTCCGCCAACCTCATCGTCTTGGATTCTCAAGGATTGGACATTATACTTGGTATGGACTGGTTGAGGAAGCACAATGGAGTTATTGAGTGTGCCACGAAGACGATGAAGTTGACCAATGATGAAGGGATCACCGTAGAGTTTGAAGCATCTCAACACGCACCGAAGCAATTGGAGCTGAATTATATGGGCGGTGCCACAATTGAGGAGATTCCGGTGGTGTGTGAATTTTTGGATGTTTTTCCGTACGAGTTGTCAGGTATGCCACCTGACCGAGACATTGAGTTTGTTATTGATTTAATATCTGGAACTGCGCCTATAGCTAAGAGGCCATATAGGATGCCTCCTATGGAATTAGCGGAGCTCAAGAAGCAGATTCAAGAGCAACTAGAGAAGGGATTTATTTGGACCAGCTCTTCACCTTGGGGAGCGCCCGTTCTTTTTGTGGACAAGAAGGATGGATCTCAAAGGATGTGTGTAGACTACGGAGCTCTCAACGAGGTAACCATCAAGAACAAGTATACCTTGCCCCGTATAGAGGACTTGTTTGATCAGATGAAGGGTGCTAGTGTCTTCTCTAAGCATGATTTGAGGTTGGGATACTTTCAAATGAAGATTAGACCATCGGACATACCCAAGACAGCTTTTAGGACGTGGTATGGATCTTATGAGTACACCGTGATGTCCTTTGGATTGACCAATGCACCTGCGTACTTTATGTACCTCATGAATAAGGTCTTCATGGAGTACATGGATAAGTTCGTCGTGGTGTTCATTGACGACATCATGATCTACTCGAAGGATGAGAGGGAACATGAAGAACACTTGAGGCTTACATTGCAGAAATTGAAGGAGCATCAATTGTACGCAAAGTTCAACAAATGTCAGTTTTGGTTAAGGGAAGTATCATTTTTGGGTCAAATCATCTCGGGAGGAGTAGTATCGGGTGACCCAGCAAAAGTGAGGGACGTGCTGAAGTGGGAACTGCCGCAAAACGTCAAGGAAATAAGGAGTTTTCTTGGAATGGCTGGGTATTACCGTAGATTCATCAAGGACTTTTCCAAGATAGTCAAACCAATGACGGAGTTTCTAATGAAGGGGAAAGCTTTCCAATGGACTCCAGCTTGTCAAGAGAGTTTTGAGGAGTTAAAGAAGAGGTTGACAACAGCCCCAGTTTTTGTATTGTTGGATGTGAGCAAGAGTTTTGATAGTTATTGTGATGCATCAAGACAAGGACATGGATGTGTATTGATGCAAGAAGGTCAAGTGGTCACCTATGCATCGAGGCAATTGAAGAAGCATGAGCAGAATTATCCGACCCATGATTTGGAACTTTCAGCTGTGGTTCATGCACTAAAAATTTGGAGACATTATATCCTTGGACATAGGTGTGAAATTTATACGGATCACAAGAGTTTTAAGTATATTTTCACACAAACGGATATGAACTTGAGGCAACGGAGATGGTTGGAGCTCATCAAAGATTATGATTTAGGAATCAATTATCACCTGGGAAAAGCCAATGTAGTGGCCGACGCCTTGAGTAGGAAGGGAGTAAGTCATCAACTCACAGTTCGAGAGTTACCATCCGAGTTATGTAAGGAATTTGAACGGTTGAACCTTGGATTTGTAAATGAGATGGGGATGATGGAGTTAAATCCGACTTTGGTGCAAGAAATTTGGGATGCTCAAACAAAGGATGAGGAGATTTAGGAAATCAAGGAAAGGACCCAAGAGGGAAGAGAATTCAGATTTGATGAGGATGAACATGGTACTCTATGGCTTGGTAAGAGGATTGTTGTGCCTAATGTGAAGCATATTCAAGAGACAATACTAAAGGAGGCACATGACTCACCATATTCAGTTCACCCCGGTTGCACGAAAATGTACAAAGACTTGAGAGCTTGTTATTGGTGGGATAGCATGAACAAGGACATAGATGAATATGTAGCCTTATGTGATGTGTGCCAACGAGTCAAGGCGGAACATCAAAGTCCAGCTGGAATATTGCAACCATTGAAGATTTCGGAATGGAAGTGGGAAGAAATCGGTATGGACTTTATAGTTGGATTGCCACGTACCCAGTCTGGGTATGACTCAATTTGGGTAATTATAGATTGACTGACCAAGTTAGCTCATTTTGTTCCTGTGAAGACCACCTATACCACCGCGAAGCTAGCAGAATTGTATATGGAGCATATTGTGTGCCGACATGGAGTCCCTAAGAAGATAGTCTCGGATATAGGTTCTCAATTTACCTCTAGATTTTGGCAGAAATTGCATCAAGCATGGGGAACAAGGTTGAACTTTAGTTCGGCATATCACTCTCAAACGGATGGACAAACTGAGAGGACCAATCAGATTTTGGAGGACATGTTAAGATGTTGTGCCTTGAAGCATGGGAAAAGTTGGGACAAGAGCTTGCCATATGCAGAATTTTCCTATAAAAATAGTTATCAAGCAAGTTTGAGGATGTCACCATATGAAGCACTATATGGAAGGAAGTGTAGGACACCTGTGTTCTGGAATGAGACAGGAGAAACTCAAGTATTTGGTCTGGATGTGTTACTAGAAGCTGAAAAGCAAGTTCAGCTAATCCGTGAAAACTTGAAGGCAGCTCAATCAAGGCAAAAAGGCTATGCGAACAATAGAAGAAGGAGACTAGCCTTTGAAGTAGGAGACTTCGTTTACCTCAAGGTGTCACCAATGATAGGTCATAAGAGGTTTAACATAAGAGGCAAGCTAGCACCTCGCAATATTGGACCATTCAAGATTTTGGATACAAGAGGAGAAGTAGCATATAAGTTGGAGATGCCAGCTCGTCTTTCATATGTACATGATGTGTTTCATGTTTCCCAGCTCAAGAAGTGTTTGAGAGTACCGGAAGAGCAAGTGCCAATGGAAGAATTGGAACTAGAGGAAGATTTGACTTATGTCGAGCAACCGGTCAAGATCTTGGAAGCCAAGGAGAGAACCACAAGGAACAAGGTTATTCGATGGTGTATAGTTCAATGGAAGAATCACACAGAATCAGAGGCAACATGGGAGTTGGAAGATGATCTCAAGAAGGAATTTCCCTATCTTTTCTCTTCCGCATCGAATCTCGAGGGCGAGATTCATTTTAAGGGGGGTAGGTTTGTAACACCCTCATTTTCATGCATCATGCCCTGCATACATTCATATATATGTCTAACATTAATCCACATAAAAAGGAACAAGTTTAAAATCATTTTGGAACAAAACCACACTTAAGAATTCTGGGAAGTGCGGACTAGTCCGATTTTTATGCGGACTAGTCCAATTTCTTTCTGACCTCACATGGACTTGTCCGATTTTTGCTGCGGACTAGTCTGTTTTTTCCTCTCGGCACTTTCGGACTTGTCCGACTTAGTGCGGACTAGTCCGGTGTTCCAACTCCCTTGAAAATTTCGCTAAGTCCCTGGACTTGTCCGGACTAGTCCGGTATTCCAGTGGACTTGTCCGTTTTCCTCTCTGGATAAGTTCGGACTTGTCCGATGTCGAGTCCGGACTTGTCCGATTTCTTTTTGACTAACTTCGGACTAGTCCGGCCCTTTTCGAACTTGTCTGATAAATCGTGATTCTGAGTTGATATTTTGTTTCACGACTTGTTTCTTGGGTTTTACGTTAAGTGGGCCCAGGGACGTCGTGCCTAACTCTTTTAGAGCCCATGTGGGTCTCTAAATCGACCCCTACTCATCTCAAACTCGAAATCCATCAAACCCTAGCCTCCACCTCTATATAAACAACCCCACCCCTTGGATTGACATCTATTTGTCACTTTTCCATCTCACCCAAACCCTAGCTCGTGAAGAGCCGCCATCAAAGAGGGAGAAGGAGATCTAGAGCAAGGAGAAGAAGAGGAGGAAACTAAAGAGGATCACGATCTCCATCAACTTCGTGTTCTTCATCAACAATCTACCATCAAGCTCTTCATCAACCCTAGATCATCAAGATCCAAGTGTTAACTCCAAGTTTCTTGATTCATTGGAGTTCTAAACACCTGGTATACGTTATATTCTCTTTTCCTTATGTGAATTCAACCCCAAATCTCCAAATTCACGTCGATCTAGAAAACCCTAATCTGTTGTTCTCGTGCAGTGCGGACTTGTCCGGTCCTATGCAGACTAGTCCAATTTTCCTGGTTAAATTGTCTTGAATTAATTCTAAAATTAGACCTAATCAACTCCAAACATGTATAAACTTGTTAAAATCTATTAGAACTAGCTAGTGATCATTAAAAGCAACTGATTAACAAATTCCACCTTGCATTTGCATAATTCTTGCATGTCATGTCATATTGAGTAATATTTGTGCACTCTTTGATCGTGTTTCTTGTCTTGTATGTTTATTGTGTGGATTAGACGGATTTGCGTTAGAGAGTGTTGTGGAGGATCTCCAACACCAAGAGTTTGAAGGCTTTGACCCGAACCAATCCCAAGAGCAAGGCAAGTGTCCTTAAAGCATATTGATCCTGTTTTGAAATAAATGTTTTGTTTCCAAAACTGCATGCTTGTGTCAATTTGATGGGAATCCTATGATAGGAAGTTTACTAGCTTTGTTTAGCCACCCTTGTCACCTGGAATATATGGTAGAGAGTCGGGAAGTGCTTTTTACCATTTTTGCTTCGCTTAATTAATTGGGATGGGAAAACAACACTACACATTTGATTATGCATTAATGAGATTATGGTTAATATGAACTGGTTAAAATGACATGGTAATGGGTGATCTAAGCAAGCCTGGTATGTGGATGGGTCAGATGTTACGGTTGTTTGCTTGCTTTAGATCTAAGGACCGGTTCATGCGAGAATAAGCCAGGACAATAGTGCCACCATGAGGCCAAGTATGGGTGTGGTGTAGCTGATTAATTAGGGATTTGCCAGTGCTATTTGGACCATTAAGGATGCTCGGGGAAGGGGTAGTCGGATTGGGTTTGTTGATGGTTGGTGGGACAACCCTGGAATCCGAATGGCTCAAGAGGGGGCCCTTGGTAGAAGATGTGCTCTGTAGGAGACATCGCCACCGGTGAAACCTCAGTGGGGAGTAAATAGGCTAGTAATCCCTTTGTAAAGGCTATTTTGTGATCTGTTGGACACACACCGATGGAAGTGTGAGACGACATAGTAGAGGTTCTAGTCACTGGAAGGTGATGAAATCATAAACACGTGGGTAAAGTGGTACAAACTCTTCAGAGTCTAATAAACTATCATGATAGTCGTGCTCCCGGTTATGAGCGTCTGGATGACCTACATGATTAGAGGAAACTTGGTACTGGGATGGTTTGTGATATGGTTATGGTTAACAACATGGTTATGGCGGGATAATGGATTAATTTCTGGTATGGATATGGTTATTCATAATGAGAAATCTGGAATTTGGATGATGATAATGAATATGGACTGGTATTATAATGGTTACGTGGTTTATGATGAATTTATTTCACATACATATGATATATTGCTTTTCAAATGTTTAAATGTACTTTTCAGCACTCAGCCATTATTATATCGTCCTTTGAATCAGCTACATGTCATATTTTCCACACTTGCTGAGTACGACATGTACTCACTCTTGCAATTCCCCCACCAACAGTTGCAGGTCAGGATTGGGAGTATAACGATGATAATGTGGAGTTCTACGTCGTGTCTACCGTCAGCTTTGCCTGTGGTATCATTGGAGCTGTGCTATCCCTTTTGCTTAGTTTGCTCAGTTTCATTTATTTCTGCTGCATTAGTTGAACTTGTCATTAATAATTCATTATTGATTGTATTCGAGGATAATTTGGTTGTATAATAAAAGTACTTAATTAATCTTGTCCTTTGGTAATTTTATGTATATCCTTTTGTGAGTGCACTCGTGTATGTGTGTTGAACATCCTGGGCACACATACGCTTTCACTTGGTTCATTTTTGGAAACCGGTTGTCACAGGGTTTGGGAGCTATCACACCTCTCGGGTCTGTTACTGTCGCGGTAACCTTCGGGGCACCGAAGAACAACTAATCTAAGAATATGGTGTTTGATGTGGCAAACATCAATTTACCCTTCAACGCCATCCTAGGAAGGCCATAGGTTCACAGCGGAGGCCCACTATGGCTACCTTGTGTAGAAGATGCCAATTCCATCAAGCGTCCTTTGGATCCTAAGGGAACGCACTGTTGGAGTTGTAGTGCTGGAAAAGCTTCATGCGCTTGCAGCAGTGCAGGAAGTTGAATCCAGCAAGGAGCAATCTGCTTAGCGACCTCCGAGCTCGCGCTAGCGCGGCTCAACTTCTGCACCTCATGTGCAGTCAAGCGGCGACACCGATGTTCCCGTCAAAGTCGTTCAAATCGGTTCTGAAGCCACTCAGACCACCCGAGTATCGGAAGGTCTAAGTGACAAATAGGAACTCACGCTCGTCACATTCCTCTGGGCAAATGTCGACGTGTTTGCATGGAAACCGTCACAAATGCCTGTGATCCCCAGTGAGGTGATCGAGCATCATTTGAAGATCTACCCCGATGCACGACCCATACAACAGAAGCCCCGAAAGCAATCTATTCAGCGGCAGAACTTCATTCGAGAAGAAGTCAAAAAGCTGCTTAATGATGGATTCAATTGGGAGGTTCATCATCCACGATGGCCGGCAAACCCAGTCATCGTGCCAAAGGTCGACTGGAAGCTTCGAATGTGCATCGACTACACCACTTTGAATAAGGCATGTCCAAAAGACCCCTTTCCACTACCAAGAATAGATCAGATAGTGGATTCTACCTCTGGTTGTGAGCTTTTATGTTTCTTAGACGCATATTATGGTTTTCATCAAATTCCAATGTCTAAGGAAGATGAAGAGCACACTGCTTTCATTACGGTAGATGGTCTCTACTGTTACACAGCAATGCCTTATGGTCTCAAAAATGCACTCTCCACCTTTGTGCGAACTATGCACAAAACCTTTGGGGAGCTCATTTGGGACATAGTGGAAGTCTACATCGATGACATCGTTTTCAATGTGAAGAACAAAGACTCACTGATCGACAACCTTCAACCCACCTTTGACAAGCTGCGCCTGACACGCACGAAGCTCTACCCTGACAAGTCTGTCTTCAGGGCTAACTCCAGAAACCTTCTTGGTTTCTTGGTGACCACCGGGGAATTGAAGCAAATCCGTCCAAGACAAAAGTCATTGAAGCAATGCGGCCTCCAGCCCGCCTCAAAGACGTCCAAAAACTTTACTGGTTGTCTAGCTTCGCTCAGCCGGTTCATCTCAATGTTGGCAGAGCGAGCACATCCCTTCTTCAAGATATTGAGGAAGTCTGGACCATTCCATTGGTTTGAAGAAGCAAAGAAGGTGTTACAAGATCTCAAGCAGCTCCTCACCACACTACCAATCATGGTAGCTCCAGGACCTAGTGTGCCTCTTCTGCTTTACATCGCTGCAACTACAGAGGTTGTCAGCATGGTTTTGGTTGAGAAAAGACGAGTAACATCTTCAACTCAGGGACTCAAACCCCTCCGGGGGGGGGGGGGGGGGGGTCCGAAGCTACCTGAGGGTAAGTCTGGGTCCCATCCCCCAGACACGGATCCTAAAGGCAAGATGCACGTGGATCAACCTCTCTCATCCAAGGGAGTATCTACTACTCAAAGAGAAGATCCGGACCCCTTCGGGAGGGTCTGGGTTGATGAAGAAGGAACTTTGTACCCCTCCGAGAGGGTTCGAACTGTCTAGTGGCCAGTGTACTTCATCAGTGAAGTACTTTATGATGCCAAAACTCGATACATTGAGATGGATAAGCTACTATACGTAGTTCTTATTCCCTCAAGGAAGCTACGCCATTACTTCCAAACCTACAAGATATCAGTGGAAACATCTTATCCACTGCGTGCTATTTTGCATAATCCCAATTCAACGGGAAATATCGCCAAGTGGGCTGCAGAGCTAGTAGAATTCGATCTCGAAGTCCTGCCTCGACATGCAATCAAGAGTCAGGCACTGGCTAACTTTGTGGCGGAGTGGACACCTTCTTCATCAAGTCCGGGGGGTCTCAGTGAACAGAAGTCGGAACATAAGGTCCTGGTCTTCACTGAGCCTCACTGGAATCTCTACTTCGATCGCTCCATGCAGAGCAGGGGGAGGAGCTGGAATCCTTCTCCTCGCTCTAACCGGGGAGAAGGTCAAGTACATGGTGCGCCTTGACTTCAAGGTGACCAACAAAATGGCAGAATATGAAGGTCTCATCATCAGACTCAAGGTTGCGCTATCATATAGCGTCCGATAGCTTCTGGTGAAGGGAGATTCGCAACCCATAATCAAACAAGTCAAAAGTGAATGTAGTTACAATAACCATCAGCTTGCTGCATATTTTCTTAAAGTCCAGAAGCTGCAAAAAGATTTCCAGGTCCTGGACCTCTGCAATGTCCAAAGTCTCAACAATGCTGAAGCTGAAGATATCTCGATGAAAGCTTCAACCAGAGCTCAGGCATCCGGCAGAGTTTTTGTCAGGAGATAACTAGCACCTTCCACTCAATCTACCGAACTGGGCGATGGGGGTGGGACCAGCACCTCGAAACTGGCGGTCCTGGTGGCCCTATTACCATGGCGTCCACCAAGGATCGTAGGCGCTACAGGAAACTCCGAGCAACCTAGCGCGCAAGATCTAGAAGCTCAAGTCAATACCGATGCATGGATCTCGGAGGTCTGGGACTACTTGAAGGACAATATCCTTCCTAAAGATGGTGTATCCGCTGAGCGAATTGTCAGATTGGTTAAAAGGTACACGTTGGTAGAAGGGGATCTCTATCGACGTGGTGCCAACAGCATTCTAATGTGGTGCATTTCTCGGGAAGAGGGTTGTGAACTACTCGCAAAGATCCATGGAGGCGAGTGTGGGAACCACGCTTCATCCCACACGCTGGTCAGTATGGCCTTCCAGCATGGCTTTTACTGGCCTACAACACTACAAAATGCAGTTGAGCTGGTCAATAAGTGTGAAGCATGCCAGTTCCACGTGAAGCAAATTCATACATTGGCGCAGTCAATACAAATGATTCCTCCCTCATGTCCATTCGCTGTGTGGGGGATCGATATTTTGGGACCTTTCCAAAAGTCATCGGAGGGTACCAGTTCTTATATGTCGCCATCGACAAGTTCACAAAGTGGACAGAAGCCACTCCAGTTATGACAATCAACAAGCAATCTACCATCAAATTCTGGAAGTCCATTGTCTGCAGATTCGAAGTTCCGAACAGAGTCATCACTGACAACATAATCCAATTCACAAGTGCAGCTTTTCACGAGTACTGCAAAGACCTCAGCATAACAGTCAGCTACACATCAGTAGCTCATCCGACAAGCAATGTCCAAGCCGAGAGAGCAAATGCAGAAATACTCAAGGGACTCAAGACACGCACTTATGAGCGCTTGAAGAAGCATGATGCCAACTGGTCAGAAGAACTTCTGTCTGCATTGTGGACAAGCCGGACAACACCCAGTTGGGCAACAGGAGAAACACCCTTCTTCATGGTATATGGAGTTGAAGCTGTCATTCCTCCAGAAATTGCCCTGAGGTCTCTCCGAGTTCGGACCTATGATGAAGCCACGCAGGACCAGCTCTGGCGTGATGACTTAGACCTCGTCGAGAGGCAAGGTGCCAAGTAGCTATCTGAAATGCGCGATATCGCCAGGCGCTCTGGGGCTATCATCAAAGGCATGTGAGCAATCAGCAGTTGGAAGAAGACGATCTGGTGCTGCGGCGAATACTCACTCGCAAAGGGATGAACAAACATTCCCCAAGCTGGGAAGGTCCCTTCTGAGTTAGCAAAGTTTCCCGCCCCGGATGCGTTCACTTGGCAACAGAGGATGGGATACCACTTCCCAACCCCTGGAATATTGAGCACCTTCATAACTTCTACACTTAGTTACACGGAGGTGAGTATGTATTTGTATAAAATATACCTTATAGAGTCTATGAACAAAGTCGGGTTGGTCCAAGATGAAAACCACACTTAACTTAGTCCTGTACTTTTAGTGTGTCTCTGCCTTCCCTGGGTTCGTACAAGATGAATAGCACACTTAACTTGGTCCTATATTTTAAGTGTGTCCTTGTCTTCCCCTGTTATTCGGACCTATAATAAAATACATTTATATGAAAGCAGATTCTACGTGCATTTATTTTGCGCATGCTCCATATTTTACCACCTTTTACCTTCTTGTCGATAGCAATGTTGTGCAATCCACTTGAAAGTTAGTCATAGAGATGATATGATATATAAGTTTTGTTGGTAATCTTCTATTGGATCTTAAAATTGTTGGATGGCCTACTCGCCTGAAAACCAATGCCAATGATAGGTCCGGAGTGAGCTATCGACTTAGCCTGGTCCAGCACCCTAAGTACGTCACTCCACCTATTCTGGTGGGTCTCTGTAATGCGGGTCTGGAAAACATATGAACCTAAGAAAGTTTAATCAGTGTACTTATGTTGTCAAAATGATTTTGTTAGTGTCGGTACCCTCCGTACCGGATAACCCTTGAGATCGCAAAGATCATAAGGAAACTCCATCTACCAGATTTGAAGACCTCTGAAGGCCCCACATGTCAGGCATAGCCGGACCTGCTTCCCCGACATGATTTTTCCCAGGGCTGCCACGTGTATCACAAGATCGGAGCTATCACCCACACATGGGAAGCTCCGGTCAGAATACCAATATGGCACCCCCGGACCTAACCCAAGACAGAGGGAAGCTCCGGTACTGACACGTGTCCAACAGCACCGGACCTACCCGTCCACGACGGTAAGCTCCAGAGCTGCCACGTGGCAACCGCCGGACCTTCAACTTCAACTATCAGACGGGTGGACCCCCCAACAGCTCCGGACCTTCAAGGATCAATCAAAGACTTTAAGACCCGATTAAGTGTCATTAATACCATATTAATGACACACGATCGGATGGTCCTTAATACTGGTAACGGCACTATTAAGGCCCGTTACCAGGCTATTAAGGGTAATTAACTCTATTTATTGTGTATCAAGCATGTGTAACCACCGGGGCCACCTGTCGGGCCAGGCTAACGTTGTAACGACCAGTCCTTGTACTATAAAAGGACTGGTTGACGATACACAAAGGATGGTTTGATACCACTACTGAACACCCTGAGCTAGACAAGCTTATTCTTTTGGATCTTCTTCTAGACTCACGTGCTTAATACATCACCAACACACCCCGTGGAGTAGGGTATTACGCTCAGGCGGCCCGAACCACGTAAATCCCCGTGTACACATGTCTTTCACCTTCTTGAATCTTTGCGCGCCCATTACCGAACTACAACTCCTCGATCTACCAAAGGTAGTGTCGGGAGATCTGCCGGTTCCAAACACTGACAGTTAGGATCTAAAATTCAAAGAAGGATAATAAATTGCAAATAAGCTATAGGCAAGATGACGAATTTTACTGCTTTTCTTGTCTCTCATGTGCAGGAAAAAAGAATAATTGTCAATGATGGTGGGTGCTGCCAGATCACCAAGCTTCGACATCACCTAAGGGCCCGTCGTCGATGTTTCATACATTGACAGTGGGCGCCGTCAAAGCAACCAAGCTCCGACAACACCTAGGGGGCTTGTCATCGACGTTTTATATGTTGACAGTGGGCGCAGTCGAAGCAACCAAGCTCCAACAACACCCAGGGGACCCGCCGTCGATGTTTTATGCATTGACAGTGGGCACCGTAGAAGCAACCAAGCTCCGGCAACACCCATGGGGCCCGCCGTCGATGTTTTACACGTTAATAGTGGGTGCCATCAAAGCAACTAAGCTCTAACAACTCCCATGGGGCTCGCCGTCAACGTCAACAACGCGACAAAGGGTCCTTGGAGATTTTGGATGCAAGCCTCGAACATCAGAGCTATCACAGTAGCTACGAGTTCAGAGCAATAAAAAATTCAATACATTGTCGAATTCCTTATGGTAGATGTCCTCAATCAATTGAGCATATCTACTAGGAGGCCAACAAGATAAAGGCAATGACATATTGAAGACAAAATGGAATTCAAAGGGATTTCATTCTTTCAAAAATTAGAGATTTACAAGATGAAGGTACAAGGTACAAAAGGGAAGGATCCTAGCTACTGGACTCCCGCTGGGAGTACGAAGCAACCTTCTGGGCAGCATCTTGGACGCTAGCCTTGGCAGCTTCTTCTTCTTTGGCGATGGGCCCGTCAATCATCGGAGCTAAAGAAAAAGAGAAATCCCGGCTTCGGAAGCATGTCAACACATATTCTATGGCATTCTTCGCCAGAGATCTTCCTTCAGTCTCGAGCTGGTCGACGATCACATCTCCTAGCACATCCATCTTAGCTCTCGCGGAGTTGAGCGACACTAAGGCCTTGCCCATCTCTGGCTACGTGTTAGTCGGCGGATCGGACTGAATCCTAGAGGCATCAGAGCGTCGTTCGCTCGCCCAAGGAAGTCCCAGACCTGTTGGGACTCTATTGTTGTCGTGCTCCAGAGCTCCTCCAATGACCTTCTTGCAGACGACAGCTCCACAGAACCCTCCTTAGAGAACCGCTCGATCTCTTTAGCATGCTGCCGAATTTGTTCAGCCAGCTGCCTCTCTTGGTCGGCGATTTGCTTCTCTTGGTTACACTTTAGAGTGGGGTGGGGCCCCCTCTTCGTTACACTTTCTAGACACTCACTTCGCGCTCTAGCTTCTGAGAGATCACAGCGTCTCTCATCTGGAGTTCATCCTCCTTATTCTCTAGCTCATCCTGGTGCTTAAGGGGCTATTCCCTCATAGCGTTGAGACTCTCTGAGCGACTATCTGCCAGTTCATTGACCTTCTTGGCATGCTCGTAGATCTCTCGGGTCTTGTCATCGAGGGCTTTTATAGCAGCCTCTCTTTCGTCCAGCGTGTTATTCAAATGTGTCTGCCGAGCTTTCTTAGCCTCCAATCACTCCCTTTGGTCCGTTAGCTAAGACTGCGTCAACTTTGTTTTGAAGTAGAGCAGCTTGCGCCAGCGCCTTAGGGTGTCACGCTCCTCCTCCAGGGCCTTGCCCTCGTAGTCGAAGGCGAGCTCAACTTGGCAAAAGCTCGAGCAGGCATTGTCGATCCACATGGCCAAGAGGATTGGCTCAGGACCTGTCTCAGGTTCATCCTCTAGTTCCCCCGAGTCTTCTGGAATAGTTGTCAAAGCCCATGGTACAAGCATTGTAACACCCTAAATTTTCGCATCATGCATTGCATACATGTTCATGCATTAAATATTAATAGAATAAAAGAAAAATGATAAAATATACAAATGTATGTAGCAAAAGAAGAAATAGAAAATAATAATTATAGCCTAAAACATGTATTAGGGAATAAGTATAAATTAATAATAATAAAATATATGTAAATATATATATAAATATATATAATATTTGTAAAAAAATAAATAATAAAAATAAATAAGTAATATAAAAAATAAATAGTAATATATAAAAAAAGAAAAGAAAAGAAAAGAAAAAAAACAACCGCCGGCCAGGCCGCCGACCGGCCCAGCCGGCCACGCACCCCGCCAACCGCTCCCGCCTCGATCGCCCCCCCCCCCCCACGATGCGCACGCGCCCTGGGCCCCGCAGCCACGCCCGCTGCCTGCGCTGGCCTCGCGCTGGGCCCCACCGCCGCCTGGCCCCCTGCCGACACGGCACCACAGCGGCCCCGTCGCCCGAGGCGCCCGGCCCCACGCCACCCCGCCGCCTTGGCCCCGACCCCACCGCCGCCTGTGCCTCCCATGCCACCCCGCGCGGACCCCACCCCGCACGCCACCCGCCGCTCCGAGTCCGGCCCCGACCGAACCGTCCCGCGCAGCGCCCCTGGGCCCGCCTCCCACGCCCCGCGATTCCCGCCTCCCGTTCCCGCTCCCGCGTGCCCCCCCCCCCCCCCCGCCCGATTTTCCCGCCCACGTGCCGACCGCCTCCGCAGCCCCAGCGCCGAACCGCACGAGCCCGAGCGCGATTCCCGCAGCCCGCGCGCGAATCCCGCCTCCCAGCGTCGACCCTAGTCCGTGCCTATAAAAAGCCTCCGTAGGTTTCTCGATCCCAGGAAAACAGCCGCCGCCAGAAATCACCGCCGCCGCCAAGACGCCAGAAAAAAACTCCAGAGAATAGGGCCACCGCCAGGGGAAGAAAAGGAAGAAAAAAGAGGGGAAGAAAAAGAGGAGGGTGCCACCGTCCACCGGAGATCGTCGCCGTCGTCGTACCGCCGGAGGACCTTGCACCATCCACTTCATCTACGCGTCACCCTCGTCCCTCGATCTTTGAAGCCATCGCATCTACGGTAGGATTCGTTTTTCCAATGCGAATTTTAGCGACGTATTAGATATAATAGACGTGAATTGATTTTTGTTGCATCGTCCTTTTATTTTTAGCAGCATTAATTCTCGCTAAAACCCCCGTAAACTCATATGAACACGTACGAACTAGTTGCATCTAATTAATAAACAATTGTAGTTAATTAATAATTGATCTTTGCATGCATGCATATCATCGCATGTTGATTAATGTGTGTGCATCATGTTGATTGTATATGTTTTCTTGTATGTGTGATCACGAGTAGAGGGAAGTGCTCAAGAGGTCGTGTACGAGGATTTCCAGAACCAAGACTTCGAAGCGCTTGAGCAACCCTATCCGCCGGAGCAAGGCAAGTGTCCTTGAAGCATATTGATCCTGTTTTAAAATAAATGTTTTGTTTGCAAAACAGCATGCTGTGTCAATTTAATGGGAATCATATGGTAGGAAGTTTACTAGATTTGCTAAACCACCCTTGTCGCCTGCAATTTATGGTAGAGAGTCGGGAAGGGTTTTTACCTTTTTGCTTCGCTTAATTAATTGGGATGGGAAAACAACACTACACATTTAATTATGCATCAATGATATTCTGGTTAATGTGAACTGGTCAATACGGTGGGTGATCTAAGCAAGCCTCGTATGTGGATGGGTTGGATGATATGGTGGTTTGCTTGCTTTAGATCTAAGGACCGGTTCATGCGAGAATAAGCCAGGACTACAGTGCCACCACGAGGCCAAGTATGGGTGCGGCGTAGCTGATTAATTAGGGCTTTGCTAGTGCTGTTTGGACCATGGTGGATGCTCGGGGAAGGGGTAGTCGGATTGGGTTTGTTTATGATTGGTGGGACTACCCTGGGATCCGAATGGCTCAAGAGGGGGCCCTTGGTTGAAGATGTGCTCTGCTGGAGACATCGCCACTGGTGAAACCTCAGTGGGATCTAAATAGGCTAGTAATCCCTTTGTAAAGGCTATTTTGTGATCTCTTGGCCACACACCAACGGAAGTGTGTAATGTGACCGACGGGTCATGGGCATAAGGGAGGTTCTTAGTCGCCGAAAGGTGATGAAATCACGAACACGTGGGTAAAGAGGTACAAACTCTGCAGAGTTAATTAAAACTATCATGATAGCCGTGCTCCCGGTTATGAGCACCTGGACAACTTCCATGATTAGAGGGAATTTGGTAATGGGATGGTTATTAGGATGGTTATGGTTGGGTTATGGTTATGGGTTGGTAATGGTTATGGTTTATGGATTATGGTCATGGATATGAATTTGAGTTATGGTAATTGGACATGGATAATGGTGATGTTGGCAATAATTGGATATGGTTTATATTTTGTTAATATGATGGTTATGATGGGATTGTTTCACATAGACATAGTATAATGCTTTTCAAATGTTTTAATGTACTTTTCAGCACTTTGCCATTATTATTATCGTCATTTGAATCAGCCACATGTCATACTTTCCACACTTGCTGAGTACGACATGTACTCACTCTTGCAATCCCCCCCAATAGTTGCAGGTCAGAGTTATGAGTTTAATGGCGATAATGCGGAGTTCTAGGCCGTGTCTACCGTCAGCTTTGCCTGTGGTGTTATTGGAGCTGCGCTATCCCTTTTGCTTAGTTGCTTAATTAGTTTATTTTCGCTACATTAGTTGAACTTATCATTAATATTCATTAGAGCTTGTATTCGAGGATATAATGAATTATGTAATAAGAGTACTTAATTAATAATTTGAGTTGTGGTAATTATCTGTTTATCAATTGTGAATCACTCGTGTATGTGTGTTGAACATCCTGGGCACACATATGCGTTAGCTTGGTTCATTTTCAGAACCGGGCGTCACAGATTGGTATCAGAGCCAGGTTGAATGTAGGATGCAGCCTAGATAGAATGGACACTTTAGAGCACA
This sequence comes from Tuctoria greenei, assembly GCA_036927565.1. NCBI lineage: Eukaryota > Viridiplantae > Streptophyta > Magnoliopsida > Poales > Poaceae > Tuctoria > Tuctoria greenei. The sequence continues at coordinate 76,806,721 of JAYESD010000012.1, forward strand.
TAGGAGCACTCAGGAATCGATTTGATTTTGTTTGGTGTGCTCTTTGCTATATATATTGTTTGCTTGTGTGCTTAATAGAGGATTTTGGGATGCTTTAGCATTGCCATGTTCACCTAGGCTAGTATAGCTAGTTGGTTAGATTTATATCCCTTGATGCATTTAGTTGGGGACGTTTCTAAATTCTTACCTATTGCTTTTCTTCAGATGGTGAGGACTCGCAATCAGAGGGATGTCAATGCTGAGGAGGAGAACAATGGAGTGCCTCAGAACAACAACGGGCAAGGATCTACTCAGGGAGCTATCAACATTGAGCAGCTACTGGCTATGCAGAACCAGCTCATGCAGACCATGATACAAACTATGGGACAGCTGCAGGCTGGCAATATCAACAATCAGCCACACATGCCTCCACCGCCACCCCCGCCTCCTCATAACCGATTGGGAGAGTTCATGAGGACTAGGCCGCCAACCTTTGCTCAAGCTGCCGACCCTATGGATGCTGATGATTGGCTCAAGTCCATGGAGAAGAAGCTAGCCATTGTCCAATGCAGTGACCGAGAGAAGGTCCTATTTGCTTCTCATCAACTCGTTGGAGCAGCCGCAGATTGGTGGGATGCTTATTGCAATGCTCATGAGAATCAAGAGAGGATCACTTGGGCAGAATTCAAGGAGAGTTTCCGTTCTCATTATGTGCTGGAAGGTGTTATGATCTTGAAGAGGCAAGAATTTGAGAACTTGAGGCAAGGAAGATCAAGCGTGAGTGAATATCTCAACAAGTTCACTCAACTCTCAAGATATGCGCCTGAGGATGTTAGTCGGGACAGCCGGAAACAGTACTTGTTCATGAGGGGCTTGAACAATGAGATCCAAGTGCAATTGCTCAATTGTGACTATGCCAACTTCCAGAAGCTTGTGGATAAAGCAAGTGTGGTTGAGAACAAGATCCGTGAGATGGAGCAAGAAATCAAGAGGAAGGCGCCATACCAAGGACAACAACAAGGAAGTAATGTGCGCCCTCGCTTTGCGCCGCCCAATGCACCTCATTACAACTCCTCTATTCCTGCTCAGCGCCCTGGTTTTGCACCGCACCCAACTCAGTTCGTGCAGCAACGCCCTGTCATGCAAGCACCTAGGCCTCCGATGCCTTATGCGCCTCGTGCTGATTTTTCCGGAGCCAATGTTCAAGACCAAGCTCGTCCCAACAATTCTGGTGGAGTTAAGAAGTGTTATACCTGTGGAGAAGCTGGACACTTTGCCAATCAATGTCCTAAGTCAGGCCTTGGTCAAGGAAGCAATGCGCCGAGGCAAAACCCAAGACCCAATGGAGGACAACCACAAGGGACCCGTGGACAGCAGAATTTTGCTCGTGGCAACGTGAACCATGTCTCTATGGAGGATGCTCAACAAGCAGATGACATGGTCATTGGTATGTTTCTCGCCAACTCCAACCCCGCGACTATGTTATTTGATTTTGGAGCATCGCATTCATTCATTGCATCAAAGTATGTTGCCAAGTATAGTTTGCCTATCTCTCATATGAAGTTTACTCTATTGGTTAAGTCTCCTGGAGGAGAGATGAGGACAAATATAGTATGTCCAAAAGTAGGCCTTAGAATAAGGGGGGTAGACTTCTCCGCCAACCTCATTGTTTTGGATTCTCAAGGGTTGGACATTATACTTGGTATGGACTGGTTAAGGAAGCACAATGGAGTTATTGAGTGTGCCATGAAGACGGTGAAGTTGACCAATGAGGAAGGGATCACTGTAGAATTTGAAGCATCTCAAACCGCACTGAAGCAAATGGAGCTGAATCATGTGGACGGTGCCGCAATTGAGGAGATTCCGGTAGTGTGTGAATTTTTTGATGTGTTTCCGGATGAGTTGCCAGGTATGCCGCCTGATCGAGACATTGAGTTCGTTATTGATTTAATCCCTGGAACTGCACCTATAGCTAAGAGGCCGTATAGGATGCCTCCTATGGAATTAGCGGAGCTCAAGAAGCAAATTCAAGAGCAATTAGAGAAGGGTTTTATTCGACCTAGCTCTTCACCTTGGGGAGCGCCCGTTCTATTTGTGGACAAGAAGGATGGAACGCAAAGGATGTGTGTGGATTACCGAGCTCTCAACGAGGTGACCATCAAGAACAAGTACACCTTGCCCCGTATAGAAGACTTGTTTGATCAGATGAAGGGTGCTTGTGTCTTCTCTAAGATTGATTTGAGGTCAGGTTACTTCCAAATGAAGATTAGACCGTCGGACATACCCAAAACAGCTTTCAGGACACGGTATGGATCTTATGAGTACACCGTGATGTCTTTTGGATTGACGAATGCGCCTGCCTACTTTATGTACCTCATGAATAAAGTCTTCATGGAGTACTTGGACAAGTTCGTTGTGGTGTTTATTGATGACATTATGATCTACTCGAAGGATGAGAAGGAACACGAGGAACACTTGAGGCTTACGCTGCAGAAATTGAGGGAGCATCAATTGTATGCCAAGTTCAGCAAGTGCCAGTTTTGGTTGAAAGAGTGCCACTTTTGGGTCATATAATCTCAGGAGGAGGAGTATCGGTTGACCCCGGAAAGGTGAGAGACGTGTTGAAGTGGGAGCCGCCACAAAATGTCAAGAAATTCGGAGTTTCCTTGGAATGGCTGGATATTACCGCCGATTCATCAATGATTTCTCCAAAATATCCAAGCCTATGACCGAATTACTCATGAAGGGGAAGGCATTCCGATGGACTCAAGCTTGTCAGGATAGCTTTGAGGAGTTAAAGAAAAGGTTGACAACCGCGCTGGTGTTAGTATTACCGGACGTAAGCAAGAGTTTTGACATCTATTGTGATGCATCAAGGCAAGGACTTGGATGTGTATTGATGCAAGAAGGTCAAGTGGTCGCCTATGCGTCAAGACAATTGAAGAAACATGAGCAGAATTACCCCACGCATGATCTTGAACTAGCAGCCGTGGTACATGCATTGAAGATTTGGAGACACTATATTCTTGGACATAGGTGTGAAATTTATACGGATCATAAGAGTTTGAAGTATATTTTCACACAGACAGATCTGAATTTGAGGCAACGAAGATGGTTGGAGCTCATCAAGGATTATGATGTGGGAATCAACTATCATCCGGGAAAAGCCAATGTAGTGGCCGATGCTTTGAGTAGAAAGGGAGTAAGCCATCAACTTACAGTTCGAGAGTTACCGTCCGAGTTATGTAAGGAGTTTGAACGGTTGAACCTCGGGTTTGTAAATGAGATGGAGATGATGGAGTTAAATCCGACCTTGGAGCAAGAAATTCGAGAAGCACAGACCACAGATGAGGAGACCAAGGAAATCAAGGAAAGAATCGAAGAAGGGAGAGAATTCAGGTTTGATGAAGACGAACATGGTACCTTATGGCTTGGAAAGAGAATTGTTGTGCCTAATGTAAAGCATATTCGAGAAACAATATTAAAGGAGGCACATGACTCGCCATACTCAATTCACCCTGGTTGTACGAAGATGTACAAAGTCTTGAAGACTTGCTATTGGTGGAATAGCATGAAGAAGGACATAGCTGAATACGTAGCACTGTGTGATGTGTGCCAATGAGTCAAGGCGGAACATCAAAGGCCAGCCGGATTATTGCAACCGTTGAAGATTCCAGAATGGAAGTGGGAAGAAATTGGAATGGACTTCATAGTTGGGTTACCACGTACTCAGTCCGGGTATGACTCAATTTGGGTAATTGTGGATCGCTTAACCAAGTCAGCTCATTTTGTCCCTGTGAAGACCAAGTATACAGCTGCACGATTGGCCGAAATATACATGGAGCATATTGTGTGTCGACACGGAGTCCCTAAGAAGATAGTCTCGGATAGAGGTTCTCAATTTACCTCCAGATTTTGGCAAAAATTACATGAAGCTTTGGGAACGAGGTTGAATTTTAGTTCAGCATATCATCCTCAAACGGATGGACAAACCGAGGGGACCAATCAGATTTTGGAGGACATGTTAAGAGCTTGTGCATTAAAGTATGGGAAAAGTTGGGATAAAAGCTTGCCATAAGCAGAATTCTCATACAACAATAGTTACCAAGCAAGCTTGAAAATGTCACCATATGAAGCGCTTTATGGGAGGAAGTGTAGGACACCTTTATTCTGGAATGAGGCAGGAGAAACTCAAGTATTTGGTCCGGATGTGTTGCAAGAAGCCGAAAAGCAAGTCCAGATGATTCGTGAAAACTTGAGGGCTGCCCAATCAAGACAAGAAAGCTATGCAGACAATAGGAGAAGGAAATTAGCCTTTGAAATAGGAGATTTTGTTTACCTCAAGGTGTCACCTATGAGAGGTCATAAGAGGTTTAAGATAAGAGGCAAGCTCGCACCTCGTTATATTGGACCATTCAAGATCTTGAACAAAAGAGGAGAAGTAGCATATAAGTTGGAGATGCCAGCTCATCTTTCGAACGTACATGATGTGTTTCACGTGTCTCAACTCAAGAAGTGTCTCAGGGTACCGGAAGAACAAGTGTTGATGGACGAGTTAGAACTTCACGAGGATTTGTCCTATGTCGAGCAACCTATCAAGATTTGGACGTGAAGGAAAGGGTCATGAGAAATAAGAGGATTCGTTGGTGTAAAGTGCAATGGAAACACCATACAGAAGCCGAAGCTACGTGGGAACGTGAACAAGACCTGAAGGCAGAATTCCCGCATCTTTTCTCCACGCTGTCGAATCTCGAGGGCGAGATTCACTTTAAGGGGGGTAGGTTTGTAACACCCTAAATTTCTGCATCATGCATTGCATACATGTTCATGCATTAAATATTAATAGAATAAAAGAAAAATGATAAAATATACAAATGTATGTAGCAAAAGAAGAAATAGAAAATAATAATTATAGCCTAAAACATGTATTAGGGAATAAGTATAAATTAATTATAATAAAATATATGTAAATATATATAAATATATATAATATCTGTAAAAAAATAAATAAGTAATATAAAAAATAAATAGTAATATATAAAAAAAGAAAAAAAAGAAAAGAAAAAAAACAACCGCCGGCCAGGCCGCCAACCGGCCCAGCCGGCCACGCACCCCGCCAACCGCTCCCACCTCGATCGCCCCCCCCCCCACGATGCGCACGCGCCGTGGGCCCCGCAGCCACGCCCGCTGCCTGCGCTGGCCCCGCGCTGGGCCCCACCGCCGCCTGGCCCCGGCCGACACGGCACCGCAGCGGCCCCGCCGCCCGAGGCGCCCGGCCCCACGCCACCCCGCCGCCTTGGCCCCCTGCCTCCCGCTCTCGCCTCCTGTTCCCGCCTCCCGTTCCCGCCTCCCGTTCCCGCCTCCCGCTGGGCCCCGACCCCACCGCCGCCTGTGCCTCCCATGCCACCCCGCGCGGACCCCAGCCGCACGCCACCCGCCGCTCCGAGTCTGGCCCCCACCGAACCGTCCCGCGCAGCGCCTCTGGGGCCCGCCTCTCACGCCCCGTGATTCCCGCCTCCCGCTCCCGTGTGCCCCCCCCCCCCCCCCCCCCCCCGCCCGATTTTCCCGCCCACGTGTCGACCGGCTCCGCAGCCCCAGCGCCGAACCGCAAGCGCCCGCGCGCAATTCCCGCAGCCCGCGCGCGAATCCCGCCTCCCAGCGCCGGCCCTAGTCCGCGCCTATAAAAAGCCTTTGTAGGTTTCTCGATCCCAGAAAAACAGCCGCCGCCAGAAATCACCGCCGCCGCCAAGACGCCAGAAAAAAACTCCAGAGAACAGAGCCGCCGCCAGGGGAAGAAAAGGAAGAAAAAAGAGGGGAAGAAGAGGAAGAAAAAGAGGAGGGTGCCACCGTCCACCGGAGATCGTCGCCGTCGTCGTACCGCCGGAGGACCTTGCACCATCCACTTCGTCTATGCGTCACCCTCGTCCCTCGATCTCCGAAGCCATCGCATCTACGGTAGGATTCGTTTTTCCAATGCGAATTTTAGCGACGTATTAGATCTAATAGACGTGAATTGATTTTTGTTGCATCGTTCTTTTATTTTTAGCAGCATTAATTCTCGTTAAAACCCCCGTAAACTCATATGAACACGTACGAACTAGTTGCATCTAATTAATAAACAATTGTAGTTAATTAATAATTGATCTTTGCATGCATGCATATCATCGCATGTTGATTAATGTGTGTGCATCATGTTGATTGTATATGTTTTCTTGTATGTGTGATCACGAGTAGAGGGAAGTGCTCAAGAGGTCGTGTACGAGGATTTCCAGAACCAAGACTTCGAAGCGCTTGAGCAACCCTATCAGCCGGAGCAAGGCAAGTGTCCTTGAAGCATATTGATCCTGTTTTAAAAGAAATGTTTTGTTTGCAAAACTGCATGTTGCGTCAATTTAATGGGAATCCTATGGTAGGAAGTTTACTAGATTTGCTAAACCACCCTTGTCGCCTGGAATTTATGGTAGAGAGTCGGGAAGGGTTTTTACCTTTTTGCTTCGCTTAATTAATTGGGATGGGAAAACAACACTACACATTTAATTATGCATCAATGATATTCTGGTTAATGTGAACTGGTCAATACGGTGGGTGATCTAAGCAAGCCTCGTATGTGGATGGGTTGGATGATAGGGTGGTTTGCTTGCTTTAGATCTAAGGACCGGTTCATGCGAGAATAAGCCAGGACTACAGTGCCACCACGAGGCCAAGTATGGGTGCGGCATAGCTGATTAATTAGGGCTTTGCTAGTGCTGTTTGGACCATGGTGGATGCTCGGGGAAGGGGTAGTCGGATTGGGTTTGTTGATGATTGGTGGGACTACCCTGGTATCCGAATGGCTCAAGAGGGGGCCCTTGGTTGAAGATGTGCTCTGCTGGAGACATCGCCACTGGTGAAACCTCAGTGGGGTCCTAATAGGCTAGTAATCCCTTTGTAAAGGCTATTTTGTGATCTCTTGGCCACACACCAACGGAAGTGTGTAATGTGACCGACGGGTCATGGGCATAAGGGAGGTTCTTAGTCGTCGAAAGGTGATGAAATCACGAACACGTGGGTAAAGAGGTACAAACTCTGCAGAGTTAATTAAAACTATCATGATAGCCGTGCTCCCGGTTATGAGCACCTGGACAACTTCCATGATTAGAGGGAATTTGGTAATGGGATGGTTATTAGGATGGTTATGGTTGGGTTATGGTTATGGGTTGGTAATGGTTATGGTTTATGGATTATGGTCATGGATATGAATTTGAGTTATGGTAATTGGACATGGATAATGGTGATGTTGGCAATAATTGGATATGGTTTATATTTTGTTAATATGATGGTTATGATGGGATTGTTTCACATAGACATAGTATAATGCTCTTCAAATGTTTTAATGTACTTTTCAGCACTTTGCCATTATTATTATCGTCATTTGAATCAGCCACATGTCATACTTTCCACACTTGCTGAGTACGACATGTACTCACTCTTGCAATCCCCCCCAACAGTTGCAGGTCAGAATTATGAGTTTAATGGCGATAATGCGGAGTTCTAGGCCGTGTCTACCGTCAGCTTTGCCTGTGGTGTTATTGGAGTTGCGCTATCCCTTTTGCTTAGTTTGCTTAGTTGCTTAATTAGTTTATTTCCACTGCATTAGTTGAACTTATCATTAATATTCATTAGAGCTTGTATTCGAGGATATAATGAATTATGTAATAAGAGTACTTAATTAATAATTTGAGTTGTAGTAATTATCTGTTTATCAATTGTGAATCACTCGTGTATGTGTGTTGAACATCCTGGGCACACATATGCGTTAGCTTGGTTCATTTTCGGAACCGGGTGTCACAAGCATGGACTCCAACAGCTCGACATCTGCGGCGCTAAGTTCCGGGAGCTCATCGACCTCTAGTGCAGATGTCGAAGGCCCCGCAGCTGGATCTTCAAGTACCGGCTCAGGCATGGCTACCTCCGGCGTAGCAACATCAGCCAACAGTGTCGTCACCTCCGGAGCTGGTGCTCGAACTTTCAACAGAGCTTCAAAAATTTCCAGCATTGATGCCAGTACCTCCGGTGCTTCATCATTGTGGTCTAGCACAACCGCGGCTTCTCCGGCCGCTCGCACCGACGTCATCTCAACGATAGTTGGTGCCAGAACTACTGTATCGTCTGTAGCTGGAGAAGCCGTATCAACAGCAGGAGCTTCGGTCGGTGTGGCCTCTGTGGGCGAGGCATTGGCAGGTGCTGGAGTAGAAGCCCCTCTTGATACTCTGGAAATGGATAATAGAGAATTCAAGGAAAAGCAAAAACAAAACACAAGTCTATCGTTACCTGGGGATGTTGCCACTCCAGACAGCACATAATTTCTTCTCTGGGTGCCCGGAGTAAGAACCCGCCATTGTCGGTGTGGCAGAAGCTCCGGCTTCGTCCCAGGAGTCATCACAGCCACTGGCGCTTCCTCTGATGGAATCTCCAACGTCTGACAAGACACTCCAGACCTAGAGCCCACCGCTGGCATCGGGACTGGAGTAGACCTGTCAGACCTAGTGCCCTTTATAGGCACTGGATCCAAACATTGTTTGGCCATCATAGCCGGAGTTGCCATTGCTAGAGGCACAACCAGCACTGACTTGAGAGTTTGGCGAGGCAGTGGCACTCTTTCTGTCGGAGCTGATCTGACAGAACTACCATCATGTCAGCTTCCTCTTCCGGCTAAAGGACCCAACGAGCTGTTTGCCTTTACCCCGACTTGAGTCAGGATTCTTTTGGCTGGGATCTTCTCCGGGGATTACAATCCCTGCAGGGGGAGTGCTCCTTTGTCGCATTGCAAGACCTATATCGTCAAGTAGCGGCATCACTTTCTGCAGATCCCTCCTGACCTCCGGAAATACATTCAGAGACAAGAACTCAGCCGGAGGTGCAAGGTCATCTCTAGATATAGATCCACTGTTCAGCTTCTACAGATGGAGCTTCAAGGCACGCTCGTCTAAATTGGTGACCCAGCCAACCTCAATCCGGAGAAAATTCATTTTTCCTGGGTATGACCAAGCTACAAACTCTCGCTCCTTGAGTGGCGCCCAGTTATTGGTCAGGAAGTTGCCGAGGACCATCAGAGACGTCAACCCTCTGTCCATCAAGTTCTGAATTCTTGTTAGTAAGGGGTTGTACTCTTCGGTCAGCTTCGGGAGCTCCTCCCATGAGTCGGACTCCATCGTCGGAAACCATTCTAGTAGCTCTAGCCGATTATGAGGGTCCACTCGGATCACAACCCAATCAGTCTTCCAAGTCCACTTTCCAGAAGGAAAGGACTAGATTTACTTGTATGGGAATTCCTATGCCTTACAAAGTAGTAGAACCCCAACAAGCTGTTACCTTTGCCTTTCGCCCGGAGAGCGAAGAAGGTCTAGAACAGAGGAATGCAGGGCGGCACTCCCACCCACATCTCGCGGAAGTGGACGAACATTGCCACCAGCAAGATCGAGTGAGGCCTGAGGTGGTGCAGTTGGAGCCTATATGACTCTAGCAGCATCAGCAAGAAGCTGAATACTTGTGGAACCAGCCCAACCATGGCGTATGCCGAGAAGTAGATATGGCGTACGCCGAGAAGAAAACAATGTTATCATGGGACTTCTTCTTGAACGGGAGCTTGCCGCAGCGAATAGTATTGTTGAAAGAGTTGCTCTGCCACCCCATCAGTTTCTGAACTCTTGTGAGAGCACTCTCCCTCACAATCTTGTTGGGGGGAAGTCTGAGTTCTATCGCCACAAAGTGGAGCAAAAGTGGGAGTGAGATGCAAGGGTTCAAGTAGAGCAACTCTATGGGCAAGAATAGATCAATGCGTAAGAGTTCTCTCACCTTGGAGCGCCTCTTCCTTTATTAATACTCCACAACACTTGGATGGAAACTGCATTCGGAGCATAATCACGCTCTGCGAAGTTACCTCGTAAATGACAAGAGGGCTCGGGTTCACTTTGCCACACCAGGTGAACTGTTGTCATGATGAGAAGTTGGAAGCCCAAGGGTGGCAGCCTGATAGGGCTACAAAGATTAAGCTGGGAACTGATACGAAAATTGTATTAGCAACCGACGGCCTTCAATTTTGTGAGATCCGCACGTCATGTATCTCACTTACCAAATCATGAAGGGCTGCGTGTCCCAAGAGGAAAGCTGAAGCAGCAGTGCGGGAGTGATAATAGCCCCACCTCCAGGATCGAAACCTCAAAATCTCACCAGCGGTGGTCCTAGGGGCCACTGTCGATACCCTGCATACCAGGAGAAGACCCGTTTCCACCTTCTAATATTGTGGACTTCCGGAGGCAAAACATGTCCTATAGTACCAGACCTGCCTCCTTCCTTAGGGTAGCTCAGGTGCTACCACGTGTCCCGTAGTGCCGGACCTGCCTCCCTCCTTAGGGTGGCCCCGGCCCTGCCATGTGTCCCGGGGTGCTGGACCCACATCCCCAATAGGGGAAGCTCTGGTGCTAGTAGCTTCGGAACTGCCTCCCTGTAGAGGGAAGCTCCGGACCTACCACGTGTCAGATGTTCAGATCTATGTCTACAACGGAAAGACTTCAGGGCCTCCAACAGCGCGGACATTCCAGGTCTATCAATTGACCATTACAAGACCCAGTTAACGCGTCATTAATGTCATATTAATGATGCACAATCAGGGGAATAACAAGTCCAGTAATGCTGTTGTTAAGGAACGTTATCACACACTATTAACCTCCCTTAACACCCGTAGATCGTGTATAGGGCGGTTATTACAGTCGGGCCACCTGTCGGGTCACGGCGCATACTATAATAGCCAGTCCTTGGCATATAAAAGGGTTGTGCTGCACGGTAGAACTCAAGCAATCAAAAGCTATTCAAGGCTTAGGCTTACAAGCTCATGCAATACACAAACACACCGTGGAGTAGAATATTATGCTCAGGCAGCCTGAACCACGTAAAACCCCTCGTGTCACCTTGCTCTTGTATCTTGATTTTGCTCCCTACCTAATACGAACCTTCGCAGACTACTCCTTAGTAGTACCAGGGGAAGTGTCATTGGCACACTTCGACAGTATGGCTCATGTATTCCTTCTTGTATTTGTGACTTTATGCATAATAAAGATATTATATTTAGTATTCCTTTATACATATGCTTGGATGAATCATTTCTTGTTTGATTGTGGAATCCATGTATGTGGTAGGAATAGTCTTTATGATTATGCCAGAATGATCTTATTCTATTGTCATAAACAATATAAACCCCTCACTATAGCCTAAGTAGTTATAATATGGTCATGTTAATATGAATAACTTATGCTATGTATCAACATTGGTTTCAATGATGATTTAGTTCATTGCCTTAGGATGGCTTGTTTCATTACTCCTAAAGTATTTACTTAATATGCTAGCATGGTGCTAGGGTAGTTAAGTAGTGTTGAATGTCTCGTATACCCAAGGATTGAAGAGATAGGCAGTAGGTGGTGATAGCCCTATCTATCCTTTGTAATCCTCCATGTTCGGCTATGCCACAGGCTCTTGGCGGAAGTCGTCCTAGTATTGCTAGGGGTAAACCCGTGTCCGATGTGTTGAACAACTTAGCATAAGAATTCACTGTTGACATGCTCATTAGTATCTAACCTAGGCTATGTATATGTATATTAGAAGCATTGTAGGAGAAACTCACCAACTCTTAGTCTAATCTCCATTAGGACCAATCTACCCTCTAGAATAGATTACTTAGGTGTGTGTCACACTAGCCATATTATCAATTTACCCCTGTCTTGATAGTTGATTAGTATCCCATAGCTTGATCATAAGAGTAGTGTTTACTTTACTCTATTGCCTTCCTTTGGGATAAACATGATACCCTTGGGAATACTCTTGGGTCAAATGCTGCAAAGTTACCTTTCGTGCGCTTGCATATCTCATCTCTTACTGAAGATGATGTGTGTTAAGAACCGTCAACAGCGGTGACGGCGAAGAGAGCGAAGATGGTGATGGCGAGGACGACGAGAGTGAGGATTGTGCTCGGCAGCGATGGTGGCGAGAGCGAGGATGGCGAGGGCAAGGATGGCGAGAGTATGGACGGTGCTCGGCAGCGACAGCGAGCGGGGGATGGGACGGCGAGAGTGAGGATGGGGAGGGCGGGGACGGCGCTCGGCGATGACAGCTTGGCGACAAAATGAAAATTTTTGCATCATGCAAACTTAGGTTTTGCAGGGTGCGGTCAAGAGGCTTTATAGGCGTTTATTGTCACAGGTGGTCCTTGTCGAAGTGTTTTGCAACACTTCCCCCAAACCTGCTTAGGAGCGGCCCGCAGAGGTTCTTTTTCGGAGAGGGCTAGTCCCAAGGGTTTGCGTGAGTAGCAAGGATGGTGAACACAAGGGTTTTACGTGGTTCGGATCGCCGAAGCGTAACACCCTACGTCCACGGTGTGTTGTTGAATTGCTTGAATGTGTGGTGCACTTGTGAAAGCTTGAGAGCGTGTGAATTGTGTGTGTCCGAATTGGATATGTCTAGGTCGGTGGTTTCCTGGTCCTTTTATAGTCCGAGGCCGGGCAACAGCGTGGGGTAGCTCTGCGACGCCTTCAGTGTGATGTGATTGGGTACAGTGGCACTTGACAAGGGTGTGTGCCACACGTGTGCGTCTGGGGAAGGCGCGTGTCTTGAATGTGTGAGTGGACAAAGCATGTCGCTCTTAACTCCCGTGACTTACCTTCCAGAGCAGGCCGCTGACCACGTGGCAGCTCCGAAGCCTTCCTTCACGGGGGAGCTCGGTTCGGGGCTGCAGGACACGTGGCGGGTTCGGAGCCCGCCCCTCAGGAGAGGCGGAGTTGAAGCCCACTGGACACATGGCAGGTTCGGAGCCCACCTGTGAGGAGAGGCGGGGTTCGAGCCTGTTGGGCACGTGGCAAGGTCAGAGCTTGCCTCTGAGGAGAGGTGGGGTTCGAGCCCGCTGGGCACGTGGCAGGACCAGAGCGTGCCTCTCAGGAGAGGCGGGGTTCGAGCCCGCTGGGCATGTGGGAGGGCTGGAGCCTGCCTCTAGGGAGAGGTGGGGTTTGAGCCTGCTGGGCACGTGGCAGGGCTGGAGCCTGCCTCTAAGGAGAGGTGGGGTCCGAGCCCGCTGGACACGTGGCAGGACCGGAGCCTGCCTCTGCGGAGGAGGCAGTGTCCTTAGCCGCTTCCATCCTGTGCGCGGTGGTACCCGGTATGCAGGGTACCGATAATCCTTCTTGTAAAGACCTTCTGTGAAAGCTTTTTAAATAATTTATAAATATAATTTTCACAGATGACTGCTAGTAAAAAACCGCTTGCGAAGCTGAGGACTCGCATCAGGAATTTATAAATATTATTATCACAAACATTTTTTTTATTGAGAACAGCCTGTGAAAACTTTGCCATCAATTTTTACACTTTGTCATCAACCAATGCAATACATTTCTACCTCAATATTTCTACATCAGTAATATATAACACATCCATTAATGTGATCTATAGTCCATTAGTTGATGGTTCTATATAGTCCATTAGTTTATGATTATAGCACATCCATTCGATAATCGACAAAAACAAGAAAACAACACAGATGAACAACATTAAGTTTATTAAACATAAAACAACATTACAAAACAAGAAAAGAAAAACCATTACTAGTACTACTACTCCTCGGACTCCTAGTGGGCCTCCAAGCTCCGACGGAACTGAGAATCCAGATTTCTGGCAGTCACCGCAACCAGGTTTCTGCAACCGTCGACCCCGAGCTCCTGAGCCATCGTCTTCCACAGAGCATCGAGACGATTGACCACTTTCGTTAACCCAAACAAATAGTGGATCACGGTGCCCATTCCAGTACATTCTGGAAGTGTACCGAGACTCAGGAGCCGCATGGAGCAACATGTACTGGTAAATACATCTCGTGCCATATCAAGGCGCAAGTCCTCCGGACTCCGAGAGGGGGAGGGTCACAGCCGCTTCGCTGTTGGCTCCCTCGGCAGGCTTGGCAGCAGCGCCTGGTTGTCAGCCATTGGTGCGGAGAAGACGATGGGCGCAGTGGAGAAAGAAGAAGAAGATTACAATTATGAAGAGAAGATGATCGATGATGCGAATAATAGGAACACGCGTGTGCCTTTATATCATCTTCTCGCGCTTCGCCTCTAGGCGCGCAGTGATGGGGCGCTTCGAATTGAATTCAAATGACACACGCTCTCTGCGCGTTCCCCTTGGTATTCGCAAAGGACACACGCCCGGTCGCTTCACAGGCGGCCCTTTATTAAAAGTCGACTGTGAGAAGTTATTGAAAATCACAATTGGTAGTTCACAAGACACACCTTTAATAATGGCAAATATCATAGGCGACTTTTCTATACAGACCGCCTGTGAAAATGGATGTGTTTACCCTGACGGTTTAGTTTTGCGAACCGTCTATGATATTCTATCATCATAGGCAGCTATTAATTTATTGGACATCATAGACGTATTTTTTAACAGACCGATTGAGTAAAAGAAGTGAGATGCCTGTGAAAATGCTTTTTGTAGCCGTGATAAAAAAGTCCAAAAACAACATGAAAAACAATTTTCCAAATCGCAGGCTGAAAGTAGCGTTTCATTTAAGCGGGGTGGTTTTTCCTTCTCTACCCTTGTCGGTATTCTCTATCTCAGCCACTATGTCTCCCGAAGAGCGGGGCGCCCTCCCGCCAGCCTACGCTAGGACCATCCGCGAGGTTGACCTGAAGGACTTCATCACCAAGAACCCACCCCCGCCCCAGCCCTGCAGGACCACCGCCAAGTCCAACCAGCAAGCTGGGGTCATCGTCTTCAGGCCACCGCGGCCATCGGAGCTGCCCTTGTTCCTGCCCTACATGGTGGTCCACCCCTGTTGATACATGAAAGATTATGCATTTCTTACACGTATTACATTTATGAATAACGTAATTCCACATGTAATTGAAGAGATTGTGCATGCAGGTGAGTTTATGCAGATTTGAGGTACATTCATATCCATGTGGCGAAAAACATACTTCTGAACAATCAGATGTCGTCAAATGGATTCCCACGGATCCAACGGTCATATGCAGGTAGGTACTAACACTTTTTCACCGGGGATTCATCTATAAACATGTGAAGGTCCACATATTAGTGTCAACGGGCTAGCAGGGGTCGAGAGGGGTCAGGAAAAGGTCAATCGACTCCCCTAGTCCGCCGACTGTTTCTTGGCCTTATTTCCCACGTGTTTTCACGCAACTCATGGTGACTCCCTAAGGGTGATGACAATTGTATGTACACTACTAGGATATACACATATATGCTAGAGGCTTAATAGGAACAACTCTCTCTTTAGTCTAACTCCCATTAGGATTAAGTCATCTTATTAGAGTAGATGCTCGTATGTGTCATACTACCCCTATCATATCATTTACCTTCCTTATCAGATACCTACTAGAGTATTCTATATCTAAATTTTAAGAGTATTACATTTTATTTCACCATCTTTCTTTGGGACAAACAAATACGGTATCCTCAATACTTCCAGATGAAATGCTACAATAATACTTTTCGTGCGCTTATGGATTTTACCCTGTATTGACCCTAGGGTGCATTAATAAAGTACTCTGACGCCATTGCCAAATATGTTTTCCTAGCTAGTGTAGCTTAGTTAACCGTGGTCAAGCATTTCAGGTGTCATTGCCGGGAATGTTTTACTTAGTGTAGCTTAGTTAATTGTGGTCAACACCCCCCACGCCCACCACAACTACCGAAGGATCTTGCAGCACGTCACAGACAACAAGATCAATTAGTTTGATTGCTGTTTCTAAAATTGTACTCTCACTTTGAAGAATCATGATTAAAAAAGGAAAAAGTCCACTTTACTCCCCTGTACTATCAATGAAGTCCAAATTACACCCTAAACTTGAAGGGGCTAGAGAGGTAACATGTTGTTGTCTTCTGAACTTATTCAATCTTATATTGTAGCTAATTAAACTATATTTCAGATGTCGGAGTCAACCGGACCACGAAAGAAGGAAAGGAAGTCTGGAGACAACAGCAATCAGGTCCAACAAGACACTAGGCCACTGATGTAAAGAAGACACAAATGTATTTTGAGATCATGGTCTGGTAGCTTGTCTAGAGCAACAAGACACTAGGCCAGTGATTAGTTATCTTGAGATCACGGTCTGGTAGCTTGTCTGGTCCAACAAGACATTAGGCAGCTTGTATTTTGAGATCATGGTCTGGTAGCTTGTCCAACAGCGATCATCTTGTCTGGTAGCTTGTCTCAACCTGTTTTAGTTAAGAAATTGTTAATGGTGTGCTTCATGCCTGGACATATAAACATTCAGATTCGTTTTCCAGTTCCTGATTTATTGTTTTGACAGCAGAGATGTTACATTTTCATAACCATACTATATAGATTACATTGTTGATATAAGTTGAAAGACTACAAACAAGCTGAGAAGGGTATTTCTGGCTAGGATCTGGAACTTGACAGCCGAAACGTGAAGGCTATGTACTGCGCTGCAGCCCGATTGATCCATGCATGGATCCACAATTTGCACATACTACGAACGATGTTCTCCTGTTTGCTTTGACTAGCTACCTTAAATACAGTCGTAATGCTGTACCGTCTGCTGCTAACAGAAACACTGTGTTGGAATGGAACATGCTGCGTGCGTTGCTGACGAGCAGGAGTAGTGCTGAATTAATCGCTAAGAGGGCTTCATTAGAACTGTTAACGAGGACGGGGCACAGACGCTGCACTGGGAGCCGGAGAGAGGCGCCCAGGTGACGTGCCTTGCTAGCTGGCCATTTGTATCCATATCATCAAACAAGGAGGCTTAATTCCCTTCCACATCAGCCATTCGGGATTATAAAACTGGTTAAGGGTGTAAAGTGAGATGAGTTAGCAAAAAGAGGGTGTAAAATAGACCAAATGAAAGTTTAGGGTGTAATTTGGACTTCATTGATAGTACAGAGGAGTAAAGTGGACTTTTTCCATTAAAAATAACATTAGGATACTCCAGTTTGTTGCTGCAAATATTACGGTAGATGGAATCAGTTGTAATGGATTATAACTGAATGATTTTCTTCTTCTTTATGTTTCTTCATAGCATTTTTATGAATAATAACTTGATTAATTGGTGTGCAATGTTAGTTCATCACTCTTATTTATTGATTAGAATTGTTATATATGCGAGAATGTGATAGATGCCAAAGCATAATTTGTTAATAAAATATATGTTAACAATTTTGTAAGTACTATGTATGCGAGAATGTTTGCAATTTTGACAAAAAAAAGATCAATAAAATTGAGCTATTATAAGCCTTAGTGACGTATAAATCATTTTACGGACAGATAGAGAGAATCCATTAAAAATAATAAGAATTTTCAAACAGCAGGTAGTCTCTACTTTGTTTTTACCTTTTACCTAGGATTGATATATCTTTGGCGATTTCTGTTGCAAATCGTTAGTCCGACCTCCGCGTTAGCAAGGATTCCTTGGTGATTTGCTTGAAAATCACACGTGACGCGCACAAAGGCGTCCACTACTACAATAAGCCTCATCGCAGGCGGCTCCAAATATATTATCACAAACGGTTTTTAAAACCGCCTGAAACGAAGAGTCTATGATAATCCACAACTTCACAGGCAGAGAAGTGATACCGCCTGTGAAGAAACATTATCACAGGCGGTTTTTAATAATGCTAGCCGCCTGTGAAGATAAGTTAACACAGGTGGGTGGTGCAGCATATATATCCACCTGTGATAATTATCTTAGCATGGGCGGGTCTTGCAGCATAACTAACCGTCTGTGATAATGGTGTTATCACAGGCGGATGTTTACCTACATCAAGCCGCCTATGAAGACCTTTTACCACAGTCGGTTTCTACCTTAACAGTTACCGCCTGTGATAATTAGGTTATCACAGATGGTTCTTTACCTGTATCTAGCCGCCTGTGATAATTGCTTTTCACAGGCATGCCTAGCCGTTGGTTAATAACCGTCTGTGATAAGGTATAACCTATGCAGTACTACTGCTGTTATTTCTAATTTCCAGGTCAATTCAATATAATCACAGAACAAACATCAACAATATCATCACAGAACAAAAGTCAACAATATTATCGTCACGGAAGTCAATTTCACTAAAACAATATACATATGTACAAGTTACACATACAATTCATCTCATAGTTTACAAGTTCTCACTAAAAACTGTTTCATTGTCATAGTCACAAAGTTCTGGCACATCAGCTGTTGAACCATTCTCATCAAAGAACTTCCCTATTTTGTGCAAAATTATGCGACGAATGAACTGATAGAGTTCAGAAGCAATCCTGTCGGCTCCTCCATCAGGAATACTTCTACAAACCGGCCATTCTTCATTTAGATTCTTCGTGTGCTGCAATATAACACATAACAAAGTTTAGAATGTGTTGGTTTGAACAATCTCAAAGTATAGATCAAAGTGAGAGTATACAGGAATTTAGTTGGTATTTTTGGAGCAGTTGTACTATGAGCAATTGAATTTTGAAGTTGGAATCAAAATATGAAAATAATGTTTCTGGTAATATTGAACAGCAGAGAACATAAGTATTAAACTATGCTAGTTACAATGAAAATGAAACTCAAAAGTAAGAAAATAAGGTATCGACATTAAGGATAACTTACATCCTCACGATTCACTCTATATACGTCGGCGGTCCGAAGATTCTCGCATACATAATACCCGCATAAGACACTCCCAGCAGGCTGCTTCGGACAAGGATAATATGTTTTAATGTCCAATGCATTCGTATTGGAAGGTCTCTCACCGCCACGCTGTTCCGCGTAAAACCGCCAAGCGCTGTAATACAAGAAATGTCATATAAAACTTGTGAACACATTCTAAATGTGTGTAAATTAAAATTATTGAATAAACGTACAATTTCAAAATGGAAAGGAAATCTTTGTAACGATCTGGTGGGAAATCGGTCGAGTCCAAGACTATTGCCTTTCCCTGCGTTAGCTTGATGAAGATCATTATGTAGTGATTACTGCAAACACACAAACACACGTGTTAACAATTACCAATAGTTGCTATTTCAATGTCATGTGTCGAACTTACTCGAAGTGGTACGGAGCCTTTACGAGGTCGTTGCTGTCTCTTACAAAGTTAAACATTGCTTGTTCTATGTAAGCTGCAACTTCTGTCCTTTTATCCTTCTTAAGTTTTGCGATTGCTTTTTCAAAATCTTTTTTGTTCATGTGCTTGAACTGTTTCTAGTTTCGATTCGCCTTGACGTCGAATAGCGCCTTTGCAATCCTAGTAGGGTCAAGGATACCTGTCTTGCGCGCGAACTTATCATTATCCATGTATTGCATCCTATTGAAGAAGTCCAGAATTGTTATAATATCATGAAATGCGTATGCGTGTAGTAAGAAAAGCAAATACGAAATATTAGAGCACTTACAAGCACCAGATGAGCATCAGGTTGATTTCGAGCATGCCCCGATGCAAAAGGGGACGCAGCTCTTCAAATAAAATGACTCGTCTATTAAAAAGGCAAAATTCCACTTTCTTGTAATATTATTGATAAGTAAAGGTTACCATTAAATTTCACTTCATAAATCCTTTGAAATTGGTCAGAACATAAAAAACATACAACAAATGCTATTTTTCATTTTTTCTATCTTGATGAATATAATATTTTTTCATTTATTTTTTCAGAGGACATTTTTATTCATCATACCAACCTCTATGAATTTCTTCAGATTTTTTTAAATTTTTTTGAATCAATATGTGTTCATAATTTGATGAATGCCTCATATGTATATGAGCATTCAGTTAGAATGATGGATAAATTGAAGTTTGACATGTTGGAATGCTTTTAAAAAAATTAACAAAATTCATACATCTATAAATGATACAAATATGTTCATACAAACAAATTTGAGTGAAGGATCTTTTTTTATGAGATACACAAATGTGAATAATATGTGACTAGAAATTAATTTGATATTTACCAAAACATTACAATGTCAGCTATACAAGTTTTAAAATATTTTGTTCAGGTGGTAGATGTTAATTTTATACAAATGTAGAAGAAAGAATCATCGAATTTGGACACAATTTACATAATCTAAACATGTTTAAGTATTTATATTAGAATCTAAATAAAAAAGAAGCAAGGGATAAGGAAACTGAAGAACGGTATCGGGCATTATCTCAGGCGGTTATTATATCATTCGTCATCACAGTCGCATATTTTTAAGGACCGTCTGTGTTTGAAAAATTGAGGCGCTTGTAAAAATGCTTTTTGTAGTAGTGGTCACTGGCCTGTCCGACGGCAGCTTCTCGTTGTGTTGGCCGGATCAAGCGCGAGCATCTTCAACATCTGAAAAGAACATGATCAATACTTGTTGTAAAAAGTGTTTACCTAGCATATCAGAAATACTGGCATAATACATATGAAATGTTGAACCAGTACATCTAAAATAGTGATTACAAATATTTTAATAATTTAAAAATATTAATATTGAATCTAGTGTTATTTCTAAATACAAGATGGTTCCAACGTACTCAAAGTGGAAGTTACAGTTTAAAAGAAAAATGCATTTAAAGTTTTAAAACTGATTCTGTTTCTCCACTCCGAACTCACGTATATCAGATGTAGACACATGACAGCATATCCTCATATATATATATATATATATATATATATATATATATATATATATATATATATATAAGATGGACAGCTGAGAACTATACCGGTGGAAAAATAGGAGGATATGCTGTCATGTGTCTACATCTGATATACGTGAGTTCGGAGTGGAGAAACAGAATCAGTTTTAAAAATTTAAATATATATATATATATATATATATATATATATATATATATATATATATATATATATATATCGCTTCCCCTGAGGCAACGGCTGTACTCGGCACTGGCTTATGAGCAGGATTTTTCAGCCAAGTGCGTATGGCGTCCTACTAAATACTCAGTTTCTTTTTTTATTTAACGCTGGTTAGTTTAAAAGGAGTATAGGAAAAGCCCTACATTTTGGTTCATTTTCACTTGTAAAATGTTTGTAGGCCTGCCAGTTATTTTCTAGCCCTTTTCAGTTCAGCAGGCATTTTTCGGTTTTATTCGCTGCCGCGGCAGCTCTAATGCGATCGAGTTGTATTTTCTTTCGTGCCACATCTATTTAGCCATGTTCTGGCCTAATCAGCATGCAGAGGCTCGGTGTTTAAGTAACACACGCGTATTCGACTGTGGCTGAGGTTTTTAGTTGCATACCTCTTAATATATCATTTAGAAGAGGATTATCTGAACCCAACCTGACTAGGTGGAATAGATTAGTGGCAACAATTGCATGTACTAATTTAAACAACACTGGGGACAGGTTTAGATGGAGTTTACATCAGAGTGGAATATTTTTTGTACGATCAATGTATAACTTCATGATAGCAAATGGTCAAGTGAGACAGAACAAAATTATTTGGAAATCAAAGATACTGTTGAAGATAAAAATTTTCTTATGGTATCTATCTAGAGGGGTGGTTTTAACAAAAGATAATTTAGCAAAATGTAACTGGCATGGAGACACAAAACGTGTATATTGTTACATTTAGAAACAATTTAACATCTATTTTTTGATTGTCACCATGCACAGTATATATGGAGGGTGACTGCTATTGCTTTTGGAATAAATACGCCTTTGGACATTAATCATTTGCTGACTATTTGGTTATCGAGTTACAACAAAAAAAAAGAAATGTAGTGTTGACAGGTGCAACAGCATGTTGTTGGGCTATTTGAACATCGAGGAATGATATTGTATTTAATAATTGCTTAACAAAAAAATATGTGCAGGTTCTCTTCAAAGGACTACACTGATGTAGGACATACGGTCCTTTGCTCAAGTCTGAGGAACAAAGCAAGCTGTTGCAGGACACATGCGTGTCAGTACAAGCAATTGTGATGAGCATTTTCTCCGACCATAGTTGGGCAGTGAGAAATAGAATAATGGATCAATAAGTTTGCTTAGTGTCTGTTTCGAACAATAGTTGTGTCGTGTGTTTTTTCTTTAATTTGGATTGACATAAAGATCTGTATAAATCGGCCATAACCTCACAAGAGGGAAAGGTCGGGAACTATTTTTCCCATTATCTGAAAAAAATTATTTGGTCTAACTTTTATGCTTGTGGTTCTTCTATTTCTTCCTTTTCATACATGCTGTTTATATTTTTATTTAGATTATTTTTCTTTTAGATTTTTTCTTAGGTTATAATTTGTTCTTTTACTTTTATTGTGAAACGATTTCTTTTGGGAGCTCAAACAAGTTGGTTGTATCCCGTGGAACATATGATTGTATTCATAGGATAAATTATTAGGATATGGAATTAAATATTTAGGGCAAGTCCAATGTATTCACGGAAAAAAATATTAGGAGAACTAAATGATAGAATCATAAAGAGCCTAAAAGGATTAAATAGCCACTAAATTATTTGGAATTACATGAGAAAAAACTGAATACAACATCAACATCAAGTGTTATCTCTCGCATAGCACAAGAACACCTCTAATACCTTCTTCTCCATCTCTATTGTTACTTGATGATGTGGCCATCGAGCCAACAAGTCGTGGCTGCAAGAAGAACGATGGTGGGAGATGTTTCCTCTCGTTCTTCTATTGGTGTGTTGATCGGATTCTGAGGACTAAGAGAGTTCAAGTGTTTTCAAGTGTGTTGAGTGTATGTATGTGCATACATGAGCATATCTTCATCATACACTTCACCCTCCTCTTATATTTGATTAAGAGACACAAGAGGGGGCCTCTCACCCCTTAGGAATAGTTGTTTCCCCCGTTCAGGGACAAAACATTTAGTGGGTCGTGTCCTTTAATTAAGACACATGTCCATTTCGAGTTCAAACTAACAATTGCTGAACTGATCGGACTAGTCCAGTCAGGGTCTGGACTAGGCCGGTTATTGAAACTGGAATGCACCGGACTAGTCCAGTCTTAGGGAGGGCTAGTCCAGTTGGACTAACATTCTCCCCCTTGAACTTGAATCTAAAACTTACCAAACTTCCTTAATACTAAATTTAGTGTTCATTTTCTCATGTTTGACATATAGGGCACGATGCATCACAAAAACTATTTACGTATTGTTGGACTCGAAGACCGCAATACATCTCACACTTAAAAATAAATCTTACTCTTACTTGGCCCCTAAATATCCAGTGATCATAGATTCTCTCTTAAACTCATGTCGACTACATGTTCACTGAACACGCTGGGTGAAAGACTTTTTGTTAGCAGATCCGCAAGCATACACTTGATACTTATATGCTCAAGACTTATGGTATGATCCTAGATTCGATCTTTTACAACATAAAAATTAATATCAATGTGTTTGGCAGCACCGCTTGACTTGTTGTTGTGAGAGTAAAATATTGTTGGCTCATTATCACAATATAACTTAAGTTGTTTTTAATGCTGCCGACCACTCTAAGACCGGGTAAAATTTTCTTAAGCCAAATTGTCTGCCTCGTAGCCTCATAACATGCAACAAACTCGGCATTGTGGACAATACAGTGACGGTTTGTTTGGTGCTTTTCCACGAAATGGCTCCATTCGCGAGGGTGAATATATAGCCTGACGTGGATTTCTTAGTATCGACACAACGCGTAAAATCTAAATCTTAATATCTCACTACTTCAAGTGGGTCTGACTTACTGTAAGTCAACATGAGGCTTTTTGTGCCTTGCGCATATCTTAAAGCTTTCTTAACAGACTTAAAGTGATCCATTCCTGGATTGGCCTGATATCTGCCAAGCATTCTAGTCACATAAGCTAAGTCAGGCCAAGTACAAACTTGAGCATACATAAAGCTTCTGACAGCAGAAGCATATGTAACCAATTTAATTTGATCGATCTCATATTGCTTTCTAGAACACTAAAAGTTCCCAAACTTATCGCCCTTGACAATCAGAGCAGGCGAAAGCTTACTCTTATAAATATTATATTTTCTTAGTACATTCTCTAAATATGCCTTTTGTGATAAGCCTAATACTCCCGTATTTCTATCTCGGTGAATTCCTATGTCCAATACATAGGATGCTTCACCAATATCTTTCATATCAAAATTAGAGGACAAAAACTTCTTAGTTTCTGATAGTAGATTGACATCACTACTTGCAAGTAGTATATTATCTACATAAAGCACGAGCAAAATAAATTTTCCATTCTTAAACTTAGCATAAATGCAATTGTCCTCCTCAGTTTCTTTAAATCCAAACTTTCTTATTGTCTCATCGAACATGAGATACCACTATTTTGATGCTTGTTTAAGTCCGTTGATGGACTTTCTTAAGTGGCATTCCATACGTTCCTTACCCTAAATAACAAAACCTTTCAGTTGTGTCATATAGACGTTCTCATATAGATCACCATTGAGGAACGCTGTTTTTACATCCATCTAATTTAATTCTAAATTGTAATGTGCAACTAATGACATAACTATTCTGAACGAATCCTTACTCGAGACGGGTGAAAATGTCTCATTATAATCAATCCATTCTCCTCGAGTGAAGCCTTTTGCAACAAGTCTGACCTTAAACTTATCAATATTCCCTTTGGAGTCACATTTAATTTTTTAGACCCATTTAAAGCCTACTGTTTTGGCTCCATTAGGAATCTCAACTAAAACTCAGACTTTGTTGGCATCCATAGATCTCATTTCATCATCCATGGCTTAACGTCATTCAGATGATTGAGGACTTCTCATAGCCTCCTCAAATGTGGTGGGGTCGCCCTCTATTTGAATTGCCTCACTCATATAGATCTCATAATTGCCCGAAACGGTCGATCTTCTTTCTCGTTGAGATCTTATTAATTGCACATTATCCTCATTTTGAGGTTGTTGTTGTTCTTTATTATTCATGACAACATACTGAGAATGATCAACCTCTCTTAATAATTTTATTGGCAATGGAGAACTAATAATAGGTGTTGAACCTTCACCAACAGACACTGATGATTCAACAATAGTAAGTAATGAGAAATATGGTTCTTGAATCATATGAGTGGGTATATAAATCCGCTTCTCTTCAAGATTAATTTCTTTTCTTACCATACTCCCCCTGATCATGACATCCTCTAAAAAGACGGCATGTCTTGTTTCTACAAACTTAGTATATCGTTTTGGATAGTAGAAACGATACCCCTCATTGTTTTCTGCATAGCCAATAAAATGGCAACTTATTGTCTTAGCATCGAACTTACCAACGTTTGGGTTAAATATTTTAACTCAGCGGGACAATCCCATATATGCATCTAACATAATGAGGGCTTACGTCCTGCCCACAACTCATACGGTGTTTTAGGCACCGACTTAGTAGAAACTCGAATTAACACATGAATGGAGATTTTTAATGCCTCCATCCATAAGCTAACCGGCAAATCTTATTGACTTAACATGGACCTTACCATATCTATTAGCGTACGGTTTCGCCGTTGCGCTACTTCATTTTGTTGAGGCTCACCCGATATGGAATATGGGCAACTATGCCATTTTTTTTGTAGGAACCGAGCAAATGGTACAAGAACTTGGCCATATGGGGTATGACGATCGTAGTACTCACCACCACGATCGAATCTTACCACTTTTATCTTAATATTGTGTTGATTTTCAACTTCAACCTTAAATATTTTAAATTTATCCAACGCTTCAGAGCGTTCTTTAATTGGATAAATATAGCCATAGCGATAATAGTCATCTGTGAAGGTTATGGATGAATCAAAACCATCAACAGATACTACAGGAAATGGACCACAAATGTTCGTGTGGATTAATTCCAAAATTCCCGTACTACGTATGGCACCTTTCTTAATTTTCTTAACAAATTTTCCCTTAATGCAATCTATGCATTCTTCTTAATCCAAAAAATCCAAATGAGGAAGAATCGATTGTGAAATCAATTGTCCATCCCCCCCTCGAAATATGGCCTAAGAGACAATGCCATAATTTTGAAGACATCTCAGAATCGATTCTCTTACGCTTACTCTGATGTGAGGAAAAAGGATTGTCGCTTACAACATTAATACAACACCATTTAAGGAAGCCTATGCAATCCTTCTGATGGTGACCTTTGTCTAAACATAAGTGGCACTGTTCTTTCTCCACTTTCACATCCTTATGGTAAGGAATGTTTTGTGGAACCTTACCCCTATCTTTATCATGGTAAGAAGAACCATGATTCTTAAAAGATTGCTTAGAAGAATAATTCTTCTGAGCCTTACCTTTTCCATTCACATAGTTGATGGAATCATTACCACGAAGGAAATTAATCCTCTCTTCCTCCTGAACACACATATCAATGAGTTTTTCTAAGTTCCTTTGTTCAAGCTGAGAGCTGTAGTTGATGACAAATGTCTCAAATTCCTTTGGAAGTGAGGCAAAAATGAGATGCACAATGAACTCATCTTTAATACCCAAATTCATAGGCTTAAGTTTTGTTGCCATATTTGTCATCCTTAAAATGTGTTCTTGCACACCACCTTTATAATACTTTTCAGTAGCAAGCCTCTTGACAAGAGTACTTGTTGTAGCTTTAGAAAAAATAGTAAACTGATTCTCAATCTTTTTAAGGTACTTAGTGTTAGCCTCACATTCAAAGATTGCATCCTGAATAGCCTCAGTGATAGTGCCCTTAACAACCATCAAACATTTTTTTGTTTGATTTGTTCCACTTAACATGAGCTTTGTCACAAGCCAATAGCTCATTTGTGTAGTCATTTGTCCTCACAGTAAAGGTCTCCTAAGTTTTATCATCATTTCTTATTGGATCCTCCGGCTCAACTGTATATGGAGTTGTGAGAGCCAAATCAATTTTGGAGACTATTAATGCAATCTCTAATTTTTCTCTCCATCTCCCATAATTACTTCCGTTGAGTGGATCAATGGAAGCGATAAAACTCAGTGTTGAATTCGCATTGGAGGAACCTTCTTAATTAAAATACAAGATCATGAGTGAATGCATAGATACTAATCATAAGAAAATGTTGAGTTTTATCTTTCACTTTGGTTACTTGACCAAAACTCAACATTTGAAAACAACTGAAAAAAATATAGTAATTTATCTTTCGCTTTGGTTACTCAACCAAATTACTATGTGCTTAGGAGAACAATGTCATTGACGTCTTTTTCTTTGGTTACTCGGCCAATAATGACATTAATATAGCTTAAGAACATGTCAATTCTATTTTTCGCTTTGGTTACTCAATAAAATTCCATGCAACTCAAAATGACATAGTAATTTATCTTTCACTTTAGTTACTTGACCAAATTGTCATGACAATATAAACTTAACTCGCAGCGGAAGCTTAATTAAATAAGCAAACTTAAGTGTACAGCTCGAACTAGTCCGCACACGGCCGAACTAGACCGAAATTCTTACAGTACTATTTTTGGACTAGTCCAGTCCATAAGACGAACATGTCTGAACTCAAACAGAATCATGACCGGCCTAGTCCGGTCCATAGGGCGGACAAGTCCGGTATTGTTCCAGAAACATTTGATCTGTTCTTTATTGAACTTTTGGACTTTGGTTCAGACTATTTCGGACTAGTCCGGCCAACCTCGAAAAAGTTTTATATAAAAATTAGAAAATGTCGAAGTACCAAAAAGGCAATCTTAATCTTACAATCTTACAAAATCAACTTATTTTTTACAATGGATTTCAATCCAAAGTGCTTAATCTGTTTTTGATCGGATGAACACGTCGAAAACGCTCCGATCCGAAAAATCTAACTGTCTCATTGTGACATACCGAACTAGTCTGGCCCATAGACCAGACAAGTCCGGACCTTCAATTCTTGCAGCGGAAAACTTTGATCAAAACAAATTCGAAATGATTAGTGATCTAGACTGCTCTGATACCATTGATAGAATCATAAAGAGCCCAAAAGGATCAAATAGCCACTAAATAATTTTGATTTACATGGAAAAAAAATTGAATACAACCAACATCAAGTGATATCTCTCGAATAGCACAAGAACACCTCTAATATCTTCTCCTCCATCTCTATTGTTACTTGATGATGCGGCCATCGAGCCAACAAGACGAGGCCGCAAGAAGAACGATGATGGGATGTGTTCCCCCTTGTTCTTCTCTTGGTGTGTTGATCGGATTCTGAGAACTAAGAGAGTTCAAGTGTGTAGAGTGTATGTATGTGTGTACATGAGCATATCTTCATCATACACTTGATCATTTTCTTATATCTGACCAAGAGACACAAGAGGAGGTCTCCCACCCCTTAGCAATAGTTGTGTCACCCGATCAGAGACAAAACATTCGGTGGGTTGTGTCCTTTCAATTAAGACACATGTCAATTTCGAGTTCAAACTAACAGTTGCTGAACTGATCGGACTAATCCGGTTATTGAAACTGGACTGCAGCGGACTAGTCCGATCCTAGGGAGCATTAGTCTGGTTGGACTAACACTGAAAAGGAACAAATAGATTTATTTGTGGAACAAATTATTTCATTAAACAAAACATTTTTTATGTTTCGAATAAAATCTATAGGAAGCAGTAAGTTACTTTTACTTGTGCATTTATCTTTTTTTTTCATTCAGAAAGTTAAAATAAATAGGTGGGACGGGCTTTAGGCCTATGTAGAAAATGAAATGGCACCTTGCTTCAAAATTAAGTAAACAAATGGGGCCGAATTTGTAATGGGCCAACAAACAAAAACAGATGAACGACTAGCTGAACTCCAGTCAAGTCGTATCACAATGCGTAGGATTCAAATCGGGTGGAGAAAATCTGTCTAAAATAAGAGAGGTTACAAGTGAAATTCTAAATCTGCATCCATACTCGAGGGTGAGAATTAGCACCTGCATCCGCCGGATCTCGAGCATGTTTCGGGTTTGACTTGTCCAAAATATATTACAATGTCTAACAAATAAGTCTAACAGAAACCATTCTTTGGATAACAAAGCTCTGGAACGAGCACGACAGTGATGATGTGGGTGCGGGAGATGGCGAGCGTGAGCGAAAGCCTTCCACCACCCACCCCGACGGACACACACCCTCGCCGGTGCAGCACCCCAATGCGTTGGGCCGCCCATCCACCCCCACCCTGTTCGTCTCCACCCGATCCCCCGCGAGGAGCCTCATGTGGACACCCTTCTCCGCCCTGCAGAGCCCCGCTACGGCAGAAGACACCGCCTCCATACTTACCATCTTGGAAGACGAGATCTACAACTCAGAGGAGGATGAGGTACGACTCTCCCAGGAGGGCCGAAAGGCCTCTTCAACTCTACCTTTCGCATCCACTTTGCAGCAATCCAGGACCTCTTCAATGGCACTTCAATGCTCACCTTCCCTGCTGACGCCGGAAGTGAAGCTAATGTCGCCCAGATCGGGGGACAAAGAACCACACAGCCGGCTAGCGCTTCCCGTAGCGGCTGTGCCCCCGCCCCATCCAGAGCCGACTTCAATGGGTCTTTCAGCTGCAGCACAGATGCCTGAAGAGTCTGACGACGCTAGCAGGGCTCACCCCCTAGTAGTTCGTAGCCATTGCCGGAGCAAGACCGAAGCTATGGAGGCCCCTCTGGAAGTGCAGACAGCAACTCCCACCGATCCCCTGGGTATGAGGCTCAAGTCAAAATCACCTGTAGATCTGCTGGACAAGAGGCCGCAGCTGAAATCACTTATTATCTGTCCAGAACCACAGCAGACTTCACCAGATTGGCAATTGGTTCTTCGCAAGCCCCGGCGACGCGATGGCGGAAGCTCAAGTTCTGGCAAAGGCCTCCTTCCCTTGAATTCCCCTGCCAAAAAGAAGCATTCATGGCGCCAAGACATTTCACCAAGAGTGCCTCCTTCATCCCTGCCATCAGGAAAGATTGCTGCGGACCCTCCTCCAAGGAAGCAGTCAAATGATAACACCATAATTCCTTGGTGGCGTCGACTCCCCCCGTTGGCCTTTAAGAAGCTGTTCCACGGGAGGTGTTTTTGTTGCCTGTCCAAAGATCACCAGATAGCCCAATGAAGAGAACCGCGAAGATGCCTAACATGCCGGAAGTTGGGTCACTTTGCTAGTGCTTGTCGCAGCAAGATCCCCATTACCGCTGAGCAGAAATCAACCCCCATCGACATCCACTCCCGCCTCAACTTTCCACCGCTCCCTAGCACAGCCCACAAAACCTTCGCTGAAGCTGTCCGCGGCCAACCACCCAGCATGTCTCGCCCCGTCCGGTACATCCCAGGAGCTGCTTACGAGAGACCGGTGCACGGACAGGCATCTGTTGTCGCCTACAGCGCCATGATGACGGAGTACCACAGGCTTCGGGCTAAGGCCACTGTCGTGTCCGAGGTGGTCGCGTCCAGGAATGGAAGCATAGCTTCGGTAGCGGAGATGAGCCAGGCAATCAGTGGACAGCTGCGTATCCCATGTCACAGCTTCTTCGTCGCCAGGCACAAGCTGGAGAAGTTCTTCGTCCACTTCGACCACGTGGAACATCGGGATGCCGCTATGGAAGCGGAGAATGTCATGGTGGACGACCAGTTGTTTATAATAGAGCCATGGCGTCTGCAGGCAACAGTGGCACCATGGTACTACCACGTCAAACTCTTCATTGAGTTTCTTCCCATGCATGCCTGGTCTGCGGAGGGATTCAAGCAGGTCATCGGGGACCACTGCGTCTTCGACCAGATCGATCAGGCCACCGCCAACCAAGAGCGCACGGACCTCTTTGGCGTTTGGTGCTGGATGGAGAACCCCAACAGGCTGCCATGCACTAAGATTGTCACCTTCTTCCCGGCAGCAGCCGGCTTGGTGGCATGCAACGAGGCCACGTCCTTCCCTCCGGAAGGGCACAGGATGGAGCTCCTACATTGCTTAGATGTACGATTGGACTCCCATACCACGCCCTAGAAGCTCGGGGGCTGATGGACTCCAGTTCAAGCCGGTGCATCATGAGTTCTTCTGGGTCCTCGGTGTCCCGGACGACCGAGCTCCGCCGCGAGGACCTCGTTCCACATACCCCTGCCACTCCATGGGTCCGTGCCGGATGGATCGCCGGGACCCTAACTCCAACGGTCCACCACCTTCCCGCCGTGGTTGGACTGTTCACCCACAGTCCTGGGCATGCAAGACAAAGCAGCAGCACCAGCGTCCCGCCGGACACGCTGACCAAAGCCGACAGGTGGGTCATGGTTGTCGCCACCCTGACGGGGACCTGCACACCCCTGGGAAGGTCGAAAGGGGTCTGTCGACTGTTGGAGTCGGCAGATCCCCTGACACTACTAAAGTGTTGAAGGAGTTTGTAGTTCGGTTTGGGCGCGCGGAGACTCAAGAAGGTGAAAACGCGATTTGGACACGAGTGACACGGTGGTTTACGTGGTTCGGGCCGCCTGAGCGTAATACCCTACTCCACGGGTGTGTGTATGTTGTATTAACTTGTGAGCTTGAGTGTGTTCGAATGTCTCTCCCCGTGTATCGCCGGTTTGTCCTTTTATAGCACAAGGACAAACCGTTACAAGTTAGCCTGACCTGACATGTGGCCCTGGCGGTTACTAGTATTGATACACAAGATTAATTGTTGCTAATAACCCTGTAACGGCTCCGACAGTGCCGTTACAGGTGTTAATATTGTCCGATTAAGTGTCATTAATGTGGAATTAATGATAATTAATCGGGTCTTGAAGTCTGCAGCTGTCCTTTGGAGATCCGGAGCCGTTACAACGTCTCCCGAGGGTTTGAAGCGACTAGCTCCGACGTATGGACACGTGGCAGCTCCGGAGCTTGCTTGTGGGAAGCTCCGGGGTGGCCTGGCACGTGTCAGGTCCGGAGCTTCTCTCGGTCAGGGGTTAAGTCCGGAGGTGCCGTTTCAGTAGCTAGCCCGGAGCTTCACCCTTGCGGGTAATAACTCCGGTCTGACAGTACACGTGGCAACCTAGGGGCTAACCATGTTGGAGAAGCGGGTCTGGTTACGTCTGGCGAGTGGGCCCCCGAGGGTCTTCAATTTGAGTAGATGTCCTTCCCTTGAGATCTTTGTAACCTCAGGGGGTGTATGGTTTTTAGGGTACCGACAGTGGCCCCCTGGACCTACCTCCGGGGAAGGCCAACGGGATGAAGTCATTCCGCCGGAGGTGGGTCCACACTTGCGACTCTTGAACTGGGTCTTCAAGGGTCTTCGGAGGTGCCTTTGGCGGGGCTTTACGGTTAAGTCCCGACGCGTGGCGCACCTCAGGTGGTAGATAAGATCTTTGACGTGCGGATCTCTCGCAATTGAAGGTCGCCGGTTCCCGATACGAAAACCGTATCGGTTCCGCGCGCCTTGTCAGTCCGCCGCCTTTGGGTTTCCCGCCTCGTGATGACAACTGTTCGCCTGGGTAAGAACCTCGACTTGATCGTCAGGGTGGTCCCGGGCCCTCTTGTCATCGGCTGGGTTGAATTCTTGAGTAGTATCCTTGACTCCCCTGCAGTTTCCATCCAAGTGTTGCGAGGGCTTACTTAAGAAGGAAAGCGCACCGTCGGGAGTTCTTTACGCTTTCCATCTGTTCTTGCGCTCAAACTCCCAACTCTTGCTTTGCTCCTCTTCTCTTGCCTAGCTGTGCTGCGATGGAGTTGGGTCTGCGTGAGAGTCGTTTGAAGACGGAGAGCGATCTGAAGAAGGTCCGAGCCCTCATGGGGTGGTCGTCGGACTTCTTCAACCGTTCGGTTCGCGCCGGCGGAGAGCTTCCCTTTAAAAAGGAGCACTCCGGCGAGATGGTGTATTTTTCTTCGTACGCCATGGTGGGGCTGATCCACCGTTTTCTTCCTTCTTCTTGATGCTGCTGGACTTCTATGGTCTGCAGCTATACCACCTTGGCCCTCACTCCATCCTCCTTGTGTCCATCTTTGTCCACTTCTGCGAGATGTGGGTGGGCATCCCTCCCTGCATCGAGCTTTTCCGAACCTTCTTCACCGTCCAAACCACCGGCCGAAGCGACGAGTACCTTGGCTTCTACTACTTTGTGAAGCGCAAGAAGTGCCCGTTCAAGTACCTCCGGTCATTCCCTTTCGGAAGTGGGATGACTGGAAGAAAGATTGGGTAGTCGTCCGGGTGGAGGAGCACGAGCGGTTGGAGTTGCCAGACGGTCTGCCCGGCATTGATACGTCGGTGTGGAGCGAAGTTCCGGTGCTGGCGGCAGCTTTCGACCCCGTCCTGTCCAGGATCCGCCAATGTGTGGAGGGAGGATTGACTCCCCAGGCGGTGTTCTGCAACTTCCTGTCCAACAGGTGGGCACCGCTGAAGAGGAGGGAGAAGCTCGCCTGGGCCCTCAACAGCGTGATGGACGAGGACCGGGTCGAGATCGGGTTGAAGTCCAGCATGGTGGGGAAGTCCTTGGAGTTTCACCTCAAGAAAATCCAGCACGGCATCGATGTTGACGGAGAGTACTTGACTCCGCCGCCGGCTTTCCTCCCCCTGAACGTGGAAGTGGAGTTGAGTAGGGAGCTCCGGCGGAAGATGCCCGCGCTTGACGACCTTGGCGTCGTCGAGAGAAGATCAACCGCCCGGTTGGCGATCCCCGGGTTGTCGGAAGGCGGCTCCGCCCCTGTCTCTCAGCCAAGAGCTGAGGTCACCGGCAAGGGCAAGGAGCTGGCGGAGGAGCCGGAGAGCCGGAAGAGGAAGCTGCGACATGCTGACGGAAGGTCCGTCGGGCTTGCTACTTCCCCCCCAGTTCCCCGTCCTCAGGAAGGAAGATCCTCCACCGCCGTAGCGGCTGTCCCTGTGGTGGGGTCCTTTCGGAGCGCTACTGTTCCGGCAGTGGGTTCCTCCCGGAGTGCGACTGTCCCCGTGGTGGATCCCTCCGGAGGTGCCAGTTCCGGGCAGGCGACTCCGGCACGTGAAGCAGTGAGGGCCTCCAGGTCCAGGAGTTCCTCCCGATCAAGGAGAGCTCCGACCCGGGAAACGCCCGCGGCTACGGCAAGTCTTGGGAGTCCTCCCGGAGCTCCTACACCGACCGTGGCCAGCCCGGAACGTCCGGGAAAGAGGTTCCGCGCAAGTTGGTGCGTGAGCCTCCCAAGGTAATTTTTCTTTCTTACCTCGATTAACTTTTAATTGTAGCATCTATTTGCTCAATTTCTTCGTTCTTTATCTGCAGCGTTCCCAAAAAGGGGAGTGAAGCTCCGCCCTCGGCCACAGTGTCTGAGGCTGCGGGGGCTTCTGCTCCAGCTCCGGTGCCGCCCCAAGCGGAGGCTGCGACAGCTCCGGCGCCGGCTGTCGTGGTCATGGACCTCGACTCGTCTCCAGAAGTTCCCGTGGTAGCGCCGGACCACGGGATTGAAGATGCGCCAGCGGCACCCGTTCCGGAGGTTGAAGCTCCGGGTCCTGGTGCTGCAGAAGTAGAAGCTCCGGCTGTTGAGTCGGAGGAAGTAGCGGTCCCGGCTTCAGAGCCGGAAAGTGCTGAAGCCCCGGCGGTTGAGCCGGAGGTAGCTGAAGCCCCGGCATGCGAGCCGGAAGTTGAAGTGGTTCCGGCAATTGAGCCGGTTACTTCCGAAGCTCCGGTCGCAGAGCCGGTAATTATTGGAGCACCGGCTGCAGGGCCGGTGATTGCTGGAGCGCCGGCCACAAAGCCGGTGGTCGAAGAGGCGAGGGAGCTCGAGCCTCCCTCAGAAGAAGTGTCCCGGCCGGAGCCATTGGAGGCGACGATGTCGATGGTACCCGTGGCGGAGCCAGAGTGCCTGAATGAAGTCGTCGGCCCCCAGCCTGAAGGGGCAAACGAAGACTTGGTGGCGGGACCTTCTTCGGTGGCGACTGAGGCCATCCCGGAGGAGTGCCCTAGTTCTTTGGAAGCTCGGGGTTCCACTCTCGTAGAGTGGGACCCAATTTTTGTAAATGAAGACCCGCTGGAACCAGCGGAGGAGATCCCGGCAGGTCCGGAGCCCATCTCTCTGTCGATGTCCATCGACAATGCCTGCTCCAGTCTACGTCAGGTCCAATTGGCCTTCTTCCACGACAGCAAAGCTCTTGAAGAGGAGCGCCAAACCCTTAGGAGGTGGCGTAATCGGCTCCACTTTGAGACTAAGCTGGCGCAGTCGAGGATTGCGGATGACAAGGAATGGATCAGGCGGGAGAAGGTCCGCCTGGAGCTCTGGGGTGAGCTGCTGGACGAGAGGGAGAGCATGACTCACGCCCTCGACGCTCAATCCCGGGAGTTCCATGACCAAGCTAAGGCTGCTAACGACGCGGCCAACGCTCGGTTCGATCAACTCGAGGCCATCAGTACCGCACTCATCAAGCGCCGAGAGGCACTTGAAGGAAGGGAAAAGAGGCTCGAGGATGAGGAGCAAAAACTCCTGGAGCTACGGGATGACGTCTTGTGACGGGAGGATGAGCTCGCCGAGAAAACAGCTCTGGCGGACAAGGGCCTCGAGGAGCGCACTAAAAAATTGGAAGAGCGCTGCCTCGAGGAGGAGGAGAAGACCTGGGTGCGGGGGCAGGAACTCTACGAGTACGAGTGTGCCCTCGTCGCCTGGGAGAAGAAAATAGAGGCTAGGGAGAAAGACCTGGTCGACCGCCGGAACAAGATCCACCTCCGGGAGGAGGAGCTCGGAAGACTTGAGAAGCGGGTTGCTGCGAAGATTCAGCAAAACGCCAAAGAAGTTGAGCGTCTCTCTCGCGAGAATTCGGAGCTGGCGGCGGCCCGGAGATCCTTGGAAGAGATGAAGGGCCTGAGGAAGACGGACTCCCTGCAAATTTGGGAGTTCCTGAGCAAGGCCGACGATGCGCTGGCGCTGATGGGTTTCAGCCCCGTGCTCCCGGACGATCCGGAGCCGGAGCCGGACCTTGCGTTGCAAGCGTTGAGCGCTGCGGGCAGCAAGCTCTCCAAGGTGGGCGACGTCATCACGGACCAGCTGGAGGTCGAGGGGCAATCCCTGGCTAGGAACGTCACAGAGTATGTGTTGACGTGCTACACTAGCCGGAACCCTCGATTCCCTCTGGACCCGGTGCTTGAAGGCCCCGTCGAAGGAGAAGGCGAAGCTACCCGAGCCAGCGTGTCGGAGGTCGCCCAGAAGGTCGCCGAATTCTTCCATAGGGTCTAGGACTGTCTTTCTTAGCCTTTACTTGTATCTTCTCTTCTTCCTCAATTTTGTAATTCCTTGTCTCCAGATGTAATCTCCGGTCTTCAAATGAAATGAAATCCTCACTTTTTTGCGAATTTCATTTTTTTGTCTTCGGCATCTTTGTCTTCACTTGGCCCCCTGGTAGATGTGCACAATTTGATTGTGGACATGTACCAAAAGGACGTTGAGTTTTGTTGAAGACAAATTTGCTTCGAACTCGTATAATTTAGGTCCGAAGTTTTCGATAGTGAAGGTCCCTTGAAGTCGTCGGAGCTTAGAAGCTCCGGCACTGTCCATCGTCGGAGCTTAGTAGCTCCGGCAATAGCCTCTACCAACACGTTGAGCGTCGATAGTTAATACTTCAAGGTGTCGGAGCTTAGTAGCTCCGGCAGTGACCCTTGCCACGCCTGGTTTGTTGGCAACAGACTCTAGTGGTAGGGTCTTCTCACCATCTTTAAGTCAACTCCGACGGTTGACGCCCTGGTGGGAGTCGGAGCTTGGTTAGCTCCGGTTTTTCTCCCTCAACTTTAGGTTCATTTTTCCTGCACACTTAAGCCAAGAAAAACAGTAAAATTCGTTCCTTATCTATAACTTCGTCGCGGCTTACGGTTCTCAAGAGAATTTCAAGTTGAACACGATTTTTAGTACAATTGGATGAATTGTCTTTTCTTTTAGATCCAATTGTCCATGGACCCACCTTACTTTGGCCTGCCGGGATGTAGGTAAAGTGGCGTACTTAGGGTGCTTGACCAGGCTAAGTCGATAGCGCACTCCGGCCCTAGAATGGCTTGGCGACTTTCAGGTGAGTTGGCCACAGACGACATTTAAATCTAAAAAATCCGACAATTCAACTTAAATCGTACATAAACCGGTTAAACTAGAACTTCTTAAGAATTGCACGTTTCTGTTATAGACAAGAAAGAGAAAAATAAAAATGTCGAGCCTTATGCAAAAATGAATGCACGTGGAGTCTATTTCACATGAAGATGTCTTTCATTATAGGTCCGGGGTACAGGGGAAACAAGTACACTCTTAGGGTACGGAACCAGGCTAAGTGTGTTTGGTTTCTCGTTTGACCCTGGGTAGTTAGCCACACTTCTAGTCCGGAGACTGTATCAAGTGTTGCATGAGCTCTTCAAACCTTTCGGGAAAGGTCCGGCTGCTCTCCCGGAGGAACTACCCGACTCTGTACAATGACTCTATAACATACATTTCAAGTTACTTAAGACTCACCTCCGTGGAATTAAGTGTAGAACTTACGGAGGTGCTCGATGTTCCAAGGATTTGGGAGAGGTGTCCCATCCTCAGTAGCCAAGCGAACGCTTCCGGGACGGGATACTTTGATCACTCGGAAGGGCCCTTCCCAGCCGGGGGAGAGTTTGTTTTGCCCTTCTCTGGATAGTATTCTCCGTAGCACCAGATCGCCTTCCTCGAGCTGTCGGTTGTATACATGCCGCTGGTGATAACGCTGTAGAGCTTGGTGGTATCGGGCATTCCGAACAGCTGCTTGGCACCTTCCCTCCTCGAGGAGGTCTAGGTCTTCACGCCGGAGCTGGTCCTGCGCGGCTTCGTCGAAGGTCCGGACTCGGAGGGACCCCAAGGTGATTTCCGGAGGAAGGATCGCTTCAGCTCCGTACACCAGGAAGAAGGGTGTTTCTCCGGTTGCCCGACTTGGAGAAGTCTTGTTGGCCCATAGAGTGGGCGGAAGCTCTTCGATCCAATTAGCTCCGTGCTTTTTCA
Source organism: Tuctoria greenei (assembly GCA_036927565.1). Taxonomy (NCBI): domain Eukaryota; kingdom Viridiplantae; phylum Streptophyta; class Magnoliopsida; order Poales; family Poaceae; genus Tuctoria; species Tuctoria greenei. Next base: position 76,844,529 of record JAYESD010000012.1, read on the forward strand.
AACGCTCATAAGTGCGCGTTTTGAGTCCTTTAAGGATCTCTGCGTTTGCTCTCTCGGCTTGTCCATTGCTGGCAGGATGAGCTACAGAAGCGTAGCAAACTTGTATGCCGAGGTCTTCGCAATATCCTTGAAATGCGGAGCTTGTGAACTGAGTCCCATTATCAGTGATGATCTTATTTGGGACTCCGAATCTGCTCACGATAGATTGTAGAAAATTGATTGCAGATTGTTTGTTGATCGTCACAACAGGAGTAGCTTCCGGCCACTTGGTGAACTTGTCGATGGCGACGTACAGGAACTTGTACCCTCCGACGACTCTTGGGAAGGGTCCCAAGATGTCCATCCCCCACACAGCGAAAGGCCATGTAGGAGGTATCATTTGTAAGGACTGAGCAGGTGTATGAATTTGCTTTGCATGAAATTGGCATGCTTTGCATTTCTTCACTAGCTCAGTAGCATCCTGGAGCGCTGTAGGCCAGTAGAAGCCGTGCCGAAAGGCTTTTCCGACCAGCGTGCGGGAAGATGCGTGGTTCCCACACTCACCTCCATGGATTTCTGCGAGGAGCTCGCAGCCTTCTTCCCTTGTGATGCACCGCATTAGGATGCCGTTGGCACCGCGCCGGTAGAGATCCCCTTCTACCAACGTGTATCTTTTAGCCAATCTGACTACCCGATCAGCGGATACATCATCGTCAGGAAGGATGTTGTCTTTCAAATAGTTCCGGATCTCCGAGATCCATGCATCGGAACTGACTTGAGCATTTGAGTCTTGCGTGCCGGGTTGCTCGGAGCTTCCGGCAGCACCTACGACCCTTGATGGCTGCCATGGTAACAGGGCCATCGGGACCGTCAGCTTCGGGATGCTGATCTCGCCCCCTTCGTTCAGTTCGGCAGGCTGAACTGTGGGTTTTGACAACCTCTGGACAAAGGTTCCGTCAGGAGCCGGAGCTCTGGTTGACGCCTTGGTCGAGAGTTCGTCAGCTTCAGCGTTGTGAGCACGCTGAACATGGTGAAGGTCTAGGACTTCGAAGTCCTTCTGAAGCCTCTGGACTTCAAGGAGATAAGCAGCCAGCTGGAGATTATTGCAGGAGCATTCACCCTTCACCTGTTTGATGACAAGTTGTGAATCTCCTTTGACCAGCAACTGCTTGGCACCATATGATAGTGCCACCTTTAATCCATAGATGAGTGCTTCGTACTCCGCCATGTTGTTGGTTGCCTTGAAGTCAAGGTGCACCATGTATTTCACCTTCTCCCCGGTTGGTGCGAGGAGAAGGATTCCAGCTCCGGCTCCCTGCTTTTGCATGGAGCCGTCGAAGTAAAGGGTCCAGTGAGGCTTAGTGAAGGCTGGAACTTGTGGTTCCGTCTTCTGCTCGCTGGGGCCCCCAGGGTTTAATGGAGAGGGAGTCCATTCTGCCACGAAATCTGCCAACGCTTGACTCTTGATTGCTTGTCTTGGAATGAATTCAAGGTCAAATTCAGCCAGTTCCGCTGCCCACTTTGCAATATTCCCAGTTGAATTGGGATTATGCAGGATCGCTCGAAGTGGATATGAAGTCACCACTGAGACTTTGTGAGCTTGGAAATAATGTCGAAGCTTCCTTGAGGCAATAAGAACTGCATAGAGCAGTTTATGCACCTCTAGGTATCGAGTCTTGGCATCATGTAACACTTCACTGATGAAGTATACTGGGCGTTGAATGGTCCGGACCCTCCCGGAGGGGTCCGGAGCTTCCTCTTCATTGATCCGGACCCTCTCGGAGGGGTCCAGATTATCTTTGGGGACCTCCGGGTTCTGGGTGGAGGAACCCGGAGCTTCTTCAGGAATGACCTGGATCCTCTCGGAAGGATCCGGGTCCTCTGAAGTGGCTTCTTGTGGGTTCAAGTCTGGGAGCTGGGACCCAGACCCGCTTTCAGGAACCTCCGGACCCTCCCGAAGGGATCTGGATTCCTGAGTATTGGGTAGTTCCGGTCTCTCCGCAACCAGAACCATACTGACGACTTCGTCAGCTGCTGAAATGTAAAGCAATAAAGGCTCACCAGGGTTCGGAGCTACCAAGACTGGTAGGGTGGTGAGGAACTGTTTCAGCTCCTGGAATGCCTTCTCTGCTTCTTCAGACCATTGGAATGGTCCGGACTTCCTCAGTAACTTGAAGAAGGGAAGTGCCCTTTCCGCCAGTCTTGAAATGAACCGGCTGAGGGCTGCTAGACATCCAGTTAATTTTTGGACGTCTTTGATGCGGGTTGGTGGCCGCATGTCTTCAATGGCTTTTATCTTCGCCGGATTAGCCTCTATGCCCCGGTGACTTACCAGGAAACCAAGAAGCTTTCCGGAACTAACCCCGAAGACGCACTTGTCTGGGTTTAGCTTCGTGCGGGTGGCCCGCAGCTTATCGAAGACAGCCTGCAAGGTGTCCAAGAGGGATTCCTTGTTTTTGACTTTAACCACGATGTCATCAACGTACACTTCCACTATGTCTCTGATGAGTTCTTCGAAAGTTTTGTACATAGCTCGTACAAAAGTTGAAGCTGCATTCTTGAGACCAAAAGGCATGGCTGTGTAACAATACAATCCATCCACTGTGATGAATGAAGTATGTTCTTCATCTTCCCTAGACATCCTGATTTGATGATATCCAGAATATGCGTCTAGAAAACACAGTAACTCACACCCGGAGGTGGAATCCACTATCTGGTCTATTCTAGGTAGTGGGAATGGATCTTTTGGACATGCCTTATTCAGTGTGGTGTAGTCGATGCACATCCGAAGTTTCCCGCCGGCCTTAGGCACAAAAACTGGGTTTGCCAGCCATTTTGGATGGTAGACTTCTCGGATGAATCCGGCTTCGAGCAACTTCTTCACTTCTTGTCGGATGAAGTTCTGTTGCCCTACAGATTGCTTCCGAGGTTTCTGATGCACAGGCCGAGCGTCGGGGTAAATCTTCAGATTGTGCTCAATCACTTCCCTGGGGATCCCAGGCATTTGTGACGGTTGCCAAGCAAACACGTCAACGTTAGCCCGGAGGAAAGTGATGAGCGCGAGTTCCTATTTGTTGTTCAAGCCACCCGATATGCGGGTAGTTTGAGTGACATCGGAACCAATTTGGACGACTTTGACGGGAATGTCGGTGTCGCCGCTTGGCTGCACACGAGGTGCAGAGGTTGAGCCTCGTTGACGAATGCTCGGAGGTTGTGGAGCTTGCTTCTGTCTGGAGTCCTCTTCTTGCGCTGTGGTGAGCGCGTGAAGTTCCTCCAGAGCAGTTACTCCGGCAGTGCGATCTCCGCGGATCCGGAGAATGCCTACTGGTGTTGGCATCTTCAACACCAGGTATCCATAATGAGCAGCTGCCATGAATTTGTACAAGGCAGGTCTACCCAAGATGGCGTTGAATGGTAGGTTGATCTGAGCGACGTCGAAGATCAACTTCTCGGTGCGATACTTCTCCCGGGTCCTGAAGGTAACGGGGAGAGTAATAGCTCCGAGTGGAGTGATGGCCCCCGGACCTACTCCGGAGAAAGGTCGAGAGGGCTGGAGGTCCGAAGGTCGAAGCTGAAGCTTAGTGAAAGCTTCAAAGCTGATGAGGTTAAGCCCCGAACCTCCGTTTACCCGGACATGATGGAGCTGGATGTTGTTGATGGTGGGAGATACCATCAAGGGTAATTGGCCAGCGCCGACCATGCTTTGAGGACAGTCCGAAGCATCAAAAGTGATGGGTGTGTCCATCCACTTTCGATGTGGCTCCGGTCTAGCTGTAGGAGCTACAGCAGCCATATCCCGTCGCATAGTCTTGATGACGCGACGAGAAGTGATGTCCCATGATCCACCAAAGATGGTGTTCATGGTTTTTCGACGCTCGTTGTCGGAGACGTCGGAATCATCGTCGACGGAGGTGTAGACGGCTTTCAGGACCTTTTTGGGGTCCTGAAACCCTAACTCCTCTTCAGCTGGAGCTTCATCGACCTTTTGTTTTCCCTCCCTCTGTCGGAAGGGAGACCCTTCCCGGCGCTTGTGGTAGCGCTCGGCAAGGTTTTGGACCTCCCGCAGTCCTCCAGTCTGTGGCTGCTCGTTTTGTGAATGGGGCACCACATCTTGGATTTGCCACCGTCTTCAGAAGACGGTCGAGGTCGCTTCTCGGGGCGTGGCCCCCGGCCACCAGGAGTTGCAGTGGCTGCAACGTTGGATGTGCCGGCCGACGGCTTCTTCTTGCCGTTGGTCTTCTTTTTCTTCTTGCCACTCCCGGAGGTAGCGGCTTCTTCTTTGGAGGATTTTTTATGATCCTCCAAGGTTGGTTTGGAGTGCATTTCACGGCCCTCCGCAGCTCTGGTACATTTGTCAGCCAGGCTGAAGAGCTCCGTGACGCTGGTGATCTCTTTGATCGCCAGCTTCTCCAACATCTTCTTGTCTCGTACACCCTGTCTGAATGCCACAATGATAGAAGCGCTTGAGATAGAAGGGATTGTGTTACGTACCTGAGAGAATCTCTGGATGAATGACCGCAAAGATTCTCCTCCTTTTTGCACGACCGCAAAAAGGTCCAGTTCAGTGCCTGGACGGGTGTATGAACTCCCGAAATTGGCGGTGAACTGACGGCACAGCTCCTCCCAACTGTCGATAGAGTTGGGTGGAAGGCTCATAAACCAGGACCTGGCGGTCCCAGTTAAGGCCACTGGAAAGTAATTGGCCATTACGGCCTCGTTTCCTCCAGCTGCTAAGATTGCAGTGGAGTATATCTGTAGAAATTCTACAGGATTGACAGTCCCGTCGAATTTCTCTGGCAAGTGTGGCCGGAACTTCTGTGGCCATCTAACCATGCGCAGGTGCATGGCTAGGGCGGAACAGCCTCCTCCTACTCCTTCCAGAGTAGAAAGGTCTTGAGCATCTCGTCTTTCTCGAGCTCGCTCGATGTGGACACGGCCATCCTGTTGGCGGTATCGGCGATCAAGCTCCGCCCGGAGGTCATGTGTCGAAAGCCGAGATGCGGTATGAGCGCGTCGTGCCCCAGAGGGCAACGACGTCACTTGCTGTGACGCAGCTCGTCTTCGGTTGTTGGAGACATGTGGACCAAGTCTTCCAGACAACGTCCGTCGCTGCGACGGGGCCCGCCCTGAAGGAGGTGGACCCTGGTTGTTGAGGCGTTCGGCCGCTGCTGCGACCAGATGCTCAACATCAGCTCTCCATTGCTCCATGGCACCTTGAGATGCATCCGGAGGTGGTGGTCGCTGGAGGAGAGCACGCGCTGCATGGAGCGCGTGTTCTGGGTTGTCACGACTTGCCGGCGCAGAATGTGACGCCGGTGCACCATCATGTCGTCCAGCATGTCTTGCCGGAGAAGATGGTGGTGGTGGGAGTGTGACTCCTGCTGGAACTGAGGCTCCTGCTGGTGGCTGCATGTTGGAGGGATTGCCTCCGACAGCCTGAACAGCAGGTTGCCCGTTGGATGATCCAGCCGCAGAATTCACCATTCTTGAAGATCTCAGGCGCCCCTACCTGGCGCGCCAACTGTCGACTGTTGGAGTCGGCAGATCCCCTGACACTACTAAAGTGTTGAAGGAGTTTGTAGTTCGGTTTGGGCGCGCGGAGACTCAAGAAGGTGAAAACGCGATTTGGACACGAGTGACACGGTGGTTTACGTGGTTCGGGCCGCCTGAGCGTAATACCCTACTCCACGGGTGTGTGTATGTTGTATTAACTTGTGAGCTTGAGTGTGTTCGAATGTCTCTCCCCGTGTATCGTCGGTTTGTCCTTTTATAGCACAAGGACAAACCGTTACAAGTTAGCCTGACCTGACATGTGGCCCTGGCGGTTACTAGTATTGATACACGAGATTAATTGTTGCTAATAACCCTGTAACGGCTCCGACAGTGCTGTTACAGGTGTTAATATTGTCCGATTAAGTGTCATTAATGTGGAATTAATGATAATTAATCGGGTCTTGAAGTCTGCAGCTGTCCTTTGGAGATCCGGAGCCGTTACAACGTCTCCCGGGGGTTTGAAGCGGCTAGCTCCGACGTATGGACACGTGGCAGCTCCGGAGCTTGCTTGTGGGAAGCTCCGGGGTGGCCTGGCACGTGTCAGGTCCGGAGCTTCTCTCGGTCAGGGGTTAAGTCCGGAGGTGCCGTTTCAGTAGCTAGCCCGGAGCTTCACCCTTGCGGGTAATAACTCCGGTCTGACAGTACACGTGGCAACCTAGGGGCTAACCATGTTGGAGAAGCGGGTCCGGTTACGTCTGGCGAGTGGGCCCCCGAGGGTCTTCAATTTGAGTAGATGTCCTTCCCTTGAGATCTTTGTAACCTCAGGGGGTGTATGGTTTTTAGGGTACCGACAGGGTCGGTCTGTTTACCGCTCCAGACCATCAGGACGCGCGCGTGAGCCAGCCCGCAGAGATGAAGCAGAGTGGGGAAAGCGCCGTTCGCTCTCTCCTGTCCCAGCTGCGAAGGAACCAGACCAAAAGGGCCCAGCCAAAGGGAGCAAGACAAATCCAGTGTCTGAGCTGCTGATAGCAATCTCGGGAGCAGGCAGCTACCATAGCAGTCTACCCTTCTGCCCTTCGCTGGACCCGATGCTCCTGGAAGCATCACAGACGCTAACCGGGCGCGCCCTGCCTGTGAGAAAGGGCTCCCCTCCACGCCTGGCGCAGGCAATAAGCGGGCCAAGCAGGACGCACTGATCCAGCATCCCCGCCCATGAACCAAGGCCCATTAAGCCCAGCAGACGGCAGGGAGAAAGTAGCAGAAGCCGGCCCACAGCGGCAGCCTATTACTAGGGGCCCATCGTCAGATGGTGGGGGCGCATCGCCAGACGGCGGGGGTGCGTTCAAACAGATACCTCCTGCCATTCTAGCAACCCTGCCGCCTCGCCGCACAGCGGCCCGCCGTCATGCCAACTCGCTCGAGCCCTCCCAGCGCAGCGCCCGCCAGGCGTCGGTGTCCACCCCAGTCCCAGTGGCGCAAAGGGCGACCATCCGCCTCATCAAAGAGTTGGACCTGGTGGCTCCCGGGGAGCCAATCAACGATGAAGCAATGCAGCTCTACGCCAAGCTGTACAAGCAACCCCTCCTTCCTCGGGCGATCTCGGCAATCCGGAACCTGACGGGATTGGCGAACAATGACACTACTAGAGCGTCTGCAGCTCTAGCCATGTCTGAGCTGACAGCTCAGATTGGTGCTGCGTGATAACCCAATGTGTACCAACTTCGGTCATACAGGTGCGTGGAACGACAGAATGGAGTGGCACTTCATGCGCCCTATCCCCAGCCTGCACTGCGTGCTCATCCTGCTGTTCATTAAGGAAAGTGATAGTTCCAGGGTTAGCTGGCTTTTGGGGCTACTGGCGACAGCAACCCAACCCCCGGATGTAGAAGTGGAAGGTGTTTTAGTGACCATGGTGTTATGCTATGTTAAATGTGTGTGTCCTGTATGGGTATTCCAAAGGATGAAAAGACCGAAGGAAGTTTGTTTCGCTAGACGAACAGTGTCTCTCTCCAGTTGCAAGTCTCAAGTACAATGTCAACAAACTTCTCACTGATTAGTTGGAATGTGAGGGGGCTCAACATGCCTGCTAGACGCGAAGCTGTTAGAGAGCTGATTCGAACAACAAAACCAGGCATCATCTGCATTCAGGAATCCAAACTGAATTCAATAGACAATCAACTTGCAGGGGAATTCCTAGGACCAAACAGACCCTTTTCCAACTTGCCTACAGCAGGTACGAGAGGGGGCATCATCATGGCATGGAACCCTGATCTATTCTCCACATCAAATACAGTACTTCGTGAATTTTCGCTATCGGCAACGCTGCATCACCGAGCCTCCAACTTCACATCTATGTTGGCAGTGACCTATGGGCCTGTAAACGATGCGGACAAACGACGATTCCTAGAGGAACTAATAGCAAGCAAACCCCCTGCAAATGTGCCGTGGTTGATCGTGGTGGATTTCAATCTCATTCTGGACGCCCGAGACAAAAACAATCAAAATCTCCAGAGAAGGCAGATGCAGGTTTTCAGGAGAACGATAAACGAGCTGGAGCTCATGGAGATCCCTTTACGGAACCGAAAGTATACTTGGTCAAACGAGCGGGCAAATCCTACCCTGGTGCGGCTGGACCGCGCCTTCTGCTCGAAGGATTAGAGCATGCTGTTCCCAAACATTGGACTACAAGCCTTATCATCCTCCATTTCAGACCATGCACCAATCCTATTACAACCCCAGACCAGACCCAAGTCGAAGCCGGTGTTCAAATTCGAAAACTTCTGGGTAAGACTGCCAGGTTTCCACTAGGTTGTAGCTGCTACCTGGAACACGCAGGTGCCTGGCCATTCGGCTCTGAACATTCTAAACTACAGGCTGCAACAAACTGCATCAGCTCTAAGAAAATGGAGTAAGGGCCTCTTCGGCACGGCACGTCTCCAACTTCATATTGCTCAAGAAGTGATCCAGCGCCTCGACATCGCCCAAGAGGATAGGCAACTGTCCCATGAAGAGACTGCACTAAGAACAGAGCTCAAAACTCGGGTCCTGGGTTTGGCTGCCGTGGAGAGGTCCAGGCGCAGGCAGGCCTCCCGCATCACTTGGCTCCGCGAGGGAAACGCATGCACACGGTTCTTCCATCTAAAAGCCAACGGCCGAGCAAAGAAGAATTTCATCCCAGTACTAAAGAATAGCCAGGGAGTTTATGTGCATGATCACCAAGGGAAGGAACAGATACTGCATGACTATTTTTTTGCAAGTAGTTGGTGCCAGGGATGCTAGAGGTTGTACACTCACACTACAGGAATCCCGACGATTTGCGACGGCCGAAGCCGTCGCAAATAAGCCAGATGCCGTCGCAAATAAGCTATTTGCGACGGCTTTCTTTATTTGCGACGGCCTCCGGCCGTCGCAAATATGTCGTCGCAAATAAGCTTATTTGCGACGGCCACCGTCGCAAATAAACTTATTTGCGACGGCTAGGTGAGGCCGTCGCAAGTTGTTGCTGCGGGCTGGTGGGACCCGCGGCCTTATTTGCGACGGCCGTGCCGTCGCAATTAAAGCTTATTTGCGACGGCCGAGCCGTCGCAATTAAGTTCTGTTATTTGCGACGGCTGGGCCGTCGCAATTAAAGTTTAGAGGGCAGGGCCCACGTGTCCTCTTCCGGGCCCACGACACTATTTGCGACGGCCAGGCCGTCGCAATTAAAGCTTACTTGCGACGGCCAGGCCGTCGCAAATAGCAGTGGCTTAATTGCGACGGCTAGGTACCTTATTTGCGACGGTACTGTATAAAAAGCCGTCGCAAATAAGGTTTTTTATTTTTTTTTAAAAACAGAAAACTCTAACCGGCTCGATGGCCAGATTCACAACACAATATACACAGCATACACAGCATACACAATATATACACAAAGATCATCACAATCACAAACTCAAATTCCGATACATGTCACATCGTCATCAACAAAGTAAATAAAAGGGCTCACTCGCCCATCTAACCTCCGAAGCCACCTCCGAAGTCGAAGTCGTCGTCGTCGCGCCTCAATCCAGGCGGCGGTAGCGAAGGCGACGGCGTTTGTGCAGCCGTCGCGGATCCCTGCAATTAATAAAACTTAGAGTTAGAATATATGCATCAACATCTCTCTCCCTCCCTCTCCCTCTATCTTCATCTAGATCACCCTCTCTTCCTCTCTCTTTTCATTTCTCTATTTGTCTCTCACTCTATCTTTCTTGCTCACTCTATCTCTCTATTGCTATCCTTTTCCCTCTATCTTCCTCCCTCTATCTCCATCTACATCTCCCTCCCTCTATCTTCCCCTCTCTCTATCTCCATCTACATCTTACTCTCTCTTCATTCCCATCCTACTCTATCTATCTTTCACTCTTTCTTCTGTCTCCCTTTCTTCTATCTCTTTCTTTCTTCTATCTCAATCATTTTCTTCTATCTAACTATCTCTCTCTTTCATCTATCTCAATCTTATTACGCTGGAGAAGAAGGATTACATAGAGACTTACCTGACCCGCTGAAGAAGGATCGCCTGGGAGGACCGGTGGTAGTACCGGTAGCTGGATTCCCAGACCCTGCGCCCGAGCGATGGCCTGTCATTGCAAACATTAAATGCTACCTATTAGTAAGTCATTTAAGCTGAATTAATAAGAATTTTAATTTTTAGATTGTTACCTCCATTGCTTCCCGCATCTGCGCCAACGCTGCTGCCTGGGTTTGGATCGTGGCCTCCATCGCCCTCCTTTCCTCCTCATGTCGCCTTTCATTTTCTTCTACAGTTTCTCGGAGGGACTGCATCTCAATGTCCCTCTGCGAGCGGCGACCTCCCGTACCCGAAGCCTGCGTGGAGCTGCCTCTCGCAGGTCTACCCGCCCTCGAGTCGACAACTCCGTCGAATATGGCGAGCCTATAAAAAAGAGAGTCAGTAATATGAAATTAAAATATCTTGAATACTTTGAATTGAAAACGATAAAATGACTTGCAAACTCACCTTCCGTGTGCTTTTCCACCACCGGTTGCATACGCGGCTTGAGGATCGATCGGTTGACGTTCCCAATCGAAATCCTGGCCGTGTATCTTCCTAGCCTCCTCCCCGTACTTAGCCTGCAAAACAATAAAATCGTGTAAGTTCAACAATCTATATAGTTATATGTAATATGAATGGTTTCTAAACTTACCAACCGCTCGGCTGCAGCCTGACTGCACCCCGTCGGCTGAGAAGGGTCCCTGTGACCTCTCTTCCAAACCTCAGCAGGGGTGGGCGGCACCCCCGTCTCGCGCTCCTGTCAATACATGTTAGTACGAACAATATATTATTAATATATAAACATAAGTTACACACACTTACCATGCGTTTAGCTAAACGCAAGTGGTTATCTTGCCCGTGCCTGCTCTTCCCCTCCACCCCTCTGCAGTCTCGAGCCTTCCCGGACTTAGCTTTAAACTCGTCGCTAGCCCAGTAGCGACAAAGGGCCCGAAATGCATCGTTCCGACCCTGCAACCAGCTCACGTGGCCCTGCACATAGTTGAAAGTCGTTAAAAGTACCATCGAGGACATTATCAGAAAAAAATACTTCCTACACTCCACGTACCTGCGCGTACTCCTCCTCCGTCAGGTGCCTCTCGCTCTCCTGCCGGAAGTGTAACACGTGCTGCTGGTTCGCCTTCAAGTGCTCATTAATAATTTGAACACGGGCGTTCGACAAAGCTTGTCGAAGCGCCTTGGCAGCGTTGAAGTGAAACACTCGCCTCGCATCCTCAAACATGCGATGGTCGTCCGGGTCCTCTAAAATATATCTTGCCTGCGATAAAGAATATATTGAAGAGATGTGCACTAAAAGAGTTTAATAGTTGTAACTTAGAAACTTTTTTACATACTTACCATAAAATCGGCCCATACGGCCTCCTGAAGGTTGCCGTGCTCCTGGTGATGGACACGTGCGTAGTCCTCCCACGAAAGAGCAGGCACTCCGTCGATGACCCCGGGATAGTGCAAACGCACTATGGACCCGAGGACACCGTTCACCGGTCTCTGGTGTTTCTCACCGGTGAAAGACAAGTCGTCCCAACTCCTGTAAGATATTTATTCATTCATTCATTACTTAAGTAATCAAAAGAAACTAAAATTGAAAACTATAATTTTTATTACCTGTCTCCGACTGGACGAATCACGATCCTCTGTGAAGGGACCGCGGGAGGACTGACAAAGTGAGTCCTCCTCGTCCTCCGCGTCTGCTGGGGCGCCACGTCAGGTGACCCAGACGGCTCCTCACCAGCCGAGTCAAAGGCCTCAGGAACAAAGTCATCGCCAGCCGGGAGCTGGCTGGCCGAGGGCTGACTCGCCGAGGGCTGCCTCGCCGAGTGCTGGCTGGCCGAGGGCTGCCTCGCCGAAGGCTGGCTCACCGAAGGCGCCGCAGCCTCTGAGTCAGCCGGTGAGGACTACAACATTCAAATGATTCATAAGTAAGTTTAATGTGAATTTGAATTTAAAGAATTTGTCAAAAACGAGTGACATTTACCTGTGACGAAGCTCTAGAGCTGGTCTGAACGTGCCCCAGCAGCTGAGAGCGTCTGCTGCCAGTCGACGAGGCACCAACGAAAGCGTCCTCAGGTCTAGAGGGGTAGAACCCCCTCGTCGGCGGCACCTTCTTACCCTTCTTTGACGCCATCCTATTGTAATTAGATAATTAGTAAATATGCAAATAAAATATATAAAATTCATGTTACTATCTTCAAGAAAACATTACTTGTAGTCACTTTCAAAATTCATCAACATCATTGTCATGTGTCTGTGCCCTACTCCTTAAACCAGCCCAACGATCTTCCATCGTGGCCTGTTCTAATTTTCGTTTTCGTGTATCATCTGCCTCTACATCTTCAACGTCTTCAACATCTCCAACTAATTGATCGAGTCCTGCACCAAGCTCGACGATAAAAGTGTCTGGCAACTCTTCTTCTTGGTACACTTCTTCAACGTCTTCGCTATCATGGTAACCATCATCCCCAGGAGTATATAGCCGCTCACGAGGATTCACCTTATATACCACCCACCAAGCACTGAGCTTCGTGCATGGATAAGGTAGATAATACACTTGTTCAACTTGATGCGCAAGAACAAATGTATCGTAACCCCGTAGTCGGTCCTTATGTTTCACTTCCACCATTCCAAATTGGTTTTCTCGAGTTCCATGAGTACGATCAAACCAGTCACAGTCAAAGAAGACAACTCGAAGGGTCTTATTTCCGGTAAAAGTAAATTCAAGGATTTTATTAATGATACCATAATAATCCGTTGAGACGCTTCGGTGGTCCTTTAGTGACAACAGTGTTCTTTCGAAAGACATGCCTCTGCTGCCTAAATATATGATTCGAGGGCAGCCAACGTCTGTGACAATCGAAATAAGATATTTTGCCTCCATGAGTTAGTCGAAAGCAATCCGTGTCTGAAGCACATATCGGACACGTCAGACGACCGTGAGTGCTCCATCCGGAAAACATGCCGTATGCCGGCAAATCATGGACGGACCACAAATAAGCAGCTCGAAGGTTGAATTTCTGCTTCTTGTAACTGTCGTACGCTTCGACTCCTGTCCACAAGACTTTCAATTCTTCGATCAGCGGTTTTAACATCACGTTGAGACGTGACCCGGGATGATCAGGTCCAGGTACAATGAGGCTGAGAAACATGAACTCGTTCCTCGTACAAAAAGCAGGTGGCAGGTTGTACGGAATGACAAAGACAGGCCAACATGAGTATGGCGCGGCATTCGTACTGAACGGTGAAAATCCGTCTGTCGCTAATCCGATGCGAACATTCCTCGCATCACGAGAAAAGTCTAGATCGAAACGGTCTAGCGCCTTCCATGCATCACCGTCGGACGGATGCGTCAAGAATTCTTTGTTCTCACGTTTACCTTCTTTGTGCCATCTCATGTGTCTTGCGGTTCTTTTTGAAAGAAACATCCGCTTCAACCGAGGTGTCACAGGCAAGTAACGAAGCTGCTTATGTGCGACATCTGTCATCACATTATCGCCATCGTCATTAACAACTTCGACATACCTCGATTTACCACATTTCAAGCACATCTTCTCATTGGCGTGCTCTTTCCAGAATAGCATGCAGTTGTCTGGGCACACATCGATTTTCTCATACTTCATGCCGAGACCAGATATCTTGATCTTTGAGTGATACATATCTGGTGGCGCTTTGTGAGGTTGTGGAAGGATATCGCAGATCAATTTCATGAGATCATTGTAGCAGTTGATAGAAAAAAAGTACTTGGACTTAATTGCCATAAATCTGGTCAAGAAAGCAAGTACGGTCACAGCCGTGTGTTCATGCAACGGCTCTTGTGATTTCTTCAGCTCCTCGAAGAATTTCTCTGCCTCATTTGTAAGAGGATCCTCCGCTTCTAGAGCTTCTAGCATCTCATCCATCCTATCAACCTCTGTTATATCATCATCCTCATCCACTTCTGCTATGACTCGAGAATTAGTCTCGCCGTGAAAGGTCCACACTTCATAATGTGGAGTGAAACCGTTTCGACATAAGTGAAACGAAAGCTCCAATCTTCTCAAAAACTTGGAGTTCCGGCATTTTGTACATGGGCACCGCACCATATCTTCCGTTGACAACGAAAATGCTCGATCCAAAAATTGATCTAACTTGATAAACCACTCATCGGAGTGACCACCAGTTCTACTCTTCCAGCCAGTATACATCCAACTACGGTCTTCGCCCATGTTTGACTCTGCAGTTTAACGCGAAAGAAATTGTCGTTAATGTATTGTTATGTTATGTGTCACGGCCCTACAACCTAGGCAGATAGATCCTAAACCCACCCAAGAGTGACCGAGCGGAGCGTGCTCATGACGAGACGCGTGATCCGGATTCGAACGAAATTTCGGCAGCATAACCCCGCTGTTCTCCACTGCACGCCCGAAATGGTGCAGCAGAGAACAACAGGGTTACGCCACCGAAATCTCGTCCAAATCCGGACCCGCGTCTCGTCACAAGCCACGCCCCCTCGGTCACTCCGAGGCTGTCCAAAAAGGGACAATTCCGAACCTGCACGTCTCACATGCCAATGGCATGTGAGACGTGCCGATCCGAAACGGGTAATACATTGCTATAGGTTACGTTGCTCATTTTCATTTTGAGGTCATTTAAGAGAGAGGAAAGAACTAGAGAAAGATTGAGAGGAAAGTTGGTCTTAGAGAAGGAGGCGGAGGACTAAGCCATCGGGGGAGGCGGAGGACTGAGGCGAGTGAGCCGTCAGATAATATCCGACGGTCCACACTTCAGTCCTCCCCGACCTAACCCTACTCATTTTCCTTTCTCTTCTCCACGATTCCATCGCTCCAGAGTCCAGATACGGCAGCCGCGACGATCCCCTTCTCCTCTCCTCGATACCCCTACTCCAGCGACGGTCCTCCAGGTGCTTGCCATCCTCACCGTCGTCGTTCGCATACTTTACCTTACCACTAAATGGGCCTTGTCGGGCCTTGTCAATCCTGTCCGAAGCCCATTTATGTATATATAGTACTAGAACACTCAAGCAATCAAAATTAAAATTGTAACTATAATTTAAGCAATTTAAGCATAATTAAACATAATTAAATACACCACCTAAGCGTAATTAAGCAAATTAAGTAAAAACAAGGAAATTAAGCATAATTATGCATAATTAATCAAATTAATCATAATAAAATAAACCACTTAAGCATATTTAAGCAAATTAAGCAAAAATAAGGAAATTAAGCATAATTATGCATAACTAAGCAAATTAATCATAATAAAATAAACCACTAATGCATATTTAAGCAAATTAAGGAAAAATAAGGAAATTAAGCATAATGAAGCTAATTAATCATAATAAAATAAACCACTCATGCATATTTAAGTAAATTAAGCAAAAATAAGCAAATTAAGCTCCGGGGCCGGCCGGGAATGGCGGGGCGGCGCTCCGGGTCCGGGCCGGCGGTCAGGGAGGGTGAGGGGGAGGGGGTCGGGGAGGGTTGGGGAGGGGAGGGGAAGGGGGGCGGCGCTCGCCGTGGAGGGGAGGGGGAGGGGGAGGCAGCGGTGCGGTGGTGGCATCGGCCGGGAAGGGCTGCAAGATATCTATGTCATGTCATCTAGTCGTCTACGTTGCTGAGGGAGACGATCGGCGCCGGGCCGGCGGTCAGGGAGGGTGAGGGGGTCGGGGAGGAGCTAGGGGGAGCTAGGGGGAGGGGGTCGGGGAGGAGGGGAGGCCGGGTCGGGGAGCTAGGGGAGGAGGGGACGGTCGGGGAGTAGGGGAGGGGAAGGGGCCGGGGCGGGGCGGCGCTCACCGTGGAGGGGAGCCGGCGGTGGCGTCGGCCGGGAAGGCGGCGGTGGCGTCGGCCGGGAAGCGGCGGCGGGCCGGCGGTCAGGGAGGGTGAGGGCCAGGGGAGGGGGTCGGGGAGGGGAGGGGAAGGGGCCGGGGCGGCGCTCGCCGTGGAGGGGAGGGGGAGGGGGAGGGGGAGGCGGCGGTGCCGTCGGCCAGGAAGCCGTGTGGCGGCGCTCCTCGGGGTCGGGCCGCCGGCGGTGAGGGCCGGGGGAGCTAGGGGGAGGGGGTCGGGGTCGATGTTTTGTTGGAGTGCTGTTTGCATGCATGCCGTCACTGCACGCCGTGCTCTGCGTTGGGAATGAAGGGAACTTTAAATATTGCATGGGAACCGAAGGGACGACGACTTCAATTCTGCTGTTGGGAACCGAAAGTCCAAAAAATGGAAATCTCTCGATCGCCATGTACGTGATCTGCGCTTCGATCCGGAGTTCAACTCTCGATCTTTGCGCCTACTCCCGCGCGCGTGCAGCATAAGCGCATCACAACACGGTAGGCATTCGTCACGGCAGGAGGGATCCACATGCATCTATCGACGCCCAATCGCGGTAGGAAGCTGAACGGCTGAACCGTCTCATTGGAGCGGCGCCCATTCAATTCTCATCTCAAACCGGACATCCAATTAACGAAATTGCAATGATCCACGTGATTGCAATTGCTAGCTAATCATCCAATTAACAAAATTGCTTGCAATATCGAAAAAAAATAGACAAAAATAGGGGGAATCATACTGAGGGGTCGGGGGCGCAGTGAACCGAAGGCGTCGGGGCGGGGCGTGGCGGTCCGGGCCGGCGGCGGCGACGCCGGTGGCGCGGCGGGCCGGCGGAGGCGTCGAAGGCCGGGGGCCGGCGGTCCGGTCGGGCCTTCGCGGTCGCGGCTGCCGGGCGGCGCGACGGGCGACGACGCCGGTGGCGACGGCGGGCCGGGGGCGGCGGGCCGGGGGCGGCGGGCCGGAGGCGCGGCGGCGGGGGCGTGGCGGCGGGGGCGCGGCGGCGGGGGCGCGGCGGCGGGGGCGCGGCAGGGCGGCGGCGACGCGTTAGGCGGCGGGGTAGAAGGGAGAATGAAAGAGTCGGGGCCGGATTGTCCCGGTATAGGACTTAATTTGCGACGGCTTCCTTAATTGCGACGGCCTCAAGTTACGGCCGTCGCAATTAAAGCCTATTTGCGACGGCCCGTACGACGGCCGTCGCAAATAAATATCTATTTGCGACGGCGCATTTATTTGCGACGGTCTTAGGGTTGGCCGTCGCAAATAAGTTCTTATTTGCGACGGCCAGTCCAAAGGCCGTCGCAAATAAGTCCTTATTTGCGACGGTCCACTTATTTGCGACGGCCAGAGGCGGGCCGTCGCAATTTACTCTATTTGCGACGGCCGGCCGTCGCAAATAAATACAGCCGTCGCAAATGATCGCTTTTCCTGTAGTGTCAACTGGGAACAATTACAGATGCCACACATACAAGACATGTCCATAGACTCCCCATTCACAGAAGATGAAATTTGGGAAGCAATTAAAAAGATGCCTACAGAGAAGTCACTGGGACCCGATGGGTTCACAGGCACCTTCTACAAGAGCTGTTGGCAAATAATCAAAGGAGATGTCACCAGGGCATTCCAATGTTTCTTCAGCCTGCACACAGGGCCCCTGGGTAAAATGAACCGCGCAACCATCACCCTGATACCGAAAAGTGCACCAGCCGAGACCCCGGGGGACTTCCGTCCCATCAGCCTAGTGCACTCATTCAGTAAACTCATATCCAAAGTTCTCTCAATGCGGCTTGCTAAAGAGGCCGACAGAGTGATATCAATAGCCCAAAGCGCCTTTCATCAAGACCCGCTGCATCCAGGATAATTTTCTGGTGGTACGCAATATGACCCGGTACTTCCAGAGAACCAAGAAACCTATGCTATTGCTGAAACTTGACATAAAGAAAGCATTTGACTCTGTATCCTGGGAGTATTTACTTGAGTTGATGGAACACCGAGGATTCCCAACTAGATGGCGTGACTGGATCGCCCAACTCCTATCAACGGCGACTTATTCAGTCAGCCTCAATGGTGTACAAGGGCCCCGAATCAGCCATGCTCGAGGACTTCGACAGGGCGACCCACTGTCCCCCCTTCTCTTCATATTAGCGATTGACTCTCTTCAACATATTTTCCAGTTGGCCACCAAAAATGGGAGCTTAACCAGAATACCAGGCCGTAACCACTGGCTCCGGGTGTCCCTATATGCTGACGATGTTGTCATCTTCCTTAACCCAACACATGCAGAAGTGCAATCAACCTTATCGCTGCTCCAGAGATTTGGGCAAGCCACTGGCTTGCGAATAAACATGGATAAGAGCTCCGTGACACCCATCTGCTGTGAAGGACTTGACGTCCAAAACATAATAAATGGGTTCAACGGGCAAATTGTGGAGTTCCCAGTCAAATACTTAGGCATGCCACTAACGCCGGGAAGGATATGACTTTCTCATCTCCAGAGTATCGAAGCCAAGATGTTAAATAAACTTGCAAGTTGGCAAGGGCCCCTGCAGACCTTGGCGGGACGGCGGGAGCTCATGAGATCCGTCCTCAGTGCCATCCCCACTTACGTAATGACAGCCCTCAAGCTCCCCAAAAAATTCTTCAAGGAAGTGGACAAGGTCAGACGAAGTTTCCTCTGGTCTGGTACGCAACACATAAGAGGTGGCCAGTGCAAGGTGGCCTGGGAAGGGGTGTGTAGGCCACTATGGCACGGCGGACTAGGAAAAATGGACCTAACAAAATTCAGTAGAGCATTGCGTCTTCTCTGGCTATGGTACGAATGGACACAGCCGGCTAAGCCATGGCATGGCACCGAGCTCTCAGTTGATCTGCATGACACTGCTTTATTCTCGGCAGCGACACGAGTAAATGTGAAGAATGGCAGGACGGCTCACTTTTGGCTGTCAAGCTGGATTGATGGTTGTGCGCCGGCGTTCCTCTTCCCTGAATTATACCAGCACAGTCGAGGCAAGAAAAAAACAGTCCAGCAGGAGCTGGAAGATAACGCATGGGTGCGAGATTTACTACCTCATTTACCAGCAGAACTTCTGTTCCAGTATGTTCACCTTTGGCTATTGATTGATGACCTAAACCTTGAACTGACGACGGAGGAAGAAGACACAATCCAATGGAAGCTTACAAACGACGGGCAATACTCTGCCCGTTAGGCTTACTCAATGCAATTTGAAGGACAGTTCAGATCACAGATGCCAGACTTGGTTTGGAATATTTGGGCGCCGCAGCGCTGCAAGATATTTGCTTGGCTCCTGCTCCAGAACAAAATTTGGACAGCGGACCGACTTCAACGGCGAGGGTGGCCGAACGAATATTTCTGCATCCTATGTCGTCGAAATCTGGAGTCTGCATGTCATCTATTCACTAAGTGCGTGGTCACCAGACAGATTTGGACCGAGGTTAGCGCCTGGATAGGCGACCCATCCCTTCTCCCCTCCTGCTGGCCTAGCACAGAGTCCATTGTGACTTGGTTCCGAGCTGCTGCTGCAGGGGATCCCCGCTCCGCCCGCTTCAAAGGCGTAGCAGCAATAATTATAGCAACGCTATGGTCCATCTGGAAGGAGCGGAATGCTCGTGTCTTCAGGACGGAAGAGGGCTCCATCCAGGGTATAGTATCCACCATTAAAAATGAATGCAACTTTTGGAGCGTTGCGGGCGCAAAGGAAATATCGACGATTTTGGCGCTACCTCCCTCCCCCGCCAACGTAGCAGTAGCCACCAGCAACGGCTAAAGTATAGAAGGGAGGCGCATGGCACCTAGCTGTACTCCTTTGGCTACCCCCTTGCTCTGTAACCCGTCGCGTAATACTTGTAGTAATGCACATGTGTTGTAGTAGGCATGTCTCATGCCACGCCCATGTAATGATCCGGACTATGTGTACTTCCACATCTTTTCCTGCTTATAATTAAACACCGAGATTCTGTTTTCAAAAAAAAAACAATATCGTAAAAAATCATGAGTTGCTCACACAGATTGTAAATATAGATCCTGATAAGAAAGATGGACCAAATAACTGCAGAAAAAATAATTGAATTTGACTTGTAAGTTGCAAATGTCAAAATTGATTGGACTCACCAGTGAAAAATCTCAGACGTGGGATTGGCATCCTGGCCAACAATGGATTCAGGCTCCCCGCACCGCGCATGTTTTGCCCTAAAAATAGCGAGGCACCCCGCATGCTCCGCTGGACTGCTCCAACCTCGTACGTCGGTCTTCCAAGCACGCGAATAAAACTCAGCGTCACCTCACGTTCTCGCTTCCTTTCTCCGCCCAGCAGATCAGTGAGTGAATTCGCGCCATGCTCATCCCAACCCCACCTCCCCACCTCCTCCTCATCCTCACCGCCCTCCTCGTCATCTGCATCACCTCCGCAGCAGTCACCGGCGACAACGCCAAAGATGGCAGCAGCGACCAGGTGGTCGGGACGTACCTGGTGGTCGTCTGCCGAGCCGATGGACCCAAAGAGGGCGGCGAGAAGCTTCGCGCGTGGCACGCCTCGTTGCTTGCTACCTTGCTTAACACCACGACCGACGTGGTCCTCCACGAGTCCCGGCCGTCCGCGTCGACCCCGGCCGGCCCGCTAGTCTACTCATACCAGCACGTCGTGAGCGGGTTCGCCGCGCGGCTCACGGCGCGGCAGGTGGACGAGCTGCGTCGCCTCAAGTGGTGTGTGGACGCCATCCCGTGCGTCAACTACAGGCTCATGACGACGTACACGCCGGCGCTACTCGGGGTGAGCACGCCCGGGACCGGCACGTGGGCCGCAGGTCGGAATATGGGCGAGGGCGTCATCGTCGGCGTTCTCGACAACGGTGTTGACCCGCGGCACGCGTCCTTCAGCGACGAGGGCATGCCGCCGCCGCCTGCCAGGTGGCGGGGAGGGTGTGACTTCGGCGGCGCGCCGTGCAACAACAAGCTGATCGGCGGGCGGTCGCTGACGCCCGGCGAGCACGGAACGCACACGTCCAGCACCGCCGTCGGCGCCTTCGTCAGGGACGTCAGGCTTCTCAGGACCAATGTCGGCACGGCCTCCGGCATGGCTCCGCGCGCGCACCTCGCGTTCTACGAGGTCTGCTTCGAGGACCAGTGCCCGTCCACGGAGCAGCTCGTCGCCATAGAACGGGGCGCGTTCCAGGACGGCGTGGACGTGATCTCCATCTCGGCCGGGGACGACACGCAGAAACCGTTCTACCAGGACCTCACCGCCGTCGGGAGCTTCTCCGCCGTCATGTCGGGCGTCTTCGTGAGCACAAGCGCCGGAAATGGCGGTCCGGATGCCGCGACCGTCACCAATTGTGCGCCATGGGTACTTACCGTCGCCGCGAGCACCATGGGCCGGCGCATCGTCTCCAGGGTGAAGCTCGGCAACGGTTTGGTGCTCCGCGGCCAGACGATGGGGAGGTACAAGGGTGTCAAGAAACGGCCGCTCGTCTACGTCGCCGGGCAGTTCGCAGACGGTGCCCTCAAGTCCGTCGACGTTCGCGGAAAGATCGTGCTCTGCGACCGCTCAGAGGCTCCTCGCATGCGCGGCGAGATGGTCCGTGCTGCCGGCGGCGCGGGCATGATCATCTTCAACACCGCGCTTCGGGGCCGCGCCACCGCGCCCCGTGATAACATGACCATCGCGGCGGCGCGTGTCAGCCAAGCCGACGGGGAGAGGATCCTAACGTACGTTAACTCCACATCCAGCCCCACCGCGAGCCTCCAGTTCACCGGCGTCGAGATGGACCCGTTCCCTCGCCCGGCCGTCGCCGAGTACTCCTCACGCGGCCCCTGCAACATGTCAAACCTCGGCGTGCTAAAACCAGACATCACAGGCCCTGGCACGAGCATCATCGCCGCCGTCCCGGGTTCACCTCCCCGCCACAACGCCAGCGCGCACTCCCGGACCTTCGGCATGTTCAGCGGCACTTCCATGGCCGCGCCGCACCTCTCGGGGATCGCAGCCGTGCTGAAACGAGCGCACCCGCAGTGGTCGCCGTCAGCGATCAAGTCGGCAATGATGACAACAGCCGACGTGACGCTCCCAGACGGCTCGCCAATCGCCGACGACACGACGGGCCTGCCGGCAAGCCACCTCCTGATGGGCGCCGGGCTCGTGAACCCGACGAAAGCACTTGACCCGGGGCTCGTCTACGACCTCTCCGCGATAGACTACGTGTCCTACATCTGCGGCCTCGGGTACGACGACAACTACGTCAACGAGATCATCGCACAGCCGATGCAGAATGTGAGCTGCGCAACGGTCAGCAAGATCGCCGGCAAGGACCTGAACTACCCGTCGTTCTTGGTGTCCCTCACGGCGGCCGTGCCGGAGGTGGAGGTGAGACGCACGGTGACCAACGTCGGGGAGGCGTTCTCGGTGTACACAGCGGAGGTCGTTGCGCCGAAGGGTGTCGCCGTTGAGGTGGTGCCGAACAGGCTCCAGTTCGACTCTGTTAACCATAGGATGGAGTTCAGGGTGAGGTTCAGGAGAGGTGGTACCGCCACGTCCGGCACGGTGGAAGGCAGCCTCCGGTGGGTCTCTCAGAAGCACTCTGTTCGCAGCCCGATCGTCGTTCTTGATGGAACCCTGAATTTAGTTTAGGATTAGTTAGTGATTTTGATTGCTTATAGGAATCAAACGGCCGCCTCCTTGAGGTCTTCATCTGGATAGAGTCAGTGGCGGACCACAGCCAAAATTTCATATGGACTCCATCGATGCCAGTGCCCATCAATTTATACTGCTAAACTGTGCCTACCTGAAGCAGAGTTCACGGGTGCACGATCGTGCTCGAATCTAGAGCTCGGCAGGCTGCCCTCTGCTGCTAGAGTGCGCCGTCTATGAACTGCTTCTGACCTATATTGAATACTACGGCATGTCTCTTTTTCTCCCCCAATCGATGGAGCCATATGTATGGATTTGGTGCACTTCTCCCTTTCGACACACAACAACATACTCTTGGCTTGCTCGGGTGTTTGACATGGATTGGTCAGCAAATTCCTTGGATATAGAGTCTTCTCATCTCCTGTTACCAAACACTGACGCTTACTCCAGCTTGTATGCATTGTTAGGTGTAAACCACGCCACCGCGAAGCGGGTGTGTCGTGGGCACACTGCGCCATGGCGGACGGTGCGCGTGCGTGCGTGAGCCTCGTCGATCGTGTTCAATTCGGTTTGGCGCATGGTATGTTCGGATGAGCGAGCAATGCGGCGCACGAACGAGTCCGGACCAAGACGTTAGGAGAAGGGTGTGACGTCGACTCAGGCGGAAGACGCTGTCACGATCGAAAATCATGTGATCGAGTCGCCCTGTCGTGGCTGAGCGGGAAGAGGGATCGTGGCGCGGAATTTCCAAAATGGCAATGTGTGTTCCCCGATCTATATAAACCCATGTACTCCGGCGAGATCCATTGAGCCGTTGGGCTATCGAATTTGTGTGAATTTGGTTCGTGTTCATTTTTTTTTTGGAATGATGGTCCGTGTTCATCGCTCAGACGATCTCCCCTATTTTTCCCCATTCCTGATTTCAGTCGAATTCATTATATTCAAGGATCCATTCTAATAATTGGTAACAGAGCTAGTGCAATCAGTGAGAGCGAGAGATGGACACCTCACATGCGAAAGAAAGATCGACAGGCACGCCGGGCTCCGACGACTCTCGCGCGGTGGAGAAATTTGTCCCAAATTCAGCGGCAATTGGATTGCCGATGCCTACCAAATCAAACTACTTCGAGTGGGCTTTGGTGATGTAGGTTAGGATGGAGGCTCGGATTGTGGGATGACGTGCAGACTGTCGTCGCCAATCATCGTGAAGGTATGCTTGCCTTGGTCGTGCAGACAATTGCCGCCAGAGTTCAAACCGGGCCTCACAGTGGAAAAGAGTGCCATTGAAGCTTGACAAGACACAAAACGGAAGTGTATGGGTCATACACGGGTGAAGGAGGCTAATGCGTTGTCGCACCCAGTTTTATTAAGCATAAAACCAGCTGCAAAATACATGTATGCTAGGATCAGTTTCACCATACATATATGAAATAGTGATAAACAATTCTATATTGCATACAAACAACATTTATATATTTAGAAGAGTTTTGAAACAGCAGCGGGAGAGGAAAATTTCTAGGGCAACCACGGGCAAATCGACTGGCGGCAACACGACCTTCTAAGCATCGTCTTCAAAAGAAACTTGTCTTCATCGAATCTTTTTTCACTGAGCAGCATTTATAAAAAAAATAATAGCAAGCGCATGAGTACATAGAGTACTCAGCAAGTGTGGGAAAATAAATGATATGAAGGTCAATAAAAAAGGAGAGGCTGGTAGTAGTTTAAGAACTAAGCATTAAACCTAACCTTAACTTTCATTAGCAACCTACATCTAGGTGAATAATCTCAACCATAATAGAATAATAAATAAAAAACTAATACCAATGTACATTTCCAACCACCATACCAACCATTGACTAATTATGAATTTGACACCAAGCAGCTCTTGTCCGTGAGCACAACTGTCATGACAATTTTCCAATTTTTGCGGAGAATGTATCCTTTACCCACAAGTCATGATTTCATACTCTGTTGCCAGGTGGACTAAGTAAACCTCCCTGATGCATGTGGTCGCGAACCACATTACACACTTCCTTTGGTGTGAGGCCAAGAGATCACTACGAGGTCTTTATAAATGTCCTCCCGACATGTACTAGCCCTCCGAGATTTCGCCCCTGTACAAAAGTGTTAGTTCGCAACTGCATCTCAACACCCTAGTTGCCCCCTCTTGAGCCATGCGGATCCCAAGGCAGTAACTCTGAACCAATTCCCCGCACTATCCAATCACCAATAGTATGCTCGGAGAGGCCTAATTAATTGACCAAGCTATCATACACTCAGTCTTGTGGCGATATTGTATAGCTTAGTGACTACTCCATAAATCAGTCCTTAGAATCGGACAAGATCCAAACCTCAATCCCGGGTCTCGTGCGTATTGCACCATACCATTCAAACCAAACCGCCAGATTCCTATCCACTACAGTTTATTTTCCATATCTCAATAAATAATCATAAATTATAGGTGACATATATGATCAATGTTTCCCCCATATATTATGCATGGCTTAGCATAAATCAATACCCCAAGCGTCACCCTTTCCGATCCTAGCGACAAGGAATTATTTGGAACAGTAAATAGAATAGGATTCACATTAATTAAGTGTGCAACTAACTATAATCTCTAAAATAGGCACAAGATGGTCAAGGGCACATGCATGTTTTTATAGCTGCTCAGTTCCTCTTCGTTGAACTCTTGCTCTCCATGTTCTTCGCGTTGCTTCTTGATCGAGATACAAATGCGTATAAACTACCGATAAAAGAGAAATAAAACATTCAAAGAACAATACACCAAAACATACACATAAGAATAAAATCCTATATTAGTATGTCCCTACGAAGTATTTATTATTTTTCATAGCCAAAGAAATTCATTTACCATTTATTTTCATTTTTAGTATTTATTTATAGGCTAAAACCATTTTTAGTGAATTTTCCATAGTCAAATTATATTTTATATGAACTTTATAATTTTATTTCAGTATGAAAAGATTTATAACTAATTTTCCTATATTTTCCATATTTATTTTATTATTTAGAAACATTTTCCATGCATTAAATATATTTTTCTGCAATTTAATTATATTTACTAGAATTTTCCTATAAAAATCGTGATAATATATATTATAAACTAATTTCCCTAAAGTACAGAGGCTGTTTTGCAATTTTTCCATATAGGACTGATGTTAGAAGTAGTACTTTATAAAGTTTCAGAGGCTTAAATCAATATTTACTCAATTTAACCTAATTCTAGAGAAGTTCAGGGGTTTAAGTGTTAAAACAGTGGCTAAAACATTGTTATTACAAAGTTCAGGGTCTAGACTGCTAAAATAGTGGCTAAAAATATATTAAATTAAAATACAGGGGTTAGACCGAAAGAAGCCAAGAGCCTTAATGCAAATGTGTCGGTGGGAAAGGTTATTTGAATGAGAGTTGTTGGATTCGAAGTGGATGGCCAGAATTTTATTACGTTGAAGTGGTATATTCTTTCTAAAACTGTTGGCTAAGAACGGACGGCTTGGGTGTGGCCACGTCGCCACCGGTGAGGTGGGCGGCGCTGGCAGTGGTCAAGGCGGCGGCCCATGGTCGGCCATTGCCGGTGAATCACCGGAAAGCATTCCGGTGCCCTAAACTCGACGGGAATTGGCCAAACATGAAGAGGAGGAGATGGAGAAACTCACCACGGGATCAATCGGGGTCGATCGGGGGGTGGCGGGGGGGGGGGGGAGAGAGAGAGAGAGAAGGGCACGCGATGACGAGGAGCGGCGACCGAGCCTTAGCATCGATTTGGAAGCGATACGTCAGCGGAACCTCATCGAAGAGGCATTAATCGAGGGAGGCACGGCGTTGCGGAGCCTGTAAAGACAATGGCGATGGATGGGGTGGCTTCTCCTTGCAGGAAATCGAGCTGCAATGGGGTTCGGCCATGATGGCGGTTGTGGGATAGGATTTTGTAGTGAGGAGAGAATGGAGAATGGGGGAGAGAACATGGGCGTGACCGGGGTACTTGTAGAGGGTGGCGGTCGCTGGGGTGGAGGGGCGAGACGGTTGCACGCGCGCACGGTGCGCGTGGCACGAGCACGCACGAGCGAGAGGGAGACGACAGTTGGGGGAAGAGGGCTCTGACAGGTAGGGCCCGCATGATGAAGAGAGGAAGGGGGTGCGGGTTGGGCTGGGCCAAGGTCGAGAGGAGGGAGAGAGGATGGGTTGCGATGTGAGGTTTCAGCCTAGGTAAGTTTTATTCCTTTTTTCTTTTTCCTTTTATTTTTCTTTTATTTCCTTTTCTATGTGATTTGTGTTTTAAATTTTTAAATGCTTTCTATCGCTTTTGAATTTAAACACCACACCAAAATGCACAAAATATGATGCACACTATTTCATTTTTATATTTAATTGTTTTGGAAAATGCGGGTGTTACAATTCTACCTCCCTTAAACGAAATCTCGCCCCGAGATTCAAAATATTGGAATGTAATTATCTATGTTTTAATAAATTGACAAGTTACCATTTTTCTTACAAGTAATTTATTCCTGGTTTCGTTTCTACTTTAGGTGTTAAACAATTTACTTTAAAACTTCCCAAAGTTTAAAACGTCACACAAATACAAAAGTGCAAGACGGTGAAATTGTTTTTAATAGTTTTCATAGAATATTCCTTTATCACAGAAATATGTACTTATTATTACTATTTTGTTTTCCTTAATGCATTTGTTTATTGATTTATTACCAATACTATTACCGGTTCGAACATGGTGCTATTTTATATTCTATTTGAATTGAAATGTATTTCATCTAGTATATTGGAATTTGTAATATTATTATTATTTGTACACGTAATCACTCATGATAAAATATGCCCATAATGATTTTTTTATTAATTTCTTGTACTTCTATTTCTCTATTTTCAAATTTGGCCAACATTTTGGTTTTTAAATTTAAAATATTTTAACTCAAATGTATTATTTTGACGAATACGTAATCTATATTATTATTGATATTATTACCATTATTATTTATTTTAATTTTGAAAAATATTAGTGTTACAAGACAGTATTTGTTGTTCATTTCTTTATTTTATTTGAATTCTAACATGTCCTCTAGCAATTTCAATTATTTTTAGCACATAAACACTTATGATGGAAATTTTATTATTTATTTAATTGAAAAATACTATCACACATTAGACCATAGTATTATTTTTATTCTCGTTTAATTACATTCCCCATTTTAAACTTCAAATTTGGCCTAAATCTCCATTGTGGTTTTAACTTTTAAAATCTTTTATTTCAAATGCATTGTCATGATTCATATATCTATTATTATTATTATTATTATTATTATTATTATTATTATTATTGTTAAATATGGTGGTTACGATCTCACCCCCCTTACAAGGAATCTCGCCCTCTAGATTGTGGGTTGAGTAAACAATTGAACTAGGTTTTTACTCATCGACAAGTTATTATTATTATTATTGAAAATAATTGACTTATTTTTATTCCTAACAATTTTATAAGTATATGATTTCACACAACTGCATAAATAATCACAAATAATCTATTTTTCCCTAAATTTATTTAAAAAAACTTCTATTTACAACTTACAAATTTTCACCTTGTTTTTATAACTATCATCATTGTTGTTCTTATTTTCATATATATTATTATTATTATTATTATTATTATTATTATTATATTTATACTGAGTTTGTTATCAAGGCTAATAAAAATTTAACAGGGTGATACAAGGTGTGATTGAGTTTTCTTCGTCATGCCTTAATTGTATTTGAATTCAAACATATTCTGTAGCAATTGAAATTTGAATTTTTTTACAAATAAAAAATTAGAATGAAATATGTCGAATTGGTTCTTCCCATTATTTTTATGTCTTCTATATTATTATTATTATTATTATTATTATTATTATTATTATTATTATTATTATTATGAGTTTTCCAAAATTTCCGCAGTGGTTTTATTATTACTATTTTGTTATAACTTTCATTTCAAATGATTTATCACGATGAATAAATTTTTTATTATTATTATTTCTTTTTCTTTTGACAAATATGAGGGTTACAATCCCACCGACTTTATAGGGAATCTCGACCTCGAGATTCAAGCGGGTTGCACTAAGGAGACAAGATATGATTTTTCTAGCAGTCGGCTACCCCCTTAAACAAGGAAAAACTTATATTATTGTTGTTGTTATTGATATGAAATGCATCAAACAACGTGTCACTAATTCGCTGTGAGGAAGGCATGGGCTTCACTTGCTAACCAAAGGGGGACCTAAGCAAGTGATGTGTGATAATATTCAAGACTCTTCATCACCCTTTGCGTTGTCCTCAATAAGTCGATCTTCAAGCTCCGTCGATTAAGTCGAGTGTTCAACTTCATAGACGAGGACAAAGGAAAGTCTAATAAGTCCATTCTAACTAAGATCACATGCTTACAGTCGATAACTTCGCTCTAATACTACTTTGTCATACCCGGTTTTATTAAGCATAAAATCAGTTGCAAAATATATGTATGCCAAGATCAGTTTCACCATACATGTAGGATAAATAGTGATAAACAGTTCTATATCGCATACAAACAACATTTATACATTTAGAAGAGTTGTGAAACAGCAGCGGAAGAGGAAAATCTCTAGGGCAGCCACAGGCAAATCGACTGGCGGCAACACGACCTTCTAAGCATCATCTTCAAAAGAAACTTGTCTTCATCGAATCTTATTTTCACTGAGCAACATTATAAAAAAAATAATGGCAAGCGCATGAGTACATAGAGTACTCCACAAGTGTGGGAAAATAAATGATATGAAGGGCAATCAGAAAGGAAAGGCTGATAGTTGTTTTAGCACTAAGCATTAAACCTAACCTTAGCTTTCATTAACAACCTACATCTAGGTGAATAATTCCAACTATAATAGAATAATAAATAAAGAACTAATACCAATGTTCATTTTCAACCACCATTCCAACCATTTAGTAATTATGAGTTCGACACCAAGTCGCTCTTGTTCGTAAGCACGTTGTCATGACAGTTTTCTAATCTCTCTAGAGAATGTATCTTTTACCCATAAACTGTGATTTCATCCCCTGTTGCTAGGTGGACTAAGTAAACCTCCCTGATGTTTCTGGTCGCGAACCATATTATACACTTCTTTTTGTGTGCAGCCAGGAAATCACTACGAGGTCTTTACAAAGGTCCTCCCGACATGTATGTTGACGACTGATATATACCAATTTCAGCCGTCAATATAACTCAATTATGTGAAGGATTGATCATTTCTTGCACACATCACCTTTCTACTTGACCTATTTACACTTGTACTTGGAGAAATATGTGTATGCAGATATTTATATAGGAATTGAGGAAAAGTATGGGGAGCAATCCTATAAAATATCATCCCAGCCAATCAGGCGATGACACGTGGCACCACATGGATCAAATGGCCCACAAACAGAAGTATCCGAGGCCATCCAACGGTGTAGCACCAATATCAGTCAATGGGACCCACCTGGCAGCCACCTGGAGGAAGTACGGGCCGTTTGGAGCCCTGACCAGGTCAGCCGAACCAGGGCGTCGACCGACCTGGTCCTGGTGCCAAACGCGGTAAACTTCCACGTGTTGGCTCCTCCCGGCTACCTAGAGTCAATGACGACTGATTCGCGCGCTTTTGGTGACGGGAACCGACCTCAACACTAGTATAAATAGGACCTCATACCCCTCACTTCAACACACACCACTTGGGCATCATTCTATTGTATACACTATCTTCCATAGTCCTCAGAGGAGTTAGGATGTAGAGAGGAGAGCCTCTAGTCCCAAGTCCAAATTGAGAAAGGAGTAGAAGGAGTCTCTCTTCCCAATTCCACATTGGGAAAGGTATGTCTCATGTATTCCTTCTTGTATTTGTGACTTTGTGCTCAATAAATATATTATCTTTAGTCTTATTTTATACGTATACTTGGACAAAGTGTTTCTTGTTTGATTGTGGAGTCCATGCAAGTGGAAGGTATAGTCTTTATGATTGTACTCTGTATATCACATCATATGGTCATAAACACTATAGACCCCCACTATAGCCTATGTAGTTATGATATGATTATGTTAATATGAATAACTATGCTATGCAATTAACATTGGTTAAACGATGATTTAGTTCATTGCCTTAGGATGGCTTGTGCTGCAGCTCTTAAGGTAATTGCTTAGTATGCTAGCATGGTGGTAGGGTATTTAAGTAGCGTTGGATGTCTCATAGACCCATGGATTGAAGAGGTAGGCAGTAGGTGGTGACAACCTTATCTGTCCTTTGTAATCCTCCATGTTCGGCTATGCCACAGGCTCTTGGCGGGAGTCGCCCTAGTATTGCTAGGGGTAAGCCCGTGCCCGATGTGTTGAATAGCATTGCATAGGAATTCATCATTGACATGACCATTTGTATCTACCTTAGGCTATGTATATGTATTAGGAGCATTGTAGGAGCAACTCTCTAACTCTTAATCCAATCTCCCTCTAGGACCCATTTATCCTTTGGAATAGATTGCCTAGGTGTGTGTCACACTACCCCTATTATCAACTTACCCTCTGTCCAGATAAGTGATTAGTATCCCATAGCTTGACCATAAGAGTAGTATATACTTTACTCCATTGCCTTCCTTTGGGATAAATACGATACCCTTGGGAATACTCATGGGTAAAATGCTAGAATGGTATCTTCCGTGCGCTTGCGGATCTCATCCCTTTAGTGGAGATGATCTGTGGTGTTAAGAAATACCAACAAGCATTTCTGGTGCCATTGCCGGGGATGATTTGTTAGTATATCTTAGGAGCCGTCAACAAGCATTTCTGGCGCCGCTGCCGGAGAAGGCAAAGGAAGTGAAGGATAGCTATTACTTGTGATTAAGCTATAGGTACTAATAGTTATTAGACAGGATTACCCTTGTTTGTTTTCTCTTTTGTGTGAAAACAGGGTAGTGTTGGCCAACCCATTGTATGGGATGGCCAACGAGGACGCAAGTGCTAAACTGCAAGATGATTCAAGGCGTACCTCAACAAATGTCTGCTAGGCAACATCATTGCCTTTTGCGGGACAATTTAAGCTTTCAGTAGGAGCCAAAGTCATCCATACCCAAGCTTGGGGAAGGCTCCAAGAAGTTCTTGGTTTGCCTCCACCATGCGGTGGATAGTTGGCTCTTCATCCAACACTCGTGTCATGGGTTGGCTCCACCAATCCATGACCATATTCATGTTAAAGCTGAAGGAGTCCTATTCTCATTCATCATGGATGAGAAGAAGGTCTCCACTCAAGGGGAGGATTGGAGAATGCTCGAGTTCCCATAGCTTGTCATGCACACCACTTCACAAGGTGGATATGCTAGTTGTGGAACTACACCTCCCATTGAAGTGTCATGAATATCCAAGTCGTTGGAGATTTGTTTGGATAATCCAAGTCGTGGATATTCACATGATTTGTGAAAATCCATGTCATCATGGGACGCGTGGGAATTATTTCCCTAAGACCCATGAGGACATTTTTCAAACAACAACTCCAATGGCTACCATTCACAAGGAGGTCAAGGGTGGAATTAACATCACCCTTGTATTCAAGGAGGCTATGGCTTTCCAAGGGATTTAAGTTCAACTAGCCTATCTTGAAGTATCTTGGCCAAGTAGAAATAAAGACAACATTCACATGAAGATCTTGGCCAAGGACAAGAACTTAAGGAGCATTCAAAGTCCAAGATATCCCACATCACTTGTTGGGATTCCCACACTTCGACCAAACCCATTCAACCTAGGGCAAGTGACATTGTGGATGAAGCGTTTCTTGTTTGATTGTGGAGTCCACATGTCATCATGCCCAAGGAAGCCTTTGATCCATGATCAAGGTATAGGTTTATTCAATGGAATATCAA
The DNA here is from genome assembly GCA_036927565.1 of Tuctoria greenei. Classification (NCBI taxonomy): domain Eukaryota; kingdom Viridiplantae; phylum Streptophyta; class Magnoliopsida; order Poales; family Poaceae; genus Tuctoria; species Tuctoria greenei. The sequence goes on from JAYESD010000012.1 coordinate 76,876,922, forward strand.
TATGGTAAGAGTGGCACCCCTAAGAAGGATAAAACCTCACCATGATCATGAAGGAATACGTTCAAGAGGGAGAACCCGTCGCTACAACAACACATCTATATCAATACAACAGGGAGAGGCTAGGGCCACCATGTGGCCCACATCTCCGAATGACAGCCAAATGAGTTTGGCATGTCAAAAAAGAAGAAATCGTCCATATCTTCAACTTCGGGATTGGACAACAAATCATCACGCTGAACAGAACGAAAGTAAGTCCTACTCATCGGACTTCAAAAATTTGGTGAGTCCTCGCCAATAGGTTAATTGGTAGTTATCTCATATTTTTTTTTCCAAATTGCATCAACCCTTGCATTTGCATGTTTGGAAATTCCACACTTGCATGTTGGAAAGTAAAATTTCCAACCATCATAAAACTAAAAATTTGAATTAGGGGAGAAATTTAATTGGATATGAACTACGTGCATGACCACTTGAATTTATCTTCCTAGTTCAAAACCAAAAAGATTTGCTTTGACCCTCATTGCATTTACAAGTTATTTCAAGTTGGGCAACACCATTTGAAAATTTGGTTCAATTTGCTTTTGGCTAACGTAACCCGTTTTCGAGTTGTTTTGTGTGTTCTTGATTAAAGTGCAGCTAGGTCAAAATTGTGAAGAGGTGGTATGGCAAGAAAGTGGAAGGTTTCATCAAGCTCAATTCACCGTTGGGAGGATTTGAGAACACTACTCTCCTTCAAACTCATATTGAGTTTGAGGAAGAGAAATGTTCAAGATGATGACCCAATAGAGGAGCCAGAACCAAATCCATTGCCAAATCCAATCTCAACTTGGAATTTGACATCAACCATCAAGCCTACGCCGAAAATCAAGGTTGTGAGTTTCTCACACAAAGACCTTCGTCACCAACTGCTCTTCAAATGAGGTATGAGTTTAAAATTTTTCATTGTTTGGTTTGCCATAGAATTGAATGTATTTGCTTGTATTTGTGAGGAAGGTTAACACTTCCTCATCATTTAATTCTCATGCATCCTCACAAGAGTAAGTGTGGGTATTGACTTTTGGATCTCCAAAAGGAAATCCCACCTTACTTGGAAAAATATAAAACAAGTACCTAAAATCCTTTAAGCATTGTTTTGTAGACTTAGTCATTTTTGTCTAGGTTTAGAAAATAAAACTTTTGGGCATGACTTAATTGGTGAATTGGCATATAGAAACTTGGGCATAGTGACAACCATAATTTTTAATTGAGCTTCATGCATAGATGGTGTCACTAGATTTCAAACTCCTAGGAATAAGTGATATCCTTGCTCTAAAATTGAATTGCATTTTTTGGAGGAGTCACTAAATTTTAAATTCCTAGTGAAGTTCAGGAGGATAAAATTGAGAATCTTGTTTTGTCATGGTCTAAATGATAAAATTTTCTCTTGAAAGCTAAGATGGTTAGAAACTTTAAAAGATGTAGGGATCCATATAGTATAATTCTATCACATGCATTGCTATGAGTAGGAGCTTTAGAAAATATGAAACATGAATTATCCATAAAGCTCCACTCTTATCAATGAATAACACATTGATCATGGATACACTTGACATTGGAACCAATGCATCTTTGATTTTGTTCTTCTCCGTATGTACAAATGAAAGTTCGGTTACCTAACCCGAACGTTCATTTGTACAAGTATCGGGAGCTAACCATCCCTCTCTATTCAAGAGAGGAAGTTTGAAAGAGTAATGTTAATATGCAGACATTCAAGAAGCTGATTGTTGGGTTCCCTAAAGGATCCCATTTCAACATCTCTTGGCCAAGGAGTAAATGAGGATGGTTGCTACCTATCGGAAATTATGCCCGAAGGTCAATCATAACTATACGAGGCTAGAGATTTGAAATGGGAACCCTCCATGAGCAACCAATGGGCTGCCACGAATGGGTTAGAGCATTATGCTCTCAACTATTCTAAGAACTCATTCAAGCTCAAGGGATTTGCCACCATCATTGGGTGCAAGTTGTTCCTATGTGGCTAGAAGCCAAGGAATGACAAATCACACCCAACACATGGAGACCCTGATGTGCGGACGATCAACATCGAAAACACTCTATTCAACCACACTCATGGTGTCCATGGGAGGCAACACCACAATCAACACTCAACCCTCCATTGTCAAAGCCACGCTGCAACAAGGATAGGCCAACTCATGGCCTACCTCGGTCGTTAGGGTTTCAACCCCTATCACGGACCTTGATCAAGAATAAGCTTGGGGGAGGACCTAGACTTGAGGTAACTTGTATCACACGCTCTGCATTTTTATTTCAAATCATCCATTGCATATTTACTTTCCATTCATCCACCATCAACCATGCATCTAAAAAAACATAACATAAAAATAGGAACTTAGATTTGCTTTGCTTATCAAATAAAGATGTGCGGTAAGAATGATTTAGAATTCACATAGATGAAATGATGAATAGTTGCTCTATTTTATTTTTCCTAAGTCCCTAGTTTACAACTTGCTACTCTCTGAATATTGCTTAAATTGGCTAAAATTAACTTTGCCTTGATTTAGAAATTGTGGGTAGCAAAAGCTTAATCTACTTCTAGGTTGTTGGGAGATTTGAATTAGTAATCGGGTTGCTATTCCTATTTTGAAAGTGAAACTTGGATTTCTGGAGAAATTCTATCAAGATTTAAGTTTCCCTCATTTGATTGGAAATACCTACCAAAGCCATATGGTATTCATACATAGATAACACCCTATGCATATGCTATTTGCTTTCACATTGAGCCTAGTCAAACTAGTATAGACCTATGTGAGAAATCATTCAATTCTTTTTGAATTCAAGACTTCACTTGCACATGCTATACTTCTACACTAGAAGGAAGCAATATTCCATCATATCCACCATTCCACAATAAAAAGAGAAACTCCATGCTATTCATAGTTAGCACTCTCTTCAAGTTATTGCATAAAAAGGAGTAGAAGACATGACTACAAGAAAAAGAAAAAGAAAATGCATGCTTATATCATAAGCATGAGAAAAAAAAAGAAACAAATATGCTTACTCCATAAGCATAAAAAAAAGGGTAGCCATGTTTCATCCTTGCAATAAAGAGAGTCCACATCAAAAGGAGTCATCTCAATGTTTCCACATCCACCTCCATTCCATCACACATGCACAAGTCTTGATTCAAAAGTTTAAATTGATTTCTCCTAAGGCTTGCTCTTTGACTTAGCAATATTATGTGTTGCAAATATGCCTACTTACTTTCCCTACCAAGCTCCACATACAAGCCATATTCAAAGAGTAGGAATAGTATAGGCATAATGCCTTGGTGAGGACATATTTTCAATATACACAAAGGAGTGATTGAGAGAATCAATTGAGGCACTTATAATCTAATTTGAATCTCTCAGGAATTTAAGTGGAACTTGATATCTAGGCTATGCTTGCTCCATTTGCTGTTCTATCTTTCAATTACCCATGAATAGGAGAAGGCATAACTCCCATAATGACTTAAGAAGGGTGAAGTATCATAGCCACTTTTTGCAATACTATGTAGAGTATTTTGTTGTGCACTTGGTACTTTCGAAAGGTAGAACATTGTAGCAACTCCTGATCATCAACCTAAAGTCTTGACTTTGCTCGGGACGAGCAAAGGATAAGCTTGGGGAAGTTTGTTGACGGCTGTTATATACCTATTTCAGCCGTCAATATAACTCAATTATGTGAAGGATTGATCATTTCTTGCACACATCACCATTCTACTTGACCTATTTCGACTTGTACTTGGAGAAATATGTGTATGCAAATATTTATACAGGAATTGAGGAAAAGTATGGGGAGCAATCCTATAAAATATCATCCCAGCCAATCAGGCGACGACACGTGGCACCACATGGATCAAATGGCCCACAAACAGAAGTATCTGAGGCCATCCAACGGTGTAGCACCAATATCAGTCAATGGGACCCACCTGGCAGCCACTTGGAGGAAGTACGGGCCGTTTGGAGCCCTGACCAGGTCGGCCGAACCAGGGGGTCGGCCGACCTGGTCCTGGCGCCAAACGCGGTCAACTTCCACATGTTGGCTCCTCCCGGCTCCCTAGAGTCAATGACGACTGATTCGCGCACTTTTGGTGAAGGGAACCGACCTCAACACTAGTATAAATAGGACCCCATACCCCTCACTTCAACACACACCACATGGGCATCATTCTATTGTATACACTATCTTCCATAGTCCTTAAAGGAGTTAGGATGTAGAGAGGAGAGACTCTAGTCCCAAGTCCAAATTGGAAAAGGAGTAGAAGGAGTCTCTCTTCCCAATTCCACATTGGGAAAGATATGTCTAATGTATTCCTTCTTGTATTTGTGACTTTGTGCTCAATAAAGATATTATCTTTAGTCTTATTTTATACGTATACTTGGACAAAGCATTTCTTGTTTGATTGTGGAGTCCATGTAAGTGGAAGGTATAGTCTTTATGATTGTACTCTCATAATCACATCTTATGGTCATAAACACTATAGACCCCCAATATAGTCTATGTAGTTATGATATGATTATGTTAATATGAATAACTATGCTATGCAATCAACATTGGTTCAACGATGATTTAGTTCATTGCCTTAGGATGACTTGTGCTGCAGCTCTTAAGGTAATTGCTTAGTATGCTAGCATGGTGCTAGGGTATTTAAGTAGCGTTGGATGTCTCGTAGACCCACGGATTGAAGAGGTAGGCAGTAGGTGGTGACAGCCCTATCTGTCCTTTGTAATCCTCCATGTTCGACTATGCCACAGGATCTTGGCGGGAGTCGCCCTAGTATTGCTAGGGGTAAGCCCGTGCCCGATGTGTTGAATAGTATTGCATAGGAATTCATCATTGACATGACCATTATTATCTACCTTAGGCTATGTATATGTATTAGGATCATTGTAGGAGCAACTCTCTAACTCTTAATCCAATCTCCCTCTAGGACCCATTTACCCTTTGGAATATATTGCCTAGGTGTGTGTCACACTACCACTATTATCAACTTACCCCCTATCCGGATAATTCATTAGTATCCCATAGCTTGACCATAAGAGTAGTATATACTTTACTCCATTGCCTTCCTTTGGGATAAATACGATACCCTTGGGAATACTCATGGGTGAAATGCTACAACAATATCTTCCGTGTGCTTGGGGATCTCATCTCTTTACCGGAGATGATTTGTGGTGTTAAGAAATACCAACAAGCATTTCTGGCGCCGTTGTCGGGGATGATTTGTTAGTATATCTTAAGAGCCGTCAACAACGTACTAGTCCTCTGAGGTTTCGCCCCTGTACAAAAGTGTGAGCCAACAATTGTGTCTCAACATCTCAGTTGCCCCCTCTTGAGCCATGCGGGTCCCAAGGTAGTAACTCTGAACCAATTCCATGCACTATCCAATCACCAATACTACGCCGGGAGAGGCCTAATTAATTGACCAAACTGCCCCATACTCAGTCTTGTGGCGATAATGTATAGCTTAGTGACTACTCCATAAATCGGTCCTTAGAATCCAGCAAGGTCCCAATCCCAATCCCGGGTCTCGTGCGTACTGCACCATACCATTCAAACCAACCCGTAAGTTTCCTATCCACTACAATTCATTTTCCATATCTAAATAAAAAATCATAAATCATAGGTTACATATATGATCAATGTTTCCCCCATCTATTATGCATGGCTAAGCGTAAATCAATACCCCAAGTACCACACTTTCGGACCTGGGCGACAAGGACTTATATGGAACAGAAAATGGAATAGGATTCACATTAATTAAGCACGCAACTAACTATAATCTCTAAAATAGACACAAGATGGTGAAGGGCACTTGCCTGTTTTTATATAGCTGCACAGTTCCCCTTCGCTGAACTCTTTGCTCTCCATACTCTTCGTGTTGCTTGGTGATCGAGATACATATGCGTATAAACTACCGATAAAAGAGAAATAAAAAATTCAAAAAACAATACACCAAAACATACACATAAGCATAAAATCCTATATTAATACATCCCTATGAAGTATTTATTAATTTTCATAGCCAAAGAAATGCATTTACCATTTATTTTCCATTTTTAGTATTTATTTATAGGCTAAAACCATTTTTAATGAATTTTCCATAGTAAAATTATATTTTATATGAACTCTACAATTTTATTTCAGTATAAAAAGATTTATAACTATTTTTCCTATATCCATATTTATTTTATTATTTACAAACATTTTCCATGCATTAAATATATTTTTCTGCAATTTAATTATATTTATTGGAATTTTCCTATAAAAACAGTGATAATATAAAGTATAAACTAATTTCCCTAAAGTCCAGGGGCTGTTTTGTAATTTATCCATATAGGACAGAGGTTAAAAGTAGTATTTTAAAAAGTTCCAGGGGCTTAAATCAATATTTGCTCAATTTAACCTAATTCTAGAGAAGTTAAGGGGTTTAAGTGTTAAAACGGAGGCTAAAACATTGTTCTTACAAAGTTCAGGGGCTAGACTGCTAAAACAATGGCTAAAACTATATTAAATTAAAATACAGGGGCTAGACCAAAAGAAGCCAAGAGCTTTAGTGCAAATGTGTCGATGGGAAAGGTTACTCGAATGAGAGCCGTTGGATTCAAAGTAGATGCCCAGGATTTTATTAGGTCGAAGGGGTATCTTCTTTCTAATCCTAATTGTCGGCTAAGAACGGACGGCTTGGGTGTGGCCACATCGCCACCGGTGAGGTGAGTGGCGCCGACAATGGGCAAGGCGGCAGACCATGGCCAGCCATCATCGGTGAATCGGCGGAAAGCATTCTGGCGCCCTAAACTCGATGGGAATTGGCCAAACACAAAGAGGAGGAGATGGAGAAACTCACCACGGGGTCAATCTGGGTCGGAGGCGGCTGAAGAAGGGAACACGACTACGAGGAGCGATGGTCGAACCTCAATGTCGATGTGGAAGCGCTACGTCGGCAGGACCTCATCGAAGAGGCATTAATCGAGAAAGGCACGTCGTTGTGGAGCCCGAAAAGACAACGACGACAGATAGGATGGCTTCTCCTTGCGGGAAATCGAGCTCCGGCAGGGGGCGACCATGATGGCGGTTGTGGGCTATGGTTTTGTAGTGAGGAGAGAATGGGGAATGGGGGAGAGAACAGGGGCGCAACCGGGGTACTTGTAGAGGGCGGCGGTTGCTGGGGCGAAGGGGTGTGGCAGTTGCATGCGCGCACGGTGCGGGCGGCACGAGCACACACGAGCCAGAGGGAGACAGCGGTTGGGGGAAGAGGGGTCTGATGGGCAGGTGTCGAAGTGTAGCAACGACACTTCTCCCGGTACTACTAAAGTGTAGCCCGCGGAGGTTCTTGTTTCGGTTGGGGCGCGCGGAGATCTAGATCAAGATGGAGACACAGGAATTTTTATGTGGTTCAGGCCGCTGAGTGTAATACCCTACTCCACGGGGTTTGTGTTGTGGTATTGAGTCTCACTAGTATGCGTAGTGCCTGGTTCGACTTTTTTCTTCTCTGTATCGCGCGGTCAGTCCTTTTATAATCCAAGGACTGACCATTACAACGCTTGCCTGGCCCGACATGTGGTCCTGGTGTATTTAATAGCCTAATACACTGTCTATGAGTATTAAGTGTGGTTAATAATGTGATAACATGCCTTAATAGCAGCGTTACCCCTATTAACAGTGCTCTGATCGTGTGTCATTAATACATCACTAATGACATGTAATCAGGTTTGGTAACCGCTGCTTTAACTGTCCCTTGAGTATCCGTGCTTTTGGAGATCAGCCAGTGTACTCGTCAGTGGTGTAGGTTCGGAGGCTCCACACGTGGCAGCTTCGGAGCTTCCCCTTGCGGGGAGGTAGCTCCAGAACCTCTATACACGTGTCAGCACCGGAGCTTCCCTCTGCTAGGGGTTAGGTTTGGGGTCGTTATACACGTGTTGATTGCGGATCTTCCCTGTATTGGGAGTTTACATTACACGTGTCAATCTCCGGAGCTACCCATATGAGGGATGCGGGTCCGGTGTAGTGTGACATGTGGGGCCTGAGGAGACCTTCAACTTCGACAGTTAGAACTCTCTTGCACTTCTTGCGGTACCGTGGGGTACCCGGTATGCAGGATACTGACAGTAGCCCCCGAGCCCACCTCTGGGAGAAACCCTTTGGGTTAAGTTATTCTACCAGAGGTGGGGCCATCCTCGATTCTCGTGCTTTGACTTCAAAAGTCTTCTGATGTGCTCTTGGGGCGATAGTCTAAGATTAAACCATCGACACGTGGCTTGTTATGAATGCGGCAGATGAGATCTTTGAGTGCGGATCTCCCACAATTGAAGGTCACCAGTTCCCAATACGCAAACTGTATCGGTTCCAAGCGCCTTGTTTGGGTGCCACCTTTGGGTTTCCTGCCACCATCATGACAACAGTTCGTCTGGGGTAATGACCTCGATCTCTTTGTCAGGGTGGCCCCGCGCCCATTCATCATTGACGGGGTAGATTTTTTGAAATGTGACCCTGCTCTCGTTGTGGTTTCCATCCAAGCGTCGTGGAGGCTTACTTAAGAAGGAAAGTATGCACGGTTTGAGGACTCTTTACGCTTTCGATCAAACTCGCGCTCAGAGCCTCCTAAACTCTGCCTAGCTTTCCCTTCCTTCGCTCCACTTTGCCGCGATGGAGTTGGGTCTTCCCAAGAGCAGCCTCAAGAGCAAAGATAATCTGATGAAGGTTCGGACCTATATGGGGTGGTACAGTGATTCCTTCAACCACTTGATCCGCGCCGGCAAGCTCCCATTCAAGAAGGAGCACAATGGTGACATGGTATACTTCTCAGCGTATGCCATGGTGGGATTGATCCCACCTTTTCATGTTTTCTCTTAATGCTGTTGGACTTTTATGGTCTCCAACTGTATCATCTTGGCCCCCATTCTCTCCTGCTTGTGGCAACCTTCATCCACTTCTGCGAGATGTGGGTGGGTGTTCCCCCCTGCATCGAGCTATTCCGTACCTTTTTCACGGTCCACACCACTGGCAAGGGGACTGAGCTTCTTGGCTTCTACCATTTCGTGAAGCGCAAGAACTTCCCCTTCAAGTACTTGAGGTCATTCCCTTCCGACAAATGGGATCACTGGAAGAAGGATTTGGTCATCATTGCAGTGGAGGAGCACGAAAGGTTGGAGCTGCCCTAAGGACTTCCCAACATTGATACTGACGCCTGGAGTGTAGTTTCAGAGCTGTCAGATGCATTTAACCCTGTCCTGACTAGGATCCGAGAATGCGTGGAGGGTGGAGTGACCCCTCAGATTGTCTTCGGAAATTTCTTGGTCAACAGGTGAGCTCCACTGAGGAAGAGGGAGAAGCTCGTCTGGGCTCTCAATAGCGTGATGGATGACGACTGGATTGAAACCGGTCTGAAGTCCAACTTGGATGACGAAGCTCTGAAGCTTCATCTCTAGAAATTTCAGCATGGGCTAGTAGACGACGATGACTTGGCTCCGTCGGCTGCTTTCTTGCCCTTGAACATGATTCCAGAGATCAGCAGGGAGCTCCGGAGGAAGATGCCAGTGCTAGATGACCTTGGCGAGGTAGAACGACGCTGGACCTCCAGGGTTATAATCCCGGAGCTTCTGAGGAGGTGGCCACCCCTGCTTCGAGCCAGAGGGTTGAAGACATCGGCAAGGGCAAGGGCAAAAAGCCAGCCGAACCCTCCAGCCGGAAGAGGAAGCTGAAGCATGATGATGGGAGGTACCTCAGGCCTGCTCCTTCTACAACGACCCCTTCTCCCCGGCGAGGGAGGTCTTCTCCGGCTACACCTTCTCCGGTGCAGGCGTCTTCAAGAGGTGCTAGCTCCGGACAGTCAAAACCGGCCTCAGTGCCGGCTAAGAGCTCTAGGCCTGAGAGTTCTTCTCGTCCAAGAGAAGTTCCAGCCGAGAGGTCTCTAACTGTTGCAAGTGGTCCCCAACTGAGGTCCGAAGTCGTTGTCTCACTAGACTTGGTGGGCTCTGGTTCCGGGCCTCAGAAGAAGAGGTTACGCGGCAACTGGGTGGTAGCATCCCTAGGTAAGCATCGTGTGCTCGCCATAAAATGCTAATCTTGTTTTTGTTGTGTCTTTAATCTCCTCATCCCTTTATTTTCAGGGTGTCGATAAAGGAGTCATGGACTTCGGCATCTGTTGTAGCGATTGTGGCTGCGCATACTGAAGCTCCGACTTCAACCATTGAGCCTCCGCCTCAAGTGGTGGCAGAAGTCATGGCAGCTCCGGCGCCAGCTGTCATGGATTTGGATTCAGAGTCCTCACCGGAAGCTCCTGTGGTAGCGCCAGACCATGGGGGAGAAGTTGATGATGTACCTCTGGGATTAGTGCCAGAGGTTGATGTTCCAGTGCCAGAGGCGGAGATGTCAGAAGCTCCGGCCTTTGAGTCGGAAGTCATCGAAGCCCTAGCCGTTGAGCCAAAGGCAATTGAAGCCCAGGCATCGAACCGGAGATGGTTGAAGCTTCGGCCCTTGGGCCAGAAGTTATTGAGGATCCGACTATTTAGCCGAAAAGGCTTGAAGCTCCGGTCGCTGAACTAGAAGTGGCTGACGTGCCGGCTCCTGAGCCAGCGGTGATAGAGGCACCAGATGAAGCTCCAACCGTTGCCTCGGAGGTAGCTGCCCCGGAGGTGTCTGGGCCAGAGCCGGAGCAGCATGAAGAAATGGCGGCAGGTCCTACACCCTCGGACCTGGTAACTGAAGACCTGGAAGCAGCGCCTTCGATTTCCACTTCGGAGGTGGGAGTTCCCCCACTGGATTCTTCCTCTACTGCTGCTAAAAGGCTTTCGGAGAGCGGCCCTAGTGCTGCAGAAGCTCAGGGGACCACGCTTGTAGAGTGGGACCCTATTTTTGTTATGGAAAACCCCCTGGAGTCAGTGGAATTGACCCTAGCAGGCATGGAGCCTATCCCTCTAGCATTGTCCATAGACAACGCCTGCTCAAGCCTTCGACAAGTTGAGCTCGCCTTTGATCATAAGAGAAAAGCCCTAGAGGAGGAGCGCAACACCTTAAGGCGTTGGCGTAACGGGCTCCATTTTGAGATCAGACTTGCTTAGACAAGGCTTGCTGACCAGAAGGAGTGGGTCAAGAGGGAAAAGGCCCGGTTGGAATACTGGGACAAGCTGTTGGAGGAGAAGGAAGCTGCCATCAGGGTGCTTGATGCTAACTCTAGGGAGATCCTTGAGCAAGCCAAGGAAAGGCGTGATGCTGCTGATGAGCGTGACAAAAACCTCAATGAGTTAAACGAGGTCCTCCTGAAGTGCCGAGCGGACCTAGGGACAAGGGAAGCAAAGCTCCTGGAATAGCAAGATGATCTTTTGAAGATGGAGTAGGAGCTCACCCAGAAGCTAACTCTGGGAGAGCAAAATTTGGCGGATCGCTCAAAGAAGTTTGAGAAGTGGAGTAAAGAGGAAAAAGAGAAGTACTGGAAACTGGGGCAGGAGCTCTCTAAAAGAGAAGCTGATGTCACCACCAGGGAAGGGAAAGTGAGAGGTAGGGAAAAAGACCTGGCGGAACGGCGAAACCGTATCCACCTCCGGGAGACAGAGCCGACTGATCGCGAAAAGCAAGTTGCTCAGAATATGCAGCAACATGCCAAAGTGGTCGAGCACCTCGCTCAGGAAGGTTCAGAGCTTGCGGCTGCCCGGAGGTCACTAGAGGAGTTGCGGGGCCTGAGGGAGACTGAGTCCATCCAAGTGTAGGACTTCTTGGGATGAGCCAACGACGTGTTGATACCACTAGACTTCAGTCCTGTACATCCAGACAATCCAGAGCTGGACTTGGACCGAGCGTTAGTGGCCCTCAATGCTGCTGGCGGCAAACTCGACGTGATGGGTGATGTCATTGCGGACCAGCTGGAGACAAAGGGTAAATCTCTGGCTACGAACGTCGCAAAGTATGTGCTGACGTGTTATGTGAGCCGAGATCCCCAATTCCCCCTGGACCCGATGCTCCAAGGTCCCGTTGCTAGAGAGGAGGATGCCACCAGGGCCAGCGTCCAAGGAGTTGCCAAGGAAGTCGCCTCATTCTTCCGTAGGACTTAGATCCTCCGTTAGCTAGGATTTTTCCTTTTCCTTCTGTTGTAATCCCAAATTTGTAATCCAGTGCTTCAAATTAATGAAATCCGCTTTGCCATGAACTTCACTTTATTGTTGTTTTGTCTTCAATATATTGTGCTCTGTCTTGTTGGCCCCTGGTATATGTGCACAATTCAAGTGTGTACATGTACCAAAAGGATTTGACAGTATGTTGATGGCTTGAACGCTTCAAACTTGTAGATTTTAGGTCCGAAGTCTTTATTTCTGACACGTCGACGGCTGGCCCCCTGGGATTGTCGGAGCTTGGTAGCTCCGACGGTACCCACCATCAACGTATAAAACAACGACAGCGGGCCCCCTAGGATTTATCAGAGCTTGATAGGTCCAGTAGCTCCCGATTTCAACGCACGAATTGTTGAAAGTAGGCCCCCCAGGGGTTGTCGGAGCTTTGTAGCTCCGACGTCACCCACTGTCAACATATTAAACATAGACGGCAGGCCCCCTTGTAGGATGTCGGAGCTTAGTAGCTCCGGCATTGTCCACAATCGCTATGAATTTTTGTTTTTCCTGCACATTAAATACAAGAAAAGAGTAAAATTCGTCCTCTTGTCTATAAATCGTATGTGACTTATCATTCTTATTTGAGTTTTAAATCTGAAAAAACTCGATATGGTAACAAGCATATTGATGTAATCTTTCCGGACCCATATGCTTTTTTAGTACTCACCCTACTGAGGCCTGCCGGGGTGTAGGTAGAGTGGCGTACTTAGGGTGCAGGACTAGGCTAAGTCGATAGCACACTACGGACCTATGTTGGCTTGGCGTTCAGGCAAGTAGACTATGCAACAATGTTAGGATCCAAAGAGACCATCAATAAAACTTGTAATACATATGAATTACTTAGACTAAAACTTAAAAATAAATGCACAACTTCATTATAAACAAGCAGGGTAAAAATAATAATATGCTATATCGAGTACAGAAATAAATGCACGTGGAGTCTGTTTTCACACAACAATGTCTTTCATTATAGGTCCGGATTACAAGGTAGACAAGGACACACCTAGGGTGCAGGACCAGGCTAAGTGTGCTATGCATCTTGTGCTAGCCCTGGACAGGTAGTTACACTTTGTATTATGACTGTATGAAGTGTACTTGAACTTCTCGGACCCTCCCGGAGGGTCCGGATGTTCTTCTGGAGGACCTACCCATCTTTGTGTGGCGACTCTATAACATACATTGCGCGTAATTACAGACCCACCTCCGTGATTCTAAGCATAAAACTTACGGAGGTGCTCGATGTTCCAAGGATTAGGAAGTGGATTCCCATCCTCAGTTGCCAAGCGAACGCATCCGGTTCGGGATACTTTGATCACTCGGAAAGGACCTTCCCAGTTTGGAGGAAGTTTATTCATTCCTTCACGAATTAGTATCTTCCGAAGCACCAGATCACCTTCTTCAAGCTGTCAGTTGCGCACATGCCTTTGATGATAGTGTCGGAGTGCTTGGCGATAACGTGCACTCCGAACAGCTGCTTGGCATCTTCCCACGTCGACGAGGTCAAGGTCTTCACGTCGGAGCTGGTCCTGCGCGGCTTCGTCGAAGGTCCCGACCCGGAGGGACCCCAAGGTGATCTCCGGAGGAAGGACTACTTCAGCTTCGTACACCAAGAAGAAGGGAGTCTCCCCAGTTGATAGGTTTGGAGTTGTCCTGTTTGCCCACAATGTGGACGGAAGCTCCTCAATCCAGTTGGCTCCATGTTTTTTTAGGCGCTCATACGTGCGCGTCTTGAGTCCCTTTAAAATTTCTGCATTTGCTCTCCCGGCTTGGCCATTGCTTGCTGGGTGAGCTACTGAGGCGTAGCTCAGTTGTATACCGAGGTCTTCGCAATATTCTTGAAATGCAGCACTTGTGAATTGGGTTCCGTTGTCCGTTATGACTTTGTTTGTAACTCCAAATCTGCATATAATGGACTTCAAGAACTTGATTGTTTATTGCATGTTCATTGTCACAACTAGAGTTGCTTCCGGCCACTTGGTAAACTTGTTGATGGCAACATACAGGAACCTGTAACCTCCGAGGGCTTTTGGGAATGGTCCCAAGATGTCCATGCCCCACACAACGAATGGCCATGTAGGAGGTATCATTTGCAGTGATTGAGCTGGTGTGTGAATTTTTTTTGCATGGAACTGGTACGCTTCACATTTTTTCACTAGCTCAACCGCATCCTGGAGTGTTGTAGGCCAGTAAAAGCCATGTCGAAAGGCTTTACCAACCAACGTGCGGGAAGATGCGTGGTTCCCACACTCGCCTCCATGGATTTTCGTGAGAAGCTCACGACCTTCTTCCCTTGAAATGCACCGCATTAGGATCCCATTGGCACCACGCGGGTAGAGATCCCCTTCTACCAACGTGTATCTTTTAGCCAATCTGACAATCCGGTCAGCGGATACACTGTCTTCAGGAAGGATGTTGTCTTTCAAGTAGCTCTGGATCTCCGAGATCCATGCATCGGAGCTAACTTGAGCTTCTGAGTCTTGCGTGCTGGGTTGCTCGAAGCTTCCGACAACACCTACGACCCTTGATGGACGCCATGGTAACAGGGCCACCGGGACTGTCAACTTTGAGGTGCTAGTGTCGCCCCCTTCGCTCAGTTCGGCAGGCTAAGCTGTTGGTCTTGACAACCTCCGGATGAAGGTTCCGTCGGGAGCCGGAGCTCCGGTCGAAGCCTTCGTCGAGAGTTCGTCAGCTTTAGCGTTATGTTGACACTGAACATGGTGAAGATCCAGGACTTCGAAGTCCTTCTGGAGCCTCTGGACTTCAAGGAGATAAGCAGCTAGTTGGGGATTGTTACAACATCATTCACCTTTGACTTGTTTGATGATGAGTTGTGAATCACCCTTCACCAACAGCCGTTTGACACCATAAGATAGTGCCACCTTGAGTCCGTAGATGGGAGCTTCATACTCCGCCATATTGTTGGTCGCCTTGAATTCAAGGTGAACCATGTACTTGACCTTCTCCTCAGTCGGAGCAAGGAGAAGGATTCCAGCTCTGGCCCCCTGCTTCTGCACGAAGCCGTCGAAGTAGAGAGTCCAGTGAGGCTCGGTGAATACCGGGACCTTGGGTTTCGATTTCTGCTCACTAGGGCCCTAAGGATTTGATGGAGAGGGAGTCCATTCTGCCATGAAGTCAGCCAAAAATTGACTTTTGATTGTTTGTCGTGACACGCTAGATCGAACTCGGCCAATTCTGCTGCCCACTTTGCAATGTTCCCAGTAGAGTTAGGGTTATGCAAAATAGCACGCAGTGGGAAAGAAGTTACCACTGATATTTTGTGAGCTTGGAAGTAGTGGCAAAGCTTCCTTAAGGCAATTAGAACTGCGTAAAGCAGCTTATGCACCTCAATGTATCTTGTCTTGGCGTCATGGAGTACTTCGCTAATGAAGTACACTGGGCGCTGGACGGTCCGGATCCTCTCAGAGGGGCCTGGAGCTTCTTCTCCATCGACCCAGACCCTCCCGAAGGGGTCCAGACCTTCTTGTTGAGCTTCTTGGACCCTCCCGGAGGGGTCCAGAACTTCTTCTTGTTCGACCCGAACCTTGTTACAAGGGTCTGAATCATCTTGGTCAGCCAGGTGAACCCTCTCATATGAATGAGATTGATTTCCTAGCATTTCGCCTTGAGGTTCTCTATCTGGGGGCTGGGACACGGACACGCCTTCAGGTAACTTCGGACCCTTCCAAAGGGGTCTAAGCTCCTGGACTGGATGTGGCTCCGGTCTTTCCGCGACCAGGATCATGCTGACAACTTCGGTAGTTGCAGAAATATAAAGAAGTAAAGGCTCACCGAGACTCGGAGTACCAAGATCAGTAGTGTGGTGAGGAGCTGTTTCAGCTCTTGAAACGCTTTTTCTGCTTTTTCAGACCAATGAAATGGTCCAGACTTCCTCAAGAGTTTGAAGAAGGGTAGCGCCCATTCTGCCAGACTTGAGATGAACCGGCTGAGCGCAGCTAGACATCCAGTTAACTTCTGGACATCCATGATGCGGGCTGGGGGCCGCATATCTTCTATAGCCTTGATCTTCGCCGGATTTGCTTCAATTCCACGGTGAGTC
This sequence comes from Tuctoria greenei, assembly GCA_036927565.1. Lineage (NCBI taxonomy): Eukaryota > Viridiplantae > Streptophyta > Magnoliopsida > Poales > Poaceae > Tuctoria > Tuctoria greenei. The sequence goes on from JAYESD010000012.1 coordinate 76,893,122, forward strand.
ACCAAGAAACCTAGAAGCTTTCTGGAGCTAACTCCAAAGACACATTTGTCCAGGTTCAGCTTTTTGCGCGTGATGCGTAGCTTGTCGAAGACAACTTGTAAATTGTTAAGGAGTGACCTCTTGTTCTTGATCTTCACGACAATGTAATCGACGTACACCTCCACCAACTCTATAATTATCTCTCCAAATGTTTTGTACATAGCTCGCACAAATGTTGAAGCAACATTTTTGAGACCAAAAGGCATGGCAGTATAACAATACAATCCATCTGCTGTTATGAAGGCAGTATGCTCTCTTCCTTGGACATTTGGATTTGATGATATCTAGAATATGCATCTAAGAAACACAATAGGTCACACCCGGAGGTGGAGTCCACTATTTGATCTATCCTAGGTAGTGAAGATGGATCCTTTGGACATGCCTTATTCAAGGTGGTGTAGTCGATACACATCCGAAGCTTCCCGCCAGCCTTGGGCACCATAACTGGGTTTGCTAGCCATGTTGGGTGAAACACCTCCCAGATAAAACCATCTTCGAGCAACTTCTTGATCTCCTGTCGGATGAAGTTTTGTCGTTCGATTGATTGCTTTCGGGGCTTCTAGTGTACAGGCCGTGCATCGGGATAAATCTTCAGATTGTGGTCAATCACCTCCCTAGGGATCCCAGGCATTTGTGACGGTTGCTAGGCAAACACGTTGACATTAGCCTGGAGGAAGGTGATGAGCACGAGTTCCTATTTGTTGTTCAAACCTCCCGATATACGGGTATTCTGAGCAGCACTAGAACCAATTTGGACGACCTTGACAGGAATGTCGGTGTCGCCGCTTGGTTGCACGCGAGGTGCGGAGGTAGAGCCTAGGTGACGAATGCTCGGAGGGTTCGGAGTTGGCTCCTAACCGGATGATTCCTCCTGCACTGTAGTAAGCGCATAGAGTTCTTCCAATGCAGTGATTCCTGCAATGCGATCTCTGCAGATCCGGAGAACGCCCGCGGGTGTTGGCATATTCAACACTAAGTAACCATAATTGGCGGCGTCCATGAACCAGTACAAGGCTGGCCTGCCCAAAATGATGTTGAACGGCAGACTGATATGCGCAACGTCGAAGACCAACTTCTTAGTTCTATAGTTCTCCGGAGTCCCGAAGGTAACTAGGAGTCTGTTGGAGCCGAGAGGGGTAATGGCCCCGGACCTACCCCAGAGAAAGTTCGAGATGGGCGAAGGTCCGAAGGTCGAAGCTGTAGCTTGACGAAGGCTTTGAAGCTTATGAGGTTCAGCCCTGCACCTTCGTCCACCATTACATGGTGAAGTTGGGTATTGTTAATGGTAGGAGACACCATCAACGGGAGTTGGCCAACTCCGATCATGTTGCGGGGGCAGTTTGAAGCATCAAAAATGATGGGAGTGTCCATCCACTTCCGATGAGGCTCCGCCCTAGCGGTGGGAGCTGCAACGGCCATGTCCCACCGCATTGTCTTGAGGATGCGGCGAGAGGTGATGTCCCAAGAACCACCATAAATGGTGTTCAGGGCCTTCCGACGCTCGTTGTCAGAGAAGCTGGAGTCGTCGTCGACGGTGTTATAGACAGCTTTCAGGACCTTCTTGGGGTACTAAAAACCTAGCTCCTCTTCAGCCGGAGCTTCGTCGACTTTTTGTTTCCCTTCCCGCTGGCGGAAAGGAGCTTCTTCGCGGCGCTTGTTGTAGCGCTCGGCAAGGTTCCATACCTCTTGGCACTGTTCCAGACTGTGTTTGTCTGTCTTGTGGATCGGACACCATACTTTGGAGATTCCACCATCTTCTGACGATGGTCGAGGTCGTTTCTCGGGGCGTGGCCCCCGGCCACCCAGAGCTGCAGCAGCCGTCGCGGTAGGTGCGGCGACCGACGGCTTCTTCTTGCCGTTGGGCTTCTTTTTCTTTTTGCCACATCCCGATGTAGTGGCTTCAACTTTGGAGGACTTCTTTTTGGCCTCTGAAGCTGGCTTGGAGTGCATCTCACGGCCCTCCGCAGCTTTAGCACATTTGTCTGCTAGGCTGAAGAGTTCCGTGACGCTAGTGACTTCTTTTATTGCCAGCTTCTCCAGCATTTTTTTTGTCTCGAACGCCCTGTCTGAATGAAAAAATAACAGAGGCGCTCGAGATGGATGGGATGGTATTGCGTACCTGAGAGAATCGTTGGATGAAGAATCGCAGCGACTCTCCTGTTTTTTGCTTGACAGCAAAAAGGTCCAGTTCAGTGCCAGGTCGAGTGTATGAACTACCGAAATTAGCAGTGAACTGTTGGTATAGCTCCGCCCAACTGTTGATGGAGTCAGGCAGGAGGCTCATAAACCAGGACCTAGTAGTTCCGGTTAAGGCCACTGGGAGGTAGTTAGTCATCACGACCTTATCGCCCCCTGCTGCAAGTATAGGAGTGGAGTAAATTTGAAGAAATTCATTAGGTTGACAGTCCCGTTGAATTTCTCCGGTAAATGAGGCGGAACTTCTGTGGTCATCTGACTATGCGTAAGTGCATGGCCAGGGCAGAACAACCTCCTCATACTCCCTGAGGAGCAAGGTTGTCCCGAGCCTCTCGCCTCTCGCGAGCATGCTCGATATGGACGCGACTGTCCTGCTGTCGGTAACGGCGATCATGTTCCGACCGCAGGTCATGAGTCGAAATCCTGGTGATGGTGTGGGTGTGTCGTGCCCCGGGAGGCAGCGAAGTCACCTGTTGGGATGCGGCACGTCTCCTATGTTGCGAGACTTGTGGACCAAGTCATCCCGAAAAGATCCATCGTTGTGATGGTGCTTGCCCCGAAGGAGGAGGACCTTGATTGCTGGCTGCTGCAGCGGCAACCAGATGGTCAACATCAGCTCTCCATTATTCCATAGCACCCTGGGGTGCCCCTGGAGGCGGTGGGTGTTGTAGAAGAGCTCGTGCGGCAATGAGCACGTGCTCAGGGTTGTTGTTTGTCGATGCAGTGATCGACGCGGATGCCCCATCTTGTTGTCCAACATTGTTTGCCGGAACAGATGGCGACTGTGGTGTCATAGTGCTTGCCGGAACAATGGCACCCGCTGGCTGCTGCACGTTGGAGGGATTACCTCTAGCAGGTTGTTCAACACGATTACTATTGGAAGATCCTGCGGCGGAATTCACCATCTTGTAATCTCTGGCAGCCCCTTCCTGGAGTGCCAAATGTCGAAGTGTAGCAACGAAACTTCCCCCCGGTACTACTAAAGTGTAGTTCGTGGAGGTTCTTGATTCGGTTGGGGCGCGCAGAGATCTAGATCAAGATGGAGACGTAGGAACTTTTACGTGGTTCGGGCCGCCTGAGCGTAATACCCTACTTCACGGGGTTTGTGTTGTGGTATTGAGTCTCACTAGTATGCGTAGTGTCTGGTTCGGCTTTTTTCTTCTTTGTATCGTGCGGTCAGTCCTCTTATAATCCAAGGACTGACCATTACAACGCTTGCCTGGCCCGACATGTGGCCCTGGTGTATTTAATAGCCTAATACACTGTCTATGAGTATTAAGCGTGGTTAATAATTTGATAACGTGCCTTAATAGCAGTGTTACTCCTATTAACAGTGAGTGTTGCTCCTATTAACAGTGCTCTGATCGTGTGTCATTAATACAACATTAATGACACGTAATCAGGTTTGGTAACCGCTGCTTTAATTGTCCTTTGAATGTCCGTGCTGTTGGAGATCCGCCAGTGTACTCGTTAGTGGTGTAGGTCCGGAGGCTCCACACGTGGCAACTTCGGAGCTTCCCCTTGCGGGGAGGTAGCTCCGGAACCGCTATACACGTGTCGGCACCGGAGCTTCCCTCTGCTGGGGGTTAGGTCTGGGGTCGTTATACACGTGTTGATTGCGAAGCTTCCCTGTGTTTGAAGTTTAGCTCCGGGCTTACATTACACATGTCAACTTCCGGAGCTACCTATATGAGGGATGCGGGTCCGGTGTAGTGTGACATGTGGGCCCTCAGTAGACCTTCAAGTTCGAAAGGTAGAACTCTCTTGCACTTTTTGCGGTACCGTGGAGTACCCGGTACGCAGGGCTCGCATGACAGATCGAGGAGAACAGAGGAAGGGGGTGCGGGTTGGGCTGGGCCGATGTCAAGAGGAGGGAGAGAGGATGGGCTGTGATGTGAGGTTTTGGACCAGGTAAGTTTTATTCCTTTTTTCTTTTTCTTTTTCTTTTTCTTTTCATTCCTTTTCTAGTTGATTTATGTTTTAAATTTTTAAACGCTTTCTATCGCTTTTAAATTTAAACACCACAGCAAAATGCACAAAATATGATGCACACTATTTCATTTTTTATTTTAACTGTTTTGGAAAATGCGGGTGTTACATGCGCAGCTCATTCTGCAGCAGTTCGAGACAATCGAGTCCACCATCGCGGAATTCGTTGATGAATTTATTGTTTGAATTATCAGAATTGTGGGCAATCTGCGTGAATCGGGGAGAAGATTGAAGGAAGTTGCGTTGTAAAGAAAATTCTACACATCCTCCTAGTGAAATTCAACCATATTGCGTGTGCAATCGAGATGCTACTCGATTTGAACTCCATGACGAAGGGAGGAGCTCGTCGGGCGGCTTCGAAGATCGGTGTGCTACCGAGGCTGATGCGGAGAAGGTTGAGCGATTGATGCTCATAGAGGAGCAATGGAGGCTCAACGGCGCCAGTGAGACAAGGATGGATGGTGGAGCTGAAATCACTCGAACGAGGGCGACAAAGAAGAACTGCGGCCACAGCAACGACGACACTGATGATGACAACGTCAACACTGTCTCCGGGAGCAGTAGGCGCAGCAACCGTCTCGGGGAGCAGTAGGCGCAACAAGATACGTTCGTGCATGAGATGCTTTGAGTGTGGCAAGCACGAACACATGGTGCGAGATTGTCGATCGAGGAAGAAGGAGGTGGCGCTCCTCGCCAATGTTGAGGAATCGATGATGCTGTTGTGAAGAGAAAGGTGTCATATCATAGTTTAGGTTGTGTTTGTTAGGTGTAAACCGCGCCACGACGTGAGCGCACCACGCGGGTGTGTCGTGGCCTCGTGGGCACGCCGCGCCATGGTGGACGGTGTGTGTGCGTTGGTGAGTCCCGTCGATCGTGTTCAACTCGGTTCGGCGCACGATGTGCTTGGATGACCTAGTAATGCGCCGCACGAACGAGCTCGAACCAAGTCGTTAGGAGAACGGTGTGGTGTCGACTCCCATGGAAGACACCGCCACGACCGGAAATCATGTAATCGAGTTGTGCCGTCGTGGATGAGTAGAAAGAGGCATTTGACGCGGAATTGGCGGAGTGGCGACGTGTGTTCCCCGGCCTATATAAACTCATGTACTCCGGCGAGGTCAATTGAGCCACTGGGCTATGAAACAAAACGCGGGGGGGGGGGGGGGGGGGGGGGGGGGGGGGGGGGGCAGGCTGCCCTGACGTACGGGCCTATGAGGTGGTCCGCCCAATGGATCAAAAGCTAAAAATCAATCAATTTCAACAAAAGAGCATCAAGCTAAAGGTTCAAATAACTTAAAGGGAACAAATACATACAACCGGTTCTTATTATGAACCAGAGATAATCGATCAATCGTATGACTCCTTTTTTTGGAACAAAACACAAACTGTCTGTCATAACTCATAGCCGGAAATTTGAAAGAGCAGTCTTCTCCCTGCCATCCAATCCAGTGTTGTAATACTGTGCAACGTAATCTCGGACAAATGTTTGCCTGTAAAGAGGGGGGTTCTCCTCGGACAGAAGCTCCTTGATTGGACCGTAAAGTCTCGTCGAAGCAGGATGAAAATGCGTGCTGAAGAAACACGCGATCGATACTCTCGGTCCTGCGTTCTTCGCCACCACTCTGTGTTCCACACTGCTGAACCTATCGTTTGAGATCAACTGAACAGTTCAACGAAGAAATCAGTCTCCAAAATCCAAGCTTAACACACGAGTTCATTCAGTTCAAGGCTGGATGCATGATCTCTGCGTACCTGCAAGAGATCACCTATGTTGACGATGAACGCTCCGGGGGTCGGTGCGACGTCGACCCAGCGACCGTCATGGAGGATCTGGAGACCACCGATTTCATCCTGCAGAAGTATGGTCAGGAAGCCGGAATCTGAATGCCGGCTTGTCCCGATGGCGAGTTCGGGCTGGGGGCACGGAGGGTAGTAATGAGACAGTATGATCTGCCCCTGGTTGCACTCTATATCTGTCAGGTAGCTCGGTTCAAGGCCAAGAGCCTCAGAGAGCAACTCAAACAACGTGTCCCCCAAATTCTTCACTTGTTTGGCATATTCAAAGAGTGCATCCCTGCAGATCATTGTATACATGATGAACTAATATAAGTAGCAAGCTTAAGTGTTCTACTTGAACATCCACAGATTTATAAAATAATATTATCTAGTTTTCAGTTGTCAGCCAAACATAACATCTTATAGTTGAAGTTCCTGCAACATTAAAGTTTATTTTTTCTTGCAAAGCTCAAAGAAGAGTAGTACCCGTTTCTGATGGTCAGGGCAGCAAACAGCAGTCAGCAGTTGCCAACGATTTGGTAGAAAAATAACTCCAGTCACCATTTTTATGTCAGGTTCAGAAATGCTACTAAGGAACGTCTCTGCGCGGATTCAGATACTGTAATAAGTAGTTAACATAGATTACACGCATTGATAAGTAAAATTTGTCTGATCATAAGAATGCTTTTCTTCGTGAGTTGGTTCATCTAGGACGAGATAATCCTCACCCTATGCTGATAGGCGGGAATTTTAATATCCTAAGATTCAGTCACGAAAAAGCAATGGCCGTTTTAACACACAATGGCCTTTCTTATTTAACGTGGTCATAGATGGCCTGAATTTAAGAGAAGTTACAATGACTGAATTGTTAGAGATATAAGGGTTATTTGTATTTTCTCTTTTGTATAAGAGTTTTTTCGCATATTTGTAATCTCTTATACCTCTATATATTGTGACATCTAGCTCTAATAATAATATAAATGTTATTCATAATATGGTATATAAAGTCAGGTTAGTGTTTATTTTAGAGCTTGCACTTGCGCTATTCTTGGTCGCTGCGATTTTTTTTCTTCGCGCCGCCGCATCGCTTATCAGCTCGTCGCGCTCTGGTGGCTTTCTTCCTTGGTCACCGAGCCGTGCTATTTCCGGGTGCTTCCTCCACGGTTCAGCCATCTGCAGCAGCTGGCACCACTAGCACGTGGGCTTCCGACGCGTGGCTTCTCTACCCGCAAGAACGCGCGTCCGTCCAAACTGATCTCTGAGTGCCCACAGGAACGCAGCAACAACTTCGTTTGCCTTCATTGGTACTGCTACCTGCTGCTTCGTTTACCTTCGTCCCTGTGTTTTTTCAGCCGTGCCATTCACCAGCACCGGAATATACACGGCGAAATCGGCTTACTTGAGACAGTTTCAAGGAATCCCCAGCCAAATATAGGTCCCAACACTATAGAAATTTAAAGCGGAGCCTAAGGTCATTTGGTTTGCATGGCTGACATTGCTTGAAAAAATCCAAACGGCGGACAATCTGGAGCGAAAAGGACTGTACAACAATATTGTTTGTCCTCTTTGTCTGGATACAGCAGAAACAACTTTGCACTTGCTGACGGGGTGCCCCTTTGCAATCAAGGCAATGATGCATATATTTAACTGGATGCGTTTGTAAACGTCGGATCTGCACCACATCCAGGTGAATACTACACAAGAGTGGATACAGACAATAACGGGAGATATGAATACTAAGGAAAAAATCAAAAGGATGGGGCAAATCTTCTACTCTTGGTGGAGCATTTGGAAGGAACGAAATAGAAGGATTTTCCAAGGTGAGGAGAAGGATGAGCTGCAGGTGACGTTTCTGGCCAAGGAGGAAATCAACTCCTACAACATGGTGTGGCAGTTCACGCCGCTAGCAGCGGAGAGTTAAAAGAAAAAGAAAAAGCTAGAAGAATTGGTTGCAAACTGTTATCTTTGTTTTTCTTGTTTGTTTGTCTTTCCTCTTTTCCTTTTTGTTGTGCTGAGGCAACATAAGCTGCCTCTTGTATTTGAACTCTGTATTTTCACCTTTCTCTAATGCATTGGCAGTACACCTGCCCATTTCGTCAAAAAAAAATCACTTGCCCACGTGAATGCCCATCGTCGTGCTCTACGATTGGATCTGATGCTCCGTTCCGCCGCCGGTCTGTTGTTGTGAGACACGGCTGATTAGGGTCAAACCCTAAAAAAGAAAAAAAGAAATAAATAAAAAAAGAAGAAGATTTTTTTCTTTCTTCTCTTTCCTTCTTTTAGCTTGCGCCACTTTTTTATTGCCTTCTCGCCGTCGCTCGTCGTCTGCATATTTTGCACCCTAGCCGTCGCCGGTCATCTTCTTCATGATGACTTCTTCTTCGGACGGGGTTCCGGTTGTGCGGTGTCTAGTGCTTTTCAATGGCACCAATTAACGTGATTGGGTTCCTCACATGCTTCTGCACATGGGTGGTCTACGACTTTGGGAGTATCTCACGGGTGATCTTAAATGTCCGTCCTTTACTGCAGTCCATAGGAATTCTTCACGAGAGTTCAGTATGCGCATGGCATGGTTGGATGAGGATGCTCGTGCTAGTGCTATTCTTGCTGCTAGTATGGAAGATCATTTGGCTTCTGATATTGTTGGCTTCGAGTATTGACACCAGATGTGGTCTTTTCTACGTTGACATTACGAGGCTACTGATCAGTCTACCTCTTTTGCTACTTTTCGTCACAAGCAGCTGTTACGACAGAGAGATGCTATAGTGGAGGAGTTCTTTGATCAGATGGAGGAGGCTCGTGATGTTTTCTTGTTGCGGACCTCTACTTCTTTGTATGCTTGTTCTTCGACTTCTCGACCCAGTCTTGGTGTTCAGACTTATCGTTCTTCACAGGATGCTCGTGGTGCTGGTACTGGAGGATCTTAGGGGAGTTCTACTGCTACACATGCCCAATTAATTATGCTTCTTCGTTGTCTTGTTGTCTCTTCATCATCAGGAGCTGTTGGTATTGTGACTCAGCCCTCTACACCTTTAGGTTCTGTTGCTACTTCCCCGTCTTCTTCTGAGGAACCATATTTCACTTCTCGTTCAGGTACTCGTCCATGAATTCTTGATTCTGGAGCTTCTTTTCATATGACTCCTTACTCCACATGTTTATCATCTCTGAGTCATTCGTCTTGTTCTCTCTCTGTTCATACTGCCGATGGTTCTTCACTTCCGGTTCTTGGGCAGGGCACCCTTTTATCTGACTCTTTTAGTGTTCCTGATGTCTCTTATGCTCCTCACCTGATCATGCAACTTATGTTTGCTGGTCAACTTACTGATCGTTGTTGTTGAGTGATTATTGTTTCTGATTCTTGTTTTGTTGTGGATCGTCGTACGGGTCAACTTGTTGGCTCTGGTCCTCGCCGTCGCGATTCTCAGGGTCTCTGGGAGCTTGACTGACTTCATCTTCCTTCCACTGCGCCTGCTAGTCGTGTTAGCTCCACTTTTGCTACTCCATCTACATCGTCTTTTACTCAGTGGCACCATCGTCTAAGACATATTTGTGGCTCACGTCTATCTGCCTTATTTCGTTGTGGTGTCTTAGGATCGGTTTTAGGATCTCAGTCATTAGCTCAGTGTTAGAGTTGTTGATTGGGGAGGCAGATTCAACTTCCCTATCCTTCTAGTGAGTCAGTGTCTCAACGTCCTTTTGACCTTGTTCATTCAGATGTCCGGGGTCCTGCTCCTTTTGTTTCCAAAGGAGGGCATAAATACTTTATCATTTCTATAGATGATTTTTCTCGTCACACATGGGTTTATTTCATGAAACATAATAGTGAGGCGTTGTCTATCTATAAGTCTTTTTCGGCTATGGTTCACACTCATTTTGACACTCCCATTCGTGTCTTTTGTGCCGACTCTGCTATTGAGTACCTTTCTGATGCTCTTCGTGATTTTCTTTCTGAGCAAGGTACCCTTGCTCAGTATTCTTGCCCTGGTGCTCATGCTTAGAATGGCATTGCTAAGCGAAAACATCGCTATCTCCTTGAGACAGCACGTACACTTCTCGTTGCTTCCTCTGTTCCGCCTCATTTTTGTGTTGAGGCTGTTTCCACTGCCACTTTCTTGATTAATATTCAGCCCTCGTCCGCTCTTTAAGGCGGGACTCCTTTTGAGCATCTTATGGGCAAGACCCCTGACTACACCAGCCTTCGTCTTTTTGCTTGTGTGTGCTACATGTTACTCGCACCTCGTGAGCGCACTAAGCTGATTGCTCAGTCGGTCGAGTGTGTTTTCTTAGGGTACAGTTCAGAGCATAAGGGTTATCGTTGTTGGGATCCTATTGGTCGACGAATGAGGATTTCACGGGATGTTGTTTTTGATGAGACACATCCTTTTTATCCTTGTCCTTCTTCTGATGCTTCTTCTGCATTTGTAGTTGATCCTATTTTGTTCATGTTCTTTCCAGATGCCCCCATTGCTAGTGTACCCTCCTCACACTTCTTGTCGCGTTCGACAATCTCTCCTTCTTCTTCGGAGCCTTGTTCTTTGGTTCCTAATAACACTTTGAAGGCTCTTGTCACACAAGTCTATACTTGACGGGGTGTGCCCCCCTTCAGATGTGCCATCTTCTTTTGATGAGCCGTCTATGCTAGTTGTGTCATCCTCTGATGTCTCAGCTTCTCCAGCTCAGTCTTCCTCTCCGGATACACCTTCTTCTCCTGAGGGATCATCTCCTTCCGATGATTCTTCTCCTGAGCAGCCTCTTGGACGTGGTCATCGTCCTTGCCAGCCTCTTGATCGTGACTCTCCTTCTAGCTTTGCTGCTACTGCTCTTCCCGAGCTGGCTACGTATCATGATGTTGTTTCTTATCCAGTATGGTAGCATGCGATGGTCGAGGCGATTGCTGCTCTCGAGCGCACTGGCACGTGGGAAATTGTGCCCTGTCTCCCACCTGTTCGTCCTATCACTTGTAAGTGGGTCTATAAGGTTAAGACCCACTCTGATGGTTCACTTGAGCGATATAAGGCTCGATTAGTCGCCCGTGGCTTCCAGCAGGAACATGGTCGTGACTATGATGAGAAATTTGCTCCTGTCACTCACATGACCACTTCTGTTGGTTTCTCTGCTAGTTCTCATGATCCCGCACTTTTTTTGCACACCTCGTCTCGTGGTCGCACTCTTCTTCTCTATGTTGATGACATGATCATCACCGGAGATGATTCTGAGTACATAGCCTTTGTGAAAGCTCGTCTGCTTGAGCAGTTTCTTATGTCTGATCTTGATCCTCTTCGTTATTTTCTTGGGATTGAAGTTTCCTCCTCCTCTAAGGGAATCTATCTATCTCAGGAAAAGTACATTCAGGATCTTCTTGATCGGGCTTCTCTTACTGATCACCGGACTGTTGAGACTCCCATGGAACTATCAATGTCCATCTTCGAGCCACTGATGGTGAGCTTCTTGATGATCCTACTAGTTATCGTCATATTGTAGGGAGTCTTGTGTACCTTGATGTCGCTTGTCCTGATATCTCGTACTCTATTCACATTTTGAGTCAGTTTGTTTCGGCTCCCATCCAAGTCCACTATAATCACTTGCTTTGTGTCTTGCATTACCTATGTGGGACTATCTCTAGACGCTTATTCTTTCCACATTCTAGCTCTTTATAGCTCAAAGCATATTCTGATGCTACTTGGGCTAGTGATCCCTCTTATCATCGATCTCTTTCTGTCTATTGTGTTTTTCTTGGTGGTTCCCTCATTGCTTGGAAGACTAAGAAGCAGGTAGCAGTTTCTCGTTCAAGTGCAGAGGCTGAGTTGCGTGCTATGGCTCTTGTGAGTGCAGAGGTTACTTGGTTGCGATGGTTGCTTGAGGACTTTGGTGTTTTTGTTGGTATGCCGACTCCTCTTTTGTCTGACAGTACAGGTGCTATCAGTATTGCTCGTGATCTGGTCAAGCATGAGCTTACCAAGCATATTGATGTTGATGCTTCTTATACACGAGCACATGTACATGATAGTGTTGTTGATCTTCAGTATGTACCTTTAGAGCTTAGCTGGCAGATTTCTTCACAAAGGCACAGACCCGAGCTCAACATAGTTTTATCTCTCCAACTCAATGTTCATGACACACCTTGAGTTTGAGGGGGGGTTGTCGGTACCCTAAAAACCATACACCCCCTGAGGTTACAAAGATCTCAAGGGAAGGACATCTACTCAAATTGAAGACCCTCGGGGGCCCACCTGTCAGACATAACCGGACCTGCTTCTCCAACATGGTTAACCCCTAGGTTGCCACGTGTACTGTCAGACCGGAGCTATTACCCGCAAGGGTGAAGCTCCGGGCTAGGTACTGAAACGGCACCTCCGGATTTAACCCCTGACCGAGAGAAGCTCCGGACCTGACACGTGCCAGGCCACCCCGGAGCTTCCCGCTTCCCACAAGCAAGCTCCGGAGCTGCCACGTGTCCATACGTCGGAGCTGGCCGCTTCAAACCCCCGGGAGACATTGTAACGGCTCCGGATCTCCAAAGGACAGCCGCGGACTTCAAGACCCGATTAATTATCATTAATTCCACGTTAATGACACTTAATCGGACGATCTTAACACCTGTAACGGCACTGTCGGAGCCGTTACAGGGTTATTAACAACAATTAATCTCGTGTATCAATACTAGTAACCGTCAGGGCCACATGTCGGGTCAGGCTGACTTGTAACGGTTTGTCCTTGTACTATAAAAGGACAAACCGACGATACACAGAGAGAACTCTTGAACACACTCAAGCTCACAAGTTAATACAACACACACACACCCGTGGAGTAGGGTATTACGCTCAGGCGGCCCGAACCACATAAACCACCGTGTCACTCGAGTCCAATCGTGATTCACCTTCTTGAGTCTCCGCGCGCCCACACCGAACTACAAACTCCTCCAACACTTTCATAGTGTCAGGAGATCTGCCGACTCCAACAGTCGACAGTTGGCGCGCCGGGTAGGGGGTGCCTGAGATCTTCAAGAATGGTGAATTCTGCGGCTGGATCATCCAATGGGCAACCTGCTGCTCAGGCTGCCGGAGGCAATCCCTCCAACATGCAGCCACCGGCAGGAGCCTCAGCACCAGCAGGAGTCATACTCCCACCACCACCATCTTCTCCGGCAAGACGTGCCGGGCAACATAATGGTGCACCGGCGTCACATACTGCGCCGGCAAGTCATGACAACCCAGAACACGCGCTCCATGCAGCGCGTGCTCTTCTCCAGCGACCACCACCTCCGGATGCATCTCAAGGTGCCATGGAGCAATGGAGGGCTGATGTTGAGCATTTGGTCACAGCAGCGGCCGAACGCCTCAACAACCAGGGTCCACCTCCTTCAGGGCGGGCCCCGTCGCAGCGACGGACGTTGTCTGGAAGACTTGGTCCGCATGTCTCCAACAACCGAAGACGAGCTGCGTCACAGCAAGTGACGTCGTTGCCCTCTGGGGCACGACGCACCCATACCGCATCTCAGCTTTCGACACACGACCTCCGGGCGGAGCTTGATCGCCGATACCGCCAACAAGATGGCCGTGTCCACATCGAGCGAGCTCGAGAAAGACGAGATGCTCAAGACCTTTCTACTCTGGAAGGAGTAGGAGGAGGATGTTCCGCCCTAGCCATGCACCTACGCATGGTTAGATGGCCACAGAAGTTCCGGCCACATTTGCCGGAAAAATTCGACGGGACTGTCAACCCCGTAGAATTTCTGCAGATATACTCCACTGCAATCTTAGCAGCTGGAGGAAACGAGGCCGTAATGGCCAACTATTTTCCAGTGGCCTTAACTGGGACCGCCAGGTCCTGGTTTATGAGCCTTCCACCCAACTCTATCGACAGTTGGGAGGAGCTGTGCCGTCAGTTCACTGCCAATTTCGGGAGTTCATACACCCGACCGGGCACTGAACTAGACCTTTTTGCGGTTGTGCAAAAAGGAGGAGAATCTTTGCGGTCATTCATCCAGAGGTTCTCTCAGGTACGTAACACAATCCCTTCTATCTCAAGCGCTTCTGTAATTGTGGCATTCAGACAGGGTGTACGAGACAAGAAGATGTTGGAGAAGCTGGCGATCAAAGAGATCACCAGCGTCACGGAGCTCTTCAGCCTGGCTGACAAATGTGCCAGAGCTGCGGAGGGCCGCGAAATGCACTCCAAACCAGCCTTGGAGGATCATAAAAAATCCTCCAAAGAAGAAGCCGCTACCTCCGGGAGTGGCAAGAAGAAAAAGAAGACCAACAGCAAGAAGAAGCCGTCGGCCGGCACATCCAACGTTGCAGCCACTGCAACTCCTGGTGGCCGGGGGCCACGCCCCGAGAAGCGACCTCGACCGTCTTCTGAAGACGACGGCAAATCCAAGATGTGGTGCCCCATTCATAAAACGGGCAGCCACAGACTGGAGGACTGCCGGGAGGTCCAAAACCTTGCCGAGCGCTACAACAAGCGCCGGGAAGGGTCTCCTTTCCGACAGAGGGAGGGGAAACAGAAGGTTGACGAAGCTCCGGCTGAAGAGGAGTTAGGGTTTCAGGACCCCAAAAAAGTCCTGAAAGCCGTCTACACCTCCGTCAATGATGACTCCGACGTCTCCGACAACGAGCGTCGGAAAACCATGAACACCATCTTTGGTGGATCATGGGACATCACTTCTCGTCGTGTCATCAAGACTATGCGACGGGATATGGCTGTTGTAGCTCCTACAGCTAGACCGGAGCCACATCGAAAGTGGATGGATACACCCATCACTTTTGATGCTTCGGACTGTCCTCAAAGCATGGTCGGAGCTGGCCAATTACCCTTGATGGTATCTCCCACCATCAACAACATCCAGCTCCATCATGTCATGGTAGACGGAGGTTCGGGGCTTAACCTCATCAGCTTTGAAGCTTTCACTAAGATTCAGCTCCGACCTTCGGACCTCCAGCCCTCTCGACCTTTCTCCGGAGTAGGTCCGGGGGCCATTACTCCACTCGGAGCTATTACTCTCCCCGTTACCTTCGGGACCCGGGAGAAGTATCGCACCGAGAAGTTGGTCTTCGACGTCGCTCAGATCAACTTACCATTCAATGCCATCTTGGGTAGACCTGCCCTGTACAAATTCATGGCAGCTGCTCATTATGGATACCTGGTGTTGAAAATGCCAACACCAGTAGGCGTTCTCCGGATCCGCGGAGATCGCACTGCCGGAGTAACTGCTCTGGAGGAACTCCACGCACTCACCACAGCGCAAGAGGAGGACTCCAGACAGAAGCAAGCTCCACAACCTCCGAGCATTCGGCAACGAGGCTCGACCTCTGCATTCCGTGTGCAGCCAAGCGGCGACACCGACATTCCCGTCAAAGTCGTCCAAATTGGTTCCGATGCCGCTCAAACCACCCGTATATCAGGAGGTTTGAACGACAAATAGGAACTCGCGCTCATCACTTTCCTCCGGGCTAACATTGACGTGTTTGCTTGGCAACCGTCACAAATGCCTGGGATCCCCAGGGAAGTGATTGAGCACAATCTGAAGATTTACCCCGACGCTCGGCCTGTGCATCAGAAACCTCGGAAGCAATCTGTGGAGCGACAGAACTTCATCCGACAAGAAGTGAAGAAGTTGCTCGAAGCCGGATTCATCCGAGAAGTTTACCATCCAAAATGGCTGGCAAACCCAGTCGTTGTGCCTAAGGCCGGCGGGAAACTTCAGATGTGTATCGACTACACCACACTGAATAAGGCATGTCCAAAAGATCCATTCCCACTACCTAGAATAGATCAGATAGTGGATTCCACCTCCGGGTGTGAGTTACTGTGTTTTCTAGACGCATATTCTGGATATCATCAAATCAGGATGTCTAGGGAAGATGAAGAACATACTTCATTCATCACAGTGGATGGATTGTATTGTTACACAGCCATGCCTTTTGGTCTCAAGAATGCAGCTTCAACTTTTGTATGAGCTATGTACAAAACTTTCGAAGAACTCATTAGAGACATAGTGGAAGTGTACGTCGATGACATCGTGGTCAAAGTCAAGAACAAGGAGTCCCTCTTGGACACCTTGCAGGCTGTCTTCGACAAGCTGCGGGCCACACGCACGAAGCTAAACCCAGACAAGTGCGTATTCGGGGTTAGTTCCGGAAAGCTTCTTGGTTTCCTGGTAAGTCACCGGGGCATAGAGGCCAATCCGACGAAGATAAAAGCCATTGAAGACATGCGGCCACCAACCCGCATCAAAGACGTCCAAAAGTTAACTGGATGTCTAGCAGCCCTCAGCCGGTTCATTTCAAGACTGGCGGAAAGGGCACTTCCCTTCTTCAAGTTACTGAGGAAGTCCGGACCATTCCAATGGTCTGAAGAAGCAGAGAAGGCATTCCAGGAGCTGAAACAGTTCCTCACCACCCTACCAGTCTTGGTAGCTCCGAACCCTGGTGAGCCTTTATTGCTTTACATTTCAGCTACTGACGAAGTCGTCAGTATGGTTCTGGTTGCGGAGAGACCAGAACTACCTAATCTCAGGAATCCAGACCCCTTCGGGAGGGTCCGGAGGTTTCTGAAAGCGGGTCTGGGTCCCAGCTCCCAGACTTGAACCCACAAGAAGCCACTTCAGAGGACCCGGATCCCTCCGAGAGGATCCAGGTCATTCCTGAAGAAGCTCCGGGTTCCTCCACCCAGAACCTGGAGGTCCCCGAAGAGAGTCTGGACCCCTCCGAGAGGGTCCGGATTAATGAAGAGGAAGCTCCGGACCCCTCCGGGAGGGTCCGGACCATTCAACGCCCGGTATACTTCATCAGTGAAGTGTTACATGATGCCAAGACTCGATACCTAGAGGTGCATAAACTGCTCTATGCAGTTCTTATTGCCTCAAGGAAGCTTCGACACTATTTCCAAGCTCACAAAGTCTTAGTGGTGACTTCATATCCACTTCGAGCGATCCTGCATAATCCCAATTCAACTGGGAATATTGCAAAGTGGGCAGCGGAATTGGCTGAATTCGATCTTGAATTCATTCCGAGACAAGCAATCAAGAGTCAAGTGTTGGCAGATTTCGTGGCAGAATGGACTCCCTCTCCATTAAACCCTGGGGGCCCCAGCGAGCAGAAGACGGAACCTCAAGTTCCAACCTTCACTAAGCCTCATTGGACCCTTTACTTCGACGGCTCCATGCAGAAGCACGGAGCCGGAGCTGGAATCCTTCTCCTCGCACCAACCGGGGAGAAGGTGAAATACATGGTACACCTTGACTTCAAGGCAACCAACAACATGGCGGAGTACGAAGCACTCATCTATGGATTAAAGGTGGCACTTTCATATGGTGTCAAGCAATTGCTGGTCAAAGGAGATTCACAACTCGTCATCAAGCAGGTGAAAGGTGAATGCTCCTGCAATAATCTCCAGCTGGCTGCTTACCTCCTTGAAGTCCAGAGGCTTCAGAAGGACTTCGAAGTCCTAGACCTTCACCATGTTCAGCGTGCTCACAACGCTGAAGCTGACGAACTCTCGACCAAGGCGTCAACCGGAGCTCCGGCTCCTGACGGAACCTTTGTCCGGAGGTTGTCAAAACCCACAGTTCAGCCTGCCGAACTGAACGAAGGGGGCGAGATCAGCATACCGAAGCTGACGGTCCCGATGGCCCTGTTACCATGGCAGCCATCAAGGGTCGTAGGTGCTGCCGGAAGCTCCGAGCAACCCAGCACGCAAGACTCAAATGCTCAAGTCAGTTCCGATGCATGGATCTCGGAGATCCGGAACTACTTGAAAGACAACATCCTTCCTGACGGTGATGTATCCGCTGACCGGGTAGTCAGATTGGCTAAAAGATACACGTTGGTAGAAGGGGATCTCTACCGGCGCGGTGCCAACGGCATCCTAATGCGGTGCATCACAAGGGAAGAAGGCTGCGAGCTCCTCGCAGAAATCCATGGAGGCGAGTGTGGGAACCACGCATCTTCCCGCACGCTGGTCGGAAAAGCCTTTCGGCACGGCTTCTACTGGCCTACAGCGCTCCAGGATGCCACTGAGCTAGTGAAGAAATGCAAAGCATGCCAATTTCATGCAAAGCAAATTCATACACCTGCTCAGTCCTTACAAATGATACCTCCTACATGGCCTTTCGCTGTGTGGGGGATGGACATCTTGGGACCCTTCCCAAGAGCCGTCGGAGGTTACAAGTTCCTGTACGTCGCCATCGACAAGTTCACCAAGTGGCCGGAAGCTACTCCTGTTGTGACGATCAACAAACAATCTGCAATCAATTTTCTACAATCTATCGTGAGCAGATTCGGAGTCCCAAATAAGATCATCACTGATAATGGGACTCAATTCACAAGCTCCGCATTTCAAGGATATTGCGAAGACCTCGGCATACAAGTTTGCTACGCTTCCGTAGCTCATCCTGCCAGCAATGGACAAGCCGAGAGAGCAAACGCAGAGATCCTTAAAGGACTCAAAACACGCACTTATGAGCGTTTGAAAAAGCACGGAGCCAATTGGATCGAAGAGCTTCCACCCACTCTATGGGCCAACAGGACTTCTCCAAGTCGGGCAACCGGAGAAACACCCTTCTTCCTGGTATACGGAGCAGAAGCGATCCTTCCTCCGGAAATCACCTTGGGTTCCCTCCGGGTCCGGACCTTCGACGAAGCCGCGCAGGACCAGCTCCGGCGCGAAGACCTAGACCTCCTTGAGGAGGGAAGGTGCCAAGTAGCTGTTCGGAACGCCCGATACCACCAAGCTCTACGGCGCTATCACCAGCGGCATGTACACAACCGACAACTCGAGGAAGGCGATCTGGTGCTACGGAGAATACTATCCAGAGAAGGGCAAAACAAACTCTCCCCCGGCTGTGAAGGGCCCTTTCGAGTGATCAAAGTATCCCGTCCCGGAAGCGTTCGCTTGGCTACCGAGGATGGGACACCTCTCCCAAATCCTTGGAACATCGAGCACCTCTGTAAGTTCTACACTTAATTCCACGGAGGTGAGTCTTAAGTAACTTGAAATGTATGTTATAGAGTCATTGTACAGAGTCGGGTAGTTCCTCCGGGAGAGCAGCCGGACCTTTCCCGAAAGGTTTGAAGAGCTCATGCAACACTTAATACAGTCTCCGGACTAGAAGTGTGGCTAACTACCCTGGGTCAAACGAGAAACCAAACACACTTAGCCTGGTTCCGTACCCTAAGAGTGTACTTGTTTCCCCTGTACCCCGGACCTATAATGAAAGACATCTTCATGTGAAATAGACTCCACGTGCATTCATTTTTGCATAGGCTCGACATTTTTATTTTTCTCTTTCTTGTCTATAACAGAAACGTGCAATTCTTAAGAAGTTCTAGTTTGACCGGTTTACGTACGATTTGAGTTGAATTGTCGGATTTTTTTTAGATTTAAATGTCGTCTGTGGCCAACTCGCCTGAAAGCCGCCAAGCCATTCTAGGGCCGGAGTGCGCTATCGACTTAGCCTGGTCAAGCACCCTAAGTACGCCACTCTACCTACATCCCGGCAGGTCAAAGTAAGGTGGGTCCATGGACAGTTAGATCCAAAAGAAAAGACAATTCATTCAGTCGTATTAAAAATCGTGTTCAACTTAAAATTTTCTTGAGAACCATAAGCCGCGACGAAGTTATAGACAAGGAACGAATTTTACTATTTTTCTTGGCTTAAGTGTGCAGGAAAAATGAACCCTATGTTGATGGAGAAAAACCGGAGCTAACCAAGCTCCGACTCCCACCAGGGCGTCAATCGTCGGCGTTGACTTAAAGATGGTGAGAAGACCCTATCACTAGAGTCTGTTGCCAGCAAACCAAGCGTGGCAAGGGTCATTGCCGGAGCTACTAAGCTCCGACACCTTGGAGTATTAACTATCGACGCTCAACGTGTTGGTAGAGGCTATTGCCGGAGCTACTAAGCTCCGGCGATGGACAGTGCCGGAGCTTCTAAGCTCCGACGACTTCAAGGGACCTTCACTATCGAAAACTTCGGACCTAAATTATACGAGTTCGAAGCAAATTTGTCTTCAACAAAACTCAACATCCTTTTGGTACATGTCCACAATCAAATTGTGCACATCTACCAGGGGGCCAAGTGAAGATAAAGATGTTGAAGACAAAAAAAATGAAATTCGCAAAAAAGTGGGGATTTCATTTCATTTGAAGACCGGAGATTACATTTGGAGACAAGGGATTACAAAACTGAGGAAGAAGAGAAGATACAAGTAAAGGCTAAGAGAGACAGTCCTAGACCCTATGGAAGAACTCGGCGACCTTCTGGGCGACCTCCGACACGCTGGCTTTGGTAGCTTCGCCTTCTCCTTCGACGGGGCCTTCAAGCACCGGGTCCAGAGGGAATCGAGGGTTCCGGCTAGTGTAGCACGTCAACACATACTCTGTGACGTTCCTAGCCAGGGATTGCCCCTCAACCTCCAGCTGGTCCGCGATGACGTCGCCCACCTTGGAGAGCTTGCTGCCCGCGGCGCTCAACGCTTGCAACGCAAGGTCCGGCTCCGGCTCCGGATCATCCGGGAGCACGGGGCTGAAACCCATCGGCGCCAGCGCATCGTCGGCCTTGCTCAGGAACTCCCAAATTTGCAGGGAGTCCGTCTTCCTCAGACCCTTCATCTCTTCCAGGGATCTCCGGGCCGCCGTCAGCTCCGAATTCTCGCGGGAGAGGCGCTCAACTTCTTTGGCGTTTTGCTGAATCTTCACAGCAACCCGCTTCTCAAGTCTTCCGAGCTCCTCCTCCCGGAGGTGGATCTTGTTCCGGCGGTCGACCAGGTCCTTCTCCCTAGCCTCTATTTTCTTCTCCCGGGCGACAAGGGCACACTCGTACTCGTAGAGTTCCTGCCCCCGCACCCAGGTCTTCTCCTCCTCCTCGAGGCAGCGCTCTTCCAATTTTTTAGTGCGCTCCTCGAGGCCCTTGTCCGCCAGAGCTGTTTTCTCGGCGAGCTCTTCCTCCCGTCGCAAGACGTCATCCCGTAGCTCCAGGAGTTTTTGCTCCTCATCCTCGAGCCGCCTTTCCCTTCCTTCAAGTGCCTCTCGGCGCTTGATGAGTGCGGTGCTGATGGCCTCGAGTTGATCGAACCGAGCGTTGGCCGCGTCGTTAGCAGCCTTAGCTTGGTCATGGAACTCCCGGGATTGAGCGTCGAGGGCGTGAGTCATGCTCTCCCTCTCGTCCAGCAGCTCACCCCAGAGCTCCAGGCGGACCTTCTCCCGCCTGATCCATTCCTTGTCATCCGCAATCCTCGACTGCGCCAGCTTAGTCTCAAAGTGGAGCAAATTACGCCACCTCCTAAGGGTTTGGCGCTCCTCTTCAAGAGCTTTGCTGTCGTGGAAGAAGGCCAGTTGGACCTGACGTAGACTGGAGCAGGCGTTGTCGATGGACATCGACAGAGAGATGGGCTCCGGACCTGCCGGGGTCTCTTCCGCTGGTTCCAGCGGGTCTTCACTTACAAAAATTGGGTCCCACTCCACGAGAGTGGAACCCCGAGCTTCCAAAGCACTAGGGCACTCCTCCGGGATGGCTCAGTCGCCACTGAAGAAGGTCCCTCCACCAAGTCTTCATTTGCCCCCTCAGGCTGGGGGCCGGCGACTTCGTTCAGGCACTCTGGCTCCGCCACGGGTACCATCAACGTCGTCGCCTCCACTGGCTCCGGCCGGGACACTTCTTCTGAGGGAGGCTCAAGCTCCCTCGCCTCTTCAGCCACCGGCTCTGCGGCCGGCGCTCCAACAATCACCGGCTCTGCGGCCGGCGCTCCAATAATTACCGGCTCTGCGACCGGAGTTTCGGAAGTAACCGGCTCAACTACCGGAACTACTTCAACTTCCGGCTCGCATGCCGGGGCTTCAGCTACCTCCGGCTCAACCGCCGGGGCTTCAGCACTTTCCGGCTCCGAAGCCGGGACCGCTACTTCCTCCGACTCAACAGCCGGAGCTTCTACTTCTGCAGCACCAGGACCCGGAGCTTCAACCTCCGGAACGGGTGCCGCTGGCGCATCTTCAATCCCGTGGTCCGGCGCTACCACGGGAACTTCTGGAGACGAGTCGAGGTCCATGACCACGACAGCCGGCGCCGGAGCTGTCGCAGCCTCCGCTTGGGGCGGCACCGGGGCTGGAGCAGAAGCCCTCGCAGCCTCAGACACTGTGGCTGAGGGCGGAGCTTCACTCCCCTTCTTAGGAACGCTGCAGATAAAGAACGAAGAAATTGAGCAAACAGATGCTACAATTAAAAGTTAATCGAGGTAAGCAAGAAAAATTACCTTGGGAGGCTCACACACCAGCTTGCGCGGAACCTCTTTCCCGGACGTTCCGGGCTGGCCACGGTCGGCGTAAGAGCTCCGGGAGGACTCCCAGGACTTGCCGTAGCCGCGGGCGTTTCCCGGGTCGGAGCTCTCCTTGATCGAGAGGAACTCCTGGACCTGGAGGCCCTCACCGCTTCTGGTGTCGGGGTCGCGTGCCCGGAGCTGGCACCTCCGGAGGGATCCACCACGGGAACAGTCGCACTCCGGGAGGATCCCACCGCCGGAACTGATGAGTTGGTTTAGGCCCGATCTTCCGAAAGGTATGTCGATTGGGGTGGAGAACTCGACGTTGATGATCCGCGGCACTCGAGCGGTTCGAGTACCCCTGCAATCACTACACCACGGCTCCGTTGGTTATCAACCGTGCTGCACACGCTTGACCTCGCCAAGAAGGCTAATCCCTGCAAGTGCAATCGAGAACACGAGCAAGAACGTAAAAGACACGATCGGAAATCGCGAAATTGGGGTCTCACAAACCGTAGAACGGCGATTTTATTGATCTAAGCAAAACCCACCGAATTTGACCGGAGGCTGCAGTATTTATAGGCTAGGGTTCGACCAAAACACGATTAGACGCGTCCCTAATGGACTCTTACGGGATACAAGGCCCAAAGGCCCGATTCGGTGGCGCAGCACCGGACAGAAATCTGGACTCGACTTGTTTCGACGATTCCCAATGACTCCGGAGGAATTTTGAGGTGGGACCAGAACCATTGGAAAGTTTATCTTCTCCTCTTTCCGTGCATATGTAGAACGTCGAAAACGGAGTCCGTATGCCTCCTGGGCGTCTGTTTTAAGGTGGACTGCTCCTGGACTCCGAGTTGAACTCGAGTCCGAGTTGTAAACTATTTCCATCTACTTGTGGACGTCCCAGGTGGTTGTCCATGCTCCCAAGGCCTCCTTCCTTCACTTGTTGATCTTCTCCATTATTCCTAATAACAATTAAATCATCACATAGCAATCTATTCTCAAACTCACATGCAAAAGAAGTTAAGAACGAATTCACCTGCTGATTTAATAACCGTGCCCGTGCTCTTGTGATTGGTCCTTGCAGTTCAATACGCGTCTCTGCTGTTGTGATGTCCTCATCATCCTCCCCCTCTTGAATTGGAGTCGTCCTCGACTCAAGTTCATCTTCTTCTCCCAAGTACGGTCGCAAATCTGAAATGTTAAATGTAGGACTAACCCCAAAATCGGGAGGCAATTCAAGCTTATATGCATTATCATTAATCTTTTCAACGATCTTAAAAGGACCAGCAGCTCGTGGCATAAGTTTAGATTTTCTCAAGTCGGGAAATCGCTCTTTTCTCAAATGTAACCACACCAAATCGCCCGGTTCAAGTTTTACTTCTTTTCTACCTTTACTACCTGCAATCCTATACTTCTCATTCATTATTTCAATATTTTTCTTTGTAGTTTCATGCATCTTAAGAATGAATTCAGATCGTTGTGTAGCATCCAAATTTATAGTTTCAGAAGGAGGCAAAGGTAGTAAATCAATAGGAGCACGGGGATTGAAACCATACACTACCTGGAATGGACTTACCTTTGTCGTGGAGTGAACGGATCTGTTGTAAGCAAATTCTATATGTGATAAACACTCCTCCCACAACTTCAAATTTGTTTTCAAGACAGCCCGTAACATAGTGGATAAAGTACGATTAACTACCTCAGTCTGTCCATCCGTTTGTGGGTGACATGTAGTTGAAAACAGCAACTTGGTTCCCAATTTATACCACAAAGTTCTCCAAAAATGACTTAAAAATTTTGCATCACGATCAGAAACAATGGTATTTGGCACACCATGTAAACGAACAATTTCCGTCATAAATAAATCAGCAATGTGTGAGGCATTATCATTCTTATGACAAGGTATAAAGTGTGCCATTTTGGAAAAACGATCAACAACTACAAAAATACTATCCCTCCCCCTCTTAGTCCTAGGCAATCCCAAAACAAAGTCCATAGAAATATCCTCCCAAGGTACACTAGGAACAGGAAGAGGCATATAAAGACCATGTGGGTTAAGACGAGACTTAGCTTTGTTGCAAGTAGTGCATCGTGACACGTAGCGCTCGACATCACGCCTCATCTTTGGCCAAAAGAAGTGTGTGGACAGCACGTCTTCAGTTTTCTTCACTCCAAAATGTCCCATCAAACCTCCTCCATGTGCTTCCTGCAAAAGCAATAGACGAACGGAGCTAGCTGGAACGCATAGCTTGTTAGCACGATAGAGGAGACCCTCTCGCAGCACATATTTATTCCAAGTTCTTCCTTCTCTACAATTTTCAAAAGCAACTTTGAAGTCCAAATCAGTAGGATATAATGCTTTAATTGTTTCCAAACCAAAGATTTTATGATCAAGTTGGGACAGCATGGTATAACGCCTAGATAATGCATCGGCAATGATATTTTCCTTCCCTTTCTTATGCTTAATGATGTATGGAAACGACTCTATGAACTCAATCCATTTAGCATGTCGTTTATTCAGATTGGTTTGACACTTAAGATACTTCAATGATTCATGATCGGAATGTATGACAAACTCCTTAGACCAAAGATAATGTTGCCAAGTTTGTAATACACGGACTAAGGCATACAATTCCTTATCATAAGTGGAGTAATTCAGAGAAGGACCATGAAGTTTTTCACTAAAGAAAGCAACGGGTTTACCTCCTTGTATGAGAACGCCTCCAATACCAATGCCGCTTGCATCGCATTCTAGCTCAAAGGTCTTGTCAAAATCAGGAAGTTGTAGTAATGGTGCTTGTGTAAGCTTCGATTTGAGAGCATCAAAAGCTTGTTGCTGCTGTTCGCCCCATCGAAATGGAACTCCCTTCTTCGTTAGCTCATGTAGAGGTGCTGCAATGGTGCTGAAATCCCGCACAAAGCGCCGATAAAATCCTGCAAGACCAAGAAAACTACGAACCTGTGTGACGGTAGTTGGGGCTGGCCAGCTGGTGATTGCTTCAATTTTTGCCTCATCCATATCAATTCCCTGCGAGGAAACGACATAGCCAAGAAACGAGACTCGATTGGTGCAAAAAACGCACTTTTCGAGGTTACCAAACAAACGTGCATCTCTCAAAACGGTAAAAACAGCACGTAAATGATCAAGATGTTCATCATATGACTTGCTGTAAATGAGGATATCATCAAAGTAAACCACCACAAATTGTCCAATGAAAGCACGTAAAACCTCGTTCATTAATCGCATAAAGGTGCTAGGTGCATTAGTTAAACCAAAAGGCATGACTAACCACTCATAAAGTCCAAACTTGGTTTTAAATGCAGTTTTCCATTCATCTCCTAGTGCCATTCTAATTTGGTGGTAACCACTACGCAAGTCAATTTTTGTGAAGATGATAGCACCACTCAATTCATCAAGCATGTCATCTAATCGAGGAATAGGATAACGATATCGAATGGTGATGTTATTAATCGCTCGACAATCAACACACATGCGCCAACTACCATCTTTCTTAGGAACCAAAAGAACAGGAACGGAACAAGGGCTAAGGCTTTCACGAATGTACCCGCGGTCCAAAAGATCTTGGACTTGTCGCTGAATTTCCTTAGTTTCTTGTGGATTCGCCCTGTAAGCTGCACGATTTGGCAAACTTGCTCCTGGAATCAAATCGATCTTGTGTTCAATGCCTCTCATCGGTGGTAAACCAGGGGGTATCTCGGAGGGAAACACATCCTCAAACTCCTGCAAAAGGTTAGCAACAGCAGGGGGCAATGCAATAGACAATTCATGAAGTGAAAACATGGCTTCTTTGCAAACTAAAGCATAGCACATCCCCTTAGCATCGAATAAATCAGCAAGTTCAGATTTAGTTGCGAGCAATGATGGTGATTTTAACTTAATAACTTGCTGTTTTTCAGATTCTAATTTAGTTGCGTTGCCCTCACGAATTTTACTCTTCTCAAAATGCACAATTTCAGCAGGAGTCATGGGGAGCAAAGTGATTTTCTTTCCCTTATGCATGAGAGTATATTTATTGGTTCTACCATGATGAGTAGCATCTGTATCAAATTCCCAAGGACGACCCAATAAAAGAGAACAAGCATCCATAGGAACAACATCAAAATCAGCAAAATCATGGTATGAACCAATTGAAAAATGGATTCTCGCTGTTTGTGTTACCCGAACCTTACCGCTGTTGTTGAACCATTGAATGTGGTACGGATGAGGGTGTGCTCTTGTTGTCAAACCGAGTTTCTTGACGACGTCCGTGTTTACCAAGTTATTGCAGCTACCTCCATCAATTATAGTGTGTACACGGCAGTCCTTGACGACGAGAAACATGTGGAAGAGGTTGTGTCGTTGTAGCTTGTCGTCGGTCTCCACTTTGGAGCTCAAGGCACGCTGCACAATGATGCTCCTATAGTTCTCCGTCGCCGCTGCACCAAGTACCTCTTCTTCGGTGTGTTCGTCATTTGGATCTGTAAAGTCAGTAGCAAGAGAATATTCATCTTCAACATCCGAAGTACTATCATACCCGCCATCGTCGCGTGCTATGTATGCTCGTTTGCTCGGGCAATCTCTCATCATATGACCAAGTCCCTGGCAGCGGTGACACTTAATGTCGGAAGTACGACCCGTAGAAGGAGTGGACGACGAAGGCTTGAATGATGTCGCCTTGCTGCCTTCCGGCACGCGAGAAGGTGGAGCAGCAGGTATAGTTCGTTGGCCGCCATTGGGTGGTGTAGTCGCTGCACGAGGGGCCGAAGATGGTGCTGTTTTGGATGGTGTAGTTGCTGCACGCGGCGTGAAGTTGCTCCTCGTGCGTTGTTGCTGTTGTTGTCGGCCCTGCAATTCTTTTTCTGCCAACATAGCAAGCTGAAACAATCTGTTAACAGTATCGTATTCTTTGTAATCAACAATGTCCTGAATTTCACGCCTCAACCCCCCATAAAAACGAGCTATTTTATCATCCATGTCCTCCACTACCCCACAACGCAGCATACCCTTTTGTAACTCTTGATAATACTCCTCTACGGACATGTTACCTTGGTCTAAACGCTGCAATTTTTTGTGAAGGTCCCGCTGAAAAGATGGAGGAACAAATCGAACACGCATAGCTTCCTTTAATCTATCCCATGTTGGAGGATCAGTTCTAGTTTTAACAAGTTCATTCCACCATATGATAGCAAAGTCCTTAAACTCACTAGTGGCTTGACGAACTCTATGTTGTTCAGGAACAAGATGGGAATTAAATTTTTGCTCTACTGTCATCTCCCAATCAAGATAAGCCTCAGCATCATAAGCACCAGAAAAAGAGGGTATAGTAAATTTCACTTTAGCAAAAGGATCATCAGGAGGGCGGTTATAATTGTTATGATTATTACCTCCCATACCTCGACGATAAAGTGGCAGTCTTGGCTGATTACTGTGATCTTCCAGTTCATCATAAGCATTGTCTTCTTGTCTTCCAGCGAGAGGCAACCGAGCCTCAAAAGTATTCATCCGAAGAGCAAGGTCATCCAGTTTGCGAGTCAAGTTCGCCAATGACTCCTCCGTTGATGCGTTGTATTTGGCGAACATATCACGTAACTCAACATGTTGAACACATTCGTCATTATTTTCTTCTCCTGCCATTGTTAGTAAGAAACAAAAGACAACAAAAAAATGTTATCCCTATCAACTACAGTGACAATGTGGAAGGTGGAAGAAAAGAATCTCTCTCGCTCAAGCGTCTTACCACGCTCTTACAAGTGTTCTTACCGACACAGCAGGTGGTGTGGACGGTGAGATGAACCAATGAAGCGTGGGGTGATTGCAAAGGTACCTGTTATGCTCAAGAGAAAGGTGGAGCTTGGATGGTATAATATGGTGGCTAATAAGCAGAAAATCGTTAACAGCTAAACAAAGTTGAATAAGTATTCAATGTAGGAAACTGTTGCTGGTCAACTGAGTGCCCTAGAGCCTAGCACAACACAAGGAAGTATCAAGGCAAAAGAAAGACAGAATGATATAACCAAACAAACAGCACCAAGTGGTATAGGCCAATTGCTTTAATATGCGTGCTCTTCACTATTTTTTTTTCTTTTTTGTAATATTTTTTTGATATTTTTTCTTTACTCAGTAGCAAAAATATAGGAAGCACACAAATTTGCAGCTCAATTGGATGTAATATGCGGCCTATAGAAAATCAAGAAGGTTCTTTAAAATTCGTGCTGAAACTTCGGAGGCCGGATAGCCTATCTTCCGAGGGGAATTTGGGCAATCTAATTTCGCCGAACGCGGCTATGCCGCGGAAAATCAGATGCGAAATTTCGCGTAGATGAATTTGAAAAAAAAATTCGCCCGATTTCGAGTTCGTATGCGAAAGTTATGGCCGTTTTAAGGTAGGCTGTCCGAGTGACGTTTTTTTTTGATGTTGATTCCAACTCGGTTTGAGAACAGAACTCGCAAACGGATACGAAAACGATCGGGAATTTGCACAGCAACTAATGGGGTGGTGTGTGATGATTCAAGGATGAATGGCACAAATATTTGTCACCTAATCTAGGGCTGGCGATGCGGGAGTTCACGCAAGGCGGCTAGCTAGGGCAAACCGATGAACGTGGCGGATCGGTTTGTTATTTAGGGATTGTGGAATAGGTGTCGAATAGCAAGAAAACAAGGACAAAACACGATAACTAGGACCAAAAAACACAAAGCTAAACCAGCAACAAGACTCAACCACACGAATGCAAACTCAACAATGCAAACTGAAAAACAAAACTGCAGGCACTATAGTCTGGGAAGCGGTAAAAACGATCTAATTTTTTTTTTGTGGCTTTTTTGTGGACTCTAGGTACGAAACAAAATCGATCTAATGGAAGGAAGGAAAACAAAGATACCTCACGGGCAACCTGGAAATCTGATACCAATTGATGAGTTGGTTTAGGCCCGATCTTCCGAAAGGTATGTCGATTGGGGTGGAGAACTCGACGTTGATGATCCGCGGCACTCGAGCGGTTCGAGTACCCCTGCAATCACTACACCACGGCTCCGTTGGTTATCAACCGTGCTGCACACGCTTGACCTCGCCAAGAAGGCTAATCCCTGCAAGTGCAATCGAGAACACGAGCAAGAACGTAAAAGACACGATCGGAAATCGCGAAATTGGGGTCTCACAAACCGTAGAACGGCGATTTTATTGATCTAAGCAAAACCCACCGAATTTGACCGGAGGCTGCAGTACTTATAGGCTAGGGTTCGACCAAAACACGATTAGACGCGTCCCTAATGGACTCTTACGGGATACAAGGCCCAAAGGCCCGATTCGGTGGCGCAGCACCGGACAGAAATCTGGACTCGACTTGTTTCGACGATTCCCAATGACTCCGGAGGAATTTTGAGGTGGGACCAGAACCATTGGAAAGTTTATCTTCTCCTCTTTCCGTGCATATGTAGAACGTCGAAAACGGAGTCCGTATGCCTCCTGGGCGTCTGTTTTAAGGTGGACTGCTCCTGGACTCCGAGTTGAACTCGAGTCCGAGTTGTAAACTATTTCCATCTACTTGTGGACGTCCCAGGTGGTTGTCCATGCTCCCAAGGCCTCCTTCCTTCACTTGTTGATCTTCTCCATTATTCCTAATAACAATTAAATCATCACATAGCAATCTATTCTCAAACTCACATGCAAAAGAAGTTAAGAACGAATTCACCTGCTGATTTAATAACCGTGCCCGTGCTCTTGTGATTGGTCCTTGCAGTTCAATACGCGTCTCTGCTGTTGTGATGTCCTCATCAGGAACAGTAGCGCTCCGGAAAGACCCCACCACGGGGACAGCCGCCACGGCGACGGAGGATCTTCCTTCCTAAGGACGGGGAACTGGTGGGGAGGTAGCAAGCCCGACGGACCTTCCGTCAGCATGTCGCAGCTTTCTCTTCCGGCTCTCCGGCTCCTCCGCTAGCTCCTTGCCCTTGCCGATGACCTCAGCTCTTGGCTGAGAGACAGGGGCGGAGCCGCCTTCGGACAACCCGGGGATCGCCAGCCGGGCAGTTGACCTTCTTTCGATGACGCCAAGGTCGTCAAGCACGGGCATCTTCCGCCGGAGCTCCCTGCTGAACTCAACTTCCACATTCAGGGGAAGGAAAGCCGGCGGCGGAGTCAAATAATCTCTGTCAACATCGATGCCGTGCTGGAATTTCTTGAGGTGAAACTCCAAGGTCTTCCCCACCATGCTGGACTTCAACCCGGTCTCAACCCGGTCCTCGTCTCACGCTGTTGAGGGCCCAGGCGAGCTTCTCCCTCCTCTTCAGCGGCGCCCACCTGTTGGACAGGAAGTTGCAGAACACTGCCGGGGGAGTCAATCCTCCCTCCACACATTGGCGGATCCTGGTCAGGACGGGGTCGAAAGCTGCCGCCAGCACCGGAACTTCGCTCCACACCGACGTGTCAATGCCGGGCAGACCGTCTGGCAACTCCAACCGCTCATGCTCCTCCACCCGGACGACTACCCAATCTTTCTTCCAGTCATCCCACTTCCCGGAAGGGAATGACCGGAGGTACTTGAACGGGCACTTCTTGCGCTTCACAAAGTAGTAGAAGCCAAGGTACTCGTCGCTTCGGCCGGTGGTTTGGACGGTGAAGAAGGTTCGGAAGAGCTCGATGCAGGGAGGGATGCCCACCCACATCTCGCAGAAGTGGACAAAGATGGACACAAGAAGAATGGAGTGAGGGCCAAGGTGGTATAGCTGCAGACCATAGAAGTCCAGCAGCATCAAGAAGAAAGAAGAAAACGGTGGGATCAGCCCCACCATGGCGTACGAGGAAAAATACACCATCTCGCCGGAGTGCTCCTTTTTAAAGGGAAGCTCTCCGCCGGCGCGGACCGAATGGTTGAAGAAGTCCGACGACCACCCCATGAGGGCTCGGACCTTCTTCAGATCGCTTTCCGTCTTCAAACGACTCTCACGCAGACCCAACTCCATCGCAGCACAGTTAGGCAAGAGAAGAGGAGCAAAGTACAAGTCGGGAGTTTGAGCGCAAGAACAGATGGGAAGCGTAAAGAACTCCCGACGGTGCGCTTTCCTTCTTAAGTAAGCCCTCGCAACGCTTGGATGGAAACTGCAGGAGAGTCAAGGATACTACTCAAGAATTCAACCCTTCCGATGACAAGAGGGCCCGGGACCACCCTGATGATCAAGTCGAGGTTCTTACCCAGGCGAACAGTTGTCATCACGAGGCGGGAAACCCAAAGGCGGCGGACTGACAAGGCGCGCGGAACCGATACGGTTTTTGTATCGGGAACCGGCGACCTTCAATTGCGAGAGATCCGCACGTCAAAGATCTTATCTGCCGCCTGAGGTGCGCCACGCGTCGGGACTTAACCGTAAAGCCCCGCCAAAGGCACCTCCGAAGACCCTTGAAGACCCAGTTCAAGAGTCGCAAGTGTGGACCCACCTCCGGCGGAATGACTTCACCCCGTTGGCCTTCCCCGGAGGTAGGTCCAGGGGGCCACTGTCGGTACCCTAAAAACCATACACCCCCTGAGGTTACAAAGATCTCAAGGGAAGGACATCTACTCAAATTGAAGACCCTCGGGGGCCCACCTGTCAGACATAACCGGACCTGCTTCTCCAACATGGTTAACCCCTAGGTTGCCACGTGTACTGTCAGACCGGAGCTATTACCCGCAAGGGTGAAGCTCCGGGCTAGGTACTGAAACGGCACCTCCGGATTTAACCCCTGACCGAGAGAAGCTCCGGACCTGACACGTGCCAGGCCACCCCGGAGCTTCCCGCTTCCCACAAGCAAGCTCCGGAGCTGCCACGTGTCCATACGTCGGAGCTGGCTGCTTCAAACCCCCGGGAGACATTGTAACGGCTCCGGATCTCCAAAGGACAGCCGCGGACTTCAAGACCCGATTAATTATCATTAATTCCACGTTAATGACACTTAATCGGACGATCTTAACACCTGTAACGGCACTGTCGGAGCCGTTACAGGGTTATTAACAACAATTAATCTCGTGTATCAATACTAGTAACCGCCAGGGCCACATGTCGGGTCAGGCTGACTTGTAACGGTTTGTCCTTGTACTATAAAAGGACAAACCGACGATACACAGAGAGAACTCTTGAACACACTCAAGCTCACAAGTTAATACAACACACACACACCCGTGGAGTAGGGTATTACGCTCAGGCGGCCCGAACCACGTAAACCACCGTGTCACTCGAGTCCAATCGTGATTCACCTTCTTGAGTCTCCGCGCGCCCACACCGAACTACAAACTCCTCCAACACTTTCATAGTGTCAGGAGATCTGCCGACTCCAACAGTCGACAGGGGTGTTAGAGATATAGGGGTTATTTGTATTTCCCATTTTGCATAAGGGTTTTTCTGCATATTTGCAATCCCGTGTACCTCTATATATTGTGGCCTCTGGCCCTCATAATAATACAAGTAATATTCATAACATGGATGACATTTTACATGGGCCAATAACTTTTCACCGCCAACATATGAAAAGTTAGACCGTGTACTGATATACATGGAATGAGAAGAAAAATATCCCTTAGTCTTTGTACGCATGCTGGAACATTGAGGCGTTGTCTGATCATGCCTCTATTTTACTCTCATCTAATCATAATAGAGTCCACAACAACCATCGGTTCAAGTTCGAGCTTGGATGGTTGCATCGAGATGGCTTTTATGAGATGGTTAAGAATATGTGGGAGAGTCTGATTGCCGGAGTAACTCCGATCCAAAAGTTGAACAATAAGATCCATTTGGTTCGAAAATATCTACGGGGATGGGCGGCTCACACAATGGGCATACTTAAAAAGAAAAGGCCAAATTATCAGCAATAATAGATACATTGGACACCATCGCAATATCACGTCCTTTAACTGAAAAGGAAACTGAATGCAAAAATCGATCAAATGCACAGTTAGCATAGATGTTGTGAGAAGAAGAATTAAAATGGTACCAATGTTCTAAAGCCCAATTTATTCTTGAAGGGGGTGCTAATACCAAATACTTCCATAATATTGTTAATGGAAGACATAGAAAGAAACAAATTTTTTCTCTCGATCAAGAGGAGGGTCTGATCGAAGGTCATGATAACTTAAAGGCTTACATTACAAAATATTATAAGAAGCTGTTTGGAAACCCGAGGAGAGTCATTTTTCCCTCGGCGAAACCCGTACAGATGATATCTCACAAGTTACCAATGAGGAAAACATTTCTCTTACTGCCCCTTTCACCATAGAAGAGGTTAAGAAAGTTGTTTTCCAAATGGAACATAACAAGGCCCCCGGGCCGGATGGTTTTCTTGCTGAATTTTATCAACATTTCTGGGAGGTCATAAAATCATACTTTATAGAGTTGTTTGTTTCCTTACAAGCAGGACAACTAGAACTCTTCAGAATTAATTTTGGAGAGATTCGTTACTGCCTAAGATTAAGAAGGTGACTCGGATACAACAATATTGGCCGATCTGCCTCCTCAATGTTAGTTTCAAAATATTTACAAAGACCGTTGTCGGTACCCTACGTACCAGATACCCCTTGGGATTGCAAAGATCACAAGGAAACTCCATCTACCAGATTTGAAGACCTCTGAAAGCCCCACATGTCAGGCGTAACCGGACCTGCTTCCCCGACATGGTTAGTCCCAAGGCCGCCACATATATCATAAGACCAAAGCTATCACCCACACATGGGAAAGCTCCGGACGGAATACCAGTATGGCACCCCCGGACCTAACCCCACACAGAGGGAAGCTCCGGTACTGACACGTGTCCAACAGCACCAGACCTACCCATCCACGACAGTAAGCTCCAGAGCTGCCACGCGGCTGAACCGCCGGACCTTCAACTTTAACAATCAGGCTGGTGGATCCCCAACGGCTCCGGACCTTCAAGGAGCAATCAAAGACTTCAAGACCCGATTAAGTGTCATTAATGCCATATTAATGACACACGATCAAATGGCCGTTAATACCGGTAATGGCACTGTTAAGGCCCGTTACCGGGCTATTAAGGGTAATTAACCTCATTAATTGTGTATCAAGTATGTGTAACCGCCGGGGCCACATATCGGGCCAGGCTAACGGTGTAACGACCAGTCCTTGTACTATAAAAGGACTGGTCAACGATACACAAGGGACCTCTCCAGACCTCTTCTGGACTCCCTAACCTAGACGAGCTTCTTCTTTTGGAGCTTCTTCTAGACTCACACGCTCAATACAACACTAACACACCCCGTGGAGTAGGGTATTACGCTCAGGCAGCCCGAACCACGTAAATCTCCGTGTCCACTTGTCTTTCACCTTCTTGAATCTCTGCGCGCCCATTACCGAACTACAACTCCTCTATCTACCAAAGGTAGTGTCGGGAGATCTGCCGGATCCAAACACCAATAGTTGGCGCGCCAGGTAGGGGACGCCTGAGATTTCAAGGATGGTGAACTCAGCCGCTAGATCATCCAATGGCAATCCTGCTGTTCAACCTGCTATTGGCAATCCCTCCAACATGCAGCAACCAGCAGGTTCCACGACTCCAACAGGAGTCATGCCTCCATCGCCACTGCCTGCACCAACAAATCAAGCTGGGCAGCGTGACGGTGCATCGGCGTCGGTCACCGCATCGGCGAATAACAACAACACTGAACACGCGATCCATGCAGCGCGTGCTCTCCTTCAACGTCCACCACCTCCAGGTGCATCCCAAGGTGCAATGGAGCAGTGGAGGGCTGACGTGGAACATCTGGTCGCAGCAGCAGCCGACCGCATCAGCAACCAAGGCCCTCCCCCTTCGGGGCGGGGCCCATTGCAGCGCCGGACTATGTCGGGCAGACTTGGTCCGCACGCTTCCCAAAACAGGAGGCATGCTACATCTCAGCAAGTTACGTCGCTACCTTCCGGGGTGCGACGCACTCATACGCTAACCAAGCTTTCAACTCATCACCTCCGAGCGGAGCTTGATCGCCATTACCGTCAAC
This sequence comes from Tuctoria greenei, assembly GCA_036927565.1. NCBI lineage: Eukaryota > Viridiplantae > Streptophyta > Magnoliopsida > Poales > Poaceae > Tuctoria > Tuctoria greenei. The sequence continues at coordinate 76,928,362 of JAYESD010000012.1, forward strand.
AGGACGGTCGTGTCCATATCGAGCATGCTCGCGAAAGGCGAGAGGCTCGAGACAGTCCTGCTCCCGAGGGAGTAGGAGGAGGCTGTTATGCCCTGGCCATGCACCTACGCATGGTTAGATGGCCACAAAAGTTCCAGCCTCACCCGCCGGAGAAATTTGACGGGATTGTTAATCCCGCTGAGTTTCTCCAGATTTACTCCACCGCAATCCTTGCGGCCGGAGGTAACGAGGCCGTAATGGACAACTACTTCCCAGTGGCCTTGACTGGGACCGCCAGGTCCTGGTTCTCGAGCCTTCCTCACAACTCCATCAATAGTTGGGAGGAATTGTGCCAACAGTTCACTGCTAATTTCGGGAGTTCATACACCCGACCAGGCACTGAACTGGACCTTTTTGCTGTCGTGCAGAAAGGGGGAGAATCCTTGCGCTCATTCATTCAGAGGTTCTCCCAGGTACGAAACACTATTCCTTCTATCTCCAGCGCCTCTGTTATTGTGGCATTTAGACATGGTGTACGAGATAAGAAGATGCTGGAGAAGCTAGCGATCAAGGAGATCACCAGCGTCACGGAGCTCTTCAGCTTGGCAGACAAGTGTGCCAAAGCTGCAGAGGGTCGTGAAATGCACTTCAAACCACCTCCAGAGGATGGTAAAAAATCCTCCAAAGGCGAAGCCACTACCTCCGGGAGTGGCAAAAAGAAGAAAAAATCCAACGGCAAGAAGAAGCCGTCGGCCGACACATCTACTGCTGCAGCTGCTGCAGCTCCGGGTGGCCGGGGGTCATGCCCCGAGAAACGACCTCGGCTGTCCTCTGAAGATGGTGGCAACTCCAAAGTGTGGTGTCCTATTCACAAGTCGAATAGCCACAACTTGGAAGACAGCCGGGAGGTCCAAAACCTTACCGAGCGCTACAACAAGCATCGGGAAGAAGTTCCTTTCCGTCAGAGGGAAGGAAAACAGAAAGTCGATGAAGCTCTGGCTGAAGAGGAGTTAGGCTTTCAGGACCCTAAAAAGGTCCTGAAGGTTGTTTACACCTCCGTCGATGACAACTCCGATGTCTCCGACAATGAGCGTCAGAAGACCATGAACACTATCTTTGGTGGTTCGTGGGACATCACCTCCCGCCGTTTCCTCAAGACAATGTGGCGGGACATGGCCTTAGTAGCTCCTACAACCAGGGCGGAGCCGCACTGGAAGTGGATGGATACCGCCATCACTTTCGATGCATCGGACTGGCCTCGGAACATGATTGGAGCTGGTCAACTCCCATTGATGGTATCACCTACCGTCAATAACATTCAACTCCACCATGTAATGGTGGACGGAGGTTCGGGGCTGAACCTCATAAGCTTCGAAGCTTTCGTCAAGCTTCAGCTCCGACCTTCGGACCTTCGCCCCTCCCGACCTTTCTCCGGAGTAGGTTCGGGGGCCATAACCCCACTCGGTGCCATTACTCTCCCCGTGACCTTCGGGACTCGGGAGAATTATCGCACTGAGAAGTTGATCTTTGACGTCGCTCAGATCAACTTAGCTTTTAAAGCCATTCTGGGCAGGCCCGCCTTGTACAAGTTCATGGCTGCTGCTCATTATGGCTACCTGGTGTTGAAGATTCCAACATCAGCTTGTGTTCTCAGGATCCGCAGAGACAGCGCTGCCGGAGTGACTGCTCTGGAAGAACTTCATGCGCTTGCTACAGCGCAGGAGGAAGAGTCCAGGCAGGAACAAGCTCTAAAATCCCAGAGCATTCGTTAACGAGTCTCAACCTCCGCACCTCGCGTGCAACCAAGCGGTGACACCGACATCCCCGTCAAAGTCGTCCAAATCGGTTCTGATGCCACTCAGACCACCCGTATATCAGGAGGTCTCAATGACAAATAGGAACTCGCGCTCATCACTTTCCTCCGGGCTAACGTTGATGTGTTTGCCTGGCAAGCGTTGCAAATGCCTGGGATCCTTAGGGAAGTGATCGAGCATAATCTGAAGGTCTATCCTGACGCTCGTCCTGTGCACCAGAAGCCTCGGAAGCAATTAGTAGAGCGACAGAACTTCATATGACAAGAAGTGAAGAAGTTGCTCGAAGCTGGATTCATCCGCGAAGTCTTCCACCCAAAATGGCTGGCAAACCCAGTCGTTGTACCCAAGGCCGGCGGGAAGCTTCGGATGTGTATCGATTACACAACACTGAATAAGGCATGCCCAAAAGATCCATTCCCACTACCTAGAATAGATCAGATAGTGGATTCCACCTCCGGGTGTGAATTACTGTGTTTCCTAGACGCATATTCTGGGTACCATCAAATCAGAATGTCTAGGGAAGATGAAGAACATACTTCTTTTATCACAGTAGATGGATTGTACTGCTATACTGCCATGCCATTTGGTCTCAAGAATGCAGCCTCAACATTTATACGAGTTATGTACAAAACCTTTGGAGAGCTCATCAGAGACGTAGTGGAAGTGTATGTTGATGACATCGTCGTCAAGATCAAAGACAAGGAGTCACTCCTTGACACTTTGCAAGCTGTCTTCGACAAGTTGCGAGTCACTCGCACGAAGCTGAACCTAGACAAGTGCGTTTTCGGGGTTAGCTCCGGAAAGCTTCTTGGTTTCCTGGTAAACCACCGGGGCATAGAGGCAAATTCGGCGAAGATTAAAGCCATTGAGGATATGCGACCACCAGCCCGCATCAAGGACGTCCAGAAATTGACTGGATGTCTAGCCACCCTCAGCTGGTTCATCTCAAGACTGGCGGAGCGGGCGCTACCCTTCTTCAAGCTATTGAGGATGTTCGGACCATTCCAATGGTCTGAAGAAGCAAAAAAGGCGTTCTAGGAGCTAAAACAGCTCCTCACCACTCTACCAACCTTGGTAGCTCCGAACCCTGGTGAGCCCTTACTGCTTTACATTTCAGCAACCGATGAGGTTGTCAGCATGGTCCTGGTTGCGGAGAGACCAGAACCATCCCAAGCTCAGGAATCCATACCCCTCCGGGAGGGTGCGGAGGTTCCTGAAGGTGAGTTTGGGTCCCAACCCCTAGACTTGGATCTACAAGGAGTTACTCTAGAAGATCCGGACTCCTCCAGGAGGGTCCGGATCGCTCCAGTAGAAGCTTCGGGTTCCTCTAGCAAAGACCCGAAGGTCCCCGAAGCAGGCCTGGACCCCTCCGAGAGGGTCCAGGTCGATGTGGAGGAAGCTCCGGGCCCCTCCGGGAGGGTTCAGATAGTCCAGCACCCAATGTACTTCATTAGAGAAGTACTACATGATGCCAAGACTTGATACCTAGAGGTGCACAAGCTGCTCTACGCAGTTCTCATCGCCTATAGAAAGCTTTGCCATTACTTCCAAGCTCACAAGATCTCAGTGGTGACTTTGTATCCACTGCGTGCGATCTTGCATAATCCCAACTCTACTGGGAACATTGCAAAGTGGGCAGCAGAATTGGCCAAATTTGATCTTGAATTCGTCCAAAGACAAGTGATCAAGAGTCAAGCATTGACAGACTTGATGGCGGAATGGACCCCCTCTTCATCAAACCCTGGGGGCCCTAGTAAGCAGAAGCCAGAACTCAAGGCTCCGGTCTTCACCAAACCTCACTGGACCCTCTACTTCGACGGCTCCATGCAAAAGCAGGGGGCCAGAGCTGGAGTCCTTCTCCTCGCTCCAACCGGGGAGAAGGTAAAATACATGGTCCAACTTGACTTCAAGGCGACCAACAACATGGCGGAGTATGAAGCACTCATTTACAGACTAAAGGTGGCACTATCATATGGTGTCAAGCAGCTGTTGGTCAAGGGAGATTTGCAGCTCATCATCAAACAGGTGAAGGGTGAATGCTCCTGTAACAATCCTCAACTAGCTGCTTATCTCCTTGAAGTCCAGAGGCTTCAGAAGGACTTCAAAGTCCTGGATCTCCACCATGTCCAGCGTGTCCATAACACTGAAGCTGACGAACTCTCGACGAAAGCGTCAACCGGAGCTCCGGCTCCTGACGGAACCTTCGTCTGGAGGTTGTCAAAACCCACAGCTCAGCCTGCCGAACTGAGCAAAGGGGGCGATACCAGCATCTCGAAGCTGGCGGTCCCGATGGCCCTGTTACCATGGCAGCCATCAAGGGTCGTAGGTGCTGCCGGAAGCTCCGAGCAACCCAGCACGCAAGACTCAAATGCTCAAGCAAGCTCCGATGCATGGATCTCAGAGATCCGGAGCTACTTGAAAGACAATATCCTTCCTGACGATGATGTATCCGCTGACCGGATAGTCAGATTGGCTAAAAGATACACGCTGGTAGAACGGGATCTCTACCGGCGCGGTGCCAACGGCGTCATAATGCGGTGCATCACAAGGGAAGAAGGTTGCAAGCTCCTCGCAGAAATCCATGGAGGCGAGTGTGGGAACCACGCGTCTTCCCGCACGCTGGTCGGTAAAGCCTTCCGACATGGCTTCTACTGGCCTACAACGCTCCAGGATGCAATTGAGCTGGTGAAGAAATGTGAAGCATGCCAGTTCCATGCAAAGCAAATTCACACACCGGCTCAACCTATACAAATGATACCTCCTACATGGCCTTTCGCTGTGTGGGGGATGGACCTTGGGACCTTTCCCAAGAGTCGTCGGAGGTTACAAGTTCCTGTATGTTGCCATTGACAAGTTCACCAAATGGCCGGAAGCAACTCCGGTTGTGACAATAAACAAACAATCAGCTATCAACTTCTTGCAGTCCATCGTATGCAGATTTGGAGTCCCGGACAAAATCATAACAGATAATGGGACCCAGTTCACAAGCTCTGTTTTCCAAGGATACTGCGAAGACCTCAGCATCCAAGTCAGCTACGCCTCCGTAGCTCACCCGACAAGCAATGGACAAGCCGAGAGAGCAAATGCAGAAATCCTGAAAGGACTCAAGACGCGCACATATGAGCGCCTGAAAAAACATGGAGCCAACTGGATCGAAGAGCTTCCGCCCACTCTATGGGCCAACAGGAGAACTCCAAACCGGTCAACTGGAGAGATACCCTTCTTCCTGGTGTACGGAGCTGAAGCAGTCCTTCCTCCGGAAATCACCTTAGGGTCACTCCGGGTCCGGACCTCCGATGAAGCCACGCAGGACCAGCTCCGGCGTGAAGACCTTGACCTCCTTGAAGAGGGAAGGTGCCGATCAGCTGTTCGAAATGCCCGATACCACCAAGCTCTTCGGCGCTATCACCAACGGCATGTTCACAGCCGACAGCTCGAGGAAGGCGATCTGGTGCTACGGAGAATACAGTCCACAGAAGGGTTAAACAAACTCTCCCCCAGTTGGGAAGGACCCTTCCGAGTGATCAAAGTATCCCGTCCCGGATGCGTTCGCTTAGCAACCGAGGATGGGACACCTCTCCCAAATCCTTGGAACATTGAGCACCTCCGTAAGTTCTATGCTTGATATCACGGAGGTGAGTCTGTAATTACATGTGATGTATGTTACAGAGTCATTGTACACAGTCGGGTAGCTCCTGCAGGAGGGCAGCCGGACCTACCCTGTTAGGTCCGCAACGCCCATGCAACACTTGTGACAGTCTCAGAAATAAAAGTGTAGCTAGCTACCTTGGGTCAAACGAAAAACGAAACACACTTAGCCTGGTTCCGTACCCTAAGAGTGTACTTGTTTCCCCTGTACCCTGGATCTATAATGAAATACATCATTATGCGAAAACAGACTTCATGTGCATTTACTTTGTACATGCTCAATATTTTTTATTTTTCTCTTTCTTGTCTATAACAAAGTTTTGCAGTTCTTAAGAAACTTTAGCTCGACCAGTTCCTGTACAATTCGAGTTGCATTGTCTATCCTTCCGGGTTCAAACATTGTTGATGGCCTACTCATCTGAATGCCGCCAAGCCAATCTAGGGCCAAAGTGTGCTATCGACTTAGCCTGGTCATGCACCCTAAGTACGCCACTCTACCTACACCCCGACAGGCCGAAGTAAGGCGAGTCCAGAAACGACCGGGCCTGAAGGAAACAAGACAGCGCTCTTGATTGTATTTAGAATTGTGTTCGACCTAAAACTTTCTCGGGAATAGTAAGCCGCAATGAAGTTATAGATAGCAAACGGATTTTACTGTTTTTCTTGACTTCAGTGTGCAGGAAAAATAAATATTTCATGATGATGGTGAATGAAGCTGGAGCTGCCAAAGCTCCGACATCCTCTAGGCGGCTTGTGGTCGATGTTCAAACATTGACATCGAGCGTCACTGGAGCTACTCAGCTCTGGTAAGGCTAGGGGGACAAGCCATCAACGTGAAGAAAAGATGGTGGAAAGACTCTAAAGTTGAGTCTGCCGTTGACACACCATGTGTTGACAGAGGTCACTGCTAGAGCTACCAAGCTCCAACATCCCAGAGGGCTAACCATTGATGCTTTACGCGTTGATGGAGACTACTGCCAGAGCTACTAAGCTCCGATGATGGTCAATGCTGGAGCCACTAATCTCTGACAACCTCAGGGGGCCTACAATATCGAAGACTTCAGACCTACATTCTACAAGTTCGAAGCACGCAAGTCTTCAGCAACTGTTACATCCTCTTGGTACATGTTCACAATCAAATTGTGTACATCTACCAGGGGGCCAAGTGACACAAAGGTGTTGAAGAAAAAAATGAAATTCACAAAAAATTTTGGATTTCATTCATCTGGAGACAAGATATTACAAAATTGGAGAAGAAGAAGAGAGAATACAAGCGGGAGCTACAAAGAGATGATCCTAGACCCTGTGGAAGAACTGAGTGACCTTCTGGGCAACCTCCGGCATACTGGCTCGGGCGGCTTCACCCTCTCCTTCGATGGGGCCTTCAAGCACCGAGTCCAGAGGGAATTGAGGGTCCCGACTGGTGTAGCACGTCAGCACAAACTCTGCGATGTTCTTCGCCAGGGACTATCCCTCAGTTTCCAGCTAGTCCGCGATGACATCGCCCATCTTGGTGAGCTTGTTGCCTGCTGAACTCAGCGCCTCCAACGCCTGGTCCAGCTCCGGCTCCGGATCATCCGGACGCACGGGACTGAAGCCCATTGGTGTCAGCATGTCGTTGGCTTTGCCCAGGAAGTCCCAAACTTGTTGGGACACCGCAGCCCTTGCGCTTCGCATCTCCTCCAAGGATCTTTTGGCCGCCGCAAGCTCCGAGTTCTCCTGAGCAAGACGCTCCACCTCTTTGGCATTCTGCTAAATCTTTTCAGCAACCCGCCTTTCGAGTTTACTGAGCTCTTCCTCCCGGAGGTGGATCTCATTCCGGCGGTTGCCCAGATCCTTCTCTTGACCCCGCACTTTCTTCTCCCTGGCGGCGACGGCATTCTTCTGCTTGTAGAGATCTTGACCTCGCTCCCAGGCCTTCTTCTCCTCTTCCTCGCAATGCTCCTCCAATTTCTTGGTGCGTTTTTCGAGGCTCTTGTCAGCCAGAGCTGTCTTTTGGACAAGCTCTTCCTCCCTCTTCACGAGGCCGTCCTGCAGCTCCAGGAGTTTCTGCTCTTCATCTTTGAGCTTTCTCTCCCGCGCCTCAAGAGCCTTGCGGCGCTTGACGAGACTATCGTGGATGGCGACGAGCCTCTCCTGGCGATCATCCGTTGTGCTATTTGCAGCTTTGGCCTACTCATAGATGGCTCGGGACTGGTTGTCGAGGGATCGCGTCATGCTTTCCCTCTTATCCAACAGCTTACCCCAGTACTCCAGGCGGACCTTCTCCCTCTGCACCCACTCCTTGTCGACAGCCAGCCTTGACTGCGCCAGCTTGGTCTCGAAATGGAGTCGGTTGCGCCACCTCCTAAGGGTTTGGCGCTCCTCCTCGAGGGCCTTTCTGTCGTGGTAGAAAGCCAGCTGGACCTGGCGAAGACTGGAGCAGGCGTTGTCAATAGACAACGATAGGGGGATCGGGTCCGGACCTGCCGTGGTCCTTTCCGCTGGCTCCAGCGGATCTTCAGTGAAAAAAATTTGGTCCCACTCTACAAGAGCGGTCCCCTGAGCTTCCACGGCACTAGGGCCGTCCTCCGGGATAGCCTCGGCTACCGCCGAGGAAGGTCCAGCAACAGAAGTTCCGACCTCCAGAATTGACCCCAAAGGTCCCGCCGCCAGGTCATCAACAACTGGCCCCTCAGGTGGGGGCCAGCAGCTTCATCTTGGCACCCTGGCTCAGCAGCGGGCGCCACCGGGATCACCACTTCTAGAACAGGTGTTGAAGGTTCAGTCGGAGTAGGAGCTACTTCCGGCTCCGTCGCAGGCGCCTCCTCCGCCGCTGGCTCAGGTGCAGTCGCTTCGACCATCATGGGCTCAGGCGCTGGCGCTTCGACCACCATAGGCACAGGCGCCGACACCTTCGCAGCAACTAGCTCGGACGCCAGAACCTCTTCAACGATCGGCTCTACAGCCGGAACTTCTTCAGCAAACGGCTCTACCGCCAGAGCTTCCTCAACAACCGGCTCAAGTGTCGGAACTTCATCAACACCCGGCACCACCGTTGGGACCTCATCAACCACCGGCTCGACTGTAGGGGCTTCAACAACATCCAGCTTTAGGGCCGAAATCGCAGCTACCTCCGGCTCTGTGGCTGGAGCGTCCAACATCACATCATCCAAACCCGGAGCTTCAACCTCCGGGACTGGTACCGCTGGTATATCTTCATTCCCGTGGTCCGGCACTACCACGGGAGCTTCTGGGGATGAGTCCAAGTCCAAGACCACGACAGCCAGCGCCAGAGCTGCCACAGCCTCAGCCACCTCTTGAGGCGGCGCTGGAATTGGAGCCAGAGCTTCAGCCTGCAGAACCTCAACTGCTGCTGCAGGGACCGGAGCTTCAGCTCTTTTCTTAGGCACACTGTGGATGAAGGATGAAGAAACTCAAAATACAGTTGTAACAATAAAACAATTGACTGAGGTAAAAAATCAAAAATTACCTCAGAAGGCTTCCGCACCAGTTAGCACGGAACCTCTTTTCTGGATGCTCCGGACTGGCCCCAGCCGCCACTGGCGTGGTAGTCCCGGAAGGTCCCCCGGAGCTTGCTGCTACTATCGGTGTTGCCTTGGTCGAGACCCCCCTCGACCGGGAAGGACCTCCGAACCCAGAGCCCTCAACAGGCCCTAGTATTGGAGTCACTTGGCCGGAGCTAGCACCCCGGGAAGATGCCGCTGCTGGAGTAGATGCCGCTGTTGAATACCTCCCCCTCCGGGGAGGAGCCTCTGTGGAAGAAGCAGGTCTGGCAGATCTTCCGTCGGCATGCTTCAGCTTCCTTTTATGGCTCGAAGGCTCAAACAACTCCTTGCCCTTGCCGACGACTTCGGTTCTTTGCTTTGGGGCGGGAGCAGAGCCGCCTTCAGGAGCTCCGGAGATCGCCAACCCGGTGGTCGAGCGCCTCTCAACGACACCAAGGTCGTCAAACACCGACATTGTCCGCCGGAGCTCCCTACTGAACTCTGCCTCCATGTTCAGAGGGAGCAAAGCTGCCGGTGGAGCCAAGTCGTCACCCTCGACGTCGATGCCATGCTGGAACTTTTTGAGGTGGAACTCCAAAGTTTCACCCTCCATGTTGGACTTCAAACCGATCTCGATCCGGTCGTCGTCCAGCATACTGTTGAGTGCCCAAGAAAGCTTCTCCCTCTTCTTCAGCGAAGCCCACCTGTCGGTCAGGAAGTTGCAAAACACCGCCTGAGGAGTCACCCCTCCTTCCACGCACAGGCGGATCCTGGTCAGAGAAGGGTTGAAGGCGTCCGACAACACCAGAGTTTCACTCCAAACTACAGTGTCGATGTTGGGGAGGCCTTCTGGCAACTCCAGCTTCTCGTGCTCCTCCACCCTGATGACAATCCAATCCTTCTTCCAGTCGTCCCACTTCCCAGAAGGGAACGACCGCAGGTACTTGTACGGGCACTTCTTGCGCTTCACAAAATAGTAGAAGCCAAGGTACTCGTCACTCCTGCCCGTAGTGTGGACAGTGAAGAAGGTGCGGAAGAGCTCAATGCAGGGGGAATGCCCACCCACATCTCGCAAAAGTGGACAAAGATCGACACCAGGAGAATGGAGTGGGGGCCAAGGTGGTACAGCTGCACACCATAGAAGTCTAGCAGCATCAAGAAGAAAGAGGAGAAAGGTGGGATCAGTCCCACCATGGCGTACGCGAAGAAGTACACCATGTCTCTGGCGTGTTCCTTCTCGAACGGAAGCTTGCCGGTGCGGACCAAGTGGTTGAAGAAGTCATGGGACCACCCCATGAGGGCCCGAACCTTCTTCAAATCACCGTCGGTCTTCAGTCGGCTATGGCGGAGACCCAACTCCATCGCGGCACAGCGGGGCAAGAGATGGAAAACAAGCAAAAGTTTGGAGGGTTTGAGCGCAAGTTCGAATGAAAGGCGTAAAGAACCCCCAAACGGTGCGTGCTTTCCTTCTTAAGTAAGCCCCCGTGATGCTTGGATGGAAACCGCAGAGGAGCCGACGATACTAGTCAAAAACTTCACCCTGCCAATGACAAGGGAGCCCAGGGCCACCCCGACGATCAAGTCGAGGTCCTTACCCCAGGCGAACGGTTGTCATCATGAAAGGCGGGAAACCCGAAAGCGGCGGCCTGACAGGGCGCGCGGAACCGATACAATTTTCGTATCGGGAACCGACGACCTTCAATTGCGTGAGATCCACACGCTGAGATCTCACCTGCTGCATCCAGGATATACCACGCGGCAGTGGCTTAACTGCGAACTATCGCCAACGGCACGTCGGAAGACCCTTGAAGACACGGCTCAAAAACTGAAGAATGGACCCACCTCCGGCAGAATGACTTCATCCAAAAGGTCTCTCCCGGAGGTGGGCCCAGGGGGCCACTGTCGGTACCCTACGTACCGGATACCCCTTGGGATTGCAAAGATCACAAAGAAACTCCATCTACCAGATTTGAAGACCTCCGAAGGCCCCACATGTCAGGCGTAACTGGACCTGCTTCCCCGACATGGTTAGTCCCAGGGCAGCCACGTGTACCATAAGACCGGAGCTATCGCCCACACATGGGAAAGCTCCGGACGGAATACCAGTATGGCACCCCCGGACCTAACCCCAGACAGAGGGAAGCTCCGGTACTGACACGTGTCCAACAGCACCGGACCTACCCGTCCACGATGGTAAGCTTCGGAGCTGCCACGTGGTTGAACCGCCGGACCTTCAACTTCAACAATCAGGCTGGTGGATCCCCAACGGCTCCGGACCTTCAAGGAGTAATCAAAGACTTCAAGACCGGATTAAATGTCATTAATGCCATATTAATGACACACGATCGGATGGCCCTTAATACCGGTAACGGCACTGTTAAGGCTTGTTACCGGGCTATTAAGGGTAATTGACCTCATATGTGTAACCGCCGGGGCCACATGTTGGGCTAGGCTAATGGTGTAACGACCAGTCCTTGTACTATAAAAGGACTGGTCGACGATACACAAGGGACCTCTCCATACCTCTTCTGGACTCTCTGACCTAGACGAGCTTCTTCTTCTGGAGCTTCTTCTAGACTCACACGCTCAATACAACACTAACACACCCCGTGGAGTAGGGTATTATGCTCAGGCGGCTTGAACCACGTAAATCTCTGTGTCCACTTGTCTTTCACCTTCTTGAATCTCTGCGCGCCCATTACCGAACTACAACTCCTCGATCTACCAACGGTAGTGTCGGGAGATCTGCCGGATCCAAACACCGACAACCGTCACAAATTGACTCAATTTGGTGGCTGACCATGTGGTTCGACTGACTCAGGCACCTTTCATGAAAGGGAGAAATATACTTGATGGAGTTGTAATCCTATATGATACAATACAAGAAATGCACAGTAAAAATTAAATGGAGTGATATTAAAAATAGATTTTGAAAAGGCATATGGCAAGGTTAAATGGCCTTTTCTTCAGCAAACATTAGATGAAAGGTTTTAATGAAATATGGAAATCTTGAATCCATACTTTCATAAGAGGGGGCAGTGTCGCTTTTAAAATCAATGATGATGGTGGACACTACTTCCAAACAAAAAAGATCTTAGACAAGGGGATCCACTATCACCAATGCTATTCAATATAGTGGTTGATATGTTAGCGGTCATTATTGAACGAGCAAAAGGTGAGGGACAGATCGAAGGTGTGGTGCCGCATCTGGTGCATGGCGGACTTTCTATCCTTCAATATGCAGACGATACAATTCTTTTTGTGGAACATGACCTGGAAAAGGCTAAGAATCTAAAAGTGATACTTTTAGCGTTCGAGAAACTTTCAATATTAAAAATTAACTTCCATAAAAGTGAACTGTTCTGTTTCGGGGAAGCTCAAAATATGGTATCGCAACATACCGAGATTTTCGGATGCGAGCAAGGACATTTTCCGATTCGATATTTAGGGATTCCTGTTCACTACCGGAAGCTCAAAAATTTCAAATGGAAACAAGTAGAGAGGGACTCGAAAAAATATTAAGCGGTTGGAAAGGGAAATTACTATCCTCTGGTGGAAGATTAGTACTCATCAATGCAGTATTAAGAAGTATGGTATTGTATATGATATCATTCTACCAAATTCCCAAAGAAGTGTTATATAGAATGGATTATCTCAGCTTCTTCTTGCAGGGTGATAGTGAAAAAAGAAATATAGACTGGCTATATGGGATGTAGCTTGCTGTCCAAAAGAACAGGGAGGGCTTGGGATTCAAGACATTTGGGCTAAGAATCAAGCCCTCCTAAGCAAATGGTTATACAAACTTCTTGCTAAGGATGGAGTTTGGCAAAATATTTTGAGAAGGAAATACATTGGCTCAAAGGAATTATCCCAAGTCCAATGGAAAGCTGGAGATTAACATTTTTGGGCTGGTTTAATGGCAGCAAAAAAATATTTTTTTACGCTATGGCTCATTCAAGATAAAGGATGACTCTGAGATTACATTCTGGGAGGATCGTTGGTTAGGGAATACCACCCTCCGAGATCGATATCCAACGTTATATATTATTGCACGTCATAAAAATGATACCATTAAGTCAGCGATGACGACTCCTGCACCAAGAGTGTCTTTCAAGACGTACTCTAATCGGAGCACGTTTGGAGTCATAAAATGCTCTTGTAGAGCGTCTGACATTAGTTCATTTGACAAATACTACATTCCGATGTACCACTAGACAATAATAAAACAATATGGAAGATGAAAATACTGCTTAAAACTAAAAATTTCACTTGGTATCTTCGTAGGGGGTAATTCTTCCAAAGGATATCCTTTCTAAACGTAATTGGCATAGGAACATGAAGTGTTTTTTGTCATCATGAAGAGACTATTGATCACTTGTTTTTTCAGTGTGAATTTGCCCGTTCTATGTGGTTAAAATCATTCAGTAGCTTCTAACTTGTTCCTGCCAAACAATATTGCAAATATTTTCGGCAATTGGTTGATTGTGGGATTGATAACAAGATTAAGATACATTTGAGGGTGGGAGCGATTGCTATAATTTGGTCGCTTTGGCTATGTAGAAATGATAAAGTGTTTAATGGTAAAGATTCATCTTCTTTGCATGTTATATACAGGTGCACTTCCTTGCTCTTTTTGTGGTCACTCTTACAACATTCGGGGTCTACACGATTGGAGCAAGTGGCGAGTCATATCTTTACGGCACATGAGTGGCAATGTAGATTGAGAATTGGTTACTCTTCGCATTAGCCGCTGCTAGAATTAAAACTTGTATCGAGACATAATTTTATTTTCCTATATGTATTTTGGTTGTGTCCATCTTAGTTATGCAGAAGCAGGGTGTAAACTCTCACTACTACAAAAAGCATTTTTACAGGCGCCTCAATTTTTCAAACACAGGCGGTCCTTAAAAATATGCGACTGTGATGACGAATGATATAATAACCGTCTGTGATGAAAGAACAACACAGGAGGATTTTAAAGAACAACCGCCTGGGTAAATACATGATCTTCAGAATCGGTTCTTAATTAAGAACCGCCTGTAATGCAACGAACTTCACAGACGGATTTTAAGAAACAACCGTCTGGGTAAATACATGATCTTCACAGATGGTTATTAATTATTAACCGCCTGCAATGCCATGAACTTCACAGACGGATTTTAAGAAACAACCGTCTGGGTAAATACATGATCTTCGTTGGCGGTTCTTGATTAATAACCGTCTGTAATGCAATGAACTTCACAGATGGATTTTAAGGAACAATCGTCTGAGTAAATACATGATCTTCGTTGGCGGTTCTTAATTAATAACCGTCTGTAATGCAATGAACTTCATAGCCGGTTCTTGATTAACAACGGCCTAAGAAGATCATGTATTTTCAGTGGCGGTCATTGTTTAATTATCATAAGCGGTTTTCATTGAAATTACAGGGATGTAGTTGCAATTATATATCACAGCCGCATGTAGTCGTGCAGGCAAAATTGTATCAGGAAAAAAACACAGATGAGCTAGCGGATACTAGTACAGTAATGCATTATAGGAAATGCTCGATCACCAGTGAGACTGGCTTAATTGTGATAATACACCATTAGAGGTTTTACAATTGTTCAAAGATAATTTCTTTACACACTGAACAAAAATCATGCTACATTCATTGTAGATCAACGATGAAGCTCCCATCGATCAATCTAAATTGTACCGTCCTGCTTGCTCCCGAACACGTCTCTTATATTCCGCTGGATCCTGAAAATATTGACATTATTTATATTAACAAATGTCGAAGGAGGAATGAATAACCTACATTGGTCACTAAGTCAAAGTGTCATCTAACCATGATAAGTAGATTATAGCAATCATTTTCAACATCAGGCACATTTGGCTGATGCAGCAAACGCTGAACTTCAAGTAGTATAGTTTTGATTGTAAAAGCACTGCACCACCCCTACGAAATATAATTTAAGCAATATAAGAAACCAGTTCAAATAAGTTCGACAAAAATTATAAGTAATAATTACATGAACAAAATAGGTCTATCTTACAGTCTCTTGATCAAGAATCCCGATGCAGAGTGCTCCCGAACGATGGACATTTGGGTGGAAGAACCCAATTGGAAAGGAGCATCTTGGAGGCACCAAGGGATAGTCCTCAGAGAAGGAGATTGTCAGGGGGTAGTAACCATCTTCCCATTCAGTCTGCAAAAGAAATTTATTAATAGGAGGACGATAGTTAAACTCATATTGTGCTTGTTCTTCATGACTTACCCCTTCTTTACCGGGGACGATGCACTGCCACTTCAATAAATCTCCCGATTCAGGCTTCGCAGAGAAACCCTACGCGGAGAAATTGAAAATACCAAAAACAAACAACACGGAAAAACAAACTACAGTTAAGTTCATCAGTCCATTACAGATACATATGTATATACAACCATGTGACCGGTGTGCCATATGTACATACATGGGGATGGTTCTTGCGCCACGCCAAGCGCTCCTCCTTCAATCGGCTACACGCCCGAGACATCATTATCTGAAGAAAGACCAAACTTCCAAACTTCCAAATCATTGAGTCCAAACGCATATGTACACAAATGCAAAAGGACACAATCCATATACCAACATTGTTCTAAGTTGATTTCAGAAGATACAAATATATACAATATATATCATCTCGCATTGCTATATACATTTTTTCCAGCATTGACATCTTCTCGCATATAGGGTTTCAAATTCTTTTTAATGCTTCTCTCTACGCGCTTGATGTTTTCTGGTTCGGTGAAAAGGTACATCTCTTCATACTGATTATATTCCTCTTCATTATCTCCCACATTGTCAACCCCAACAATATTTTTCTTTCCAGAAACAACTACGTGCAACTTCTCAGTTTCTGGATCTTGAACATAAAAAACTTGTGCAACATTATCGGCGAGAACCCACAGGTCATCTTTGTAACCCACTTTATTCAAGTCTACCAGTGTCAGTCCGTAATTGTCCACTTTCAAACCATCAGGATGTTTGACCCATTGGCACTTAAATACGGGCATTACCATTCTTTCGCCATAATCGAGTTCCCATATTTCCTCTATGAACCCGAAGTATGTGGTCTTCTGCCCTTGTGAATCATAAGCCTCAATACGAACACCACTATTTTGTGCAACACTCTTACCGTCTTTTTCTTTAGTGTAAAATGTGTAACCATTGATGTCATATGCTTGCCATGATGTTACCAAAGCAGATGGGCCACAAGCTAACTTTTTCATTGTTGCCTCTTCTATAGTGTTTCCGTATGATATATTTTTGTCCATTAACCATTCAGTGAAACATCTTCTGTGCTCTTTCATGATCCAGTCCTCTTTGCGGTCTTGGTTTTTATCACGAAGCTCAATTTGGTGTTCCTCGATGTACGGCTCAGCTATTGCGAGCTGTTGTAGTACACCAAAATGTGCACGGTGTACATTCTTGTAATCTTGAACAATAAAAGTTTTCTTACCCACTTTGCCTCTCCCACGTAGTCTACCCTCATGTACCGGTATAGGCACACCTATCGATTTTCCATCTTTGATGTAATCAGCGCAACCCTCAATCACTTCTTCAGTGGTGTATCCTTCCATAATTGAACCCTCTGGGTGAGCACGGTTCCGCACATAACCTTTTAATACTCCTAAATATCTCTCCAACGAAAACATATGATGTAAATATCGTCGGAGCGGAGGAAGACGAAGAAAACAAGAGGATTCAAAGTGAGCGATGCGCTTGTGAGCGATAGCGCGTCTTTAAGGCCGCGCGGAGTGGAAAAGAAAGGTCGCACCTCGGGGAAAAGAAAGGTCGCGCACGCGTGACATGGTCACTGACGTGTGGGACCGGGTCCACATGTCAGTGACCGCTGATTAAGTCAGGGGATCCTCATCCCGGTTGGTGAGGGGTCTTTATGTAGGCGTTCATCAAATTAAGAAGAAGTAAACATCTTCACAGGCCCATGTTTAACTCAGGCGGGTGTTACTAACCAACCGCCTGAGATAATTGTATCTTCTCAGGCGGGTGTTACTAACCAACCGCCTGAGATAATTGTATCTTCTCAGGCGGTTGGTAAGTAAAATCCGACTGAGATAACAGTCTTCCCTGACGGTCGGTACTTAAAATCCGCCTGAGAAAATGTGAGTCTATATATACCCCTCGGCAGCATTGGAAAAACCTAACCCGGGCGAAACACTTAGACGCCGTTAGGCTGCCAAAATTTCGTTTGCCGCCAAGTGTTCCCCCTCGTCACTTCCAGGTACGCCGCCGAGCTTCGCCGTCGCCGAGCTTCGCCGTCGTCGCCGAGCTTCGCCGTCGCCGCCGAGCTTCGCCCTCCTCACTTCCAGGTACGCCGAGCGAAGCCATTTCCGTCGCCGCCGAGCTTCAAGGTAAACCCTAAACCCTTCGACCTTCCATCCTCCTTCGCCGTGCCGCCTCCCTCCCCGCCCTCGCTGCCGCCTTGCATATCCTTGGTTAGGGTTCGGGAATTAGATAATGGTAGGCATCTTTGGTTAGGGTTCGGTGGAATTCGAAAAACTGTCAAGTTCGGTGGCATCTTTGGTTAGGGTTCGGTGGGGCAAGATTTATGTGGATGGTTATATCACGATAAATTGGTAGTTGGTTCTGTGTGTCTGAAACTGTTCTGACACATTAGTGGTAAACATGATTCTAGACTCTAGTAACAGCAGTATATTCCCTATTTCTGTCATCGGCCTTGCATATGCCACATAATTCTCTATTAGGGGCAAGATTTAGCTATATTTGGTTAAGTTGACCAAATTTGGCTAATTTTGGCTAAGTTACATTAGATATAGTTATACTTGACTAATTTTGACTAAGTTATGCTATATTTAGCTATATTTGGCTACTTTTGCTTAGAGTTAGCTATGCTAGACTAAGTTTGGCTAAGTTTGCTTTTATTTCTCTAAGTTTCATTTGAGCAATTGTAGCTAATCTGTGCTACCAAAGATGTCTGCACTTGTGGCTCCATCAGCTTCATTTGAGCAATTGTACCTAATCTGAGCTACCAAAGTTATGCTATATTTAGCTCTGAAGCCAAACAAAAGTTGCTGGCCAACTCATTTGTGATGCCAGGAGCATCCTCACGCCCATATCTAGGTAACACTAGGTGTGGCGATGGAGTCTGAGCATATGATGCCGATCTCTATGATACAAGAATTTAGTTAGACCTATATAACTTCAAAAATGTGTTTTGGCTAAATTTACTTAATTGAGCCAAAATTGAGAAAATTTGTTTTAAATATGACCAAATTTAGTTATGCCATTTATTAGATTTTTTGTCTTATTAGATCTAGCATGGAAAGCCCTAAGAAGACTGGTCCTGATTGTAACAACAAAGAAGACAATATGGAGTTTACTGACTCCAGCAGTTCAGGCTCCTATCACAGTCCTTCGGATCCTTTTCCGAATATAAAAATTAAAAAGACTTCAGTGGATCTAGACCCGGAATATGATCCTGCCGACGAGGTATGGATCACGAATCTTAACTTCAGCAGTTCAAGTTAATGTTGGTTGTCAAGTATACGAAGTCTTATAATTTTTTTCTACCTAGATTAATCTCGAAGACAATGAGGTGACATCGGCTCCTAAAACCGCAGAAGGTTCTCCAATGGATGAATCCTCAGCTTCACTCAAGCGGAAACGAGGGCAACGAGGTCCCAATAAGGGTCCATTGGACCGCATCATGTACATAACAAGGGTTGATCCAGGTGGGCTTCCCCAAGAACCACTGGATTCAGTTACCAAGTACCGTAATGCATGCGGTTTTCTTGTTAGGGAGGTTGTGCCGATCACAACCGAGAATTGGAGGAAATTACCCGAGCAGACCAAGAATGAGTTGTGGGAAAGGATAAAGAAACAATTCAAGTTCCCGAAAGGCACAGAAGAAGCTGTAAAGAAAGCAACATTGGTCTCTTGCGGCAAGAAGTTTCGATGCTGGAAGAGTGAAATGAATGTTTATGTTAAGGCCGATAAGGTCCCTAGCCCGAGGAAGATGGGAAAATCACACAAGCTCAATGGCAAGAGTTTGTTCGTCAATAGCACACCTGATGCTAAAGCTCTAAGTGCAACTAGGTCAGAGCTTGCAAAAAAGAACAAATACCATCATTGCTTGGGGTCTGTCGGATATGCCCCCAAAGTCCAGAAATGGAATAAGATATTAGACGAAATTCTTAGTAAGGGCAATCCTCACCCATTAGAAGGGTGCGATGAGCGAACTCAACGCTGGGTCTTTGCTCGGTCAGGTTTGACCAGCGAGGGCAAACTTGAAAAGCCCGACTCTCTGAATGAAGTAGAGGATAAAATGAAAGAAGTAATTGAAAAGCAACAGAAGGGTCTCTTCAAGCCGAAGAGGGAGAATGACCAACTTACCGCTATCTTGGGAAACCCTGAACACAGCGGACGGGTTCGAGCGGTCTCTTCTCAAATGTCTTGGCTAGATGGTTTCCCTAAAGATAAAGACACATATAGAAGACATGAGAAGTTTAAGAAAACACTTGATGAAACAATTGCTCAAAAGGTCAAAGAAAATATGCAAGAAATAATGGAACAACTTAGACAATCAGGACAATTAGTGGCACCGAGTACAATGATGGTTCCGGTGCAAAAGGAGCAATTAGTATCTCCAACTGCCTACCCTAGCAGCGTTGGTTCCGTGCCAGGCTCAGGGTCAGCCCATAAGTTCCCTGTCGATGATATTGCTAACGACAAATCTTGTCGTCTTCTTGTCCCGATAGGCAGAGCAGGGAACAAAACCAAACAGGTTGCCACTGCTATGGCAAAGCCTGATCGTGACTTCAACGGGAGTCCACTTCCGTTGTATTATTCTGTGGTGCAAGTTCTTCAGATCATTGATAATGATTATGAAGATTATGAAATAGACCACGTCACACCTGAGGGGATCGCGACTCTGGGGCAGGCTGTCAACCAATTAATCCTTTGGCACCGACGCGATATCGTGTTGGACGATGAGCCAATTTCTAGCCCCGTCGCATCTCCAAATACTGCAACCCCATCTTCTAAGGCGAAAGTGCATGAAGATCCACTCCCAGTCCGGGAAGATCCACTCCCCCTATGTCTGAGCAAGGATGATGATATCCAAGAGCAACAAGTTGGACAACAACTTCAAGCAGTACCAGAGCAAGCTGTTGCTAGTAAAGAGCAACTAGTTGAGCAACAGCTTGAAGTAGTACTAGAGCCAGCTGCTGGGAGTAAAGAGCAATCAGTTGAACAACAGGTTCAACAACAAGCCAGTGTCCAACTTCCGACGACTACTCCTCGATCATCAGTGCCTGTCAAAGTTAGCTCATACGAAAATAAGAAACCTTCATCAGAAGTGACAAAGTATTTGGAAGCTATGAAGGAAAATATTAGAAAATCGAGTGCATCTCGTTCTTCTCATGAGCCAGCATTAGAAGATATCGAGGAGTGGGAAGAAGATGGTGTCATGTATAATCGGCGGACGGCTTTATTTAAACCAGGAGTTCCAATATACAAGCTTGAGGATGTTCCTCCTAAATTTGAGAATGGGAAGCCGTTAATGACATCCGTACAACTTAGCAAACAACCCGTCGCGCTCAGAAGAATGCATGAGTGGTACATCACTGCCAGCACAAAATATGGTCTTGAGTGCGTCACATTTCGTATTCCAAAAGAAGCATTCTGGAGCACTGGAGTAGATAAACGAGTCATTTTATTTGAAGAGCTGCTTTCCCTTTTCCATCGGGGCATGCTCGAAATCAACCTGCTGCTCGTCTGGTGCTTGTAAGTGCTCTAATATTTTGTATTTGCTTTTCTTACTACACGCATACGCATTTCATGAGATTATAACAATTCTGGACTTCTTCAATAGGATGCAATACATGGATAATGAAAAGTTGGCGCACAAGACAGGTATCCTTGACCCTACTAGGATTGCAAAGTCGCTATTCGACGTCCAGGCAAATCGAGAATCAAGCCAGTACAAACACATGAAAAAAAAAGATTTTGAAAGAGCAATTGCAAAACTTAAGAAGGATAGAAAGGCAGAAGTTGCAGCTTACATAGGACATGCGATGTTTAACTTTGTCAGAGACGGCCAGGACCTCGTAAAGGCTCCGTACCACTTCGAGTAAGTTCGACACATGGCATTGAAATAGCAATTATTGGTAATTGTTAACACGTGTGTTTGTATGTTTGCAGTAATCACTACATAATGATCTTCATCAAGCCAACGCAGGGAATGGCAACAGTCTTGGACTCGGCCAATTACCCACCAGATCGTTACAAAGATTTCCTTTCCATTTTGAAAAAGTACGTTTATTCAATAATTTTAATTTACGCACATTTAGAATGTGTTGACAAGTTTTATATGACATTTCTTGTATTACAGCGCTTGGCGGTTTTACGCGGAACAGCTTGGCGGTCAGAGACCTCCTAATACGAATGCATTGGACATTAAAACGTATTATGCTTGTCCGAAGCAGCCTGCTGGGAGTGTCTTATGCGGGTATTATGTATGCGAGCATCTTCGGACCGCCGCCGTATATAGAGTCAATCGTGAGGATGTAAGTTATCCTTAATGTCGATACCTTATTTTCTTACTTTTGTGTTTCATTTTCATTGTAACTAGCATAGTTTAATGCTTATATTCTCTGCTGTTCAATATTACCAGAAACATTATTTTCATATTTTGATTCCAACTTCAAAATTCAATTGCTCATAGTACAACTGCTCCAAAAATACCTACTAAATTCTTGTATACTCTCACTTTGATCTATACTTTGAGATTGTTCAAACCAACACATTCTAAACCTTGTTATGCGTTATATTGCAGCACAAGAAGAATCTGAACGAAGAATGGCCGGTTTGTAGAAGTATTCCTGATGGAGGAGCCGACAGGATTGCTTCTGAACTCTGTCAGTTCATTCGTCGCGAAATTTTGCACAAAACGGGGAAGTTCTTTGATAAGAGAGGTTCAACAGCTGATGTGCCAGAACTTTGCGACTATACCAATCTAAACAGTTTTTAGTGAAAACTTGTAAACTTTGAGATGAAATTGTATCTGTAACTTGTGTGTATGTATATTGTTTTAGTGAAATTGACTTCTGTGATGATAATATTGTTGTCTTTTGTTCTGTGATGATTGTTGTTTTTTGTTCTGTGATTATATTGAATTGACCTGGAAATTAGAAATAACAGCAGTAGTACTGCATGACTGTGAAAAACAATTATCACAGGCGGCTAGATACAAGTAAAGAAACATCTGTGATAACCTAATTTTCACAGGCGGTGTCTGTTATGGTAGAAACCGGCTGCGTTAAAGGGTCTTCACAGACGGCTGATATAGGTAAACTCCGTCTGTGATAACACCATTATCATAGGCGGGTTAGTTATGCTTCAATAACCGTCTGTAAAGACACATTATCATTGACGGTTAGTTATGCTTCAAAACCCGCCTGTGAAGACATATTATCATAGGCGGTTAGTTATGCTTCAAAATCCGCCTGTGAATACAAATTATCATAGACGGTTAGTAATGCTTCAATACCCGTCTGTGAAGACTTCTTATCATAGACGGTTAGTTATTCTTCAATAACTGTCTGTGATAAGACGTTTATCACAGACGGTTATATATGTTGCAGGACCCGTCTGTGATAAAATATTTTCACAGACGGCTAGCCTAAGTAAAGAACCGCCTATGATAATCGGTCTTCACAGGCGGCTATCCTTAGTGAAGAACCGCCTATGATAATTAGTCTTCACAGGCGGTTTCACTTCTCCGCCTGTGAAATTGCGGATTATCACAGACTCTTCGTTTCAGGCGGTTTTAAAAGCCGTCTATGATAATAGGTTTGGAGCCGCCTGTGATGAGGCTTATTGTAGTAGTGTCTTTTGTATCATCTTGATACTATTGGAATCAATAAAAAGCTCATTATCGAAAAAATAAGTGATATGCCTTGCGGCTTGTTGTAATATGGATTTTTCTAAACACGTAAAACATTGCATGTTAACTATAAAAGCTTAATCTTAGCCAACCGAAAGTTAGATTATACTTTGTATAACGAAATAAATTGAAGGACTAGAAAATGGAGAGAAAGTCAGGTTGGACTTGGAAAATATCACCAGGAGGACTAGTGGATGGATATACGTCTCTGTCAACTAATCACAAAGATTCCAAGATATTAAACGTTCTTATGGTGCTCATTATACTGAACCTAGCTTTCCTAACCTTTTCTAAGGCAGGGCCAGGACTTTGACAAATCGCAACCCTGCCTTGAAAAAAGACAGCGCACTAGCCAATGATGATAGTATAATAAACTAGTACTATATATAGTAGAGTGTGGTTCCTAGAGAGAGCGTGCTGACCAGCGGCTCTCCGGCAAGTCGTCGTCGGCCGTCGGCGGGTCGGGCGCCATGCGGAGGTAGAGCGTGTCGCGCCAGTTGGCGACGGGCGACTGGTACAGGTCGAAGTTGCAGTGATACTTTACCGCCCTCCCGGGCTCCCGCGAGTAGAGCCGCGCCTTGTCGCTGCCCTCCCCGCCGTCCGCGTCGTGGAACGCCCGCACCGCCGCGACGGCCGCGGCCATCGCCTCGGCGGGCACCCCGTGGCCCGTCACCTGGAAGAAGCCCCACTCAGCCCCCGCTCGGCGGACCGAGTCCACCACGGCCACACGGTCGTCGGCGCCGCCGAGGTCGATCACCGGGACGGCCGCGGGCGGTTCATGCAGTTGCTGGCCGGGGGCAGGGACGCCGAAGCCGACGCCGGCAGAGGCCTGGTTCGTCGTCGTCTCTTCTGGTCGGCCGGTGTCGCGGAAGATGCGCGGGACGTGCGTGATGCCGGACGTGACGAGGCCGCGGACGCCAGCGAGCGTCGCGTTCAGCGCGCGGAGCTCCGCGGCGCGGTCGTAGTAGGCCGTAGCTGGTGTGGTGGACATGGTGACGTCGTCGTGGCGCGGAGCTTGATGGATGAAGCTGAGCCGTGCAGGTGTGAGACCGAGAGTACTCGATCTAGCTTCTCCCGGTATATGCTTGCTTCTACTGCCTACCATATATATACCAATGAGCTGGTCTCCCTCGCCGCCTCGCGTTCATTTACTTTATTTTATTGGGAATGACTAGTATGCAATCTCATCTATGGTGCAAGCATGCAATCATCCACTCCCAACCATTGGATGTCCATCCTAAGGTGGGTACGTTTTTTCACTTAACCCCCTCTCCACCACATGAAGGGAGTTAAGTGAAAAAACGCAACTACCCTAGGATGGACATCCAATGGTTGGGAGTGGATGATTGCATGCTTGCACCATAGATGAGATTGCATACTAGTCATTCCCTATTTTATTTGTCCCTTTTATATTCTGGTTGTCAAAAGATCAGGAGACATCAGCCATGACGCATAATCGCCTTGTATTTGCCGCGTAGCTCATTTTAATTTGCTTACTGCTTAATTTAGTATTTAACAGCTAGTAATCTTGGCAAATGCTATACATGTCCTTGTTTTAGTGATATTCAGTTTGAGATTATCCGAGCATCTCTATTTAAAAAAATTGTAAAAGAGGAGGACAGGTGAGGCGTCAGGCATGAACTTGTGGTGTGGTGTGAAATCCTTTCTATTCTAATGACCACGAGCAGGAGAGACGAAATCTGTAATCGATTTCCTTGTCTTGGAGCAGCTGTACTGCAATTGGACGTTTGTCCTTCCGGTCTGTAGTGCGAATCTAGTTGCCAACAGAAAATGACGGCCTTGTCCTTCCAGTCGATCTGTAGTGCGAATCTAGTTGCCGGCTGAAAATGACGGCCTGCCTCGGGCCGTCACAAACGAGGAGGCCGTCGCAAATAAACTCTTATTTGCGACGGCTGCCGACGAAGCTGTCGCAAATAAGACTTATTTGTGACGGCTAATCCTAGGACCGTCGCAAATAAAATAGACGTCGCAAGAGGATATTATTTGAGACGGCTGCAAAAAGTACCATCGTAAATAATATTAATTGCGACGGCCTTAACTTACGGTCGTCGCAATTAATACAGTCGTCGCAAATAAGGGCTAATATCGGCCCCCGATAGCTCACTCTCACACACTGCCCCTAAACACCCGCCACCGCCGCGCCTGCCACCGCCCCGCCGTCGCCCTGCCGCCCCCGCCGTGCCTGCTGACGCCGCCGGCCGCCCCGGACGCGCCGTCCGACGCCGCCGGCCTCCTCCAGCGCAGCCGGCCTCCTCCGACGCCTCCCTCGACGTAGGTATGATGCAATGTTGTGAAGCGGTTGTGATGCAATGTTGTTAAATTTTCTTTCTTCTCCATTCCCACTAGCAATGTTGTGAAGCGGTTGTGATGGTAGTTATGATTAGGTGATGCAATATTGTAAATTGTGAGCCGTCATCAATAATTGTTATGTTTAGAGTGTTGTAATTATGTGCTTATATTAGGTGATGTGATGCTTATATTTATGTGATGCTTATGTTGAAACTGTGATTCTTAGAATTGTGATACTTACAATCGAATTCAAGCGTAGAATTGATTTGAATTGAATTTATATTGAGAATTGATTTGATACTTATGAATAGGATAGAATAGAATTGAATTGATGCTTATGTTTAAGTTTATAGTTATGTTTATTTTGAGAATTAAATTGCTTATGTTTAGGTCAATGCTTATGTCTATGTTTATAATACAATTGTTTATATTTAGGTTTATGTTTATTAATTGATAAATTATAGTTTATTAATTCTTATGTTTACGTTTAATTGAATTGCTTTGTTTTTTAGATTATGGTTATAATTTTTAATTTGATTGCTTGAGTGTTACTATATGTACAAAAAATGGGATTCGGGTTGGCTTGACCCGACACAACCCATTTAGGACCCCACAAGGTCTATTTAGTTGGAAGTTAAAGTATGCGTCTAAACCAGAGTTGTAAAATCACGCCTGGATGCCTAGGTGCCTGTCGGCTGCCTGGACGCCTAGGTGCCCACTATTAACGACAATTTCTTTCGCTTTAAACTGCAGAGCCAAACATGGGTGAAGACCGCAGTTGAATGTATACTGACTGGAAGAGCAGAACTGGTGGTCATTCAAATGAGTGGTACATTAAGTTAGATAAATTTTTGGATCGAGCATTTTCGTTGTCAACGGAAGATATGGTGTGGTGTCCATGTACAAAATGCCGGAACACCAAGTTTTTGAGAAGATTGGAGCTTTCGTTTCACTTATGTGGAAATGGTTTCACTCCACATTATAAAGTGTGGACCTTCCACGGCGAGACTAATCTCGAGTCATAGCAGAAGTGGATGAGGATGGTGATTTAACAGAGGTTGATAGGATGGATGAGATGCTAGAAGCTCTAGAAGCGGAGGATCCTCTTACAAATGAGGCAGAGGAGTTCTTCGAAGAGCTGAAGAAATCACAAGAGCCGTTGCATGAACACACGGTTGTGACCGTACTTGCTTTCTTAACCAGATTTATGACAATTAAGTCCAAGTACTTTTTTCCATCAACTGCTACAATGTTCTCATGAAATTGATCTACGATATCCTTCCACAACCTCACAAAGCGCCACCAGATATGTATCAATCAAAGATCGAGATATCTGGTCTCGGTATGAACTATGAGAAAATTGATGTGTGCCCAGACAACTACATGCTATTCTGGAAAGAGCACGCCAATGAGAAGATGTGCTTGAAATGTGGTAAACCAAGGTATGTCGAAGTTGTTAATGACGATGGCGATAATGTGATGACAGATGTCGCACATAAGCAGCTTCGTTACTTGCCTGTGACACCTCGGTTGAAGCGGTTGTTTCTTTCAAAAAGAACCGTAAAACACATGAGATGACACAAAGAAGATAAACGTGAGAACAAAGAATTCTTGAAGCATCCATCTGACGGTGATGCATGGAAGGTGCTAGACCGTTTCGATCCAGATTTTTCTCGTGATGCGAGGAATGTTCGCATCGGATTAGCGACAGACGGATTCTCACCATTCAGTATAAACGCCACGCCATACTCCTGTTAGCCCATCTTTGTCATTTCATACAACCTATCACCTGCTCTTTGTACGAAGAAGGAGTTCATGTTTCTCAGCCTCATTGTACCTAGACCTGATCATCCCGGGTCACGTCTCAATGTGATGTTGAAACTGCTGATCGAAGAATTGAAAGTCTTGTGGACAGGAGTCGAAGCGTACGATAATTACAAGAAGAAAAAAATTCAACCTTCGAGTTGCTTATGTGTGGTCTGTTCATGATTTGCCGGCATACGGCATGTTTTCCGGATGGAGCACTCACGATCATCTGACGTGTCCGATATGTGCTTCAAAGACGGATTCCTTTCGACTAACTCATGAAGGCAAACTATCTTACTTCGATTGTCACAGATGTTGGCTGCCCTTGAATCACATATTTAGGAAACAGAGGCATGTCTTTAGAAAGAACACTGTTGTCACTAAAGGACCACCGAAGCGTCTCAACGGGTCAGAAATTTCTGATATGTTGGACAAACTGGTGCCTGATGAAGGTCGTCCTGGATATTTTGTAGGTTATGGAGAGAAACACAATTAGACTCACATATGTGGACTTTGGGAGCTACCGTATGTGAAGTCGTTGATTCTAATGCACAACATTGATATCACGCATCAGGAGCGTAACATGAGCGAAAGTATCATAAGCACTTGCATGGATATGCCTGGCAAAACGAAAGACAATTACAAAGCTAGACTAGATTTGGCAGACATTTTTCACCGTCCAACTCTTGAAATCTCTGAAAGTGGTGGGAAGCCACATGCTTCTTTCTGTCTTCAATCTAAAGAAAAGAAAGAAGTTATGAAATGGATGAAAACTTTGAAATCCTCAGATGATTACACAGCTAGTCTGAAACGAGTCGTGAATGTGAACACGGGAAACCTCACTGGGTTGAAGAGTCATGATTATCACATTATAATGGAAACTCTCTTACCTGTTATGTTTCGGGGCTATCTAGATGATGCGGTGTGGAAGGTTTTAGCCGAGCTCAACTATTTCTATAGACATCTTTGTTCTAAAGAAATCAAGATAGGGATGATGGATAAGTTAGAGAAGGAGATACCCATATTTTTATGCAAGATGGAAAAAAATTTCCACGGGGTTTCTTCAATCCAATGCAACATCTGCTTATCCATCTTCTATTCAAAGCTAAAGTTGGTGGTCCTGTGCAATACATGTGGATGCATCACATTGAAAGAGCGCTACGATACCTGAAACCAATGGTTGGCAACAGGGCAAGGGTGGAAGGGTGCATCGCTGAAGCATATGATCTTAAGGAAGTAGGATATTCTTCAAGTGTCTACTTTGAAGAAGAAAACAATATCAATACTTCGGTGATGCAGTACAATGTGGACGAAGCACCCCCTTTAAGCAACCTTTCCATTTTTCAAACGAGAGGCACCACCGTTGTTAGCTACACGACCTACGTGCTATCCGAACATGACAAGATTGTCACTTTACTCTACATGTACGCAAATATAGAAGACACGCAGGAATACTTCGAGTAAGTGTTTGTCCTACATTTATGCTAATCGACATATTTTGCTACACATGTATTCTAAAAGATGTTTTTTCACGTTCAGCGAGTTCCACAGACAATGTTGGCCACATAGGTATCAACCTACGGCCAAACAAGTATAAGGGATATGAAAAAAGGAATAAATGGAGGGCCGAGTTTCCCTTCCTGGTTTCGAGATTATGTAATACTCTCTCGTCTTCTATATATTATAAGTTACTATTATTAAAGAAGTGTTATTTTAACTTACGATCATTTTTGACAGTGTCGGACTCACAATGTCCATGAAGATTTGTGGCAGCTATCTTATAGATTGGTGAATGTTAGAAACTATGGTCGATATGATGTAAATGGATTTCGATTCCGTACAACTCATTTTGAAGCTCTTTGTCCTCTCGCGACAACATCAAATTCCGGTGTTGTGACGAGAGCAATTGACACTCAAGGGAATTCAACCGATTATTATGGGATCATTAACAAAATCCTTGAATTCACTTTTACCAGAAATAAGACCCTTCGAGTTGTCTTCTTTGACTATGACTGGTTTGATCGCACTCATGAAACTCGAGAAAACCAATTTGGAATGGTGGAAGTGAAACATAAGGACCGACTACGAGGTTACGATACATTTGTTCTTGCACATCAAGTGGAACAAGTGTATTATCTACCTTACCCATGCACAAAGCTCAGTGCTTGGTGGGTGGTATATAAGGTGAATCCTCGTGAGCGGTTATATACTCCTGGGGATGATGGTTACCATGATAGCAAAGACGTTGAAGAAGTGTACCAAGAAGAACAGTTACCAGATACTTTTATCGTTGAGCTTGGTGCAGGACTCGATCAATTAAATGGAGATGTTGAAGATATTGAAGATGTAGAGCCAGATGTTATGCGAAAATGGAAATTAGAACAGGCCACGATGGAAGATCGTTGGGCTGGTTTAAGGAGTAGGGCACATGATAATGATGTTGATGAATTTTGAAAGTGATTACAAGTAATGTTTTCTTGAAGATAGTAACATGAATTTTGTATATCTTATTTGCATATTTACTGATTATCTACTAAAACAGGATGGCGTCAAAAAAGGGTAAGAAGGTGCCGCCGACGAGGAGGTTCTACCCCTCTAGACCTGAGGACGCTATCGCTGGTGCCTTGTTGACCGGGTGCAGACGCTCTCAGCTGCTGGGGCACGTTCTGAGCAGCTCTAGAGCTTTGTCACAGGTAAATTTCACTCGTCTTTTGAAAAAAAATTCAAATTCAATTTCCAATTAAACTTACTTATGAATCATTTGAATGTTGTAGTCCTCACCGATTGACTTAGAGGCTATGCCGCCAGTTGAGCTTGGCGAGCCTTCTGTTCCTGAGCCTTTTGACTCGGCTGGTGACGAGCCTTCTGGGTCACCTGACGTAGCACCCAAGCAGACGCGGAGGACGAGGATGACTCACTTTGTCAGTCCTCCTGCGGTCCCTTCATAGAGGATCGTGATTTGTCCGGTCGAAGACAGGTAATAAAAATTATAGTGTTCAATTCTGGTTTCTTAAGTAATGAATTAATAAATATCTTGCAGGATTTGGGATGATACGTCTTTCACCGGTGAGAGACACCAAAGACTGGTGAACGATGTCGTTGGGTCCTTAGTGCGTTTGCACTATCCCGGGGTCATCGACGGGGTGCCTGCTCTTTCGTGGGAGGACTACGCACGCGTCCATCACCAGGAGCACGACAACCTTCAGGAGGCCGTATGGACCGATTTTATGGTTAGTATGTTAAAAATAGTTTCTAAGTTTTAACTCTTAAACTCTTTTAATGAACATCTCTTCAATATATTATTTATCACATGCAAGGTATACTTTAGAGGACCCGAACGACCCTCGCCTGGTTGAGGATGCGAGGAGAGTGTTTCACTACAACGCTGCCAAGGCGCTTCGACAAGCTTTGTCGAACGCTCGTGTTCAAATTATTAATGAGCACTTCAAGGCGAACAAGCACCACGTGCTACACTTCCGGCAAGAGAGCGAGAGGCACCTGACAGAGGAGGAGTACGCGCAGGTACGTGGGGTGTAGTAAGTATTTTTTTTCTGATAATTTACTCAATGGTATTTTTAATGATCTACAACTATGTGCAGGGCCACGTGAGCTGGTCGCAGGGTCGGTACGATGCATTTCGGGCCCTTTCTCGGTACTGGGCTAGCGATGAGTTTAAGGCTAAGTCCTGGAAGACTCGAGAGTGTAGAGGGGTCGAGAGGAAGAGCAGGCACGACCAAGATAACCACTTGCGTTTAGCTAAACGCATGGTAAGTTTATGTAGCTTATGTTTATATATTCATAATATACTGTTCGTACTAACACGTATTGACAGAAGCGCGAGACGGGGGTGCCGCCGACCCCTGCTGAGATCTGGAAGAGAGGTCACGGGGACTCTTCTCAGCCTCAGGGGTGCAGTCAGGCTGCAGCCGAGCGATTGGTAAGTTTAGAAATCATTCATATTAAATATAACTATATAGATTGTTGAACTTACACAATTTTCTTGTTTTCCAGGATAAGTACGGGGAGGAGGCTAGGAAGATACACGGCGAAGATTTCGATTGGTAACGTGAACCAACCGATCCTCAAGACGCCTATGTAAGCGGAGGTGGAAAAGCACACGGAAGGTGAGTTCATAAGTCATTTTATCATTTTCAATTCAAAGTATTGAAGATATTTTAATTTCATATTACTGACTCTCTTTTTTGTAGGCTCGCCATATTCGATGGAGTTGTCGACTCGAGGGCGGTGAGACCTGCGAGAGGTAGCTCAATCCAGGCTTCGTCGGTGGGCACATCAGGTCGCCGTGTCTCGTAGAGAGACATCGAGATGCAGTCTCTCCGACAAACTGTAGAAGAGAACATCAGACAATAGTAGGGGGAAAGGAGGGAGGCAGGACAACAAAGGATCACGTTGCATACCACGATCTCTTCCCAGGCAGCCTGGATGGCGCAGATGCGGGAGACAATGAAGGTAACAAAATGAAAACTGAAGTTCTTATTAATTCAGCGTAAATGACTTACTAATAGGTAATATCTAATGTTTGCAATGACAAGTCATGGCTCGGGCGCAAGGTTTGGGGATCCAACTACCGCCACTTCCGGTCTTTCCAAGCGATCCTTCTTCTGCGGGTTAGGTAATTTTCTATGTCAACTTAACAATTCAAGTTTTACTTCAACTTTACCAAAATAAAGCAAGGAAATAGAGTGAGTGTGAGAGATAGTTAGATAAAGTGAGAGATAGAGTTAGAAGAGGGAGGAAGATAGAGAGAAAAGGATTGAGATAGAAGAAAGAGGGAGATAGTTAGATAGAAGAAAAGGATTGAGATAGAAGAAAGAGAGAGATAGAAGAAAGAGTGAGAGATAGTTAGATAGAGTGGAAGAGGAATGAAGAGAGAAAGGGAGATGTAGATGGAGATAGAGGGAGATGTAGAAGGAGATAGAGGGAAAATGATAGCAACTGAGAGATAGAGTGAGAGAAAGATAGATTGAGATAGAGAGAGAGGAAGAGGGGATCTAGATGGAGATAGGGCAAGAGGAAGGGAGGGAGACATATGTTGATGCATTTATATTCTAACTCTAAGTTTTATTAATTGTTGGGATCTGCGACGGCTGCTCAAACTCCGTCGCCGTCGTCACCGCCACATGGAATGAGGCGCGACGACGACTTCGACTTCGGAGGTGGCTTCAGAGGTCAGACGGGCGAGTGAGCCCTTATTTGCTTTGTTGATGGTGATGTGTGATGTATCTAGAATGTTGTTTGTGTGTGATATATTGTGTCCTGTTCTGTGATTCTAGCCATCGAGCCGAATAGCATTTCTTGTTTTTTTTTAAATCCTTATTTGTGACGGCTTTTTATACTGTAGCGTCGCAAATAAGGCTCCAGGCCGTCGCAAACTAGCCTCTGTTATTTTGTGATGACCTGGCCGTTGCAAATAGGGCCTTAATTGCGACGGCCAGGCTGTCGTAATGGCCGCATGGGTCCTGTTGAATGAACGCGTGGGAACCATCGACTGAACTTATTTGCGACGGCCAGACCGTCGCAAATAGGGCCTAAATTGCGACGGTCGGGCCGTCGCAAATAGACGAGTGGAGCCTACCCGCTCCTGACAATAACTTGCGACGGCTACTGCCGGCCATCGCAAATAGGGTTATTTGCGACGGTGGCTATCAAAAATAAGATTATTTGTGACGAATAACTTGCGACGACCAAAATTCGTCGCAAATAAGGAAAGCTGTCGCAAATAGCTTATTTACAACAGTTTTTTCCTTATTTGCGACGGCCCTGGCCGTCGCAAATCGTCGAGATTCCTATAGTGCAAACAGGGAAAGTGATATTCTTGTCCTAATCAGGCACAGTTAGTAGTATGTTCATGGACTACTCTGCGAGCTATGAGTGTGAGGTATGTTGAACGTCGCTGCCAGGATCACCTCCTATCTTCTCCCTCCTGCAGATTTTTCAATAGCGCACTCGACTTAAATTAATGTTTAGTCCTTGGCTGATGGAAGTACATACCCTAAATTTAGTTATAAAAATTTCTGGAGACTTTCAGATCATTCACATTAACTCTTTCTTGTTTTTTGAAATGCACTGAACTTAGACTTGTGCATCGTATGAATCATGCTCTTGCTCTTTAGTTACATTGCATTGACTCTTCTCCCTGTCAAGCAATCTGTAAATCAGCTGTCATGACTTGGTTGTTTACTGTCGGTACCATGCGTACCGGGTACTCCACGATACAACAAGAAGTGCAAGGGAGTTCCACTTGTCAAAGTTGAAGACCTCCGTAGGCCCCACGTGTCAAACGACACTGGACCCACCTCCTACATAGGGGAGCTCCAACATTGCCACGTGTGACACAAGATCGGAGCTCCACCCTTTACATAGGGTAGCTCCACATTCAACACATGTACAGTGATCTCGGACCTAACCCCTTGTAGGATGAAGCTTCGGTGCTTCCACGTGTATAGCAGCTTTGGACCTACCTTCTCGCAAGGAGAAGCTCCAGAGCTGCCATGTGTCAAGCCTCCGGACCTACGCCATCAACGGGAACACAGAGGGATCTCCAACGACATAAGTCTTCAAAGGATTCTTATTGCTATAATTACAAGGCCTGATTATGCTCCATTAATGCACTATTAATGGCGCACGATCAGGAGACCCTTAATGCTAGTAATGCCACCATTCAGGGGCGTTATCACGTTATTAGGGTGCTTAAACATACTTAATTGTGTATTAGGCAAGAATAACCACCGGGGCCACATGTCGGGCCAGACAACCCATGTAACAACCACCCCTTCATCTATAAAAGGGATGTGTTGCTCGATACAAAACATGCAAGATTATACGCACGCTAGCACTATTGAAATCCTCAATACAACAACACACACCCCGTTGAGTAGGGTATTACGCTCAGGCGGCCTGAACCACGTAAATCCTCTGTGTCATCATCTTGTTTAAGATCTCTGCGCGCCCAAACTGATACAAGAACCTCTGCGGGCTACATTTCAGTAGTAGTGGGGGAAGTGTCGTTTGTACGCTTCGACATTTGGCGCGCCAGGAAGGGGGCGCCTGAGATCACAAGATGGTGAACCCTACCGCAGGATCATCCAATGACAATAACGTTGTGCAACCTGTTGGAGGGAATCCTTCCAACCTACAACAACCAGTTGGTGCCTTTGTCCCAGCAGGCATCGCACCACCACCACCACCACCGTCTGCTCTGGCAAACAATGCTGAACAGCAGGATGGGGTACTTGTGTCGGTCACAGCATCGGCAAACAACAACCCCGAGAACGCGCTAATTGCTGCGCGAACTCTGTTGGAGCGCCCACCAGCGCCCAGAGCACCTCAGGATGCGATGGAGCAGTGGCGCGCTGATGTGCAACATCTGGTTACAGCCGCAACCGATGCCATCAGCAACCAAGGTCCTCCCCCTTCTGGGCAGGCACCAGCTCAACGTAGGACCTTGTCTAGAAGACTTGGTCCTCACGCATCACAGCACCAAAGGCGTGATGTATCTCAACAGGTGACTTCGCTGCCTTATGGGGCGCGTTGCACCCATACCATGTCGATACTTTCGACACTTGACCTGCGGTCGGAACTCGATCACCGCTACAAACAGCAAGACGGCCATGTCCACATTGAGTGTGCTCGCGAGAGGCGAGAAGCTCGGGACAACCCTGCTCCACTGGGAGTAGGAGGAGATTGTTCTGCCTTGGCCATGCACCAACGCATGGTCCGTTGGCCACAAAAGTTCTGGCCTCATCCGCTGGAGAAATTCGATGGGATTGTCAACCCCACCGAATTCCTTCAAATCTACTCCACTGCTATACTTGCAGCAGGATGCAATAAGGTCGTGATGGCCAACTACTTCCCGGTGGCTCTAACTGGGACCGCTAGGTCCTTGTTCATGAGTCTTCCACCCGACTCCATCAAAAGTTGGGCAGAACTATTCCAACAGTTCACTGCCAACTTTGGGAGTTCTTACACCTGGCCTGGCACTGAACTGAACTTGTTTTCTATGAAGCAAACAACAGAGGTATCGCTGCGATCTTTTATCCAGCAGTTTTCTCAGGTACGCAATACTATCCCTTCTATCTCGAACGCTTCTGTTATTGTCGCATTCAGACAGGGCGTCCGAGATAAGAAAATGCTGGAGAAGCTCGCGACTAAAGAAGTCACTAGCGTCACGGAGTTGTTCAGCCTGGCTAACAAGTGCGCCCGGGCCGGGAAATGCACTCAAAGCCAGCTTCGGAGGCTAACAAAAAGTCCTCCAAAGCTGAAGCCACTACCTCCGGAGGTGGTAAAAAGAAGAAGAAGTCCAACGGCAAGAAAAAGTCGTCGGTCGGTGCACCTACTGCTGTGGCTACTGCAGCTCCGGGTGGCCGGGGGACATGCCCCGAAAAATGACCTCGTCCTTCGTCAGAAGACGGCAGCAACTCTAAAATGTGGTGTCTGATCCATAAGACGAACAAGCATAGTCTGGGGGACTGCCGAGAGGTCTAAAACCTTGTCGAGCGCTATAACAAGCGCCGAGAGGAAGCTCCTTTCCGTCAATGGGAAGGAAAACAGAAAGTTGGCGAAGCTCCGACTGAGTTGAACTAGGCTTTCAGGATCCCAAGAAAGTCTTGAAGGCTGTCTGCAACACAGTAGACGATGATTCTGACATTTCTAACAACAAGTGTTGGAAGACCCTGGACACCATTTATGGTGGTTCCTGGGACATCACTTTTCGCCGAGTTCTCAAGACAATGCGGCGGGACATGGCCGCTGCAACTCCTACTACTAGGGCGGAACCTCATGGGAAATGGATGGACTTTCCCATCACCTTCGATGCTATGGACTGTCCCAAAACATGATCGGAGCTGGCCAGTTACCACTGATGGTATCTCCTACAATCAACAATGTTCAGCTCTACCATGTTTTGGTGGACGGAGGTGCGGGGTTGAACCTCCTGAGCTATGAAGCCATTGTCAAGCTCCAGCTCTGACCTTCGGACCTTCATCCCTCACGCCCTTTCTCTGGGGTAGGTCCGGGGGCCATTAGACCTCTCAGATCCATCACACTCCTGGTGACCTTCAGAACTCGGGAGAAATACAGGACCGAAAAGCTGGTCATTGACGTCGCACAGATCAGCTTACCCTTCAACGCCATCTTGGGCAGGCCTGCCTTGTACATGTTCATGGATGCTGCTCATTATGGCTACCTGGTGTTGAGATGCCAACACCCTCTGGCGTTATCCGCATCTGCGGAGACCGCACTGCAGGAATCACTACACTGGAGGAACTCCATGCGCTTGCATTTGCGCAGGAGGAAGCATCCGGTAAAGAACTCATTGCCAAACCCTCGAGGTCTTGTCATCGAGGCTCAACCTCTGCACCACATGTGCAAACAAGCGGCGACACTGATGTTCCCATCAAAGTCGTCCAAATCGGTTCTAATGCTGCTCAGACCACTCGTATATCGGGAGGTCTGAACAACAAATAGGAACTCGCGCTCATCACTTTCTTCCGGGCGAATGTTAACATGTTTGCCTAGCAACCGTCACAAATGCCTGGGATCCCTAGGGAGGTGATTGAGCACAATATGAAGATTTTTCCCGATGCACGACCTGTACACCAGAAGCCCCGGAAACAATCCATCGAGCGGCAAAACTTCATCCGACAGGAGATCAAAAAGTTGCTCAAAGCTGGTTTCATCCGGGAAGTTTTTCATCCCAAATGGATGGAAAACCCAGTCATTGTACCCAAGGCAAACGGGAAGCTTCGGATGTGTATCGACTACACCACCTAGGATAGATCCATTTACACTAACTAGGATAGATCAGATAGTGGACTCCACCTCCGAGTGCGAGCTATTGTGTTTCTTAGATGCATATTCTGGATATCATCAGATCCAAATGTCTAAGGAAGATGAAGAGCATACTACCTCCATAATAGTAGATGGATTATATTGTTATACTGCCATGCCCTTTGGTCTCAAAAATGTTGCTTCAACCTTTGTGCGAGCTATGTACAAAACATTTGGAGAGCTAATTAGAGACTTGGTGGAGGTGTACGTTGATGATATTGTTGTGAAGATTAAGAACAAGGAGTCACTCCTTGACAAATTGCAAGCCGTCTCGACAAGCTGCGCATCACGCGCACCAAGCTAAACCCGGACAAGTGTGTCTTCGGGTTAGCTCCGGGAAACTCCTTGGTTTCTTGGTGACTCACCGAAGAATTGAAGCAAACTCAGCGAAGATCAAGGCTATAGAAGACATGCGGCCTCCAGCCCGCATCAAGGACGTCCAGAAGCTAAATGGATGTCTAGCCGCGCTCAACCGGTTTATTTCAAGACTAGTAGAGTGAGCGCTACCCTTCTTCAAGCTATTGAGAAAGACCGGTCATTCCATGGGACCGAAGAAGCATAAAAGGCATTTCAAGAGCTGAAGCAGCTCCTCACCACCCTACGAATTCTGGTACCTCCGAATCCTGGTGAGCCTCTACTGCTTTACATTTCTGCAACTACAGAAGTTGTCAGCATGGTCCTGGCCGCGGAAAGATCAGAGGCACATCCAGATCAGGAGCCCAAACCCCTCCGGGAGGGTCTGGAGCTACCTGAAGGAGAGTCTGGGTCCCAACCCCCAGACACGGATCTTCAAGACAGAGTGCTAGAAGATCGACCTCTCTCTTCTGAGGGAGTTTTAACGGCTGTCCATGAAGATCTGGACCCACCAAGGAGGGTCCGGGTTGAACACGAAGATGTTCCGAACCCCTCTAAGAGGGTCCGGGAAACTCAACAAGAAGGTTCGGACCCCTCTGGGAGGGTCTGGGTCGATGAAGAGGAAGCTTTGGGCCCTTCTGAGAGGGTCCGGACCGTCCATCATCCAGTGTACTTCATAAGTGAAGTACTCCACGATGCCAAGACCAGATACATTGAGGTGCATAAGCTGCTTTACGTGGTCCTTATTGCCTCAAGGAAGCTTTGTCACTATTTCCAAGCCCACAAGATATCGGTGGTAACTTCTTATCCACTGCGTGCTATATTGCATAACCCTAATTCAACTGGGAACATTGCAAAGTGGGCAGCGGAGTTGGCTGAGTTCGATCTTGAATTCGTGCCACGAAAAGCAATCAAGAGTCAGGCTTTGGCTGACTTCATGGCAGAATGGACTCCCTCTCCATCAAATCCTGGGGGCCCCAGTGAGCAGAAGTCGGAACCCAAGGTCCCAGTCTTCACCAAACCTCACTGGACTCTGTACTTCGACGACTCCGTGCAGAAGCAGGGGGCCAGAGCTGGAATTCTTCTCCTCGCTCCGACTGGGGACAAGGTCAAATACATGGTTCACCTTGACTTCAAGGCAACCAACAACATGGCGGAGTATTAAGTTCTCATCTACGGGCTCAAGGTGGCACTATCCTATGGTGTCAAACAACTGTTGGTGAAGGGTGATTCGCAACTCATCATAAAACAAGTCAAAGG
Source organism: Tuctoria greenei (assembly GCA_036927565.1). Lineage (NCBI taxonomy): Eukaryota > Viridiplantae > Streptophyta > Magnoliopsida > Poales > Poaceae > Tuctoria > Tuctoria greenei. The sequence continues at coordinate 76,966,823 of JAYESD010000012.1, forward strand.
TGAATGCTGCTGCAACAACCCCCAGCTAGCCGCCTATCTCCTTGAAGTCCACAGGCTTCAGAAAGATTTTGAGGTCATGGATCTCCATCATGTTTAGTGTCTTCATAATGCTGAAGCCGACGAACTCTCGACAAAGGCTTCAACCGGAGTTTCGACTCCCGATGGAATCTTCGTCCGGAGGTTGTCAAGACCAATAGCTCAGTTTGCCGAACTGAGCGAAGGGGGTGAGACCAGCACCTCGAAGCTGGCGGTCCCGGTGGCCCTGTTACCATGGCGTCCACCAAGGGTCGTAGGTGCCGTCAGAAGCTCCGAGCAACCCAGTACGCAAGACTCAGAAGCTCAAGTTAGCTCCAATGCATGGATCTCAGAGATCTGGAGCTACTTGCAAGACGTCATCCTTCCTGAAGATGGTGTATCCGCTGACTGGATTGTCAGATTGGCTAAAAGATACACGCTGGTAGAAGGGGATATCTACTAGCGCGGTGCCAATAATGTCCTAATGCGATGCATTGCAAGGGAAGAAGGTCGCGAGCTCCTCGCGGAGATACATGGAGGCGAGTGTGGGAACCATGCGTCTTCTCGCACGTTGGTCGGTAAAGCCTTTTGGCATGGTTTCTACTGGCCTTCAGCATTCCAGGACACGGTGGAGTTGGTGAAAAAATGTGAAGTGTGCCAGTTCCACACAAAAAAAATTCACACACTGGCTTAATCACTGCAAATGATACCACCTACATTTCGATTTGCTGTGTGGGGTATGGACATCTTGGGACCATTCCCAAAAGCCGTCGGAGGTTACAGATTCCTGTACATCACCATCGATAAGTTCACCAAGTGCCTGGAAGCTACTCCAGTTGTGACAATCAACAAGCAATCAACAATCAACTTCTTGAAGACCATAATATGCAGATTTTGAGTTCCGAATAAAGTCATAACTAATAATGGAACCCAATTTACAAGTGCTGCATTCCAAAAATATTGTGATGACCTCGACATTCAAGTCAGCTACGCGTCAGTAGCCCACCCAGCAAGCAATGGCCAAGCCGAGAGAGCAAATGCAGAAATCCTAAAAGGACTCAAGACGCGTACATATGAATGCTTAAAAAAGCACGGAGCTAACTGGATTGAAGAGCTTTCATCTACACCGTGGACGAATAGGACAACACCTAACCGGTCAACTGGGGAGACACCCTTCTTCCTGGTGTACGGAGCTAAAGCAGTCCTTCCTCCGGAGATCACCATGGGGTCGATCCGTGTCCGGACCTTCGACGAAGCCACGCAGGACCGGCTCCGGCGTGAAGACCTTGACCTCGTTGACGAGGGAAGATGCCAATCAGCTGTTCGGAATGCACGCTATCATCAAAGGCATGTGCGCAACCGACAGCTCGAAGAAAGCGATCTGGTGCTGTAGAAAATACTAACTCGCGAAGGGATGAACAAACTTTCCCCCCAGCTGGGAAGGTCCCTTCCGAGTGATCAAAGTATCCCGTCCCGGATGCGTTCACTTGGCAACTAAGGATGGGACTCTGCTTCCCAATCCTTGGAACATCGAGCACCTCCATAAGCTTTATGCTTAGAATCATGGAGGTGAGTCTATAATTACACACAATGTATGTTATAGAGTCAATATACAGAGACGGTGTAACACCCTCAATTTTCGCATCATGCATTGCATATATATTCATGCATTAAACATTAATAGAGGGAAAGAAATAAAAATATAAAACATGTATTAGAGAATAAATATAATAATAATAATAATAATATATAAAAAGAAATATATATAAATAAATTATATATAATAATAAATACATATACATAAAAAATAAATAAAATGAATAAGACAAATAAAATAAATAAATAAATAAAATATAAATAATAATATAATAATATATAAAAAAGAGAAAGAAAAAAAAAAGAAAAAAATAAATCAACCGCCGGCCAGGCCAAACGGCCCAGCCGACCACGCAACAGCTCCCGCTCGCCCTAGCCCCGCATCCCCGCGTGCCCTAGCGCCGCCAGCCTGGCCTCCCACGCCCCGATCCCGCCCCGACCGAGCCGCACCGACGCCCCGCCAGCCCCGCGCCCCGCACCGCAACTCCCGCCCGAGCGCCCCGACCCCGCCCGATTCCCGCGCGTTCTGTGCGCTCCCGCGCGAGCCGCTGCTGCGCCCGGGCCCCACCCCGCACGCCCGCCCGACGCGAGCCAGCGCGCCCGCCACCTGGCCCCACCCCGCCTGCCCCCGAGCCTCGCCCGACACGCCGCCCCCTGGGCCCCGCACCGCCGCCTGCCTTGGCCTACGCGCCGATTCCACGCGCTCCCGCGCGATACCCGCCGCCCTCCCGCGCGCGCTCCTGCGCGCCTGCCGGCCCCGCAACCACACCCCGCCGCCTGCCCCGAACCGCACCACCCCGCGCCTGGCACGAGCCGCGCGCGACGCCCGGCCGCACGCGCTCGCTCGCTCGACCCTGGCCACGGTACCGAGTCGGTACTGATTTCTACCGATCTCGCCGCCTATATAAACGCCTCCAGACTCCGTAGGTTTTTCCCTCGACTCCAGAAGCCCCAGCCACTTGTAGAAGAAAAAGGCACCAGGAGCTGCGCCGCCAGGGAAGAAAAGAGGGGGAAAAAAAGAGGAGGAAGAGGAAGAAAAAGAGGAGGGTGCTGTCATCCGCCGGAGATCATCGTCGCCGTCGTCGTGCCGCCGGAGGACCCTTGCGCCATCCACTTCGTCTACGCGTTGCCTTCGTTCCGCGATCGTCAAGCCGTCACATCTACGGTAGGATTCGTTCCCGATGCGAATTTTAGCAACGCTTTGGATCTAATAGACATAAATTGATTTTAGTTGCATTGTCTTTTTTATTTTCAGCAGCAATAATTCTCGCTAAAACCCCCATAACCTCGTATGAACACATATGAACTACTCGCATTTAATTAATAAACAACCATAGTTAATTAATTATGGTACTTTGCATGCATGCATGTCATCGCATGTTGATTCATACGTGTGCATCATATTGATTGGTATGTATATTCTTGTATGTGTGATCACGAGTAGAGGGAAGTGCTCAAGAGATCGTGTACGAGGATTTTCAGAAGACTTCGAAGCGCTTGAGCAACCCTATCCGCCGGAGCAAGGCAAGTGTCCTTGAAGCATATTGATCCTGTTTTTAAAATAAATGTTTTGTTTGCAAAACTGCATGCTGCGTCAATTTGATGGGAATCCTATGGTAGGAAGTTTACTAGACTTGTTAAACCACCCTTGTCACCTGGAATTTATGGTAGAGAGTCGGGAAAGATTTTTACCTTTTTGCTTCGCTTAATCAACTGGGATGGAAATAACTATACCACTCAATTTAATTATGCATGGATGAGATTATAGTTAACATGAACTGGTTAAATATGGTATGGTAATGGATGATCTAAGCAAGCCTGATATGTGGATGGGTTGGATGTTATGGTGGTTTGCTTGCTTTAGATCTAAGGACCGGTTCATGCGAGAATAAGCCAGGACTACAGTGCCACCACGAGGCCAAGTATGGGTGCGGCGTAGCTGATTAATTAGGACCTTCCTAGTGCTATTTGGACCATTGTGGATGCTCGGGGAAGGGGTAGTCGGATTGGGTTTGTTGATGATTGGTGGGACTACCCTGGGATCCGAATGGCTCAAGAGGGGGCCCTTGGTTGAAGATGTGCTCAGTTGGAGGTATCGCCACCGGTGAAACCTCAGTGGCGTCTGAATAGACTAGTAATCCCTTTGTAAAGGCTCTTTTGTGATCTCTTGGCCACACACCCACGGAAGTGTGTAATGTGACCGACGGGTCATGGGCATAAGGGAGGTTCTTAGTCGCCGAAAGGTGATGAAATCACGAACACGTGGGTAAAGAGGTACAAACTCTGCAGAGTTAAATAAAACTATCATGATAGCCGTGCTCCTGGTTATGAGCACCTGGACAACTTCCATGATTAGAGGGAAATTGGAATTTGGGATGGTTATGGTTTGGTAACGGTTATGGATGGTTATGGATTAATTTCTGGTATTGAATATGGTTATTGGCAATGGTGAAATCTGGACTTATTGATGATGGTAATGAATTCAGTTTGGTATTATGGTATTACTCGTGATTATGATGGGATTACTTCACATACATGTAATATATTGCTTTTTCAAATGTTTTACTGTACTTTTCAGCACTTTGCCATTATTGTTGTCGTCATTTGAATCAGCCACATGTCATACTTTTCACACTTGCGGAGTACAACATGTACTCACTCTTGCAATCCCCCCAACAGTTGCAGGTCATAATTGTGAGTTTAATGGCGATAATACGGAGTTCTAGGCCGTGTCTACCGTCAGCTTTGCCTGTGGTGTTGCATGGAGCTGCGCTATTCCCTTTTGCTTAGTTTGCTTAGTTGCTTAATTAGTTTATTTCCGCTGCATTAGTTGAACTTGTCATTAATATTCATTAGGGCTTGTATTCGAGGATAATATGGTTTGTGTAATAAAATTTGATAATTAATCTTGTTCTGTGGTAATTTTCTGTATACTATTTTGTGATTGCACTCGTGTATGTGTGTTGAACATCTTGGGCACACATATGCGTTAGCTTGGTTCATTTTTCGGAACCGGGCGTCACAGACGGGTAGGTCCTCAGAGAGAACATCCGGACCCCTCCGGGAGGGTCTGTGAAGTTCAAGCAACACTTGACATAGTCACAGTACTAAAAGTGTAGCTACCTGCCCTGGGCTAGTACGAGATGTTTAACACACTTAGCCTGGTCATGCACCCTAAGTGTGTCCTTGTCTCCCATGTAATCCAGATCTATAATGAAATACATTATTGTGTGAAAACAGACTCCACGTGCATTTATTTTCATACAAGGCTCAATCTTTTGAATTATTATTTTTATCCTTCTTCTCTATAATGAAGTTGTGCAATTCTTTTTAAGTTTTAGTCCAAGTTATTTATATGTGTTACAAGTTATATTGTTTGTCTCTTTGGATCTTAACATTGTTGCATAGTCTACTTGCCTGAATGACAAGCCAACAGAGGTCTAGAGTGTGCTACCGACTTAGCCTGGTCCTGCACCCTAAGTACGCCACTCTACCTACATCTCGGCAGGCCTGAGTAGGGTGAGTACTAAAAAAGCATGCGAATCTGGAGAGATTACATCAATGTGCTTATTATCATATATAATTTATTCGGATCTAAAATTCCAATAAGAAAAATAAGTCACAAACAATTTATAGACAAGAGGACGAGTTTTACTCTTTTTATTGTCTTTAATGTACAGGAAAAACACAGCGATGGTGGATGATGCCAGAGCTATCAAGCTCCGACAACCTCCAAGGGGGACCGCTGTCGACGTTCTACGCATTGATAGTGGGTGCTGGCGGACCTATCAAGGTCCGATAACCCCAAGGGGCCCATCGTCGACGTTACAAAAGCTCCCTGGAGAACTCAGAAATAAACTTCGGACCTAAATGCTATAAGTTTGAAGTGTCCAAGTCATCAACACATCGTCAAATCCTTTTGGTACATGTTCGCAATCAAATTGTGTACATCTACCAGGGGGCAAACAAGATAAAGGACAGTGTATTGAAGACAAGGACAACAAAATGGAATTCATTGTAGAAATAGTGGATTTCATTCATTCAAAGTACTGGATTACAAAATCAGGGTTACAACAAAGGACAATAGGAAAAGGTCCTAGCTACTGGAGGATCTAATTCCTGCGGAAAAACGAAGCAACCTTCTTAGCAGCCTCTTGGACACTAGCTTTGGCGGCATCCTCCTCCTCGGCAATGAATCCTTCAAAGACCGGATCGAGAGAGAATTGAGGATCTCGACTTTTGTAACACGCCAAGACATACTCGGCGACATCTTTGGCCAGAGATTTCCCCTCTGTCTCCAGCTGATCTGCGATGACATCACCCATTGCGTCGAGTTTGTTGTCAGCAGAACCAAGCGCCACCAGAGTGTGGTCCAGCTCCTGCGCTGGGTCCTAGGACCAAACTGGACTGAAGCCAAGAGGCACAAGGGCTCTGTCCTCATGTCCTAGGAAATCCCATACCATCATGGATTCGGTTGCCCTCGAGCTCCGCAGCTCCTCCAGTGACCTCCGGGCGGCCGCTAGCTCCGAACTCTCCCGAGCGAGGCGCTCAACTGCTTTGGCATGTTGCTGCATATTCTCAGCTACATGCTTTTCACAGTCGGCTAGCTCTGTCTCCTGAAGGTGGATGCGGTTCTGCCGTTTTGCTAGGTCCTTCTCCCTGCCCCTTACTTTCCCTCGTCTGGTGGCAACATCAGCTTCTCTTTTCGAGAGCTCCTGCCCCAGTTTCCAGTACTTTTCCTCCTCCTCCTTACTCCACAGGTGAAACTTCTTAGAGCGATTTGCCATATTATGCTCAGCCAAAGTCAGCTTCTCACCGAGCTCTTCTTCCCTTTTCAAAACATCCTCCTGCTGTTCTAGGAGCTTATCTTCTCTTGCATCAAGGTATGCTCGATGCTTCAGGAGGACCTCGTTTAATTCATTGAGGTTTTCGTGATGCTCATCGGCATCATCACTCCTTTCCTTGGCATGCTCAAGGATCTCCCGAGAATTAGCGTCGAGCGCCCTGATGGCAGCTTCCTTCCACTCCAGCAGTTTGCCCCAGTATTCTATCCGGGTCGTTTCCCTCTTCACCCACTCCTTCTGATCAGCAAGCCTTGTCTATGCAACCTTGGTCTCGAAGTAGAGCCTGTTGCGCCAACGCCTCAATGTGCGACACTCCTCTTCAAGGGACTTAATTTTGTGATCGAAGGCGAGTTGAACTTGTCGGAGGCTTGATCAGGCATTGTCTATGGACAATGCTAAGGGAATAGGCTCCGTACCCGCCAAGGTTACATCCGCTGGCTCCAAGGGGTCTTCAAGAACAAAAATAGGGTCCCATGCCACAAGCATGGTTCTGTGAGTTTCTACGGCAATGGGGCCGCCCTCCAAGAGCTCTTCGGCGGCAGCAGAGGAAGAACCCACTGGGGGAACTTCTACCTTCGGACAGACGCCAAAGGTCCTGACGCGGGAACTTTAATTGCCGGCTCTGCGGGTGAAGAGCTTGCCTCCGCCTCTTCATCGTGTTCTGCCTCGGGCATGGGCACCTCCAGAGCAGTTAATTCTGGGGTGGTTGTTGGAGCTTCACCCGAAGCCATTTCCATCGCTGGCTCAGGCTTCGGTACATCAATGACCTCCGGCTCAACTGTCGGAGCTTCAACAACTTCCGGCGGAAGGGCCGGAACTTCATGTACCACCGACTCGGTTGTCGGGGCATCAACGACTTCCGACTCAATGGCCGGAGCTTCTGGCACCACCGGTTCATCTATCGGCTCAGCAACAACTTCTGGCACAGCGACCGGAGCCTCAATTACCTCCGGCCCCATTGCCGGAGCTTCCACCATCTCCGTGTCCTGTGTCAGAGCTTCAGTCGCTGGTGATGCCGCTACTGGAGCATCTTCATGCATGTCTCCCCCCGTGGTCTGGCGCTACCACAGGAGTCTCCGGCGATGACTCTGAATCTAGATTCACGACAGCTGGTGCCGGAGCTGTCGTGACCTCAACCACCACTTGAGGAGGCACGGGCGTTGAAGCTGGAGTTTCCGTCCGCACCATTTCGGCCGTTGCAACAGAGGCCGGAGCTTTAGACCCCGTCTTTGATGCCCTGCAGTCAAAAAATTGAAAGATTCAAAACATGATAAAAATAAGAGTGGCAAATCAAGGTGAAAAGGCAAAGCTTACCTTGGGAAGCTACCGCTCCAATCGGTGCGGAACTTTTTTGCCGGAGGATCAAAGTTGGAACTTGCTGTGGTTGGCACGGAGGGAGCTCCAGAATGTCGCCCGGAGCCTGCCATCGTCGTTGGTGTTGCCCCAGCCGAGTTCTTCCTTTGTTGGGAAGGACTAACAGACCTGGAGGCCGTAGCTAGAGCCGGAACCGGAGTCAACTGTAAAGAACTGGTGCCTCTCGAGGAAGCTTGCACTAGAGGAGGTGTCGCCACAGAAGGTCTCCCTCGCTGGGGAGAAGGGACAAGTTGTAGATGGAGCAGACCTCACGGAGCTCCCATCAGCATGCTTGTAACACCCTCATTTTAATGCATCATGCCCTACATACACTCATATAAATGTTTAACATTGATCCACATAAAGAGGAACGAGTTTAAAATTGATTTGGAACAAAAGCGCACTTAAAATGCAGGAAAGTGCGGACTAGTCCGATTTTGCTGAGGACTAGTCCGATTTCTCTCTGACTAAAAACGGACTTGTCCGTTTTTGCTGCGGACTAGTCCGATTTTGGCTCTGGAAACTTTTGGACTTGTCCGATTTTGTGCGGGCTAGTCCAATATTCCAAGAATCCTTGAAAAATTGCTAAGTCCTTGGACTTTTCCGGGCTAGTCCGGTGCTCTAGCGGACTTGTCTGATTTCCTCTCTTTTTAAAGTCGGACTTGTCCGATTGTTTTTGCCAGACTTGTCTGACTTTCTCTCTGGATGACTTCGGACTAGTCTAGTCCTTTCTGGACTTGTCCAATATTTCGCGACTCTGAGTTGATCTTTTGTTTTACGACTTGTTTCTTGGGTTTCATGTTAAGTGGCCTAGGGACGTCGTGCCTAACTCTTTTAGAGCCCATGAGGGACTCTAAACCGGCCTCTACTCATCCCAAACTCGAAATCCATCTAACCCTAGCCTCCACCTCTATATAAACAACCCCACCCCTTGGTTTCACATCTACTTGCCACTTTTCCACCTCACCCAAATCCTAGTTCGTGGAGAGCCACTACCATGGACGGAGAAGATCCCAAGCAAGAAGAAGAGGAGGAGGAAACAAAAGAGGATCAAGATCTCCACCAAGTTTCGTTCTTCGTCACCAATTCATCTCCAAGTTCATCACCAACCCTAGATCACCAAGATCCGAGTGCTACCTCCAAGTTTCTTGATTCATTGGAGTCCTAAACACCTGGTATACCTTCTATTCTCTTTTCCTTACGTGAATTCAACATCTAATCTCCAAATTTACGTCGACCTAGAAAACCCTAATCTGCTGATCTCGTCAAGTGCGGACTTGTCCGGTCCCTAGCGGACTAGTCCGATTTCCCTGGATAAATTGTGTTGAATTAATTCCAAAAACAGACCTAATCAACTCCAAACCTGTATAAACTCGTTAAAAGCTATTAGAACTAGTTATTGATCATTAAAAGCAATCTATTAACAAGTTCTACCTTGCATTTGCATCAATCATGCATGTCATGACATATTGAGTAATATTTGTGCACTCTTTGATTGTATTTCTTGTCTTGTATGTTTATTGTGTGGATTAGACGGATTTGCGCTAGAAAGTGCCGCGGAGGATCTACAGCACCAAGAGTTTGAAGCCTTTGACCCTAATCAACAGCAAGAGCAAGACAAGTGTCCTTGAAGCATATCGATCCTGTTTTAAAGTAAATGTTTTGTTTGCAAAACTACATGCTTGTGTCAATTTGATGGGAATCCTATGATAGGAAGTTTACTAGCATTGTTTAACCACCCTTGTTACCTGGAATTATGGTAGAGAGTCGGGATGGGCTTTTTACCTTTTTGCTTTGCTTAATTAATTGGGATTGGAAAACAATACTACACATTTAATTATGCATTAATGATATTTTGGTTAACATGAACTGGTCAATATGAGATGGTAATGGGTGATCTAAGCAAGCCCGGTATGTGGATGGGTTGGATGTCATGGTGGTTTGCTTGCTTTAGATCTAAGGACCGGTTCATGCGAGAATAAGCTAGGACTACAGTGCCGCCACGAGGCCAAGTATGGGTGCGGCGTAGCTGATTAATTAGGGCTTTGCCAGTGCTATTTGGACCATTATGGATGCTCGGGGAAGGGGTAGTCGGATTGGGTTTGTTGATGATTGGTGGGACTACCCTGGGATCCGAATGGCTCAAGAGGGGGCCCTTGGTTGAACATGTGCTCTGTAGGAGACATCGCCACCGGTGAAACCTCAGTGGGGTCTAAATAGGCTAGTAATCCCTTTGTAAAGGCTATTTTGTGATCTCTTGGCCATACACCAAAGGAAGTGTAATTGGCATAAGAGAGGTTTCTTTAGTCGTCGGCGGGTGATGAAATCACAAACACGTGGGTAAAGTGGTACAAACTCTGCAGAGTTAAATAAAACTATCATGATAGTCGTGCTCCCGGTTATGAGCACCTGGACAACTTCCATGATTAGAGGGTACTCGGTATTGGGATGGTATTTGGGATGGTTATGGTTGGTATTATGGTTATGGATTAATTTCTGGTATTGAATATGGTTATTGGTAAATGGTGAAATCTGGAGTTATTGACGAGGACGGTGAACTAAGGATTGGTATTGTGATATTACTTATGATTATGATGGGTTTACTTCACATACATATAATATATTGCTTTTCAAAAGTTTTTATGTACTTTTCAGGACTTTGCCATTATTATTGTCGTCATTTGAATCAGCCACATGTTATACTTTCCACACTTGCTGAGTACGACATGTACTCACTCTTGCAATCCCCCCCAACAGTTGCAGGTCATGATTGGGAGTTTAATGGTGATAATGCGGAGTTCTAGGCCGTGTCTACCGTCAGCTTTGCCTGTGGTGTTATTGGAGTTGCGCTATCCCTTATGCTTAGTTTTCTTAGTTGCTTATTTAGTTTATTTCCGCTGCATTAGTTGAACTTGTCATAAATATACATCGGAGCTTGTATTCGAGGATAATATGGTTTGTGTAATAAAATTTGGTTAATTAATTTTGTTCTGTGGTAATTTTCTGTATATCCTTTTGTGATTGCATTCGTGTATGTGTGATGAATATCCTGGGCACACATATGCGTTAGCTTGGTTCATTTTTCGGAACCGAGCATCACAGATTGGTATCAGAGCCACAGGTTGACCATAGGACACAACCTAGATAGAATGGACACTTTAGAGCACATAGGGGCACTCAGGAATCGATGTGTTTTTGCTTGGTGTGCTGTTGATATATATATTGTTTGCTTGTGTGCTTAATAGAGGATTTTTGGGATGCTTTAGCATTGCCATGTCCACCAAGGATAGTGTAGCTAGCTGTTTAGTTTCATATCCCTTGATGCATATAGTTGGGGACGTTTTCTAATTCTTACCTATTGCTTTTCTTCAGATGGTGAGGACTCGCAACCAGAGGGATGGCAATGACGAGGAGGAAAACAATGGAGTGCCTCAGAATGACATTGGACAAGGATCTACTCAGGGAGCTATCAACATTGAGCAGCTATTGGCTATGCAAAACCAGCTCATGCAGATCATGATACAGACTATGGGACAGCTGCAGGCTGGCAACATCAACAATCTGCCCCACATGCCTCCACTGCCACCCCCGCCTCCTCATAACCGATTGGGAGAGTTTATGAGGACTAGGCCACCGACCTTTGCTCAAGCTGCCGACCCTATGGATGCGGAAGATTGGCTCAAGTACGTGGAGAAGAAACTTGCTATTGTCCAATGCAATGACCGAGAGAAGGTGCTATTTGCTTCTCATCAACTCGTTGGACCAGCTGCGGATTAGTGGGATTCTTTATGCAATGCTCATGAGAACCAAGAGAGAATTACCTGGGCGGAATTCAAGAAGAGTTTCCGTTCCCGTTATATGCCGGAAGGTGTTATGATTTTGAAGAGGCAAGAATTTGAGAATTTGGCAAGGAAGATCAAGCGTGAGTGAATATCTCAACAAGTTCACTCAACTCTCAAGATATGCGCCTGAGGATGTTATTCGGGACAACCGGAAACAATACTTGTTCATGAGGGGCTTGAACAATGAAATCCAAGTGCAACTACTCAATTGTGACTATGCAAATTTTCAGAAGCTTGTGGACAAAGCAATCGTGGTTGAGAACAAGATCCGTGAGATGGAGCAAGACAATAAGAGGAAGGCGCCATATCAAGGACAGCAACAAGGAAGTTATGTGTGCCCTCGCTTTGCGCCACCCAATGCGCCTTATTACAGCTCTTCTATTCCTGCTCAACGCCCTGGATTTGCACTGCGCCCAACTCAGTTTGTGCAGCAGCGCCCTTTCATGCAAGCACCTAGGCCTCCAATGCCTTATGCGCCTCGTGCTAATTTTCCTGGTGCCAATGTTCAAAACCAAGCTCGTCCCAATAATTCTGGTGGATTTAAGAAGTGTTATACTTGTGGAGAAGCTGGACACTTTGCGCATCAATGTCCTAAGTCAGGCCTTGGTCAAGGAAGCAATGCGCCGAGGCAAAACCCAAGACCCAATGGAGGAGCGCCACAAGGAAGCCGTGGACAGCAGAATTTTTCTTGTGGCAACGTGAACCATGTCTCAACGGAGGATGCTCAACAAGCGGATGACGTGGTCATTGGTATGTTTCTCGCCAACTCCAACCCCACGACTATGTTATTTGATTCTGGAGCATCGCATTCATTCATTGCATCGAAGTATGTTGCCAAGTATAGTTTGCCTATCTCTCATATGAAGTTTAGTCTATTGGTTAAGTCTCCTGGAGGAGAGATGAGGACAAATATAGTATGTCCAAAAGTAAGCCTTAGAATAAGGGGGGTAGACTTCTCCGCCAACCTCATTGTTTTGGATTCTCAAGGATTGGACATTATACTTGGTATGGACTGGTTGAGGAAGCACAATGGAGTTATTGAGTGTGCCACAAAGACGTTGACCAATGAAGAAGGGATCACCGTAGAATTTGAAGCATCTCAAACCGCACAAAGCAATTGGAGTTGAATCATATGGACGGTGCCGCAATTGAGGAGATTCCGGTGGTGTGTGAATTTTTGGATGTTTTTCCGGACGATTTGCCAGGTATGCCACCTGATCGAGACATTGATTTTATTATTGATTTAATACCTGGAACTGCACCTATAGCTAAGAGGCTGTATAGGATGCCTCCTTTGGAATTAGCGGAGCTCAAGAAGCAAATTCAAGAGCAACTAGAGAAGGGTTTTATTCGCCCTAGCTCTTCGCCTTGGGGAGCGCCCGTTCTATTTGTGGACAAGAAGGATGGATCCCAAAGGATGTGCGTAGATTACCGAGCTCTCAACGAGGTAACAATCAAGAACAAGTACACCTTGCCACACATAGAAGACTTGTTTGATCAGATGAAGGGTGCTTGTGTCTTCTCTAAGATTGATTTGAGGTCGGGATATTTTCAAATGAAGATTAGACCATCGTACATACCCAAGACAGCTTTTAGGACACGGTATGGATCTTATGAGTACACCGTGATGTCATTTGGATTGACAAATGTGCTTGCCTACTTTATGTACCTCATGAATAAGGTCTTCATGGAGTACTTGAATAAGTTCGTTGTGGTGTTCATTGATGACATTATGATCTACTCGAAGGATGAGAAGGAACATGAGGAACACTTGAGGCTTACATTGCAGAAATTGAGGGAGCATCAATTGTATGCCAAGTTCAACAAGTGTCAGTTTTGGTTGAAAAAGGTGTCGTTTTTGGGTCATATCATCTCGGGAGGAGGAGTATCGGTTGACCCCGAAAAAGTGAGAGACGTGTTGAAGTGGGAACCACCGCAAACTGTCAAGGAAATAAGAAGTTTTCTTAGGATGGTTGGATATTACCGTCGATTCATCAAGGACTTTTCCAAAATAGCCAAGCCTATGACGGAGTTGCTAATGAAGGGAAAGGCTTTCCGATGGACCCAAGCTTGTCAAAATAGTTTTGAGGAGTTGAAGAAGAGGTTGACAACAGCCCCAGTTTTGGTATTGCCGGACGTGAGCAAGAGTTTTGATATTTATTGCGACGCATCAAGACAAGGACTTGGATGTGTATTGATGCAAGAAGGTCAAGTGGTCGCCTATGCATCAAGACAATTGAAGAAACATGAGCAGAATTACCCCACGCACGATTTGGAACTCGCGGCCGTGGTACACGCATTGAAGATTTGGAGGCACTATATCCTTGGACATAGGTGTGAAATTTATACGGATCATAAGAGTTTGAAGTATACTTTCACACAAACGGATCTGAATTTGAGGCAACGGAGATGGTTGGAGCTCATCAAAGATTATGATTTGGGGATCAACTATCATCTGGGAAAAGCCAATGTAGTGGCCGATGCTTTGAGTAGAAAGGGAGTAAGTCACCAACTCACAGTTCAAGAGTTACCATTTGAGTTATGTAAGGAGTTTGAAAGGTTGAACCTCGGATTTGTAAATGAGACGGAGATGATGGAGTTAAACCCAACCTTGGAGCAAGAAATTCGAGAAGCACAAACCACGTATGAGGAGATTAAGGAAATAAAGGACAGGACCGAAGAAGGGAGAGAATTCAGATTTGATGAAGACGAACATGGTACCTTATGGCTTGGGAAGAGAATCGTTGTGCCTAATGTGAAGCATATTCGGAAGACAATATTAAAAGAGGCACATGACTCACATTACTCAATTCACCCTGGTTGTACAAAGATGTACAAAGACTTGAAGACTAGCTATTGGTGGGATAGCATGAAGAAGGACATAGCTGAATATGTGGCATTGTGTGATGTGTGTCAACGAGTCAAGGCGGAACATCAAAGGCCAGCAGGATTATTGCGACCATTGAAGATCCAGAATGGAAGTGGGAAGAAATTGGAATGGACTTCATAGTTGGGTTACCACGTACTCAGTCTGGGTATGACTCAATTTGGGTAATCGTGGATCGCTTAACCAAGTCAGCTCATTTTGTCCGTGTGAAGACCAAATATACAGCTGCACAATTGGCTGCAATATACATGGAGCATATTGTGTGTCGACATGGAGTCCCGAAGAAGATCGTGTTGGATAGAGGTTCATAATCTACCTCTAGATTTTGGCAAAAATTGCATGAAGCTTTGGGAACGAGGTTGAATTTTAGTTCAACATATCATCCTCAAACGGATGGACAAACCGAGAGGACCAATCAAATTTTGGAGGATATGTTAAGAGCTTGTGGTTTAAAGCATGGGAAGAGTTGGGACAAAAGCTTGCCATACGCGGAATTGTCATACAACAATAGTTACCAAGCAAGTTTGAAGATGTCACCATATGAAGCACTTTATAGAAGGAAGTGTAGGACACCTTTATTCTGGAATGAGGCAGGAGATACTCAAGTATTTGGTCCGGATGTGTTGCAAGAAGCCGAAAAGCAAGTCCAAATAATTCGTGAAAACTTGAGGGCTGCCCAATCAAGGCAAAAAGGCTATGCAGACAATAGAAGAAGGAAATTAGCCTTTGAAGTGGGAGATTTTGTTTACCTCAAGGTGTCACTAATGAGGGGTCATAAGAGGTTTAACATAAGGGCAAGCTCGCACCTCGTTATATTGGACCATTCAAGATTTTGGACAAAAGAGGAGAAATAGCGTATAAGTTGGAGATGCCAGCTCATTTTTTAGACGTACATGATGTATTTCATGTTTCCCAGCTCAAGAAGTGCTTGAGAGTACCGGAAGAACATGTGCCAATGGAAGAATTGGAACTAGAGGAATATTTGACTTATGCCGAGCAACCGGTCAAGATCTTGGAAACCAAGGAGAGAGTAACAAGGAACAAGGTGATTCGATGGTATAAAGTTCAATGGAATCACCACACAGAAAAAGAAGCAACTTGGGAGCTAGAAGATGATCTCAAGAAGGAATTTCCCTCTCTCTTCTCTTCCGCGTCGAATCTCGAGGGCGAGATTCATTTTAAGGGGGGTAGGTTTGTAACACCCTCATTTTCATGCATCATGCCCTACATAAACTCATATACATGTTTAACATTGATCCACATAAAGAGGAACGAGTTTAAAATTGATTTGGAACAAAATCGCACTTAAAATGCAGGAAAGTGCAGACTAGTCCGACTTTGCTGAGGACTAGTCAGATTTTTCTCTCACTAAAAACGGACTTCTACGTTTTTGCTGCGGACTAGTCCGATTTTGGCTCTGGAAACTTTCGAACTTGTTCGATTTTGTGCGGACTAGTCCGATATTCCAAGAATCCTTGAAAAATTGCTATGTCCTTGGACTTTTCCGGACTAGTCCGGTGCTCCAGCGGACTTGTCCGATTTCCTCTCTATTTAAAGTCGGACTTGTCCGAATTTTTTTGCCAGACTTGTCCGATTTTCTCTCTGGACGACTTCTAACTAGTCCGGTCCTTTTCGGACTTGTCCGATATTTCACGACTCCGAGTTGATCTTCTGTTTTACGACTTGTTTCTTGGGTTTCACGTTAAGTGGGCCTAGGGACGTCGTGCCTAACTCTTTTAGAGCCCATGAGGGACTCTAAACCGGCCTCTACTCATCCCAAACTCGAAATCCATCTAACCCTAGCCTCCACCTCTATATAAACAACCCCACCCCTTGGTTTGACATCTATTTGCCACTTTTCCACCTCACCCAAATCCTAGTTCGTGGAGAGCCACCACCAAGGAGGGAGGAGAAGATCCCAAGCAAGAAGAAGAAGAGGAGGAAACGAAAGAGGATCAAGATCTCCACCAAGTTTCGTTCTTTGTCACCAATTCATCTCCAAGTTCATCACCAACCCTAGATCACCAAGATCCAAGTGCTACCTCCAAGTTTCTTGATTCATTGGAGCCCTAAACACCTGGTATACCTTCTATTCTCTTTTCTTTACGTGAATTCAACATCTAATCTCCAAATTTACGTCAATCTAGAAAACCCTAATCTGCTAATCTCGTCAAGTGCGAACTTGTCCGGTCCCTAGCGTACTAGTACGATTTCCCTGGATAAATTGTGTTGAATTAATTCCAAAAACTGACCTAATCAACTCCAAACCTGTATAAACTCGTTAAAAGCTATTAGAACTAGTTATTGATCATTAAAAGCAATCTATTAACAATTTCTACCTTGCATTTGCATCAATCATGCATGTCATGACATATTGAGTAATATTTGTGCACTCTTTGATTGTGTTTCTTGTCTTGTATGTCTATTTTGTGGATTAGACGGATTTGCGCTAGAAAGTGCCGCGGAGGATCTACAACACCAAGAGTTTGAAGCCTTTGACCCTAATCAACAGCAAGAGCAAGGCAAGTGTCCTTGAAGCATATTGATCCTGTTTTAAAGTAAATGTTTTGTTTGCAAAACTGCATGCTTGTGTCAATTTGATGGGAATCCTATGATAGGAAGTTTACTAGCATTGTTTAACCACCCTTGTCACCTGGAATTACGGTAGAGAGTCGGGATGGGCTTTTTACCTTTTTGCTTCGCTTAATTAATTGGGATGGGAAAACAATACTACACATTTAATAATGCATTAATGATATTTTGGTTAACATAAACTGGTCAATATGAGATGGTAATGGGTGATCTAGGCAAGCCCGGTACGTGGATGGGTTGGATGTCATGGTGGTTTGCTTGCTTTAGATCTAAGGACCGGTTCATGCGAGAATAAGCCAGGACTACAGTGCCACCACGAGGCCAAGTATGGGTGCGGCGTAGCTGATTAATTAGGGCTTTACCAGTGCTATTTGGACCATTATGGATGCTCGGGGAAGGGTTAGTCGGATTGGGTTTCTTGATGATTGGTGGGACTACCCTGGGATCCGAATGGCTCAAGAGGGGGCCCTTGGTTGAAGATGTGCTCTGTAGGAGACATCGCCACCGGTGAAACCTCAGTGGGGTCTAAATAGGCTAGTAATCCTTTGTAAAGGATATTTTGTAATCTCTTGGCCATACACCAAAGGAAGTGTAATTGGCATAAGAGAGGTTTCTTTCGTCGCCGACGGGTGATGAAATCACAAACACGTGGGTGAAGTGGTACAAACTCTGCAGAGTTAAATAAAACTATCATGATAGCTGTGCTCCCGGTTATGAGCACCTGGACAACTTCCATGATTAGAGGGTACTCGGTACTGGGATGGTATTTGGGATGGTTATGGTTGGTATTATGGTTATGGATTAATTTTTGGTATTGAATATGGTTATTGGTAAATGGTGAAATCTGGAGTTATTGACGAGGATGGTGAACTAAGGATTGGTATTGTGATATTACTTATTATTATGATGGGTTTACTTCACATACATATAATATATTGCTTTTCAAAAGTTTTTATGTACTTTTCAGGACTTTGCCATTATTATTGTCGTCATTTGAATCAGCCACATGTCATACTTTTCACACTTGCTGAGTACGACATGTACTCACTCTTGCAATCCCCCCAACAGTTGCAGGTCAGGATTGGGAGTTTAATGGTGATAATGCAGAGTTCTAGGCCGTGTCTACCGTCAGCTTTGCCTGTGGTGTTATTGGAGATGCGCTATCCCTTATGCTTAGTTTGCTTAGTTGCTTATTTAGTTTATTTCCGCTGCATTAGTTGAACTTGTCATAAATATATATTTGAGCTTGTATTCAAGGATAATATGGTTTGTGTAATAAAATTTGGTTAATTAATTTTGTTCTGTGGTAATTTTCTGTATATCCTTTTGTGATTGCACTCGTGTATGTGTGATGAACATCCTGGGCACACATACGCGTTAGCTTGGTTCATTTTTCGGAACCGGGCGTCACAATGCTTCATCTTCCTTTTCCGGCTGGAAGATTCGGCTGGCTCCTTGCTCTTGCCCATGCCGACGTCATCAACTTTTTGGCTCAATGTAGGGGCGACCACCTCCTCAGAAGCTCCAGGTATTACAACCCTGGAGACCCTATGCTTCTCCACCTCACCAAGGTCATCTAGCGCCAGCATCTTCCTCCGGAGCTCTTTGCTGATCTATGGAATCATGTTTAGAGGCAGGAAAGCAGCCCGCAGATCTAAGGCATCATCGGCAATAGACCCATGCTGAAATTTCTTGAGATGGAGCTCCAAAGCTTTGTCGTCTAGGTTGGATTTCAAACCAGTTTCAATTCGGTCATCATCTATCACACTGTTGAAACCCTAGGCGAGCTTCTCCCTCCTCCTCAGCGGGGCCCACCTGTTCACCAAGAAATTTCCGAAGACCATCTTGGGGGTCACTCCACCCTACACACATTCTCGGAACCTGGTCAGGACAGGGTTAAATGCATCTGACAGCTTCGGAACTACATTCTAGGCATCAATGTCGATGTTGGGGAGTCCTTGGGGTAGCTCCAACCTGTCGTACTCCTCAACTGCAATGACAATACAATCTTTCTTCCAGTCGTCCCATTTGACAGAGGGAAATGACTTCAAGTACTTGAAGGGACAGTTCTTGCGCTTCACGAAGTAGTAGAAGCCAAGAAACTCTATCCTCTTGTCGGTGGTATGGGCCGTGAAGAAGGTCTGGAACAATTCGACGTAGGGAGGCACGCCCACCCACATCTCGCAGAAGTGGACGAAAGTTGCCACGAGCAGGAGGGAGTGCAGGCCGAGGTGATGCAGTTGGAGGCCGTAGAAGTCCAGCGACATCAAGATGAAACTTTAAAAAAGTGGGATCAATCCCACCATGGCATATGCCAAAAAGTACACCATCTCGCCACGACACTCCTTCTTGAAGGGGAGCTTGCCGGCACGGACCAAGTGGTTGAAGGAGTCGCTGGACCATCCCATGAAGGTCCGGACCTTCATCAGATTGTCCTTACTCTGAATGCGGCTCTTGGGAAGACCTCAGTCCATCACGGCAAAGTGGAGTGAAAGAGAAGAAATCTTGGCAAAGTTTGGGAGGCTTTGAGCGCGAGTTTAATCGAAAGCGTAAATAGTCCTCAAACTGTGCGGGCTTTCCTTCTTAAGTAAGCCTCCACGACGCTTGGATGGAAACCGCAACGAGAGGCAAGTTCACATTACAAAGAACTTACCCCGTCAATGATGAGTGGTCTCGGGGCCACCCTGACGAAGAGGTTGAGGTTATTACCCCAGGTGAACCATTGTCATGATGGGCGGCGGGAAACCCAAAGGCGGCAGTCTGACAAGGCGCTCGGAACCGATACGGTTTTCGTATTGGGAACTGGCGACCTTCAATTGCATGAGATCCACACTCAAAGATCTCATCTGCCGCATTCAAAACAAGCCATGCGGCAATGGTTTAACCCCGAACCATCGCCCCAACGGTACATCAAAAGACCTTTGAAGCTGCAGTGCGGGAATCGAGGATGGCCCCACCTTCGGTAGAACAACTTAACCCAAAGGGTTTTCTCCGAGAGGTGGGCCCGGGGGCCACTGTCGGTACCATATGTACTGGGTACCCCACGATACCGCAAGAAGTGCAAGTGAGTTCCACCTGTCAAAGTAGAAGACCTTCGTAGGCCCCATGTGTCAAATGACACTGGACCCACCTCCTACATAGGGGAGCTCCGACATTGCCACGCGTAACACAAGACCGGAGCTCCACCCTTTACATAGGGTAGCTCCACATTCGACACGTGTACAGTGGGCCCGGACCTAACCCCTAGTAGGATGAAGCTCCGGTGCCTCCACGTGTATAGCAGCTTCAGACCTACCTTCCCGCAAGGGAAAGCTCTGGAGCTACCACGTGTCAAGCCTTCAGAACTACACCACCAACGGGAATACATATGAATCTCCAATGACATAAGTCTTCAAAGGATTTTTATTGCTACAGCTACAAGGCCTGATTATGCTCTATTAATGCACTGTTAATGGCGCACGATCAGGAGACCCTTAATGCTGGTAACGCCACCATTAAGGGGCATTATCACGTTATTAGGGTGCTTAAACATTCTTAATTGTGTATTAGGCAAGAATAATCGCCAGGGACACATGTAGGGCCTGGCAACCCATGTAACAGCCACCCCTTGGTCTATAAAAGGGATGTGCTGCTCGGTACAAAACAGGCAAGCTCATACGCACGCTATCACTACTGAAATCCTCAATACAACAGCACACACCCCGTGGAGTAGGGTATTATGCTCTGGCGGCCCGAACCATGTAAATCCTCCATGTCATCATCTTGTCTAAGATCTCTGTGCGCCCAAACCGATACAAGAACCTCCGCGGGCTACATTTTAGTAGTACCGGGGGAAGTGTCGTTCGTACGCTTCGACATATACATATTTAGGATAGTATCGTGTATAGGGTTTGTTGCTATCACGAGATCATCTTGTATCTGATTCTATTTGTACTTTCCATTTGTATTTTCATACAGACTATAAATACAAGAGGAATATACCCTATTGGGTCATCGCCTTCAATCTGTTTAACATGGTATCTGAGCTACTATCTGTATCTGGGCATGGGTCCACTATTGTAAAGAGAGTAAAGTGGGAGAGAAAAAGGATAAATAGGGGGACAAAGACTTGGATGAACAGACAAGTTGAATAGTCATTTGCTTATTCCTTCTCAAGTTTTCGTCCTCCTCTCAAATGCTCCAATCCTCTATCCATTCTTCCCTAGATTGTTATACTATGAAAGTGCATCTAGGCTAATCCTCGTGGGTTTTGATGATTAATGACAACACTTAAGGGACTAATGAGCTTTGCAAGTGTAAGCACAGGTGATTGAAAGTTGGACGCCGTTGAATGCACTCAAAAAGGAAAAAGAGAAGAAAAAGGTGAATAACTCAAAAGATAGAATTTAGGATTTTAAATTGTTTGTGTTGAGTTCAGTTACTTAGCTTGAGTGTGTTCAATGAGTCAAATGTTAAGAATATCCTAAGAGCTCATAGTCCAAGCTAGACTAGATTGAGAGATGAGTTGAAGCAGCCCTAAGGACAGGACCAGACTAGTGCGGTCACATCGGACTGATCCGATGTTAGGCGGACCAAAGTATTCTGTGTGAGTTCGGACTTGTCCGTTTGGGGACGGACTAGTACGTTGTGAGTGTGGTTGTGTCCTTCTGGGACAAAGTCCTGAAGGACCGAACTAGTCCGCTAGGACAGACTAGTCCATTTCAGTCCGAAAAAGTAGTTCCTGACTGAGATCGGACTAGTCTGTTCCCTGTCAGACTAGTCTGCTGAGGACTTGGAGGTGGCTGCTGGAACTAAGTCCTGGACGACCGAACTTGTCCGCCCACGGGGGCCGGACTAGTCCGATGTGCCAGACTGGTCCGTTCTCAACAGGAACAAACAGTTCTATGTGAGATCGGACTAGTCCATTGTTGGACGGACTAGTCCGTGGTTTGGTGACCGTTTGAATTCATAAGGTGGTAGGGGACTTTGTGGTTGGTCAAGGGTGACATCACTGGTACCCACAGGCCGGACTAGTTCGGGGTCAAAGGTCAGACTAGTCCGCACATTTTCTGGTGGCAACGACTACTTGTCGGGATCCCTATAAAAGGGATCCCCCGGCCTCCAAAGGCCCTCTCTTGAACCCTAGCATCGCCATATCCTTCCAAGGGCCATCCTAGCCCTCTCTCAACTATTCCTGGAGTCCTAAGAACGATTCTTGAGGATTTGTTAGGTGTGGAAGAGGAGAGAGAAGGGTTTGCTTGATCTTGAGCTCTTGGTTGATTCTCTCAGTTTGACTGATTGATTTGAGTTCGTGTGGGTGTTGATCTTCAATATTTTTGAGTTTTAAACTTGTGGTAGCCTCAGGTTGTGAGTTGCCCCACGGATTTGGTGATTTCCCTTTTGATTTAGTGGAAGAGTTGTCGGCCTTCGTGGTGGCTAAGTGAGGAAAGGGTTGAGTGAAACCCTGCCTTTCATGGGCATCCTCAACGTGGATGTAGGCTCCTTTGTGGGGTTGAAACACGGGATAAAGCCTGTGTCTTGTGTCTTTGATTTGACTTCCTCGTTCTTCGCTAGATCAAGTTAGGGCTACTTACGTTCTTCGTCTCAATCTTGTGATCCGCCTTGATCTAGTTGCTATTACTTCGTGCACTCCATCTACTAGATTGCTAGGCTCATACACTTTACATTTCATCAAGTTAAGTTCGTTAGATCACATAAAAGTCTCACCTTTGGTCAAGTTTATCATGCTAACCGGACTAGTCCGCCCCCAGGTCGGACTAGTCTGCACTCTGTAATTTGATCAACTTTTATTGAGTTAAATTTCAGGTTATCCACCTATTCACCCCCCTCTAGGCAACTTTCACACTGTTTCAGAGAACACATTCTCGGATGGATCCCACCACCATGTGGTTGTTCCATGGGATGCATGTACAACAATCATTAGAGCAAGCACACCATAGATTAGGGAAGGTGATGGAGTCCTTGGCTGACGTGAAGGAGTCGCTCGGGCTCCTACATAGGGTGATGGATGATCTTCGCCAGGAAGTCGAGGAGCTACGACGGGCGGTCATTCGGTACTACACCGAGGAGGCCGAGAAAAAAAGCTCAGAGCTGATCAGTCCGTCGAGCGCGATAGATCAAAGTCCATCAACTTCGTGGCATCCGCAGTCTCCTCCACTTGGTCCAACGCTCCTCTCACTAAGGTCGAATCTAAGCGAGAATCCGAGCCGCCTATGGTGGAGGAGAAGACCAATGAGCATGTCGAAGTGGAGTCCAAGGTCATGGAGGGCTTGGGCATGGTGGCGTCCGCGGTCTCCATCTCCATGTACACTGTGGATGGCGGGGAGCGCACCGTCATCTTCCATCGCCTCTGCGAGGTGCTTCCGGAGATGAAGACCTTCCTCTTCGACATCCGCACGCGCCCGGACATCGAGTGCCTACCGAAGATCTTCACCAACCTCTTCCTCTGCAGCGACATCGCACCTATGGATGCCACCACTGAGGAGATATTCGCTACCATCCATGTCGATAACCTCAAGCGTGTGGTATAATCATTCCTCGGCGTTGAGACCAAGGCTTGCGACGCCACTGCTCACTCCTCTACGAATTCAACCTCGACTTGGCACGCGACTTCATCCCAACAGTAGTCAGCCAGCAGCGCCTCGCGTCACCACCATTGCCACCACCGCTGGTTGTGGCTGTCTTCGTCAAATCCGACCGCGAGCTCCTCAGATCCAACCCCATCTCCTTCACCATCCTCAACGTCGACCAAGCCCTCCTTGTCGTGGTGTGCAGCTTCATTTTGACATCTACGGATCTCACACGACTAGACGCCATAGAGAAGCCCGACTCCGTACGCTACAGCAAGTTCCCCGTCATCACCCTTCCCGCGTGCCTCGGTCGTGTGAACCTGCGCTGCTTCGTCCTTATCTTGGTGCACGACTTCATCCCGCCATCAGCCGTCAACCTTGCCACGAGCTCCTTGGTCGCACTCTTCAGATTCTCCACCAGGCATGGCTCCGACCTCAACATCGCCCTGCGCCGCTTCCACCCGACCGTCGATAGCTCCCTCATCGACGACTGTCATCCTGCACGTGACTTCTCTGGCAACCCCGTGTTCTTTTCAACGGCTGATCTGGTTGACTAGTTCGGCGCATCGACGACCTTGGGACAGCTGCTGCCCAAGCTCAAGGATGAGGCGGATAGTCAATTGGAATTATGCTACTCCCAACAGTGGGCTTCGCCAGAACGCTACTCCCAACATAAGACACGCCCAAATACTATTATAATAGAGGAAGACTTGCTCATTTACTATTGAAATAAAGTTTCATTACTAATTAATCTTTTTAACACCAGAACACGTCAAAATGGACCAAAATACCCTTATTTTGTCTAAAAATATAAAAATTAACAAAAAATACAAAAAATAAAAAATAAGTAACAAAAAATTTGAAATCAAATAAATTACCAGAAAAAGAAAATATATTTCAAATAATGTAAAAACGATTTTTGGAAGAAAATTATCCAAAAAAGGGAAAATTACACAAAAATAGAAATAAATATGAAAATAGGTTTAGAATTTTTTTAAATGAAAACATTTCCAAAAATAAGAAAACAGTACAAATTTAATAAAAATGCCCAAAATATGGAAAAATACAAAGAAATTTTTTTGGGGGATTGGAAAAACTAGGGATAAATTGAAGATATACACAATAATATTTGAAAATAGAATAAAATTACAAAAAAGTAAAAATATTTTAGAATAGAAAAAGATGAAAAAATAGGCAAAACTTAGGGAAAAAAAATAAAGAGAAATTAGAAATAAATAAAAAATAGGTCTAATTTTTTTATGATAAAATTTTCAGAAATTAGGAAAAATATTTTTCAGTAAAAAATTGTCCAAAATATGGAAAACATGCCAAAATAGAATAAATATATTTCAAAATAGGAAAATATAATAAAAATACAAAAAATAAAAAATATAGGGAAAAATTAGTAAAAAAATATATGGGAACATATGAAAAATTTGAAAAAAAAAAACCTTGACACATACACGATAAATTTAACATACATGCATAAA
Source organism: Tuctoria greenei (assembly GCA_036927565.1). Classification (NCBI taxonomy): domain Eukaryota; kingdom Viridiplantae; phylum Streptophyta; class Magnoliopsida; order Poales; family Poaceae; genus Tuctoria; species Tuctoria greenei. Next base: position 76,992,011 of record JAYESD010000012.1, read on the forward strand.
CAAGTCATATCTATAAGCCATGATGTTCACATGTCACAAGTCATACACAATAATGTTTACATGCCTAACTAAAGCTTCAAGGGCAACAAACTTATCACTAGGATAAGTTATTTCCTTATTTAGCTATGAATATTAATTATATTTAACCCTAAACTTCTTTGATTGATCATCGTCTGGCTTCACAATGTTGAGGTCACCACCTTCTTTGCTAGCAATATTTGCAGTTTTGATTTTGTTGCTGTGGTTGATGAACTTGGTGAGTTCCTGAAAAGGAAAGAAACATTTTTCAGCGAGGACCGATGAACTTAAACCAGACCTTATTAGTCAGGCATACACACACACAAGTTCAACTATTCCATTCTCAGCTAAGCTTCACGGTGCGATTGAGAAACTGACACTATTCTCTATGACCAGTATAACAATTCACATGCTAAGTCAACATCCTAGCATTCTACTTGCTCAACATGATAAGCATCAGGTTACAATGTTAAACATCAGTGATGAATATGTGAGGAAACATTGCATCCAAGCAATTTCCTATATGTGAGGAATCTTGCGAGGACCTATCACAGGCAGCACAAGCTGGTGCTTTTACTCAAGCTTGACATTTCGAAAGCCTTTGAATCCGTATCGTGGGAATACCTTATTGAACTCTTGGAGCATAGGGACTTCCCACGTCGATGGAAAAAATGGATCTCCCTGCTTTTAGCCTCATCGTCCTCGGCTATTCGGCTAAATGGGGTTCCTGGGCCATGTATTCACCACCGAAAAGGATTGCGACAGGGGGATCCACTATCCCCCTATCTATTCATCCTTGCCTTTGACACCTTGCACCAGATTTTTGACATCGCAACTAGACAGGGTCTGCTGACACCGCTTACGGTGCGCTCTGCCAAGCCGCGATTATCCTTGTATGCGGATGACGCCGTGGTTTTTATAAACCCAGTACAGGAGGACATGGACTTCACGATGAATATTATGTGTCGCTTTCGAGATGCCACGGGGCTGTACCTCAACTCATCGAAGAGTGTTGTCTCAGCAGTTCGGTGCGCTGGAGTTAATCTGGACCATGTCCTGCACCGCTTTGATGGTGCAAGAGGGGCTTTTCCTGTACCTTACTTGGGACTACCCATTACTTTGGGACGGTTGCATCTGCACCACCTACAGGCAATCAAAGACAAGGCCTCTGCTAGACTGGCGGGATGGCAAGGTTGCTTGCTCTTGATGGTGGGGCGGCTTCAGCTCACCAGGACAGTGCTCAACTCTTTGACAACTTATGCTATGACATTTCTCACATTGCCAAAGCGGTTCCTTGTGGAGATTGATAAGCTTCGCAAGAGGTTTCTATGGGCAGGCGATAGTGACTTAAATGGAGGCAAGTGCAAGATTTCCTGGAAGTTAGTGTGTCGACCAAGATGATGTGGAGGCCTCGGCCTCATTGACCTCCAGGCCTTCAGCAGAGCGCTTAGGCTGCGATGGTTGTGGTTTGCTTGGACAGCCCCGCACAGGCCCTGGGTTGGGTCTCAACTTCTGGTAAATGAGGTGGATGAAGCCCTTTTCACTGCGGCGACACGGGTACAGGTCCATAATGGGTGCATAGCAAGTTTTGGACGTCTCCCTGGATTCATGGACAATCCCCAGCTATGATCTTCCCTGCCCTGTTTCAACACAACAAGCGCACAAACAGGACGGTGGCCAATGCTCTCCTCGGTAACGCATGGATTCGAGACTTATGCCACGATTTGGACTTATCACTCCTTACTGATTATGTTGCTCTATGGCACATAGGCCAAGGCATGCAATTTGAGCCAACAGATGCTGCAAGTGATGAGATCACCTGGACCCGTACGGCAGATGGAGTTTTTTCATCCAAATCAGCCTATCTTATTTAGTTTGATGGGAGTACCTCATCTTGGTACCCCGAAAAAATATGGTGCGCTTGGGCACCGGCCAAATGCAAGATTTTCCAGTGGCTGGTCTTGCAGGATCGAGTATGGACAACAAATCGACTAATGGGTAGGGGCTGGCCTAATGAGTATTTTTGTGCACTCTGTTACCGAAGCCTTGAGACGGCCTCACATCTGTTGAAGGAGTGCCCATATACATGTGGTGTTTGGGCTAAGATGGTGGAGGCTACGCGGATTACATCCTTGCATCCAATTAACTGGAATCAGCACAACAACCTCCATGCATGGTTTCATAGTATTACAGGTCATTCCAAGTCTTGCAGGAACAGGGGAATTCGATCCTTGGCGGCCCTTGTCTGCTGGAGCCTTTGGACAGAGCGCAATGCTCGTATCTTCAAACGCCAAGAGCGCCAGGTGTTGCAGCTTGTATCAAAAATTCGTGACGAGGTGGATACTTGGACGGTGGCCGGTGCAAATCATTTGGGCGCTCTTTTCTCCACAGGTATAGACGGATAGGGAGCATTTGTGTGATGCTCGTAGCATGCCTTGTGTTACTCGTTAGGCTGATCCTGTAACGACGAAAACCGCTGATTGTTGTGTGCCTAGTCACCGCTGATGTACATTTAAACTCTCTTTCTTAAATATAATCGGTCGGACAACAGTCTGGGACTTTCAAAAAAAACATCAGTGATAGGTAGAAACACTCAAAAAACTTAAATCATATCAGAACTTATGGTTATTTGCTTTGCTTGATTGCGTGCTGGAGCTGATCCTCGCTCACGTCCATCACCACCACGCTATCCTACTAATCCTAGTGCTCAGCCATCTATGATTTTTCGGAAGCCTGTTTCAGCATTCAGATCGTACAAGCAGCCAAAGATTGCAGAAGCTTACACTGATGGCGGCCTAGCCGCTGCCGCAGCCGGCCAGCACGGAGAACCACTAGTCGGGATACCGCTGCCACTTCTTGGCGTACTCTCCGATGGCTTCTCGTACAGCTCCGCCCTTCGTGCTTGGGTTGCAGCTCCTGTCCTGCCCGCCTATCAACTCCAGCATCACCGAACGGTGGTGGAGTCGGGTGTCGGGGCAGGGGAGCAGTGCGGCAGCGTCGGGCGCTGGGGCGGCCGGTGGCGACGGCAGTAGTTGGGGCGGCGCCATCAGGCAGCGGCATCCGTAGTGGCAGCCCGCTGCGGTAGGGTTTTAGAGCGAGGCGGCGGCGTTGGATACCTGTCAGGTGGCTAGGGTTAAGAAAATTCCAACAGAGAGGGATATGAAAATGAAAGTCTATTTTGGTCAATTCAAGTCGATCTTACTGTTAGAAATGATTATTAGTGTTGATATAGTGTTTTGATGGTAAACAAGCAAACTCAGCTGTATTATAATAGTATTATAGCGTGTTAACTGTTGGTGGTCACATTGTTGTTGAGAATAGTAAAATTTCAATTGACTCTGAAGCGAAGGCATTCCTCGTCCACAGCAACGTCTCGCTCACCGTACACCTGTCAGGACGCTTCGTGCTCCCCGTCGGCCGTGCAGGTGAGCTCGCTATGGTCTTCGCCTTCAACAAGCACATGGTGCCATGTCGACCTCCACCAAAGCTCGATGAAGGGTGCGTGGCTCTGCCATCCGTCGATGGGGCGTGCTGGTCCCCGACTATTACTTGACCCAGTCTTGGACACCCTCCTGGCTGAGTAATAGATGCGTCAGCCAGGGGGGCTGGTGCGGCTGCACCAGATTGGGTGGGCCCAGCACCCCTGTATCTAGGATACAATTCCTTAGAAGATAAGAGTCCAAAATATTATTCTATTTAAAGAGTCCTTAGAGTTATTGTTAATAGATAGAGTCCTATTTTTAAATAGAGTTTAATAGAGTTGTAAGGCCCTGGGACTGTCCTAGTCGGCCCCTATATAAACAGGGGTGCGCCCCTCCCCTACTGTACCAAACAACACCAGATTGAATAAACAAAGTTTCCCCAAGACCCGAGCAGAAGCCCTCATGGCAGCAGCTCTGAAGGCAGCTGTTCTTGCGCAGTTTTGCAACAGGGGCGTCCTGTTCATCCTGTACATTGATGTTCACCCCTGTACCAGCGCTGTACACCATCAGGGTACCCCATACCTCCTCCTGTTGTCCTGTCCTGCACCAGGGGTGCTCTGTTCTCCCTGTCCTCTCTGTCTGCACACAAGATTTTCTCTGTTCCTGTTCTGCACAGCAGATTGGTCCTGGTCCAATCTGAACCTCTACAGGGGCAAGAACAGGTGATACAGGGGCCGGATTTGCAACAATCGTGGTATCAGAGCCATGTCGGCGGGACCCCAGCAGACCCCTCCTTCCAGCAACACCAGCGGCATCGGTTCCGTGACCGGCAGCAAGATCAAGACGACCCCACAAGTAGTTCGTGAGGTGAACACGGGGACCGGGTTCCCGCTACTCACCAAGACCAACTACGCGGAGTGGGCGGTCATGATGGAGATCAAGCTGAAGGCCCGGATGTTGTGGGAGGCGGTTAGCTGCGAAGGCGTGGCGACGCAGCAGGAGGACATGATGGCGCTGGACATCCTCGTCAGAACTGTCTCGCCGGAGATGCATACGACGATCGGGAAGAAGAAGACGGCGAAGGAGGCGTGGGACACGATCGCCCTCATGCGGGTCGGGGCCGATCGCGTGAAGAAGACCACGACGCGTCAACTCAGGCGGGAGTTTGACGCCGCCACATTCAAGGACGGCGAGAGCATGGAAGACTTCTCCCTTCGTCTGAGCGGCATCATAGCCCGTCTCGAGACGCTAGGGGAGCACATCGACGAAGAAGTGGCGGTGGAGAAGCTCCTTTGGAGCATTCCAGAACGCTTCGAGCAGATCGTGGTGGCGATCTCGACCCTGCTAGACGTGTCGACCCTCACATTGTGACGCAAGGGGGGAGTGCACGACGGCCAGCTGTACCTCACTCAGGAGGAGTGGGAGGAACGACGGAAGGAGGTGCGAGGCAATGAGGGTTTTTCGAAGAAGGGCGGCCGCAAAGGTGCGCCCAAGAAGAAGAAGGATTCCGGGAAGGACATTCCGCGGGACCAGTGCAGGAAGTGCGGCAAGAAGGGCCATTGGGCCAAGGAGTGTCGTTCGAAAAAGCAGCAGCTGGAGGAGCCGCAGCAGCAGGCGCACGTGACGAAGGCAGGAGAGGATGGCGCCTTGTTCATGACAAGGGCTATCTCAATACAGGAGGAGCCTGTACGCGAGCGTTCCACGCGTCCACTGGAGATAGTGGAGGGATGCGTCTTCGCACATCGTGTCCACGACGACGACGATGACTCCGACGACGCCCTTTGGTACCTCAACACGGGCGTGACCAACCACATGACTGGTTCGCACGCCGTCTTCTCCGAGCTCGATGAGAACATCGTCGGAACCATCAAGTTTGGCGACAACTCGGTCGTGCGGGTCGAGGGGAAGGGCACGGTCCTGTTCGCCTGCGACACGGGTGAGCATCGGCGGCTCACTGGCGTCTACCTCATCCCGCGTCTCACCACCAACCTCATCAGCCTCAGGCAGCTGGATGAGGATGGATACAGCGTCACCATGCATGCAGGGGTGATGCACATTCGAGACGAGCAGAACCGTCTCATCACACGAGTGTGGCGTGACGATAGCAAGTTGTACCCCGTCAGGCTCAACATCACGCGTCCAGTTTGCCTGACCGCACGACGTGGTGACGTCGCGTGGCGTTGGCACGAACGTTATGGACACATCGGCTTCCAGGCGCTTCGGAAGCTGGCGAAGGAGGAGATGGTGCTCGGGCTTCTGCAAATTGATCATGTCAATCAATTGTGCGAGGCTTGCTTGGCCGGGAAGCAGAGACACTCCAGCTTCCCCACGCAAGCTCGTCGGCGCGCGGAGGGCGCGCTCGACCTCGTCCACGGTGACATCTGCGGGCCGATCACGCCGACGACTCCAGGCGGCAACAAGATATTCTTGTTGCTAGTGGATGACATGAGCCGCTATATGTGGCTCTATCTCCTAGCAAGCAAGGACAAGGCGCCCGACTTAATTCAGCAATTCCAAGCGACAGCTGAATTAGAGTCCGGGAGGAGGCTGAAGCTACTTCGTACTGATCGCGGAGGGGAGTTCACCTCACAGGAGTTCGGCGAGTACTGCGCTCAGCACGGCGTACAGCGTCAGCTCACAACCCCATACACGCCGCAACAAAACAGGGATGTGGAGCGGCGCAACCAGACGGTGGTCGGGATGGCGAGAAGCATGTTGAATGCAAAGGGTATGCCCGGGTTATTTTGGGGTGAGGCGGTCCTGACAGCCGTCTACATCTTGAATAGATCCCCCACCCAACGCCTCGACGGGAAGACGCCATATGAAGCTTGGCACAGGGAGCGACCAGCCGTCAACTACTTCCGAACTTTTGGGTGCGTGGGACATGTCAAAAATACAAGCCCCCACCTGAAAAAGTTGGAAGACCGAAGTACGCCGATGGTGTTTCTAGGCTATGTTGCAAGGACGAAGGGTTACCGGATGTACAATCCGGCCGATGGGCGCACACACATATCACGTGACGTGATATTTGACAAGGCGGCCAAGTGGGATTGGGGTGAAGGAGCTGAAGAAGAGGACTACAACACGTTCTACATCGACTCCATGGGTTTAGCACATGCTGAACCTGCTGTTCCAGCACCTAGCAAGGTGTTGCAGAACTCAGAGGGGCCAAACAGCACCCCTGCAGCACCCAGGAGCGCAGCAGGGTCTGTCCAGACCCCAGGGGCCCCAGTGCGGCACACCAGGGCTGCTGGTAGGCGACCAACACCTCCTGCGACTCCATGTAGGCTCCTGCAGGGTCTGTCCAGCATGGAGTAGAGCTGGGATAGCCCTGCACAAGGGTCAGCAGCAGCGGGAGGGTCTAGTTTTGAATATTCCAGCACCTTCATCACCCCCAACAGCCTCCACGACCCATCCGCTTCGCTACACCGCCAACGGATGTCAGCAACAACGTTGACGCCTACCACAACGACAACGCTGCACTTCGGTTCCGCACGATGCGCAACGTGCTGGGAACCCTCACCCCTCTTGGGCGCGCGCCATGCCCACCGAGCCTGGAGGAGGGGGAGCTCATGTTTACCACCGCGGAGGAGCCTAAGTCCTTCGCCGATGCCGAGGAACATCCGTGCTGGAGACAGGCCATGCTCGAGGAGATGGAGTCCATAGAAGAGAACAAGATGTGGCAACTTGTTGATCTTCCTGCAGGACACAAGCCCATTGGTCTCAAGTGGGTGTTCAAGGTGAAGAGGGACGAGCATGGAGAGGTGGTGAAGCACAAGGCTCGATTGGTGGTTAAAGGCTATGTCCAGCGGTAAGGAATAGACTTTGACGAGGTATTCGCTCCTGTAGCCCGTCTCGAGTCTGTTTGCTTGCTCCTTGCAGTAGCTGCGCACAAGGGATGGGAGGTACACCACATGGATGTGAAGAGCGCCTTCCTGAACGGCGATCTTATGGAGGAGGTGTACGTCTCTCAGCCCGCTGGCTTCATCGTCGACGGAGCCGAACATAAGGTGTACCGGCTCAAGAAGGCTTTGTACGAACTTCGTCAAGTGCCCAGGGCCTGGAATGCCAAGCTCAACAATAGCTTGCTATCGCTTGGTTTCCAGAAGAGTACGAGCGAGCACAGGATTTACTTCCGTGGAGCTGGAGAGGAGAAGCTCATCGTCGGCGTGTACGTCGACGATCTCGTGATCACAGGAGGGGGCGACATCAAGAAGTTCAAGGAGGAGATGATGAAGCGGTTCAAGATGAGCGACTTGGGCCTCCTGTCATATTATCTTGGCCTGGAGGTGCGGCAGTCTGAAGCAGGGATAAGTGTTGGCCAGGCGGCCTACGCTTCCAAGCTTGTCTCAAAAGCTGGCTTGGAGGAGTGCAACCCTTGTGCATTCCCCATGGAGCAAGGCCTGAAGCTTTACAGGACAAGTGACAGTCCGTTGGTGCACGCAACGGATTACAGGAGTTTGGTGGGAGGGCTATGATATTTGGTGAACACACGCCCCGACCTCGCCTACTCGGTTGGGTACGTGAGTCGGTTCTTGGAGGAGCCAAGGGAAGAACACTACGCTGTAGTCAAGCACATCGTACGCTATATAGCGGGTACGATCCACTTCGGAGTCTTCTGTCCAAAGGGAGGCAACATGGAGTTGATTGGCTACTCAGATAGCGACTATGCGGGAGACGTGGAGGACCGTAAGAGCACAAGCGGGGTGCTTTTTTGTCTAGGAAACAACCCCGTTTCATGGCAGTCCAACAAGCAGAAGGTGGTGGCCTTGTCCTCGTGTAAAGCATAATATATTGCAGCAGCTCAAGGGGCATGTCAAGGTGTATGGATGGCACGGCTGATGGAAGACTTGGATGAAAAGGTGAAGACGCCAGTGCTATGGGTTGACAACAAGTCTGCCATAGACTTGAGCAAAAATCCGGTACACCATGACAGGAGCAAGCACATCGACACCAAATATCACTACATACGGGAGTGTGTAGACAATGGCGTTATAGTGCTTGAGCAAATCTCTACGAAGGACCAGATGGCGGACATCTTGACCAAGGCGCTTGGAAGATAGAAGTTCGTCGAGATGAGAAGAAGGATGGGAGTCCTGGACGTGCGTCAAGTTCAGGGTCACGAGGAGAATATTACTTGACCCTGTCTTGGACACCCTCCTGGCTGAGTAATAGATGCGTCAGCCAGGAGGGGCTGGTGCGGCTGCACCAGATTGGGTGGACCCAGCACCCCTGTATCTAGGATACAATTCCTTAGAAGATAAGAGTCCAGGGTATTATTCTATTTAAAGAGTCCTTAGAGTTATTGTTAATAGATAGAGTCCTATTTTTAAATAGATTTTAATAGAGTTGTAAGGCCCTGGGACTGTCCCAGTCGGCCCCTATATAAACAGGGGTGCGCCCCTCCCCTGCTGTACCGAACAACACCAGATTGAATAAACAAAGTTTCCCCAAGACCCGAGTAGAAGCCCTCACGGCAGCAGCTCTGAAGGCAGCTGTTCTTGCACAGTTTTGCAACAGGGGCGTCCAGTTCATCCTGTACATCGCTGTTCACCCTTGTACCAGCGCAGTACACCATCAGAGTACCCCATACCTCCTCCTGTTGTCCTGTCTTGCACCAGGGGTGCTCTGTTCTCCTGTTCTCTCTGTCTGCACACAAGATTTTCTCTGTTCCTCTGTTCTGCACAGCAGATTGGTCCTGGTCCAATCTGAACCTCTGCAGGGGCAAGAACAGGTGATACAGGGGTCGGATTTGCAACACCGACATCCATGCCTGTGCACACGCTACTCATGTTTCAGGAGTTCGTCAACCACGGCGGCATCATATTCATGGTCTACATCGACGGCGGCCACGTCACCTATGTCAAGCGTCGCAGCCTGCCAGCCGTCTTCACTTAGAATGTTGACTTGGCTGAGGTGTTCTGTCAGCAGCCGCACTGCTCCAAGCACGGACGACCTCCATCACCATGGCCGCCACCTCTGCTCGCGCGCAACCTGTTCGAGGAACTGCCGCTGTGCACCCCGGCGAGGAACCTGATGGAAGAGCGCGAGGAGAAGGCCCTTCTGATGCGTGGAGAGGCCAACATGCTGCTGATGAGTCCGGGAGGTGCCGGCACCCTGAATTCCAATGGCGTTCACCAGGTTGATATTGAGACTGGAAAGGTTATCAGAGAGTGGAGGTTTGAGAAGGATGGAACTGACATAACCATGCGAGATATTGCCAATGGCAGTAAGGGTCCGAAGCTTGAACCCTCCGGATCAACATTCTTGGGACTGGATGAGAACCGGCTTTGCAGATGGGATATGCGAGATGCCAGAGGGATGGTGCAGACAATTGGTAGCTCCTCTGAGTTACGAGTGTTACATTGCTCACAGGGTCATTATTTCTCGCGAGGCACCAACTTCCAGTTGTTGGTTGGTTCTGTGGATGGCAGGATTCGACTCCAAGTTGTGAGAAGTGACCAAAACAGCGGAGGCTTGGGAAAGAACATTGATAGGATGTTCAAGGATGCAATCACAGCTGGAAAGTATGTCTGCTGCGAGATTAACATATCATATGGTGTTGTTTCTGTTAATTCAGCAGCAGTTGAGTTGGCCTTGATGAAGCTTCCAAAGTCTGAAGGCTTATCAGCAAGGATGTTGTTGGTTGGTGCTGACAAAATAGGCAAATTAATGTTCAAACATTTGCTGGCGAAAGGATGCCAAAGGGTTGTTGTGGTGTAGCGCTTAGTGGAAAGGATTGATGCCTTGAAAGAGGATGTGGAAGCCAACAAGGAAGACATGCTCAGGAAGGCAATGGAGCCACAAACAATCATAACCCAGGAGCTGAAACGGTTTGAGGCAGGGAGGGACTCGCTAGAGATGTTCCAACCATCAAGAAGTTAAGGTCAAACGCTGACAGGATCTGGGCTTCAGAGCTCGAGAAGTGCCTGCAGAAGATCGGTGAAGATGCTCTTACCAAGAAAATGGAAGGAGCAATCAAGGAGCTCAGCTCTGGCATCGTGAACAAGCTTCTCCATGGCCCATTGCAGCACCTGAGGTGTGATGGCAGCTATAGCCGCACACTTGATGAGATGCTTAATAAAAAAAACTCAGAGAAGATTCTTCAGATTCAGATGATGATGAACCAAGGAAAATACAGCAGGAAGCGCCATGAAGATGATGAACCACAAAATAGACACAGAGAAGGCAATCGTCGAGCAGAAGATCAGATGCTCTTCCTGGAGCTGCGTGCAGCGGAGGAGCTAGTCAGGCGATGGCGTTGGAGAACTTGTCCTTGCAGCATAAGCGTGATGGCTGATTACAATCAGCTATGTCAAGAGCTTTCTCAGGCTCCTGCTTGAGGGCAAGCAGGTTCTCAAGGAGGAGGATATGTCATGACCTAATATCTGTGCGTGGGCCCACTATTGTAAAGAGAAGAAAGTGGGAGAGGAAAAGGATAAATAAGGGGGCAAAGACTTGGGTGAACGGACAAGTTGAATAGTCATTTGCTTATTTCATCTCAAGTCTTCTTCCTCTTCTCATCTACTTGTTCTTCCTCCTCTCAAATTCTCTAATCCTCTATCCATTCTTCCCTAGATTGTTACACACTCTCTTCTATACTCATATAATTTGTTGATTTCTAGTTGGGCCTCGCCGATTGTCTTGGTAGCAACAAGAGCAGGTATTCTTCGACATTCCTTAGTGATTAGAGATGTCTAGTCATGCGGGCTCGACATCAAGTTCTGCTCCAATGCATATTACTGGACACTTTGTGTCTAAAAAACTAACCAGAGAAAAATTCCTAGTTTGGAAAGCTCGGGTATTACCTGCTATGCGTGATGCACAATTGACGGATTATCTTGATGGATAAAGGCTGCGCTGCCAAAGAAGATTATCATGGAGGATAGTAACAAGGATAGGGAAGAGGTTGGTAATTCTGAGTAAGCTCATTGGATTGCTCAAGATCAGATTGTTCTTTGCTGTCTAAATTTCACCCTATCAAAGGAAGTCATCTCTCAGGTAGTTCGCTTTGAAACTACTCATGAGCTTTGGAGTTCTCACTGGTATGATTTCATCTGTTTCAAAAATCTCGTATTATTCATATTCGTGTACAACTGGCTCGAGAGCAGAAGGGTGATCAATCTGCATCGACATATTATGCCAAGATGACAGCATCTGCAGATGAACTTGCGACGGCTGGCAAACCACTCAAAGAGGAGGAAATCATCTCCTATATTCTTACCAGATTGGATGCAAATTACAATCTGTTCGTGTCAGCAATGACTCGAGAAGTTGACCTCAAGATCAGTGAGCTTTGTGCACAGCTACAATTTTCTTCATCTATAGATTCTGTTTTTTGTGGACGTGTTCGTGGTCGTAGTCGTGGTGCCAGATCAAGTCATGGGTGTTCTGATAATAGAGGATGACACGAAGGTCGTGGTGGTGATTGTTGACGGTCGTTATATACCAATTTTGACCGTCAATATAACTCAATTATGTGAAGAAATAAATATTTCTTACACACATCATCTTCATATTTGACATAATTCCACTTGTATTGGAGAAATAGTGCATGCAATTAATTTATTACAGGAACGAAGAGAATTGTGGGAAGCAATCCTAAAAAGTGATATCTCGGCCAATCAAGCGATGACATGTGGCATCACATAGATCCGTGGATCCATTTTCAGCCGTATCTGAGGGAATTCGATGAAAATTCAATGCGGGAATTCGATGACCCACATGTATAAATAGGACCCCAGACCCTCACTTCTCCACACACACCACTTGAGTATCACTTTCTTGTTTATACTAGTTCTTCAAGTTGTAGAGAGGAGCCTCTAGTCCCAAGTCCATTCTAGGAATGGTATGTCTTATGTATCTTTTCCATTATTTGTGACATTGTGTTTATTAATAATAATATTATTAGTCTCTCTTTATTCATATGCTTAGACAAAACTTTTCTTGTTTGATTGTGTAGTCCATATATGAGATATGTGTAGATGTCATTATGATTTCATAATAATGTCATTATTGTGTTATCATAAATACCATACACCTGCACTATAGTCTAAATAGGTAATAATGTGAATATATTAGTATGAATAATATAGTGTTTGGTTCCAACATTGGTTCAAAGATATTTAGGTTAGTCATTATCTTAAGAAGATATTTGTACCATGACTCTTAAAATATTTACTTAGCATGCAAGCGTAGTTGTCGATACCCTGCGTACCGTATACCTCTTGGGACTGCAAAAAGACTAAAGGAACTTCACCTGTCTTAGTTGAAGACCTCCGAAGGCCCCACGTGTCATACGGGACCGGACCTGCCTCCCTTCTATGGTTAGTCCCTGTGCTATCACGTGTATCCTACAACCGGAGCTACATCCCACAGATGGGAAAGCTCCGGGCTAAATACCAGTGCGGCACCTCTGGACCTAACCCCCAACAGAGGGAAGCACCGGTCCTGACACGTGTATAGCAGCACCGGACCTACCCGTCCCAGTCGGTAAGCTCCGGAGCTGCCACATGTCCAACCACCGGACCTTCAACTTCAACAAGCAAACTGGAGGACCCCCAACGGTGCGGACCTTCAAAGGACAATCAAGGACTTCAAGACCCGATTAAGTGTCATTAATACCATATTAATGACACATGATTGGAGGGTCCTTAATATCAGTAACGGCACTGTGAAGGCTCGTTACCACGCTATTCAGGGTAATTAAGCTCATTAATTGTGTATTAAGCATCAGTAACCGCCAGGGCCACATGTCGGGCCAGGCTAACGTTGTAATGACCAGTCCTTGTACTATAAAAGGACTGGTCAGGCGATACACAGGGAGACTCTCTCACACTCGCTCAGACTCTTTCAGACTCTTCTAGACTAGGCTCTGAAACACGCTCACAAGGGTTCAGACGCTCAATACAACAACTACACACCCCGTGGAGTAGGGTATTACGCTTAGGCGGCCCGAACCACGTAAATCCTCGTGTCAACTTGCCTCGTGTTCTGAATCATTGCGCGCCCACTACCGAACTACAAACTCTGCGGGCTGCCAACGGTAGTACCGGGAGAATTGCCGGAACCAGACTCCGACAGTTGGCGCGCCAGGTAGGGGGTGCCCGAGATTCAAGGATGGTAAACTCTGCTGCTGGATCGTCCAACGGCAACCCTGCTGCGCAACTTGCTGGAGGCAACCCCTCCAACATGCAGCAGCCAGCAGGTGTTGTGGCTCCATCAGGAGTCATGCCACCACCGCCATCATCTGCACTAGTGAATCAAGCTGGGCAGCGAGATGGGGTGTCCGCGTCGGTCACTACATCGGCGAACAACAACCCTGAACACGCGCTCCATGCTGCGCATGCTCTTCTTCAATGTCCACCGCCTCTAGGAGCATCCCAGGGTACAATGGAGCAGTGGAGAGCTGATGTGGAACATTTGGTTGCAGCAGCAGCTGATCGCATCAGCAACCAAGGTCCTCCCCCCTTGGGGCGGGCCCCATCGCAACATCGGATCATGTCGGGTAGACTTGGTCTGCACGCTTCACAACACAGGAGGCGTGTTGCGTCTCAACAGGCGACGTGGCTGCCTTCCGGGGCTCGACGTACTCATACGGTAACTAGGCTTTCAACTCATGACCTTCGGGCGGAGCTTGATCGTCGTTACTGTCAACAGGACGGCCGCATCCAGATTGAGCGTGCTCGTGAGAGGCGAGAGGCTCGGGACAATCATGCTCTTGAGGAGTAGTAGGAGGTTGTTCAACCCTAGCCATGCGCCTACGCATGGTCAAATGGCCGCAGATGTTCCGGCCTCACCTGCCGTAGAAATTTGATGGGACTGTCAATCCCGCCGAATTTCTCCAAATATACTCCACCGCTATCCTTGCGGCTGGAGGCAATGAGGCCGTAATGGCCAATTATTTCCCCGTGGCTTTGACTGGGACCGCCAGGTCCTGTTTCATGAGCCTCCCGCTGGACTCCATCAACAGTTGGGCGGAACTATGCCAATAGTTCACTGCCAACTTCGGGAGTTCATATACCCGACCAGGCACGGAACTGGACCTTTTTGCTGTCAAGCAGAAGGGGGGAGAGTCCCTCCGATCCTTCATCCAGAGGTTCTCTCAGGTACGAAACACTATACCTTCTATCTCAAGCATTTCTGTCATTGTGGCATTTAGACAGGGCGTACAAGACAAGAAGATGCTGGAGAAGCTGGAGACCAAGGAAGTCACCAGTGTCATGGAACTCTTCAGCTTGGCAAAAAAGTGCGCCAAAGCTGCGGAGGGCTGTGAAATGCACTCTCAACCACCTCCGAAGGACAACAAGAAATCCTCCAAGGGAGAAGCCACTACCCCCGAGAGTGGAAAAAAGAAGAAAAAGTCCAACGACAAGAAGAAGCCGTCGGCCGACACACCAACTGCTGCAGCTGCTGCAGCTCCGGGTGGCCGGGGGCCGCCCCGAGAAACGACCTCGGCCGCCGTCTGAAGACGGAGGCAGCTCCAAGATGTGGTGTCCTATACACAAGTCGAACAGCCACAACCTGGAAGGCTGCCGAGAGGTCCAGAACCTTGTCGAGCGCTACAACAAGCGCCGGGAAGAAGTTCCTTTCCGTCAAAGGGAAGAAAAACAAAAAGTCGACGAAGCTCCGACTGAAGAGGAGTTATGCTTTCAGGACCCTAAAAAGGTCTTGAAGGTTGTTTACACTTCCGTTGATAACGACTCCGACGTCTCCGACAACGAGCATCAGAAGACCATGAACACCATCTTTGGTGGTTCGTGGGACATCACCTCCCGTCGTGTTCTCAATACCATGCGGCGGGACATGGCCCCAGTAGCTTCCACCGCTAGGGCAGAGCCGCACCGGAAGTGGATGGACACTGCCATCACTTTCGACGCTTCAGACTGCCCTCGGAACATGATCGGAGATGGCCAACTCCCATTGATGGTATCTCCGACCATCAACAACATCCAACTCCACCATGTGATGGTGGACGGAGGTTCAGGGCTGAACCTCATAAGCTTTGAAGCTTTCGTCAAGCTTCAGCTCCGACCTTCGAATCTTCGCCCCTCCCGACCTTTCTCCAGAGTAGGTCCGGGGGTCATAACTCCACTCGGTGCCATTACTCTCCCGGTGACCTTCGGGACTCGGGAGAATTACCGCACTGAGAAGTTGGTCTTCGACGTGGTGCAGATTTAACTTGCCATTCAACGCCATCTTGGGCAGGCCAGCCTTGTGCAAGTTCATGGCTGTTGCTCATTATGGCTACTTGGTGTTGAAGATGCCAACACCAGCAGGTGTTCTCTGGATCCGCAGAGATTGCACCGCTGGAGTGACTGCTCTGAAAGAACTCCACGCGCTTGCTACAGCGCAGGAGGAAGAATCCAGAAAGGAGCAAGCTCTGAAACCCCTGAGAATTCGTCATCGAGGCTCAACCTCCGCACCTCGCGTGCAACCAAGCGGCGACACCGACATTCCCGTCAATGTCGTCCAAATCGGTTCCGACGCCGCTCAGACCACCCGTATATCGGGAGGTCTGAATGACAAAAAGGAACTCACGCTCATCACTTTCCTCCGGGCTAACGTTGACGTGTTTGCCTGGCAACCGTCACAAATGCCTGGGATCCCTAGGGATGTGATCGAGCACAATCTAAAGATTTATCTCGACGCTTGGCCTGTACATCAGAAGTCTCGGAAGCAATCAGTAGAGCGACAAAACTTCATATGTCAAGAAGTGAACATGTTGCTCGAAGCTGGATTCATCCAAGAAGTCTTCCACCCAAAATGGCTGGCATACCCAGTCATTGTACCCAAGGCCTGCGGGAAGCTTCAGATGTGTATCGACTACACTACACTAAATAAGGTATGTCCAGAAGATCCATTCCCGCTACCTAGAATAGATCAGATAGTGGATTCCACCTCCGAGTGTGAATTATTGTGTTTCCTAGACGCATATTCTGGGTACCATCAAATCATAATGTCTAGAGAAGATGAAGAGCATACTTCCTTCATCATGGTAGATGGATTATATTGTTACACCACCATGCCATTCGGTCTCAAAAGCGCTGCTTCAACGTTTGTACGAGATATGTACAAAACTTTTGGAGAGCTCATCAAAGATGTAGTGGAAGTGTATGTCGATGACATCGTCATCAAGATCAAGAACAAGGAGTCATTCCTTGACACCTTGCAAGCTGTTTTCGACAAGATGCGAATCACACGCACGAAGCTGAACCCAGACACGTGTGTCTTCGGGGTTAGCTCCGTAAAACTTCTTGGTTTCTTGGTGAACCACCGAGGAATAGAAGCAAATCCGGTGAAGATTAAAGCTATTGAAGATATGCGGCCACCAGCCCGCATCAAGGACGTCCAGAAGCTGACCGGATGTCTAGCTGCCCTCAGCCAGTTCATCTCAAGACTGGCGGAACGGGCGCTACCCTTCTTCAAGTTATTTAGGAAGTCCGGACCATTTCAATGGTCGGAAGAAGCAGAAAAGGCATTCCAGGAGCTGAAGCAGCTCCTCAACACTCTACCAACCTTGGTAGCTCCGAATCCTGGTGAGCCACTTCTGCTTTACATTTCGGCAACTGACGAAGTTGTTAGCATGGTCCTAGTTGCGGAAAGACCAAGACCATCTCCAGTTCAGGAATCCAGACCCCTCTGGGAGGGTCCGGAGCTACCTGAAGACGAGTCTGGGTCCTAGCTCCCAGACTCTGATCCTCAAGGCGAGACGCCAGAGGATTCATCTCCTTCAAATGAAGGAGTCACTGCTGCTGAACAAGAAGACTCAGACCCCTCCGGCAAGGTCCGGATCACTTCAGAAGAAGCTCCGGGTTCCTCCAGCCGGAACTCGGAGATCCTCGAACAAGGTCCGAATCCCTCCAGGAGGGTCTGGGTTGATGAGGAGGAAGCTCCATGCCCCTTCGGGAAGGTCCAGACAGTCCAACGCCCAGTGTACTTCATCAGTGAAGTACTCCATGATGCCATGACTCGGTACCTGGAGGTGCATAAGCTGCTCTATGCAGTTCTTATTGCTTCTAGGAAGCTCCAACACTACTTCCAAGCTCACAAAATTTCAGTGGTAACTTCTTATCCACTGCATGCAATCTTGCATAACCCCAACTCTACTGGGAACATTGCAAAGTGGGCAGCGGAATTGGCAGAGTTCGACCTTGAATTTGTCCCAAGACAAGCGATCAAGAGTCAAGCATTGGCGGACTTTGTGGCAGAATGGACCCCCTCTCCATCAAATCCTGGGGACCCCAGTGAGCAGAAGCTGGAACCCAAGGTTCCGGTATTCACCGAGCCTCACTAGACTCTCTACTTCGATGGCTCCGTGCAGAAGCAGGGGGCCAGAGCTGGAGTCCTTATCCTCGCCCCGACCGGGGAAAATGTCAAATACATGGTTCACCTTGACTTCAAGGCGACCAACAACATGGCGGAGTATGAAGCACTAATCTATGGGCTCAAGGTGGTACTATCATATGGTGTCAAGCAGCTGTTGGTAACGGGTGATTCACAACTTGTTGTAAAACAAGTCAAAGGTGAATGCTGCTGCAATAACACTCAACTAGCCGCATACCTACTTGAAGTCCAGAAACTTCAGAAGGACATTGAAGTCCTGGATCTCTGCCATGTCCAGCGTCTCAAAAACGCTAAAGCCGACAAACTCTCGACGAAAGCTTCAACCGGAGCTCTGGCTCCAAACGGAACCTTTGTCCGGAGGTTGTCTAAACCTATAGCTCAGCCTGCCGAACTGAGCGAAGGGGGCAAGACTAGCACCTCGAAGCTAGCGGTGTCGATGGCCGTGTTACCATGGCGCCCATCAAGGGTCGTAGGTGCTGCAGGAAGCTCCGAGCAACCTAGCACGCAAGACTAAAATCCTCAAGCTAGCTCTGATGCATGGATCTCAGAGATCCAGAGCTACTTTAAAGACAATTTCCTTTCTGAAGATAATGTATCCGATGACCAGATAGTCAGATTGGCTAAAAGAAACACACTGGTAGAAGGGGATCTCTACCGGCGTGGTGCCAACGGCGTCCTAATGCGGTGCATTACAAGGGAAGAATGCTGCGAGATCCTCGCAGAAATCCATGATGGCGAGTGTGGAAACCACTCGTCTTCCCGCACGCTGGTCGGTAAAGCCTTCCGACATGGTTTTTACTGGCCTACAACACTCCAGGATGCAACTGAGCTAGTGAAGAAATGTGAAGCATGCCAGTTCCATGCGAAGCAAATCCACACACCAGCTCAGCCTCTACAAATGATACCTCCTATATTGCCATTCGCTGTGTGGGGGATGGATATCTTGGGACCTTTCCCAAGAGCCGTCGGAGGTTACAAGTTCTTGTACGTTGCCATTGACAAGTTCACCAAATGGCCGAAAGCAACTCAAGTTGTGACAATAAACAAGCAATCAACTATCAACTTCTTGCAGTCCATAGTATGCAGATTTGGAGTCCCAAACAAGATCATCACTGACAACGGGACCCAATTCACAAGCTATGCATTCCAAGGATATTGCGAAGACCTCAGAATTCAAGTCAGCTACGCCTCAGTAGCTCACCCGGCAAGCAATGGCCAAGCTGAGAGAGCAAATGCAAAAATCCTAAAAGGACTCAAGACGTGCACATATGAGCGCCTGAAAAAACATGGAGCCAACTGGATTGAAGAGCTTCCACCCACCTTGTGGGCCAACAGGACAACTCCAACAGGTCAACTGGAGAGACACTCTTCTTCCTGGTGTACGGAGCTGAAGCAGTCCTTCCTCCGGAAATCACCTTGGGGTCACTTTGGGTCCAGACCATCGATGATGCCACGCAGGACCAGCTCCGGCGTGAAGACCTTGACCTCCTTGAAGAGGAAAGGTGCCGAGCAGCTGTTCAGAATGCCCGATACCGCCAAGCTCTTCGCCGCTATCACCAAAGGCATGTTCACAGCCGACAGCTCGAGGAAGGCGATCTAGTGCTACGGAAAATACAATCTAGAGAAGGGTTAAACAAACTCTTTCCCAGCTGGGAAGGACCCTTCCGAGTGATCAAAATATCCCGTCTCGGATGCGTTCGCTTGGCAACCGAGGATGGGACACCTCTCCCTAATTCTTGGAACATTGAGTACCTCCGTAAGTTCTACGCTTAATATCACGGAGGTGAGTCTGTAGTTACATGTGATGTATGTTATAGAGTTATTGTACAGAGTCGGGTAGCTCCTTCGGGAGAATAGCAAGACCTTCCGGGGAAGGTCCGCAAAGTTCAGGCAACACTTGTCACAGTCTCAGAACTAAAAGTGTAGTTAGCTACCTTGGGTCAGACGAGAAATGCAACACACTTAGCCTGGTTTCATACACTAAGAGTGTACTTGTTTCCCCTGTGCCCTGGACCTATAATGAAAGACATCATTGTGTGAAAACAGATTCCACGTGCATTTATTTTGTACAGGCTCAATATTTTTTATTTTTCTCTTTCTTGTCTATAACAAAGTTGTGCAATTCCTAAGAAACTTTAGCTCGACCAGTTCATATATAGTTCAAGTTGCATTGTCAATTCTTCCAGGTCTAAACATTGTTAATGATCTACTCGTCTGAATGCCGCCAAGCCAATCTAGGTCCGGAGTGTGCTATCGACTTAGCCTCGTCCTGCACCCTAAGTATGTCACTCTACCTACACCCCGACAGGCCAAAGTAAGGCGAGTCCAGAAACGACCGGACCTGGAGAAAACAAGCCAGTGCACTTGATTGTATTTAGAATTGCGTTTGACCTAAAAATTTCTTTCGGGAATAGTAAGCCGCAATTGAGTTATAGATAGGAAATGGATTTTACTGTTTTTCTTGACTTCAGTGTGCAAGAAAAATAAGAATCTCGTGATGATGGTGGACAATACCAGAGCTACCAAAGCTCCAACATCCTCTAAAGTGGCTTGTTGTCGATGTTTTAAACATTGATAATGAGTGTCGCTGGAGCTACCAAGTTCCGGCAAATCCAGGGGGCCATCCGTCAATGTGAAGAAAAGATGGTGGAAGAATGCTCCCCGCCATCGAACCTCTACGTGTTAATAGTGGTCGATGCCGGAGCTACCAAGCTTCGACAACCCCAGAGGACTTGTTATCAACGCTCTACGTGTTGATGGTGGCTGTTGCCGGAGCTCTTAAGATCTGGCGATGGTCGCTACTGGAGCTACTAAGCCCCGTCAACCTAGGGGGTCTCTACTGTCAACGCAATGAGACCTCGGACCTACGCTCTACAAGTTCGAAGCACGCAAGTCTTCAACAACTGTTACATCCTCTTGGTACATGTCCACAATCAAATTGTGTACATCTACCAGGGGGCCATGTGAGACAAAGATGTTGAAGACAAAAAATGAAATTCATAAAAAACTTGGATTTCATTAATTTGGAGACAAGAGATTATAAAATTGGGGAAAAAGAAGAGAGGTTACAAGCGGGAGCTACAAAGAGAGAGTCCTAGACCCTATGGAAGAACGAGGCGACCTTCTGGGCAACCTCCGACACACTAGCTTTGGCGGCTTCTCCCTCTCCGTTGATGGGGCCTTCAAGCACCGGGCCTAGTGGGAAGTGAGGGTCCCAGCTTCTGTAGCACGTCAGCATGTACTCTACGACGTTCTTCGCCAGGGATTGCCCTTTGGCTTCCAGCTGGTCTGTGATGACATCGCCCATCTTGGTGATCTTGTTGCCCGCAGAGCTCAAGGTCTACAACGCCTGGTCCAGCTCCGGCTCCGGATCATCCAGACACACTGGACTAAAACCCATCGGCGTCAGCGTGTTATTGGCTTTGCCCAAGAAGTCCCAAACTTGTTGGGACCTCGTAGTCCCTGAGCCTCGCATTTCTTCCAAGGATCTCTTGGTCGTCGCAAGCTTCGAATTCTCCCGGGCAAGGCGTTCTACCTCTTTGGTGTTCTACTGAATCTTTTCAGCAACCTGCCTTTTGAGTTTACCGAGCTCCTCCTCCCGGAGGTGGATCTTGTTCTGGCGGTCGACCAGGTCCTTCTCCTGGCCCTGCACTTTCTTCTCCCTGGCAGCAATTTCATTCTCCCTCTTGTGGAGGTCCTGTCCTCACTGCCAGGCCTTCTTCTCCTCCTTCTCGCAGCGCTCCTCCAGCTTCTTGGTGCGCTCTGCGAGACTCTTGTCACCGAGAGTCAGCCTCTGAGTAAGCTCCTCCTCCCTCTTCACGAGGTCATCCTGCAGCTCCAGGAGTTTTTGCTCTTCATCCTCGAGCTTTTTCTCCCGCTCCTCAAGAGCCTCCCGGCGCTTGACGAGGCTGTCATGGATGGCACTGAGCTTCTCTTGGCGTTCACTCGCTGCATTATTAGCCGCTACGGCCTGTTCATGGATGGCCTGAGACTGGTTGTCGAGGGATCGCACCATGCTTTCCTTCTCGTCCAGCAGCTGGCCCCAGTACTCCATCCGGGCCTTCTCCCTCTTCACCCACTCCCTGTCATCAGCCAGCCAGGTTTGCGCCAACTTGGTCTCGAATTGGAGCTGGTTGCGCCACCTCCTAAGGGTTTGGCGCTCCTCCTCGAGAGCCTTGCTGTCGTGGTAGAAGGCCAGCTGCACTTGACAAAGGCTCGAGCAGGCGTTGTCGATAGACAACAACAGGGGGATCGGCTCCGGACCTATCGGGGTCCTCTTCACTGGCTCCAGCGGGTTCTCTACAATAAAAATCGGGTCCCACTCTACAAGAGTGGTCCCCTGAGCTTCCGCAGCACTAGGGCCACCCTCCGAGATAGCTTCGGCTGCCGTCGAGGAAGGTCCTGCAGTGGAAGTTTATAACTCCGGAGTGGGCTCCGAAGGTCTTGCCACCTGGTCATCAGCAACTGGTCCCTCAGGCGAGGGACCGACAGCTTCATCTTGGCACCTTGGCTCAGGCGCAGGCACCTCCGCAACCACTACCTCCGGGGCAGGCGTTGAAGGTTCAGTTGGAGCTGAAGCCACTTCCGGCTCCGATGCTGGCGCCTCCTCCACCTCCGATTCAGGCGCTGGTGCTTCGACCACCATTAGCTCGGGCGTCGGTACTTCTGCGACTACCGGCTCAGGCGCCAAAACTTCACCAACCATCGGCTCTACTGCTGGGGCTTCATCAACCACCGGCTCCACAACCGGGGCTTCAACAACATCCAGCTTTAGGATCGGAACCACATCTACCTCTGGCTCTGAGGCTGGAGCGTCCATCATCTCAACATCCAAACCCGAAGCTTCAACCTCCGGGGTTGGTGCCGCTGGTACATCTTCATTCCCGTGGTCCGGCGCTACCACGGGAGCTTCAGGGGATGACTCGAGGTCAAGGACCACGACAGCTGGCGCCGGAGCTGTCGGGGCCTCAGCCACCTCTTGGGGCGGCGCTGGAACTGGAGCCGGAGCTTCCGCTTGCACAGCCTCAGCCGCTGCTGCAGGAACCAAAGCTTCAGCCCCTTTCTTGGGTACCCTGTGGATGAAGGACAAAGAAACTCAAAACACAATTACAACAAAAACAATCAACTGAGGTAAAAAAATCAAACTTACCTTGGAAGGCTTCCGCTCCAGCTAGCGCGAAACCTCTTCACCGGACGCTCAGGACTGGACCCGGTCGTCACTGGCGTGGTAGCTCCGAAAAGTTCCCCGGAGCTTGCTCCCGCCATCAGTGACATCTTGGTTGAGGCCCCCCTCGACCGGGAAGGACCTTCGGACCTAGAGCCTTCAGCTGGCCCTAGTACTGGAGCCACATGGCCGGAGCTATCGTCCCGAGGAGATGTCGATGCTGGAGTGGTCACCGCTGTCAAAGACCTCCTCCGCCAGGGAGAAGGAGCCGTCATGGAAGGAGCAGGTCTGACGGACCTCCTGTCAGCATGCTTCAACTTCCTCTTGTGGCTCGAGGGCTCGGCCAACTCCTTGCCCTTGCCTACGACTTCGGTTCTTGGCTTTGGGGTGGGAACAGAGCCATCCTCCGAAGCTCTGGGGATCGCCACCCCGGAGGTTGATCGCCTCTCCATCAGGCCCAAGTCGTCCAAGAGCGGCATCTTCCTCCAGAGCTCTCTGCACTCCTCTGGTATCATATTCAGAGGCAGGAAGAACGCCAATGGAGACACGTCGCCAGTGCCAATGTTCCCAGGCTCAAACTTCTTGAGATGGGTCTTCAAGGCTTCACCGGCCAAGTTGGTGTGCAAGCCGACTTCAATGCGGTTGGTATCCATCTCACTGTTGAAGGCTCAGGCAGGCCGGCTCCTAGCCCTCAGCGGGGCCCACCTGTTCGTCAAGAAGTTGTCGAAGACCATCTGCGGGGTCACCCCACCTTTGACACATTCCTGGATTCTGTCCAGGATGGGCATGTGCTCCCTCGATGGCTCCGACACGTCACTCCAAGTGTCGGTGTCGACGCGAGGAAGGCCTTTAGGCAGCTCTAGCCTCTCGTGTCCCTCAATGGTGATGACCACCCAGTCTTTCTTCCAGTCGTCCCACTTGCTAGAAGGGAAGGACCTCAAGTACTTGAGGGGAGAGTTTTTTCGCTTCACGAAGTAGTAGAAGCCGATGAACTCATCACTCTTCCCAGTCGGGTGGACAATGAAGAAAGTCTGGAACAACTCCACGCAAGGGGGCACGCCCACCCACATCTCGCAAAAGTGGACGAAAGTTGCCACCAGCAAGATTGAGTGGGGGCCCAGATGGTGGAGCTGCAGACCATAGAAATCTAGCAGCATCAGAAAGAAAGTGGAGAAAGGCGGGATCAAATCCGCCATGGCATACCCAAGGAAGTACACCATACCTCCGGCTCACTCATTCTCGAAGGGAAGCTTGTCGCAGCAAGTGTCGTTGTCGAAGAAGTCACTGGGCCATCCCATGTAGGTCTGAACCCTAGACAACTCCTTCTTGCTCCCGATGCGGCTCTTGGGAAGTCCCAACTTCATCGCAACACAGCGTGGAGAGAGAGGAAAAGTGAGCGAATGTTTGGAGGATTTGAGCGCAAGTTCGAATGAAGGCATAAAGAATCCCCAAACGGTGCGCGCTTTCCTTCTTAAGTAAGCCCCTGCAACGCTTGGATGGAAATCACAGAGGAGTCGACAATATAGTTCAAAAACTTCACCCTGCCAATGACAAGGGGGCCCGGGGCCATCCTGACGATCAAGTCGAGGTCCTTACCCCAAGCGAACGGTTGTCATCATGAGAGGCGGGAATCCCGAGGGCGGCGGCCTGACAGGGCGCGCGGAACTGATACGATTTTCGTATCGAGAACCGGCGACCTTCAATTGCGTGAGATCCGCACACTCAGATCTCACCTGCCACATCCTGGGTATGCCACGCGGCGATGGTTTAACTGCGAACTACCGCCAACGGCACATCCAAAGACCCTTGAAGACACGGCTCAAAGACCGAAGGATGGACCCACCTTTGGCAGAACGACTTCATCCAAAAGGTCCCTCCCAGAGGTGGGCCCAGGGGGCCACTGTCGGTACCCTGCGTACAGTATACCCCTTGGGACTGCAAAAAGACTAAAGGAACTTCACCTGTCTGAGTTGAAGACCTCCGAAGTCCCCACGTGTCATAAGGGACCGGACCTACCTCCCTTCTATGGTTAGTCCCTGTGCTGCCACGTGTATCCTACAACCGGAGCTACATCCCAAACATGGGAATGCTCCGGGCTAAATACCAGTGCAGCACCTCTGGACCTAACCCCCGACAGAGGGAAGCTCTGGTCTTGACACGTGTATAACAGCACCGGACCTACCCGTCCCAGTCGGTAAGCTCCAGAGCTGCCACGTGTCCAACCGCTGGACCTTCAACTTCAACAAGCAGACTGGAGGACCCCCAACGGCGCGGACCTTCAAGGGACAATCAAGGACTTCAAGACCCGATTAAGTGTCATTAGTACCATCTTAATGGCACACGATCGGAGGGTCCTTAATACCAGTAATGGCACTGTCAAGGCTTGTTACCACGCTATTTAGGGTAATTAAGCTCATTAATTGTGTATTAAGCATTAGTAACCGCCAGGGCCACATGTCGGGCCAGGATAACGATGTAACGACCAGTCCTTGTACTATAAAAGGACTGGTCAGGCGATACACAGGGAGACTCTCAGAGACTCTCTCACACTCGCTCAGACTCTTTCAGACTCTTCCAGACTAGGCTCTAACACACGCTCACAAGGGTTCAGATGCTCAATACAACAACTACACACCCCGTTGAGTAGGGTATTACTCTTAGGCGACCCGAACCACGTAAATCCTCGTGTCAACTTGCCATCATGTTCTGAATCTCTGCGCGCCCACTACCGAACTACAAACTCTGTGGGCTGTCAACGGTAGTACCGGGAGAATTGCCGGAACCAGACTCCGACACCCTCAATACGGGGTACCTCGTGGTCCTCGGCTCGGGACCCGGCTCCCTGCAGAGGTGGGCTCCCGGGTCGCCACGTTTCAAGTGGCACAGGACTCCGCTCATCCATAGGAGCGGGCTTCAGTGCCGCCATGTGCCCAGGGGCTCTGGGTCGCCCTCCCCCACAGAGACCAGCTCTGGGGCCGCCACGTGTCCTACAGCGCCGGACCCCGGCTCTCCTTTGAGTCGAGCTCTGGGGCTGCTACATGACCCGCAGCATAGGGCTTGGCCTCCTCCACGGAGGCGGGCTCCGGTGCTGTCACGTGTCTTATCGCTAGCTCTGGGCTGTAGGTCGCGGGAGTTAAGAGAGGCGTGTTCTGTTCGAGTCGCGCATTGAAGGCACGTGCCTTCCTCAGGCGCATGGGTGCGACACACACTCATGTCATGTGCCACTGTGAGCAATCATATCATAGTGAAGGCGCCGCAGAGCTATCCCATGCTGCTGACGGGTAGCTTACGACAATATGATGGACAAGACATTTCCTGCCATCATCAACATCTATGTTAGGCTACTGGCGAATAGCGCGGCAAAATGGTGAGTCTTCAAGCCACGATCAGAGGCAGCTGTCAGCAGTTAGACTTTAGATCTTGTACAGGCATAAGATCACCCCGGGGCCACCTGTTGAGCCCTGGGCCCCACTTGTAAGGTGTTTGACCATGACTATGAAAGGTCCGAACAACCACCGACGTTGGACAACCAAGTTCATTTGCACACAACACACTCAAGCAATACAACTCACTCCCATGGACGTAGGGTGTTACGCTCCGGCAGCCCGAACAACGTAAACCACCGTGTTCACCATCTCTCTTATACGCGCAAGCTCCTTAGAGACTAAGCAGGCTCGAGAGAAGTGTCGCCAGAACACTTCGACATTTGGTGCACCAGGATGGGGGCTCTTGCTCCAAGAAGGTTGAGCCTTCATGCAATGGTGAACATCATGCCTCTGGACGGCACTTCCCGAGGCCATCGCATCACCACGGGCGAGGACAAGGCCACCTCTCATTCCAGAGGTCGCTCTGGTCCTTCGCGCCCTCGTGTCGCTGCGGCTGGTCAGGCCGACGCTTCTCGACAGACGCCCGCTCCATCGGCGTCCACAGTGCCACCGGCCTTCAGCAAGCAGTGCTCGGTACACAACATTAGCAACCACGACGCTGGTGAGTGCCGGTTGATCAAGAAGTTTGTGCAGCGCTGTCACGAGCAGCGACAACAGCGCCAAAAGGCCGCACCCAGGTCAATGAGAATAAGGAGTTGGAGTACCGGGAGACTGAGTGCACTGTCTAGACCATCTACAATGACGGGGACTCCTATTACAGTGGCAACCACTGTTGATATTTCCTAAGGAACACCAACAATT
This sequence comes from Tuctoria greenei, assembly GCA_036927565.1. NCBI lineage: Eukaryota > Viridiplantae > Streptophyta > Magnoliopsida > Poales > Poaceae > Tuctoria > Tuctoria greenei. Next base: position 77,019,148 of record JAYESD010000012.1, read on the forward strand.
CATCCCCGGCAATGGCGCCAACAATGCTTGTTGAAGGTTTCTACGCACTACTATCAATTCATCCCTAGTGGTGGTGCTAGAAATGCTTGTTAATAGATTTTAGATTATACATGTAAATCCGCAAGCACACGGAAACTATCGATGTAGCATTTCCCCTCTAGGAGTATTCCCAAAGGGTGTCATTTATATTCTCCCAAAGGAAGGCTAGATGGAAGTAAAACAATTATCAAGTGGAGAGGCTAGGTTGGCCAAGGTAGGGTTCTAGCAGGGATAGATAGATGATAAATTGGAGTAGTGTGACACACAAGAGCATTCTATCCTAAGGGGATAAATGGGGTAAAGAGGGACTAGGCTAAGAGTTAGGTAGAGACTCCTACAATGCTTCTAATGTACATATACATAGCATAAGTTAGTTACTAATGATCATGTCAATTATGAATTCTCATGCTAAGTGTATTAACACATCGGGCATGGGTTTACCCCTAGCAATACTAGGATGACTCCCGACAAGAGCCTGTGGCATAGCCGAACGTGGAGGATTACAAAGGACAGATAGGGTTGTCACCACCTATTGCCTACCTCTTCAATCCGTCGGTCTACGAGACATTCAACGCTACTCTCTATCCGAGCACCATGCTAGCATATTAAATAATTACCATAAGAGCCTAGGCACAAACAATCCTAAGGCAATGAACTAAATCATCATTGAACCAATGTTAATTCATAGCATAAGTGATCCATGTTAATATAATCATGTCATAGCTAACTATACCATAGTGGAGGTTTATAGTGTTTATTATGATATATTAAGAATGGTATAGCATAATCATAAATACTACTCCTACCACATACATGAAATCCACAATCAAACAAGAAGCACTTCATCCAAGTATATGAACAATGGAAGACTAAAGATAACATCTTTATTAAAAACAAAGTCACAAACACAAATAGGAATATAATTGCCATACCTTTCCTAATTGGAAATTGGGAAGAGACTCCTGCTACTCCTCTCCTACTTGGACTATGGACTAGAGACTCTCCTCTCTACAGCCTATACTCCTCTAAACCTATGGAGAGTAGTGGATACAATGGATGAATACTCAAGTGGTGTGTGTTGAAGTGAGGGGTGAGGGGTCCTATTTATAGCTTGGAGAAGGGTCGGTTCCCACCATCAAAAGCATGTGAATCAGTCTTCATCGTGACCAGGCCACCACAGGGAGTCGACACGTGGAAGTTGACTGAGTTTGGCACCAGGAAGGGTTTGGGTGAACCCCCTAGTCGGTCGAACAAAAATGTTGACCATTTCTGGTGTGCTTGCTCGGGGTGACTTCCAGGTGGGTCCCATTGACTGATATGGGTGCTACCCTATTGGATGGCCTCATATACTTCTGTTTGTGGGCCATTTGATCCATGTAGTGCCACGTGGCAACGCCTGATTGGCTAGAATGGTTTTTTATAGGATCCATCCCCTTGTTTCACTTCAATTCTGCATAGAATGTCTGCATGCACTACTTTCTCCAAAGACAAGTGGAATTAGGTTAAATAGAAAGGTGATGTGTGCAAGAAATGATATTTCCTTAACATAATTGAGTTATATTGATGGGTGAAGTTGGTATATAACAACCGTCAATAAACTCCCCCAAGCTTATCCTTTGCTCGTCCCGAGCAAAGTCAAGACTTTAGGTTGATGATCAGGAGTTGCTATAATGTTCTACTTTTAAAACTATCATGTGCACAACAAAATACTCTACCTAGTATTGCAAAAATTGGCAAGGTACTTCACCCATCTCAAGTCATTATGGGGCTTATGCCATCTCCTATTCATGGGTAGTTGAAAGATAGTACAGCAAATGGAGCAGACATACCCTAAAAATTAAGTTCCACTCAAATTCTGAAGAGTTCAATTTAGATTTTAAGTATCTCAATTTGATTCTCTCGGTCTCTCCTTTATGTGTAGTGGAAATATATCCTAACCAAGTCATTTTGCATAAATTCATCCTACCTCTACATAAGGCTTGTATGTGGAGCTTGGTAGGGAATATAGTAGGCATATTTGCAACACATAATATTGCTAAGTCAAAATAGCAAGTCTTAGGAGAAATCAATTCAGAACAATTTGATTCAAGACTTGTGCATGTGTGATGGAGTGGAAGTGGATGTGGATATTTTTGAGATGATTCCTTTTTGAGTGAACTCTCTTATTTTTGCAAAGATGAAACATGACTACTCTTTTTTTTCTCATGCTTATGATCTAAGCATGCATTTTCTTTCTTTCTTGTAGCAATGTCTTCTACTCCCTTTTATGCAAGAAATTTTGTAGAGAGGACTTAAGCATGAATGATATGAAGTTTCTCTTTTTATTGTGGAATGGTGGTATGATGGAATTTTGCTTACTTCTAGTGTAGAAGTATAGTATGTGCAAGTGAAGTCTTGAATTCAAAAAGTAATGAATGAAAGCTCACATATGTCTATACTAGATTGACAAAGCTTAATGTGAAGACAAATAGCATATGCATAAGGTTTATCAATGTGATATATCATATGGCTTTGGTAGGTATTTCCAATCAAATGAGAGTAACTAAATCCTTTTAGAATTTCTCCGAAAATCTAAGTTTCACTTTCAAACTAGGAATAGCAGCCCTATCACTATATCATATCTCACAACAACTTAGAATGGATTAAGCTTTTGCTACCCACAATTTCCAAATCAAGTCAAAAGCAATTTTAGCCAATGAGAGCAATATGTTGGAGAGTAGTAAGTTGTAATCTAGGGACTTAGGAAAATGAAAATAGAGCAACTATTAATCATTTCATCTATGTGAATTCCAAATCATTCTTACCGCACATAATTAATTTTATTTGAAAGCAAATCTACCCGATATATATCTATATTTCTTTAAATGCAAGGTGGATGATGGGTGAGTAGAAAATAAATATGCAAGGGGTTAATACAATTTACCTCAAGTAGGGGTCCTCCCCCAAGTTTGTTCTTCACTCACCTCATTGACGAGGGTTGAACCCTTGATGACGGAAGTATTCCGCGAGATCAGCTTGTTGTTGTTGTAGCGTGGAGTTGAGGTTGATGAACTGAGCGTCCATGTGTTGTTGCCAGTATTGGGTACCTTGGACATGCCCTTGGAGACTGTTGTAGATGTCACGCGTTCTCACTCCAAGCTCATCCATACGTCTGGTGAGATCCGTCATTCTTTGTCTATAGTCATGATGACTTTTAGTCGAAGAGAAATGACATCTTCTCATGGACGATGGAGGCAAGCTGCTAGAGCTTGATGTGGATAGGGGTGGCTCCCATGTGGCACCTGGCCATCCATGCCAAGGCGGACCTTTGGTCTCATACGATGGAGGTTGAGTCCATCCGGGTGCATCACCTGTTGGGTTCTCTTCCTCTTCGTACTCATGGACCGTGAAGGTTGTCGGGGCCATAGCCGCTCTCCTTGTATGACTTCTAGTTACCCTGCCAGACACGTTACTTCTTTCGGCTTCCTCGATGGGAAGGAGTTCAATGGTTAGCTTCTAGCATTTGTACAAATGATAATCTAGGTCAGGTAACCGAATTTCATTGACAAAGCCAGGATAATAAAATATCAAAGAGCCATCTTGATGATGCTTAAGGCTATGCCCTTGCACTAAATAATCTATCTACATCAATTAATTCTCTTTCATTTTCAATATACTCAAATGAAGAATATTCTAGTGCTCCTATCCTAGTAGCAATACGGGTAATCAATGAAGTACATTCAATTGGCCCTACCCTTGGAATGTAATCTAACCATTGTGTCATCATGGCAATAACTGGAGCAACTTTTATTTTTTTAGTCATAGCAAAAGAGATTTTTAGCTCATCATGAAGCATGAAGCACAAAGTAGGGTTGTGCAAGTTGATATTCCTAGGTGCATTACATCTAACCTCACCAGTTAAGTCTTGCCAAAAACTTTGTTTATTAAACTTAGTAAAAGTGTCTAAATCTAGCAAACAACGTTTATGGAAGCCTAGGATTTCACTTAATTCTTTCCATAGGATGTTGTATTTTTTTTGAAATAATCTAAAAGTAATACCATCAAATCCTATTTTGAGTGTGCAAAGGAATTGTATGGAGAGAAGGCGTGATCCTTTCTCCTCTATATGAGCAAAGTTTTCCCATCACAATGCACGCCAAATAAAAAAGAATTCGGAATCCATACCTATTTTAGAGATAAAATCCAAATCATAAGCTTTCGTATGAGAAAACTCACGATCTTGGAGGAGCTTGTGTGCTTTATCTTCAACTTCACTTTGGATGTCGAGGTCGTCATCATGAAGAAGTTGGTGTGCATTGCTCCTCTCACCCATGGGAGTGTCCTCTCCTACACTCCTCCTCCGTGAACTTGGTGTAGCAATGGAAGAGGGGCGTGCACTCGAATCTCCACCATGGCTTGAGCTTGCAGCCTCCTTCCTCTTTCCAAACAATCTCTTCATTCCTTTCATGGCCACAACAAAAAAGAACACAAAAAGGCAAAAAATTGAAAGAGGTGATGTTAGCAAAATCAAAAAGCCCCGACGAATTTTCCCTTGAAGAACTTGAGAGCAAATTGCAAATGCAAATGAAAGAAAATCTTTGTTAGTTGGGGATTGATCAAGAGTACTTCAATAAAGAGCAATAAAAACAATGTGAAGAAGAGTGAATTCGGGGAGGTATGAAATGAGGTGAAGTGTGAGGAGAAGGGCTCCTCACGGCCACCATTTATAGTGTACAATCCCCAACGGTCACTAGGGAACCTGTCGGTGCTTGGATCCGGCAGATCTCCTGACACTACCTTTGGTAGATCAAGGAGTTGTAGTTCGGTGAAGGGCGTGCAGAGATTCAAGAAGGTGAAAGACATGTGTACACAGAGATTTACGTGGTTCGGGCTGCCTGAGCATAATACCCTACTCCACGAGGTGTGTTGGTGATGCATTAAACTTGTCAGTCTAGAAGAAGCTCCAGAAGAAGAAGCTCGTCTAGCTCGGGGTGTTCAGTAGTGGTCTCGAACCGTCCCTTGTGTATCGTTGACCAGTCCTTTTATAGTACAAGGACTGGTCGTTACAACATTAGTCTGGTTCGACAGGTGGCCCCGACGGTTACACATGCTTGATACACAATAAACAGGGTTAATTACCTTAATAGCCTGGTAACGGGCCTTAACAGTGCCGTTACCAGTATTAAGGGACATCCGATCATGTGTCATTAATATGGTATTAATGACACTTAATCGGGTCTTGAAGTCTTTGATTGCTCCTTGAAGGTCCGGAGCTTTGGGGGGTCCACCAGCCTGATTGTTGAAGTTGAAGGTCCGGTGTCGCCACGTGGCAACACTGGAACTTATCGTCGTGGACGAGTAGGTCCGGTGCTACTAGAAACGTGTCAGTACTGGAGCTTCCCTCTGTCAGGGGTTATGTCCGGGGGTGCCATATTGGTATGCCGACCAGAGCTTCCCATGTGTGGGTGATAGCTCCGGTCTTATGATACACGTGGCAGCCCTGGGACTAACCATGTCGGGGAAGCAGGTCCGGTTACGCCTAACATGTGGGGCCTTCGGAGGTCTTCAAATCTGGTAGATGGAGTTTCCTTGTGATCTTTACAATCCTAAAGGGTATTCGGTACGGAGGGTACCGACAGTGGCCCCCTGGGCTCACCTCCGGGAGAGACCTTTTGGATGAGGTCATTTCGCTGGAGGTGGGTCCATTCTTCGGTTCCTTAGCCGTGTCTTCAAGGGTCTTCGTTCATGCCGTTGGCGGTAGTTCGCAGTTAAACTTCCGCCGCGTGGCGTATCTAGGAGGCGGTAGGTGAGATCTGAGCGTGCGGATCTCACACAATTGAAGGTCGCCGGTTCTTGATACGAAAATCGTATCGGTTCCGTGCGCCTTGTAAGGCCGCCGCCTTCGGGTTTCTTGCCTTTCATGATGACAACAGTTCGCCTAGGGTAAGAACCTCGACTTGATCGTCGGGGTGGCCTCGGGCCCCCTTGTCATTGGCAGGGTGAAATTTTTGACTGGTATCATCGGCTCCTCTGCGATTTCCATCCAGGCGTTGCGGGGGCTTACTTAAGAAGGAAAGCACTCATCGTTTGGGGTTCTTTACACCTTTCAATCGATCTTGTGCTCAAACCTTCCAAACTTTTGGTTGTCTTTCCTCTCTTGCCTCGCTGTGCCTCGATGGAGTTGGATCTCCGCCAGAGCCGACTGAAGGCCGATGACAATTTGAAGAAGGTTCGGGCCCTCATGGGATGGTCCCCTGACTTCTTCAACCATTTGGTCCGCGCTGGCAAGCTTACATTCGAGAAGGAACACGCCGACGGCATGGTGTACTTCTCCGCGTACGCCATGGTGGGACTGATCCCCACCTTTCTCCTCTTTCTTCTTGATGCTGCTAGACTTCTATGGTCTGCAGCTTTACCACCTTGGCCCCCACTCCATTCTGCTGGTGTCCATATTTGTCCACTTCTGCGAGATGTGGGTGGGCATTCCCCCCTGCATTGAGCTTTTCTGCACCTTCTTCACTATCCAAACCACAGGTTGGAGCGACGAGTACCTTGGCTTCTACTATTTTGTGAAGCGCAAGAAGTGCCTGTACAAGTACCTGCGGTCGTTCCCTTCTCGGAAGTGGGACGACTGGAAGAAGGATTGGATTGTAATCAGGGTGGAGGAGCACGAGAAGCTGGAGCTACCGGAAGGCCTCCCCAACATCAACACTGCAGTTTGGAGTGAACCTCCGGTGCTATCGGATGTCTTCGATCCTGCTCTGACCAGGATCCGCCTGTGTGTGGAAGGAGGGGTGACTCCCCAGGCGGTGTTTTGCAACTCCCTGACCAACAGGTGGGCTCCATTGAAGAGGAGGGAGAAGTTGGCTTGGGCCCTCAACAGTATGCTGGACGACGACCGGATCGAGACCGGTTTGAAGTCCAACATGGATGGTGCAACTTTGGAGTTCCACCTGAAGAAATTCCAGTACGGCATCGACATCGAGGGCGACGACTTGGCTCCGCTGCCAGCTTTCCTCCCACCGAACATGGAGGCAACATTCAGTAGGGAGCTCTGGTGGACAATGCCGGTGCTTGACGACCTTGGTGTCGTTGAGAGGCGCTCGACCACCGGGTTGGCGATCTTCGAAGCTCCGGAAAGTGGCTCCGTTCCCCCCCCTAAGCCAAGAACCGAAGTCGTCGACAAGGGCAAGGAATTGGCCGAGCCCTCGAGCCATAAGAGGAAGCATGCCGACAGAAGGGTCAGACATACTTCTTCCATGCCGTCTCCTTCTCCCCGTAGGGGGAGGTCTACAACGGCGGCATCTACTCCAGTAGCGGCTTCTTCCCAGGGTGCTAGCTCCGGCCAGGTGACTCCGGTATCAGGGCCAGCTGAGGGCTCCAGGTCCGGAGGTCCTTCCCGGTCGAGGGGGGCCTCGACCAGAGCAACACCGACAGCAGCAGCAAGCTTCAGGGGGCCCTCCGGGACTACCACGCCAATGGCGGCTGGGGCCAGTCCGGAGCGTCCGGAGAAGAGGTTCCACGGGAACTGGTGCGGAAGCCTTCTGAGGTAATTTTTTATTTTTTACCTCAGTTAGTTGTTTTGTTGTTAACTGTATTTTGAGTCTCTTCGTCCTTCATCCACAGCATGCCCAAGAAAAGGGTTGAAGCTCCGGTCCCTGCGGTAGCGGTTGAGGCTGTGCAGACTGAAACTCCGGCTCCGATTCCAGCGCCACCCCAAGAGGTGGCTGAGGCTGCGGCAGCCCCAGCGTCGGCTGTCGTGGTTTTAGATGACTCATCCCTAGAAGCTCCCATGGTAGCGCCGGACCACGGGACTGAAGATGTACCAGCAGCGCCAGCGTCGGAGGTTGAAGCGCTGAGCTTGGATGCTGTGATGTTGGACGCTCCGGCCGCAGAGCTAGAGGATGCTACGATTCCGGCCCTAGAGCCGGATGTTGTTGAAGCCCCGACAGTCGACCCGATGGTTGATGAGGTCCCGGCGGTAGAGCCGGGTGTTGATGAAGCTCCGGCACTTGAGCGGGTTGCCGAGGAAGCTCCGGCAGCAGAGCCGGTTGCTGCAGAAGTTCCGGTTGTGGATCCGGCCGTTGAAGAGGTTCCGGTGTCCGAGCCAGTTGCTACGGAAGTGTCGGCGCCTGAGCCTTTGGTGGTCGAAGCGCCAGCGCCGGAGCCCATGATGGTCGAAGCGCCAGCACCTGAACTAGTGGCGGAGGAGGCGCATGCGCTGGAGCCAGAAGTGGCTTCTGCTCCGACCGAACCTTCAACATCCACTCCGGAAGCAGTGATCCCGGAGGTGCCCGCTACTGAGCCAGAGTGCCGTGATGAAGCTGCTGTCCCCCCGCCGGAGGAGCCAGTTGTTGATAACCTGGCGGCTGGGCCTTCGAAACCAATTCCGAAGGTTGGAACTTCGGCTGCAGGTACTTCCTCGACTGCGGCCGAGGCTATCCTGGAGGACGGCCCTAGTGTCGTTGAAGCTCAGGGGACTGCTCCCGTAGAGTGGGACCCAATTTTTGTTGTTGAAGATCCGCTGGAGCCAGCGGAGATGACCCCAATAGGTCCGGACCCGATTCCCCTATCGTTGTCTATCGACAACGCCTGCTCCAGTCTTCACCAAGTCCAGTTGGCCTTCTACCACGACAGCAAGGCCCTCGAGGAGGAGCACCAAACCCTTAGGAGGTGGCGCAACTGACTCCATTTCGTGACCAAGCTGGCACAGTCGAGGCTGGCTGATGACAAGTAGTGGGTGCAAAGGGAGAAAGTCCGCCTGGAGTACTGGGGTAAGTTGTTGGATGAGAGGGAAAGCATGATGCGGACCCTCGACAACCAGTCCCGGGCCATCTATGAGCAGGCCAAGGCTACAAATAGCGCGGCGGATGATCACCGAGAAAGGCTCACCGCCATCCATGATAGTCTCGTCAAGCGCCGGCAGGCTCTTGAAGCTCGGGAAACACGGCTCGGAGATGAAGAGCAAAAATTCTTGAAGATGTGAGATGACCTCGTGAAGAGGGAGGAGGAGCTTGTCCAAAAGATAGCTCTGGCTGACAAGAGCCTCGAAGAACACACCAAGAAATTGGAGGAGCATTGCAAGGAGGAGGAGAAGAAATCCTGGGAGCGAGGGCAAGAACTCTACTAGCAAGAGAATGCCATCGCCGCCCGGGAGAAGAAGGTGTGGGGCCGAGAGAAAGATCTGGTCAACCGCCGGAATGAGATCCACCTCCGGGAGGAAGAGCTCAGCAAGCTCGAAAGGCAGGTTGCTGAAATGATTCAGCGGAATGCCAAAGAGGTGGAGTGGCTTGCTCGGGAGAGCTCGAAGCTGGCGGCGGCCAAAAGATCCTTGGCGGAGATGCATGGTGCAAGGACTGCGGAGTCCCAACATGTTTGGGATTTCCTGGGCAAGGCCAACGACGCGCTGATGCCAATGGGCTTCAGTCCTGTGCGTTCGGATGATCCGGAGCCGGAGCTGTACCAGGCGTTGGAGGCGCTGAGTTCAGCGGGCAACAAGATCTCCAAGGTGGGCGATGTCATCGCAGACCAATTGGAAACAGAGGGTCAGTCCCTGGCGAAGAACGTCGCAGAGTTTGTGCTGACGTGCTACACCAGCCAGGACCCTCAATTCCCTCTGGACCCGGTGCTTGAAGGCCCCATCGAAGGAGAGGGTGAGGCCGCCCGAGCCAGCGTGTCGGAGGTGGCCTAGAAGGTCGCCTAGTTCTTCCATAGGGTCTAGGACCGTCTCTCTGTAGCTCCCGCTTGTATTCTCTCTTCTTCTTCTTCTCCAATTTTGTAATCTCTTGTCTCCAGATGAATGAAATCCAAATTTTTGTGAATTCGAATTTCATTTTTTGTCTTCAACACCTTTGTCTCGCTTGGCCCCTAGTAGATGTACACAATTTGATTGTGAACATGTACCAAGAGGATGTAACAGTTGTTGAAGACTTGTGTGCTTCAAACTTTGTTGAATGTAGGTCCGAAGTCTTCGATAGTGTAGGCCCCCTGAGGCTGTCGGAGCTTAGTGGCTCCGGCATTGACCATCGACGGAGCTTAGTAGCTCCGACAGCAGTCTCCATCAACGCGTAAAGCATCGATGGTTAGTCCTCTGGGGTGTCGGAGCTTGGCAGCTCCGACAGTGACCTCCGTCAACATGTGTTGTGTCAATGTCAGACTCTACTTTAGAGTCTTTCCACCATCTTCACGTTGTTAGCATGCCTCCTAGCTTTACCGGAGCTGAGTAGCTCCAGAGATGCTCGATGTTAATGTTTGAACATAGAGCGCAAGCCGCCTAGAGGATGTCGTAGCTTATTTATCTTTCCTGCACACTGAAGTCAAGAAAAATAGTAAAATTCGTTTCCTATCTATAACTTCATTGCGGCTTACTATTCCCGAGAAAATTTTAGGTCGAATACAATCAAGAGCACCGTCTTGCTCCCTTCAGGTTCGATCGTTTCTGGGCTCGTCTTACTTCGGCCTACCGGGGTGTAGGTAGAGTGGCGTACTTAGGGTGCATGACCAAGCTAAGTCGATAGCACACTCCGGCCCTAGATTGGCTTGGCGGCATTCAGACAAGTAGGCCATCAACAATGTTTGAACCCGGAAGGATAGACAACACAACTCGAATTGTACATGAACTGGTCGAGCTAAAGTTTCTTAAGAACTGCACAACTTTGTTATAGACAAGAAAGAGAAAAATAAAAAATATTGAGCCTGTACAAAGTAAGTGCACGTGGAGTCTGTTTTCACACAATGATGTCTTTCATTATAGGTCCGGGGTACAGGGGAAACAAGTACACTCTTGGGGTACGGAACCAGGCTAAGTGTGTTTCGTTTCTCATTTGATCCAAGGTAGCTAGCTACACTTTTAGTTCTGAGACTGTGACAAGTGTTGCATGGGCATTGCAGACCTAACATGCTAGGTCCGGCTGCCCTCCCGGAGGAGCTACCCGACTCTGTACAATGACTCTATAACATACACCACATGTAATTACAGACTCACCTCCGTGATACTAAGCGTAGAACTTACGGAGGTGCTCAATGTTCCAAGGATTTGGGAGAGGTGTCCCATCCTCGGCTGCCAAGCGAACGCATCCGGGACGGGATACTTTGATCACTCGGAAGCGTCCCCCCTCGCTGGGTGAGAGTTTATTTAACCCTTCTCTGGATTGTATTCTCCGTAGCACCAAATCGCCTTCCCCGAGCTGTCGGCTGTGAACATGCCGTTGGTGATAGCGCCAAAGAGCTTGGCGGTATCGGGCATTCCGAACAGCTGCTCGGCACCTTCCCTCTTCAAGGAGGTCAAGGTCTTCACACTGGAGCTGGTCCTGTGTGGCTTCGTCGGAGGTCCAGACCTGGAGCTACCCCAAGGTGATTTCCGGAGGAAGGACTGCTTCAGCTTCGTACACCAGGAAGAAGGGTGTCTCTCCGGTTGACTGGTTTGGAGTTGTCCTGTTGGCCCACAGAGTGGGCAGAAGTTCTTCAATCCAGTTGGCTCCATGTTTTTTTAGGTGCTCATATGTGCGCATCTTGAGTCCTTTTAGGATTTCTGCATTTTCTCTCTCGGCTTGGCCATTACTTGCCGGGTGAGCTACGGAGGCGTAGCTGACTTGGATGCCGGTCTTCGCAGTATCCTTGGAAAGCAGAGCTTGTGAATTGGGTCCCATTATCTATTATGATTTTGTTCGGGACTCCAAATCTGCATACTATGGACTGCAAGAAGTTGATAGCTGATTGCTTGTTTATTGTCACAACTGGAGTTTCTTCTGGCCATTTGGTGAACTTGTCGATGGCAACATACAGGAACTTGTAACCTCCGACGGTTCTTGGGAAAGGTCCCAAGATGTCCATCCCCCACACAGTGAAAGGCCATGTAGGAGGTATCATTTGTAGAGGCTAAGCCGGTGTGTGAATTTGCTTTGCATGGAACTGGCATGCTTTGCATTTCTTGACCAGCTCAGTTGCGTCCTGGAGCACTGTAGGCCAATAGAAGCCATGCTGAAAGGCTTTACCGACCAGCGTGCGAGAAGACGTGTGGTTCCCGCACTCGCCTCCATGGATTTCTGTGAGGAGCTCGCAGCCTTCTTCCCTTGTGATGCACCGCATTAGGGCGCCATTGGCACCACGCCGATAGAGATCCCCTTCTACTAGCATGTATATTTTAGCCAATCTGACTATCCGGTCAGCAGATACATCATCGTCAGGAAGGATATTGTTTTTCAAGTAGCTCCGGATCTCCGAGATCCATGCATCGGAGCTTGCTTGAGCATTTGAGTCTTGCGTGCTGGGTTGTTCGGATCTTCCGGCAGCACCTACGACCCTTGATGGCTGCCATGGTAACAGGGCCATCGGGACCGCCAACTTCGGGATGCTGGTCTCGCCCCCTTCGCTCAGTTCGGCAGGCTGAGATGTGGGTTTTGACAACCTCCGGACGAAGGTTCCGTCAGGAGCCGGAGCTCTGGTTGACGCTTTTGTCAAGAGTTCGTCAGCTTCAGTGTTATGGACACGATGTACATGGTGGAGATCTAGGACTTCAAAGTCCTTTTGAAGCCTCTAGACTTCAAGGAGATAAGCAGCTAGTCGAGGATTGTTACAGGAGCATTCACCCTTCACCTGTTTAATGATGAGTTGCGAATCTCCCTTGACCAACAGCTGCTTGACAACGTATGATAGTGCCACCTTTAGTCCATAAATGACTGCTTCATACTCTGCCATGTTGTTGGTCGCCTTGAAGTCAAGGTGAACCAAGTATTTTACCTTCTCCCCGGTTGGAGCGAGGAGAAGGACTCCAGCTCCGGCCCCCTGCTTTTGCATGGAGCCGTCGAAGTAGAGGGTCCAGTGAGGTTCGGTGAAGACCGGAGCCTTGAGTTCCGACTTCTGCTCACTAGGGCCCCCAGGGTTTGATGGAGAGGGGGTCCATTCCGCCACAAAATCTGCCAATGCTTGACTCTTGATCACTTGCCTTGGGACGAATTCAAGATCGAATTCGGCCAATTCCGCTGCCCACTTTGCAATGTTCCCAGTAGAGTTGGGATTATGCAAGATCGCACGCAGTGGGTAAGAGGTCACCACTGAGATCTTGTGAGCTTGGAAGTAATGGCGAAGCTTCCTGGAGGAGATGAGAACTGCATAGAGCAGCTTGTGCACCTCTAAGTATCGAGTCTTGGCATCATGTAGTACTTCACTGATGAAGTACACTGGGCATTGGACTGTCTGGACCCTCCCGGAGGGGCCCGAAGCTTCCTCCACATCGACCCGAACCCTCCCGGAGGGGTACGGACCTGCTTCGAGGACCTTCGGGTCCCTGCTAGCGGAACCCGAAGCTTCTACTGGAGTGACCCAGGCCCTCCCAGAGGGGTCCAAGTCTTCTGGGATAACTCCCTGTTGATCCAAGTTTGGGGGTTGGGACCCAGACTCACCTTCAGGAACCTTCGGACCCCCTCGGAGGGGTCTGGATTCCTGAGCTTGAGATAGTTCTGGTCTCTCCGTGACTAGGACCATGCTAACAACCTCGTCGGTTGCTGAAATGTAAAGCAGTAAAGGCTCACCAGGGTTTGGAGCTACCAAGGTTGGTAGAGTAGTGAGGAGCTGACGAGATCATGCACATTATTATTGCACCTACAAACACGACACAATGTTTATTTGTTTGGGATCCTGGATCAAGTGAATATGCACTCTTATTTGAAGGGAAAGATCAAGATGGCGCACTATGTCGTCCTCCCACCTATATATACTCCATTGTAGCCGCCATGAACAATTGGGTTTTGCTTAGATCAATAATATCGCCGTTCTATGGTTTGTGAGACCCCAACTTCGCGATTTCAGATCGTGTCTTCTACGTTCCTACTTGTGTTCTCGGTTGCACTTGCAGGGTTTAGCCTTCTTGGCGAGGTCAAGCGTGTGAAGCACGGTTGATAACCAACAGACTGGTGGTGTAGTGATTGCAGAGGTTGTTCGTGTTCTACTCGAGAGCCTCAGATCATCAACGTCGAGATGTCCACATCAATCCACTTATCCATTACCTTTCGGAAGATCGGGCCTCATCCTTTTCCTCATCAATTGGTATCAGATTTCCAGGTTGCCCGTTAGTTAATTCATCTATCCATTACATTAGTTTTGTTATTCATACCTAGAGTCCACAAAAAAGCCACAAAAAATTTGCAGTTTAGTAGATCTGTTCATTACTTTGTCCAAACCACCATTGAGCCGTTGCAACTTTCGTTTTCAGTTTGGTTTTGTTGAGTTTGTGTCGGATGTTGAGTCATATTGCTGGTTTAGAAAGTGTTTTTGGTCTTAGTTTGAGTTTTGCTTTGTGTGATTCATCCTTTTGAATCACGTCATCACGTCCAGATTAGATTCACCTCTGTCCAGTTCGGTATTTTCATCATATCCCGCTCATACAAACTAGGATTTTGGTGTTCTTGTACTTTCTGGAAAGATTAAGAAGTTCTCTATAACTTTTGTATTCATTATTTTCCCAGAAAATATAGTTATGGATGTCTAAACTGCATTATATCCGAACCTGTTATTGACCTAAAAATTCTGAACAGTCTGTATTTCGGGGGCAATATATCCTATTGTTCTTTTCCAAAATAGGTCTTCCATATATTAAAATTAAAGAGGAGAGATATATCTACAATCTTGATGTTGTTAGTTTTTCTATTTGGAGCCTCTAAGTATGCCTATTTGTCCTTGGACGATAGATCAGAAAATATATGACAGACCCACAAGATATCTTTGAATGCTTTTCATTGTGTTCTTCCCTTGCAGCACATTCTGAAAAAAAAAAGAAAAAAGAAAAAGGCAAGTGCAAAACAAGAAACAAAAGCCGCACAAAAAAAAGAAAAAAAACAACAAAAAAACAGAAGTGCTTGCATTCTTTGTGTCATCTAGTTTTGTCTCATGTCTTGCTAGCTTGAACTACTAGGAACACATTTAGGCCAGCAACTTTGACAAGTACTTTGGACACTTATTCAACTTTACTATCTGATTTCATTGTTGCTAATCCTTGTTACATATAAAGTGCCATCCAAGCTACACTTTACTCTTGAGCAGAATCGATACACCTTTGCAATCATCCCACGCTTCATTGGTTTCTTCATACCGGCCACCGTTTGCCACTTGCAGTGTCGGTAAGAACACTTGTAAGAGCGTGGTAAGACGCTTGAGAGTGCGTGATACCACTTCCACTTTGCCATTATCCATTGTAGTTGATAGGGATAATATTTCTTTTTGTTGTCTTCTGTTAGCTACTAACAATGTCAGGTAAAAGCAAGAATCATGCATTATATGCTGAGATGATGGACATGATGAAGACGGCGATGGAGTTGCTCGCTAAAAATCAAACATCAATCAAGGTTTCACATGACATTCAGGCCTCCTTTACAACACCTTCCATAAGAAGTAATTACATTCTCCCATCTCTTCCTTCTTATGATGGTTTTGGTTATGAATATATTACTTGGGAAATAGAGTTGGATAAAAATTTTGGACATTGTCATATGTGTGAGAGGAGAAAGATTAGAAATGTTGCAAGTGCATTAGTAAATTGTGCATTAACTTGGTGGAACAATTTAAATGAATTAGAAAAACCTCGAACATGGAAAGAAACGAAAATTCTTATGCGAGAAACTTTTGCTAATGTATCTATGTGCAAAGAAGAAATTCAGCAATTTGAGGAGAAATTTCTTGTTGTACCTCCTTTTGTGTCTAACGCTTTGCAGGACAATATAGAAAATAATATAGATGATGCAAAAGAGAACGAGGCTTTCGACAACACTTGTGAAATTTTAGATGGATCAACTCATAATGCACTCGAAATCACTGCTGGAAATGGTAAGGCAAAACATTCTACAAATACAGAAGGTAAGAAGTTTTTGGATGTTCTGAATTTTTCCACCAATCATGCTATTTTCGAGGAGCAACTATTAGAATCGTTTATTTATACACCATTGTCACATGTTGATTTTCCCGCTGATCGTTGCACTAAGAAAGAGTTGTGTGCTGATAATTATATTGTACCTATGCTAGAACAATAAAATGAATTTGATACTTTATCACTCACATGTGCTGAAATTAAGCATTTGATTCCAATTACATGTGGATGGGATGAGCTGAAATTATTGTCTTCTCTAAATACTTTGGGCTATATTGAAATTGACACTCTTTGTGATCTAGATACCGTAGAGAAGATAATATTTTCTCAATCTGAATTGCCTTTGTTAAGTAGAAATATTTTTCATGCTATAGGCAATAATGAACATAGTGGTATGTTTATGGTGCATAAAGTTTACATATGTTCAAATGAGAAAGCTCCTTTTGTGCTGCAACAACATGGTCAAGTAAATGAATGTAATAACGCTAATAATGTCTTGTCAAGTTTTTCTAGTATTTTTTCCTTACAGCAGGGACAATAAAAGCATTATTCACTGCGGTTGTGCATTATGGACATCACTCATTCTACCTCCAAAGCAAGCCTCTTTGTTGGACATACGAGTAAGCCGGGGACGGCTTGTCATAAAGAAGGGGATAATGATGAGATCATGCACATTATTATTGCACCTACAAACATGACACAATGTTTATTTGTTTGGGATCCTGGCTCAAGTGAATATGCACTGTTATCTGATGGGCAAGATCAAGATGGCGCACTATGTCGTCCACCACCTTGGCCTCCTCCATTTATGCATACAAGAAGATTTAATGACGTTGCACATTTGGAACAACACATGAGAGGAGATGAACTTGAGTCGAGGACGACTCCAATTCAAGAAGGGGAGGATGATGAGGACATCACTTCTATGGATACAAACAACACTCCATTGATCATACAAGATGCAATCAATAGAGTTCATACACAACAATTAATTTCAGAGGTGAGCTCGTTCTTATATGTTTCCTTATATGTTTTTTGAGCATAGATTGCTACCTAATGATTTAATTGTGATTAAGATCCATGGAGAGGTTCAAGGAGTACTTGGAGGAAGTATTAGGGACGTGGAAGACCAGAGAATTCGTTCAAAGAAGATGGAAACCGAACCAAACTCCAAATCGTATCCAACTCAGAGTCTAGGAGCAGTACGCACTAAAACGGACGCACAGGATGCATACGAAATCCGTTTTGGACGTTCTACATATGCACGGAAAGGGGAGAAGATAACCTTTCTAATGGAGCTGTTCCCATGTCAAAATTCTTTGGAGTCAACAGGAATCGTCGAAACAAAATCAAGTACAGAATCTGTCAGGGTGCTGCGCCGCCGTATTGGGCCATTGGGCCATGTATCAAGTCTAAGTCCATTATTTTTGTATCTTAGGGTTAGGTCACAACCCCAACACCCTCTTGGACGTCCTCCCACCTATATATACTCCATTGTAGCCGCCATGAATAATTGGGTTTTGCTTAGATCAATAATATCGCCGTTCTACAGTTTGTGAGCCCCAACTTCGCGATTTCAGATCGTGTCTTCTACGTTCATGCTTGTGTTCTCGGTTGCACTTGCAGGGATTAGCCTTCTTGGCGAGGTCAATCATGTGAAGCATGGTTGATAACCAACGGAGCGGTGGTGTACTGATTGCAGAGGCTGTTCGTGTTCTACTCGAGAGCCTCAGATCATCAACGTCGAGATCTCCACATCAATCAAATTGTCCATTACCTTTCGGAAGATCGGGCCTCATCCTTTTCCTCATCAGGAGCTGCTTTAGCTCCTGGAATGCCTTTTCTGCTTCTTTAGACCATTGAAATGGTCTGGACTTTCTCAATAGCTTGAAGAAGGGTAGCGCCCATTCCGCTAGTCTTGAGATGAACTGACTGAGGGCGGCTAGACATCCAGTTAGTTTCTGGACATCTTTGATGCGGGCTGGTGGCCGCATCTCCTCTATGGATTTAATCTTCGCCGGATTTGCCTCTATGCCCCGGTGGTTTACCAGGAAACCGAGAAGCTTTCCGGAGCTAACCCCGAACACGCACTTGTCTGTGTTTAGCTTCGTGCGGGTGACCCGTAGCTTGTCGAAGACAGCTTGCAAGGTGTCAAGGAGTGACTCCTTGTCCTTGATCTTGACGACGATGTCATCAACATACACTTCCACTACGTCTCTGATGAGCTCTCCAAATGTTTTGTACATAGCTCGTACAAATGTTGAAGCTGCATTCTTGAGACCAAATGGCATGGCAGTATAACAGTACAATCCATCTACTGTGATAAAAGAATTATGTTCTTCATCTTCCCTAGACATTCTGATTTGATGGTACCCAGAATATGCGTCTAGGAAACAAAGTAATTCACACCCGTAGGTGGAATCCACTATCTGATCTATTCTAGGTAGTGGGAATGGATCTTTTGGGCATGCCTTATTTAGTGTTGTTTAGTCAATACACAACCGAAGCTTCCCGTCGGCCTTGGGTACAACGACTGGGTTTGCCAGCCATTTTGGATGGAAGACTTCTCGGATGAATCCGGCTTCGAGCAAATTCTTCACTTCTTGTCGTATGAAGTTATGTCGCTCTACGAATTGCTTCCGAGGCTTCTGATGTACGGGTCAAGCGTCGGGATAGATCTTCAGATTATGCTCGGTCACTTCCGTAGGGATCCCAGACATTTGTGACGGTTTCTAGGCAAACACGTCGACATTAGCTCGGAGGAAAGTGATGAGCGTGAGTTCCTATTTGTCATTCAGACCTCCCGATATACGGGTGGTCTGAACGGCATTGGAACTGATCTGGACGACTTTGACGGGGATGTCGGTGTCGTCTCTTGGTTGCACGCGAGGTGCAGAAGTTGAGCCTCGTTAACGAATGCTCGGGGGTTTCGGAGCTTGCTCCTTTCTGGATTCTTCCTCCTGCGCTGTAGCAAGCGCATGAAGTTCCTCCAGAGCAGTCACTCCGGCAGTACTGTCTCCGCGGATCTGGAGAACGCCAGCTAGTGTCGGCATCTTCAACACCAGGTAGCCATAATGAGCAGCAGCCATGAATTTGTACAAGGCAGGCCTGCCCAGAATGGCGTTGAAAGGCAAGTTGATCTGAGCGACGTCAAAGATCAACTTCTCAGTGTGATAATTCTCCCGATTCCCGAAGGTCACGGGGAGAGTAATGGCACCGAGTGGTGTTATGGCCCCCGGACCTACTCCGGGGAAAGGTCGGGAGGGGCGAAGGTCCGAAGGTCGGAGCTGGAGCTTGACAAAAGCTTTGAAGCTTATGAGGTTCAGCCCCGAACCTCCGTCCACCATTACATGGTGGAGTTGAATGTTATTGATGGTAGGTGATACCATCAAAGGTAGCTGACCAGCTCCGATCGTGTTCCGAGGGCAGTCTGAAGCATCAAAAGCGATGGTGGTGTCCATCCACTTTCGATGAGGCTCTGCCCTTGCTGTAGGAGCTATTGAGGCCATGTCCCGCCGCATGGTCTTGAGGACACGGCGGGAGGTGATGTCCCATGAACCACCAAAGATGGTGTTCATGGTCTTTCGACGCTCATTGTCGAAGACGTCGGAGTCATCATCCACAGAGGTGTAAATAGCCTTCAGGACCTTTTTAGGGTCCTGGAAGCCTAACTCCTCTTCAGCCGGAGCTTCATCGACTTTCTGTTTTCCTTCCCTCTGACGGAAAGGAACTTCTTCCCGACGCTTGTGGTAGCGGTCGGCAAGGTTTTGGACCTCCCGGCAGTCCTCCAAGTTGTGGCCGTTCGACTTGTGGATAGGACACCACATTTTGGAGTTGCCGCCGTCTTCAGAGGACGGCCGGGGTCGTTTCTCGAGCGTGGCCCCCGGCCACCCGGAGCTACTGCAGCTGCAGCGGTGGATGTGCCAGCCGACGGCTTCTTTTTGCTGTTGGACTTTTTCTTTTTTTTGCCACTACCAAAGGTAGTGGCTTCGCCTTTGGAGGATTTTTTGCCATCCTACGGAGGTGGTTTGGAGTGCATTTCACGGCCCTCCGCAGCTTTGGCACACTTGTCTGCCAAGCTAAAGAGCTCCGTGACGCTGGTGACCTCCTTGATCGCCATCTTCTCTAACATCTTCTTATCCCGTACGCCCTGTCTAAATGCCACGATAACAGAAGCGCTAGAGATAGTAGGAATGGTGTTTCGTACCTGGGAGAACCTCTGGATAAATGATCATAGGGATTCTCCCCCCTTCTGCACAACTGCAAAAGGTCCAGTTCGGTGCCTGGTCGGGTGTATGAACTCCCAAAATTGGCGGTGAAATGTTGGCACAATCCTCCCAACTATTGATAGAGTTGTGAGGAAGGCTCATGAACCAGGACCTGGCGGTCCCAGTCAAAGCCAATGGGAAGTAGTTGGCCATTACGGCCTCGTTACCTCCATCTGCAAGGATTGCGGTGGTGTAAATTTGGAGAAACTTGGCGGGATTAATAGTCCCGTCAAATTTCTCCGGCAGGTGTGGCCGAAACTTTTGTTGCCATCTGACCATGTGTAGGTGCATGGCCAGTGCAGAACAGCCTCCTCCCACTCCCTCGGGAGCAGGGCTGCCTCGAGCCTCTCGCCTTTCGCGAGCACGCTCGATATGGACATGGCCGTCCTGTTGACGGTAACGGGGATCAAGCTCCGCCTGGAGGTCATGAGTTGACAGTCTGGTTACTGTATGAGTGTGTCACGCCCCGGAGGGTAGCGACGTAACTCGTTGTGACGCAGCACGCCTCCTATTCTGGGAAGCATGCGGACCAAGTCTGCCAGACACGGTCCGGCGCTGTGATGGGGCCCGCCCCGAAGGAGGAGGACCTTGGTTGCTGATGCGGTCGGCTGCTGCTGCAACCAGATGTTCCACATCAGCTCTCCACTGCTCCATTGCACCCTGGGATGCACCTGGAGGTGGTGGACATTGGAGGAGAGCACGCGCCGCATGAAGCGCGTGTTCAGGGTTGTTGTTGTTTGCCGATGCACCGTCACGCTGCTCAGCTTGATGTGCTGGTGCAGGCGGTGGTGGTGGAGGCATGACTCCTGCTGGAGCCACGGCATCTGCTGGTTGTTGCATGTTGGAGGGATTGCCTCTAGCGGGTTGAATAGCAAGGTTGCCGTTGGATGGTCCAGCAGCTGAGTTCACCATACTCGAAATCTCGGGCGCCCCCCTACCTGGCGCGCCAACTGTCGATGCTTGGATCCAGCAGATCTCCCGACACTACCTTTGGTAGATCGAGGAGTTGTACTTCGGTGAAGGGCGCGCGGAGATTCAAGAAGGTGAAAGACACGTGTACACAGAGATTTACGTGGTTCGGGCCGCCTGAGCGTAATACCCTACTCCACGGGGTGTGTTGGTGATGTATTAAACTTGTGACTCTAGAAGAAGCTCCAGAAGAAGAAGCTCGTCTAGCTCGGGGTGTTCAATAGTGGTCTTGAACCGTCCCTTGTGTATCATCGACCAGTCCTTTTATAGTACAAGGACTGGTCGTTACAACGTTAGCCTGGCCCGACAGGTGGCCCCGGCGGTTACACATGCTTGATACACAATAAATGGGGTTAATTACCCTTAATAGCCTGGTAATGGGCCTTAATAGTGTTGTTACCAGTATTAAGGGCCATCTGATCGTGTGTCATTAATATGGTATTAATGACACTTAATCGGGTCTTGAAATCTTTGATTGCTCCTTGAAGGTCCAGAGCTTTTGGGGGGTCCACCAGCCTGATTGTTAAAGTTGAAGGTCCGACGTCGTCACATGGCAGTACCGGAGCTTATCGTCGTGGACGAGTAGGTCCGGTGCTGCTGGACACGTGTCAGTACCAGAGCTTCCCTCTGTCAGGGGTTAGGTCCGGGGATGCCATATTGATATGCCGACCTGAGCTTGCCATGTGTGGGTGATAGCTCCGGTCTTATGATACACGTGGCGGCCCTGGGACTAACCATGTCGGGGAAGCAGGTCCGGTTACACCTGACATGTGGGGCCTTCGGGGGTCTTCAAATCTGGTAGATGGAGTTTCCTTGTGATCTTTGCAATCCCAAGGGGTATCCGGTACAGAGGGTACCGACAGAACCAAATGTAGCCGTTGGAGGAAAGAGAGCCAAAATGGCTCTTTCCCCTAGTCGGCCGAATAGGGGTGGTCGATCGACCTGACAGGTGGGCCCCCTGTTCCTCTTTTTGGCAGGTGGCTCCCCAACGGCTATGAGATTAGCACGTTGGTGAATTAACACTTTTGCAGCTCATGAAAATTGTTTTCCACATAAAAACTTCTTTTTCAAACCCCAACAATTTTCCTTTGTGGAAATAAAGAAATAAAAATGATAGTTGAGAATATAAGATTCTCAACTTACTAGAAAAACCAAATATGCAGTGGGAAAAATCAAACTAAATGGGGAAAACCAAATAAAGAGAAAAGAAAGATAAGAGAAAATGATAACTACCAATTTAACCTATTGGCTAGGTCTCACCACCGTCCGATGAGATGGACATTCTCCCTTCTTCATTTCTTGACATCCGGGCCCGGAGGGATGGGCTCGGACGGCTTGTCTTGCTTCTTCCGCCATACCTTCTTTGACAGCTTGGTGGACTTAGGCCTTTGGTGAGGCCCAGATTTCTCCGTCTTCTAGGGGTGTCGGCGTGGACGATAAGACGGGTTTTCCGCATAAATAATTCCTCATGAATGCAATAAGTGGGTCCACCTTTGGAGGTGTGATTTTGACCTCTTGAATGTGTTTAAAATTCGGCCCATACTTGATACGAACCATGGAGCATTGCTCCAAATTTGCGCGAAAGTTAAACCTCTCCTCCTTGCCCTTGATATGGAAGTGGATTTCTCCAGCTGCCACATCTATGCAAGCCCTTGCGGTGCTTAGGAATGGTCGCCCAAGGATGAGTGGCGTATCCTTTAAGACCTCCATGTCGAGCACCACAAAATCCATGGGTATGAAGCAATTCTGGATTTTCATCGGAACATCTTTAGCGATACCCGCCGAATAACGGACTGAAGAATCAGCCAGTTGGAGTTGCATTGGTGTTGGAGTAAGTTCCGTGAAGTTCAACTGGTCAAAAACCACCTTGGGCATTACACTCACACTTGCTCCAAGGTCACAAATGGCCTTGTCAAAGTGGTGTGCCCCAATTGAGCATGAAATTGTGGGACATCCGAGGTCCTTCAGCCAGTTGCCTCATTGTAGAGAAATCATGTTGACATTTTCCATGGGAGGTTCGGGCTGTCCTGGCATCTTGCCATTCTCTACTAGAGGAACAACAACTGCCAGTTGAGCCAACCGAGTTTCCAACATCTTGTTGAAGCTCAATTGATTCTTGAAGGCTGATGATAGTCCTTCAATCTTGGCATTTATGCTTTCTAGGGTCTTGTCATTGGCCGACAGCTTCTTCGATAGGGACTCATTGATCTTTAGCTGTCTAATGGCAAGTTCTCTCAAGTTGGGTTGATTTCCATTGTTGCTATTGTTGTTGTACTCTCCTTGAAAGAATGGGAGCGGTTGGCCTCACCCTTGACCTCCTGGACGATAACCATTATAGTTTCCATTGTTGGCTATGTATAAGGCACCCTCACGGGTTTCTGGGCAGTCATTTCCCAAATGGTCGGTGTTGACACAGACTTCACAAGTGATGTGAGAGTCTAAGTCAAAGGCATTGCCACATACCTCACCATTGCCTTGTCCATCAATCTTCTTCATAAGGAGGTCCAACTTGGCAGCGATCATGTCCACCTCCTTCAATGTGTGCATGCCTCGTTGGCGGGTATGGAGACACTCGTCGCTCCAACCCATGTTTGACACCATCTTCTCAATCAAATCTTTGACTTTGGGCACCATCAATAAGAAGAAGGCACCTCTAGCAGCAGCATCAACATGGTCACGAGCGGAAGGGATCAGATCATTGTAGAAGTTTTGGATAATTAGCCAATCATCCATCCCATGGTGGGGACAGGCTAGGATGTACTCCTGAAGCCTTTCCCAAGCCTCGGGAATAGATTCCTTGGCATCTTGCTGGAAGCTGGAAATTCTTCCACATAGGGCATTGGTCTTTCCCAACGGAAAAAACTTGGCGAGGAACGCCGTAGAACACTTCTCCCAAGTGTCTACAGCACTTCGGTTCGCGTAGAACCACTGTTTCGCTCTCCCAAGAAGAGAGAACTGAAACAACCTAAGACAGACAACATCAGGAGATACGCCCTTGATCTTAAAAGTGTCGCGGATCTCAAGTAACTGTTGCAGGTGAGCACTTGCATCATCGTTAGCCTTCCCACAAAATGGGTTGGCTTGCACCATAGTGATAAGGCCAGTCTTGATTTCTAAGTTTACGTCTCCCGTGTTAACAGTGAGCCCAACAGACATATTGTTAGCAGAGGGAGCTGAAAACTCACGAAAGGTCTTTCTGGGCCATTGGTGTTTAGGTTGTTGGTGCAGTTGTGATGGCTTGCTTTGCCGCTCGAAGCTTCTAAAGAGTAATGACACGAGGTCGATCTCTCAAAAGGAATTCGGGATCTTCAACAAAGTTTTGCTGGCAAGCGGAAACCAGACATCTATTTTCACATAAAATGTGAAAACAGAGAAGGGTCATCCTACTAAAACCTACCAGTGTCCTATCCTATTCAGTCAATCATACAATACATCGGCTGCCTTTCCCGGCGACGGCGCCAGAAATGCTTGTTGATATTTTGTAAGGAACACCAACAATTCATCCCCGACAACGGGGCCAGAAATGCTTGTTGACGGTTCCTACGCACTACTAACAATTCATCTCTAGTGGTGGTGCTAGAAATGCTTGTTAATAGATTTTAGATTATACATGTAAATCCGCAAGCGCACGGAAACTATTGATGTAGCATTTCCCCTCTAAGAGTATTCCCAAAGGGTGTCATTTATATTCTCCCAAAGGAAGGCTAGATGGAAGTAAAACAATCATCAAGTAGAGAGGCTAGGTTGGCCTAGGTAGTGTTCTAGCAGGGATGGATAGATGATAAATTGGAGTAGTGTGACACACACAAGATCATTCTACCCTAAGGAGATAAATGGGGTAAAGAGGGACTAGGCTAAGAGTTAGGTAGAGACTCCTACAATGCTTCAAATGTACATATACATAGCCTAGGTTAGTTACTAATGATCATGTCAATTATGAATTCTCATGCTAAGTGGATTAACACACTAGGCACGGGTTTACCCTTAGCAATACTAGGACGACTCCCACCAACAGCCTGTGGCATAGCCGAACATGGAGGATTACAAATGACAGTTAGGGCTGTCACCACCTACTGCCTACCTCTTCAATTTGTGGGTCTATGAGACATTCAATGCTACTCTCTATCCTAGCACCATGCTAGCATATTAAGTAATAACCATAAGAGCCTAGACACAAGTCATCCTAAGGCAATGAACTAAATCATCGTTGAACCAATGTTAATTCATAGCATAACTGATTCATGTTAACATAATCATGTCATAGCTAATTAGACTATAGTGGAGGTTTATAGTGTTTATGATGATATATTGAGAACAGTATAGAATAATCATAAATACTACTCCTACCACATACATGGAATCCACAATCAAACAAGCAATGCTTCATCCAAGTATATGAACAATGGGAGACTAAAGATAACATCTTTATTAAGAACAAAGTCACAAATACAAATAGGAATATAAGATCCATACCTTTCCCAATTGGATATTGGGAAGAGACTCCTGCTACTCATCTCCTACTTGGACTATGGACTGGCGACTCTCCTCTCTACATCCTATACTCCTCTAAAACTATGGAGAATAGTGGATACAATGGATGAATACTCAAGTGGTGTGTGTTGAAGTGAGGGGTGAGGGGTCCTATTTATAGCTTGGAGAAGGGTCGGTTTTCGCCACCAAAAGAGCGCTCATCAGTCTTCATCGTGACCAGGGCACCACAGGGATTCGACACGTGGAAGCTGACTGAGTTTGGCGCTAGGAAGGGTTCAGCCGAAACACCTAGTCGGTCAAACCGAAATGTTGACCATTTTTGGTGTGCTTTCTCGGGGTGACTTCCTAGTGGGTCCCATTGACTGATATGGGTGCTACACCATTGGATGGCCTCGGATACTTCTGTTTTTGGGCCATTTGATCCATGTGGTGCCACGTGACGTTGCTTGATTGGTTGGAATGATATTTTATAGGATACATCCCCTTGTTTCACTTCAATTCTGCATAGAATGCCTGCATGCACTACTTTCTCCAAAGACAAGTGGAAATAGGTTAAATAGAAAGGTGATGTATGCAAGAAATTATATTTCCTTCACATAATTGAGTTATATTGACGGGTGAAATTGGTATATAACAACTGTCAACAACCACGAGCGTCACAAGACACTCCACGTCGTCTATGGGTGGTCCGGGGACCCTGCGTCCCAAAACGTAATCAAAACCCTACGTTGGGCGATAGCCTTGGTAGCTCCTGTTCCCTGCCCGACGCCACATCACAAGTGGATGGTTATGCCGATCAGCTTCGACGCCTCCGACTGCCCCCAAGAACATGGCGAGAGCCGGGCTCCTGCCACTCCTCGTTGCCCCAACCATTGCCAATGTCAATCTCTACCACATCTTGATTAATGGTGGGGCCAACCTTAACCTCATTAGCCGTGCAACTTTCGAGAAGCTGCATATCCCCATTTCCAAGCTCACTCCCTCGAGTCCATTCTCGGGGGTGGGTCCAGGGCATGTCACTCCGTACGGCAACATCCATCTTTGGGTGACCTTCGAGACACCTAAGAACTTCAAGACGGAGAACATCCTGTTCGACATCACGAAGGTTAGCCTCCCCTTCAACACCATCATCGGCAGGCCAACCCTGTACTGATTCATGGTTGTAACCCACTACGGCTACCTAGTCTTGAAGATGCCAACTCTGACCGGATTCCTCAAGATCCGCAGGGACCACACTACTGCAGTGTCAGCCTTGGAGAAGCTCCAATCCCTTGGAGCGGCCCCAACACCCTCCCTTGGCGATGTTGGATCAAGCCGGTCTCCTCAAGCTCGCGCCAGCGCAGCTCGACCGCTGCACCCCGGGTGAATCCCTCTGATAGCGACGACATCCCATTAAGATCGTCGAGGTTTGCTTCGATTCTACCCAGACCACCTGCATAGCAGGGAGTCTGAAAAACAAATAGGAAGTCGCGCTCATCACCTTCCTCCTGGCGAATGTCGATGTGTTTGCTTGGCAATTGTTACAGATGCTCGGGATCCCCAGGAAGGTGACCGAGCACAACCTGGAGATCTACACCGACACATGGACGGTACAACAGAAGCCTCAGAAGCAATCCATCGAGCGACATAACTTAATCCGTGATAGGAAGGTTGAGGATGAGTCCCGATCTCCCGAAATGTAATGGGAAAGTTAATTGATGGAGATCTCGACGTTGATGATCCGAGGCTCTCGAGTAGAACACGAACAACCCCTGCAATCACTACACCACTGCTCCATTGGTTATCAACTGTGCTGCACACGATTGACCTAGCAAGAAGGCTAATCCCTGCAAGTGCAACCGAGAACACAAGCAAGAACAAGGTAGAAGCAATCTGAATTGCTAAGTTGGGGTCTCACAAACCGATGAACGGCGAAACTGTATATAACAGATTAATCTAAGCAAAACCCAATTGTCTATGGCGGCTACCATGGAGTATATATAGGTGGGAGGACGTCCAAGGGGTGTTAGGGTCGTTACCTAACCCTAATACACGAAAATAATGGACTTAGACTTGATACAAGGCCCAATGGACCAATATGGTGGCGCAGCACCCTGACAGATCCTGTACTTGATATTGTTTCGACAATTCCCGATAACTACAAAGGAAATTTGATATGAGACCAGAGCCATTGGAAAGTTTATCCTCTCCCCCTTTCCGTGCATATGTGGAACGTCCAAAACGGAGTTCTTATGCATCCTGGGCGTCCGTTTTAGGGCGTACTGCTCCTGGACTCCGAGTTGGATACGATTTAGAGTTTGGTTCGGTTTCCATCTTCTTTGAACGAATTCTCTGGTCTTCCACGTCCCTAATACTTCCTCCAAGTACTCCTTGAACCTCTATATGGATCCTAATCACAATTAAATCATTAAGTAGCAATCTATGCTCAAAAAGTCCTCATCATCCTCCCCTTCTTGAATTGGAGTCGTCCTCGACTCAAGTTCATCATCTTGTATGTTCAATGGAGTGTTATTTGTATCCATAGAAGTGATGTCCTCATCATCCTCCCCTTCTTGAATTGGAGTCGTCCTCGACTCAAGTTCATCTTCTGTCATGTGTTGGTCCAAATATGCAACGCCATCAAATCTTTTTGTGTGCATCAAAGGAGGAGGACAAGGTGGTGGACGACATAGTGCGCCATCTTGATCTTGTCCATCAAATAAGAGTGCACATTCACTTGAGCCAGGATCCCAAACAAATAAACATTGTGTCATGTTTGTAGGCGCAATAATAATATGCATGATCTCATCATTCTCCCCTTCTTTATGACGAGCCGTCCTCGGCTTGCTCGTATGTCCAGAAAAAAGGATTGCTTCGGGGGTAGAATGAACACTGTCCATATTGCACAACCGCAGTGAACAATGCTTCTTTTTTATTTGTTGTCCTTGCTGCAATAAAAAAATGCTAGAAAAACTTGACAATACATTATTAGTGTTAGTGCATCTATTCATTTCACCATGCTGTTGCAGCACAAAAGAGCTTGCACATTTGAACATATGTAAACTTTATGCACTATAAATTCACCACTATCTTCATAGTTGCCTATAGCATGAAAAATATTTCTACTTAATAAAGGCAATTCAGATTGTGAAAATATTCTCCTCTCTACAATATTTAGATCACAAAGAGTGTCAAAATCAATATAACCCAAAGTATTTAGAGAAGACAAAAATTTCAGCTCATCATTTTCAGCAGTAGCGGTGATCAAATTATGAATTTGAGCACAAGTAGGTGAATCCAAAACACAATCATATTGTACATTAACTTGTTTTTGCATAGGTATAATAGAGTTATCAGCACACAACTCTTTCTTAGCACAACAATCAGCAGGAAAATCAACATGTGAAAATGGTGTATAAATAAACGATTCTAATAGTTGCTCCTCGAAAATAGCATGATTAGTGAAAAAATTCAGAACATCCAAAAACTTCTCACCTTCTGTATTTGTAGAATGTTTTGCCTTACCATTTTCAGCAGTGATTTCGAGTGCATTATGAGTTGATCCATCTAAAATTTCACAAGTGTTGTCGAAAGCCTCGTTCTCTTTTGCATCATCTATATTATTTTCTATATTGTCCTGCAAAACGTTAGACACAAAAGGAGGTGCAACAAGAAATTTCTCCTCAAATTGCTGAATTTCTTCTTTGCACATAGATACATTAGCAAAAGTTTCTCGCATAAGAATTTTCGTTTCTTTCCATGTTCGAGGTTTTTCTAATTCATCTAAATTGTTCCACCAAGTTAATGCACAATCTACTAATGCACTTGCAACATTTTTAATCTTTCTCCTCTCACACATATGACATTGTCCAAAAAATTTATCCACCTCTATTTCCCAAGTAATATATTCATCATCACCAAAACCATCATAAAAAGGAAGAGATGGGAGAATGTAATTACTTCTTATGGAAGGTGTTGTAAAGGTGGTCTAAATGTCATGTGAAACCTTAGTTGATGTTTGATTTTTAGTGAGCAACTCCATCGCCGTCTTCATCATGTCCATCATCTCAGCATATAATGCATGATTCTTGATTTTACCTGACATTGTTAGTAGCAAACAGAAGACAACAAAAAAAATATGGTATCCCTATCAACTACAAAGGATAATGGCAAAGTGGAAGTGGAATCACACACTCTCAAGCGTCTTATCACGCTCTTACAAGTGTTCTTACCGACACTGCAGGTGGCAAACGGTGGTCGGTATGATGAAACCAATGAAGCGTGAGATGATTGCAAATGTGTATCGATTCTGCTCAAGAGTAAAGTGTAGCTTGGATGGCACTTTATATGTAGCAAGGATTAGCAACAATGAAATCAGATAGTAAAGTTGAATAAGTGTCCAAAGTACTTGTCAAAGTTGCTGGCCTAAATGTGTTTCTAGTAGTTCAAGCTAGCATGACATGAGACAAAACTAGATGACACAAAGAATGCAAGCACTTATGTTTTTTATTTGTTTTTTTCCTATTTTTTTGTGCGGCTTTTGTTTCTTGTTTTGAACTTGACTTTTCCTTTTTTTTCTTCCTTTTTTTTCAGAATGTGCTGTAAGGGAAGAACACAATGAAAATCAATCCAAGATATCTCGTGTGTCTGTCGCAGATTTTCTGCTCAATCTTCCAAGGACAAATAGGCACAATTATAGGCTCTAAATTAGAAAACTTAGAACAGCACGATTGTATATATATCTCTCCTCTTTAATTTCAATACATGGAAGACCTATTTTGGAAAAGAAGAATAGGAGATACTGCCCCCTAAATACAGACTGTTCAAAATTTTAGGTCAATAACAGATTCGGATCTAATGCAATTTCGACATTGATAACTACATTTTCTGGGAAAATGATGAATTAGAAAGTTATAGAGAACTTATTAATCTTTCCATAAAGTATAAGAACACCAAAATCCGAGTTCGTATGAGCGAGATATGATGAAAACACCAAACTGGACAGAGGTAAATCTAATCTGGACGTGATGACGTGATTCAAAACGATGAATCACACAATGCAAAACTCAAACTAAGACCAAAAACACTTTCTAAACCAGCAATATGACTCAAAAACGGACACAAAATCAACAAAAACAAACTTAAAACGAAAGTTGCAAAGGCTCAATTGTGGTTTGGACAAAGTAATGAACAGATCTACTAAACTGCAAGTTTTTTGTGGCTTTTTTGTGGACTCTAGGTATGAAAAACAAAAATAATATAATGGATAGATGAATTACCTAACGAGCAACCTGGAAATCTGATACCAATTGATAGGAAGGTTGAGGATGAGTCCCGATCTTTCGAAAGGTAATGGGTAAGTCGATTGATGGAGATCTCGACATTGATGATCTGAGGCTCTCGAGTCGAACACGAACAACCCCTGCAATCACTACACCACCGCTCTGTTGGTTATCAACCGTGATGCTCACGATTTACCTCGCCAAGAAGGCTAATCCCTGCAAGTGCAACCG
This sequence comes from Tuctoria greenei, assembly GCA_036927565.1. Taxonomy (NCBI): domain Eukaryota; kingdom Viridiplantae; phylum Streptophyta; class Magnoliopsida; order Poales; family Poaceae; genus Tuctoria; species Tuctoria greenei. The sequence goes on from JAYESD010000012.1 coordinate 77,050,242, forward strand.
ATAACACAAGCAAGAACAAGGTAGAAGCAATCTGAATTGCTAAGTTGGGGTCTCACAAACCGATGAACGGCGAAACTGTATATAACAGATTAATCTAAGCAAAACTCAATTGTCTATGGCGGCTACCATGGAGTATATATAGGTGGGAGGACGTCCAAGGGGGTGTTAGGGTCGTGACCTAACCCTAGTACACGAAAATAATGGACTTAGACTTGATACAAGGCCCAATGGCCCAATATGGTGGCGCAGCACCCTGACAGATTCTGTACTCGATATTGTTTCGACAATTCCCGATGACTCCAAACGAATTCTGATAATAGACAAGATCCATTGGAAATTTTATCCTCTCTCCTTTCCGTGCATATGTGGAACGTCCAAAACGGAGTTTGTATGTGTCCTGGGCGTCCGTTTTAGTGCGTACTGCTCCTGGACTCCGAGTTGGATACGATTTGGAGTTTGGTTCGGTTTCCATCTTCTTTGAACGAATTCTCTAGTCTTCCACGTCCCTAATACTTCCTCCAAGTACTCCTTGAACCTCTCCATGGATCCTAATCACAATTAAATCATTAAGTATCAATCTATGCTCAAAAACATATAAGGAAATATATAAGAACGAGTTCACCTCTGAAATTAATTGTTGTGTATGAAATCTATTGATTGCATATTGTATGTTCAATGGAGTGTTGTTTGTATCCATAGAAGTGATGTCCTTATCAATCCGTGAGGAAATTAAGAAGTTGCTCGATGCTGGATTCATCTGAGAGGTCCAACACCCCCGATGGCTGGCCAACCCTCACGTCGTTCCCAAGGCCAGCGGGAAGCTTTGGATGTGCATCGACTACACCAGTCTCAATAAAGCATGCCCTAAAGATCTATTCCCTCTCCCTAGAATAGATCAAATTGTAGACTCTACATCAGGCTATGATTTATGAAGCTTTCTAGATGCATATTCTGGTTTCCATCAAATACCAATGTCTAGAGATGATGAAGAGCATATTGCTTTTGTCATAGTAGATGGCATGATTGTTATGTTTCTATGCCTTATTGTCTTAAAAATGCTCTCCCCACTTTTGTGCGAGCAATGCATAAAACATTTGGAGACCTCATTCGGGCCCTAGTAGAAGTGTATGTCGTTGACATCATTGTCAAAGTCCAAACGCATACATCCTTACTAGCCAACCTCACCCTAGTCTTTGATAGCCTACGCTCCACACGCACAAAGCTCAACCCAAAAAAAGTGTGTGTTCGAAGTCTCCGTTGGGAAGCTTCTCGGGTTCTTGGTCTTGCACCGAGGAATCGAGGCCAACCCATAGAAGATCAAGGCGATTGAGTTGATACGGCCGCCGGCCTACATCAAATACATGTAGAAGCTCACAGGCTGTCTGGCTGCACTTAGTCGGTTTATCTCTAGACTGGCTGAGTGTGCCCTCCCATTCTTCAAGCTGTTATGCAGGTCTGGATCCTTCATCTGGACTAAAGAGGTAGAGGAAGTGTTCCAAGAGATGAAGCGGCACCTCACCTCGTTGCCCATCATGGTGGCTCCGGAGCCCGGTGAGCCTCTGTATCTCTACATCGCTGCCACAACCGAGGTGGTGAGCATGGTCCTGGTTGCAGAGCGATCAGGACCCGAGCAGTTTCAAGAGGTGGTCGAGGCCCCTGCCTCTGGTACTGAGCTCTAGAGCTTGGATCCCGCAGGGGGCCCAACAACCAAGGTGCTTCCGGGTCCCAGCCCCCGAAAAACGCTCAGATCCCCTCAGGGGGCCCCGAAGATGAAGATACATCTGGGTCCCAGCCCCCAGAGGACCAGGGATGAAAACGTACGGATATCGACAGATAAAATGTTTTTCCATATCCATATCTACATAATAATTTCGGAAACAGAATTAGATTGGATGTTGCTGGAAACGGATTCGATATCGGATATGTCAGATGTATCGAAAACGGATTTATCGGATGGAAAACTTATGGATATCAGATGGATTCAGATATTTATTTCAGGAAAAAATATTTCACATATCACGTCATTAAATGATAGATAATGAAAGAAATTTATAGTTCCCACACATAAAATGTAATTAATATTTCGCACATCACATGTAATTAACATTTCAAAAAATAACACATAACTTGTAGTTCATACACGTAATTCATAACACATAAAGTCATGAATTGTTACTACAAGTATTCAATAATCTCCATTTAAAACCATATGATAATGACTTGATGTATGAATCAGAAGCTTAATCTACAACTTTATATTCTTGATTGTGAAATATGCCTAGTTTATGGATCACATAAGCTTCATCTACAGTGTGAATCATATATGTTACAGTATTGAAGATAAACAAGAAAAAAATTGGCTTCATCCAAGAGAGGTTGTTTGGTCTAGTGGTTGGGCTCCAACCTTGCATGCATAGATGTGTGGGTTCAATTCCCACTCCCTGCAAACCTTTTTATAGATGGAAAATTAGGATTTCAGTTTGGGTCAGACCACGGCCAAATGAGCCAAAAAATGATTCAGATATTATCCGGATATCCAACGAAATATAGATATCCGACCATTCAGATGGATATTAAGCCGTACTATTTTTGATCCAATATCCAAATTTAAATATCAGATATCCAATCCATATCCGATTAAGATGAGACAAAAACGGATGTGTACTGGATATTTTCGGATCCGATACCCGGATGGATCGGAAAATATCCGATCCGTTTTCATCCCTACAGAGGACGGCCCGAACCCAGGGGCCAGGGGCCCCAAGGTCCCGTGCCGATTGACGAGGATGCACCAGATAGCCCAGAGAGGGTCCAGACCATCCAACATCTGTTCTACTTCATCAGTGAAGTCATGCACGATGCAAAAACAAGGTACCTTGAAGTACATAAGTTGCTGCATGTAGTGTTGATCGCATCGAGGAAGCTCCACCACTACTTCCAAGCACACCGGGTCTCAGTGGTGACCTCATTCTCACTAGGGACTGTGCTCTGCAACCCCAACGCGACTGGCAACATCGTAAAGTGGGCGGCGGAGCTAGTGGAGTTCAAACTCGACTTCTTGGTGCGGCATGCGTCAAAAGTGAGACACTGGCGGACTTTGTTGTTGAGTGGACGCCATCCCCAAGCAACTCAATGGGCATCGACATCGGTGAGCCGGAGCCCAAGGCCCTGGTCCGCATCGGTCCCTACAGGACACTCTTCCTCGAAGGATCCTCATGTAAGCAAATGGCTAGAGCCAGCGTATTGCTCCTCATGCTTCAGGGGAGCAGTTCAAGTATATGGTGTGCCTCGACATCAAGAGCAACCAACAACATGGCAGAGTATGAAGCCTTCATCTTCGGTGTAAAGGATGCACTGAATCTCAGCGTCCACCAAATGTTGGTCAAGAGAGACTCCCAGCTGATCATCAAGCAAGTCAGGAGAGAGTGCTGCTACAACGACCCTCAGCTGGCGGCCTATCTCTTGCACGTGCGGAAGTTAGAGAAGGACTTTGAAGCCTTGTGTGACACCCGGTTCCGAAAATGAACAAAGTGAATGCATATGTGTGCCCAGGAAGTTCAACACACATACACGAGTGCATCACAAACGATATACAGACAATTACCATAGAACAAGATTAATTAAGTACTTTTATTACACAAACCAGATTATCCTCGAATACAAGCACAAATGAATATTAATTACAAGTTCAACTAATGCAGCGGAAATAAACTAATAAGCAACTAAGTAAGAGGGGTAGCGCGGCTCCAACACTCCACAGGCAAAGCTGACGGTAGACGCGGCCTAGAACTCTGCATTATCCTCAAGACACTCCCAACCATCACTTGAAACTGTTGGGGGGGGGGGGGGGGGTTGCAAGGGTGAGTACATGTCGTACTCAGCAAGTGTGGAAAGTATGACATGTGGCTGATTAAAATGACGACAATAATAATGGCTAAGTGCTGAAAAGTACAGTAAAACCATTTGGAAAAGCAATATATCATATTTATGTGAAGTCAACCCATCATAATCCATGTAACCATCATAATACCAGTCCATAATTCACCATTGCCAATATCCATAATCAATGTCATAAACCATGATACTGTCCCATAACCATAACCATAACCATCCCAATACCAAAACCCTTCTAATCATGTAGGTCATCCAGGCGCTCATAACCAGGAGCACGGCTACCATGATAGTTTTAATACTCTACAGAGTTTGCACCACTTTACCCATGTGTTTGTGATTTCGTCATCCGTCGGCGACTAAAGAACCTCCCTTATGCCAATTACACTTCCTTTGGTGTATGGCCAAGAGATCACAAAATAGCCTTTACAAAGGAACTACTAGCATGTACGGACCCACTGAGGTTTCACCGATGGCGACGTCTCCTACAGAGCACGTCTTCAACCAAGGGCCCCCTCTTGTGCCATTCGGATTCCAGGGAGTCCCTGCCACAATTCCAAACCCAATCCGACTCCCCTTCCCCGGTGCGCCAAATGATCCGCGCAATACCAGCAATGCCCTAATTAATCAGCTACGCCGCACCCATACTTGGCCTCGTGGTGGCACTGTAGTCCTGGCATATTCTCGCATGAACCGGTCCTTAGATCTAAGCAAGGAAACCACCATGACATACAACCCATCCACATACCAGGCTTGCTTAGATCACCCATTACCATATCATATTGACCAGTTCACGTTAACCAGAATATCATTAATGCATAATTAAATGTGTAGTGTTGTTTTTCCATCCCAATTAATTAAGCGAAGCAAAAAGGTAAAAAGTCCATCCCGACTCTCTACCATAATTCCAGGTGACAAGGGTGGTTAAACAAATCTAGTAAACTTCCTACCATAGGATTCCCATCAAATTGACACAAGCATGCAATTTTGCAAACAAAACATTTATTTTAAAACAGGATCAATATGCTTCAAGGACACTTGCCTTGTTCCGACGGATAGGGTTGCTCAAGCGCTTCGAGGTCTTGGTTCTGGAAATCCTCGTACATGACCTCTTGAGCACTCCCTCTACGCGTGATCACACGTACAAGAAAATACATACAAATCAACATGATGCACACATACTAATCAACATGCGATGACATGCATGCATGCAAAGTTCAATTATTAATTAACTATGGTTGTTTATCAATTAGACGCAACTAGTTCATACGTGTTTATGCGAGTTTACGGAGGTTTTAGCTGGAATTAATGCAGCTGAAAATAAATTTATGGCGCAACTACGATTAAATTACGTCTATTAGATTTAATACGTCGCTAAAATTTGCATCAGAAAAACAAATCCTACCGTAGACGCAACAGCTTCGAAGATCGCGGAACGATGGCGACGCGTAGACGAAGTTGATGGTGCAGCGGTCCTCTGGCGGCACGACGACAACAACGACGATCTCCGGCGGACGACGGCGCCCTCCTCTTTTCTTCCTCTTCCTCCCTTTTTTTTCTTCTCTGGCGGCGCCTCTGTCCTCTCGTGTTTTTTTTTCTACGGTGGCTAGAGTTTCTCTGGGGGCGCTAGCAATCCTCCGGAAAAAATACAGAGACCGGTTTCTTTTATAGGCGGAGCTCGGTCCAGAGACCGGCTCAGTCTGGCCGAAACACCCGCGCTGGGACTCGTGGCTCAGCCACGGCGCTGGGCTCAGCTGGCTCCCGGTAAACCAGCCCAGCAACCGTGCTTCCAGGCACTATTTGCCTGGAAACATCTGGGGAGAAGCAAAGCTTCCCCTGGAAACTTCCGAAAGTTTCCAAAACTTATTTTATTTTTATTTTTATTTTTTTCTCTTTTTTTTGGTTTCACAAACATATTTTATATATATATATATATTTTTTGATTATTTTTTTATATTTATTCCCTAATACATGTTTTACGCTATTATTTTCTTCCTCTCTTCTTTTGCTACACATATTTGTATATGTATGTTTTATCTTTTATTATCTTTCCTTTATTCCACTAATGTTTAATGCATGATCATGTATGCAATGCATGATGCAAAAATTAGGGTGTTACAAACCTACCCCCCTTAAAGTGAATCTTGCCCTCGAGATTCGATAGCGTGGAGAAAAGATGAGGGAATTCTGTCTTAGGTCTTCTTCACGTTCCCACATAGCTTCGGCTTCCGTATGGTGGTTCCATTGCACTTTGCACCAATGGACCCTCTTATTCCTCGTGACCCTTTCCCTCACATCCAAGATCTTGATAGTTTGCTCTACATAGGACAAATCCTCCTGAAGTTTTAACTCGTCTATCGGCACCTGTTCTTCCGGCACCCTGAGACACTTCTTGAGTTGAGACACGTGAAACACGTCGTGTACACCAGAGAGATATGTCGGCAGCTCAAGTCGATAAGCTACCTCTCCTTGCTTGTCCAGAATCTTAAATGGCCCGATATAGCGAGGTGCCAGTTTTCCTTTGACGTTAAACCAGTGTTGCCCTCGGATAGGTGACACTTTGAGGTATACGAAATCTCCAACTTCAAATGTCAGATTCCTTCGCCTATTATCTGCATAACCTTTCTGTCGCGACTGAGCAGCCCTTAGGTTTTCACGTATTATTTGGACTTGTCTTTCAGCGTCTTGTAACACACCAGGACCAAATACTTGGTTCTCTCTTGTTTCATTCCAAAACAAAGGTGTCCTACACTTCCTTCCGTATAGTGCTTCATAGGGTGACATTTTCAAGCTGGCTTGGTAGTTATTGTTGTAAGAAAATTCTGCATATGGCAAGCTCTTGTCCCAACTTCTCCCATGCTTCAAAGCAAAAGCTCTTAACATGTCTTCCAAAATTTGATTGGTCCTTTCAGTTTGTCCATTTGTTTGAGGGTGATATGCTGAGCTAAAATTTAACCTTGTACCCATAGCTTCATGCAGTTTCTGCCAAAACCTAGAGGTGAACTGAGAACCTCGGTCCGAGACTATTTTCTTTGGAACTCCATGCCGGCACACAATATGCTCCATATACAGTTCTGCTAGCTTCGCGGTGGTATATGTGGTCTTGACAGGAAGCTGATTTTGTAAACCGATCTACAATAACTCATATTGAATCATAGTCGGACTGGGTACATGGTAAGCCAACTATAAAGTCTATACCAATCTCTTACCACTTCAACTCCAAAATCTTTAATGGTTGCAATAATCCCGATGGCCTTTGGTGTTCTGCTTTAATTCGTTGGCACACATCACACAATGCAACATATTCGGCTATGTCCTTTTTCATGCTGGCCCACCAATAGCATGTCTTCAAGTCCTTGTACATCTTTGTACAACCGAGATGAATTGAGTACGGTGAGTCATGTGCCTCCTTTAATATTGTCTCCCAAATATGCTTTACATTAGGCACAATGATTCTCTTTCCAAGCCATAAGGTACCATGTTCATCTTCATCAAATCTGAATTCTCTCCCTTCCTCGATCATTTCCTTGATTTCCTTGATCTCCTCATCTGTGGTTTGTGCTTCTCGAATTTCTTGCTCCAAGGTTGGATTTAACTCCATTATTCCCATCTTATTCACGAATCCAAGATTCAACCTTTCAAACTCCTTGCATAACTCGGATGGCAATTCTCGAACCGTGAGTTGATTACTTACTCCTTTCCGACTCAAGGCAGTGGCCACTACATTGGCCTTTCCTGGATGATAGTTGATTCCCACATCATAATCCTTGATGAGCTCCAACCATCTTCGTTGCCTCAAATTAAGATCCGTTTGCGTGAATATGTACTTGAGACTCTTATGATCCGTATAAATTTCACACATATGTCCAAGGATGTAGTGTCTCCAAATCTCCAATGCATGTACCACAGCTGCTAGTTCAAGATCATGTGTAGGATAATTCTGCTCATGTTTCTTAAATTGTCTCGATGCATATTCAACCACTTGACCTTCTTGCATAAGCACGCATTCGATTCCTTGTCTTGATGCGTCACAATAAATATCAAAACTCTTGCTCACGTCCGGCAATATTAAGACTGGGGTTGTTGTTAACCTTTTCTTCAACTCCTGATAATTCTCTTGACAAGCTTGAGTCCATTGGAAAGCCTTCCCCTTCATTAGAAATTCCGTCATGGGCTTGGCTATCTTGGAAAAGTCCTTGATGAATCAACGGTAATATCCAGCCATTCCAAGAAAACTCCTTATTTTCTTTATGTTTTGCGGTGGCTCCCACTTCAACACGTCCTTCACTTTTCCGGGGTCGACCGATACTCCTCCTCCTGAGATGATATGACCTAAAAACGGCACCTCTTTCAAACAAAACTGACACTTGTTGAACTTGGCATACAATTGATGCTCCCTTAATTTCTGAAACGTGAGCCTCAAGTGTTCCTCATGTTCTTTCTCATCCTTCGAGTAGATCATAATATCATCAATAAACACCATGACGAACTTATCCAAGTACTCCATGAAGGCTTTATTCATGAGGTACATAAAGTAAGCAGGTGCATTGGTCAATCCAAAGGACATCACCGTGTACTCATAAGATCCATACTGTTTCCTAAAAGCTATCTTAGGTATGTCTGATGGCATAATCTTCATTTGAAAGTAACCTGACCTCAAATCGATCTTGGAAAACACATAGGCACCTTTCATCTGATCAAACAAATCCTCTATGCGGGGCAAGGTGTACTTGTTCTTGATGGTCACCTCGTTGAGAGCTCGGTAATCCACAGACATCCTTTGCATTCCATCCTTCTTGTCCACAAATAGAACGGGCGCTCCCCAAGGTGAAGAGCTTGGGCGAATAAAACCCTTCTCTAGTTGCTCTTGAATCTACTTCTTGAGCTCCGCTAATTCCATAGGAGGCATCCTATACGGCCTCTTAGCTATAGGTGCAGTTCCAAGTATTAAATCAATAACAAACTCGGGTGGCATACCTGGCAACTGGTCAGAGAACACGTCCAAAAATTCACATACCACCGAAATCTCCTCAATTGCAGTACCATCCATGTGATTCAGCTCCAATTGCTTCGGTGCATGTTGAGATGATTCAAGTTCTACGGTGATCCCTTCTTCATTGGTCAACTTCACCGTCTTCGTGGCACACTCGATAACCCCATTGTGCTTCCTCAACCATTCCATACCAAGTATAATATCCAATCCTTGAGAATCCAAGACTATAAGGTTGGCAAAGAAGTCTACCCCCCTTATTCTAAGGCTTACTTTTGGACATACTATATTTGTCCTCATCTCTCCTCCAGGAGACTTAACAAATAGAGTAAACTTCATATGAGAGATAGATAACCCATACTTGGCAACATACTTTGATGCAATGAATAAATGCAATGCTCCAAAATCAAACAACATAGTTGTCAGGTCGGAGTTTGCGAGAAACATACCAATGACCACGTCGTCCGCTTGTTGCGCTTCCTTCGTAAAGACATGGTTGACGTTGCCACGAGCAAAATTCTGTTGTCCACTGTTGTCTTGTGGCGCTCCCCCATTCGATCTTGGGTTCTGTCTTGGCGCATTGCTTCCTTGACCAAGGCCTGACTTAGGGCATTGATGTGCAAAGTGTCCAGCTTCTCCACAAGTATAGCACTTCCTAACTTCACCAGAATTTGGACGGACTTGATTTTGAACATTTGCACCAGGAAAATTAGCACGGGGCGCATAAGGCATTGGAGGCCTAGGTGCTTGCATAACAGGGCATTGCTGCACAAACTGAGTTGGACGCGGTGCAAATCCAGGGCATTGAGAAGGAATAGAAGAGCTGAAATAAGACGCATTAGGTGGTGCAAAGCGAGGGCGCACATTACTTCCTTGTTGCTTTCCTTGGTATGGCGCCTTCCTCTTGTTGTCTTGCTCCATCTCACGGACCTTGTTCTCCTCAACAATTGCTTTGTCCACAAGCTTATGAAAGTTGGCATAATCACAGTTGAGCAATTGTACTTGGATCTCATTGTTCAAGCCCCTCATGAATAAGTATTGTTTCTGACTGTCCCGGCTCACATCTTCAGGCGCATACCTTGAAAGTTGAGTGAAATTATTGAGGTATTCACCCACACTCGATCTTCCTTGCCTCAAGTTCTCAAATTCTTGCCGCTTCAAGATCATAACACCCTCCGGCACATAATGAGAATGGAAGTTCTCCTTTAATTCCGCCCAAGTGATCCCCTCTTGATTCTCATGAGCATTGCAATAAGCATCCCACCAATCCGCAACTGCTCCAACGAGTTGATAAGAAGCAAATAGCACCTTCTCTCGGTCACTGCATTGGACAATAGCAAGTTTCTTCTCCACGGAATTGAGCCAGTCATCAGCGTCCATAAGGTCGGCAGCTTGAGCAAAGGTTGGCAGCCTAGTCCTCATAAACTCTCCCAATCGGTTATGAGGAGGCGGGGGTGGCGGTGGAGGCATGTGGGGCTGATTGTTGATATTGTCAGCCTGCAGCTGTCCCATAGTCTGTATCATGGTATGCATGAGATGGTTCTGCATGGCCAATAGTTGCTCAATGTTGATGGCTCCCTGGGAAGATCCTTGTCCGATGTTGTTCTAAGGCACTCCATTGTTCTCCTTCTCATCATTGTCATCCCTATGGTTGCAAGTCCTCACCATCTGAGAAAAGCAATAGGTAAGAATTTAGAAACGTCCCCAACTATATGCATCAAGCGATATGAAACTAAACAACTACCTATACTAGCCTAGGTGGACATGGCAATGCTAAAGCATACCAAAATCCTCTATTAAGCACACAAGCAAACAATATATATATAGCAAACAGCACTCCAAGTAAAAAACACATCGATTCCTGAGTGTTTCTATGTGCTATAAAGTGTCCATTCTATCTAGGATGCGTCCTACGGTCAACCTGTGGCTCTGATACCAATTTGTGACACCCGGTTCCGAAAATGAACCAAGTGAACGCATATGTGTGCCCAGGACGTTCAACACACATACATGAGTGCATCACAAACGATATACAAACAATTACCACAAAACAAGATTAATTAATTACTTTTATTACACAAACCAAATTATCCTCGAATACAAGCACTAATGAATATTAATGACAAGTTCAACTAATGCAGCGGAAATAAACTAATAAGCAACTAAGCAAGAGGGATAGCGCAGCTCCAACAATCCACAGGCAAAGCTGACGGTAGACGCGGCCTAGAACTCCGAATTATCCTCAAGACACTCCCAACCATCACATGAAACTGTTGGGGGGGGATTGCAAGGGTGAGTACATGTCGTACTCAACAAGGGTGGAAAGTATGACATGTGGCTGATTCAAATGACGACAATAATAATGGCTAAGTGCTGAAAAGTACAGTAAAACCATTTGGAAAAGCAATATATCATATTTATGTGAAGTAAACCCATCATAATCCATGTAACCATCATAATACTAGTCCATAATTCACCATTTCCAATATCCATAATCAATGTCATGAACCATGATACCATCCCATAACCATAACCATAACCATCCCAATACCAAAACCCTTCTAATCATGTAGGTCATCCAGACGCTCATAACCGGGAGCACGGCTATCATGATAGTTTTAATACTCTGCAGAGTTTGCACCACTTTACCCACGTGTTTGTGATTTCGTCACCCGTCGGCGACTAAAGAACCTCCCTTATGCGAATTACACTTCCTTTGGTGTATGGCCAGGAGATCACAAAATAGCCTTTACAAAGGGACTACTAGCATGTACGGACCCACTGAGGTTTTACCGGTGGCGACGTCTCCTACAGAGCACGTCTTCAACCAAGGGCCCCCTCTTGTGCCATTCGGATCCCAGGGAGTCCTGCCACAATTCCAAACCCAATCCGACTCCCCTTCCCCGGTGCGCCAAATGATCCGGGCAATATCAGCAATGCCCTAATTAATCAGCTACACCACACCCATACTTGGCCTCGTGGTGGCACTGTAGTTCGGGCCTATTCTCGCATGAACCGGTCTTTAGATCTAAAGCAAGCAAACCACCATGACATTCAACCCATCCACATACCAGGTTTGCTTAGATCACCCATTACCATATCATATTGACCAGTTCACATTTTAACCAGAATATCATTAATGCATAATTAAATGTGTACTATTGTTTTCCCATCCCAATTAATTAAGCAAAGCAAAAAGGTAAAAAGCCCATCCCGACTCTCTACCATAATTCTAGGTGACAAGGGTGGTTAAACAAATCTAGTAAACTTCCTACCATAGGATTCCCATAAAATTGACACAAGCATGCAATTTTGCAAACAAAACATTTATTTTAAAACAGGATCAATATGCTTCAAGGACACTTGCCTTGTTCCGACGGATAGGGTTGATCAAGCGCTTTGAAGTCTTGGTTCTGGAAATCCTCGTACACGACCTCTTGAGCACTTCCCTCTACGTGTGATCACACGTACAAGAAAATACATACAAATCAACATGATGCACACATACTAATCAACATGCGATGACATGCATGCATTCAAAGTTCAATTATTAATTAGATGCAACTAGTTCATACGTGTTTATGCGAGTTTACGGGAGTTTTAGCGAGAATTAATGCTGCTGAAAATAAATTTATGGCGCAACTACGATTAAATTACGTCTATTAGATTTAATGTGTTGCTAAAATTTGCATCGGAAAAACGAATCCTACCGTAGACGCGACGGCTTCGAAGATCGCGGAACGATGGTGACGCGTAGACGAAGTGGATGGCACAGCGGTCCTCCGGCGGCACGACGACGACGACGATCTCCGGCGGACGACGGCGCCCTCCTTTTTTTCTTCCTCTTACTCCCCCTTTTTTTTCTTCTCTGGCGGCGCCTCTGTCCTCTCGTGTTTTTTCTACGGCGGCGCCTCTGTCCTCTCGTATTTTTTCTACGGCGGCTAGGGTTTCTCTGGCGGCGCTAGCAATCCTCGGGAAAAAATACGGAGACCGGTTGCTTTTATAGGCGGAGCTCGGTCAACCGGCTCGGTCTGGCCGAAACACCCGCGCTGGGACGCGTGGCTCAGCCACGGCGCTGGGCTCGGCTGGCTCCTGGTAAACTAGCCCAGCAACAGTGCTTCCAGGCACTATTTGTCTGGAAACTTCCGGGGAGAAGCAAAGCTTCCCCCGAAAACTTCCGGAAGTTTCCCGAACTTTTTTATTTTTATTTTTTTCTCTTTTTTTGGTTCACAAACATATTTATATATATATATATATATTATTTATATTTATTCCCTAATACATGTTTTACACTATTATTTTCTTTCTCTCTTCTTTTGCTACACATATTTGTATACGTATGTTTTATCTTTTATTATCTTTCCTTCATTCCACTAATGTTTAATGCATGATCATGTATGCAATGCATGATGCAAAAATTAGGGTGTTACACCTTGGAGTTGTGTCATGTGCCACGCGCTAACAACACCCTCACAAACGACCTGTCAACAAAGGCTTCCTCCGGGCCCCAGTGCCAGAGAGAGGCTTTGAAAGGAAGTTACTGTGACCTACCACCAGGCCTGCCGAGCCTGGTGAAGGGAGCACGCCCAGCACCTCAAAGTTGGCGGTCCCAGCGGCCCTACAATTACGGTGTCCGCCAAGAATCGTATGCGTCACTAGGGACTCCATGCAATCCGACGCCCAAGATCAAAAAGCTCAGGCAAATCCTGATGCATGGATCACGGAGATCCGGGACTACCTGAAAGACAACATCCTTTCCAAAGAACATATATCCACTAAACGGATTGTCAGGGTGACTAGAAGATACGTGTTGGTAGAGGGGAATCCCTATCGGTGTGGCAGCAACGACATCCTATTGCGATGCATAACCCCGGAGGAGGGATGCAACTTGCTCGCAGAGATCCATGCAGGCGAGTGTGGGAACTTCGAGGCATCCCGCATGTTGGTCGGTAAAGCCTTCCGGTATGGCTTTTACTGGCCAACAACTCTCATGGATGTCGTCAAACTGGTCAAGTGACACAAGACATGCCAGTTCCATGCCAAGCAGATCCACACACCGACGCAGATGTTGTAGATGATCACACCCTCGTGGCTATTCGCGGTCTAGGGGCTGGAGATCCTGGGGGCCTTCCCCAGGGCCGTCGGAGGGCACCAGTTCCTCTACGTCGCCATAGACAAGTTCACCAAGTGGCCAGAAGCAGCCCTAGTGGTCACCATCAACAAGGAGTTCGCAGTCAAATTCATAAAGTTGATCGTCTACAGGTTCAGGGTTCCGAACAGGATCATCATCAACAAGGGGACCTAGTTCACTAGTGCAGTGTTCCAAGAGTACTGCAAAGACATTGGCATCCAAGTTTGCTATGCATCCGTTGCTCATCTAAAAAGCAACATTCAAGTCGAGAGGGCCAACGCTGAGATCCTTAGAGGCCTCAAGATATGCACTTACGCAAACTTGGGGAATCATGCTGCCAAATGGGTTGACGAACTTTCGTGTGCATTGTGCGCTAGCTGTACATCACCCAATCGAGCTACATGGGAAATGCCTTTCTTCCTGGTGTACGGGGCCGAGGTCGTCCTCCCCTCAGAGATCGTCATGGGATCCCCCTATATCCGGGCATTCGACGAAGTCGTGCGGGACCAGCTCTGACACGAAGATATCAACCTCGTCGACGAGGGAAGATGGCATGCAGCTCTTCAGAACGCACGGTACCGGCAGGCGCTCTGGCGCTACCAGGAATAGTTTGTGCAGAGTAGAGAGTTGTGGGTGGGCGACCTGGTGTTGCAGCACATACTTTTTCTCGAAGGGTCGAACAAACTCTCCCCCAGTTGGTAGGGTTAATGTGCCCTAGAGGGGGGTTTAATAGGCCTTTGAATTTTATTCCTAAAACACTTAGCAAAACTGTTAAAACCCAGGAAGGCCGGACTAGTCTGATGTGGGTGAGGACTAGTCCGGTGTTAGTCTGCACAACGATCAAATTCAGATCTTTTTGATATTTTCTTTGAATCTCTTGCAGCGGAATGTAGTAAACTATCCTAACATCTTTAGCAAGTGTTTAGGATGAGTAATTTGCACGTGGAATACAAGATTAACACAAGTTGCAAATGTAATCTATTCTATGCCCTAGATAGTGATGATAATGAAAAGTATTGATGAGGAAATCACAACAGCGGAGACGCATATTGAACTGCAAGGACCAATCACAAGAGCACGAGCACGGTTATTAAATCAGCAGGTGAATTTGTTCCTAACTTCTTTTGCATGTGAGTTTTAGAATAGATTGCTATGTGATGATTAAATTGTTATTAGGAATAATGGAGAAGATCAACAAGTGAAGGAAGGAGGCCTTGGGAGCATGGAGAATCAGCTGGGACGTCCATAAGTTGATGGAAACAGTTTACAACTCGGACTCGAGTTCAACTCGGAGTCCAGGAGCAGTCCACCTTAAAACAGACGCCCCGGAGGAATACGGACTCCGTTTTTGACGTTCCACATATGCACGGAAAGAGGAGGAGATAAAATTTCCAATGGTTCTGGTCCCACCTCAAAATTCCTCCGGAGTCGTTGGGAATCGCCGAAACAAGTCGAGTCCAGATTTCTGTCCGGTGCTGCGCCACCGAATTGGGCCTTTGGGCCTTGTATCCCATAAGGGTCCATTAGGGATGTGTCTAATCATGTTTTGGTCGAACCCTAGTCTATAAATACTGCAGCCGCCGGTCATATTCGGTGGGTTTTGCTTAGATCAATAATATCGCCGTTCTACGGTTTGTGAGACCCCAACTTCGCGATTTCAGATCGTGTCTTCTACGTTCTTGCTCGTGTTCTCGGTTGCACTTGCAGGGATTAGTCTTCTTGGTGAGGTCAAGCATGTGCAGCACGGTTTATAACCAACGGAGCTGTTGTGTAGTGATTGCAGGGGTACTCGTACCGCTCGAGTTCCGCGGATCATCAACATCGAGTTCTCCACCCCAATCGACATACCTTTCGGAAGATCGGGCCTAAACCTACTCATCAAGTATGAATCAAGAACACATGATGCAAGCGGTTTTTACAGAGGTTCAATCCCACACAAGGGATCTATGTCCTCAATAAGGAGCTCACACAAAGTCGGGTCTTAACCAACCCTTCCCTCGTCAAGTCACCACAAAGGACGACTTGGTTCTCACTATCACAAAGGGCAATCACCGAGTTTGGGGCTTTCTCACAGGTTGAGGGCTCCCACAAGGTTACAAACGAAAAGAGAGATCAACACACTCGTATAATTACACAATAATCAACAGGAGTGTGTGAGAAATCAAACCCAAGAGCTCAATGTCGATGAGATTGTCACTCTCACTTTCCCAATTGCCAACTACAAAAGATTTAACTCTTAGAGCCTTAGAATGTGTTGAGATGAGTGCTTTTGCGATCTTGGATGCAGTGGCAGCGCTAGGGTTATTGGTTGATGGTTATGGGGTCGTGGATCACATATTTATAGCCATTCCAAAAAGTTAGCGTTAGGGATCTCGATGGCTGGACTAGTCCGCTATGTGGTACCAGACTAGTCCGCGTTCGGCGAAATTAGATTGCCCAAATTCCCCTCGGAAGATAGGCTATCCGGCCTCCGAAGTTTCAGCACGAATTTTAAAGAATCTTCTTGATTTTCTATAGGCCGCATATTACATCCAATTGAGCTGCAAATTTGTGTGCTTCCTATACTTGTGCTACTGAGTAAAGAAAAAATATCAAAAAAATATTACAAAAAATGAAAAAAATAGTGAAGAGCACGCATATTAAAGCAATTGGCTTATACCACTTGGTGTTGTTTTGTTGGTTATATCATTCTGTCTTTCTTTTGCCTTGATACTTCCTTGTGTTGTGCTAGGCTCTAGGGCACTCGGTTGACCAGCAACAGTTTCCTACATTGAATACTTATTCAACTTTGTTTAGCTGTTAACGATTTTCTGCTTATTAGCCACCATATTGTGCCATCCAAGCTCCACCTTTCTCTTGAGCATAACAGGTACCTTTGCAATCACCCCACGCTTCATTGGTTCATCTCACCGTCCACACCACCTGCTGTGTCGGTAAGAACACTTGTAAGAGCGTGGTAAGACGCTTGAGCGAGAGAGATTGTTTTCTTTCACCTTCCACATTGTCACTGTAGTTGATAGGGATAACATATTTTTTGTTGTCTTTTGTTTCCTACTAACAATGGCAGGAGAAGACAATGATGACGAATGTGTTCAACATGTTGAGTTACGTGATATGATGAAGATCATGACGGATATGTTTGCCAAATATAACGCAGCAACGGAGGAGTCATTGGCAAACTTGACTCGCTAACTGGATGACCTTGCTCTTTGGATGAATACTTTTGAGGCTCGGTTGCCTCTCGCTGGAAGACAAGAAGACAATGCTTATGATGAACTGGAAGATCACAATAATCAGCCAAGACTGCCACTTTATCATTGAGGTATGGGAGGTAATAATCATAACAATTATAATCGCCCTCCTGATGATCCTTTTGCTAAAGTGAAATTTACTATACCCTCTTTTTCTGGTGCTTATGATGTTGAGGCTTATCTTGATTGGGAGATGACAGTAGAGCAAAAATTTAATTCCCATCTTGTTCCTGAACAACATAGAGTTCGTCAAGCCACTAGTGAGTTTAAGGACTTTGCTATCATATGGTGGAATGAACTTGTTAAAACTAGAACTGATCCTCCAACATGGGATAGATTAAAGGAAGCTATGCGTGTTCGATTTGTTCCTCCATCTTTTCAGCGGGACCTTTGCAAAAAATTGCAGCGTTTAGACCAAGGTAACATGTACGTAGAGGAGTATTATCAAGAGTTATAAAAGGGTATGCTGCGTTGTGGGGTAGTAGAGGACATAGATGATAAAATAGCTCGTTTTTATGGGGGGTTGAGGCGTGAAATTCAGGACATTGTTGATTACAAGGAATATGATACTGTTAACAGATTGTTTCAGCTTGCTATGTTGGCAGAAAAAGAATTGCAGGGCCGACAACAACAGCAACAACGCACGAGGAGCAACTTCACGCCGCGTGCAGCGACTACACCATCCAAAACAGCACCATCTTCGACCCCCCGTGCAGCGACTACACAACCCAATGGCGGCCAACGAACTATACCTGCTGCTCCACCTTCTCGCATATCGGAAGGCAGCAAGACGACATCATTCAAGCCTTCGTCACCCAGTCCTTCTACGGGTCGTACTTCCGACATTAAGTGTCACCACTGCCAGGGACTTGGTCATATGATGAGAGATTGCCCGAGCAAACGAGCATACATAGCACGCGACGATGGCGTGTATGATAGTACTTCGGATGTTGAAGATGAATATTCTATTTCTACTGACCTTACAGATCCAAATGACGAACACACCGAAGAAGAGGTACTTGGTACAGCGGCGACGGATAACTATAGGAGCATCATTGTGCAGCGTGCCTTGAGCTCCAAAGTGGAGACCGACGACAACCTACAACGACAAAACCTCTTCCACATGTTTCTCGTCGTCAAGGACTGTCGTGTACACACTATAATTGATGGAGGTAGCTGCAATAACTTGGTAAACACGGACGTCATCAAGAAACTCGGCTTGACAACAAGAGCACACCCTCATCCACACCACATTCAATGGTTCAGCAACAGAGGTAAGGTTCGGGTAACACAAACAGCGAGAATACATTTTTCAATTGGCCCATACCATGATTTTGCTGATTTTGATGTTGTTACTATGGATGCTTGTTCTCTTTTATTGGGTCGTCCTTGGGAATTTGATACAGATGCTATTCATCATGGTAGAACCAATAAATATACTCTCATGCATAAGGGAAAGAAAATCACTTTGCTCCCCATGACTCCTGCTGAAATTGTGCATTTTGAGAAGAGTAAAATTCGTGAGGGCAAAGCAACAAAATTAGAATCTGAAAAAAAGCAAGTTATTAAGTTAAAATCACCATCGTTGCTCGCAACTAAATCTGAACTTGCTGATTTATTCGATGCTAAGGGGATGTGCTATGCTTTAGTTTGCAAAGAAGCCATGTTTTCACTTCATGAATTGTCTATTGCATTGCCCCCTGCTGTTGCTAACCTTTTGCAGGAGTTTGAGGATGTGTTTCCCTCTGAGATACCCCCTGGTTTACAACCGATGAGAGGCATTGAACACAAGATCGATTTGATTCCAGGAGCAAGTTTGCCAAATCGTGCAGCATACAAGGCGAATCCACAAGAAACTAAGGAAATTCAGCGACAAGTCCAAGATCTTTTGGACCGCGGGTACATTCGTGAAAGCCTTAGCCCTTGTTCCGTTCCTGTTCTTTTGGTTCCTAAGAAAGATGGTAGTTGGCGCATGTGTGTTGATTGTCGAGCGATTAATAACATCACCATTCGATATTGTTATCCTATTCCTCGATTAGATGACATGCTTGATGAATTGAGTAGTGCTATCATCTTCACAAAAATTGACTTGCGTAGTGGTTACCACCAAATTAGAATGGCACTAGGAGATGAATGGAAAACTGCATTTAAAACCAAGTTTGGACTTTATGAGTGGTTAGTCATGCCTTTTGGTTTAACTTATGCACCCAACACCTTTATGCGATTAATGAACGAGGTTTTACGTGCTTTCATTGGATAATTTGTGGTGGTTTACTTCGATGATATCCTCATTTACAGCAAGTCATATGATGAACATCTTGATCATTTACGTGTTGTTTTTACCGTTTTGAGAGATGCACGTTTGTTTGGTAACCTCGAAAAGTGCGTCTTTTGCACCAATCGAGTATCGTTTCTTGGCTATGTCGTTTCCTCGCAGGGAATTGAGATGGATGAGGCAAAAATTGAAGCAATCACCAGTTGGCCATCCCCAACAACCGTCACACAGGTTCGTAGTTTTCTTGGTCTTGCAGGTTTTTATCGGCGCTTTGTGCGGGATTTCAGCACCATTGCAGCACCTCTACATGAGCTAAAAAAGAAGGTAGTGCCATTTTGATGTGGAGAACAGCAGCAACACGCTTTTGATGCTCTCAAATCGAAGCTTACACAAGCACCATTGCTACAACTTCCTGATTTTGACAAGACCTTTGAGCTAGAATGCGATGCAAGCGGCATTGGTATTGGATGCGTTCTCATACAAGGAGGTAAATCCGTTGCTTTCTTTAGTGAAAAACTTCATGGTCCTTCTCTGAATTATTCTACTTATGATAAGGAATTGTATGCCTTAGTGCGTGTATTACAAACTTGGCAACATTATCTTTGGTCTAAGGAGTTTGTCATACATTCCGATCATGAATCATTGAAGTATCTAAAGTGTCAAACCAATCTGAATAAACGACATGCTAAATGGATTGAGTTCATAGAGTCGTTTCCATACATCATTAAGCATAAGAAAGGGAAGGAAAATATCATTGTCGATGCATTATCTAGGCGTTATACCATGCTGTCCCAACTTGATCATAAAATCTTTGGTTTGGAAACAATAAAAGCATTATATCCTACTGATTTGGACTTCAAAGATGCTTTTGAAAATTGTAGAGAAGGAAGAAATTGGAATAAATATGTGATGCGAGAGGGTCTCCTCTATCGTGCTAACAAGCTATGAGTTCCAGCTAGCTCCGTTCGTCTATTACTTTTGCAAGAAGCACATGGAGGAGGTTTGATGGGACATTTTGGAGTGAAGAAAACTGAAAACGTGCTGTCCACACACTTCTTTTGACCAAAGATGAGGCGTGATTTCGAGCGCTACGTGTCACGATGCACTACTTGCAACAAAGCTAAGTCTCGCATTAACCCACATGGTCTTTATATGCCTCTTCCTGTTCCTAGTGCACCTTGGGAGGATATTTATATGGACTTTGTTTTGGGATTGCCTAGGACTAAGAGGGAGAGGGATAGTATTTTTGTAGTTGTTGATCATTTTTCCAAAATGGCACACTTTATACCTTGTCATAAGAATGATAATGTCTCACACATTGCTGATTTATTTATGACGGAAATTGTTCGTTTACATGGTGTGCCAAATACCATTGTTTCTGATCGTGATGCAAAATTTTTAAGTCATTTTTGGAGAACTTTGTGGTATAAATTGGGAACCAAGTTGCTGTTTTCAACTACATGTCATCCACAAACAGATGGACAGACCGAGGTAGTTAATCGTACTTTATCCACTATGTTGCGGGCTGTCTTGAAAACAAATTTGAAGTTGTGGGAGGAGTGTTTACCACATATAAAATTTGCTTACAACAGATCCGTTCACTCCACAACAAAGGTAAGTCCATTCCAGGTAGTGTATGGTTTCAATCCCCGTGCTCCTATTGATTTACTACTTTTGTCTCCTTCTGAAACTATAAATTTGGATGCTACATAACGATCTGAATTCATTCTTAAGATGCATGAAACTAAAAGAAAAATATTGAAATGATGAATGAGAAGTATAGGATTGCAGGTAGTAAAGGTAGAAAAGAAGTAAAACTTGAACCGGGTGATTTGGTGTGGTTACATTTGAGAAAAGAGCGATTTCCCGACTTGAGAAAATCTAAACTTATGCCACGAGCTGCTGGTCCTTTTAAGATCGTTGAAAAGATTAATGATAATGCATATAAGGTTGAATTGCCTCCCGATTGTGGGGTTAGTCCTACATTTAACATTTCAGATTTGCGACCGTACTTGGGAGAAGAAGATGAACTTGAGTCGAGGACGACTCCAATTCAAGAGGGGGGATGATGAGGACATCACAACAGCGTAGACGCACATTGAACTGCAAGGACCAATCACAAGAGCACGAGCACAGTTATTAAATCAGCAGGTGAATTTGTTCCTAACTTCTTTTGCATGTGAGTTTGAGAATAGATTGCTATGTGATGATTTAATTGTTATTAGGAATAATGGAGAAGATCAACAAGTGAAGGAAGGAGGCCTTGGGAGCGTGGAGAACCAGCTGGGACGTCCACAAGTTGATGGAAACAGTTTACAACTCGGACTCGAGTTCAACTCAGAGTACAGGAGCAGTGCACCTTAAAACAGACGCCCCGGAGGCATACGGACTCCGTTTTCGACGTTCTACATATGCACGGAAAGAGGAGAAGATAAAATTTCCAATGGTTCTGGTCCCACCTCAAAATTCCTCTGTAGTCATTGGGAATCGTCGAAACAATTCGAGTCCAGATTTCTGTCCGGTGCTGCGCCACCGAATCGGGCCTTTGGGCCTTGTATCCCATAAGAGTCCATTAGAGACGCGTCTAATCGTGTTTTGGTCGAATCCTAGTCTATAAATACTGCAGCCGCCGGTCATATTCGGTGGGTTTTGCTTAGATCAATAATATCGCCGTTCTACGGTTTGTGAGACCCCAACTTCGCGATTTCAGATCGTGTCTTCTACGTTCTTGCTCGTGTTCTCGGTTGCACTTGCAGGGATTAGCCTTCTTGGCGAGGTCAAGCGTGTGCAGCACGGTTGATAACCAACGGATCCGTGGTGTAGTGATTGCAGGGGTACTCGTACCGCTCGAGTGCCGCGGATCATCAACGTCGAGTTCTCCACCCCAATCGACATACCTTTCGGAAGATTGGGCCTAAACCTACTCATCAAGTATGAATCAAGAAGACACGATGCAAGCAATTTTTACGGAGGTTCAATACCACACAAGGGATCTATGTCCTCATTAAGGAGCTCACACAAAGTCGGGTCTTAACCAACCCTTCCCTCATCAAGTCACCACAAAGGCCGACTTGGTTCTCACTATCACAAAGGGCAATCACCGAGTTTGGGGCTTTCTCATAGGTTGAGGGATCCCACAAGGTTACAAACGAAAGACAGATCAACACACTCGTATAATTACACAATAATCAACAGGAGTGTGTGAGAAATCAAACCCAAGAGCTCAATGTCGATGAGATCGTCACTCTCACTTTCCCAATTGCCAACTACAAAAGATTTAACTCTTAGAGCCTTAGTATGTGTAGAGATGAGTGCTTTTGTGATCTTGGATGCAGTGGCAGCGCTAGGGTTATTGGTTGATGGTTATGGGGTCGTGGATCACATATTTATAGCCGTTCCAGAAAGTTAGCGTTAGGGATCTCGATGGCCGGACTAGTCCGCTATGTGGTACCGGATTAGCCCGGTGTGTAAGTGATTTATGTGAGGAGAAGTGTAGCACACTATGAAACCTTAATTTTTTGTGAGTGGACCAGAATAGTCCGCATAGGGCCGGACTAGTCCGTTTTTGTCTAGATAAGAAATTTGACTAGTCCTCTCAATAATTGGACTAGTCCTCTTTTCTTGTGCAGAGGGAAAACAGACTAGTCTTCTCAAGGACCGTACTAGTCATTTTTTTTTGTGCCATGAATTATGCTTTAGCCCTTAATCTCTCCGCAACGACTTGAGCTTTTGGGGGTGTGTCTCTCACAAACACCCTATACATTTAGGACTACTTTTTGCATCTTTTCTTCACGTGTGCTCTTCCCTTTCTTGATTCTCTTTTTTTTTACCTTTTTGCACCTTTTTTTCACTTGTGCTCTTCCCTTTCTCGATTCTCATTTTTCACCTTTTTGCACCTTTAGTTTCATCCTTCAAAACCTGCTCTCATCTCAACAAAATTTATTAGGATCTCACTTGTTTGTCATCAATCATCCAAAACCCACAAGGGTGTGCCTAGATGCACTTTCAATCTCCCCATTTTTGGTGATTGACAACAACTATTTTGAGATTACACAAATAAGAATAAAAACTTGATTTTCATAAAGTGTGCTATTACTTCTCACATACATGCACTCTTTATGGTGGGGTGACTAACCATGTGTGTGTGAACAATAATTGTGATGAACATGAATAGCAATATGATAAGCATATACAACAATCATCATGGATACATGGTAATAAGCATCACATACATAAACATTAAAGCATGAATATTCATATGGCAAAGTGTATAAGTGCATAAGTATAAGAATATCACATTATAACTATTAAGCATAAACATTAACATAACAACGAGATAACATGGTGCATAGAAAATGCAAAGTCTTACACAAAGCACAATAGGTCTCAAACATACAACATTACAAGTTTTTAAAAATAGTCCTAAATGACCAAGCATAGCTAAGGATAACGACTATGGCGATCTACTCTCCCTAAATCTCTCTCCCTTTGGCATCAAGACACCAAAAAGGGAAAAACTAAGAAAAGCTACTCGTCGACTTCATCTTCTTGATCCTCATTGCCATGACTTTGTGTCTTCTCACTGTCTTGCTCCTCATCATCATTATCATCATTGTCACATGCTTAAGAAGTCGTAGATCGAGTCGAGGGACCAATGCCAAAGAATGCTAGCTCATCATCCGTAAGCATTGGCATCTCAGTAAAATCTTCATCTGAGTCTTCTGAAACTTCTAGAGAGCCAATAGGTGAGATTTTGAGCTTCTGACATATGGAAGTCACATTATCCTTCATGTATCGAGAGTGCATCATCCTTGCTTGCCTCTCATTATGTCGCTTCACCTCCACGTTGCGACAATAAGTGAATATGACACATAGCATCTTCAAAATGTCATTGTTAGAGCCTCTGGAGGATGAGCGGACTGCGGTAGATGAGGCACCTGCTGTAGTGGCACGAGTAGACCGTTGTCTTGTAGATGAGGATAGTGAGCTATAGAACCTGAGGTCAGAGCTTGATGTGAGAGGCATCCTTGACAAAATCCAATCATGTGACTTTCTCAATCATGAACAAAATGTAAGGGGCATATCCACATGACTGGTTTGGAGTGTGAGCAATGTTGAATATATCATCGTAGATATAATGAAACACATCGAATTCTTCATCCCCAATTATTATCCGCATCACCATCTTTGGGTGCAATAGTCTTCCTTAGCACCAAGTTCAAAACAACAAAGAGGGGCTTCACATAGTTGGTGGAGGGAGCCTTGAACATATAGGCACTGTCATAAGGAAGTTCAGCTCATTCTTGTCTAGCGCCTTGACATTGTGAACTTTGAGTCTGTTGTTAAGAGACCAACCCAATTCAATCATCTCAGCAAACTCCTCACAATCAACTGAGTACTTTTTCTATGAGTCATCCATGTGATCTCATCAGCTCCATACTTAGAGAAATAGCAAGTGGCATATAATTGGGCCATGCTTCATTGTTCCAGTCAAATCTGAAGGCCAGAAGGTCTTTCAAGCCATGTCTGTCAATTGTAGCAATTACTTGATGGAATGCCTCATTCATTTTGCCCTCCATGCGCTCTCAATAAATCAATTGATTCTTAGCAACCGGAGTTTTCATGCTGAGGTACATAGTTTGGTAATAATCACAGTGTAAATTGCTCCAAAGCTGTGGATCTGCTGCCATCTTCTTGTGACTGTATACATCAACCTCCCTCAGCTTCTTGGCTTTGTCGGTTCCTTTCTCGATGAAAGCATCGTCATTGGGACGATGTTTACGATCATGCATCGGGGCGGCCATTTTGAGTGGCCCAATCGGGCTCGAGGATCTTGTAGAACCTTTGCTCTTGTCCTTACTTTTTCTGGCCTGGGATGTTTGAGTGACCACTAGCTTGCATTTTTTAGTGAGATTCATTGCTGGAACTTTATGTCGAGAGCCCGAGTCTAATGCTCTGGCATCCTTATCATGCTGAAACTTTGTCCTTTGTTGTTGCTCGATTTCCAGTTGACATTTTGAGGCGAGGCGTGCCGCCTCAAGCTCCCGCTCACTAAACATGCTTTCGTCCAAGCTTGACATGATGCCTGCCATGGTAGAAACGAATAAGAATAGAGAACCAAGGTTGAAATGAAATCGACATAGTAGGCTTAATGTTGTTAACATCCGGACTTGTTCATTGTTTCTGCGGACTAGTCCGGTGTATCAGACTTGTTCGCACAAAACCCGGACTAGTCCGGTGTTCATCAGCATGAACCCTAGGTATTCAAAAATCATCAAATCTTTGGGGGCATAAATCAATGTGCAGGATAATGATAACGTAGGATACTCAGAGTACATTGGAACTTTAGAGAATGAACGAAATGGCCTAAACCCTAGAAAAAGAAAGAAGATTAGATCTAGGGCTAGGGTTTACCAAAAGAGGATCATTGTGCGGAGTGGAGCGGATCCCGAGTGCGGAGAAGTCCGGGGTGGACTTCCCTTCAAAGCTCCAAGCCTCTCCCTTCGATGAAGCAAAGATTATGTGGTGGGGAAGAAAAATCGCCTTGGGAGCTCGAGGGGAGGAGAGAGAGTGTCAGTTTTGAAGTGAGGAGGAAGATGAGATACTCAGGTTGATTCCAATGCTTAAGTCACAAGAACACTGGACAAGTTTGGTGCATCCCGGACTTGTTCAGAATAGCGGACCAAGGGCAGACTAGTCAAGATACTGGACATGTCCGGTGTGACCAATGGACTAGTCCGCTCAGGGGACCGGACTAGTATGTTTTTGTCCAGAGAAGAAATCAGACTAGTCCTCTCAATAACCGAACTAGTCCTCTTTTGTTGTGCAGAGAGAAAATGGACTAGTCCTCTCAAGGACCGAACTAGTCCTTTTTTTCCGTGCCATGAATTATGTTTTAGCCCCTAATCTCTCTGCAACACTTGATCTCTTGGGGGTGTTTCTCTCACACACACCCTATACATTTAGGACTACTTTTTGCATCTTTTCTTCACTTGTGCTCTTCCCTTTCTCAATTCTCTTTTTTTTTTACCTTTTTGCACCTTTTCTTCACTTGTGCTCTCCCCTTTCTTGGTTCTCATTTTTACCTTTTTGCACCTCTAGTTCCATTATCTGAAACCTGCTCTCATTTCAACAAATTTTATTAGGAGCTCACTTGTTTGTCATCAATAATCCAAAACCCACAAGGGTGTGTCTAGATGCACTTTTAGGGGGCCCCTTCCGAGTGACACAAGTATGCCGCCCCAGGTGCGTCTGCCTGGATACGAAGGAAGGAGAGCCCCTCTCCAACCCTTGGAACGTAGAGCACCCCCGTATGTTTTACCCTTATCATAGTGGTAGGACAGCGTATAGGTGTCATAGCGTTCAGAAGCACTGTTCAGAACAACCGAGCTAGGGGGTTCGGTCTAGAGTGCACAGCTTGCTTAGCCTGGTCCCGTACCCTAAGTCTGGGCACTCTGCCTCCCTTTTCATCCGGAGCGGACTGGTGCCTTCTTGTAAAGCTTTCCTCCTCCTATGAATACCAAGTTGAAATCGTCATTGTCTTGCCCTATGCTCTATCTTGTTAATTTAATTACTCATCAATTTATGATCACCAAACCATGTTTGTTCTCGCATATTGTTCATCATATGCTCGATCATTCTCTCTTCGTCTCACCTCTAGCAGAATTATTCAATCCTGCTGTAGATGGGTCCACTTGAGGTACCTGCAACGTGCCTGGGGTCTCTCGATCGTCCCCTTGCTTGGGGTCCTGTGGCGCCAGATGGTCTCCCCTATGAAAGGCCTCCGCTGAGCCGGAGGTCCAGGGTGTGTAGCCTGCTCAGTCTGGTTTCGTACCCTGAACGTGTGCATCCTGCCTCCCAATGCTACGGCTAAGTATTGGAGCCAGACAACTCGCACCCTAGGTAAGGCAGGGGCCGAGCCCCAGATGCTAACGCACGAATTACCCAAGCCCGGCACACCAGCGTAGGATCGTAAAGTGTAACAACACTAGAGAGCAGGGAAAGGTGACTGACGAGCTAAATCACTCCTATGTCGTGTGTACAGATCATACAGAGGAACGTTCTGCGCATTGAGGGTGGGTGCCGCCGGACCCCCAGCTCCAGCACCTCCCAAGGGGCCCGTCGTCGATATTATACATAATGACAATGAACGCCACTGCGTGAGTACATTCTGTCATTCCACTCTTGTTGTTAATAAGGTTTCTTTGGTCTCCAATTTTCCAGGGGGCCCGTCGTCGACGTTCCGCGCGTTTAAGGTGGAGCCGCTTCGACTTGTCACCCCAACTCAGTGGTTCACTTATCGCCGTTGCTACTGGAGAATCCTTCAACGATGACCATGGATGCCAAAACAAGCTCGGCACCCCCAGGGGGCCCGTCGGCGTCAACCTTCAAGTCCCGGTGCTCCTTAGGAGGCCCGCTGGCGTCATCTCCCAAGCTTCTGGTGCCCCCAAGGGGGCCTGCCGATGTCTACCTCCACGCTCCGTCGAGGGCCAGTCGTCGACATCCTTCTATTGTGTGGTAGGTGTGCCCAACCTATTGGACACATCTACCAGAGGGCCACTACGGGGTTCCATAGGCAAGATGTAGAAGTTGTCGCGACCCATAACAAACGACACAAAGTTTGCTACGTCAAGTGTGCAATCGTTAGTACCTAAAGCTAATGAGATCAGGAAAGTTTTTACCAGGCCCTTACGCTGCTAAGGACTCGGGCAGACAAAGTTCAAAGGCACAAGACGAAAACAAGAAACATAACATGAATCCAAATTCATTAAAGATTATTTACAAAGGGACAAGATTCGGATACAAAGGCGCTAAGCCGCCACTGGCCTCACTCATGCACGAACTGAAAGGCGACATGCGTGGCAAGGTCTTCGACTTTGACCTTTGATGCCGCCTCATGTGTCTCGAGGGGGCCCCTGGCCACTGGATCCAACGTGATGTTGGGGTACCAGCTCCGGAGACACACCATCACATGAGATGCCACCTCCTTCGCCAGGCTCCTTCCATCGGCCTTTAGTCGCTCGTCGAAGGCTGCACCCAACGACCTCATCTTTGAGCAGAGGGAGTCGAGGGTGGGGATCACCTAACCAACCTTTCATGTTGGCTCCCCCTCTGCACGAAGATGAGGCTAAGGGGCTCCAACGCTGCCTCAACTCGGCCCAAGAAATCCCAGAACCTCGTGCACCTCAGCTGCGCGGGAGGCCTGGAGGTCCTTCACCTCCTTCTGAGCCACCTCCAGAGCTTTCGGGCCTTCTTCAGAGAACTCGACTCCCAGATAGCCAGCACCCCCTCTCGATCGTCGGTTGCCGAGTACGGCGTTCTAGGGCACTCTCCCGGAGCTTGGTGTTAAGCTCCTGGTCCAGGACGACCTGGCTCTCCTTTTCTAGCCGCTCCCGCTCCTGTGCCAGGTCGACCTCTTGGCGGTCGAGGCCCTCAGCGCGAGACCGCACCTCAATGTGGTCTAGCTGGAGCCTGCGGGAGGCCCCCTCCTCTTTCTCCTCCAGTGTTCGCTCCCGTTCGGCAACAGCGACCTCACGGCGGGCGAGATCCAGCTGCATATCCTCACAGGTCATGAGGCGGGTGTCGGCAGTGGCATGAGCTTTTCGAGCCTCCTCCAAAAGCCTCTGCGTCATAGCGTCGAGCTGCTTTACCATGATCCGCTCCTTCACCACAAGTTTCTCCTCCCCGTCGAGGCGCTCGTCCCTCACTCGAAGGATCTCCCACTCCCGATCGAGCGCGTCCTGCGCTTGATGCAAGCCGGAGTGAGCCACGACAATGGCCTCAAAGAGGGGGATCAGTGCGGCTGTCTCCACTTGAGGCTGCCTCTCTATCTCCTCAACCCCCTCGATGTCTGCCACCCGCACCATGGGGCCCAGGGCATTCCAGCAGAAGCCTTGGGAAGAGGCACGTCGGCGTCTGGAGCAGCTACGTCGTCTCTGCCCAGCGCGGCCACGGCATCATCTCCGCCCTGTTCAACGGCGTCGACCAGTGCGACTGCATCGTCAACCGGCACAGCCAAGACCCCATCCGCTTCTTCAACTGGGGGTGCGTCGGTGTCCGGCCCTGCCCGCTCGCTGAGGCGCCGACTGCGAGAACAAGGGTGTTGTGGCTCTTGGCAGGCTCTGGAGTACCTGTTGCCGCAGGATCGACTAAGCTGCCAAAGGTTGGAGCACCCTCACTCGAGGTGTGTTCGGGAGGAGACTCGATGACGGGCTCCATCGACGGAGTCGCCATAAGCGTCCCCTCCAATGCAAGCCCCTGCGTGCCACCAGAAGGAGCCGCACCACCCTCAGGGGTGGTCGTGATCTCAATTACAGCGCCCTCAGGTGCAGGGGGTCAGCCCCCCAGGCCGCCTCGGGGGCCGGGGTTGCCGTCGAACCTTCGACATCAGGGGAAGTTGGCACCCTCTCTTCATCCCCTTGTTGCTGCAGGGGAGTTATGTCTACATGCGACAACCTACAGGGCCAAGGCTGACCTTCATCAGTCAAAAGAAGCACGCCTTACCGAGGGGCCCAAAAGCTCCAGCGGGCCTAGTTTCCTGACTTACATGGGGGGTTGGAGTCTTCCGACCCCTTCGTTGGGGCCGACGCCTTCGCCACTAGCTCCTGAATTGGTGGGGCGGTTCGCGTGGATGACATGTTAGCCAGCATGGATCCAGCCATGTCCCCACTGGAGTCACCGCTAATGTTCTTCGCCTCGCTCATCACTGGGGTACTTGAGGCCTGGTGCCCCCTACCTTGGGGCTGCACAGCTGCATCGCCTTCAGAGCTGTCGCTGGCACTGGAGTCCAGGATGATGACAGAGTCATCTGCCTCCTGGCATTCCTTGGATCGACTATGGGAGACTGGGGCGCCGTCCATCAATCTCATCTTCTTGTGCTCCGAGGCGGTTGTCGCTACCCTCAAGACCGGGTACCCCCGCGCACAAGGAGAAAACAGCTAAGGACTCGGCCTCTACTTGGAGGCAGAATCCAAGGCTGCCACGTCGTGGAGGGAAGGACCAGATCCTACCTCCCCGCCGGGGCGGGCTCCCGGGCTGCCACGTGGCCGGTAGGACCGGACCCTCGCCTCCCCGCCGAGGCGGGCTCCGGGGCAGCCACGTGGCACACAGAACCAGACCCTTGCCTCCCCGCAGGGAAGGGCTCCGGAACTACCACGTGGCACACAGGGCTGAGCCTCCGCCCTTCTGCGGAGGTGGGCTCCGGAGGCGCCACGTGGCCTGTACAGCTGGGCGCTCGACTCCCCGCAGAGGCAGGCTCCGGTGCGACCACGTGGCGGACGGCCAACTCAATGCAATAGGAGGCTGCAGTAAAGGAAAGAGTGCGCTGTGCAGACATGAATTAAGTACGCGCGCCTTCCCCAGACAAAGCAGAGTTGCGCATGCGCAAGTCAAGGCTCCAGTGTCCTGTCTTGTCCAAGTAGCCGGTACAGACCCACGACGCAAGACGGACGAGTAAGACACGGGGACAAGACGGACGGGACATGCCCTGCCATCATTAACAACTATGTGTAGCCCTGGCGCACGACGCGGCGGGATGGCACATTGAAGCCCCTGACAAAGGGAAGTAGATAGCATTTAATCCTAGATCCTGTATAGGATTTGGCTCTCCCCGAGACCACCTGTCGGGCCCCGGGGCCCACCTTGTGACTGCAGAGTCCTTGGACTATAAAAGGACTTGGTAGGCAACCTTCACAGGGGATCGAAACTCATACACGCTCAAGCAAGGCAATACACAAACACTCCCGTGGGCGTAGGGTGTTACACTCCGGCGGCCCGAACCACGTAAACCCTATGTGTTCACCATCTCGCTGTGCTCAATCTCCTGGGACTAGCCCTCGTGAATCTAAAGAACCTCCGCGGGCTGCTCTCTAAGCAGGTCCAGGGGAAGTGTCGTTTAAGACCTTTGACATTTGGCGCGCCAGGAAGGGGGGCTTTTCCCGGCAAAGATCTTCACCGGCAGCATGGTGAACGCCCGTTCCAAGGCTAGCTCCTCCAGGCCATGCTCGTTCCCGCATATTCTCTGTCATATGCTAGGGCACTCTCTTCTTGTCTCACGCCTAGTGTAGTTATGCAATCCTGCTGCTAGCGGGTCTGCTTGAGGTTCCTGTGATGTATTTGGGTTCTTTGGTTGTTTCCCTACTCGGGAGCCCGTGGCGCCGAAAGGTCACTCCCCTGAAAAGCTAACGCCCGTGGGAGGTCCAAAATGTACAGCCTGCTTAGCCTGGTCCTGCACCCTAAGCATGTACACTTTGCCTCTTCAGTGCTAACGGCTGAGTGCAGGGGGGCCGACGGCACACACTCCTGAGCAAGGCGATAACCATAATTCGGATACCTTCGCACTGAATTACCCACGCACCGTAAGCCCGACTCGGGATCGTAAGACATAACGAGACTAAAAGTAGGAAGGGAGTAATCGACGAGCAAAATTATTTACATTATGCTTTAATTTTTTGCTTACTTTTGCATATCTTCTGATGTATGCCCGGTTACATTTCTCTTGTCTCGTCCTAGTTGGAGTTGTGCTATCCTACTAAAGGCAGGATCCGCATGAGGTACCTGCAATGTGTTTGGGGTGTGATGATCGTTTTCTTGGTCGGGGTCCATGGTGTCGAATGGTTCTAACTTCGGAAAGGCTAACGCCGAACTGGAGGTCCAGGGTGTGCAGCTCGCTTAGCCTGGTTCCGTACCCTAAGCATGCACACCTTGCCTCCCAGTGCTAACAGTTGAGTACAGGGGGTCGGACGACTCATGCCCTGAGCAAGGCAGCGACCTTACCCTGGATGTTGTCGCACCGAATTACCCATGCCCCGTATCTTATCTAAGGATCGTAAGCCATAACGAAACTAAAGAGCAGGGAAGTGGTGACTGACGAGCAAAATTACTTTTTGTTTACCGTGTGTGCAGGACATACAGGGAGCCGTCGCTTACGTTCTACACGTCTGCAGTAGGCGCCATCGATGCGTCTCCGAGCTCCGACGCCCCCCAAGGGGGCCGCCGACATCACTTCTCCGAGCTCCAGCGCCCCCCAAGTGGGCCGTCGATGTCACTTCTCCGAGCTCCGACGCCCCCCGAGGGGGCCCGCTGGTATCACTTTTACAAGACAAGATGAAGGCCCCACCCACGGGATCGTCATCTCTCCCGAGGTGGGCCCGGGGGCCACTGTCGGTACCCTCAAGACCGGGTACCCCCGCGCACAAGGAAAAAACGGCTAAGGACTCAGCCTCTACTTGGAGGCAGAATCCAAGGCTGCCACGTCATGGAGGGAAGGACCAGATCCTACCTCCCCGCCGGGGTGGGCTCCCGGGCTGCCACGTGGCCGGCGGGACCGGACCCTCGCCTCCCCGCCGAGGCGGGCTCCAGGGCAGCCACGTGGCACACAGAACCGGACCCTCGCCTCCCCGCAGGGAAGGGCTCCAGAACTACCACGTGGCCCGCAGGGCTGAGCCTCCGCCCTTCCGCGGAGGTGGGCTCCGGAGGCGCCACATGGCATGTACAGTCGGGCGCTCGACTCCCCACAGAGGCAGGCTCCGGTGCGACCACGTGGCGGACGGCCAACTCAATGCGGTAGGAGGCTGCAGTAAAGGAAAGAGTGCGCTGCGCAGACAGGCATTAAGTACGCGCGCCTTCCCCAGACAAAGCGGAGTCGCGCATGCGCAAGTCAAGGCTCCAGTGTCCTGTCTTGTCCAAGTAGACGGTATAGACCCACGACGCAAGACGGACGAGTAAGCTGCGGGGACAAGACGGACGGGACATGCCCTGCCATCATCAACAACTATGTGTAGCCCTGGCGCACGACGCGGTGGGTCGGCACATTGAAGCCCCTGGCAAAGGGAAGTAGATAGCATTTAATCCTAGATCTTGTATAGGATTTGGCTCTCCCCGAGACCACCTGTCGGGCCCCGGGGCCCACCTTGTGACTGCAGAGTCTTTGGACTATAAAAGGACTTGGTAGGCGACCTTCACAGGGGATCGAAACTCATACACGCTCAAGCAAGGCAATACACAAATACTCCCGTGGACGTAGGGTGTTACGCTCCGGCGGCCCAAACCACGTAAACCCTCTGTGTTCACCATCTCGCTGCGCTCAATCTCCTGGGACTAGCCCTCGTGAATCCAAAGAACCTCCGCGGGCTGCTCTCTAAGCAGGTCCGGGGGAAGTGTCGTTTAAGACCTTCGACAGCGGTGGTATCCCTTCTTGAAGACTGCCACTCGACCTCGGTGCACGTACCTCAGGACGTCGACTCGTAGTGTTGGAGCTCCTTGGCGGTCTGCGGGACTGCTTCCTTGGCGTGGAGTCAGGTATCAGCTGCCTCTTCCTCCCACTGGAGGACGACGCAATCCCCTCTTCCTTCCTCGCGTCAGGGCGCGGGGCACGCGTGGTCCCTTGTTGGCCCCCAGCATGGCCCAGTCTGGGGCTGGCTGATCCTCGGAATGCGTCTCCGGCCTATCTCTGAGTGAGGCTAATGTCGTTAACCTTCGGCAACTCCCTCAATAGCTTCGACCTCAGCTCGGGAGTCATGAAGAGGGGTAGGCAGGTCATCAAAGTTGTAATGTGCTCGTGATCCACCGGGTCACAGCTCGCCGATGTCATCATCCCCACCAGCATCTCCGAGCTTGAGTCCAAATCGAGCCCAACCACCAGCCGACGCAGGTCATGCTCGCCAGAGTACCAACAGGCCCGACGCTCGCGCTGCTGGAGGGAAGCAATGCAACGGTACAAGAAGTCCTTTAGCACCATCAGGGAGGTCATGCCCTCTTTTGCTAGATGGCGGATCCTCACCAACACGGGATCATACTCCTTCTTCAGCATTGGGCATTCTTCGCAAGAGGTGCGCTCGGAAGCTGGGTCCCCGTGGGCAGGCTAAGGTGGGCGTGGCTGTCGGTCCTTACGACCACCCAATAGTCCCTCCAGCTATTCCACTTGGATGGTTCGAAGGGAGAGATTTACAACCTGGAGGTCTTGCCCCGATGTTGGAAGTAGTAGACTCCCTGCTGGCTTGTCGAACCTCGTCCAGTGGTCTTCAGCACGAAGAAGTACCAGAACAACTCCACCGACAACCGGATGCCCCATCTCGCAGAAGTGGATGAACACCACCACCAGAGCGATGGAGTTTGGTGACAGGTGATGCAGCTGCAGGACAAACGCTTCCAGCAACACGAGGAAGAATGAATACACTGGGAGCCCGAGTCAAGCCGCCACGTAAGCGGTGAATAGGACAATCTCATCTCGACTTGCAAAGTGGGATGGACCTGCAGTGGATCCACCTCCTCTGCTCATCGGCATGCCAATCGAGCAACTACCTTACTGGAACTAGGTTCTCACTCTTCGACAGGCGAGAAGGAGGCGGGCTGGATGCCATTGAAGCGGATGCAGGGCAAGAACTAGGCAAAGGGGAAAAACCTTGGGTGCTCAGGGAAGAAGATGAATGCTCAAGCAATTGGGGTGTGAATGAGGTAGGAACGGCCTTTGGCTTCAAAGGTTTCATTTTACTCACCGTCGCGACACTTGGGCGCATCGTGCGGGTCGCTTAGGCCCAGCACGCGCTACGCTACCCACAGCGCCAATGACAAGGGGACCTTGGTCCTCTGTCAGAAAGCCTTACTCGAACCGTCATCCACTCAAGACGACAACTCGGCAGTTCCCAAGGAGGCAGGGCGACGAAAGCGCTACGACCGCATCAGAAATCATCGCACTTGAAGTCCCGCATCAGGCAAAGATCACGTCGCACGCCTCGTCAACCGGAGGCGGATGCGTGTCCACTGCAGCAGAGGCGTGTAGCCACTTCGGCTGCCCAAGACAAAAATGAAAAGGCCACGCGGGAAGAGAGGGTGAAGGCCCCACCTACGAGATCGTCGCCTCCCCCGAGGTGGACCTGAGGGCCACTGTCGGTACCCTGGATACCGGGCACCCCTCGCGATGGAAGAAACGTCTAAGGACCCTTCCTTCCCACTAAGGCAGGCTCCGAAGGCGCCACATGTGCAGCAGGATCGGACCCTGTCCTTCCTCAAGGACGGGCCTCGATGCTCCTACGTTGTCCTCGGCATGGGACCCCGCCTCCCTACAGAGGTGGTCTCCATAGTTGCCACGTGTCGAGTGGCACATGACCTCGCTCCTCCATAGGGGCGGGCTCCGATGCCGCCATGTGCCCTGGGGCTCCGGGCCGCCCTCCCCCATAGAGGCTGGCCCCAGGGCCACCACATGTCCTACTATGCTGAACCCCGACTCTCCTTAGAGTCAGGCTCTGGGGTTGCCACATGACCCACAACATAAGGCTTGGCCTCCCCCAAGGAGGCAGGCTCCGATGCTGCCTTGTATCTTGTCGCCAGCTCTGGGCGGTAGGTCACGGGAGTTAAGAGTGGCGTGTCGTGTTCGAGTCATGTATTGAAGGCGTGCGCATTCTCCGAGCACATGGGTGCAATGCACACTCCTGTCAGATGCCACTATGATCAATCACATCGAAGTGAAGGTGCCGCAGAGCTACCCCACGCTGCTGAACGAGTAGCTTATGGCGATACGATGAATAAGACATTCCCTGCCGTCATCAACATCTATGCTAGGCTACTGACGACCAGCGCGGCAAGATGGCGAGTCTTCAAGCCACAGTCAGAGGCAACTGGCAACAGTTAGACCTTAGATCTTGTACAGATATAAGATGACCTTGGGGCCACCTGTCAGGCTTTGGTCCCCACTTGTAAGGTGTTTGACCTTGACTATAAAAGGCCCTAACACCCACCGACATTGGACAACCAGGTTCATTCGTACACAAGATCACAACACACTCAAGCAATACAACTCACTCCCGTGGATGTAGGGTGTTATGCTCCAGTGGACCGAACCACATAAACCACCGTTTTCATCATCTCCCTTCTACGCGCAAGCTCTTTAGAGACTAGCTCCTCCTAAAAAAGAACCTATGCGGGCTGCGACTAAGCAGACTCGTGGAAAGTGTCACAAAAGCACTTCGATAGTAGTGCTTTGATCGTTAGGTAGCATTAGATGTCTCGTAGACCCACATGTTTTAGGGGTAGGCGGCAGGTGGTGACATACTTGTTTGTCCTTTGTACTCTCTCACGTTCGGCTACACCAAAGACTCTTAGCAGGAATCGTTCTGGTTTGCCAAAGGTACACCCGTGCCTGATGTGTTGGATCACTAAGCCATAGTATTCACCACTAACACGTTCATGTGTACTTTCTTTGGCTATGTATATGAGTAATTGGAGCACAGTAGGAGTGGCCCTTCTCGTAGTCCAATCCCAGCAGGACAATTTTATCCCTTAGAGTAGATTGCTTAGGTGTGTGTCACACTACTCCAATACAATTTATTCATTCTATTAAAACCCTCACTACAACATCCTACTCTATTTATGATTTTGCCACACTTCACTTGTCTTTCTTTTGAATAAAATAAATGTGATACCCTAGAGAATAATCTCGGGTGAAATGTTATCACGATACTTTTCATGTGCTTGCAGAATTCATCTTGCTTTTGCTCTAGTTAGCCTGGTGTTAATAAGTATTGCTAGCACTTGTTACTAGGATGACTTGAAGACGTTAAAAAATACCAACAGTGATGGACCAAAGATAACGTGTCAACTTTGTGGCTATAAGGGGCATGATCATCAGACTTGCTAAAGACATCTTGCAACTTCTTAGAAGATACTTTTCAGAGAAACTTTGTTGGGTTTGCCATGACTCCTTCATATGGTGTTGATACAAATTGGTATTCAGACACTGGAGCGAAAAATCATATAACAGGGGAATTAGACAAACTTACCATAAGAGAGAAATATGATGGTCATGGTCATGTGCAAACCGCCAGTGGGACAACTATGAAAATTACACACAATGGTCATGTTTCTTTTCATATCCCTCTTCTAATTTACATATCAATGATATTCTTAAGTACCAAATGCAAAGAAGAGTCTTGTGTCTGTCCATCGTCTTACCACTGACAATGATGCCTTCCCTGAATTTCATCCTAATTTTTCCTGTTTTATGGACCAAACTATGAAGAAAATTCTTCTTTCCGGCAGATGCATTGATGTTACCCAATTCTCTTCCAAGCAAGATAGAGTCTCAATTCAGTTAAATGTTCACCAAGCCTGTGGCATGAGCGTCTAGGTCACCCCTCTTTTGTCATAGTTCAGAAAGTTTTGTCTAGATATAGTACTCCAGTCAATAAAGAGTCTGAGTTTAATATAGTTTTTTATTCATGTCAAATGGGTAAGAGTCATAAGCTTCTGTATCAACAGTCTCGTAGTGTTGCTAGTGCTCCTTTAGAGCTTATCTACTCATATGTATGGGGTCCTACCTTTCAATCTGTAGGAAGACACAAATACTATGTAAACTTTATTGATAGCTATAGCAGATATACATGGATTTATCTCTTGAAAAAGAAGTTTGATGTCTTGCATGTCTTTCTGAATTTTCAACAACTTGTTGAACGATTGTATGACAAGAAACTAATTACAATGAAAACTGACTTGGGTGAACATAAAAAACTTAATTCCTTCTTTCAGAAAATAGGAATTACTCACCATATTTCCTGTCCCTATGCCCATCAACGAAAATGGATTGATTGAGTGAAAACACTGATATATTGTTGAAGTAGGCCTTCTATTCTAGATCAAACATTCATGCCTCTAAAACATTGGGACAATGCTTTCTTACCCACAGCTCATTTGAAAAATAGAACACCATCCGACATTCTTGCATATGAAACACCCCTTGAGTGATTGTACAAAGAAAAGCCCGATTATCTAGCCTTAAAAGTGTTTGGTTGTACTTGCTGTTCTAATATTAGGCCTTCCACTCAGCACAAGCTCCAATTTTGGTCTAAATAATATGTTTTCCTCGGTTATAGCAGCCTTCACAAGGGTTACAAATGTTTGGACGTGTCAACAGGGCACTTTCAACAGGTTAGAGTTGCCATGTGTTCTCTACAATTCAAAGACATGAGCACCAACATAAGTCTTTTGTGTCTCCTTTAGCTAGAAGTATAGCTGGCTAGATGGACCGAACTAAATGGGCAGGTCCGAGACATAGCAAAAATGACCCGACCCGACATGATGTGAAGCGGGCCTGACATGACCTGAAGTTCGGCTTGGACCATGCTTGGGCTTTGATAAAAGTCCGTTGAGCCGACTCGGTCAACTCGATGTCAGGCCCACCTAACCCATGGTGGGTGGTCCGGCACGGGCCCGGCTAGTTAAGGCCCATCATCCTACAACTCTGGTACCTTACACAACCAGTAAAGGACTTAAGGCCCGATATCCTACCAAACAGCCGAACGCCCGAACTCCCTCCCACCAAACTCTAAATTCCCGAGCCCCCGCAACGCAGCAGGTCACTGGGTTCTCATCAAATCGCGAGAAAGCTCCCTGCGACCCCACCCCCGCACCCACACTCCCGCAATAGCAGCACCGAGATATTGACACCGTAGATGGTTGCGGCTAGGGCTGTCAATGAAACTCATTAGCTACTCGAGTTCGACTCGTTAAAAGCTCGATTTAAGATCGCCTCGACAAATAAATGAGCCGAACTCGAGCTTCATCTCGAGCTCGCGAGCCTAACTAGCTCGAGCTCGTTATGCTCGATAAGGCTCGTTTAGATAATTATGTTTTATAAATA
This sequence comes from Tuctoria greenei, assembly GCA_036927565.1. NCBI lineage: Eukaryota > Viridiplantae > Streptophyta > Magnoliopsida > Poales > Poaceae > Tuctoria > Tuctoria greenei. Next base: position 77,089,410 of record JAYESD010000012.1, read on the forward strand.
TTATTTTTTAATATTTTTATTTTAAATATTATTTATTTTTATTGTTTAAACGAGCTTCCTGAGCTCGAACTCGAGTTTTTACGAGATTTAACTGAGCCTAATATTTAAACGAGCCTTATTGAGGCGAGCTCGAGCTTCATAGCAGGATTGATTGAATTTCAGATTCAACTCAAATTTTTAACGAGCTCGAGCTTCGGAGGGTAAGCTTGCTTGAGTTCGGCTCGTTGACAGGCCTATTTGCGGCTCCTATATCCTCTGACCCATCGGTGCAACACTTGTTGGTCGAGTATCAAGCCATTGGCAATTGATGGAGTTGGAGAAGATGCTGACACCGGGCGAAGATACCCGCCCGACCTTTCCTTTTCTCTCCAGTCCCTCGCGTTGATCCCCACCGCTTGAGCTTCATGACGATTTCACACGCCGGCCCATGATGAGTACGACATGGCACGATCCATGTAAAAATACCCTGTGTTATACCTTTATAAAGTGAAGATCTCTCGTGCTGCTCCAGCAGGACCCATTTATTGAGTAAAGTGCATCAACTTGTGCAGGTGTGTTATTCCGGTTCAAGAACTTTTAAAGTGCTTATTTAGGTCTATGAACTTGTTAAAGTGTGTTATCTGGGTCCAAAATACTGAAAATACCACTATGACTATTCATATAGTTGTTATTTGAGCTTTATTTTTCATATTTTTTGCCCTTTAAATCAACATTTTGGTTTCCAATATGAATTCTGATAACAACGTTAATTCACAGAGTGAACAAATATGAAAAATAAAGCTCAAATAACAGTTATATAAATAGTCATAAGTGTATTTTTGGTATTTTGAATCAGATGACACACTTTAACAAGTTCATGTACCTAAATATGCATTTTAAAAATTTATGAACCTAAATAACACACCCATACAAGTTCAAAGGTTGTTGATGCATTTTACTCCCATCTATTATTAGGGTTGCCCCGATACGGCCGGTTCGCTAGCTCTAGCTAGGAGCAAGGCGGACTGGAACGAACCAGACCGGCCTACCTGAGCATCTGGGTTCCAAACAGACACAGGACACATCCTACTCATACACATCCTACCCGGTCTCCTCCGAGCCAATTACTATTATAGTCATCGTGGGCTTTGCTAAAATAGCTCTCTTAACATGTGCACACTGCTAAAATAGCATTATCATATATTTTAAGTATTTTTCATTTTTATTTTCTGATTTTCTATTTTCTCAGATTTGAAAATGACCAATTTGCCCTCCTTACTTTTTTTCCCTGGTAACAACGATTTGTTTCCTTCAATCAACCGCCGTCCACGATAGCAGGGTCGCCGCCCGTCGGTCTTCCACCATCTCCGGGGTCCGCGGCCCGTCACCATCGAGTCGTTGGCTCCGCAGCCTAGGCGCGCGAGGCGCCATTGGGGCAGCCGGCTCCCGCCGCCGCCTTTGGGGGCCGTCGCCTCACGCCAGGAACCGGCGTTCTCTCGCCAGGACCCGGCGGTCTCTCGCCAAAATCCAGCGCTCCCTTCCTCCTGCCTGCACCATGTAAAAGCCCAAACTTTTGAAGCTTTTGTCTCCAATGTATGGCACAAGAAATAATAGTTTTAAACATGTACATTTAAGACTAAGGTCATATGAGAGCCAATAAATTCATATGGACATGAGTAAAAATGTTAATGTGAAGCTCTAGTTAAAACCTAGAATTCCTTTTGAATTCAGCTAAGCTCAAATTTCCAAAGGTCTTGAATTTTAAATTTAAAACACCTTACACTATGTGCTTTGGTAAAGGGGTAAAACAAATGAAGGTGAAGTAAAAACTAATGTATGCTTGAAAAAGTATATGTGGAATGAAAATATATTCAAATTAAGTGTTCAATTTCAAATCTGTAGTGGACTAATTATTGAGCACATTATTGGAAACCCATGGCCATTTAAAAAGGCAATAATTGAGAAGATTAAAATATATGCATAAAAGTTATGGGTTCAAATTTGAATCTAATTCAAATTCTAAGTGGCCAAACTTTGTATGCAAAGATGTGCAAACCAATTTTTTTTTGTATCAGGGCTCATCCCATCTGAACAAAGATCTTTGAAACCAGGTGTATTAAAGTAAAATGAAAGAATGGAGGGGATAATAGAGAAGTAGGGCCAGTAGGGCCCGCTAGGCAGAAGCATTCGGTTTTGCTTATGCAACAATGCCTCTGCTCACACGACTGCACGCGCGCGAGCCAGAGGAAGCCGCAAGGCGGCGAGCAGCTCTCCAGCTCACTGCGCCTTCGCCTGCATGCGCGCCACAGAGGGCCACGACACCACCTGGCTCGGCTCCGTCGGTCGGCGTATAAAAGGGACCGAGCGCTCGGCTCTTCTTCTTTCTTCCGCGTCGCTCCACTCGGCCGCCCAAATTACAGCATCCCCCGCTCAAGCAAAGCCACGTTTTGGTGCGTGCTCATACCCTCTCTACCTCCCGGAACTGAGGCTACCGCCGGACCTAGCATCCTGGAGGGAATCGCGGTTTCTTCTTCCGGCGCGCCGAAGGACCTTCTTCGTCTACAACCCGAAGCTTTTCCTTCACGGTGAGTCTCGTTCCAATCCAAACCGCACCTAGGTTCTACAACCCCGTGCGCATCTTCTAGAGTAACTGATTGCCCGTTTAACCTACCGGACTCGCCGGAATTTCAAATATCACCACCGCCTAGAATCGGTTCCATGTTGCGCCCTATCCTCCGGCCGATTCCAATCTGATTGGAGTGTTGGCCAAAGATCAGGGAATCACCACGAAGCTTCCAGAGCAAGAAACAGCTTTTCCCGTGCCTTGTACACCGACAACGCCGTCACCGATCGTCGAGTTCTGCCGGTCGCCGGTGTAGGCACGTTTCCGGGGTGTTTCAGTCCAAACTGAGGCCACCAGTGAATTCCTGAGGGTCGAGAACCCCCGGGTGGCAAGTCCCCGCCACGGGGAAGGTTGCACGGCGAGCTCCGGCGAGTCGTCGGCCGGCCGCCGGCCATGGCGCCGCCACGGGCCGTCGGGGAAGAAGAAGACCCCCCCTCCCCCGTGGGATTTTCTGTGCCGCAGGGATTCCGTGTGACAACGCGAGTAAACCTTGTGGCCCCGGTGTGGCATCGGCTGGGTGGGAAGAATTAAACCAGTGAGGGCCACGTGTCAGTTGATTAAAGGGTTGTCTTTTTCCATTCAAAAAGAATTCCAGAAAAATACCTAAACTTTGAAATGCTATAACTTTGGCTAGGGTGCTCCAAATTAGATAAAACAAATTTTGTAATTCTCCTTAGGATATGTACTTTCCGGTGGTCCATCCCAATATTCATGAAAAGCCATAGAGAATATTCTATAAATCAATTAGTATAATACATTGTGGAAATATAGAAAATAGGATTCTATTCAGATAATTCTGGAAATTTACCCAACCAATCATTTTGTTATGTAGAAGCTCCAGTAAAAGTTTCAAGCATAACAAAGTTGTTTAAGAGGGTTTAATTCAAAGTCTTTGCCTAGGTTAATTATAATTCCAGAAAATAACAAATTAAATCCAGAAATTCATAAGGACTTGTAAATTCAATATATTCCTGTAGGAAGCTTGTAAATTTGTGAAACCAATTTTGGTAGCTTCCTTTTGATCAGTACTATCTAGCTGTGCCATTTATGGACATGATAAAACCTCAGGTTTTATCTGCAATTTCCTAAATGATGAAAGCTTGATAAAATTTTGTAGATCATTTTCTCCCATCAAATTCTCTGCAATTTTTATGAGAATTTCTTCATCACATCTGTATACCAGAGTTAAATTATCAGAGCCAATAGAACTCATCTGCATAGGAATTAATTCTTTATAGTTTCCTTATATCCATGACTATATAGAAATTTCTTATGTACATTCTTATAATATGAAGTAATATCAAATTAACCTACCCAAATCCAATTTAATACCCAACAGTGCACCTTATTCATTCTTGATTTACAAACATACTTCCTTTATGAGTATGAAATTGCATAATGTGTGCATATTCATTAGTTAAGTTATTAAAGTATATTATGTGTTATATGCATATCCATTGCGTTAGACGCCGTGACGGAAAGGAGTCGAAGAGGACCTGCTCGTGAAGCATCAAGCCACTGACTCTTTGACTTAGAGCTGATTCGTGAGCAAGGCAAGCCCTGATTTGCATTTAAAAGCTTTACAGAGTTTTGCAGTATTTCTCACATTACGTCTTAAGTTTCATATGTGCATTACATATAGGGTGATTGATACTCCACTTGCATGACCACAAATCCCAGGGGTTGGATGGAATGGGTTACAGTTTGACCTGTAGTAAATGCTTTGCTAATGTATAGGAAATCCGGTAGAAGTCGAGTAGTTGGAATCTACTCGCGAGAGGGTCACATTTTATTGACCACAAGTCAAGTAGTTTATTCTACTTGCGAGAGGAGTCGAGTAGGGGAATCTACTCGCGAGATGTTACCAAAATGTTCACTCTTAATAATTGGAGATGTGGACGGGGATGTTCCTGTAGGACGGGACGCGCAAGGTTATCTGAGCCCGAATGAGGGGGACAATGCTTGCGACCACATTTGCGCCTGGGCCGGTAAGGGTAAGGCAAATGTGGAGGTTGGTTTGTAGCCCCGTCTATGTCGGTTAAGGACCGTCTCGTGTGCAACCCTGTTGAGCAAGTTTGAACAGTACCAGTTACATAATGGATTAATGGGGTCCATTAATCCATTTGGGACCTTACATTTGGGACGGTAGAACTGGTTCGACATCGGGATGACGGGTGAAAGGTGGCCACATACGACGTGGGAGAGGAGTACAGTGAAAGGTACTTCCGAGCGGGCGTATGTGTCGTGTATTCCGGGTGTGTCCTGATTGCAATCACCGTCCCTCGTGGTAATAGAGTACCACTTGTTCACTGAGTTATGACGTAGTAAATACTAAAGAAGTCAGAAGAATATGACATATTGAATTATAATTGCTTTGCAATCTTGCGTGACTTAGAGATAGCAAAATTAAAGTTTACAGTTTCCCCATACTTTAGCTGTAATAGCATTATGTGCTTTGGGCATGTCATATCATCGGCAAAGCGTTTCTTGTTTGATTGTGGAGTCTATGATGTGTCGTGCTTGAAGAATGTCATTTGCTACTTAAAACATGATTATAAGGATCCACTTGTAGGCGAGTCTATTTATGCTATTCCTTACCTATGCTTAGTATTCACCCTGCATATGTCTAGTGAGATGGGTTAGTCTTGCTGAGCCTTATGCTCTCGTTTGCGCTTTAACGATTTTTGCAGGTATTAGTTTTATTTCTGCTGTTCAGGTTGTACATGAGACTCCAGGTGTCGAGATAAATCTCATGTGAACCACGCCGCTGCTGAATGTTCTTCATGTTGCTAGTGAGAATCGTCCTAGGGCATGGACGGCTTCTCTCCTGCTTAGTTAGGGGAGATTATGAGTATGTATTTTCCACTGCGTGTGTACTTCTGTTGTACACTCTTTTCTAAACTCTTCTTATTACGAAATGAAAACTTTATATGTTTTGGTGTCCTTTTTGTGTGTGCTGTTAGGTGCCGCATCGCACGGCACCACCCACTGCGATCCTCGGATGTGTGGACCCCGGTCCCCACAGACATGGTATCAGAGCTACATTGGGAATAGCACGCTCAAAAAGAGCCTATTTTCGAAAACTCCGAAGTAGTCGAGTGAGGATTAGTTATATGCCCACATAAGGTCTATTATAGTATTAGTTACTTAAGGTGGCAAAACTAACATATGTGTTATTATATTCTATAACAACGCTCCGACGTCAGGTAAGAGGTAAGGTACGCCACCGCAAGCGGATCAATTGCGGTAAGCTCACCATGCGAGATGTAGCATGTGATTATTTCCGTGGCTTGGCACGGAAATGTCAATATGAGTCTCTGAAACTTTCCATGTTTCTGAGAACATATGACACGCGGTACCCCAGCGTGACACAAAATTAGTGGGAGCCCCCGTCGGGTGGTGTATAACCCGATAGTATGCATCTCTAGAACTATTCATGTTCTATGGGATCATGTGAAACACGTATGCCAGAGCGTGTATAAGCCGGTTCGTGCGGGAGTCTTTGCTGTACAGACGTAGTACAGCCATGTACCTCGAGACATGACTTCGCTCGAGGGCGACTCACACCAGAGTCGTATGCATTTACTTTCATATATATTATTGTGACTGTCTGTCGTGTTTCCCCGTGCCGCCCTTGAGGTGTGAAGGTGTGAAAGGAGATTGTTTGTCTTCTGCAGGTACACTGATCACGCTGAACGTATTGCGAGTAGAATGCATTTGCGAGTGATCATTTTAGTGCCACCTATAGCACGTTATGCCGGCTAAGAATCCGGTAAAGATTTTCAGTTTGTGAGGTAACGTAGTACCGACATAATTGTTGTGATGCATTCACACCTTACTTCACCCCAAAAATCTTTTCTGTTGAAGACATGTAAAACCTTGAATTGAGAACCAAAAGAAAGTTTTAGAATCTAATATTAACTACAGAACTCTGATGTTGAACTAAGATTCAATTGGAGTTTAGTGATTTTCAAAAAGATTCAAAAGCAGAGTTCCCTGTTTTTCTGGCAGAATTTTTGCTGGATTTGTACAGGGCATAACTCTTGCTAGAGTTAACCAATGTGGGTGTGTAATATATTTTTGGAAAGGTTTTGAAGTGCTCTACAACTTGTATGTAGACTGCCAGAACTGAATCAATCTTCAAATTGGTGAAAAATTCCAGTTTGGTAGAACCTGTTGCTGAAAACAGAACTGCCAAAACCTCTCTGGAATTTTTCTGTTTTTTCCACCATAACTTCCTGTTAAAAAACTTTTTATAGCTCCTAGGTTATATCATTGGAAAGCTTATGATATTTGTTAAAACTTTGTAATTCAAGGTTTTTCCAAATTTGGGGCAGAACTGTATGGAAATTGATGTTCAAATCAGCCACTTCCAAAGGAGGTGCTGTTGAAATTTTTCCAGAATTCTGTCAACTTTGAAATATCATAACTTTTGATCCAGAGCTGATCAGGAAGCAAATTAAGATTTTTTTTCGAAAGCTATCGAAGTTGGCTGTAACTTTGGTATTCAAGTTCAGGATTGATTCTACTATTTACTGTAGTAGAATCTGAGTTCTTTGCAAACTGGTCAATTTTGGACAGCAGATTGGCCAATGCAATTGAAATGGAAACTTGATTATGGATAGGCATGTTTGAAACTTGCCAAAGTTGTGCAACATGTCAAGATGTATGTATGTTCAGTTTATGAAACTTGAGCATTGGAAAAAAGCTCGTTAAGAGGTCTAGAAGAAGTTTAGAATCAGAGTGTCGTTTGAACGTGTATGAATATGCTGCAAAGTTTTATGATTCATATACGGTTAATGTTTTTCAAGCATCGACTGTCATTCAATCTTGGAAAGTAACCGTATTTGGTCATTCTTGCAGTATGGTTCGCACTCGTTCCAGCGCTGAAACGGGAGAGTCTAGTCACGGTGGAAATGACTCGACTCGACCGCAAGAACCACCGTCGACCCGATTGACGGAGGTTATGGAACAAATGGTTGAGTCTCATCGTGAGAACAACCAGCTGCTTCAGACATTGGTGCAACAAGGCTTTATTCAAGCATCACGACAACGGGATCTGAATGAAAGTTCCTATTTGAATTTTCTAACAACTCAACCGCCTATCTTCACGGAAGCAACAGATCCGTTGGAGGCACATCATTGGATCCGGGTTATTGAAGCAAAAATCGGTTTGATCCAGTGTGACGAGTATCAGAAGGTGGACTTTGCAGTTCAGCACCTTCATGGATCTGCTAGAGCTTGATGGGCAGAGTATCTCACCATGACCATTGAAGGACATCACGTGAATTGGAATGAATTCCGTGATGCGTTCTGTGCTCGGTATATTCCGAGGGGGATTATCAAGTCGAAGCTTGAAGAGTTTGTAGAATTGACCCAAGGGGGGAGGAGTGCTCTTGAGTACTCCAGAGAATTCAACTGGTTGGCACAATATGCACCAGACTATGTGAGAACAGAAGATTCGAGGTGTGACCAATTTCTCCGAGGCTTGAATGCCAAACTTCATGAAAGATTGGTCCTATTCAACAAAGGAAACTATAACGAATTGGTCAGTAACGCTATATATCAGGAAGATGCTTCTCTTCATTGTCAGGCGGAGATGAGGAAGAGCATCACATCAACGGATGATATTAGTGGTACTCCTCAGAAATATCGACTGGTATATCATTTACCAGTCGAACCGGAAGTTCCGGTAGTTGCAAGACAGCCACCGATGCAGAGTTGGTCACCACCATTGCAGTGGATTGAAGCACCTGAGATGCAACAGCAAGTGAGTTCTTGTGCACCACCTCCACGAGCGGCACGAAAAGTTACTCCACTGCAGGCAATGCAAAGGACAACACATAGTAGTGGTGATAAAGAGCAGTTAGTTCTAGAAGGTCCTGCAGCTAAACAAGACATCAGTCTAGAAGTTGCCCCTCTGAGAAATATTCAATCTCGTAGGCAACAAAAGAAGATGAAAGCCGGCAGCCTCAACTTTATAGCTGTCGTGGATATTCCAGTAGGAGAACCCGTGTTAGCGGGTGTGTTCAACTTAAATGCTCAACCGGCATTTGTGTTGTTTGATTCTGGAGCAACACATGATTTCATCAGCAAGGAGTTCATGTTGAAGCGTCAATTATCACCAACAACGCTATCAACACCGTATACAATAAATTCACCTGGAGGGAAAAAATGTCAGCCAACCAGATTATTGCCCGAGCACCTCTATGTTTGGGTGGTAGGATTTACCCTACCACCTTCATTATATTGGACGGGCAGAAGATTGACATTATCTTGGGAATGTTTTGGTTGGCACATCATGAAGCAATCTTCAATATCAGTGCTCGTACTGTGCAACTGAATTCTAAAAAGCACGGGCAGCATACTTTGGTTCTGAAGAATGTGACACCACAACCTCTAGTGGTGTATAACACGGAAGCCACCAAGCTAGAGGACATTCCAGTTGTTCGGGATTACCCGGATGTGTTTCCTGACGATCTGCCAGGCATGCCACCTGAGCGAGATGTGGAATTCAAGATTGAGTTAATACCAGGAACCACACCCATATCTCGAAGACCTTACAAGATGGCACCCAATGAGTTAGCGGAGCTAAAAGAGCAGTTGAATGAGTTACTTGAGAAGGGATTCATACGTCCCAGCTCATCACCATGGGGATGCTCAACGCTATTCGTAAAGAAAAAGGACGAGACACTAAGGCTATGTGTCGACTATCGTCCATTGAATGTTGTAACTATAAAGAACAAGTATCCACTTCCACGGATTGACATTCTATTCGATAAATTAGTGGGTGCTAAGGTATTTTCGAAGATGGATCTTCGGTCCGGCTATCATCAGATCAAGATACAGGCTGAAGATATACCCAAGACAGCATTCTCGACAAGATAAGGGTTGTATATGTATCTTGTCATGTCTTTTGGTCTCACCAACGCACCGGCTCACTTCATGTATCTAATGAATTCAGTATTCATGTCGGAGTTGGACAAGTTTGTGGTGGTCTTCATAGATGACATCTTGGTTTATTCCAAATCAGAGGAAGAACACGCCAAACATTTGAATATCGTGCTTCAACGATTAAGAGACCATAAGCTATATGCCAAATTTAGCAAATGTGAATTTTGGATTAACAAGGTACCATTTCTGGGTCATGTTATCTCAGCAGACGGTATTGCTGTGGATCCAAGCAAAGTGGTACAGGTACTTAAATGGGAATCTCCGACCTCCGTCCATGAGGTCAGAAGTTTCTTAGGTTTAGTTGGCTACTACCAGAGATTTGTTCCAAGTTTCTCCAAAGTGGCTAAGCCTATGACGGAATTGCTGAAGAAAGGAAACAAGTATGTCTGGAGTGAAGCCTGTGAAGAGGCATTCCAGATATTGAAGAAACATCTCACAACGGCACCAGTTCTAGCTCAACCAGACACGACAAAGCCGTTTGATATTTATTGTGATGCATCAGGCACTGGTCTGGGATGCGTCTTGATGCAAGAAGGACGTGTAATCGCATATGAATCAAGGAAACTCCAGATTCATGAGCATGTAGGATCGAAGAGCACGTGAAAAGCTACCAGAGGGGGGTGAATGGTAGATTTAAAAATCTTACGCAGTGGAAACAATTAAACCCCAACCCCTTCGGCAGAAAAATGATCTGTTAAAGAAATCGTGTGTGAGATTAATCTAAACGTGTTTCACCATGAAAAAAGTGATATATATCATAGAGAATCAAGTCACAAAGACAACACAACAAGAATCACTCAAATCCGTTGAGAAAAACTCAAGTTATGATCGAAAGATCAAACAAAGGTCAATCTGCCCTACCCGAGAAAGAAACAGTTCTGGAATGCTGCAAAGAAACTCGTCTAGATCATAGACCACAAATCCAATGACCGTGAAATTTTGACAGATGATAGATAATCAAGTTGTGAATACAACTCAAAAATAATCACGTCAATTGGATCTGTAAAACTCGAGTTATGATAAAACCACCGACGAAAGGTAGTGCTGTCTAGAAACTCTACGAGTAAAACTTGTCTGGAACAAGTCTGATGAACAAGGCACAAAAGTTCTTTCAAACTACAAATTTTATTCAATAGAACACAAGAGTAACAGCACCAAAGTCGTGCACGACGAGCTCTGGGCTCCCTTTCTTATATAACTAGCTCGAAAGCCAACTCAACTTAAATCAGGAACCTAATCCTACTCTGTTCACGAATCGTAACTTTCCATAACTGCTTAGGATTCTTCTATACGCAGATAGAAGCAATCTTAAGACTTCCAAACACCTTAGGAACATATACCACATTCCTAAACAACTCAAATTCGTGACCCACACGAAATCCTATCATAACCAACTTAAATCTTTCCATATTTGAGTCAAACCCGACTCAGCCGTAGCCTAAGTCTATAACCTATTCAGTTGGACCTTTCCGACCAACTCTTTACGTCCACATCTCTTCATCACGTCTCGGAACCATGTAGCCACGTCCATGCACTCCTTACACACGTGCAAACATCTTCCAATGACATCCACAATACCTTCACATGCATTGTTCTTGATTCAATCATGATGCGCAACCTCTTGATCAGCTCAACCACAATTCCTCCTGAATTTGGTTGTTGAAACCTCATCTCCTCCCTGAGACTAGTCCAATGGATCCCATCACCAGCCACGTCTTGAACTCAAGCAACACCTGCATATGAATAAACAACCAATTCATACGAGTCCAAGTCCTCAACTTGACTCAAGTTAGTTCCGAACACAACACCTTACGTGAGAACCTCACATAAGCATGTTGCAAAAACACAGTAACACGATATCATCTATGTCAACCAAAACGCACCAAAACTTAGAAAATGAATACTAAGCAATCTTTCCAGAGATGTAAAGCAAGTACGAAACATTTCAAATGAAAAGCAGAAGCACTACGATCAAGTTCTGGACATTGCCAGAGCAAACCGGACCTTGAGCCGGAGCTAACAAAGACATGTCGGAGCTAAAGAAAAAACTCACCGGAGCTAACCAAAACTAGTCAGATCTTAATAAAAAGGTGTTTTGGTGATATTCAAAACTTTTATCGTCAAAGCAAGTGTATTCACTACAAGCCAATGTATTCAGTAGACATAGGTCTTACAATCTCCCCCTTGATGAATGCATTGACAACACCATTTAAAATTCGAACATTGGCTTATTCACATAAAAGTTTTGAAGGCAATTTCTCCCCCTTTGTAAATCAAAAGTAAAATGAGAACAAAAATCCCCATATTATCTCTCCCCCATTATTATCTCTCCTTATGCACATATTCTCTCTCTCTCTCTTCATGCTTATCTCTCCCCCTTTGACAATTATTCAGCAAGTCATGAGCATATAAACAAATTATCTCTCCCCTTTAGTTGTTATGAGCATATTATAACATATACATATAAACAAAGCTCATCCAAGTCATACTATCAAGTACCTTACATTATCACATCAATGAAATACATAAAGTAGTGTAAGCCATGCTAGAGATCAAATGTAATTTTCAATTTAAGTAAGTCATGATCTCACAAACTTAACTGTTTCAAAACCTGAAATCATGACACTAGTTGCTGCATTTTATTATTTTTCAAAGCATAAATTTAGATCATATGATATTTGTAAGAGATTATATGTGCATCTGCCTTATTCTAACCAACCAAGCCAAGCCTATGTCATTTGACAATCAGAAGCTTAAGGACATGGTTTTAGTCATACACAACTTCTTCCAAGTTCATATCTATGTGCAATAATAAGCCATCTCAAAAGAAGAAGTGCGATGCATGCATATTCTCTTGATCTTTTCTCAATTTATATTTGTTCATAAAAACTCAACATGTGAGTTGATTACTTGATTAATTCTTAATGATTAAAAGCACTTGTGAACATGTAACAAGTTCAAAACAGCAAGAAAGTTCGACCATGACCAGTTTTAGTGTAAGTAATTATTCCAATTACTAGACATGGCAAAAACTACAAAATGTATAACACGAGTAATGTAGTAAGAACTTTTAGCATGTAAAAGGAATCACAAAGTCATATATGTATGAAATACTATGCTCATATTATTTTAATTTCAGATTCACACATAGACTTCCCAAGTTTCAAAACTCCCCCTCAATTTAAGCCATGAGGATGCATAACCCCTATTTCACTACGAATGTAACAAAAACGAGTGAAATCCAAAGGTTTTGTAAAAATGTCAGCCAATTGTTGTTCGCTATCTACATGGTGAAGCACAATGTTTCCTTTTTCAACATTATCTCGGAGAAAGTGATACCTAATGTCAATGTGCTTAGTTCTAAAATGTTGCACGGGATTTTTAGCAATGCAAATGGCACTAGTGTTATCACAGGACAGTGGAACACTATCTAGATCAACCCCATAGTCCTTAAGTGTTTGAACAATCCAAAGAATTTGTGAGCAAGCACTAGCAGTAGTTACAAATTAAAATTCGGTTGTGGATTGTGCAACTGAATTTTGTTTTCTAGAGGACCAAGCAACAAGAGAATTACCAAGAAAATGACAAGCACCGGAAGTACTTTTCCTATCAATCCTATAACCCCCAAAATCAGCATCCGAAAAAGCTTTCAGAGTAACGGTTGAGGAAGAAGGAAGAAAAATTACAAATTCTTGAGTTCCATGTAAATACCTGAGAATCCTTTTGACGGCTTGACGATGTGAAGCACGTGGGGAGGCTTGAGACCGTGCACAAAGACATACGTTGAATTGTATGTCTGGTCTTGATGTCGTGAGGTACAAAAGTGATCCGATCATGCTTCTATATTCTTTTTGATCCACTGGTTCACCATCTTCATCAAGTCCAAGTGTTGTTGTTGTTCCCGTTGGTGTCCGAAGAGGCTTGGTTTTGTCCATGTTGAAGCGCCTTAGGAGATCTTTTGCATACTTCGTTTGATGCACAAAGGTACCCTCCTTTGTTTGCTTGATTTGCAGCCCCAAAAAGTAAGTGAGTTCACCCATCATACTCATTTCAAATTCGGGACTCATCATTGTTGAAAACTTGGACACAAGATCATGAGAAGCACAACCAAAGATAATATCATCCACATACACTTGAACGAATAATGAGTCATTGCCATGCTTAAGTGCAAAAAGAGTTTTATCAACCTTGCCCATGATAAACCCTTTTTCAAGTAAGAATGTTTTTAACCTATCATACCATGCTCTAGGGGCTTGTTTGAGACCGTACAAGGCTTTGGACAGTTTGTAAACATGATTAGGAAAATATGGATTTTCAAAACCCGGTGGTTGTTTCACATAAACCTCCTCATCTATGTAGCCATTAAGAAAAGCACTTTTAACATCCATTTGATATAGCTTAAAACCAATAGATGTAGCAAAAGCTAACAAAATTCTTATGGCTTCTAATCTAGCAACAGGAGCAAAAGTTTCATCAAAATCTAGACCTTCAACTTGAGTGAAACCTTGAGCAACTAACCTAGCCTTGTTCCTAACCACAACCCCATCCTCACTTTGTTTATTTTTAAATACCCATTTAGTTCCAATTAAAGTGTGACCTTGAGGTGGAGGTACAAGTTTCAAAACATTATTTCTTTCAAAATTTTCTAACTCTTCTTGCATGGCAATAATCCAAGGTTCATTAGTGAGTGCGTGTGATATATCTTTGGGTTCAAAAGAAGCAACAAAAGCAGAATGAGCATAAGAGTTTGGATTGCAAAACCTGGACTGTGTGACACGTTCATGCAAGCTTCCAATCATCTGTTGTGGGGGATGATCTTTGTAAAACCGTAGGGGAACATATGTCTCACAAGCTTCTTCTTCATGTTCATCACAAATCGATGAGCTTGTGACTTGAGGATGATTTGAATCAGCATTGATGGTTGTCGGTGCTGGTTGAGAATTAACATCCGGAGCTGAACCAAAGTCTTTAGCTGCTGAATTTTCGGGCAGCAGCTCAAAGTCTTCCTCATCTTCAATGAAAATGCTCCCCCCTGCGGATATGGATATGGACCTGCAATGTTTGAGCTAGTACCTGGGATAGCTTCATCAAAAGACACTTCACAAGTCTCCACAATTTTGTTAGTGTCAAGTAAAAGCACACGGTAGCCTCTAGTATGAGATGGATAACCAAGAAACATGCCATCAATGGATATAGGTTCAAATTTATCAAGATTACCATGTTTCTTAACAAAGCATTTGCAACCAAAGACCCGAAAGTGTGTAACACTAGGCCTATGTCCAAACCGGAGCTCATATGGTGTTTTACCTAGCTTAGCGCAAGAAAACACGATTTGAGACATAACAAGCGGTTGCAATCGCATCAGTCCAAAATTTCCTAGGAGTTTGATATTCATCAAGCATAGTCCTAGCCATCTCAACTAAGGTTCTATTCTTTCTTTCTACAAAACCAATTTTGTTGAGGTACATATGGTGAATAAAATTGATGATCTATTCCATTTTCGGCACAAAAGTGATCAAAAGATTGATTTTTAAATTCAGTGTTGTTATCACTTCTAATTGCTTTTAAAGATCCTGGGTGATCAATTTATAATCTAAGAAATAAAGTCCTAAAGTGACTAAAAGCTTCATTCTTAGACGTCATAAAGTAAACCTAAGAGTATCTAGAATAATCATCAACAATAACAAGAACATACCATTTACCTCTGAAGGATTGAACACGTGAAGGTCCTACGGTGTCAAGGTGCAAAAGTTGACCCGGTTCAGTTGTCATGATCATTGTGAGAGGAGTATGTGAACCTGCAACCATCTTAGCATGTCTACAAGAAGATCACACAATTTCTTTGTCCCCTTTAAGCTTAGGCAGGCCACGTATGCGATCAAGAGCACTAACACGCGTTAGGTGATCAAAGCCTACGTGACCAAGTCTACGATGCCAAAAATATAGGTCCTTTGAATCATTAGCAACTAGACACCTATGCTTAGAGGAAGACATATCAAAATCAGCTTTAAAAACTCTTTCAAACCGAGACATGTTAAAAATAAGCTCACTATTTGAACTTACAACTTTGCAGCAGTTTTTATTGAAAATAATTTCCAGATTTTCATCTAGCAATTGTGAAACAGAAAGCAAGTTGTATTTCAAATTTTTGACAAGTGCCACATCCTTCAAAGTGTAGTGATCATTTACTCTAACTGAACCCTTAGCAATTATAGGAGTTGAAGAATTATCGGCAAAAGTAACATTCTCTACACATGACACAAAAGAGAGGGAGGAGAACCAATCTTTGTTACCGGTCATGTGGCGTGAGCAATCTGAATCCACAATCCAAATGTTCTCCTTCCTCAAACTTGTAACCTACATAGAAGCACAATACGTCAATGACTCAATACTGGGGTTAGTCAAAAGGCATTTAGGAATCCAGTACTGAGTCACGCGACGTGCAGCAGGAAAAACACGCGAAAGCTGAGACAAAACAGCAGATTTATGAGTCAAAGTTTGAGATTTTTTATCCTTAACTACTGACCTATAAGGTGTTACTTATGTAGCACAATAATCAGTAGCTCCGGAGGAAAAAATAGAAGGTCCGGAGGTAAACTTTGAATGTTTTTGACTCAAAGCAGCAGGTTGTACATTCGTTTCAATATGTGCAGTAAATTTTGCATGAAAGATATGAGATCTAGCAACCATTCTTTCCCTTTTCTATTGTTTACCTAGTCTATAACAAAAATCTATGACATGACCATCTCTACTACAGTAGGTACAGTGAAATTAACTTTGTGTTCATGTCTAGATGAGCAAACAACATTTTTATTTGAAACCGAATGAGACAATACTCCTGCAGATTTGAAAACAACTTCTTTTGTTTAGGAACTGTTTGAATCAAACCACTTCCTAATGACTTTACAATTTTAGGTGGATGTGCCTTAGCTTGAGCATGAGAATCAAAACCTAAACCAGTTTTATCATTGCAAGACTTGGATGAATTCAGCAGCAAGTTTAGGTTCTTATTCCCATTACAAAACCAATCAAATGTCTTATGCATGTTATCAAGTTTATTGGACAGATCAAGGCAATTTTCACATGAAGTTTTTCCTTTTAAATTGCAATTGGAACAATATTTAACTTCATGACAACGTAAAGTATTGTTCAATATAGAGATTTCATTCATAGCATCTTCCATTTCTTATCAAGATCATCACAACTAGAACAATGCAAATCAATTGTAAAACAAGAAGCATCTTTTAAGTTTCCAATATTAAGTGCAGCAAGCTTGTAAGACCTATGTGTGTTGAATACATTGGCTTGTAGTGAATACACTTGCTTTGACGATAAAAGTTTTGAGTATCACCAAAACACCTTTTTCATTAAGATCCTGCTAGTTTTGTAAGCCCCGGCGGGAGCTTGGTTATACTAGTTTTGGAAAGTTCTGGCGCTAGGTTCTACTAGCTTTTGTTAGCTCCGGCTCAAGGTCCGGGTTGCTCTGGCAAGGTCCTAAACTTGACCGCAGTGCTTCTGTTTTTCATTTGCAATGTTTCATACTTGCTTTACATCTCTGTAAAGATTGCTTAGTATTCATTTGCTAAGTCTTTGGTGCGTTTTTGGTTAACATGGATGATATCATGTTACTGTGGTTTTGCAACATGCTTATGTGAGGTTCTCACGTAAGGTGTTGTGTTCAGAACTAACTTGAGTCAAGTCGAGGACTTGGGCTCGTATGGATTGGTTGTTTATTCATGTGCACGTGTTGCTTGAGTTCAAGACATGGCTTGTGATGGGATCCATTGGACTAGTCTCAGGGAGGAGATGAGGTTCTAATAACCAAATTCAGGAGGAATTGTGGTTGAGCTGATCAGGAGGTTGCGCAGCATGATTGAATCAAGAACAATGCATGTGAAGGTATCGTGGACGTCATTGGAAGATGTTTGCACGTGTGCAAGGAGTGCATGGACGTGGATACATGGTTCCGAGACGTGATGAAGAGATGTGGACGTAAAGAGTTGGTCGCAAAGGTCCAACCGACTAGGTTATGGACTCGGGCTGCGGCTGAGTCGGGTTTGACTCAAATATGGAAAGATTTGAGTTGGTTATTATAGAATTTTGTGTGGGTCACGAATTTGATTTGTTTAGGAATGTGGGATAGGTTCCTAAGGTGTTTGGAAGTCTTAAGATTGCTTCTATCTGCGTGTAGAAGAATCCTAAGCAGTTATGGAAAGTTACGATTCGTGAACAGAGTAGGATTATGTTCCTGATTTGAGTTGAGTTGGCTTTCGAGCTGGTTATATAAGCAAGGGAGCCCAGAGCTCGTGGTGCACGACTTTGGGGCTGTTCATCTTGTGTTCTATTGAATAAAATTCATAGTTTCAAGGAACTTTTGTGCCTTGTTCGTCCGACTTTTTCCACACAAGTTTTACTCGTCGAGTTTCTGGACAGTACTACCTTTCATCGGTAGTTTTATCATAACTCGAGTTTTACAGATCCAATTGACGTGATTCTTTTTGGGTTGTCTTCACAACTTGATTATCTATCATCTGTCAAAATTTCACGGTCATTGGATTTGTGGTATATGATATACACGAGTTTCTTTGCAGCATTCCAGAACTGTTTTTTTTTCTCGGGTAGGGCAGATTGACCTTTGTTAGATCTTTCGATCATAACTTGAGTTTTTCTTGACGGATTTGAGTGATTCTTGTTTTGTTGTCTTCGTGACTTGATTCCCTCTGATATCTATCACTTTTTTCACGGTAAAACATGTTTAGATTAGTCTCACACACGATTTCTTTAACAGATCATTTTTCTACCGAAGGGGTTGGGGTTTAATTGTTTCCGCTGCGTAAGATTTTTAAATCTACCATTCACCCCCCCCCCTATGGTAGCTTTTCACGTGATCTTCGATCCTACAATTTGTATCAGAGCCACGGTGCTCTAAACTTTGTGATTTGCGCGTGTTTTTGACTAATCATCATGGAGAAGTACTCTGCCAAACCTTGTGTATTCGCTGGTATTGATTTTCATATTTGGAAGGCACGCATGGAGGTTTTCATCCAGGCACAAGGCTTTGCAATATGGGAGAAGGTATACAAGCCTTACGAAGTGCCATCAAACGATCAAGTTACAGCTACAAATCTGAGAGATGTCGACAACAACAACAAGGCTCGGAACTTGATCATACAAGGATTAACACAAAGCGACTTCGACCGTGTTGCACACCTCCGATCTGCATACGATGTGTAGAAAGCACTTTGTGACTACCACGAAGGATCCAACACGATCAAAGAGGTAAGGCAAGACATGTTCAAGAAAGAATACATGCGCTTCGAGATGCAACCCGGTGAGTCTATTGATGACCTTTTTGCTTGCTTTAGGGTGTGTTTGGTTCAGCTGTGGATTCCTGAAAATCTGATTCTAGCTGTGAGCTGTGAGAAAGCTGCTGTGAGCTGTCAGCTGTGTGGAAGCTGAAATCTGTTTGGTTAGAAACAACTGTCAGCTGTGGATTCTAACTGTAATAAATGACTATAATACCATTAAAAATTCGTAATTGTGTGTATATAAATAATATGAATATAAAACGGAGGTAATATAAATAATACCAAATATTTATGGACCACAAAAAAATTAAAATCAAAGGTTGTATGGTCCAAATGATGAAATGCATCATTTACAAAAATTTTACTATCTAACACTAACTAACCAAAGCATTAGCTATGTGATCACGAATGTTATTCATCGTAATCTCATTTTGCTCATCAGGAACATCATCTTCTTGTGATTGTGTCACTTGTTGTACCCCTTCAGGCATATAATCCTCATCTTCATCACATCTCTCAAACTCTTTATCCGTTAATGCACTATCACGAATAAAATTGTGCAATGCCATGCAAGCAATAATCACATGTTTTTGTGTACGAAGTGGGAAACTAGGCATCGCCTTCAATATACGCCACTTTTGCTTGAGGACCCCGAATGCACGTTCAATAACATTGCGAAGGGATGAATGTAAAAAATTAAAGATTTCATACTTCCCTTGTGGAGCACGCTGACTACGAATACGAAATTCAGGTAGATGATATGTACTTCCTTTAAAAGGAGCAAGATATCCTGTCCGATTTGGATAACCAGAATCAACAAGATAATATTTACCTGAAATTTTAAAATAAAATTAAAAGCAATGTATGTATTGTAGTAGATGATACATATTATTTTTAACAGGGGCAATGTATTACCTGGAGGGGGTTTTGGAAATTGATGACCAAAATTTGTTAATGCATGATTGAGAATTCTTGTATCATGTGCAGATCCTGGCCATCCAGCAACTACAAAGATGAATCTCATATCGAAGTCACATATTGCAAGCACGTTTTGAGATGTGTAGCCATGTCGACACGTGTGGTTTACAACATCCTCTTTAGGCACTGAAACGGGAATATGTGATCCATCTATAGCTCCAATAGCACCTTTGAAATGCGGCCAGAAACGACTTTCCTTCACTTTGTCATGCTCCGTACTAAAAGTAGGGTCTCGCGGTTTGATGTTATCTTTTGCTAATTTTCTCAAGCATAACAACACTTCCTTAAACTTCATGTGCACTGTCCATAGAGACCTAACAAACCGATTCTCAGCTTGAGAGAATGATTGAGGACCTCCAACAATCCATAAGAACATGGCTAACGACTCCACGGATGTAACATTATTTGTTGACTTCAGATCATAATTGGAGACGAGCAAACCATGAAGTGACATAAAAGCCTCTGGAGTCATCCTAAACATCTTGTAAAAATATCTAGGACGACTAAAGCATTCCATAACCCATTCAAGCCCAGTTTGTTGAGGATCTCTATATTTACCTTTTTTCAAGTACCTCTCCGAATATAAGTTACCTAGGTGACCAATGGTGGCAGCTTGTTTTGATAACTCTGCAAGAAGGAGTAGACCCTTGTGCCCATTTTTTCCAACATCATCCATGTCTGCATAATAAGATAGAAAACATAAATACAATACAATTACAGTAGTTATGTACATACGTATAATTCTGTAAAAATAGATGAATTACAATACTTGAAAACAAAAACAAAAGGGACAAAATAATAGGTTACATATATATTAATAGTTCAAACAGAGGATCACAACGGCCACTTCACATGTTCCAAACACCATAAAAAATTGGTCCACACATAATTAAAAAATACTGCCAAACATGAAAAAAAAACACTATGATTTATTGCTTCTGCTTCATCTCATGTTCCCTCTCCAACCAGTCAAGTCTGCCTTCATTTGTTTCAAACAAGCTGAGGACTTCTCTAACTTCAGGTTTCATTATTAGCAAAGTGGCTGTATGCATAAGAGCAGTCTTTTCTTGCACTCCACATTCTTTCACCATCTTCATGGCCTCTGCCATGGTAGGAATTTGGCTATGCATAGGAGCCGATGAAGCTTCAACACTTGTGGTAATCTTGTCAACTCCTTCTTCTATCTTGCTACAAGTTTGCTTATACAAACGCAGAAATGGGCTTTTCTCTTCCTTGTCTTCCGCTCCAGTACTGGAAATAGTCTTACGCTTCTTAGTTTTTTGTTTTTGGATACTTGTCTGCTTAGATTCTATTGGAATTGCCTCCACTTCATGAGCATCATCACTAGAATTTTCAGATAAGTCTCCAGCAATGGATGCAGTTGCTCCAGTTACATGGGCACTTCCAAACATGATATGCATAGAATCTAGATTAGATGGTCCACATTTTCTAAACTGTGCATGCTTGCATTTTCTTCCATTAGCAGGATCATGACACCTCTACAAAGAAAAATGCAACAAGTTATATATTAACAACTAATCAATAATATAAATATGAAATGGTCAAATGTTAAGCCACTTACAGCAAGGTGTTCTGTCCACCATGCGTCATCACACTCCACAGTTTGTTTAGCTTCATCCCATCCAAGTCCAGTGGCAGCATTTTTTAACTCCATAAAAGTTGTATAAGTTCTTTTTAAACTATCCCATTTGTTCTTCAATTGCAAATGTTCCATTTTTCTCCCAGTTTTTTCAAAGAACTTAGCTTCTAGATTTTTCCACCCTATTTTATTAAGATGACCTAATGGTCTATTTCCAGCAAGAACCTCCGCTTTGCAAATGTCACAGAATAGTTTTGTATTTGTCTGATCCCATACTGCCTTCTCTGCCATACTTATGTACATAATGATTTGGGCAAAAAAACAATAAGACATCATAGTCAGCAAATGAAGAAATACAACATACCACACATACCACATGCTGGTCCAAACATGATGCTTACATGGCAAATGAATATATGCAAAATACAAAGCATACGACAATGAAGAAAATGCAAAATCCAGAGACAGTAATAGAAAGATTAGTCAATATAGATGGGAAGATTAGTGTACACGAAAGTAGTGTACAGCACCAATATGCTCCAGGTTCATTCAGATTAGTGTGCAACAGTAATATAAATCATCAATAGTGGCTAATCACCTCAATTTCTTGATCGGTTTGGACTGCCTAACTGCTCTTCTTCCTGTACTGCCTCTATTCTGCATCAAAGATAATCAACAAAAGTAATTAATCACTGCATTACCCTAGCATCCAACTAATCAACAATAATAATCAATCCAATCTACTCTGTGGAGGAGGAGCGGAGGAACCGGGAGCACCGGCAGAGCACCTGCCGCGGGGAGACGCGCGCCGGCCGGAGAGGAGTTGCGGCCAAGAGAGGCGCGGCCGCCGGGACGAGGCGCGGCCGCCGGATGAGGCGCGCCCGCCGGGACGAGGCGTGGCCGCCGGAGGAGGCGCGCCCGCCGGGACGAGGCGCGGCCGCCGGAGGAGGCACGGTCGCCGGGACGAGGAGCGCCCGCCGGGACGAGGCAAGGCCGCCGGAGGAGGGGCGCTCGCCGGGAGGATGAGCGGCCGTCGGGAGAGTCCGCGCTTGGGACTCGGAGGCGATGGAAAAGAAAAAATAACGATTCGTTTTTTAATGGCATTGGTGGGTAATTTTGTGGAAAAGTAGGAAACAAGAATCTAGAAAATCTGGGGTAGGAGGTGATTTTCATTTGCACTAGGGGAATCTACAGATTTTCCAAAATCTGATTCCTAAATATACCCCTTTGGTTCGGATGTTCACTTTCCGGTAGAGAATCTGACTGGGGCTGATGAACCAAAGGGAGCCTTAATAAGATTCTCAGTAACTTGCGTAGTGTCAATGTTAATTTTTCAGATGCTGAAAATGCTAGACAATTGCTAAGTGCATTAGATATGTCAATTTGAACGATGAAAGTCACACCTATTCGAGAATCTACTTTCATGAGTTCACTTACTTTAGATGTGCTATATTCCAAGTTAAAAACTCATGAAATTGACATAATCTCACGTAAGAACCCCAACAAGTCTATTGCTTTTGTTTCTCAACGTGACATGCCTAGCTCTGGTCAAACTTCATCTTGTGGTACACTTGCTTGGTTGTCCTCTCTAACCCTTGAACAGATTGAGGAGTTTCCAGAGGAGGAGCGAGCACTTCTCTCTACGAAGTTCATAAAAGCATTGCAAAATGTGAGAACTAGAAGGAGAGGAAGCTCCGGACCTCAACGATGCTTCGAATGTAGTAAGACGGGACACTTTTTTACAAATTGTCCTAACCTTTCAGGTCCTACCTCCCGGGAAGAAAAATAATCAAGGACAAAGCACTCCTCAACAAACGATAAGAAGAAGAAGAAGGGCTTTACAGGTCGCCAACTGGTGAACAGTTTTATCTCGGCACTCCAGGAACTTGGCTCAAGCGACGTGGACATTGGAAGTGGTGAAGATGAAGATGATTTGGCAAACATGTGTTTCATGGCGGGCAAGTCAAGATCAAGTATGGAGGAGGCAGAACACAACAGCGACAATGAAGAGGTATGTCCTACTTGCGAAGAAATGTGTGATGCTATTTCTCGTGCCACTGTTATTGTTAAGAAAAAGGACAAAAAGTTTAGGGACAATGCTATTAAAATTGAGTCACTAGAATCTGAAATTAATCGTTTGAAATCCTTGATTCCTAGTGATGATTCTTGTTCCTCATGTGACTTAATATATGAACAATTGTCCTCCCTAAGAAATGCACATACCTCCACACTTGATAAACTTGAACTTGAAATTGAAAAGAACAAAAAGTTTGCTGCACTTAATATTGGAAACTTAAAAGATGTTTCTTGTTCTACAATTGATTTGCATTGTTCTAGTTATGATGATCTTGATAAGAAACTGCAAGATGCTATGAATGAAATCTCTATATTGAAAAATGCTTTACGTTGTCATGAAGTTAAATATCGTTCCAATTGCAAATTAAAAGGAAAAACTTCATGTGAAAATTGCCTTGATCTGTCCAATAAACTTGATAACATGCATAAGACTTTTGATCGGTTTTGTAATGGGAATAATAACCTAAACTTGCTGCAATTTATCCAAGTCTTGCAATGATAAAACTGGTTTAGATTTTGATTCTCATGCTCATGCTAAGGCACATCCACCTAAAATTGTGAAGTCATTAGGAAGTGGTTTGATTCAAACAGTTCCTAAACAAAAAGAAGTGGTTTTCAAATCTGCAGGAGTATTGTCTCATTCGGTCTCAAATAAAAATGTTGTTTGCTCATCTAGACATGAACACAAAGTTAAATTTCATTGTACCTACTGTGGTAGAGATGGTCATGTCATAGATTTTTGTTATAGACTAGCTAAACAACAGAAAAGGGAAAGAATGGTTGCTAGATCTCATAACTTTCATGCAAAATTTTTTGCACATATTGAACCGAATGTACAATCTGTTGTTTTGAGTCAAAAACATTCAAAGTTTACCTTCGGACCTTCTGTTTTTGCCTCCGGAGCTACTGTTTTTTGTGCTACACAAGTAACACCTTATAGGTCAATAGTTAAGAATAAAAAATCTCAAACTTTGACTCATAAACCTGCTGTTTTGTCTCAGCTTTCGCGTGTTTTTCCTGTTGCACGTCGTGTGACTCAGTACTAGATTCTTAAATGTCTTTTGACTAACCCCAGTATTGAGTCATCGACGTATTGTGCTTCTATGTAGGTTACACGTTTGAGGAAGGAGAACATTTGGATTGTGGATTCAGGTTGCTCACGCCACATGAATGGTAACAAAGATTGGTTCTCATCCCTCTCTTTTGTGTCACGTGTAGAAAATGTTACTTTTGCTGATAATTCCTCAACTCCTATAATTGCTAAGGGTTCGGTTAGAGTAAATGATCACTACACTTTGAAGGATGTGGTACTCGTCAAAAATTTGAAATACAACTTGCTTTCTGTTGCACAATTGCTAGATGAAAATCTAGAAATTATTTTCAATAAAAACTGCTGCAAAGTTGTAGGTTCAAATAGTGAGCTTATTTTGAACATGTCTCGGTTTGGAAGAGTTTTTAAAGCTTATTTTGATATGTCTTCCTCTAAGCATAGGTGTCTAGTTGCTAATGATTCAAAGGACTTATATTTTTGGCATCGTAGACTTGGTCACGTAGGCTTTGATCACCTAACGCGTGTTAGTGCTCTTGATCGCATACGTGGCCTGCCTAAGCTTAAAGGGGACAAAGAAATTGTGTGCTCTTCTTGTAGACATGCTAAGATGGTTGCAGGTTCACATACTCCTCTCACAATGATCATGACAACTGAACCGGGTCAACTTTTGCACCTTGACACCGTAGGACCTTCACGTGTTCAATCCTTCGGAGGTAAATGGTATGTTCTTGTTATTGTTGATGATTATTCTAGATACTCTTAGGTTTACTTTATGACGTCTAAGAATGAAGCTTTTAATCACTTTAGGACTTTATTTCTTAGACTATAAATTGATCACCCAAGATCTTTAAAAGCAATTAGAAGTGATGACAGAACTGAATTTAAAAATCAATCTTTTGATCACTTTTGTGCTGAAAATGGAATAGATCATCAATTTTATTCACCATATGTACCTCAACAAAATTGGTTTTGTAGAAAGAAAGAACAGAACCTTAGTTGAGATGGATAGGACTATGCTTGATGAATATCAAACTCCTAGGAAACTGATGCAATTGCAACCGCTTGTTATGTCTCAAATCGTGTTTTCTTGCGCTAAGCTAGGTAAAACACCATATGAGCTCCGGTTTGGACATAGGCCTAGTGTTACACACTTTCGGGTCTTTGGTTGCAAATTGTGTGCTCTTCTTGTAGACATGCTAAGTTGGTTGCAGGTTCACATACTCCTCTCACAATGATCATGTCAACTGAACCATGTAAACTTTTGCACCTTAACACCGTAGGACCTTCATGTGTTCAATCCTTCGGAGGTAAATGGTATGTACTTGTGATTGTTGGTGATTATTCTAGATACTCTTGAGTTTACTTTATGACGTCTAAGAATGAGTTTTAGTAACTTTAGAACTTTATTTCTTAGATTATCAATTGATTACCCAGGATCTTTAAAAGCAATTAGAAGTGATAATGGAACTGAATTTAAAAATCAATCTTTTGATCACTTTTGTGCTGAAAATAGAATAGATCATCAATTTTCTTCACCATATGTACCTCAACAAAATGGTGTTGTAGAAAGGAAGAACAGAACCTTAGTTGAGATGGCTAGGACTATGCTTGATGAATATCAAACTCCTAGGAAATTTTGGGTTGATGCGTTAGCAACCGCTTGTTATGTCTCAAATCGTGTTTTCCTGCGTGCTAAGCTAGGTAAAACACCATATGAGCTCCGATTTGGACATAGGCCTAGTGTTACACACTTTCGGGTCTTTGGTTGCAAATGCTTTTTTAAGAAACATGGTAATCTTGATAAATTTGAATCTAGATCCATTGATGGCATGTTTCTTGGTTACCCATCTCATACTAGAGGCTACCGTGTGCTTTCACTTGACACTAACAAAATTGTGGAGACTTGTGAAGTGTCTATTGATGAAGCTAGCCCAGGTACTAGCTCAAACATTGCAGGTCCAGATCCATATCCGCAAGGGGGAGCATTTTCGTTGAAGATGAGGAAGAATTGGAACTGTTGCCCGAAAATTCAGCAGCTAATGACATTGTTCGAGCTCCTGATATTGATCCACAGCCAGCACCGACGACCACCATTGCTTGTCTAGATTCTCCTCAAGTCACAAGCTCATCGATTTGTGATGAACATGAAGAAGAAGAAGAAGCTTGTGAAGTGTCCACTCCCCTCCGGGTTCTCAAAATTCATCCTCCACAACAAATTATTGGAAGCTTGCACGAACGAGTTACACGGTCTAGGTTTTGCGATCCAAACTCTCATGCTCATTCTGCTTTTGTTGCTTCTTTTGAACCCAAAGATATATCACACGCACTCACTAATGAATCTTGGATTATTGCCATGCAAGAAGAGTTAGAAAATTTTGAAAGAAATAATGTTTGGAAACTTGTACCTCCACCTCAAGGTCACACTTTAATTGGAACTAAATGGGTATTTAAAAATAAACAAAGTGAGGATGGGGTTGTGGTTAGGAATAAGGCTAGGTTGGTTGCTCAAGGTTTCACTCAAGTTGAAGGTCTAGATTTTGATGAAACTTTTGCTCCTGTTGCTAGATTAGAAGTCATAAGAATTTTGTTAGCTTTTGCTGCATCTAAAGGTTTTAAGCTATATCAAATGAATGTTAAAAGTGCTTTTCTTAATGGCTATATAGATGAGGAGGTTTATGTCAAACAACCACCAGGTTTTGAGAATCCAGATATTCCTAATCATGTTTACAAACTGTCCAAAGCCTTGTACGGTCTCAAACAAGCCCCTAGAGCATGCTATCATAGGTTAAAAACATTCTTACTTGAAAAAGGATTTACCATGGGCAAGGTTGATAAAACTCTTTTTGTGCTTAAACATGGCAATGACTCATTATTCGTTCAAGTGTATGTGGATGATATTATCTTTGGTTGTGCTTCTCATGATTTTGTGTCCAAGTTTTCAGCAATGATGAGTTCCGAATTTGTAATGAGTATGATGGGTGAACTCACTTACTTTTTGGGGCTGCAAATCAAGCAAACCAAGGAAGGTACCTTTGTGCATCAGACGAAGTATACAAAAGACCTCCTAAGGCGCTTCAACATGGACAAAAGAAAGCCTCTTCGGACACCAATGAGAACAACAACAACAACACTTGAACTTGATGAAGATGGTGAACCAGTGGATCAAAAAGAATATAGAAGCATGATCGGATCACTTTATACCTCACGGCATCAAGACCGGACATACAATTCAGCGTATGTCTTTGTGCACAGTTTCAAGCCTCCCCACGTGCTTCACATCGTCAAGCCGTCAAAAGGATTCTCAGGTACTTACATGGAACTCAAGAATTTGGAATTTTTCTTCCTTCTTCCTCAACTGTTACTTTGAAAGCATTTTCGGATGCTGATTTTGGGGGTCCTAGGATTGATAGGAAAAGTACTTCCGGTGCTTGTCATTTTCTTGGTAATTCTCTTGTTGCTTGGTCCTCTAGAAAACAAAATTCAGTTGCACAATCCACAGCCGAATCTGAATATGTAGCTGCTGCTAGTGCTTGCTCACAAATTCTTTGGATTGTTCAAACACTTATGGACTATGGGGTTGATCTAGATAGTGTTCCACTGTTCTGTGATAACACTAGTGCCATTTGCATTGCTAAAAACCCCGTGCAACATTCTAGAACTAAGCACATTGACATTAGGTATCACTTTCTCCGAGATAATGTTGAAATAGGAAACATTGTGCTTCACCATGTAGATACCAAACAACAATTGGCTGACATTTTTACAAAACCTTTGGATTTCACTCGTTTTTGTTACATTCGTAGTGAAATAGGGGTTATGCATCCTCATGGCTTAAATTGAGGGGGAGTTTTCAAACTTGGGAAGTCTATGTGTGAATCTGAAATTAAAATAATATGAGCATAGTATTTCATACATATATGACTTTGTGATTCCTTTTACATGCTGAAAGTTCTTACTACATTACTCGTGTTATACATTTTGTAGTTTTTGCCATGTCTAGTAATTGGAATAATTACTTACACTAAAACTGGTCATGGTCGAACTTTCTTGCTGTTTTGAACTTGTTACATGTTCACAAGTGCTTATAATCATTAAGAATTAATCAAGTAATCAACTCACATGTTGAGTTTTTATGAACAAATATAAATTGAGAAAAGATCAAGAGAATATGCATGCATCGCACTTCTTTTTTTGAGATGGCTTATCATTGCACTTAGATATGAACTTGGAAGAAGTTGTGTATGACTAAAACCATGTCCTTAAGCTTCTGATTGTCAAATGACATAGGCTTGGCTTGGTTGGTTAGAATAAGGCAGATGCGCATATAATCTCTTGCAAATATCATATGATCTAAATTCATGCTTTGAAAAATAGTAAAATGCGGCAACTAGTGTCATGATTTCAGGTTTTGAAATAGTTAAGTTTGTGAGATCATGACTTACTTAAATTGAAAATTACATTTGATCTCTGGCATGGCTTACACTACTTTATGTATCTCATTGATGTGATAATGTAAGGTACCTGATAGTATGACTTGGATGAGCTTTGTTTATATTTATATGTTATAATATGCTCATAACAACTAAAGGGGGAGAGATAATTTGTTTATATGCTCATAACTTGCTGAATACATGGTCAAAGGGGGAGAGATAAGCATGAAGAGAAAGAGAATATGTGCATAAGGAGAGATAATAAAGGGGGAGAGATAATATGGGATAATTTTTGGGTTTTCTTCTCTTTTTACTTTTGATTTACAAAGGGAGAGAAATTGCCTTCAAAACTTTTATGTGAATAAGACAATGTTCGGATTTTAAATGGTGTTGCCAATGCACTCATCAAGGGGGAGATTGTAAGACCTATGTGTGCTGAATACATTGGCTTGTAGTGAATAAACTTGATTTGACGATAAAAGTTTTGAATATCACCAAAACACCTTTTTATTAAGATCTTGCTAGTTTTGTAAGCCCCGGCGGGAGCTTGGTTATACTAGTTTTGGTAAGTTCTGGCGCTAGGTTCTACTAGCTTTTGTTAGCTCCGGCTCAAGGTCCGGGTTGCTCTCGCAAGGTCCAGAACTTGACCGCAGTGCTTCTGTTTTTCATTTGCAATATTTCGTACTTGCTTTACATCTCTGGAAAGATTGCTTAGTGTTCATTTGCTAAGTCTTTGGTGCGTTTTTGGTTAACATGGATGTGAGACCTATGTGTGCTGAATACATTGGCTTGTCGTGAATACACTTGGCTTTGATGATAAAAGTTTTGAATATCGCCAAAACACCTTTTTATCAAAGTCTGACTCTAGCTCCGAGCTACAGTAAAGTCCGACTAGCTTTGGTCAGCTCCGGTGAAGTTATGTCTTTGATAGCTCCAACATGTTTTTGATAGCTCCGACATGATTTTGATAGCTCCGTCGTGTTTTTGCTAAGCTCCGAAGTTGATTTTATAGCTCCGGCTTGTGGGATTACTAGTTCCGACTAGTTTTGGTTAGCTCCGGCGCTAGGTCCTGCTAGTTTTGTAAGCTCCGGCGGGAGCTTGGTTGTACTAGTTTTGGTAAGCTCCGGCGCTAGGTTCTACTAGCTTTTGTTAGCTCTGGCTGAAGGTCCGGGTTGCTCTGGCAAGGTCCGAAACTTGACCGTAGTGCTTCTACTTTTCATTTGCAATGTTTCGTACTTTCTTTACATTGTTGGAAAGATTGCTTAGTATTCATTTGCTAAGTTTTTGGTGTGTTTTGGTTGATATGGATGATATCGTATTATTGTGGTTTTGCAACATGCTTATGTGAGGTTCTCACGTAGGGTGTTGTGTTCGGAACTAACTTGAGTCAAGTCGAGGACTTGGGCTCGTATAGATTGGTTGTTTATTCATGTGCAGGTGTTGCTTGAGTTCAAGACATGGCTGGTGACAAGATCCATTGGACTAGTCTCAGGGAGGAGATGAGGTTCCAACAACCAAATTCAGGAGGAATTGTGGTTGAGCTGATCAGGAGGTTGCGCAGCATGATTGAATCAAGAACAATGCATATGAAGGTATCGTGGATGTCATTGGAAGATGTTTGCACGTGTGCAAGGAGTGCATGGTCGTGGCTACATGGTTCTGAGACGTTATGAAGAGATGTGGACGTAAAGAATTGGTCGAAAAGGTCCAACCGACTAGGTTATGGACTTAGGTTGCGGTTGAGTCGGGTTTGACTCAAATATGGAAAGATTTGAGTTGGTTATGATAGGATTTCATGTGGGTCACGAATTTGAGTTGTTTAGGAATGTGGGATATGTTCCTAAGGTGTTTGGAAGTCTTAAGATTGCTTCTATCTGCGTATAGAAGAATCTTGAGCAGTTATGGAAAGTTACGATTCATGATCTGAGTAGGATTGGAGTCCTAGTTGATATTGGGTTGGCCTAAGGGCTGGTTATATAAGCAAGGGAGCAGCTCGTGGTGCACGATTTTGGGGCTGTTCCTCTTGTGTTCTATTGAATAAAATTCGTAGTTTGAAGGAACTTTTGTGCCTTGTTCGTCAGACTTGTTCCAGACAAGTTTTACTCGTCGAGTTTCTGGACAGCACTACCTTTCGTCGGTGGTTTTATCATAACTCGAATTTTACAGATCCAATTGACGTGATTCTTTTTGGGTTGTCTTCACAACTTGATTGTCTATCATATGTCAAAATTCCACGGTCATTGGATTTTTGGTCTATGATCTACACGAGTTTCTTTGCAGTGTTCCAGAACTGTTTTTTCTCGGGTAGGGCAGATTGACCATTGTTTGATCTTTTGATCATAACTTGAGTTTTTCTCGACGGATTTGAGTGATTCTTTTTGTGTTGTATTCGTGTCTTGATTCTCTCTGATATCTATCACTTTTGTCACGGTGAAACACGTTTAGATTAGTCTCACACACGATTTCTTTAACAGATCGTTTTTCTGCCGAAAGGGTTGGGTTTAATTGTTTCCGCTGCGTAAGATTTTTAAATCTGCCATTCACCCCCCCTCTGGTAGCCTTTCACGTGCTCTTCGATCCTACAATTGGTATCAGAGCCATGGTGCTCTAATCTTTGTGATTTGCACGTGTTTTTGACTAATCATCATGGAGAAGTACTATGCCAAACCTTGTGTGTTCGCTGTTATTGATTTTCAGGTTTGGAAGGCACGCATGGAGGCTTTAATCCATGCACAAGGCTTTGTAATATGGGAGAAGGTATACAAGCCTTACGAAGTGCCATCAAATGATCAAGTTACAGCTACAAATCCGAGAGATGTCGACAACAACAACAAGGCTCGGAACTTGATCATACAAGGATTAACACAAAGCGACTTTGACCGTGTTGCACACCTCCGATCTGCATACGATGTGTGGAAAGCACTTTGTGACTACCACGAAGGATCCAACACGATCAAAGAGGTAAGGCAAGACATGTTCAAGAAAGAATACATGCGCTTCGAGATGCAACCCGTTGAGTCTATTGATGACCTTTTTGCTCGCTTTAATAAGATTCTCAGCAACTTGCGTAGTGTCAATGTTAATTTTTCAGATGCTGAAAATGTTAGGCAATTACTAAGTGCATTAGATATGTCAATTTGGGAGATGAAAGTCACATCTATTCGTAAATCTACTATCATGAGTTCACTTACTTTAGATGTGCTATATTCCAAGTTAAAAACTCATGAAATTGACATAATCTCACGTAAGAACCCCAATAAGTCTATTGCATTTGTTTCACAACGTGATATGTCTAGCACCGGCCAATCATCATCTTGCAATACTCTTGCTTTGTTGTCTTCACTAACCGTGGAGCAGATCGAAGAATTTCCAGAAGAGGAGTTGGCACTCATCTCTACTAGATTCTCAAAAGCATTGCAAAATGTGAGAACTAGAAGGAGAGGAAGCTCCAGACCTCAACGCTGTTTTGAATGTGGTAAAACAGGACACTTTCGTACATAATGCCCTAACCTTTCAGGTTCGACCACCCAGGAAGAAAAACAAAGAAAGGTTCGGACCTCCTCTAGAAATTTCAACAAGAATAAGAAAGGTACCATAGGACGCAAGATGATCAACAGTTTCATCACCGCGCTTCAAGAGTTCAGTTCAAGCGACGTGGACATTGGAAGTGATGAAGATGGAGATGATTTGGCAAACTTGTGCTTCATGGCGGGCAAGTCAAGATCAAGTATGGAGGAGGCAGAACACAACAGCGACAATGAAGAGGTATGTCCTACTTGCGAAGAAATGTGTGATGCTATTTCTCGTGCCACTATTATTGTTAAGAAAAAGGACAAAAAGCTTAGGGATAGTGCTGCAAAAATTGAATCACTAGAATCTGAAATCAACCGTTTAAAAACTTTGATTCCTAGTGATGATGCATGTTCCTCATGTGATTTAATATATGAACAATTGTCCTCATTAGGAAGTGTGCACACCTCCACACTTGATAAACTTGAGTTAGAAATTGAAAAGAACAAAGAGCTTGCTGCACTTAATGATAAAAACTTGAAAGATGCTAGCTGTTCTACAATTGATTTGCATTGTTCTACTTATGATGATCTTGATAAGAAACTACAAGATGCTATGAATGAAATTTCTATATTGAACAATGCTTTACGTTCTCATGAAGTTAAATTTTGTTCAAATTGCAAACTAAAAGGAAAAAGTTCATGTGAAACTTGTCTTGATCTGTCCAATA
The DNA here is from genome assembly GCA_036927565.1 of Tuctoria greenei. Classification (NCBI taxonomy): domain Eukaryota; kingdom Viridiplantae; phylum Streptophyta; class Magnoliopsida; order Poales; family Poaceae; genus Tuctoria; species Tuctoria greenei. Next base: position 77,122,649 of record JAYESD010000012.1, read on the forward strand.
AACTTGATGACATGCATAGGACATTAGATCGGTTTTGTAATGGGAATAAGAACCTAAACTTACTGCTGAATTCTTCCAAGTCTTGCAATGATAAAACTGGTTTAGGTTTTGATTCTCATACTCATGCTAAGGCACATCCACCTAAAATTGTAAAGTCATTAGGAAGTGATTTGATTCAAACAGTTCCTAAACAAAAAGGAGTGGTTTTCAAATCTGCAGGAGTGTTGCCTCATTCGGTTTCAAATAAAAATATTGCTTGCTCATCTAGACATGAACACAAAGTTAAATTTTATTGTACCTTCTGTGGTAGAGATGGCCATGTCATAGGTTTTTGTTATAGACTAGCTAAACAATAGAAAAGGGAAAGAATGGTTGCTAGATCTCATAACTTTCATGCAAAATTTGTTGAACACATTGAACCGAATGTACAACCTGCTGTTTTGAGTCAAAAACATTCAAAGTTTACCTCCGGACCTTCTGTTTTTGCCTCCGGAGCTACTGATTTTTGTGCTACACAAGTAACACCTTATAGGTCAGTAGTCAAGAATAAAAAATCTCAAACTTTGACTCATAAACCTGCTGTTTTGTCTCAACTTTCGCGTGTTTTTCCTGCTGCACGTCACATGACTCAGTACTGGATTCCTAAATGCCTTTTGACTAACCCCAGTATTGAGTCATCGACGTATTGTGCTTTTATGTAGGTTACACGTTTGAGAAAGGAGAACATTTGGATTGTGGATTCAGGTTGCTCACGCCACATGACTGGTAACAAAGATTGGTTCTCCTCCCTCTCTTTTGTGTCACGTGTAGAGAATGTTACTTTTGCCGATAATTCTTCAACTCCTATAATTGCTAAGGGTTCGGTTAGAGTAAATGATCACTACACATTGAAGGATGTTGCACTTGTCAAAAATTTGAAATACAACTTTCTTTCTGTTGCACAATTGCTAGATGAAAATCTAGAAATTATTTTCAATAAAAACTGCTGCAAAGTTGTAGGTTCAAATAGTGAGCTTATTTTTGACATGTCTCGGTTTGGAAGAGTTTTTAAAGCTGATTTTGATATGTCTTCCTCTAAGCATAGGTGTCTAGTTGCTAATGATTCAAAGGACTTATATTTTTGGCATTGTAGACTTGGTCACGTAGGCTTTGATCACCTAACGCGTGTTAGTGCTCTTGATCGCATACGTGGGCTGCCTAAGCTAAAAGGGGACAAAGAAATTGGATGCTCTTCTTGTAGACATGCTAAGATGGTTGCAGGTTCACATACTCCTCTCACAATGATCATGACAACTGAACCATGCCAACTTTTGCATCTTGACACCGTAGGACCTTCACGTGTTCAATCCTTCGGAGGTAAATGGTATGTACTTGTGATTGTTGATGATTATTCTAGATACTCTTGGGTTTACTTTATGGCGTCTAAGAATGAAGTTTTTAGTCACTTTAGAACTTTATTTCTTAGATTATCAATTGATTACCCAGGATCTTTAAAAGCAATTAGAAGTGATAATGGAACTGAATTTAAAAATCAATCTTTTGATCACTTTTGTGCTGAAAATAGAGTAGATCATCAATTTTCTTCACCATATGTACCTCAACAAAACGGTGTTGTAGAAAGAAAGAACAGAACCTTAGTTGAGATGGCTAGGACTATGCTTGATGAATATCAAACTCCTAGGAAATTTTGGGCTGATGCGTTAGCAACCTCTTGTTATGTCTCAAATCGTGTTTTCTTGCGTGCTAAGCTAGGTAAAACACCATATGAGCTCCGGTTTGGACATAGGCCTAGTGTTACACACTTTCGGGTCTTTGGTTGCAAATGCTTTGTTAACAAACATGGTAATTTTGATAAATTTGAACCTAGATCCATTGATGGCATGTTTCTTGGTTATTCATCTCATACTAGAGGCTACCGTGTGCTTTTACTTGACACTAACAAAATTGTGGAGACTTGTGAAGTGTCTTTTGATGAATCTAGCCCAGGTACTAGCTCAAACATTGCAGGTCCAGATCCATATCCGCAGGGGGAGAACATTTTCATTGAAGATGAGGAAGAATTGGAGTTGCTGCCAGAAAATTCAGCAGCTAAAGACTTTAGTTTAGCTCCGGATGTTAATTCTCAACCAGCACTGATAAACATCAATGCTGATTCAAATCATCCTCAAGCCACAAGCTCATCAATTTGTGATGAACATGAAGAAGAAGAAGCTTGTGAGACATCTGTTCCCCTACGGTTTTACAAAGATCATCCCCCACAACAGATGATTGGAAGCTTGCACGAACGAGTCACACGGTCCAACAATGATGAGTTCCGAATTTGAAATGAGTATGATGGGTGAACTCACTTACTTTTTGGGGCTACAAATCAAGCAAACCAAGGAGGGTATCTTTGTGCATCAAACGAAGTATACCAAAGACCTCCTAAGGCGCTTCAACATGGACAAAAGCAAGCCTCTTCGGACACCAATGGGAACAGCAACAACACTTAAACTTGATGAAGATGGTGAATCTATGAATCAAAAAGAATATAGAAGCATGATCGGATCACTTTTGTACCTCACGGCATCAAGACCGGACATACAATTTAGCGTATGTCTTTGTGCACGGTTTCAAGCCTCCCCACGTGCTTCACATCGTCAAGCCATCAAAAGGATTCTCGGGTACTTACATGGAACTCAAAAATTTGGCATTTTTCTTCCTTCTTCCTCAACCGTTACTTTGAAATCTTTTTCGGATACTGATTTTGGGGGTTGTAGGATTGATAGGAAAAGTACTTCCGGTGCTTGTCATTTTCTTGGTAATTCTCTTGTTGCTTGGTCCTCTAGAAAACAAAATTCAGTTGCATAATCCACAGCCGAATCTGAATATGTAGCTGCTGCTAGTGCTTGCTCACGAATTCTTTGGATTGTTCAAATACTTAAGGACTATGAGATTGATCTAGATAGTGTTCCACTGTTTTGTGATAACACTAGTGCCATTTGCATTGCTAAAAACCCCGTGCAACATTCTAGAACTAAGCACATTGACATTAGGTATCACTTTCTCCGAGATAATGTTGAAAAATGAAACATTGTGCTTCACCATGTAGATATCGAACAACAATTGGCTGACATTTTTACAAAACCTTTGGATTTCACTCGTTTTTGTTACATTCGTAGTGAAATAGGGGTTATGCATCCTCATGGCTTAGATTGAGGGGGAGTTTTTGAAACTTGGGAAGTCTATGTGTGAATCTAAAATTAAAATAATATGAGCATAGTATTTCATACATATATGACTTTGTGATTCCTTTTACATGCTGAAAGTTCTTACTACACTACTCGTGCTATACATTTTGTAGTTTTTGCCATGTCTAGTAATTGGAATAATTACTTACACTAAAACTGGTCATGGTCAAACTTCTTGCTGTTTTGAACTTGTTACATATTCACAAGTGCTTTTAATCATTAAGAATTCATCAAGTAATCAACTCACATGTTGAGTTTTTATGAACAAATATAAATTGAGAAAAGATCAAGAGAATATGCATGCATCGCACTTCTTCTTTTGAGATGGCTTGCCATTGCACTTAGATATGAACTTGGAAGAAGTTGTGTATGACTAAAACCATGTCCTTAAGATTCTAATTGTCAAATGACATAGACTTAGCTTGGTTGGTTAGAATAAGGCAGATGCGCATATAATCTCTTGCAAATATCATATGATCTAAATTTATGCTTTGAAAAATAATAAAATGCAGCAACTAGTGTCATGCCTTCAGGTTTTGAAATAGTTAAGTTTGTGAGATCATGACTTGATTAAATTGAAAATTACATTTGATCTCTAGCATGGCTTACACTACTTTATGTATTTCATTGATGTGATAATGTAAGGTACTTGATAGTATGACTTGGATGATCTTTGTTTATATGTATGTGTTATAATATGCTCATAACAACTAAAGAGTGAGAGATAATTTGTTTATATGCTCATGACTTGCTGAATACCTTGTCAAAGGGGGAGAGATAAGCATGAAGAGAAAGAGAATATGTGCATAAGGAGAGATAATAAATGGGGAGACATAATATGGGATAATTTTTGCTTTTCTTCTCATTTTATTTCTAATTTACAAAAAGGGGAGAAATTGTCTTCAAAACTTTTAATGAGAATAAGTCAATGTTCGGATTTTAAGTGGTGTTGCCAATGCATTCATCAAGGGGGAGATTGTGAGACCAATGTGTGTTGAATACATTGGCTTGTTGTGAATACACTTGGCTTTGATGATAAAAGTTTTGAATATCACCAAAACACCTTTTTATCAAGGTCTGACTCTAGTTCCAAGCTACAGCAGTGTCCGACTAGCTTTGGTCAGCTCCGGTGAAGTTATGTCTTTGATAGCTCCGACATGTTTTTGATAGCCCCGACATGATTTTGATAGCTCCGACGTGTTTTTGCTAAGCTCCGAAGTTGATTTTTCTAGCTCCGGCTTTTGGGATTACTCCAGCGCTAGGTCCTGTTAGTTTTGTAAGCTCCGGCGGGAGCTTGGTTGTACTAGTTTTGGTAAGCTCCAGCGCTAGGTTCTACTAGCTTTTGTTAGCTCCAGCTCAAGGTCCGGGTTGCTCTGGCAAGGTCCGGAACTTGACCGTAGCGCTTCTGCTTTTCATTTGCAATGTTTCGTACTTGCTTTACATTGTTGGAAAGATTGCTGAGTATTCATTGGCTAAGTTTTTGGTGCGTTTTGGTTGATATGGATGATATCGTGTTACTGTGGTTTTGCAACATGCTTATGTGAGGTTCTCACGTAGGGTCTTGTGTTCGGAACTAACTTGAGTCAAGTCGAGGACTTGGGCTCGTATGGATTGGTTGTTTATTCATGTGCAGGTGTTGCTTGAGTTCAAGACATGGCTGGTGACGGGATCCATTGGACTAGTCTCAGGGAGGAGATAAGGTTCCAACAACCAAAGTCAGGAGGAATTGTGGTTGAGCTGATCAGGAGGTTGCGCAGCATGATTGAATCAAGAACAATGCATATGAAGGTATCGTGGACGTCATTGGAAGATGTTTGCACGTGTGCAAGGAGTGCATGGTCGTGGGGTTCCGAGACGTGATGAAGAGATGTGGACGTAAAGAATTGGTCGGAAAGGTCCAACCGACTAGGTTATGGACTCAGGCTGCGGCTGAATCGGGTTTGACTCAAATATGGAAAGATTTGAGTTGGTTATGATAGGATTTCGTGTGGGTCACGAATTTGAGTTGTTTAGGAAAGTGGGATACGTTCCTAAGGTGTTTGTAAGTCTTAAGATTGCTTCTATCTGCGTATAGAAGAATCTTGAGCAGTTATGGAAAGTTACAATTCATGATCTGAGTAGGATTGGAGTCCTAGTTGATATTGGGTTGGCCTAAGGGCTGGTTATATAAGCAAGGGAGCCCAGAGCTCGTGGTGCACGAATTTGGGGCTGTTCCTCTTGTGTTATATTGAATAAAATTCGTAGTTTGAAGGAACTTTTGTGCCTTATTCGTCAGACTTGTTCCAGACAAGTTTTACTCGTCGAGTTTCTGGACAGCACTACCTTTCATCGGTGGTTTTATCATAACTCGAGTTTTACAGATCCAATTGACGTGATTCTTTTTGAGTTGTCTTCACGACTTGATTTTCTATCATATGTCAAAATTTCACGGTCATTGGATTTGTGTTCTATGATCTACACGAGTTTCTTTGCAGCGTTGCGGAACTGTTTTTTTCTCGGGTAGGGCAGATTGACCATTGTTTGATCTTTCGATCATAACTTGAGTTTTTCTCGACGGATTTGAATGATTATTTTTGTTTTGTATTCGTGACTTGATTCTCTCTGATATCTATCACTTTTGTCATGGTGAAACATGTTTAGATTAGTCTCACACACGATTTCTTTAATAGATCGTTTTTCTGCCGAAAGGGTTGGGGTTTAATTGTTTCCGCTAAGTAAGATTTTTAAACCCCAACCCCTTCGGCAGAAAAACGATCTGTTAAAGAAATCGTGTGTGAGACTAATCTAAACGTGTTTCACCGTGACAAAAGTGATATATATTAGAGATAATCAAGTCACGAAGACAACACAACAAGAATCACTCAAATCCGTCGAGAAAAACTCAAGTTATGATCGAAAGATCAAACAATGGTCAATCTGCCCTACCCGAGAAAGAAACAGTTCTGGAACGCTGCAAAGAAACTCGTGTAGATCCTAGACCACAAATCCAATGATAGTGAAATTTGATAGATGATAGATAATCAAGTTGTGAAGACAATCCAAAAAGAATCACGTCAATTGGATCTGTAAAACTCGAGTTATGATAAAACCACCAACGAAAGGTAGTGCTGTCTAGAAACTCGACGAGTAAAACTTGTTTGGAACAAGTCGGACGAACAAGGCACAAAAGTTCCTTAAAACTATGAATTTTATTCAATAGAACACAAGAGGAACAGCCCCAGTCGTGCACCACGAGCTCTGGGCTCCCTTGCTTATATAACCAGCTCGAAAGCCAACTCAACTCAAATCAGGAACCTAATCCTACTCTGTTCACGAATCGTAACTTTTCATAACTGCTTAGGATTCTTCATACGCGGATAGAAGCAATCTTAAGACTTCCAAACACCTTAGGAATGTATCCCACATTCCTAAACAACTCAAATTCGTGACCCACACAAAATCCTATCATAACCAACTCAAATCTTTCCATATTTGAGTCAAATCTGACTCAGCCGCAGCCTGAGTCCATAACCTAGTCGGTTGGACCTTTCCGACCAACTCTTTACATCCACATCTCTTCATCACGTCTCAGAACCATGTAGCCACGTCCATGCACTCCTTGCACACGTGCAAACATCTTCCAATGACGTCCATGATACCTTCACATGCATTGTTCTTGATTCAATCATGCTGCGCAACCTCCTGATCAGCTCAACCACAATTCCTCCTGAATTTGGTTGTTGAAACCTCATCTCCTCCCTGAGACTAGTCCAATGGATCCCATCACCAGCCATGTCTTGAACTCAAGCAACACCTGCTCATGAATAAACAACCAATCCATACGAGCTCAAGTCCTCGACTTGACTCAAGTTAGTTCCGAACACAACACCTTACGTGAGAACCTCACATAAGCATGTTGCAAAAACACAGTAACACGATATCATCCATGTCAACCAAAACGCACCAAAAACATAGCAAATGAATACTAAGCAATCTTTTCAAAGATGTAAAGCAAGTACGAAACATTGCAAATGAAAAGCAGAAGCACTGCGGTCAAGTTCCGGACATTGCCAGAGCAAACCGGACCTTGAGCCGGAGCTAACAAAGACATGTCGGAGCTAAAGACAAAACTCACCGGAGCTAACCAAAACTAGTCGGATCTTAATAAAAAGGTGTTTTGGTGATATTCAAAACTTTTATCGTCAAAGCAAGTGTATTCACTACAAGCCAATGTATTCAGCACACATAGGTCTTACAGAGCAGCATTATCCGACTCATGACTTGGAGTTGGCTGTCGTGGTAATGGCATTGAAAATGTGGAGACACTACATAATGGGAGATCTAGTGCATCTCTACACAGACCACAAGAGCATCAAGTACATATTCACTCAAAAGGATTTGAATATGAGGCAAATAAGATGGTTAGAGCTTATAAAGGACTATGAACTTGAGATCCATTACCATCCAGGCAAAGCAAACGTAGTTGTCGATGCTTTGAGTCGGAAATCTCATGTTCACAACATAACCATCATTCCGGATGAAGAGGAAGAACCAAGTCTACAGTTGGTTCCCTACGGAGCTCTATATAATCTTGCTCTCATACCTACAATCCGAGAGGAGATTATTGCAGCTCAGAAGAAAGACAAGGCTATGTCTCACATTCGAAGAGAATGAGAGACGAAGGGGTGAATTGTTTCCGGGAAGATGAACAAGGAACTCTATCGTTCAACGATCGTATAGTGGTACCCCGAAACATGAAACTCAGGAAGAAGATCTTGGATGAAGCTCACTTATCGAAGTATTCAATCCATCTAGGAAGCAATAATATGTATCAAGATCTTAGAACGAAATTCTGGTGGACACGAATGAAGAGAGAGATTGCAAAGTACGTGTCCGAGTGTGATACATGCAGAAGAGTGAACGCTGACTATATGAGGAAAGCGGGACCACTACAACCTGTAAGTGTCCCTGCATGGAAATGGGAGGATCTCAGTATGGACTTCATTGTTGGATTGCCTCTCACGTTCCACAAGCACGATTCTATTTGGGTAATCGTAGACCGATTAACCAAGTCAACACACTTTATTCCAGTGAACATGGCGTACACTGCAAAGAAGTATGTTGAGCTATATATGTCACAGATCATGTGCTTACATGGAGTTCCCCGCACCATCTTCTTTGACAGAGGATCGTTGTTTGTTGCTCGTTTCTGGGAGCAACTACACGCAGCAATGGGAACTAAGTTAATCCGAAGCTCGGCATACCATCCTCAAACTGATGGACAAACTGAAAGGGTGAACCAGATCCTAGAAGATATGCTAAGGGCATGTGCCATAGATCACGGAAAGAATTGGGATGATCATTTACCGTTGGCAGAGTTCTCATACAACAACGTTATCAGTCCAGTATCAGAATGCCACCTTTTGAAGCTCTCTACAATCGGAAGTGCCGCACAACACTCAATTGGTGTGAGTCTGGAGAGAGGGTAATCTTCGGAGTGGATCTCACTAATGAAGCTGAAGAAGGAGTTAAGCTAGTTCGGGCAAACCTCAAAGCAGCTCAGTCTCGGCAGGAGAGTTATGCTGACAAGCGACGTCGTCCCTTGAGCTTTAACGTCGGAGACCACGTGTATCTTCGTGTCTCTCCGGTGAAAGGAATTCATCGCTTTGGAGTAAAGGGAAAGTTAGCTCCAAGATTTATCGGGCCATTTCCCATCATGGAAAGATGTGGACCCGTAGCCTATCGGCTGGAGCTAACCGCGTCCTTGTCCAGAGTACACAATGTATTCCACGTATCACAGTTAAGGAAGTGTCTCAAAACTCCAACAGAAGTCATATCTGAGGACATGGAAGCACTGAAGCCAGATCTGACCTATGTTGAACAACTGATGCGGATTATTGATGAGAAGACGAGAGAGACAAGAAACCGAACGTTGTGGTTCTATAAAGTGTTATGGAAGAACCACACCATCGAAGAAGCTACATGGGAGAGTGAAGACTATCTTCGCTCCAACTATTCGGAGTTGCTATCGTCGTATCAACGGTGATACAATTCGACATTTCTTCTTCTTTTGTAATCTCGGGACGAGATTCTTTTAAGGGAGGAGGAATGTAAAAGCCCAAACTTTTGAAGCTTTTGACTCCAATGTATGGCACAGGAAATAATAGTTTTAAACATGTACATTTAAGACTAAGGTCATATGAGAGCCAATAAATTCATATGGACATCAGTAAAAATGTTAATGTGAAGCTCTAGTTAAAACCTAGAATTCCTTTTGAATTCAGCTAAGCTCAAATTTCCAAAGGTCCTGAATTTTAAATTTAAAACACCTTAAATTATGTGCTTTGGTAAAGGGGTAAAAGAAATGAAGGTGAAGTAAAAACTAATGTATGCTTGAAAAAGTATATGTGGAATGGAAATATATTCAATTAAGTGTTCGATTTCAAATCTGTAGTGGACTAATTATTGAGCACATTATTGGAAACCCATGGCCATTTAAAAAGGCAATTATTGAGAAGATTAAAATATATGCATAAAAGTTATGGGTTCAAATTTGAATCTAATTCAAATTCTAAGTGGCCAAACTTTTTATGCAAAGATGTGCAAACCAATTTTTTTTGTATTAGGGCTCATCCCATCTGAACAAAGATCTTTGAAACCAGCTGTATTAAAGTAAAATGAAAGAATGGAGGGGATAATAGAGAAGTGGGTCCAGTAGGGCCCGCTAGGTAGAAGCATTCGGTTTTGCTTCTGCAGAAGCGTCTCTGCTCACGCAGCTGCACGCGCGCGCCAGAGGAAGCCGCAAGGCGGTGAGCAGTTCTCCAGCTCACTGCGCCTTCGCCTGCATGCGCACCACAGAGGGCCACGACACCACCTGGCTCGGCTCTGTCGGTCGGCGTATAAAAGGGACCGAGCGCTCGACTCTTCTTCTTTCTTCTGTGTCGCTCCACTCGGCCGCCCAAATTACAGCAGCCCCCGCTCAAGCAAAGCCATGTTTTGGTGCGCGCTCATACCCTCTCTACCTCCCGGAACCGAGGTTGCCGCCGGACCTAGCATCCCTGAGGGAATCGCGATTTCTTCTTTCGGCGCGCCGACGGACCTTCTTCATCTACAACCCGAAGCTTTTCCTTCACGGTGAGTCTCGTTCCAATCCAAACTGCACCTAGGTTCTACAACCCCGTGCGCATCTTCTAGAGTAACTGATTGCCCGTTTAACCTACCGGACTCGCCGGAATTTCAAATCTCACCATCACCTAGAATCGGTTCCACGTCGCGCCCTATCCTCCGGCCGATTCCAATCCGATTGGAGTGTTGGCCAAAGATCAGGGAATCACCACGAAGCTTCCAGAGCAAGAAGCAGCTTTCCCGGTTCCTTGTACACCGAGAACGCCGTCACCGATCGTCGAGTTCCGCCGGTCACCGGTGTAGGCACGTTTCCGGGGCGTTTCAGTCCAAATTGAGGCCACCAGTGAATTCCTGAGGGTCGAAAACCCCAGGGTGGCAAGTCCCCGCCACGAGGAAGGTTGCACGGCGAGCTCCGGCGAGTCGCCGGCCGACCGCCGGCCATGGCGCCGCCACGGGCCGTCGGGGAAGAAGAAGACCCCCCCCCCCTGTGGGATTTTCTATGGCGCAGGGATTCCGTGTGACAACGCGAGTAAAACATGTGGCCCCGGTGTGGCATCGGCTGGGTGGAAAGAATTAAACCAGTGGGGGCCACGTGTCAGTTGATTAAAGGGTTGTCTTTTTACATTCAAAAAGAATTCCAGAAAAATGCCTAAACTTTGAAATGCTATAACTTTGGCTAGGATGCTCTAAATTAGATAAAACAAATTTTGTAATTCTCCTTAGGATCTGTACTTTCCAGTGGTCCATCCTAATATTCATGAAAAGCCCTAGAGAATATTCTGTAAATCAATTAGTATAATATATTTTGGAAAATATAGAAAACATGATTCTATTCAGATAATTTTGGAAATTTACCCAACCAATCATTTTGTTATGTAGAAGCTCCAGTAAAAGTTTCAAGCATAAAAAAGTTGTTTAAGAGGGTTTAATTCAAAGTCTTTGCCTAGGTTAATTATAATTCCAGAAAATAACAAATTAAATCCAGAAATTCATAAGAACTTGTAAATTCAATATCTTCCTGTAGGAAGCTTGTAAATTTGTGAAACCAATTTTGTTAGCTTCCTTTTGATCAGTACTATCTAGCTGTGCCATTTATGGGCATGATAAAACCTCAGGTTTTATCTGCAATTTCCTAAATGATGAAAGCTTGACAAAATTTTGTAGATCATTTTCTCCCATCAAATTCTCTGAAATTTTTATGAGAATTTCTTCATCACATCTGTATACCAGAGTTAAATTATCAGAGCCAATAGAACTCATCTGCATAGGAATTAATTCTTTATAGTTTCCTTATATCCATGACTATATAGAAATTTCTTATGTACATTCTTATAATATGAAGCAATATCAAATTAACCTACCCAAATCCAATTTAATACCCAACAGTACACCTTATTCATTCTTGATTTACAAACATACTTCCTTTATGAGTATGACAATGCATAATGTGTGCATATTCAATAGTTAAGTTATTAAAGTATATTATGTGTTATATGCATATCCATTGCGTTAGACGCCGTGACGGAAAGGAGTCGAAGAGGACCTGCTCGTGAAGCATCAAGCCACTGAATCTTTGACTTAGAGCTGATTCGTGAGCAAGGCAAGCCCCGATTTGCATTTAAAAGCTTTACAAAGTTTTGCAGTATTTCTCACATTACGTCTTAAGTTTCATATGTGCATTACGTATAGGGTGATTGATACTCCACTTGCATGACCACAAATCCCAGGGGTTGGATGGAATGGGTTACAGTTTGACCTGTAGTAACTGCTTTGCTAATGTATAGGAAATCCGGTAGAAGTCGAGTAGTTGGAATCTACTCGCGAGAGGGTCACATTTTATTGACCACAAGTCAAGTAGTTTATTCTACTTACGAGAGGAGTCGAGTAGGGGAATCTACTCGCGAGATGTTACCAAAATGTTCACTCTTAATAATTGGAGATGTGGACGGGGATGTTCCTGTAGGACGGGACACACAAGGTTGTCTGAGCCCGAATGAGGGGGACAATGCTTGCGACCACATTTGGGCCTCGGCCGGTAAGGGTAAGGCAAATGTGGAGGTTGGTTTGTAGCCCCAGTCTGTGTCGGTTAAGGACCATCTCGTGTGCAGCCCTATTGAGCAAGTTTGAACAGTACCAGTTACATAATGGATTAATGGGGTCCATTAAACTGATGTAGCTCGAGCACCCTCGTGTCGAAACTTATACCGCCGTCCTTCGAGGAAAGATGATCGTAAGGTGGGAACCTCTAAGGAGCAACTTCGACGTGCTCGGTTAGGGATTTTACTTTTGGGATGGTAGAACTGGTTCGACATCGGGGTGACGGGTGAAAGGTGGCCACATACGACATGGGAGAGGAGTACAGTGAAAGGTACTTCCGAGCGAGCGTATGTGTCGTGTATTCCGAGTGTGTCCTGATTGCAATCACCGCCCCTCGCGATAATAGAGTACCACTTGTTCATTGAGTTGTGACGTAGTAAATACTAAAGAAGTCAAAAGAATATGATATATTGAATTATAATTGCTTTGCAATCTTGTGTGACTTAGAGATAGCAAAATTAAAGTTTACAGTTTCCCCATACTTTAGCTGTAATAGCATTATGTGCTTTGGGCATGTCATATCATCGGCAAAGCGTTTCTTGTTTGATTGTGGAGTCTATGATGTGCCGTGCTTGAAGAATATCATTTGCTACTTAAAACATGATCATAAGGATCCACTTGTAGGCGAGTCTATTTATACTATTCCTTACCTATGCTTAGTATTCACCCTGCATGTCTAGTGAGAAGGGTTAGTATTGCTGAGCCTTATGCTCACGTTTGCGCTTTAACGATTTTTGCAGGTATTAGTTTTATTTTTGCTTTCAGGTTGTACATGAGACTCAAGGTGTCGAGATAAATCTCATGTGAACCACGCCGCTGCTGAATGTTCTTCATGTTGCTAGTGAGAATCGTCCTAGGGCATGGACGACTTCTCTCCTGCTTAGTTAGGGAAGATTATGAGTATGTATTTTCTGTTGCGTGTGTACTTCTGTTGTACACTCTTTTGTAAACTCTTCTTATTACGAAATAAAAACTTTATATGTTTTGGTGTCCCTTTTGTGTGTGCTGTTAGGTGCCGCATCGCACGGCACCACCCAATGCGATTCTCGGATGTGTGGACCCCGGTCCCCACACACCAAGACCCGGCAAACACGCGCTAGGTGAAGCTTGCAAGTTTTTGCGCCCGGACCCTGCACACCCAGGTTGTGCCTATTTGTATGCGTGATTTGTCATTGCAAATTGGATTGCTTTGAATCATAGAATCTTCCAAATGAATGTACCAAAGTTATTATTCGTTAATTCTATCAATGGTAATTGACTTTTTGGCTAGTTCCTTCTGTCAATGTTCATTTATAGATATACATATGATACAGCAAGCAATGGTATTAACATGCAATGCTACAGGACCATTTTATTTAGAAAAACTGTATATATCAGCATTGTCGTACAGTGATGCTTCGCCACCTGAACCAACGCATAAACGTTTTTTTAGCGCAACCAACGCATAACCGTTAACTAAATTAATGCAGTAACCAACCTGGTAAGCTGAAGCAGTGCCAAAATAAAACCATGAGGGAAGTATGCTCTGCACCGAGCTGATAAGGATATGAACCAGTGTTAAAACACCATAAATGAACAGGGGGTATTTTGGTCACTTTAGGTGCCATGAAACTATAAAAGAAAATAAAAGAAGTTAAAATATGTTACAATGCTACTTTAGCAATACGTCAATGTTATAAGAGCTATTTTACCAAAGCACACAACGAAAATGCCGTTTTGTTGAAGTCGCATAATTAGAATGCCATAAGCTCGCTCCTCCTCCCTCTCGCAGTCCTCGTCGCCTCTCGCTGTCGTCCAGGGAGGGGCCAGAGAGGCAAGGCGAAGCTAAGCGATGGGGTTCATCTCGTTCGTCGGGCGGGTGCTCTTCGCCTCCCTCTTCCTCCTATCGGCCTACCAAGAGTACGCGCCCCCTTCCTCCTCCCACTTCCCTCAGATCCCCGTCTCTTCTCTCCCGTGCCGGCATGTTACCGCCTCAATCTTTTCGGCCATTTCTTTGGCCGGCGGCGTTCTCTCCGATCTGGTCCTGACGATTCAGGTCTTGGCTGGTCGGATCCTAAGTTTGGAGCTGCGTTGAGGTGAGGTTAGAGTGTGCTGAGATCCAACCCCGGCGTTACTGAATCTTGCTGCGCTAGATGGGCGTGTATGGTTTGTTTGTTCTCTTAATTTGGCTGTGGATCGTGCGACAACAAGGAAGAGAGAAAAGCCGCGATGGATCGGATCGGATCAGATGCCGTGCGCTCTTTAAAATTCACCGGCGTGTTGACAGTTCACTGTAGCTGTTTATGTTCCCTCCCTGATCCCATCCCATCTAATCCGATTCTTTCTCGTGTACGCGTCACTGTTTTGGTGTTGTGTTAACTGTGATGTATGTGGCAATGTTAGCACGGGCAACTGCATTTCAGCAAATATGCCTAGAAATAGGCTGGGCGTGTGGTGCCACAGGGCACAGTCAGCGTGCTATCTACAAATTGAGCCAAAGCCTTCTTCATATCTGCTATTAGTGCCTGGAACCTTCAACCAATCTTCATTTCCTACAGCTTCTATGAATTGTTTCAGTTGAGAGACATTCACTTGTTCTTTGGCAAAAAATGTTTTAGCATATGAATGTAGTTGGTTGGGTCACACATTTCTACTTGTTGGTTACATAGTAATCTTTTCATTCGAATTTGTCTCATAAAAAAACTTAACTTTTTTTTTGCATGGTTTTGGTCTTCTAGATTAACGTGTTATCATGAGCATCATTAATAGGGTAACTTAATAGGCTGGATTCTATTGTATATTAGCTTCACCTTCAGTGAGGACCAACGTTGTTACAGTTACTAGGTTTATGCTCTACAAGTAATGTATCTCTGGCGGCCTGGCAAAAATATGGCTCTACCAATGGTGAGCACCAAGTATGTACAGTTTTAGGTTTATTCTCTCCAACCACCAAGATAATGTGAATATCTTGTTTTTGTTGTGACAACTTATTCCTATCTTTCTTAGGAAAAAAAATGCTTGTCTTGAGATCTGTGAGCCGACTCCTTTTTTCAATCATACATGCAGGTTCATTGAATTTGGAAATGATGGTGGGCCAGCAGCAAAGGCCTTGAAGCCAAAATTCAATCTCTTTGTCAAGCAAGTGTCAAAGAACATCGGATTGGTGTTGCCGCACATTGATGTAACATTTTTATTTTACCTTTGTGTTGCTACTTTTTCTTTTCCTCCTGTTGGACTGTTATGTATGAGTGTGTGAAAGGGTTTAGCTTTGGTTTCACACTACACTAGCTTGTCTATATAAGGTTAAGGTGTACCCATTTCCATGGTCTGATGATAATATAATCAATCCATTTTCCTCATTCTAATATGGTATCAGACAGAACCCTAGGACCTCTCCCAACCCCAGTCGCCGGCCCCATGCCTGGCGCCGCCAACGCCGGCCGGCTGGTCGGCGAGTCCCCACAGCCCTCTCTCTCTCCTCTGTCATCATGTGCTGTGGACTGGGGCCGACATATGGACCACATCCCTGCTGCTGCACCAGAAGATCTTCTAGAAGATTAATTAGGATAAGAAAAGAATAAAGGAGTTATAGATTGAGTTGGGTTTAAATAGGAAGTATTAGATTGAGTTGAATTTAAATAGAAGATAATAGATTAAATAAGGAGAGAAATAGAGTCCTGGTCTGTTGGGAGGATGTCCCCAACAGATCTGTTGGTTGCGGCCAGGAAAGGGGGGCGCCCAGCCAGGGGGGTCCTCACCCCCTATATAAGCAGCCCCCTCCCTCATGTATGCTTCATCGAAGAATAAAGGAATTTCCCCTATTGGGCTGTTCCTACCTTCGGTCACCGGGCGTCCAGCCCGGTGGCACTACCCCACCACGATTCACAGCATTTGGTATCAGGGACCACACAACGGATCGCTTCCATGGCCACCGCTGTACAAGATCCTAGGGCCTTCACCCTTCAAAACCTTGGTGTCATGATGATCCGCATGATGGCACAGCTGGACATCACGAATCGCATCCTCGACAATCATGAGGAGCGTCTTACGCGGCTGGAGAAGGGAAGATCAGATCTGATCCCCATGCCCGCGGTGACATTCGAGGATCTACTTCCACGGGTGACTACGACGGTCGCCGCAACCCGTCGAGATCCACCGGGATTCGTCGATCTCCGTCGGAATCCACGCACCGCCGCGCCGATTGGTTCGGATTTGCCCCGATCTACTCCAAACCGACGATCCGCGGGTCGATCCAATCCTCATTCTGGCACCACATGTTCCTTCCACGCGGGCCCACAGCGCTGCCTCGTCCCTGCTCATCCCCATCCTCCGACGCCTACAAGCTTTGCTGCGTGGACGACTGTCCAGAAGCTTCCTCCACCCCTTCCCAGTCCGCATCCGCGCACACGTCTTTCGCGCCGCCATTCAGATCTGAGCCGGATTCGCATTAATCCACCCCTCAATCGTCGGCTCCCATTGAGGTCTGGTCAGCTCTCGCGCAGCTTGCTAGACATGGCAGAGATTGTGGCAGCAGCTCCGGCTCCAGCGATTGAGGTGACAGCAGCGATCGAGGGCACCAGCATGGCGGAAACGAAGGGACCTCACAAGCTGCACACGCCGTGGACCTTCTGGTACGACATCAAGTCAAAGCCCAAGCCCAGCACCACATGGGGTACGTCACTCCACCTGCATCACCTTTGACACAGAAGAGGAGTTCTGGTATTTTGGTATTTTCATCACCAACGGGCAAGCCAAGGAGGTTTCCGTGAACATACTCCAGGCGCTGCATTAGTTCTGCGATGGCCCCAACGACTATATCTATGTCATCCCCGACAACATACTCCAGGTACTGCATCAGTTAGGCGATGACTCCGACGACTACGCCTACGTCATCCCTGACAACCACTCCAAGTTGCGACCTCCACCAGCACCTGACTTCCTCGTGCTTCCTCCTCCACGTCAAACTCGGAGGCCTGAACACTTTCAACACTTTCATCGCCATGGGGAACACCCATCTCGAGGACGTCATCGACACCGCAAGACTGCACAGGTCTTCGACACTCCATCTTACCACCCTGAATACTCAGCTCGTGGACGAGCTGATGTTGGGGAGGGGGGAAATGCTGTGGACTGGGGCCGACATATGGCCCACATCCCTGCTGCTGCACCAGAAGATCTTCTAGAAGATTAATTAGGATAAGAAAAGAATAAAGGAGTTATAGATTGAGTTGGGTTTAAATAGGAAGTATTAGATTGAGTTGAATTTAAATAGAAGGTAATAGATTAAATAAGGAGAGAAATAGAGTCCTGGTCTGTTGGGAGGATGTCCCCAACAGATCTGTTGGTTGCGGCCAGGAAAGGGGGGCGCCCAGCCAGGGGGGTCCTCACCCCCTATATAAGCAGCCCCCTCCCTCATGTATGCTTCATCGAAGAATAAAGGAATTTCCCCTATTGGGCTGTTCCTACCTTCGGTCACCGGGCGTCCAGCCCGGTGGCACTACCCCACCACGATTCACAGCATCATGGTACGCGCTGGCTGGACGCAGCTGTCGCCCGCCGGCGCGACGCCGCCGTCCGCCTCCACCCCCGGATCCGCCTCGGAGTGGCGCGCCGCCGCTGCCTCGGGGAGGGTTGCCACCGCCGCCGCCTCAGGGAGAGCTGTCGCCGCCGGATTCGCCTCGGGGAGGCGCGCCGCCGCCTCAGGGTGGCCTGCCGTCGCCGCTGCCTCGGGGAGGCCTGCCGCCGCCGGATCTGCCACAGGGAGGTGCATTGCCGCCACGACCTCAGGGAGGCGTATTGCCGCCGCCACCACCAGATCTGCACCCCCACCCTGCCACCTTTGCTGGTGTCCCTGCGTGCGTCGCCGGCCCTTCTCCCACTCCGCCGCTGGCCGCCGCAGCCACGCCATGGCGTGCCACCACCAGATCCGTTGCGCCATCGTCGTCGGTGTACGCGACAGATGAGCAGAGAGCACAGACGTTCGAGAGCACCGTCTCTCACGTGGAGACGCTGGAGCAAGCGTTCTGGGTGTGCTCCAAGGGGAAAGCCTTCTTTGGCGGCGACGACGTCGGGCTCGTGGATGTCACGCTCGGAAGCTTCCTCGTGTGGTTCAAGGTGCTGAATGTGGTGGCAGGAACCACCCTCCTGGACGAAGCCAAGTTTCCTGGCTTGGCCACGTGGGCAAAGCGTTTCCTGGCAGTCGACGCAGTCAAGGAAGCGGTGCTGAATGTCGGGAAGCTCCTGGCTCACTACGAGGGATTTCAGCCAAAATTGGCTGCTACACCAACTGGTTATAGTTGAGTACTGCTTTTGATAATGAAATTGTAACACGAGAAGTCTCTGCTAAGAGGCGATTTCCCTGAATAACAGACTGCATCAGGTGTTTCGATGATGATGAATCGACGGTTGATTTTGTCCACTTGAATAAACGAACGAAACGTTCTTTTAACCAGAGGAGATATTCATCGGAGTGTGTTCTGTAATCTATACCCCTGTGCGCGCCATCTTCGTTGGCGTCCCTGCGCACGCCAGCACCGCCAGCCCTTGAAGCATCGCCGCAGGCCCTTGGAGCGCCAACGCCAGGCCTCTTTCTACCACGCGTGCTGCCTCCAGGGCCTCTCTCACACACTTGGCTGCCCGACCTCCTCTGGAGCGTGCCGCCGACACGTGCAGTCGTACTGCTGCCGCTGAGCGAGGTCGAGCCGCCACAGCTGGACTCCGCCGCTGGCCTACACGCGCCTGCCACCACTGTCACCATTGTCGGCGTGGGGCCAGCCACCGCCGCCATCAGAACCCGATCCGATACACTGGTGCCTGGACCGGTTGCTGTCTTCTCTGTTGGCACGGCTGCGGCCGGCCCGGGCACGCGGCCTCCCTCCGCATCGCCATCGACGTGGCATGTCAAGGTCCGTCCTCCACCGCCGGTCTCCCTGTTGAGTGCACCGCCGACTACTCCTGTCCTCGGATCACTGCCACCACCCGATCCTGATTGGGTCGTAGACTCCAGAACTTCGTACCACACCACTTCTGATGCTGGTATACTCTCTTCTGTCCACCCTCTCCATCCTTATCCTTCATCTATCGTTGTTGGGAATGGGTCTGTTCTTTCGGTCACCTCAGTAGGTGACTCGGGTTCGCCGGGTCCTTTTCGGCTTCGTGATGTTCTTGTGGCCCCTGACATCATTCATCACCTTCTTTCTGTTCGTCGTTTTACCATTGACAACCATGTTTCCATCGAGTTTGATCCCTTTGGTTTATCTGTAAAGGATCTTACTACTCGACGTCTTCTTCTCCGTTGTGAGAGTTCGGAGCTCTGTACACGATGCGTCTTCCTGCTTTCGCTCTGCCTACGCCTTTTGCCCTAACTATGACAGCCTCTTCGACCACCTGGCATTGTCGGCTTGGCCACCCCGGTGTTGATGCTATGTCGAAGTTGTCTAATGATTTCGTGTGCTTAGGGTACTCATAAGTCTCTCTGCCATGCTTGTCAGTTGGGTCGACACGTTCGACTTCCTTTTCCGCATTCCGTCACTCGTGTCGAGCGCATCTTTGATCTGATTCACCGTGATCTCTGGACATTACTTATTCTCAGTGTTTCTGGCTGTAAGTATTACTTGGTGGTTGTCGATGATTTCTCGCACTATTCGTGGACTTTTCCCATGCGACAGAAGTCTGATACGTTCGACACCCTCTCTCACTTCTTTGCTTGGGTGTCCACCCAAATTGGGCGCACGATCAGGGGGGTCCAGTGCTACAACGGACGCGAGTTTGACAATGTGGGGACCGGAATCCCGACCTCCAAGGATCTCATTGGGTGGTGTCGTGCGATGCGACACCCAACAGTATACAAGAATAGAACGAGAACAAATTTCCAACACCAAGTCTTTATTAAAAGCACAACGGAAGTTTTTAAAATACTAGCGGAAGAGAAAAGAACTATACATTATAGCTACGCTCTCAGCACTAGCTATGCAAAAGCAAAGTCATCCATGTGACATTCTGGCTCAAGGCTTAATAGGATTGATAGAATACTCATACCATTAAGGTATACGTTCTTTTCCGGAAGCTCACCTGCAAAGAACTCCGAGGTTAAGCGTGCTTGGCCCGGAACAATTTGTGGATGGGTGACCGACCGGGAAGTTTTCCCGGGTGCACACGAGTGAGGACAAAGTGCGCAGAAAAGACTATTGTTGGTCTGTGGGGCTAGTATGTGATCCTATAGAGCTGCCAGGAGTGACGACCGCCAGGCCCATAGTGGCTGGGGTGTTACTGACGACCGCCAGACCCGTAGTGGCTGGGGTGTTACAGAATGGTATCAGAGCCGACCCTCGCGGTTTCATGGGTGCATACGGGTCAGGGACGTGGGTACGTACGTATGACGCGTGGGTCCTCTAGGAGGGACACGGTATGGTTCGTATGCCAGTACTGAACGTATGGACGTGGTCAAGAGGGGACGTTCCTGGCTTGGCAGTTGACCGACGAGGACGTCGGTCTTCTAAGGGGGGTGGATTGTGACATTCTGGCTCAAGGCTTAATAGGATTGATAGAATACTCATACCATCAAGGTATACCTTCTTTTCCGGAAGCTCACTTGCAAAGAACTCCGAGGTTAAGCGTGCTTGGCCCGGAACAATTTGTGGATAGGTGACCGACCAGGAAGTTTTCCCGGGTGCGCACGAGTGAGGACAAAGTGCGCAGAAAAGACTATTGTTGGTCTGTGGGGCTAGTCTGTGATCCTATAGAGCTGCCAGGAGTGACGACCGCCAGGCCCGTAGTGGCTGGGGTGTTACAATCCATGCCCTGGATACTTCGCACTAGCAACACACAATTCACGGCGGCGTGCAGGGTTCCCACTCGGCTGTAAACCCTGGAGGGGGTGCAGCCTCGTCATCAAACCCGTCATCAGTCGTATAATCTGCAAAAACTCGTTAACTGCAAACGTGAGCATAAGGCTCAACAAGACTAACCCGTCTCACTAGACATATGCAAGGGTGAATGCTAAACATAGGTAGAGTAAAGCATAAGGACTCGCCTACAAGTGGATCCTTATATTCATATTTTAAGCAGCACCTGACAATCTTCAGACACAGCGCATCATAGACTCCACAATCAAACAAGAAACGCTTTGCCGATGATATGACGTGCACAAAGCACATAATGCTATTACAGATAAAGTATGGGGAAACTGTAAACTTTTAATTGTACTATCTCTAAGCCAAACAAGGTTGTCCAAGCAATTTGTAAACCAATATATCATATTCTCCTGACTTCTTTAGTATTTACTACGTCACGGCGCAGTGAACAAGTGGTACTCTATTACCGTGAGGGATGGTGATTGCAATCAGGACATACCCGGAACAACACGACACATATGCACTTTCGGAAATGCCAGCGAGTACTTACATCAGTACCTACATAACAATTCAGTACTAGTCGTATATGGCCACTTTTCACTAAACACTCGAATGTTGAACCGGTCGATCTGTCACGAGCAGGAGGTCACTGCGTGGGGCGTACTCTGACGTGCCCACCAGCTGATTTACACCTTTCTGCCCTCAACCCACGCCTATAAAACGGAACGGAATGCCTCGACAAACCAGTATCAAGCTACGTCAGTTTACTGGAGCCCATTCCTTCAGTATGTCGCCGGTACAATTCAAGCTTGTTCAGCAGGACTGCACACGAAACAGTCCTCAATCGACACAAGCAGGGTTACGCACGTGAGATCACGTCTCACTGCATCCTATCCACTGCTCGGTCTCAATTTCATATTCATAAAACATTTTCTTATTCCAGATCCTCCTGTGTGATAAAATTCCTATCTCGCGAGTAGATTCTAACTACTCGACTTCTACCGAATTCCTATGAGCATAAACATAGCAGTGTCTACTCAAGGGGCCGTAGACCTACCCAAGACTCCATAGGATTTGTGGGCCATGCAGGTGGATGTCAAACACCTTAGACGTAATGCACAATCATCTGAAGACCTACGGTGAAATAAAGCTGCAAAACATTGTAAGGAACTTAAATGCAAACCGGGGCTTGCCTGAATGCGAGTCTGAGCCTATGTTAGTTTCTGGCAGCTGGACCTCCAAAGCTTTCGGCTGCTCCTCGATTTCAGCTACTACACGATATGCATGTACTAGGTATGAATGATTTTGAAAATAATTAATATGCTTGAGATAGTGTGAATATCCTAGGATAAAATAAGATAATTATCCTAATTGGCTTTGGGACTTTTATGGTAGATACTAGTGACTATAGAGAAGAGTCTTGCAAAGAACAGGAGATGATCAAAGAAGTTTGTTGTTCTTAAAATTTATGGTAGGCAATAATCTTCTCTAAATTTTGGTTGAAATTTTGGAGATGTATCATGGCTATCAAGGGTTGTATCATGTAGAGGGGGTCTCACTGGTTCTAGGAAAATTTGTTTCACAATTTTCTAAGCTTCCTTTAGGGAGAAATTGATTTTTCAAGTTTGGGTAAATTTCTGGAAATTGATTTTCCATATTTCTCAATTTATCACTACATAGAGATTTGGAATATTGATCAACCCAGCATTTTAGGTCCAAAGAGCTTGAAACTTTTACTGGAGATCAAGGATATTAACAATAGTGTTCTGACCAAAATTGGAAATTTTCCAATTAACAGAACTGTGGGAATGAATTCTTTAAGCATTTTGCTTATATGAATTATGGAGAAATTTCTATGGCTTTTCATACAAATCCAAATGCACCACTGGACAATATTCTTCATGCTGGTTCTAACAAAATTTATTTGGGAATTTTGGATAATTCTACTGGGAGTTATGGATTTTCTAAGTTTGGATTGAATCTGGATTTATTTTTCTATTGGAAAATTCAAATAAAGGGACCGGTCCCTCTTCATTTGAATCGGACCAATCAGAACGGAGCCACACCGGGAGCCACGGCGTTAACCCGCGCTGTCACACCGGATCCTTGTCCACAACTGATCCCACACAAGAGGGGTGTCGCTGACAGGTGGGACCCGCACCTTCGTCTACCTCTTGACGCGGCGGCGCCTCTCGCCGGAACCGCGGCGGTGCTTCGCCGGACTTAGGTGCGTCAACCTCTTTTCGGCCTCGCCGTGACTGCTCAACCGTAAAATCGACCCCGCAAGCCGATGGTGGTGTCTAATCTCGTCGGCGATGGCCGGAGACGGCGGCGCGACGGTGACGGCGGAGCTAGGGTTTCAGCCTTCGTCAGAAATGCTCGGAAATGGCTCAATAGGCTCAGGAAAAGGTCGGGAAGGTTACTGGGAGCACCAGGAGTATGATTTGGGGGTCAGATTGGGGGGACATCGCCGGCAAAGCTAAGCTCGACGGCGAGGTACGATTTTTCAACCGGCGGCCATGAAAACTCAAAATCCGACCTCGTCTCTCGATGTCTTCCTCTCAAATTTTGTGAGGTGATGCGCCTGGAGATCTAGGAGATAATACCTTATTGGATTGACAATTCATCGTACGTTGAAACGGAATTTAACCGGTAATCTATTGATATCGGTATGAACTGTTTTGGGGAAAACTTGAGATAAGTTAGCTAGGAAGCACGATAGTGGCTGAAACTTCACAAGAAGCATCTAAGGTACCTTTGCGCGCCTTATTACTTCAAGGAAGGAGATGGAAACGTGCTTGAAGTGGTCTGTCCTCGTGGAACAGAACGTTCCCCTAACGACTTCACCCGCGAGCGCCGAGGAAACTTCGAAATACCACACATATAAGCAGGGAATCAAACAAAGGACTGGACGGAAAGGAAGAGCAACTAGTTAAGCCACCTTTTGCTGTTGGAAGCACTGCGATTCCTTGCTTCGTTTGGCCGACACGTCAGGAACGGCGGCGGCGATGCGGTGCAGTGGCAAAAGAAGAAAAACAGAGGCGTGTGTGCGTGTGTGTCCACTTCGACCGGGGGAGGGTTTAAATAGCTCGGAGAGGAGTAGGAGGCACGCCATGAAGCAGGCAGACGAGCAGCTCCGTGGTGCCTTGCATGCGGCGCGGTGTCGAGCAGAGGAGCGCCGAAAAAACGGCGTGCAAAGCAGTACCGAGTTTGTCCCACTGACTGGTGGGTCTCACAACCCTTATCCCTGCCCCTTCTCTGTAGACATCAATTCTCTTACCAAACTTGGTCCAAAACTTCTAGATTTTTGTCGGGAGGCTCAAATAAATATCTGGAACTTGATTCTGCAATTGGATTTCGAATTGGAGCAAGTTCCAATTGAATTTCAAATTTGAATTTGAATATGGATGGAATTCAATGGAGTCACTGATTTAAATAGCAAATGGGTTCCAAAAATTTTGAAACTATGAGAATAAGTCAAGCAAGTAATGCTGACCATGATGGTGTGTTCAATTCTTGATGTTCAATTAAGTTGAACAGCATTCAAAATTTGAATTCCTAATAGGGTCAGAATTTGCTAAGCGTCTCAAATAAAATAGCAAATGGAGTTCATAATTTATGAAACTTTGTAGGAAGTCTATTTGGAATATTAGTAAACCATAGAAAAATTTATGGCCTCTGAATTGAATAATTTTGGCAGGGCCAAATATACATTAGTATATTCAATTTGCAATTAATTTGAATATAGATTGGGTACTGCATATTAATCTGACCTAGGATCCTCCATTCAAATAATTCCAAACTTTGAAGAGAGGTCAAAATAATTTATCTAAGATTATTGGTGAAGTCCATTCCTCATGTTAATAAAATTTAAGCATGAGTGGAATAAAAGATTTGATGAGATCAAGTTCATATATCCCACCATAAGTTCATGTGCATAACCATGATGGATCTCCACTATGGTTGATAATAAACTTGTAGCTGAACTTTATATGAAGGACAAAGTGGGATTTTACAGACAATTCTGCGTTTTGTGACTTCCTGCTCTCTCACGGTGTTCAGTTGCACATGTGTTGCCCGTACACTTCTCCCAGAACGGCAAGGCTGATCGCATGATTCGGACCACCAACGATGTCATGCACTCCCTGATGTTTCAGGCTTCTACTCCTGCTCGCTACTGGGCGGAGGCACTTCACATCGCCACCTACCTCATTAATCGTCTCCCTACTAAGGCGATTAGCGCTCTCACCCCTCACTTCGCTTTGTTCGACACTCCTCTTTACGACCACCTTCGAGTCTTCGAGTGCGCTTGCTACCCTAACCTCTCCGCCACGATCCCCCATAAGCTTGCGCCTTGCTCGACGCGATGTGTCTTACTTGGGTGCTCCCCGGATCATAAGGGGTATCGGTGTCTTGACCTTACTACCCGTCGTATCTTAATCTCTCGACATGTAGTCTTTGACGAGTCCTCTTTTCTCTTTTCCATTTCGTCCTCTGACTCTGTTGCCGAGTTGGATTCCTTCTTCTCTACTGACTTCGAGGTTGCTCCTGTACATCGACCTTGTGACCTTGTGTTCTACCTCTGCAGGTTACCCACCCGCTGCGCCACGCGCGACTCCGGTGTCCTCCGCGCCGCCTGCTATGCGTTATGTGGCACCGGCCTCCCTGGCACCACCAGCCGTGCCACGCGCGGCCCCGACGCCACCAGCTGCTCCACGTGCGGCCCCGATGTCCTCGATGCCATCGGCTGTGCCTTGCACTGCCCCGACGTCACCTGCTGCGCCACGCGCGGCCCAGGCGTCCCCGGCGTCAACCACTGCGCCACGTGCGGCTTCGACGTTCCCGACATAGCCCGTTGTGCCGCGCGCGTCCTCGGCGTCACCGACGTCGCTCGCTGCGCCACGCACAGACCCGACATCCCCCGTCGCGCCATGTGCGGCACCGACGTCCCCGACGTCGCCTGCTGCACCAGGCACGACACCGGCGTTCCCAACTTCCACTGCTGCGTCACGTGCGTCTCCAGCGTCCCTTACGTTGCCCACTACACCAGGCGCCACAGTGGCATCCCCGACTTCGACTGCTGCGCCACGTGCGGCCTCGGTGCCGCAGTATGCCAACCCCGCTCTTGTCTATCAGCGACGAGTGCGGGTTGGTGCTCCAGCCTCCTCCCGCACCGTGACCTTTGTATACCACCCCCACTGCTCCACCGTGACCCAATCACGTTCACCCGATGGTGACCCGACGTGTTGTTGGGGTCTTTCGGCCGGTGGAGCGTTTCTCCGGGTTCGTCATCTCCTCGACGACCTCTCCACCGTCTGCCTCCTCACCCATCTCGCCTATTCCCTCCTCTGTCTGTAGTGCCCTCGCTGATCCTCACTGGCATCAGGCTATGGAGGAGTATGCGGCCCTGCTTGCTAACTGGACCTGGGACTTGGTTCTTTGTCCTGCTCGTGGCAATGTTGTCATGAACAAGTGGGTATTTACACATAAGAGGAAGACACATGGGTCTCTGGAGAGGTACAAGGCCCGATGGGTTCTTCGGGGCTTCACTCAGCGCCCCGGTGTCGACTACGACGAGACCTCCAGCCCAGTGGTGAAGCCGGTGACGGTTCGGACCGTTCTGTCGCTAGCTCTCTCGCGTTCTTAGCCTGTCCACCAGCTAGACGTCAAGAATGCCTTCCTCCACGGCACGCTGATGGAGATGGTGTACTGCAGTTAGCCGATAGGGTTCGTTGATTCAGCTCGTCCAGACATGGTCTGCCGACTGAACAAGTCCATGTACGGTCTGAAGCAGGCACCCCGGGCTTGGTACAACCGGTTCGCCTCCTTCTTGGTCTCGCTCGGCTTCGTCGAAGACTCGAGGCCAAGTCGGACACCTCACTCTTCATTTACAAGCGAGAGGGTGACACTGTGTACCTCCTCCTGTACGTCGACGACATCGTCCTCACGGCGTCCAGTTCGACTCTCCTTCAGTGCACGATTTCCGACTTGCAACGGGAGTTCGCAATGAAGGACCTGGGCCAACTTCACCACTTCCTGGGCATTACGGTCGAGCACCGCCCGGGCGACTTGTTCCTCCACCAGCGACAGTACTGCCTGAAGGATTGCCTGGACATCCTCCAGCGAGTGGGCATGGCTGATTGCAAGTCGTGCTCTACTCCGATGGACACCCAGGCGAAGGTCTCTTCCGCCGACGGCGTCCCTGTCGCTGACCCCACCATTTACAGGAGTTTTGCATGTGCTCTCTAGTACCTCACCTTTACCAGGCCGGACATCTCCTAGCGGTTTTGCAAGTGTGCCTTCACATGCATGATCCGCGAGAGCCGCATCTCACAGTTGCGAAGCGGATCCTTGAGTACCTGCGCGGCTCCCTGGACTACAGCCTCCTCCTTCGGGGTGACTCGGTCTGTGAGCTAGTCGTCTACACCGACGCTGACTGGGCGGGTTGCCTGGACACCTGTCGGTCCACCTCTGGCTACGTTGTCTTCCTGGGCGGCAACCTCGTCTCCTGGTCCTCGAAGCGGCAACCCGTGGTGTCGCGCTCGAGTGCTGAGGCGGAGTATCGTGCTGTGGCCAACGGCGTGGCTGAGGCCTCCTGGCTCCAGCGCTGGAGCTATTTCAGGAGCTCCACTCCCATGTCGCCCGGAGTGCGCTGGTCTACTGCGACAACGTCAGCGTCGTCTACATCTCCACCAACCCAGTCCAGCATTAGCGCACGAAGCTTGTGGAGATTGATCTTCACTTTGTTCGTGAGCGGGTTGCCCGTGGCGAGGTTCGGGTCCTCCACGTCCCAACGACGTCGCAGTTCGCCAACATCTTCACGAAGGGTCTCCCTTCGTCGTTGTTCTCCGAGTTTCAGTGCAGTCTCAACATCTGCCGTGGCTAGATGTTGGGGAGGGGGGGGGGGGGGGGGGGGTTGTTACGTATGAGTGTGTGGTAGGGTTTAACTTTGGTTTCACTCTAGTGTAGTGTGAAAGAGTTTAGCTTTAGTTTCACACTACACTAGCTAGCCTATATACGGTGTACCCATTTCCATTGACTGATGATAATATAATCAATCCATTTTCCCCATTCTAATACCTTCAGAATCCATTCTGACTTATTTTGATACTTCATCTATTTGCAGATAAAAACTGTCATTGCTGCAACAATGTTTCTTAAAGGCTTTGGTGGTCTTTTGTTCATCCTCAGCAGCTCATTTGGAGCATTCCTTCTGGTTAGCACTAAGCAACTGAGTACTGTTCTTATGTTGGCACCATGCTATTTAGCTGAGGGGGCTTATAGAGGTATTTGCAAGGAAGGAGGTTTATAGAGGGGCACGCTAAGATACTGTCATGAATAGTTGGGTATCATCCAAAGTCAAGATTTGTCGTACTGTATCTTTTCGAAGTTTTATTGCTTTTAGTGAATTAGTATCATGTGGTGTTTATAACTTAAAATGTATCAGTATCACTAGGTACTTTTAACATCGTTAGTGTTTTAGAATCTAGAATGTAGTGTTGTATCTTAGCTGTTGCTAGATCCTGTTAGCAATGCATTTTTGTTGTGCAAGGACTAGTTGTTAGGCTAACGATTTCATTTGTTCATTCTATTCTTCGGGCGAGGAGGTGCCATGCCTTGCCATCCTGTTGAGCGTAGTCCTTGCTAGCCAATTCCTCAAGCACAAGTCTTAGCATTTTGATATCGTAGTCAAACAGAATGTTCATGATTGACTGCATAGATTTGGGACATACTGCCGCTGTAGTTGTTCCACCTAACAAATCCATATGTTTCAGAGTCTTTTAGGGGTGTGACAAGCTATTGCAATATATAGTTCTTTTGTTCATCCTCAGCAGCTCATTTGGAGCATTCCTTTTGGTTAGCACTAAGCAACTGAGTACTGTTCTTATGTTGGCACCATGCTATTTAGCTGAGGGGGCTTATAGAGGTATTTGCAAGGAAGGAGGTTTATAGAGGGGCACGCTAAGATACTGTCATGAATAATTGTGTATCATTATCATCCAAAGTCAAGATTTGTCGTACTGTATCTTTTCAAAGTTTTATTGCTTTTAGTGAATTAGTATCATGTGGTGTTTATAACTTAAAATGTATCACTATCACTAGGTACTTTTAACATCTTTAGTGTTTTAGAATCTAGAATGTAGTGTTGTATGTTAGCTGTTGCTAGATCCTGTTAGCAATGCTTTTTTGTGGTGCAAGGACTAGTTGTTAGGCTAACGATTTCATTTGTTCATTCTATTCTTCGGGCGAGGAGGTGCCATGCCTTGCCATCCTGTTGAGCGTAGTCCTTGCTAGCCAATTCCTCAAGCACAAGTCGTAGCATTTTGATATCGTAGTCAAACAGAATGTTCATGATTGACTGCATAGATTGGGGACATACTGCCGCTGTAGTTATTCCACCTAACAAATCCATATGTTTCGGAGTCTTTTAGGGGTGTGACAAGCTATTGCAATATATAATTCTCGATTCATTTCTAACAATTTGTTGGAACAGAAATCCTTGTTAAGTATCTTTGTATCCAAATATTTATATAGCTTTTGAATCAGGGTAAACATGTTTTTATTCTGATGATTAAACTGTCATCTATTTGTACTTCAAAGTTGCTCTTCTTGCAGCTGATTTACTTGGCGTTTGTAACCCCTATTGTGTATGACTTCTACAACTACGAATTGGAGTCAGCACAATTTGTCCAGCAGTTTTTCAAGTTCTCTCAGGTCCGTGGGCTTGCTGTGTGCTACCTTTATAAAGCTTGAACTTTAAACTAGTTGGTTTGTTGTTATTAAGTATTACATGCCCTTTATTTATTTCCCTTTCAGAACTTGGCATTTATCGGTGCACTGCTTTTCTTCCTGGGATTAAAGAACTCTATTCCAAGAAGGCGCTCCAGGGGAAGGACAACAAAGACCAAGACAAACTGAAGTCATCAGTCGTAGGAATGTGAATCGGTCATCAGTAATGCTCCATATGTTTGCAAATCATACAACAGTAGACTCCACTTTTGCTGTTTTGGTGCCGGTAGAAATGTGAATCGGTGACTTGCAGAACGTAGTACTTAGGAAATTTAAGTTGTCTTACAGGATTCCATTTTTCATACATTTGTGTTGTGCTTCCGCATCATGACCTGTTTTGCTACAAGAACTGCTTATATCAACGAAAGATTGAAAAAATTCAGGCTCTTTTGTTTGGTACAAACCCTTGTGCGGTAGTGTGGGCGTGGTGGTGTTGAAGCTTGAGGCTCGGGTGCTCCTCCGATTTGTCATGTACTCATGTCCTCCATTAGGTTAAAGTTATACGCTAAGGTTATTCCAACAACAAATCCCAAATCTGAATATCCATTTGCATTATATTTTCTCTTCTCCAGCAGAGAACTCAAACCAACTGTTTTTCTACCCGCCTTCCTCTGGACACTCCTGAAATCAACCGTAGGCCGCCGCCGCCACCACCACAATCTCAAAAAGCATTTCACCGGGAAGGGCACAAGTTGTTGGAGTCCGAGCAGACCGGCTAGGTGAGGGACCACGGCGCTGGCGGGTGGCTCGCCGGAGCCCAAGCAGCACGAGATGCGGAGCGGCAGGGAGCGCAGGGAGGCTCGACAGCGGCGCGTGCGGTAGCCTGGAGCCGGAGCTCGAGCAACACGAAATCGGGAGCGCCGATGAGTCTCTGCGGCGATGGGTCTCCTGAAGCCGGAGCACGAGCGACACGAGATGGGGAGCGGTGGGGCGGGCTGGGAGGCTCGACGGCGGGGCGGCAGGCGGCAGGGCGCGCGGGACAGTGAGGCGACGCGCGATTCTGAAGCAGTAGCGGTAGATTCGGAGGAGGATGGAATCACGTGGAAAAAGGGTGGAGAGGTTGGAATGGGTTGCTCCCTTGAGCCTCTACATCTGGGGATTCACTGTGCAGCAACCCAATTTTTTTTAGAATGAGTACTTTGTTGAAGGTGGTTTGGACTGTCACTCAATTCCAAAATTGAGTTTGCATGCTCTTTGAGAGAAATTTGGAATTTTGCTATTCTCAAGAGTGGGTTCCGTCAAAACGCTATCCCAACAAACAACACACTCAAATATCATTATAATAAAGGCATATTTGCTCGTTTATCATTCAAACATGATTTCAGCTCTAATTTACTTTTATAACAACAAAACACTAATAAATTGACTAAACTACGTCTGTGTTATTTAAAAATACAAAAATATGAAAAAATCATAAAAATCAAAAATAAGTAAAAACGTATAAAACAAATTAAAATTAACAAAAAATCAGGATTAAGTAAAAAATAAAAAACGCAATAAAATAAAAAAATATAAAAATCAGAAATAAATAATAAATATAAATAAAACAGATTAAAAATTAACAGAAAATCATAAAAAATAAGTAAAAAACATATGGAAAAAATTAACAAAAAATCAGAAATAAATTTTACAAAATATTTTCAGAAATGGGAAAAATTGTACAATTTTAAAAATGTCAAAATATGGGAAAATGTAAAGAAAAATATTACGGAAATTATAAAAATATATGTGTCAGTACCCGACATACCGGGTATCCTCGTGCACAAACTAGAGCCGCCTAGGTACCTCGCCTTCCGCAGAGGCAGGGTCCAAGGGCGCCACGTGTTCAGAAGACCTGAACCCGTCGACCTCAGATACGGGGTCCAGGGTACCTGCAAAAGACCCTGGGGAAGAGTTCAGCTCTCCCTCGAAGACGAGCTGCCAAGCAACCACGTTGTCCAGCCGGGAAGGATCTCTCTCCCCCACGAGGCAAGGCTCCGAAGCTGCCACGTGGCCCGAGGCATCAGGCGGGCCACCTCCCGTATAGGCGAGCTCCAGCGCTGCCACGTGTCCTGCAAGGCAGGACCTAACCTCCTCCGCGGAGGTGATCTCCTGAGCTGCCATGTGGACTGCAAGACGAGACCTGACCCCCTCTACGGAGGTGAGCTTCCGAGCTGCCACGTGGTCCGCAAGACGAGACCTGACCTCCTCCGCAAAGATGAGCTCCCGAGCTGTCACGTAGTCCAGCCACTTGCCTTGGACGGAGAGACGCGAGAGTTAAGAGGGCGTTGCGCCTTGTCCCTGTCAAAGATTAAAGATACGCGGCTTCCCCAGACGCATGACGCGGCGCACGCCTAATGTCAGGTATCGCTACGACCAATCGCATTGCAGCAGGCCTATCCCACTCCGCCAAGTGGGTAGCTTACGACGACAGAGACAGTTGGACAGAACATCCCCTGCCATTGTCAGCAACGGCGCATGGGCTACTGACGACTCAGGCGGCAAGCCGGCGAGTCTTCAAGTCCACGGTCAGAGCAAGCTTATGCGAGAAGCCTTAGATCTTTCGGATAAGATCGCCCCGGGACCACCTGTCGGGCCCCGGGCCTCACTTGTTAGGCGTTCGACCTTAGCTATAAAAGACCCGGACTGCCACCGTTACAACGACCAACATCAAACATGCAACATCCAACATCCAACATCAAACTCACGCATACACACACACTAGCAATACTATCCACCGTGGAGTAGGGTGTTACACTCCTTCCGGCCCGAACCATGTAAAAACCACCATGTAATACTCTCTCACGCGCTTGCACACTTGATTGAGGCCTAAGCCCCGCTGAACAAGAACCTCCGTGGGTCGCTCCTTAGCAGATCCGCGGAAAGTGTCGCATTAACACTTTGACTTTTGGCATACCAGGTAGGGGGATTTTTCCCTCAAAAAGTGGTAGCGCTTTCACCATCATGGTGTTCATCAGGCCCGTGGAAGGTGGTTTCCGCGGCCGTCGTTCGGTGACCAGATCCGTCGGTCGAGCGGTGCTCTCTGGTCCATCACACCCCTGTGTAGGTACAGCTAGCCAGGACGGCACGTCGGGACACATCTCGGCCCAGTCGGCTCCTCCGACACCACTAACAGCAAGCCCAGAGAGTGCTCTAGCAGCAGCCAGAGCTCTTCTCCACCACCCACCGTCGCTGAACGCTTCCCAGGGAGCGACTCAGAAGTGGGTCCAAGACATCGACCACTTCTTCGTTGCGGCCATCAACTCTCCCAATAGAGGGAGGTGTCACGTGTCGTTGTCGCGTAAGTCATCCATCGACCGTCACACCGCCGACTCCAGATCTAACAGGACTACCAGCGCTGGAAAGATCCCCACGGAGGACCTGAGGGCTGAGCTTGACCGTCGTCAAGCCCAGCTAGATGGTTGCATCATCATCGAGGGGCAGCGGGAGAGACAGCACAACCTCGACGCTGAGTACGGACCTCGAGGGCCTGACCAGGAGGAGTCCTCCGTCCGAGGAGCATTTCAGGTAAAACCTCCACCGTCGCCGTCGAACCAGGACTACGTTGGGTCAACCGCACCCTGCACTGCCCTGTACACCAGGTACCGCAACAGTACTTGCCACAACAGCAGGTCCTGCAGTAGCCACACGTGGCGCAACAAACCCCCATGGTGTATGCTGCCCCGTATGCCTCTCCGGTGAAGCCCGTCGGAGAGTGCATGACCTTGGCGCCATACCTCCGACTGGTCATGTGGCCGCACAAGTTCCAGCCACACCTGCTGGAAAGGTTCGATGGGAGCGTCAACCCTACAGAGTTCTTGGAGATCTACACCACGACGCTCCTAGCTGCAGGAGCAGATGAGCCAGTCCTGGCGAAATACTTCCCCGTCGCCCTGGTCGGCTCAGCCCGGTCAAGGCTAATGAACCTGCCCGAGGGGTCCATAACCTCTTGGGATGAGCTTTGCCAATAGTTCACGACAAACTTCAGCAGCTCCTACACGCGACCCGACATCGAGCTCGACCTCCACGTCGTGCGCCAACAACCCAAGGAGATGCTGAGATCATTCATCCAGCATTTCTCCCATGTACGCAACTCCATCCCCAACATCCTAAATGCTTCTGTCATAGTAGCGTTCCGGCAGGGAGTGCGTGACCGGAAGATGGTCGAGAAGCTAGCCACACATGACGTGCAAGATGTCTCCGAGCTCTTCTCCATCGCCGACCGGTGTGCCCGCGCGGCCAAGGGTCGTGACTTACACACCCAGACTTCCCTTGGAACGGGCGGAGTCGGCCAGACCGGCGACAACGCCGTTACCCCGGGTAGCGACAAGGAGGAGAACCGGGGCGGCGGCCAAACCAAGCCGTTGCATGGGTCTCCCGTCGCCGTAGCAGCGCCAGCTAGAGAGGAAAAACCCCCACGCTCCAACAAGCGCCCGCATCATCCACCTGCTACTGACAACGGCACCGAGCCCTGCCCAGTGCACAGGACTCGCGACCACACCGCGGTCAAGTGCCGGGAGATCAAGAGATGCACTGAACGCTAACAAGAGCGAGCGTAGCAGCACCCGAACGACGCCCGCTTCCGCCAGCGGGAGGGCAAGGAGAAGGTCGACCCCAAGGTCGACGATGTTGAGGAGATGGAGTACCAGAAGCAAGAGTGGGCCGTCAAAGTGGTCCACCAAGATGAGGACTCCGACGCCAGCAACGACCATGAGCGTCGCAAGACACTACACATCATCTTTGGAGGGTCTTGGGATCCCGCATCCCGGAACGCAGTCAAGACCCTCCATCGTGCATTGGCTTCAATAGCCCCTGTCCCCACTTCGGCGGGGCACCACCAATGGAAGGAGACGCCGATCAGCTTCGACACCTCCGACTTCCCCAAGAACATGGCAGGGGCAGGGGTTCTACCTCTCCTGGTCGCCCCCACCATTGCCAACGTCAAGCTCCACTACGTCTTCATATATGGTGGGGCCAGCCTCAACCTCCTCAACCGCGCAACCTTCAAGCAGTTGCAGATCCCGGTGTCCAAGGTCACCCCTCGAGCCCATTCTCGGGGGTGGGACCAAGGAGCATCATCCCATACGGCAACATCCATCTCCAGGTGACCATCGGTACACCCAACAACTACAGGACGGAGAGCATCCTCTTCGACGTCGCCGATGTCAGCCTCCCCTTCAACGCCATCATCAGCAGGCCCCCTGTACCGATTCATGGCCGTAGCCCACTACAGCTACCTCGTCCTGAAGATGCTAACCACCTCTGGCGACCTCAGGATCCGCAGAGACTGCACCGTGCATCAGTCCAGGACAGTAAGACATGACAGAGCTAAGGAGAGGAACAGGTAGGACCGACGAGCAAGACTAGTCCCCCCTCTTTCTATCATATGTGCAGGTTAGCCAACCCCAGCACCTCACAAGGGGCCCGCCATCGATGTCCAAGCACGCCGACGACAGCAACAAGCGTGGATAAGTGAGTAAACTCTCCTGCCCATCTCTTGTTCCTAACAGCGTTCTCTTGTGCTAGCCTGTAAGCTAGGGGCCAGCCGTCGACGCTCTTGCGAAGATGGTGGACGACGCTGGAGCATCTGACTCTGGCACCTCCCAAGGGGTCTGCCGTCGACGTCTCTCTGATGATGGTGGGCAACACCAGAGCATCTAGCTACAACACCTCTCAAGGGACCTGCCGTCGATGTCTATACATCGATGGTGGGCAACACATCCAGCTCCGACACATCCCAAAGGGCTTGCCATCAATGTCTCTATGATGGTGGGGGGCAATGCCAGAACAGTCAGCTCTGACACCTCCCAAGGGGCCTGCCATCGACGTCTCTACGATGCTGGTGGGCGACGCCAGAGCAGCCAGCTCCAACATCTCCCAAGGGGCCCGTCGTTGATGTCTCCACGACGATGGTGGACGACGCCAGAGCATCCAGCTCCGGCACCTCCCAAGGGGACTACCGTCAACGTCCAAGCATGCCGACGACAGCAACAAGCGTGGATAAGTGAGTAAACTCTCCTACCCATATCTTGTTGATAACAGGGTTCTCTTGTGCTAGCCTGTATGCTAGGGGCCTGCCGTCGACGCTCCTACGAAGATTCTGGATGACGCTGGAGCATCCAGCTCCGACACCTCCTAAGGGGTCTATCGTTAACGTCTCTACGATGATGGTGGGCGACGATGGAGCATCCAGCTCTGACACCTCCCAAGGGGCCTACCGTCAACGACTCTACGACGATGGTGGATGACGCCGGAGCATCCAGCTCTGGCACCTCCCAAGGGGCCTGCCGTCGACGACTCTATGACGATGGTGGACGACGCCAGAGCATCCAGCTCCGGCACCTCCTAAGGGGACTACCGTCAACATCTCTACAATTATAGTGGACGAAGCCGGAGCATCCAGCTCTAGCACCTCGCAAGGGGCCTGCCGTCGATGTCCCAGCACGTCGACGATAGCAACAAGCATGGATAAGTGAGTAAACTCTCCTGCCCCACTCTTGTTGCTAACATGGTTCCCTTGTGATAGCCTGTACACCAGGGGCCTGCCATTGACATCTCTACAATGGTGGTGGCCGACGCTGGAGCAACCAGCTCCGGCACCTCCCAAGGGGCCTGCCATCGACGTCTCTACGATGGTGGTGGGCAATGCCAGAGCAGCCAGCTCCGGCACCTCCCAAGGGGCCGGCCGTCGACGACTCTACGACGATGGTGAACGACGCTGGAGCTTCCAGCTCCGGCACCTCCCAGGGGGCCTGCCGTCGACGACTCTACGACGATGGTGGACGGCGCCAGAGCATC
The DNA here is from genome assembly GCA_036927565.1 of Tuctoria greenei. Classification (NCBI taxonomy): domain Eukaryota; kingdom Viridiplantae; phylum Streptophyta; class Magnoliopsida; order Poales; family Poaceae; genus Tuctoria; species Tuctoria greenei. The sequence continues at coordinate 77,159,478 of JAYESD010000012.1, forward strand.
CAACTCTGGCATCTCCCAAAAGGCCCGCCGTCGAAGACTCTATGACGATGGTGGACGACGCTGGTGCATCCAGCTCTGGCACCTCCCAAGGGGCATGCTGTCGACGCTGTCGTGATGATGGTGGGAGACACTGAAGCACTCCAACTACCCTGCTCTGCTGGGGGCCCATCGAAGACATCCTGCGATCAAGTGGTAGATGTGCCCAGCTAGCTAACCACATCTACCAAGGGGCCTCTAAGGGGGTTCCATAAGCAGGAAGTCAACGGACAACATTTTGGCCATATCAATTGTGCAATTGTTGGAACTCACAAACTAACAAGCTCGGCAAAGGTTCTGCAAACCCTTAAGCAGCTAAGGACTCAGAACAATAGTTGAGAAGCGCAAAGACAAGCCAAGAAGTCAAACACAAATTTAGATTCATTAAGGAATATTTACAAAGGGACGAACCTCGAATACAAAGTCGGGCTGCCAGCCTCAGTTCCTGGCGAATTGCGCGACGACATGTTTTGCGGCATTCCTGACCTCTGTCGCTGCCACTGCCACCTCCTCGCGCTCTTCAACAGGACCTTCAAAAATTGGCTCTAGGGCCAGATTAGGGTACCTGCTCCGGTAACACACTAGGACATGGGTTGCCACCGTCTCTGCCACCGCCCTACCCTCGGCTTCCAGGCGCTGAGCCAGCTGACGCTCCTGCAGATCGATCTCCCAGGCACATCGCTCCATCGAGCACTCCCGGGCTTGGACGTCGAGATCGCGCAGGAGAAGTTCTTGACACTCAGCTGAGTGCTGCACCTGATCCCACAACAAGTACCTCTCCCGAAGCTCAATATCTTCAAGGCTGGACTACAACCTGTCCCGATCAGCCTCAGCCCAAGCCATCATCACCTGGGCCGTCACCTCTTGCTCAGTGACAGCAGCCTCCCGCTCAACAATAGCAGCTTCGCGACGATCGAAGGCCTCTCAACCCTCCTAAAGGGCGCGCAGACGGGCGTCGGCCGTATCGTTGGCCACCTTGGCGTCGACCAGGATCTTCTTGGACATTGCGTCCAGGGCCTTCACCAAGCGGTGCCTTAGCTCCAGCTCCTTACTCTCCCTCTGGTACTTCACCTTTGCCTCAGCGATCCTGGACCTCAGAAGGTCATCCCATCCTTGGAGGCGATCACCCTCAGCACGCAGCTTCTCCCATTCCATGGCGAGAGCCCCCTGTGCCCAGCGGAGGTTGGACTGCACCTGAAGGATGCTGGACTGCACCGATTCTATGATGTTGGAGAGGCGCTCTGGCTGCACCGATGTTATGGAGGGCCGCCCGACAATCATATCGGGGACATCCTCCTCCTGAAGCGGCGAAGGCAAGACTACTAGTACCGGAGACCTTGTCCCCGAAGGCTGGGTAGGAGTGGCGGTGCAACCTGAGGCAGCAACGTCATCATCGCCCAGGGAGCCGCCCGCCGGATCAGCAGCAGTGGAAGCCAAGCCCTCAGCCCCCTGAGCCAGCTCTAACACAACCTCTGGCGTGACGGCCGAGGGTGCCTCCGGCACAAAAGCCAGAGGCACAGCTGAAGAAGCTTCACTCCCCTCACGGAGTACGGAAACTGAAGCAGCTCTCTCCTGCTCCGGATTGGCTGTCTGCTCCGCCGGAACAACCGTGGCCTCCTGGGCCGACTTCGGAGCGCTCCGAGGCACTACCCCCGGCGGTAAGGGTGTGACAACAGCCGAGTGGCCCTGCAAATCAAAATCAAGGCCTGATCAACCAACACAGGCAGGCGAGATAACAAAGCAAGTTTTGGTAAGAATGTCTTACTGGCGTCCCCGGAAGCTCCAGCGAGCCTCCACCTTTGGTGGCCCTGAAGTCGCAGGCCCTGATGATGGCGTGGTAGGCAAGGTCGCTTTAGCCGGGTCTCAACCGAATCCACCAGCGATGCCCCCACCCTGCATCGGCGTACCTCCACCCGCCCCAACAGAGCCACTCCCAGAGCTTCTTCCCGAGCTGCCACCGTCGTCGACCCGATGCCTCTTGGCCTGAGGCTCCGTAGGTGTAACACCGCCAGAGCCCCCTGTGGAGCCTTGGACTACGCCGGCGGCGGGGATGCTGAATGATGTGCTGACCACAGTCATTGGCGAAGCCACCTGACGGAATGAGCCTCGCCACGAAGAGCTGCCAACACCCAATGCTGAGGAGGGGCGCGCCGGATGATGCTGACTTGGAGCGAGGGCCACCTGTGGTGGCGCCTTTAGCGACGATCGAGGGCGTTTCTTCTTCATGACCTCAACCACAGACGACTTCCCCTTCCCCATGTTAGGTACTGGAGCTTTTCCTTTGCCTGCGTCGGGGATCGACACCTTGCCCTTCCCTCCGATGGAGGATGCGTTCTCCGCCCTTGAAGCTTCAAAGCTTGGAGCAGGTGCGGCTTCCAGCGGAGAGTCGACGATGGCCAGCCCACTGCTCTCGTCACCTACCTATCGCAGCTCAAGACCGAGTGCGTCCAGGTTTGGCATATCTTCAGAATCAGCGTCTGAAGGTCCCGATCCATGCAAAGCAGTGGGCAAGACCGCAGGAAGTTGAAGACGTCGTCCGACAGTAGGTCGCTGCATGCCTTGGACATTGCGTCTAGCACCTCTTGCGGTGTCGTCTCTGTGTCGCGACCCTGCACCAGTCGAGTGCCATCCTATAGCCCTAAGTAAAGCCATGCAGGACGGCAACAATGCTGAAGGGGAGCCAGGCATCAACGAACGAAGTCCGCCATCACTGTCAACTCCGATAGGCCATGATTCACAAGGAATTGGATCCTGCCCATCACCAGGGTGTAGGCCTGCTCCAACTCCGGCCGATCCTCCCAGGTCTCCTCCCTGATTGTCGCCCATCTGGTGGGCATAACCATGCGATCATGGGCATCGACTTGTACGATCACCCAGTCCCTCCTCCAATTAGCCCACTTCGCCGAGGAGAGCGGGGTGATGTACTTGAAAGGGTTGTTGGCCCGATGCTGGAAGCAAAAGCCACCAAGGAAGTTGGCTTTGTTCTTCTTCCCGGTCCGTCTCAGCACAAAGAACTGCCAGAACACAAGCACGAACGAGAACACCCCAATGAACATCTTGCAGAAGTGTGAGAACACCGCCGCCACCACTAGAGAGTTCGGCGACAAGTGGTGAAGCTGAAGCCCGAGGATCTCCAGGAGTGTCACCAGGAAGGAGGAAACGGAGGGAACAAACCCGAAGTATGCGTACGCCTGGAAGAAGACAATATCCTTCTCCCCCAACTTTAGAGGCAGGGTGCCTTGGCGGATCAGATCCCACCGCTCCTCGTCCTCCCAGCCGAACAGGCTTCTCATAGGCGCTACGTCAACAATGCGAGAAGGAGGAAAGGATGAATCCATTGGGGCAGGAGTCGAGAACCATGAAGGTGGGGAGAGAGTGGGTGCACAAGGTGGAAGACAAAGGCTCAAACGTTGGGGAGTACGTAAGGAAGAAACACCTTTGCTCCTAAAGGTTTCCATTTAACTCCCCGGTAGGCGTTCAAGCGCATCGAGGATATTGCTTGAGGTCAAAACCCGCTACTCAACCCGTAACGTCCCTGATGGCAGGGTCCAGGTCCCCTGTCAGAGAGACCGGCCTCAAGGGGTATCGACCCGAGAAGGCAACCCGACGGTTCCCATAAAGGCGGGAGTAGAAGGAGGAGAAGCGCAACAACTACATTTGGAACCTTCGTAGTAAAGATATTGCATCAAGCAAATATCCCGTCGCCACATCCCCTCAACTAGAGAGGGACGCATGGTCACAACAGCAGAGGCGCGCACCGCTTCGGCTGATCAAGACAAAACTAGAAGGCCGCGCGAGAAAGCAGGATAGGGCTCCACCCTCGGGCTCGTCGCCTCCCTCCAAGGTGGACCCAGGGGCCACTGTCGGTACCCGACATACCGGGTACCCTCGCACACAAGCTTGAGCCTCCTAGGTACCTTACCTTCTGCAGAGGCAGGGTCCAAGGGCGCCACGTGTTCAGAAGACCCGGACCCGTCGACCTCAGATACGGGGTCCAGGGTACCTGCAAGAGACCTTGGGAATAGTTCAACTCCCCCTCAAAGACGAGCTCCCAAGCAACCACGTGTCCAGCCGGGAAGGATCCCTCTCCCCCACGAGACAGGGCTCCAAAGCTGCCATATGGTCTGAGGCATTAGACGGGCCACCTCTAGTATAAGCGAGCTCCGACACTACCACGTGTCCTACAGGGTGGAACCTAACCTCCTCTATGGAGGTGAGCTCCCGAGCTGCCACGTGGACCGCAAGACGAGACTTGACCCCCTCTACGTAGGTGAGCTCCCAAGCTGCCACGTGGTCCGCAAGATGGGACCTGACCTCCTCCTCAGAGATGAGCTCCCGAGCTGTCACGTAGTCTAGCCACTTGCCCTGGACGGAGGGACGCGGGTGTTAAGAGGGCGGTGCGCCTTGTCCCTATCGAGGATTGAAGATACTCGACTTCCCTAGATGCATGGCATGGCGTATGCCTAATGTAAGGTACCTCTACGACCAATCACATCGTAGTGAAGACGTCGCAGGCCTATCCCACTCCGCCAAGTGGGTAGCTTACTGCGACAGAGACAGATGGACGGGACATCCCCTGCCATTGTCAGCAATGGCACATGGGCTACTGACGACTTAGGCGGCAAGACGGCGAGTCTTCAAGTCCATGGCCAGAGCAAGCTTATGAGAGAAGCCTTAGATCTTTAGAATAAGATTACCTCGGGACCACCTGTCGTGTCTTGGGCCCCACTTGTAAGGCATCCATCCTTAGCTATAACAGGCGCAGACCGCCACCGTTACAACGGCAAACATCAAATATCCAACATCCAACATCAAACATCCAACATCAAACTCACGCACACACACACACACACTAGCAATACCATCCACCGTGGTGTAGGGTGTTACGCTCCTTGCGGCCCGAACCACGTAAAAACCATCGTGTCATACTCTCTCACGCGCTTGCACTCTTGATTGAGGCCTAATCCCCGTCGAACAAGAACCTCCGCGGGTTGCTCTTTAGCAGATCCGGGGGAAGTGTCGCATTAACACTTCGACAATATGTATAAATTGATCACATACACAATAATTTTGACATGCACATGTCATACATAAAAATATTCATATTTCACACTTCACACATAGAAATATTCACATGCCATTGTGAGACCTATGTGTGCCAAATACATTGTCTATGGCGATAAAATTTTTGAATACTACCAAAACACCTTTATCATCAAGGTCCAACTCTAGGTCCGAGCTCCAACAAGGTCCGATGTAGGTCCGACTTGCTTTGGTTAGCTCCGGCGCTAGGTCCTACTAGCTTTGGTTAGCTCTGGCGCTAGGTCCGACTAGCTTTGGTAAGCTCCGACGCTAGGTCCAACTAGCTTTGGTAAGCTCCACCTTAAAGTCCGGTTAGCTTTGGCAAGGTCCGGAGCTTGATTGCAATGTTCCTACTTTTATTGTAAAATGTTTTGAACTTGCTTTATATTCTTGGAAAGATTGCTTAGTATTTATTTGTTAAGTTTTTGATGCATTTTTGGCTGAATATGGTTGACATCATTTTGCTATGGTTTGCAACATGCTTATGTGAGGTGCTCACATAAGGTGTTGTGGTTTCAGAACTAACGATAGTCAAGTCGAGGACTTGTGATCGGAAGTATTGGTTGTTTATTAATGTGCAGGTGTTGCTTGTGTTCAAGACATGGCCGGTGATGGGATCCATCAGACTAGTCTCAGGGAGGAGATGAGGTTCCAACAACCATGTTTGGGAGGAACTGTGGTTGAGCTGATCAGGATGTCACACAAGATGATTGAATCAAGGGCAATGCATGTGAAGGAAACATGAAAGTCGCCTAGAGGGGGGTGAATAGGCAATAATACCTGAAATGACTTAATCAAACAAGATTAAATTCTTGAGGCCGGACTTGTCTGGACAGGGCCGGACTATTCCGCTCAGCACAGGGTGAAAACTTAAAAACTTGGTTTCTACAAGTTGTTTGCGGAATTTAAGTTCACCAAAGAGATAAGCAATATGTGGTAAACTAATACAATTCAGATTGTGAAGTTAAGACACTTAGATCACAAGTTTTCAACAATGATCAAAGTGAAGAGCAACATGAGCAATAAGAACCCTAATAGTGATACTAGTGATCACGAAAAGTAAAAGAAAAGTGAGACAAGATTTATCCCGTGGTTCAGCTCCACGAAGAAGCCAACATCCACGTTGAAAAGTCCACACAAGGACTGGGTGTCACTTGACCCTTCTCTCACCAAGCCACCACGATGGCCGGCTTGGTTTCCACTATATCAATGGGTAATCACCAAGTTTGATGGGGCTGCTCACAAGTTGAGGCTCCCACAAATCAATACAATGAGGAGCACACGAAGCTCAACTCACACAAGCCACAAAACACAATCACAATGTGCAAAGAGATCAAACCGAGAGCCCAAGCGCGATGATCTTCCTTTACTCTCCTCCCCGAACTCTAATCTCTTCAATATTTGGTCCTAGAGGGCTAGTAGGACGAGTAGAAGGCTTTGAAGGGCTCTTGGTCACTTGTGGCGGCGCTAGGGTTCAAGAATTGTTCAAATGAGGCTGGGGGTCCCCTTTTTATAGGGGCCCCGAGCCCCTTCTGCTGACCTCAGCAGAAGGGCAAACTAGTCCGGCCATTTGCCCCGGACTAGTCTGGCCCTATGGGACCACTGGCATCTGGTTAGGTCCAGACAATTGCCACATTGAGTGATGATCGTCACGCTACCCACCAAATTTCCAAATTCAAACGGTCACTGGACAACGGACTAGTCCGGTCCAAAACGGACTAGTCCACTGGAACAAAACCGTTTGATCCGTCCCAAAATGGACTCTTCTGGGTTGGCCCTGACTAGTTCGGCCACTGGGGCGTACTAGTTCAGCCCTCTAGGGTTTCTCTCGGTCTATCTCACTAAGTCTCAAACGGACTAGTCGGTATACATACGAACAAGTCCAAACTTTTCCAGAGAGCTTTAGTCCGTCCAAAAATGGACAAGTCCGGTCTTGTGGGACATAGCTCCTTTTTCACTAGGAATCACTCCAGAGACGTTTGGTCCGTCTCAAAATGGATTTGTCTGCCTGGCCCAGACTAGTCCAACCTTGAGGCCCGAACTAGTCTGACCTCCTAGGGTTTTTCCTCATTTTGGCTTCTCACTTAGGTTTTTCTCTAAACCACCACTTTGAGCCCTCTAGAATGATCTCATTGCACATGATACATCCACCCTCTCACATGACACGGCTCATATAAGCTCAACACCATAGAAACCCTAATTTCTACGCTTGAGTCTTTGACGCCCGTTTTAACCTTTTCCTTTTTGAGGGTTTTCATCTCATTTCAATCCTTGTACCTGTGCTTAAGATCACTTTAGCTCATTAGTCTTTTAATTGTCATCATCAATCATCCAAAACCCACGGGGATGCCTAGATGCACTTTCAATCTCCCCCTTTTTGGTGATTGGTGACAACACATTAAGACTTCAACAACAAGGATAATAATTTGTTTTCATAACATGTATTTGTATAAGTGACTCCCCCTCAATGTATGCATCATGAGTAAGAGAGATTTGAGAGAGTTCTCATACACATACACGTTACGGTGGGGTGCCTAAATGATGTGTTCATAAAGTGTGATAAGACAACGATTATGCAAGATAGACATGTAAATGAGGCAACACATCACAAATTTAGGCAAGATACATGAATACATAGATTAAGTCTTACAATACAACTTGAAATAAGAGTTTAAAACATAAGTCCTTAATAGATCAAATACTCCTCCGTAGCATTTCTCCCAACAAATTCTCCCTCCCTAGTCTATCCCCTCTAATCTACTCTCCCCTCTAATCTCTCCCCCTTTGGCATCAAGACACCAAAAAGGAAAAAGAGAAAGAAAAAGAAAGGATAAAGAAAAGTCCTAAAAGTTACTCTTCATCATCATCGTCGACGTCGTCGTCGTCGCCTTGGTGCTTGCTGTCACTTTCCGTGGCCTCCAGATCAATGTAAGCATCATCATCGGACGGGGCCGCAGTGGAGGTGCCAGCTTCATTGAATTGAGCAAGCTCATCGGCGGTGAACTCCGGGAAGGGTGTGATCTCCTTATCACTTTCCTCGGCGGGAGACATGGGGATGTCCAGCTTGTCGCACACCTCCTTGAGATACTTCTCTTGGCGATGCTCCATGCGATGTTGCCGAACTTCCGCCCTCTGGCAAGAGGAGAAAATGGCCTTAAAGCATTTGAAGAAGCCATCGATGATGAAGGAGGAGGTGGAGGAGGTGAAGGCATAAAGTGCAAGGAAGAAGCGGGAGGATCCGCATTCTTCCTACGAGGGGCAACCGGCTCCGGAGGAGGAATCTGAGGACGAAGCCTCCGATGGATGATATTATTCTTGAAGTTGAGCCCCAAGACCTTCTCGATCGTATACATGATGTATGGAGCATATCCACATGATCGATTAGGAGTGTGTGATATGTTGAAGATGTCATCAAAGATGTAGTCCACCACATTGAAGCGGACATCTCCATCAATCAACATTATAAAGTGCCTTAAGTTGCCTTGAATGATCCCCGCATCTCCATCCTTGGGGGCAATGGTCTTCCTGAGGACCCGATTGAGCACACTATAGAAAGGCTTGATGTTTCTGATGTGCCCGACCTCAAACTGTGCATGACCTGGGTACATGTACTCCAGGGTGTCCCAATCAACTGGCTTCAGATTTGAAATGATAATCTCATTATCCAGTTGGTCCTCGAGGTCAAGCAATTGAGCAAACTCCCAATAGGTGGTGGAGTATTGCTCGCCATGAGTCATCCAAGTGATTCAGCGATCCCCTTTAGTGTGGAAGTAGACTGTAGAGTAGAACTGGGCAATTACTTCCACATTCCAGTCATACTGAAAGGCTAGGAGCTTCTTCAGACCATGGCGCTCTATGGCCTCAATCACAACAGTGAAGTCTTGATGATCCTTCTGAGCCATGTAATCCCAGTTGTCGGTGGTTTTGATCCGGCAGATCTCCCGACACTACTAAAAGTGTTTGCGGAGTTTGAAGTTCGGTGTGGGCGCGCGAAGATTCAAGAAGGTGAAATGTAAAATGACACAGGAGACACAAAGATTTACGTGGTTTGGGCCGCCTGAGCATAATACCCTACTCCACGGGGTGTGTTGGTGTTGTATTGGATGTATGAACTCAACTCAGGTGACGTGAGTTGAGAGCGCGTGTGAGCCGATCAGACCAGATGATCTCTATGTATCGTCGGCCTATCCTTTTATAGTACAAGGACAGGCCGTTACAAGTTGGCCCGGCCCGACATGTGGCCCCAGCGGCTACTAATATTGATACATATTTGATGCGCTTAATTACCCTTAATGACCGAGTTACGGGCTTTGACAGCGCCGTTACTGGTAATAAGGGTCGTCCGATCGTGTGTCATTAACATAGTATTAATGACACTTAATCGGGTCTTGAAGTCCTTGATTCCCCTTTGAAGATCCGGAGCCGTTGTGGAGTCTACCGGAGGTTTGAGGCTGAAGATCCGATGGTTGGACACGTGGAAGCTCCGGAGCATACTGTGGGGAACAGATAGGTCCGGTGCCACCAGACACGTGTCAGTTCCGGAGCTTCCCTCGGTCTGGGGTTAGGTTCGGGGGTGCCGTTATGGTACATAGCCCGGAGCTTCCCCCTTGTGGGCGGTAGCTCCAGTTTGATAGTACACGTGGCGACCTTGGGACTAACCATGTTGGGGAAGTGGGTCCGGTTATGTCTGACATGTGGGCCTCCGAAGGTCTTCAAATCAAGTAGATGACATTTCCTTGAGATCTTTGCAATCTCAAGGGGTATACGGTACTCAGGGTACCGACACCAGTCTATCCACTGAGCATCGGTGACTGGAGTTTGCTTGGACATATAGACCGTCCGGTAGTAGTCACAGTGGAAGTCACACCAGAAACGGGGATCCACTGTGCTCCTCTCCCCTTGGTAGACATTGATCTTCCTTAACTTCCTTGCTTCTCAACCCCTTTGCCCAAGATGTTGGCATCGAAGGCAACTGCACGGTTTGGATTTCGTGCAGGAGATGACATCCTCAACGGGGAAATAGGCTGAGAGGCTCCCTTCGTTGCCTTGCTTGCATCCTTCTTGGCAACAGTCACCCTTTTCTTGGGTGCAGCCTCCACTGGGGCCTTGCATTTATCCTTGGAGGTCCTCGCCCCTGGGTTTTAGCTTGTTCACCCAAATTCACAAGCCTCTTCTTCCTTGGGGCTGCCTCGGCTGCTGCAGAGTTGTGTGCTTCTCGCTGCGTCTTCTTTGCCCTCTTTGATGCAAAGTATGCAGCAGCCATTTCTTGATCCTCGCGCCTCCGGTGATAAAGAGCTTGCTTCTCCGCTTCGGCCTCAGAGTCGGAAGGTGGAACATACTCATTATCCGACATGGTTGCTGATAAGAGAAGAAGGGAATGTGTATGAGTCCAAGGAGTCAAGACAAAGTGGTATAATTCACAGAATCGATCAAGGTTAGGGTTTTCGTTGTGTAATCTGGACTTGTCCCCCCAGGGGCCGGACTAGTCCGTACCCAACCCGACTTGTTCGCCCTGAAGCCGGACTAGTCCAGCTCACACAGCAAGAACCCTAATCTAGAGAAATTCTGTGAAAACTACGGATCCTACCAGAAAAATGGAGGTACATGCTCACAATGATATTCACAACAACATTTGCGAAGAAGTTTCTATCAGTAGACCCAAAAGAATTGAATTTCAAGGATTTTGGGGTTAGGTCAAGAATAACTCTTCAAATCTTCAAATCGATGAAATGTGGATGAAGAATCGGCCTCCGATGCTTTGGGAAAGATTCCTTAGCACCTTAGGGCTTCAATCCACGGATTGGAGTCGAGATTTGTCGGTGGGAATGAAAAATCGCCGTTTGGGAGGCGGTTTTCGAGCGTTTTTGGAGAGAGAGTGTTTGAATGGAAGTGGAGAGGTCGAGGGATCCCTGGGGAGGTTAAGTCCCCAAGGGTCAGACTAGTCCGGTCAGGGTCCCGGACTTGTTTGGCTACCAGATTAGGTCTGAACTGATCTGAGCCACTGGACTAGTCCTGTCTAGGGGCGGACTAGTCCGGTCCTAAGGCTGAAAGTTTTATATATTGAGTTTTCAATGGAGATTTTATCTTTTTGGACTAGATTTCACAAAATATCTTTGTAAACATGGCTAGTAAGCAATCAACAATCAAACTATGACCATGATTCACAAGGATTCAATAATTTCAAAATAATTTGTAGAAAATCGAGGAGGATGAGTTTTTCGCAAGCATGTGTGAATTTTCAATACGACAATCAGATGTGCAAGATTCAAGCCACATTTCGAGAATCCAAGATATTAAGTTCACTCCTAAGTTCACAAAATCTTTTCTCATCTAAGGGTTTGATAAATATATCAGTCAATTGTTTATCGGTTCTCACATGTGAAATTGCAATGTCTCCTTTGATGGAGTGATCTCTGAAGAAATGGTGTCGAATATCAATGTGTTTGTTCCTTGAGTGTTCAACTGGATTATGGACTATTTTGATGGCACTCTCATTGTCACATAGGAGGAGAATATGGCGCAAGTTTATGCCATAGTCCCTAATAGTTTGTCGCATCCAAAGAAGTTGTGCACAACAACTTCCGGCGGCGACATATTCCGCTTCGGCTGTGGAAAGAGCAATGGAGTTTTGTTTCTTTGAGGACCAAGACACTAGAGATCTACCAAGGAATTGGCAAGTTCCCGATGTACTCTTCCTATCAACTTTGCACCCCGCATAGTCCGCATCGGAATATCCAATGAGGTTAAACTTAGAGCCTTTGGGGTACCAAAGTCCTAGGCTTGGTGTGTGAACCAAATATCTAAAAATTCTCTTAACGGAGGTCAAATGACACACCTTAGGGGCAGCTTGAAATCTATCACACATACACACACTAAGCATGATATCGGGCCTAGATGCACATAAATAAAGCAATGAGCCTATCATGGAACGATATACCTTTTGGTCCACACTTGAACCATCTTCCTTGAGATCGAGATGTCCATTGGTTGCCATAGGAGTCTTTATGGGTTTTGCCTTGTCCATGTCAAACTTCTTGAGTATATCTTGTGTGTACTTGGTTTGACTAATGAACGTGCCTTCCTTGAGTTGCTTCACTTGAAAACCTACAAAGAACTTCAACTCCCCCATCATGGACATCTCAAATCTTTCCGTCATTATCTTAGAAAACTCATCACAAAAAGCTTTGTTAGTAGAACCAAATATAATGGCATCGACATATATTTGGCAAACAAACAAATCATCATTGAAGTGCTTAGTGAATAAAGTATAGTCTGCCTTCCCAATTTTGAAACCATTTTGAGTTAGAAAATCTCTAAGGCACTCATACCAAGCTCTAGGAGCTTTTTTGAGTCCATAGAGAGCCTTATGCAATTTGTACACATGGTTTGGAAATTCTTCATCTTCAAATCCGGGGGGTTGCTCCACATACACCTCTTCCTTGATTTGACCATTGAGGAATGCGCTCTTGACGTCCATTTGATATAGCTTAAAATCATGATGAGTAGCAAAGGCAAGTAATATACTAATTGACTCAAGCCGAGCTACTGGAGCAAAGGTTTCTTCGAAATCCAAACCTTCGACTTGTGAATACCCTTTGGCCACAAGTCATGCCTTGTTCCTTGTAACCACCCTGTGCTCATATTGTTTGTTGCGGAACACCCATTTGGTGCCTACAATATTCGCATTAGGCCTCTTCACTAGCTCCCACACTTGGTTTCTTTCGAAGTTGTTGAGCTCTTCTTGCATGGACATCACCCAATCCGGATCTTGTAGTGCTTGTTCAACCTTGTGGGGCTCCAAGGAAGAAACAAAAGAATAACGTTCACAAAATTTTGCAACACGAGATCAAGTAGTTACCCCCTTGGAGATGTCTCCAAGTATATTGTCAACGGGATGGTCCCGTTGGACGCTTTGATGCACTACTGGGTGAGGCGCTTGAGGTCTTGATTCATCGTCTTGGACTTCCTCATCCTCATTGTCTCCCCCTTGATTGATGCCTCCATTTTCATCTTCTTGGAGCGCATCTTGGGGAACTTGATCTTGATCACTTGAGGAGGAGCTTGCTTGATGTGTAGGATGGTCACTTACATCTTGAGGTTGTTCTTGTGGTCGTATATCTCCAAGTGCCATCCTTCCTATCACCACTTGTGGAGCTTCTTCTTGATCTAGCACATGATGTTCAACTTGCTCCACTTGGGAGCCATTAGTCTCATCAAACACTATGTCACGTGCTACTTCAACAATTCCAGAGGATTTGTTAAAGACACGATAGGTGTAAGTGTTTGAGTCATAACCAAGTAAGAAACCTTCACCGGACTTAGAAGCGAACTTCGAAGTCCTAGGCTTCTTGTTAAGAATGTAGCACTTGCTCCCAAAAACTCTAAAGTAGGAAATGTTTGGCTTGTTACCGGTTAGGAGCTCATAAGACGTCTTCTTAAGTATGCGGTGAAGATACAACCAGTTTATGGCATGGCAAGCGGTGTTGACCGCTTCCGCCCAAAACCGGTTCGACGTCTTGTACTCATCAAGCATGGTTCTTGACATCTCAATTAGAGTCCTATTCTTCCTCTCGGCCACCCCATTTTGTTGAGGGGAGTAGGGGGCCGAGAACTCATGCTTGATGCCTTCTTCATCCAAAAGTTCTTCAACTTAAGTATTCTTGAATTCGGTGCCGTTGTCACTCCTTATGGTCTTGATATTCAAGGAGAATTCATTTTGAGTTCTCTTCAAGTATCTCTTGAGAACACCTTGAGTCTCGCTCTTGTCATGCAAAAAGAATACCCAAGTGAAACGTGAAAAGTCATCAACAATAACAAGACCATATTTGTTACCACCAACACTAATGTAGGCGATTGGACCGAAGAGATCCATGTGTAGAAGCTCCAATGGTCTTGATGTTGTCATAATGTTCTTGGATGGATTGGCTGCTCCAACTTGCTTTCCAGCTTGGCATGCGCTACATGGCCTATCCTTTTCAAACACAACATTCTTTAAACCACGGATGTGCTCGCCCTTAAGGAGTTTTTGCAAATTCCTCATCCCAACATGGGCTAGCCTTCTATGCCAAAGCCATCCCATGTTAGTTTTTGCAATTAAGCATGTATCAAGTTGGGCTTTATCCGCAGAGAAATCCACAAGATAGAGCTTCCCTTGAGTACACCCTTAAAAGCAATTGAGTCATTGCTTCTCCTTGTGACGGTCACACCCTCATTAGTGAATAAACAGTTATAACCTTTGTCACACAGTTGTGATATGGACAAGAGGTTATAATCTAGTGAATCAACATGTAAAACATTTGAAAGTGTATGATTAGGGGATATAGCGATTTTACCGGTGCCAAGGATTTTTTACTTGGCTATTGTCCCAAAAATAGATTCCTTCACTTGGATCTTCATTTAGCTCATACTCCGGAAACATCTTCCTCTCTCCGGTCATATGATTAGTGCATCCACTATCAAGAACCCACTTGGTTCCACCGGAGGAGTATGCCTACAAGAAGGATTTAAGCCTTGGCTTTAGGTACCCAAGTGGTGTTGGGTCCTTTGATGTTAGTCAAGAGACACTTGGGCACCCACACACAAGTTTTGGGACTCTTGCGGTGTGGTCCAACATACCTAGCTTAGGTATTTCCAAACTTGTTCCTCAATAAAACATATGATGCATCAAAATCATGGAACAATGGATGAGGTTCTTTCTTAGGCATTTTAGGTGAAGTAGCAATGTTCTTCCCTTTGTTCTTGTATGAGACTCATTTGACAAAAACAATCAAGTCTTTGTCATTCTTGGGAGTTTTGGCGTTTTGCCTCATCTCCCTTGAATAACCAAGACCATCCTTGACAAGGGGATTTCTTGTGTTGGTATATGGACTACGTGCATATGCCACCTTCTCCTTGTCAAAGATGCCACCCTTTGGTGCTTGATTGGTTTGTGCCAACTTAAGCTCATCTTTAAGCTTTATGATTAAGTTTGAGCATTTACAAGGTTGAGATGCTTCAGATTTAATATTTGTAGAAGGTGATCTTGTAGAGGAAGAAGGTGCATTGACCTTGAGAGACTTCACTTGTGTCTCAAGGATCTTGTTAGCTTGTGTCAAACTAACAAGTTCATCCTTGAGCACAATTGTAGTGTTCTCAAGATTTGAACAAGTTTCCTTGCTCAAAGCGAGTTCACGCTCAAGTGCCTTGCTTCTTTCTCTTTCAAGCTCCAAGAGCTCCTCAACCTCTTGACATCTCTCCTTTTGTTGGATGAGCATGTCCTCTTGACGGTTGATGAGCTCTTCCTTCTCAAATATTTCCTTCGTCAACAATCTCAATCTCTTCAAAGTACTATTACTCATGTCCTTAAGCATATGTTCATTTTCACTACTACTATCAAAATCATCATGAGAAGAAACTGAAGAAGAGGATTTAGATTTAACCTTCTTTCTTCCCTCCTTGGCCATAAGACATGTTGGCCTTGAAGTCTCCAAGTTGGGGAAGAGCTTGTTTTCCATAGTTGTCTTCTTCATAGCAATGGTTGCTATCTTCTCTTCGTCATCGGAGGAGGATTCCTCATTTGAATCCCACTCCTTTCAGAGGTGGGCATGTTCGGATTGCTTCTTCTTCTTGAAGTACTTCTTCTCTTTGGACTTGCCCTCCTTATTCTTCTTGTTTTCTTCATGTGGACAATCCACAATGAAGTGACCATACTCCCCACAATTGTAGCAAGCCCTCTTTGATCTTGTCTTAGGCTTGTCTTTGCTCTTTCTTTCATTTTGGTAGCTCCCCCTCCAGCTTCTAAACATCCTCTTAAAGTTGTTGATGAAGAGAGCTTCTTCCTCATCGGTGTCGGGACTCTCTTCATCACTCTCTTCCTTTTCTTGTTATCTTGAGGACATTGCCTTGAATGCAACATCCCTTTTCTTGGAGGAGGAAAGCTTTTGTAGATCATTGTAGAACATCGCTTCTTGCTCCATCATCTCATGGTTGATGATCCTCCCTAGCACCTCTTCGGGAGTCATCTTATGAAACTCCAGACTCTCACGAATTAGTGAGCAAAGAGTGACATTTTGAGGCATGAATGCTCGAATTATTCTCTTTACCACTTTGTGGTTGGTCCATCAGGTGCTTCTATATGACCGACTCTTGTTGATGAGAGTCTTGAGGCGGTCATACATGTCTTGGAGAGACTCACCATCCATGATGGTAAACCTCCCAAGCTCTCCTTCAATCATCTCGATCTTCGCCTCCCTAATGACGCGGTTGCCTTCATGCGCCGTTTTGAGAGTATCCCATATTTACTTGGCAACCTCTAACCCTTCAATGCGGTTGAACTCCTCTCGAGTCAATGAGGAGGTGATCACTCCAACGGCTCGAGCATTGCGATGGAGGACGACTTGCTCCGCAGTGATGTCTTCCTCATTCTTTGGTAGATAAACACCTGTCATAACAATTTGCCACAAGCTAGGGTTTAAGGAAATGAGGTGCATATTCATATTATGCTTCCACATAGAGTAATCATTTCTGTCAAACTGAGGAGGTTTGCCAATGGGAATAGACAGATATTGGTTGCTCGCGGTAAGTTGCTCATAATTGTAAGGATACCGGGAGTAGTCTTGTGAACTACTCCCATTGTCGATGTTGACCGGAGCAATTGGCTTAATCTCCTTCTTGGGCACATTGAGCTTCTCACGAAGCCATGCCTTGAGCATCCAAACTTCTTCGTCGTTGGTTGGATCATCTTGAAGAACATCAACGTTCTTCGTCTTGGTGTCATCGACGACCAACGGAACCTCATTATCACCCCCTTCCGACCATTTCTTCTCCGAGTTGTTAGACTCTTGTGGATAAGCCCGCTCTGATACCAATTGAAAGTCGCCTAGAGGGGGGGTGACTAGGCAACAATACCTGAAATGACTAAATCAAATGAGATTAAATTCCTAAGGCCGAACTTGTCTGGACAGGGACGGACTAGTCCGCTCAGCACAGTGTGAAAACCTAAAAACTTGGTTTCTACAAGTTGTTTGTGGAATTTAAGTTCACCAAAGAGGTAAGCAACATGTGGTAAACTAGTACAATTCAGATTGTGAAGTTAAGACACTTAAATCACAAGTTTTCAACAATGATCAAAGTGAAGAGCAATATGAGCAATAAGAACTCTAATAGCAATACTAGTGATCATGAAAAGTAAAAGACAAGTGAGACAAGATTTATCCCGTGGTTCAGCTCCACGAAGAAGCCTACATCCACACTAAGGAGTCCACACAAGGACCGGGTCTCACTTGACCCTTCTCTCACCAAGCCATCACGATGGCTGGCTTGGTTTCCACTATATCAATGGGTAACCACCAAGTTTGATGGGGCTGCTCACAAGTTGAGGGTCCCACAAATCAATACAATGAGTAGCACACGAAGCTCAACTCACACAAGCCACAAAACACAATCACAATGTGCAAAGAGATCAAGCCGAGAGCCCAAGCGCGATGATATTCCTTTACTCTCCTCCCCAAACCCTAATCTCTTCAAGATTTGGTCTTAGAGGGCTAGTAGGATGAGTAGAAGGCTTTGGAGGGCTCTTGGTCACTTGTGGCAGCGCTAGGGTTCAAGACTTGTTTAAATGAGGCCGGGGGTCCCCTTTTTATAGTGGTCCCGAGCGCCTTCTGCTAATCTCAGCAGAAGGGCAGACTAGTCCGACCGTTTCCCGAACTAGTCCGGCCCTATGGGACCACTAACCTCTGGTCAGGTGTCGACAACTGCCACACCGAGCGACGATCGTCATGCTACCCGCCAAATTTCAAAATTCAAACGGTCACAGGACAACGGACTAGTCCAAAGTGGAACAAAACCGTTTGATCCGTCCCAAAACAGACTCTTCTGGGTTGGCCCAGACTAGTCCGGCCACTCGGGCGGACTAGTCCGGCCCTCTAGGTTTTCTCTCAGTCCATCTCACTAAGTCTCATACAAACTAGTCTGTATACATACGGACAAGTTCAAACTTTTCTAGAGAGCTTTAGTCTGTCCAAAAACAGACAAGTCTGGTCTTCTGGGACTTAGCACCTTTTTCACTAGGAATCACTCCAGAGACGTTTGGTCCATCTCAAAATGGACTTGTTTGCCTGGCCCGGACTAGTCCGGCCTCCTAGGGTTTTTCCTCATTTTGGCTTCTGACTTAGGTTTTTCTCTAAACCACCACTTTGAGCCCTCTAGAATGATCTCATTGCACATGATACATCCACCCTCTCACATAACACGGCTCATATAAGCTCAACACCATAGAAACCATAATTTTTACGCTTGAGTCTTTGACGCCCGTTTTAACCTTTTCCTTTTTGAGGGTTTTCATCTCATTTCAATCCTTGTACTTGTGATTAATATCACTTTAGCTCATTAGTATCTTAATTGTCGTCATCAATCATCCAAAACCCACGTAGATGCCTTGATGCACTTTCAAAATTGGACATCGTTGGAAGGTGTTTGCACATATGCATGGAGTGCATGGACGTGGAAAAATGGTTCCGAGACGGGATTTGGATGTGAATATTTGGTTGGAAGGATGCAATCGTATCGGACTATGACTCTAGCTGCGGCAGAGTCGGGTTTTGGCTCGGATATGGAAAGTGTCAAGTTGGTTATGATAGTTTTCTTGTGGGACACAAAGTTAGGTTGTTTTAGGAATGTGGGATACGTTCCTATGGTGTTTGGAAGTCTTAGGATTGCTTCTATTGCGTATAGAAGAGTCTTGAGCAGTTATGGAAAGTTTCGATTCGTGAATTGAGTAGGATTAGAGTCCTAGTTAGGTTTGGGTTGGCCTAAGGGCTGGTTATGGAAAGAACTTTTGCGCCTTGTTCGCCCGACTTCTTTTCAGACAAGTTTTTCTCGTCGAGTTTCTGCACAACACTATTTTTCTTTGGTGGTTTTATCATCACTCGAGTTTTACAGATCTGATCGACGTGATTCTTTTTGGGTTGTCTTGAAAACATGATTTTCTATCATCTACGAAAATTTCACTGTCATTGGATTCGTGTTTCTAATCTATATGAGTTTCTTTGCTGTGTTCCAGAACTGTTTTTCTCGGGTAGGACAGATTGATCTTTGTTCGATATTTCCATAGTAACTTGAGTTTCTCTTGACGGATTTTCGTGATTCTTGTTGTGATGTCTTCGTGACTTGTTTCTCTACAATCTATACTAGTTTTGTCATAGTTGAACACGTTTATATTAGTCGCACACACGATTTCTTTAACAGATCGCTTTTCTGCCGAGGGGTGCTTTCGTTGCTTCCGCTGAAAAGTTTTAATCTACCATTCGCCCCCCTCTGGTAGCTTTACACGTGATCTTCGATCCTACAATTGGTATCAGAGCCACGATGCTCTAATATTTGTGATTTGCACATGTTTTTGACTAATCATCATGGAGAAATACTCCAAAAAACCTTGTGTTTTTAGTGGTATTGATTTTCTGGTTAGGAAAGCACGTATGGAAGTTCTCATCCAGACACAAGGCTTCGCAATATGGGAAAAGGTGTACAAGCCTTATGACGTGCCGTCGAACAATCAATTCGCGGCTACAAACTTAATAGATGTTGACAACAACAACAAAGTCTGCAACTTGATAATCCCAGGACTAACTCAGAGCGACTTCGACTGTGTTGCACACCTCCGATCGGCGTACAATGTGTGGAGAGCACTTTGTGACTACCACGAAGGATCTAACACGATCAAGGAGGTAAGACAAGATATGTTTAGAAAAGAATACATGCGCTTTGAGATGCAACCCGATGAGTGCACTAATGACCTCTTTGCTCACTTTAATAAAATTCTCAGCAACTTGCGTAGTGTCAATGTTAATTTTTCAGATGTTAAAAATGCTAGGTGATTGTTAAGTGCATTAGACATATCAATTTAGGAGATGAAAGTCACATCTATTCGTGAATCTATAATTATGAGTACACTTACATTAGATGTGCTATATTCTAAATTGAAAACTCATGAAATTGACATAATCTCACGTAAGAATGCCAACAAGTCTCTTGAATTTGTTTCTCAACGTGGTATGCCTAGCTCCGACCAATCTTCATCTAGCAATACACTTGCTTTGCTGTCTTCACTAACCCTGTAACAGATTGAAGAATTTCCAAAAGAGGAGCTAGCACTTATCTCTACTCGGTTCTCAAAAACATTGCAAAATGTGAGAACTAGAAGGAGAGGTAGCTCCGGACCTCAACGATACTTTGAATGTGGTAAGACAGGACATTTTCGTACAGATTGCCCTAACCTTTCAGGTCCTTCTACCCGTGATGAAAAGCATAATAAAGTAAAGTCCTCTTCTGGCAACATCAACAAGAAAAAGAATGGTTTTATAGGACGCAAACTGATAAACAATTTCATCACCGCACTTCAAGAACCTGGCTCGAGTGATGTAGACATTGGAAGTGACGAAGATGAAGATGATCTGGCAAACTTGTGTTTTATAGCAGGCAAATCAAGATCAAGTATGGAGGATGCAGAACACAGCAGTGACAACGAAGAGGTATGTCCTACTTGTGATGAAATGTGTGATGCTATTTCCCGTACAACTGTTATTGTTAAGAAAAAGGACAAAAAGCTTAGGGACAATGCTGTTAAAATTGAGTCACTAGAATTTGAAATTAATTGTTTGAAAACCTTGATTCCTAGTGATGATTCTTGTTCCTCATGCGATTTAATATATGAACAATTGTCTTCCTTAAGAAGTGCACACTCGTCCACTCTTGATAAACTTGAGTTAGAAATCGAAAAGAACAAAAAGCTTGCTGCACTTAATGACAGAAACTTAAAAGATGCTTCTTGTTCTAAAATTGTTTTGCATTGTTCTACTTGTAATGATCTTAAAAATAAACTAAAAGATGCTATGAATGAAATTTCAATACTGAACAATGCTTTACGTGCTCATGAAGTTAAATATTGTTCTAATTGCAAACTAAAAGGAAAAACTTCACGTGAAAACTGACTAGAATTGTCTAAGAAACTTGATGACATAAATAGGACACGAGCAATTTTGTATTGGGAACAAAAATCTAAACTTGCTACTAAATTCATCCAAATCTTGTAATGATAAAACTAGTTTAGGTTTTGATTCTCATGCTCATCCTAAAGCACATCCACCTAAAATTGTAAAGTCACTAGGATGTGGTTTGATTAAAACAGTTCCTAAACCAAAAGAGGTGGCTTTTAAATCTGCAGGAGTGTTGTCACATTTGGGTTCAAATAAGCATATTGCATGCTCATCTAGACATGAACACAAAGTTAAACTTCATTATAACTATTGTGGTAGAAATGGTCATGTCATAGATTTTTGTTATAGAGTAGCTAAACAACATACAATGAAAAGAATACAAGCTAGATCTTATAACTCTCATGCAAAATTTGCTGCACAACTAAACCGAAAGTCAGAAACATGCAACCTGCTGTTATGAGTCAAAAACATTCAAAGTTTACCTCGGAGCATCAACTTTTGCCTCCGAACCTTCTGTTGTTACCTTTGGACCTTCTGTTTTTGCCTCCGGAGCTACTTATTTTCGTGCTACACAAGTAACACCTTATAGGTCAGTAGTTAAGAACAAAAAATCACAAACTTTGACTCATAAACCTGCTATTTTATCTTAGCTATCACATGTTTTTCCTGCTGCACGTCGTGTGACTCAATACTGGATTCCTAAATGTCTTTTGACTAACCCCAGTATTGAGTCATTGACGTATTGTGCTTCTATGTAGGTTACACACTTGAGGAAGGAGAACATTTGGATTGTGGATTCAGGTTGCTCACGCCACATGACCGATAACAAAGAATGGTTCTCCTCCCTCTCTTTTGTGTCACGCGTAGGGAATGTTACTTTTGCCAATAATTCTTCAACTCCTATAATTGCTAAGGGTTCGGTTATGGTAAATGATCACTACACTTTGAAAGATGCGGCACTTGTCAAAAATTTGAAATACAACTTGCTTTATGTTTCACAATTGCTATATGAAAATTTGGAAATTATTTTCAATAAAAATTGCTTCAAAGTTGTAGATTCAAATAGTAGCTTATTTTCAACATGTATCGGTTTGGAAGAGTTTTTAAAGCTGATTTTGATATGTCTTCTTCTAAGCATAGGTGTCTAGTTGCTAATGATTCCAGAGACTTATATTTTTGGCATGGTAGACTTGGTCACGTAGGTTTTGATCATCTCACGCGTGTTAGTGCTCTTGATCGTATACGTGGGCTGCCTAAGCTTAAAAAGGACAAAGAAATTGTGTGCTCTTCTTGTAGACATGCTAAGATGGTTGCAGGTTCACATACTCCTCTCACAATGATCATGACTACTGAACCGGGTCAACTTTTGCACCTTGACACCGTAAGACCTTCACGTGTTCAATACTTCGGAGGTAAATGGTATGTTCTTGTGATTGTTGATGATTATTCTAGATACTCTTGTGTTTACTTTATGGCATCTATTCATCACTTTAGAACTTTATTTCTTAGATTATCAATTGATCACCCAGGATCTTTAAAAGCAATTAGAAGTGATAACGAAATCGAATTTAAAAATCAATCTTTTGATCACTTTTGTGCTGAAAATAGAATAGATCATCAATTTTCTTCACCTTATGTACCTCAACAAAATGGTGCTGTAAAAAGAAAGAGCAGAACCTTAGTTCATATGACTAGGACTATGCTTGATGAATATCAAACTCCTAGGAAAATTTGGGCTGATGCGATTGTAACCGCTTGTTATGTCTCAAATCGTGTTTTATTGCGTGCTATGCTAGGTAAAACACCATATGAGCTTCGGTTTGGACATAGGCCTAGTGTTACACACTTGCGGGTCTTTGGTTGCAAATGCTTTGTTAATAAACATGATAATCTTGATAAATTTGAACCTAGATCCATTGATGGCATGTTTCTTGGTTATCCATCTCATACTAGAGGCTATTGTGTGCTTTTACTTGACACTAACACAATTGTGGAGACTTGAGGGGTGTCTTTCGATGAAGCTAGCCCAGGTACTAGCTCAAACATTGCAGGTCCGGATCCATATCCAAATGGGGAGATCATTTTCATTGAAGATGAGGAAGAAGTGAAGTTGTTGCCCGAAAATTCAGCAGCTAATGACTTTGGTTCAGCTCTGGATATTGATTCTCAACCAGCACCGACAACCATCACTGCTGATCCAGATCGTCCTCAAGTCACGAGCTCATCAATTTGTGATGAACATGAAGAAGAAGAAGCTTGTGAAATGTCTACTCGCCTCCGGATTCTCAAAAGTCATACTCCACAACAAATGATTGTAAGCTTGCATGAACGAGTCACACGGTCCATGTTTTGCGATCCAAACTGTCACACTCATTCTGCTTTTGTTGCCTCTTTTGAACCCAAAGATATATCACACGCACTCACTAATGAATCTTGGATTATTGCCATGTAAGAAGAGTTAGAAAGTTTTGAAAGAAATAATGTTTGGAAACTTGTACCTCCACCTCAAGGTCACACTTTTAATAGGAGCTAAATGGGTGTTTAAAAATAAACAAAGTGAGGATGGGGTTGTGATTAGGAATAAGGCTAGGTTGGTTGCTCAAGGTTTCACACAAATTGATGGTCTAGATTTTGATGAAACTTTTGCTCCTGTTGCTAGATTAGAAGCCATAAGAATTTTGTTAGCTTTTGCTACATCTAAAGGTTTCAAGTTATTTCAAATGGATGTAAAAAGTGCTTTTCTTAATGGCTACATAGATGAGGAGGTTTATGTTAAGCAACCACCTGGTTTTGAAAATCCAGATTTTCCTAATCATGTTTTCAAACTAACTAAAGCCCTGTATGGTCTAAAACAAGCTCCTAGAGCATGGTATGATAGGTTAAAAACATTCTTACTTTAAAGGGGTTTACCATGGGCAAGGTTGATAAAACTCTTTTCGTGCTTAAGCATGGCAATGACTCATTATTCGTTCAAGTGTATGTGGATGATATTACCTTTGGTTATGCTTCTCATGATCTTGTGTCAAATTTTTCAGCAATGATGAGTTCCGAATGTGAAATGAGTATGATGGGTGAACTCACTTACTTTTTGAGGCTGCAAATCAAGCAAACTGAGAAAGGTACCTTTGTGCATCAAACGAAGCATACAAGGGACCTTCTCAAGTGCTTCAACATGGACAAAAGCAAGTCTTTGGACACCAATAGGAACAACATCAACACTTGAACTTGATGAAGACGGTGAACCCGTGGATCAAAAAGAACATAGAACCATGATCGAATCACTTTTGTACCTCACGGCATCAAGACCGGACATACAATTCAGCGTATGTCTTTGTGCACGGTTTCAAGCTTCTCCACGTGCTTCACATCGTCAAGCCATCAAAAGGATTCACAGGTACTTACATGGAACTCAAGAATTTGACATTTTTCTTCCTTCTTCCTCAACTGTTACTTTGAAAGCTTTTTTGGATGCTAATTTTGGGGGTTGTAGGATTGATAGGAAAATTACTTCTGGTTCTTGTCATTTTCTTGGAAATTCACTTGTTGCTTGGTCCTCTAGAAAGCACAACTCAGTTGCACAATCCACAGGCGAGTTTGAATATGTAGCTGCTGCTAGTGCTTGCTCACAAATTCTTTGGATTGTTCAAACACTTAAGGACTATGGGGTTGATCTAGATAGTGTTTCACTGTTTTTTGATAACGCTAGTGCCATTTGCATTGCTAAAAACCCCGTGCAACATTCTAGAACTAAGCACATTGATATTAGGTATCACTTTCTCCGTGATAATGTTGAAAAAAGAAACATTGTGCTTCACCATGTAGATACCGAACAACAATTGACTGACATTTTCACAAAACCATTGTATTTCACTCGTTTTTGTTACATTCGTAGTGAAATAGGGGTTATGCATCCTCATGGCTTAAATTGAGGGAGAGTTTTGAAACTTGGGAAGTCTATGTGTGAATCTGAACTTAAAATAATATGAGCATAGTATTTCATACATATATGACTTTGTGATTCCTTTTACATGCTGAAAGTTCTTACTACATTACTCATGTTATACATTTTGTAGTTTTTGCCATCACTAGTAATTGGAATAATTACTTACACTAAATCTGGTCATGACCGAACTTTCTTGCTGTTTTAAACTTGTTGCATGATCACAAGTGCTTTTAATCATAAATAATTAATCAAGTAAGCTCACATGTTGAGTTTTATGTTCAAATGAAAAAAATGAGAAAATATCAAGAGAATATGGATGCATCACACTTATTCTTTTGAGATGGCTTATCATTGCACTTAGATATGAACTTGGAAGGAGTTGTGTATGACTAAAACCATGTCCTTAAGCTTCCGATTGTCAAATGACATAGGCTTGGCTTGGTTGGTTAGAATAAGGCAAATGCAACATATAATCTCTTGCAAATGTCATATGTTGAAAAATTTGTGCTTAAAAGAAAATTAAAGTTGCAGCAACAATTGTCATGCTTTTTGGTCTTGAAATAGTTAAGTTTGTGAGATCATGACTTGCTTAAATTGAAAATTACATGTGATGCCCGGTTTCGAAAAATGAACCAAGCTAACGCATATGTGTGCCCAGGATGTTCATCACACATACACGAGTGCATTCACAAAAGAGTATACAAAAAATTACCACAGAACAAGATTAACAAACCAATTTTATTACACAAACCATATTATCCTCAAATACAACCTCTCATGAATATTTATGACAAGTTCAACTAATGCAGCGGAAATAAACTAATTAAGCGACTAAGCATAAGGGATAGCGCAGCTCCAATAACACCACAGGCAAAGCTGACAGTAGACACGACCTAAAACTCCATATTATCACCATTAAACTCCCAATCCTGACCTGCAACCGTTGGGGGGATTGCAAGAGTGAGTACATGTCGTACTCAGGAAGTGTGGAAAGTATGACATGTGGCTGATTCAAATGACGAATGTAATAAAGGCTAAGTGCTGAAAAGTACATTAAAATATTTGAAAAGCAATATATTATGTGTATGTGGAGTAAACCCATCATAATCATAAGTAGTATCATAATACCAGTCTAAATTCACTACCATCATCAATAATTCCAGATTTCACCATTGCCAATAGCCATATTCAATACCAGAAATAAATCCTTAACCAACCATAACCATAATACCAACCATAACCATCCCAAATACCATCCCTATACTAAGTTCCCTCTAATCATGGAAGTTGTCCAGGTGCTCATAACCGGGAGCACGACTATCATGATAGTTTTAATACTCTACAGAGTTTGTACCACTTTACCCACGTGTTTGTGATTTCATCACCCGTTGGTGACTAAAGAACCTCCCTTATGCCAATTACACTTCCTTTGGTGTATGGCTAAGAGATCACAAAATAGCCTTTACAAAGGGATTACTAGCCTATTTAGACCCCACTAAGGTTTCACCGGTGGCGATGTCTCCCATAGAGCACATCTTCAACCAAGGGCCCCCTCTTGAGTCATTCGGATCCCAGGGTAGTCCCACCAATCATCAGCAAACCCAATCCGACTACCCCTTCCCCGAGCATCCACAATGGTCCAAACAGCACTAGCAAAGCCCTAATTAATCAGCTATGCCGCACCCATACTTGGCCCTGTGGTGGCACTGTAGTCCTGGCTTATTCTCGCATGAACCGGTCCTTAGATCTAAAGCAAGCAAACCACCATAGGTCCAACCCATCCACATACCAGGCTTGCTTAGATCACCCATTACCATATCATATTTAACCAGTTCATGTTAACCATAATCTCATCCATGCATAATTAAATTGAGTGGTATAGTTGTTTCTCATCCCAGTTGATTAAGCGAAGCAAAAGGTAAAAAGCCCTTCCCGACTCTCTACCATATATTCCAGGTGACAAGGGTGGTCAAACAAATATAGTAAACTTCCTATCGTAGGATTCCCATCAAATTGACACAAGCATGCAATTTTGCAAACAAAACATTTATTTTAAAACATGATCAATATGCTTCAAGGACACTTGCCTTGCTCTTGCAGTTGATTAGGGTTAAAGCCTTCAAACTCTTGGTGCTGGAGATCCTCCACGGCACTCTCTAGCGCAAATCCGTCTAATCCACACAATAAACATACAAGACAAGAACACAATCAAAGAGTGCACAAATATTACTCAATATGACATGACATGCATGATTAATGCAAATGCAAGGTAGAACTTGTTACTAGATTGCTTTTAATGATCAATAACTAGTTCTAATAGCTTTTAACAAGTTTATACAGGTTTGGAGTTGATTAGGTCAGTTTTTGGAATTAATTCAACACAATTTATTCAGGGAAATCGGGCTAGTCCGCTAGGGACCGGACAAGTCCGCACTTTACGAGATCAGCAGATTAGGGTTTTCTAGATCGACGTAAATTTGGAGATTAGGCGTTGAATTCACGTAAGGAAAAGAGAATAGAAGGTATACCAGGTGTTTAGAACTCCAATGAATCAAGAAACTTAGAGGTAGCACTTGGATCTTGGTGATCTAGGGTTGGGGATGAACTTGTAGATGAATTGGTGATGAGGAACGAAAACTTGGTGGAGATCTTGATCCTCTTTCGTTTCCCCCTCTTCTTCTTCTTGCTTGAGATCTTCTCCTCCCTCCTTGATGGTGGCTTTCCATGAACTAGGGTTTGGGTGGGGTGGAAAAGTGGCAAATAGATGTCAAGCCAAGGGGTGGGGTTGTTTATATAGAGGTGGAGGCTAGGGTTAGACGGATTTCGAGTTTGAGAGGAGTAGAGGCCGGTTTAGAGTCCCACATGGGCTCTAAAAGGGTCAGGCACGACGTCCCTAGGCCCACTTAAAATGAAACCCAAGAAACAAGTCATAAAACAAAAGATTAACTCGGGGTCACGAAATATCGGAGAAGTCCAGAAAGGACCGGACTAGTTCGAAGTTGTCCAGAGAGAAAATCGGACAAGTCTGGCCTAAAATCGGACAAGTCCGACTTTAGTCAGAGAGGAAAACAGACAAGTCCGCTGGAACACCGGACTAGTCCGGAAAAGTCCAGGGACTTAGCAAATTTCCAAGGATTCATGGAGTATCGGACTAGTCCGCACAAAATCGGACAAGTCCAAAAGTTTCCAGAGGCAAAATCGGACTAGTCCGCAGCAAAAACGGACAAGTCCGTTTTTAGTCAGAGAGAAATCGGACTAGTCCTCAGTAAAATCGGACTAGTTCGCACTTTCCTGCATTTTAAGTGCGATTTTGTTCCAACTCAATTTTAAATGCTCCAAATAAATTTTAAACTCGTTCCTCTTTATGTGGGTTAATGTTAAACATGTATATGAGTGTATGTAGGGAATGATGCATGAAAATGAGGGTGTTACATTACATTTGATTTCTAGCATGGCTTACACTACTTTTATGTATCTCATTGTTGTGATAGTGTAAGTTACTTGATAGTATGACTTGGATGAGCTTTGTCTTATATGTATATGTTATAATGTGCTCACAACAAATTAAAATTTCTCTTTTGTATCTTGTTGAATATATTGTCAAAGGGGGAGAAGTATGCAAGGGGGAGAAATTTATTTCTATCTCATTTAATTTTCAAAAAGGGGGATAAATTGTTTTCGAAACTTTTTAAGCCAATCTTTAGATTTTAAATGGTGTTGCCGAATGCATTCATCAAGGGGGAGTTGTGAGACCTATGTATGTTAAATACATTGGCTATGGCGATAAAAATTTTGAATACTACCAAAACACCTTTATCATCAAGGTCCGACTCTAGGTCCGAGCTCCTGCAAGGTCTGACAATAGGTCCGGCTAGTTTTTGGTAGCTCCGGCAAGGTACGACATAAGGTCTGACTTACTTTGGCAAGGTCCGACTCCTTTGTCTAGGTCCGACTAGCTTTGGTTAGCTCTGGATCTATGTCCAACAAGCTTTGGTAAGCTTCGGTGCTAGGTACGACTAGTTTTGGTAAGTTCCAGCGCTAGGTTCTGCTAGCTTTGGTAAGCTCCGGTTCAAGGTCCGGTTAGCTTTGGCAAGGTTCAGAGATTGATCGTAGTGGTTCTGCTTTTAACTTGCAATGATTCGTACTTGCTTTACATTGATGGAAAGTTTGCTTAGTAATCTTTTACAAAGTTTTTGGTGTTTTTTGGTGGTCATGGTTGATATCTTTTTGCTAAGGTTTGCAACATACTTATGTGAGGTGCTCACGTAAGGAGTTGTGGTTTTGGAACTAACGTGAGTTAAGTCGAGAACTTGTGCTCGGAAGTATTGGTTGTTTATTCATGTGCACGTGTTGCTTGAGTTCAAGACATGGCTGGTGACGGGATCTATTGAATTAGTCTTAGGGAGAAGATGAGGTTCAACAACCATGTTCGGGAGGAATTGTGGTTGAGTTGATCGGGAGGTTGCACATGTTTGAATCAAGAACAATGCATATGAAGGTACCGTGGACATCGTTGGAAGATGTTTTCACTTGTGCAAGGAGTGCATGGACGTGGCTACATGTTTCCGAGGCGTGATGAAGAGATGTGGGCGTAAAGAATTGGTCGGAAAGGTCCAACCGACTAGGTTATGGACTCAGACTGCGGCTGAGTCGTGTTTGACTCAAATATGGAATGTTTTGAGTTGGTTATGATAGGATTTCATGTGGGTCACGAATTTGAGTTGTTTTAGAAATATGTGATATGTTCCTAAGGTATTTGGAAGTCTTAACATTGCTTCTATCTGCGTATAGAAGAGTCTTGAGCAGTTATGGAAAGTTTCGATTTGTGAATTGAGTAGGATTAGAGTCCTAGTGAGGTTTGGGTTGGTCTAAGGGCTCGTTATATAAGAAAGGGAGACCAGAACTTGTGGTGCACGACTTTGAGGCTGTTTCTCTTGTGTGTTGATCAATAAAATTCGTAGTTTGAAGGAACTTTTGTGCCTTATTAGTCCGACTTGTTTTCATCGAGTCTTTCTCGTCGAGTTTCTATACAACACTACCTTTCTTCAGTGGTTTTATCATAACTCGAGTTTCACAGATCCGATTGATGTGATTATTTTTTGGTTGTCTTCACAACTTGATTTTCTATCATCCGTGAAAATTTCACGATCATTGTAATTGTGGTTTCTGATCTACACGACTTTCTTTGCAGTGTTCCAGAACTGTTTTTATCGGGTAGGACAGATTGACTTTTGTTCGATCTTTCAATTGTAACATGAGTTTCTCTCGATGGATTTTAGTGATTCTTGTTGTGTCGTCTTTGTGACTTGATTCTCTACAATATATACTAGTTTTGTCACAGTTGAACACGTTTAGATTAGTCGCACACACAGTTTCTTTAACAGATCGGTTTTCTGGCGAGGGGTGTTTTGTTGCTTCCACTGAAAAGTTTTAATCTACCATTCACCCCCTCTGGTAGCCTTACACGTGCTCATCGATCCTACAATTGGTATCAGAGACACGGTGCTATATTCTTTGTGATTTGCACGTGTTTTTGATTAATCATCATGGATAAATACTCTGCAAACCTTGTGTTTTAAGTGGTATTGATTTTCAGCTTTGAAAACCACGTATGGAAGCTTTCATCTAGGCACAAGGCTTCACAATATGGAAAAAGGTGTACAAGCCTTACGATGTGCCACCGAACGATCAAGTCACGACTACAAACTTAAGATGATGGAGTTAAATCCGACCTTGGAGAAAGAAATTCGAGAGGCACAGACCAAGGATGAGGAAATTCGGGAAATCAAGGAAAGGACCCAAGAAGGGAGAGAATTCAGACTTGATGAGGATGAACGTGGCACCCTATGGCTTGGTAAGAGGATTGTTGTGCCTAATGTGAAGCATATTCGGGAGACAATAAGAAAAGAGGCACATGACTCACCATACTCAATTCATCCTGGTTGTACGAAGATGTACAAAGACTTGAAGACTTACTATTGGTGGGATAGCATGAAAAAGGACATAGCTAAATATGTAGCGTTGTGTGATGTGTGTCAACAGGTCAAGGCGGAACATCAAAGGCCAGCTGGACTATTGCAACCATTGAAGATCTCAGAATGGAAGTGGGAAGAGATCGATATGGACTTCATAGTTGGTTTACCACGTACTCAGTCTGGTTACGAGTCAATTTGGGTACTTGTGGATCGGTTAACTAGGTCAGCCCACTTTATTCCCGTCAAGACCACCTATAATGGAGAGAAATTGACGGAACTGTACATGGGAAGAATAGTATTTTTGCATGGAGTTCCGAAGAAGATAGTCTCAGATAGAGATTCACAATTCACTTCCAGGTTTTGCCAAAAATTGCATGAAGCTTCGGGAACGAGGTTGAATTTTAGTTTAGCATATCACCCTCAAACGGATGGACAAACCGAGAGGACCAATCAGATTTTAGAAGACATGTTAAGAGCTTGTGCTTTAAAGCATGGGAAAAGTTGGGACAAGAGCTTACCATATGCAGAATTTTCATACAACAATAGTTACCAAGCAAGCTTGAAAATATCACCATATGAAGCGCTTTATGGAAGGAAGTGTAGGACACCTTTATTCTAGAATGAGGCAGGAGAAACTCAAGTATTTGGTCGAATGTGTTGCAAGAAGCTGAAAAGCAAGTCCAAATAATTCGTGAAAACTTGAGGGCTGCCCAATAGGACAAAAAGGCTATGCGGAAAATAGGAGAAGGAAATTAGCCTTTGAAAAAGGAGACTACATTTACCTTAAGGTGTCACCGATGAGGGGTCATAAGAGGTTTAACATAAGAGGCAAGCTAGCACCTCGCTACATTGGACCATTAGAGATTCTGGAAAAAAGAGGAGAGGTAACATATAAGTTGGAGATGCCAGCTCATCTATCGGATGTCCATGATGTCTTTCATGTTTCCCAGCTTAGGAAGTGCTTGAGAGTACCGGAAGAACAAGTGCCAATGGAAGGATTGGAATTAGAGGCAGATTTGACTTATGCCGAGCAATCGGTCAAAAATTTGGAAACCAAGGAGAGAGTCACAAGGAACAAGGTTATTAGATGGTATAAAGTTCAATGGGAGCACCACACAGAAAAATAAGCAACGTGGGAATTGGAGGATGATCTCAAGAAGGAATTTCCCTATCTCTCCTCTTTCGCGTTGAATCTCGAGGGCGAGATTCATTTTAATGGGGGTAGGTTTGTAACACCCTCATTTTCATGCATCATTCTCTACATACATTCATATACATGTTTAACATTAATCCACATAAAGAGGAATAATTTTAAAATTGATTTGGAACAAAACCGCACTTAAAATTCTAGAAAGTGCGGACTAGTCCAATTTTAGTGAGGACTAGTGCGATTTCTCTCTGACCTCAATCAGACTTGTCCGTTTTTGCCGCAGACTAGTCCGATTTCGCCTCTGGACACTTTCAGACTTGTCCGGTCTTATGTGGACTAGTCCGGTGTTCCAAGAATCCTTGAAAATTTGCTAAGTCCCTGGACTTGTCCGGACTAGTCCGATGTTCCAGCAGACTTGTCCGTTTTCCTCTTTGACTAAAGTCGGACTTGTCTGATTTTTTGCCAGAGTTGTCCAATTTCTTTCTGACTAACTTCGGACTAGTCCGGTCCTTTTCGGACTTGTCCGATACTTTGCGACTCTAAATTAATCCTTTGTTTTACGACTTGTTTCTTGGGTTTCATGTTAAGTGAGCCTAGGGACATCGTGCCTAACTCTTTTAGAGCCCATGTGGGACTCTAAACCGTCCTCTACTCATCTCAAACTCGAAATCCATCTAACCCTAGCCTCCACCTCTATATAAACATCCCCACCCCTTGGCTTGACATCTATTTCCCACTTTTCCACCTCACCCAAACCCTAGTTCGTGGAGAGCCACCATCAAGGAGGGAGGAGGAGGTCCCAAGCAAGAAGAAGAAGAGGAGGAAACGAAAGACGATCAAGATCTCCATCAAGTTTCGTTCTTCATCACCAATTCACCACCAAGTTCATCATCAACCCTAGATCACCAAGATCCAAGTGTTGTCTCCAAGATCCTTGATTCTTTGGAGTTCTAAACACCTGATATACCTTCTATTTCCTTTTTCTTACGAGAATTCAACCCCTAATCTCCAAATTCACGTCGATCTAGAAAACTCTAATCTGCTGATCTCGGGAAGTGCGGACTTGTCCGGTCCCTACCGGACTAGTCCGATTTTCCTGGTTAATTTCTGTTGAATTAATTCTACAATTAGATCTACCCACATGCAAACCTATATTAACTTGATAAAAGGTATTAGAACTAGATAGTGATCATTAAAAGCAATCTATTAACAAGTTCTACCTTGCATTTGCATTAATCATGCATGTCATGTCATATTGAGTAATATTTGTGCACTCTTTGATTGTGTTTCTTGTTTGTATGTTTATTGTGTGGATTAGAGGGATTTGCACTAGAGAGTGCCGCGGAGGATCTCCAACACCAAGAGTTTGAAGGCTTTGATCCTAATCAACCGCAAGATCAATGCAAGTGTCCTTGAAGCATATTGATCCCGTTTTGAAATAAATGTTTTGTTTGCAAAACTGCATGCTTGTGTCAATTTGATGGGAATCCTATGATAGGAAGTTTACTAGCATTGTTTAACCACCCTTGTCACCTGGAATATATGGTAGAGCGTCGGGATGGGATTTTTACCTTTTTGCTTAGCTTAATTAATTGGGATGGAAGAACAACTACACTACTTAATTTAATTATGCATTAATGAGACTGTGGTTGACATGAATTGGTTAAATATGATATGGTAATGGGTGATCTAAGCAAGCCTGGTACGTGGATGGGTTGGATGTACGGTGGTTTACTTGCTTTAGATCTAAGGACCGGTTCGTGGAGAGACCATCCAGGATTTACAGTGCCACCACGAGGCCAAGTATGGGTGTGGCGTAGCTGATTTAATAGGGTTTTGCCAGTGCTATTTGGACCATTAAGGATGCTCGGGGAAGGGGTAGTCGGATTGGGTTTGTTAATGATTGGTGAGACTACCCTGGGATCCGAATGGCTCAAGAGGGGGCCCTTGGTTGAAGATGTGCTCTGTAGGAGACATCGCCACCGGTGAAACCTCAGTGGGGGTCTAAATTGGCTAGTAATCCCTTTGTAAAGGCTATTTTGTGATCTCTTGGCCACACACCTACGGAAGTGTGAGCCGGCATAATAGAGATTCTCTAGTCATCGAAAGGTGATGAAATCACAAACACGTGGGTAAAGTAGTACAACCTCTGCAGAGTGTGTCTAAAACTATCATGATAGCCGTGCTCCCGGTTATGAGCAACCAGGACCCTCACATGATTAGAGGAAACTTGGGATTTGGGATGGTTGGTTGGTTATGGTTTGGTAATGGTTATGGCGGTTATGAATTGGTTTCTGGTATTGAATATGGCTATTGACAATGGTGAAATCTGGTATATGGATGATGGAAATGAATTATGGACTGGTATTATCATGACTATATGGTTTATGATGGGTTTATTTCATATACATGTAATATATTGCTTTTCAAATGTTTTAATGTACTTTTCAGCACTCCACCATTATTATATTTGTCATTTGAATCAGCGACATGTCATACTTTCCACACTTGCTGAGTACGACATGTACTCACCCTTGCAATCCCCCCAACAGTTGCAGGTAAGGATTGGGAGTTTAATGGCGATAATGCAGAGTTCTAGGTCGTGTATACCACCAGCTTTACCTGTGGTGTTGATTGGAGCTGCGCTACCCTATCTCTTATGCTGCCTAGCTGTTTAGTTTGCTTAATTAGTCTATTTCCGGTGCATTAGTTGAACTCATCATTAATAATCATTAGAGTTTATATTCGAGAATATTCTGAATTTGTAATAAAAGTGGTTAATTAATCTTGTCTTGTGGTAATTTTCTGTATACTCTTTTGTGATTGCACCCGTGTATGTGTGTTGAACATCCTGGGCACACATATGCGTTCACTTGGTTCATTTTCGGAACCGGGTGTCACAGATTGGTATCAGAGCTACAGGTTGACCGTAGGACGCAACCTAGATAGAATGGACACTTTAGAGCACATAGAAACACTGAGGAATCGATGTGTTCTTGGTTCGTGTGATGTTTTCTATATATTGTTTGCTTGTGTGCTTAATAGAGGATTTTGGGATGCTTTAGCATTGCCATGTCCACGTAGGCTAGTTAGTTGTCATGTTTCATATCTCTTGATGCATATAATTGGGGACGTTTTCTAAATTAATATCTCTTGCTTTTCTTCAGATGGTGAGGACTCGCAACTAGAGGGATGCTAATGATGAGGAGGAGAACCATGGAGCACCTCATAACAACAATGGACAAGGACCTGCTCATGGAGCTATAAACATTGAGCAGCTTTTGGCTATGCAGAACCGGCTCATGCAGACCATGATACAAACTATGGGACAGCTGCAGGCTGACAATATAAACAATCAGCCCCACATGCCTCCACGCCACCCCCGCCTCCTCATGACCGGTTGGGAGAGTTTATGAGGACTAGTCCACCGACCTTTGCTCAAGCTGCTGACCCTATGGATGCTGATGATTGGCTCAAGTCTGTGGAGAAAAAGCTTGCTATAGTCTAATGCAGCGATCGGGAGAAGGTTCTATTTGCATCTCATCAACTAGTTGGAGCAGCTGCCGATTGGTGGGATTCACTATGCAATGCTCATGAGAACTAAGAGAGAATTACCTGGGCGGAATTCAAGGAGAGTTTCCATTATCATTATGTGCCGGAAGGTGTTATGATTTTGAAGAGGCAAGAATTTGAGAACTTGAGGCAGGGAAGATCGAGTGTGGGTGAATATCTCAATAAATTCACTCAACTCTCAAGGTATGCACCTGGGGATGTGAGCCGGGACAGCTGGAAACAATACTTGTTCATGAGGGGCTTGAACAATGAGATCCAAGTGCAATTTCTCAACTGTGATTATGCCAATTTTCAGAAGCTTGTGGACAAAGCAATTGTGCTTGAGAACAAGATTTGTGAGATAGAACAGGATAACAAGAGGAAGGCGCCATATAAGGACAGCAACAAGGAAGTAATGTGCGCCCTCGCTTCACACCACCCAATGCGCCTTACTTAAGCTCTTTTTCGCCTACTCATCGCCCTGGATTTGCACCGCGCCCAACTCAGGTTGTTCAGCAGCGCCCTGTTATGCAAGCACCTAGGCCTCCAATGTCTTATGCACCTCGTGCCAACTATCCTGGTGCCAATGCTCAAAACCAATCTCGTTCCAATAATCCCGATGGAGTTAAGAAGTGCTATACTTGTGGAGAAGCTGGACACTTTGCACATCAATGTCCTAAGTCAGGCCTTGGTCAAGGAAGCAATGCGCCGAGGCAAAACCCAAGACCCAATGGAGGAGCGCCGCAAGGGAATCGGGGACAGTAAAATTTTGCTCGTGGCAACATGAACCATGTCTCTACGGAGGATGCTCAACAAGCGGATGATGTGGTCATTGGTATGTTTCTCGCGAACTCCAACCCCGCGACTATGTTATTTGATTCTGGAGCATCGCATTCATTCATTGCATCGAAGTATGTTGCCCAATATAGTTTGCCTATCTTTCATATGAAGTTTACTCTGTTGGTTAAGTCTCCTGGAGGAGAGATGAGGACAAATATAGTATGTCCAAAAGTAAGTCTTAGAATAAGGGGGTAGATTTCCTCGCCAACCTCATTGTTTTGGACTCTCAAGGATTGGATATTATACTTGGTATGGACTGGTTGAGGAAGCACAATGGAGTTATTGAGTGTGCCACGAAGATGGTGAAGTTGACCAATGAAGAAGGGATCACTGTAGAATTTGAAGCATCTCAAACCGCATCGAAGCGATTGGAGCTGAATCATATGGACGGTGCCGCAATTGAGGAGATTCTGGTAGTGTGTGAATTTTTGGATGTTTTTCCGGACGAGTTGCCAGGTATGCCACCTGATCCAGACATTGAGTTTGTTATTGATTTAATACCTGGAACTGCACCTATAGCTAAGAGGCCGTATAGGATGCCTCCTATGAAAATAGCGGAGCTCAAGAAGCGAATTCAAGAGCATCTGGAGAAGGGTTTCATTCAGCCCAGCTCTTCACCTTGGGGAGCGCTCGTTCTATTTGTGGACAAGAAGGATGGATCCCAAAGGATATGTGTAGATTATCGAGCTCTCAACGAGGTAACAATCAAGAACAAGTACACCTTGCCACTCATAGAAGACTTGTTTGATCAGATGAAGGGTGCTTGTGTCTTCTCTAAGATTGATTTAAGGTCGGGATACTTTCAAATGAAGATTAGACCATCGAACATACCAAGACAGCTTTAGGATGCGGTATGGATCTTATGAGTACACCGTGATGTCCTTTGGATTGACCAATGCACCTGCGTACTTTATGTACCTCATGAATAAGGTCTTCATGGAGTACTTGGATAAATTTGTCGTGGTGTTTATTGATGACATTATGATCTACTCGAAGGATGAAAAGGAACATGAGGAACACTTGAGACTTACATTGCAGAAATTGAGGGAGCATCAATTGTATGCCAAGTTCAACAAGTGTTAGTTTGGGTTGAGAGAGGTGTCATTTTTGGGTCATATCATCTCAGGAGGGGGAGTATCGGTTGACCGCGGAAAAGTGAGAGACGTGTTGAAGTGGGAACCACCGCAAAAATGTAAAGGAAATAAGGAGTTTCCTTGGGATGGCTGGATATTACCGTCGGTTCATCAAGGACTTTTCCAAGATAGCCAAGTTAATGCTGGAATTGTTAATGAAGGGAAAGGCTTTCCAATGGACTCAAGCTTGTCAAGAAAGTTTTGAGGAGTTGAAGAAGAGGTTAACTACAACCCCAGTTTTGATATTGCCGGATGTAAGCAAGAGTTTCGATATTTATTGTGACGCATCGAGACAAGGTCTTGGATGCGTGCTTAAGATCAAGTGGTTGCATATGCATCGAGGCAATTGAAGAAACATGAACATAATTATCCAACGCATGATTTGGAACTTGCAGCCGTGATAGACGCATTGAAAATTTGGAGACACTACATCCTTGGACATAGGTGCGAAATTTATACAGATCACAAGAGTCTTAAGTATATTTTCACACAAACGGATCTGAATTTGAGGCAACGGAGATGGTTGGAGCACATCAAAGATTATGATTTGGGGATCAACTATCACCCAGGAAAAGCCAATGTTGTGGCCGATGCTTTGAGTAGAAAAGGAGTAAGTCATCAACTCACGGTTCGAGAGTTGCCATCCGAGTTATGCAAGGAGTTTGAACGGTTGAATCTTGGATTCATAAATGAGATGGGGATGATGGAGTTAAATCCGACCTTGGAGCTAGAAATTCGAGAGGCACAAACCAAGGATGAGAAAATTCGGGAAATCAAAGAAAGGACCCAATAAGGGAGAGAATTCAGATTTGATGAGGATGAACGTGGCACCCTATGGCTTGGTAAGAGGATTGTTGTGCCTAATGTGAAGCATATTCGAGAGACAATAATAAAAGAGGCACATGACTCACCATACTCAATTCATCCTGGTTGTACGAAGATGTACAAAGACTTGAAGACTTGCTATTGGTGGGATAGCATGAAAAAGGACATAGCTAAATATGTAGCGTTGTGTGATGTGTGTCAACGGGTCAAGGTGGAACATCAAAGGCCAGCTGGACTATTCCAACAATTGAAGATCCCAGAATGGAAGTGGGAAGAGATCGGTATGGACTTCATAGTTGGTTTACCACGAACTGAGTCCGGTTACGACTCAATTCGGGTAATTGTGGATCGGTTAACTATGTCAACCCACTTTATTCCCGTCAAGACCACCTATAATGGAGAGAAATTGGCGGAACTGTACATGGGAAGAATAATATGTTTGCATGGAGTTTCGAAGAAGATAGTCTCGGATAGAGGTTCACAATTCACTTCCAGGTTTTGGCAAAAATTGCATGAAGCTTTGGGAATGAGGTTGAATTTTAGTTCAGCATATCACCCTCAAACAGATGGACAAACCGAGAGGACCAATCAAATTTTAGAGGTAATGTTAAGAGCTTGTGCTTTAAAGCATGGGAAAGGTTTTGACAAGAGCTTACCATATGCAGAATTTTCATACAACAATAGTTACCAAACAAGCTTGAAAATATCACCATATGAAGTGCTTTATGGAAGAAAGTGAAGGACACCTTTATTCTGGAATGAGGTAGGAGAAACTCAAGTATTTGGTCCAGATGTGTTGCAAGAAGCTGAAAAGCAAGTCCAAATAGTTCATGAAAACTTGAGGGCTGCCCAATCAAGGCAAAAAGGCTATGCGGACAATAGGAGAAGGAAATTAGCCTTTGAAAAAGGGGACTACATTTACCTTAAGGTGTCACCGATGAGGGGTCATAAGAGGTTTAACATAAGAGGCAAGCTAGCACCTCTCTACATTGGACCATTCAAGATTTTGGACAAAAGAGGAGAGGTAACATATAAGTTGGAGATGCCAGCTCATCTATCGGATGTCCATGATTGTCTTTCATGTTTCCCAGCTCAAGAAGTGCTTGAGAGTACCGGAAGAACAAGTGCCAATGGAAGGATTGGAATTAGAGGCATGTTTGACTTATGCCGAGCAACCGGTCCAAATTTCGGAAACCAAGGAGAGAGTCACAAGGAACAAGGTTATTAGATGGTGTAAAGTTCAATGGGAGCACCACACAGAAAAAGAAGCAACATGGGAATTGGAGGATGATCTCAAGAAGGAACTTCCCTATCTCTTCTCTTCCGCGTCGAATCTCGAGGGCGAGATTCATTTTAAGGGGGGTAGGTTTGTAACACCCTCATTTTCATGCATCATGCCCTACATACATTCATATACATGTTTAACATTAATCCACATAAAGAGGAATAAGTTTAAAATTGATTTGGAACAAAACCACACTTAAAATTCTGGAAAGTGCGGACTAGTCCAATTTTAGTGAGGACTAGTCTGATTTCTCTGTGACCTCGATCAAGCTTGTCCGTTTTTGCTGCAGACTAGTCTGATTTTGCCTCTGGACACTTTCAAACTTGTGTAGTCTTATGCGGACTAGTCCGGTGTTCCAAGAATCCTTGAAAATTTGCTAAGTCCCTGGACTTTTCCGGACTAGTCTGGTGTTCCAGCGGACTTGTCCGTTTTCCTCTCTGAATAAAGTCAGACTTGTTCGATTTTTGGCCAGAGTTGTCCGATTTCTTTCTGACTAACTTCGGACTAGTCCAGTCCTTTTCGGACTTGTCCGATATTTCACGACTTCGAATTAATCCTTTGTTTTACGACTTGTTTCTTGGGTTTCACGTTAAGTGGGCCTAGGGGCATCGTGCCTAACTCTTTTAGAGCCCATGCGGGACTCTAGACCGGCCTCTACTCATCTCAAACTCCAAAATCCATCTAACCCTAGCCTCCACCTCTATATAAACATCGCCACCTCATGGCTTGACATCTATTTGCCACTTTTCCATCTCACCAAAACCCTAGTTCGTGGAGAGCCACCATGAAGGAGGGAGGAGGAGATCCCAAGCAAGAAGAAGAAGAAGAAGAGGAAACGAAAGAGGATCAATATCTCCATCAAGTTTCGTTCTTCATCACCAATTTACCACCAAGTTCATCATCAACCCTAGATCACAAAGATCCAAGTGTTGTCTCCAAGATCCTTGATTCTTTGGAGTTCTAAACACCTGGTATACCTTCTATTTCCTTTCCCTTACGAGAATTCAACCCCTAATCTCCAAATTCACGTCGATCTAGAAAACCATAATATGCCGATCTCGCGAAGTGCGGACTTGTCCGGTCCCTAGCGGACTAGTCTGATTTTCCTGGTTAATTTCTATTGAATTAATTCTACAATTAGATCTAATCACATCCAAACCTGTATAAACTTGATAAAAGCTATAAGAACTAGTTAGTGATCATTAAAAGCAATCTATTAACAAGTTCCACCTTGCATTTGCATTAATCATGCATGTCATGTCATATTGAGTAATATTTGTGCACTCTTTGATTGTGTTTCTTGTTTGTATGTTTATTGTGCGGATTAGACGGATTTTCGCTAGAGAGTGCCGTGGAGGATCTCCAGCACCAAGAGTTTGAAGGCTTTGATCCTAATCAACCGCAAGATCAAGGCAAGTGTCCTTGAAGCATATTGATCCTATTTTGAAATAAATGGTTTGTTTGCAAAACTGCATGCCCGTGTCAATTTGATGGGAATCCTATGATAGGAAGTTTACTTGCTTTGTTTAACCACCCTTGTCACCTGGAATATATGGTAGAGCGCCCGGATGGGATTTTTACCTTTTTGCTTCGCTTAATTAATTGGGATGGAAGAACAACTACACTACTTAATTTCATTATGCATTAATGAGATTGTGGTTGACATGAACTGGTTAAATCTGATATGGTAATGGGTGATCTAAGCAAGCCTGGTACATGGATGGGTCGGATGTATTGTGGTTTACTTGCTTTAGATCTAAGGACCGATTCGTGGAGCGACCATCCAGGATTTACAGTGCCCCCACGAGGCCAAATATGGGTGCGGTGTAGCTGATTAATTAGGGCTTTGCCAGTTCTATTTGGACAATTAAGGATGCTCGGGGAAGGGGTAGTCGGATTGGGTTTGTTGATGATTGGTGGGACTACCCTGGGATTCGAATGGCTCAAGAGGGGGCCCTTGGTTGAAGATGTGCTCTGTAGGAGACATCACCACCGGTGAAACCTCAGTGGGGTCTAAATAGGCTAGTAATCCCTTTGTAAAGGCTATTTTGTGATATCTTGGCCACACACCTACGGAAGTGTGAGACGGCATAATTGAGATTCTCTAGTCATCGAAAGGTGATGAAACCACAAACACGTGGGTAAAGTGGTATAACCTCTGCAGA
The DNA here is from genome assembly GCA_036927565.1 of Tuctoria greenei. Lineage (NCBI taxonomy): Eukaryota > Viridiplantae > Streptophyta > Magnoliopsida > Poales > Poaceae > Tuctoria > Tuctoria greenei. The sequence goes on from JAYESD010000012.1 coordinate 77,201,435, forward strand.
GCGTGTCTAAAACTATCATGATAGCCGTGCTCCCGGTTATGAGCAACCTGGACCCTCACATGATTAAAGGAAACTTGGGATTTGGGATGGTTGGTTGGTTATGGTTATGGTTTGGTAATGGTTATGGCTAGTTATGAATTGGTTTCTGGTATTGAATATGGCTATTGGCGATGGTGAAATATGGTATACGGATGATGGAAATGAATCATGGACTGTTATTATGATGACCATATGGTTTATGATGGGTTTATTTCATATACATGTAATATATTGCTTTTCAAATGTTTTAATGTACTTTTCAGCACTCCACCATTATTATATTCGTCATTTGAATCAGCCACATGTCATACTTTCCACACTTGCAATCCCCCCCAACAGTTGCAGGTTAGGATTGGGAGTTTAATGGCGATAATGCAGAGTTCTAGGCCGTGTCTACCGTCAGCTTTGCCTGTGGTGTTGATTGGAGCTGCGCTACCCTATCGCTTATGCTGCCTAGTTGTTTAGTTTGCTTAATTAGCCTATTTCCGCTGCATTAGTTGAACTCGTCATTAATAATCATTAGAGTTTGTATTCGAGAATATTTTGAATTTGTAATAAAAGTGGTTAATTAATCTTATCTTGTGGTAATTTTCTGTATACTCTTTTGTGATTGCACCCGTGTATGTGTGTTAAACATCCTGGGCACACATATGCATTCACTTGGTTCATTTTCGAATCCGGGTGTCACAGTCAGGAACATCCAACCAGCTGTTATGAGTCAAAAAAATTCAAAGTTTACCTCCGAACCTTCTGTTTTTTCCCCCAGAGCTACTGATTTTTGTGCTACACAAGTAACACCTTATAGGTCAGTAGTTAAGAACAAAAAATCTCAAACTTTGACTCATAAACCTACTGTTTTATCTCAGCTTTCGCGTGTTTTTCCTGCTGCACGTCGTGTAACTCGGTACTGGATTCCTAAATGCCTATTGACTAACCTCAGTATTGAGTCATCGACGTATTGTGCTTCTATGTAGGTTACATGCTTGAGGAAAGAGAACATTTGGATTGTGGATTCAGGTTGCTCACGCCACATGACCGGTAACAAAGAATGGTTCTCCTCCCTCTCTTTTGTGTCACATGTAGAGAATGATACTTTTGCCGATAATTCTTCAACTCCTATAATTGCTAAGGGTTCGATTAGAGTAAATGATCACTACACTTTAAAGGATGTGTCACTTGTTAAAAATTTGAAATACAACTTGCTTTATGTTTCACAACTACTAGATGAAAATATGGAAATTATTTTCACTAAAAATTGCTGCAAAGTTGTAAATTCAAATAGTGACCTTATTTTTAACATGTCTCGGTTTGGAAGAGTTTTTAAAGCTGGTTTTGATATGTCTTCCTCTAAGCATAGGTGTCTAGTTGCTAATGATTCAAAGGACTTATATTTTTGGCATCGTAGACTTGGTCACGTAGGCTTTGATCATCTAATGCATGTTAGTGCTCTTGATCGCATACGTGGGCTGCCTACGCTTAAAGGAGACAAAGAAATTGTGTGCTCTTCTTGTAGACATGCTAAGATGGTTGCAGGTTCACATGCTCCTCTCACAATGACCATGACAACTAAACCGAACCAACTTTTGCACCTTGACACCATAGGACCTTCACGTGTTCAATCCGTCAGAGGTAAATGGTATGTTCTTGTGATTGTTGATGATTATTCTAGATACTCTTGGGTTTACTTTATGGCATGTAAGAATGAAGCTTTTTGTCACTTTAGAACATTATTTCTTAGATTTTCAATTCATCACCCATGATCTTTAGAAGCAATTAGAAGTGATAACGGAACCAAATTTAAAAATCAATCTTTTGATCACTTTTGCACTAAAAATGGAGTAGATCATCAATTTTCTTCACCTTATGTACCTCAACAAAACGGTATTGTAGAAAGAAAGGATAGAATCTTAGTTGAGATGGCTAGGACTATGCTTGATGAATATCAAATTCCTCGAAAATTTTGGGCTGACGCGATTGCAACCGCTTGTTATGTCTCAAATTGTTTTTCTTGTGCGCAGCTAGGTAAAACACCATATGAGCTCTGGTTTGGACATAGGCCTAGTGTTACAAACTTTTGGGTCTTTGGTTGCAAATGTTTTGTTAAGAAACATGGTAATCTTGATAAATTTGAACCTAGATCCATTGATGGCATGTTTCTTGGTTATCCATCTCATACTAGAGGCTACCGTGTGCTTTTACTTGACACTAACAAAATTGTGGAGACTTATGAGGTGTATTTTGATGAAGCTAGCCCAGGTACTAGCTCAAACATTGAAGGTACGATTTGATATCCGCAGGGGGAGGGTATTTTCGAAGAAGAAGAAGAGTCAGTGATATTGCCTGATAGTTCCAAAGCTGACACGTGTCCAGCTCCGAACTTTGATCAAGCTCTGATTATCATCTCTGCTGGTCCTGATCGTCCACAAGACACAAGCTCATCAATCTGCGATGAACCTGATGAATAAGAAGCTTGTGATACATCTGTTCCCCTACGGATTTACAAGAATCATCCCCCGCAACAGATAATTGGAAGCTTGCATGAACAAGTTACAAGTTCTAGCAAACTAAGGAGGGAACCTTTGTGCATCAAACGAAGTATACAAGAGACCTTCTTAAGCGCTTCAACATGGACAAAAGCAAGCCTCTTCGGACACTAATGGGAACAACAACGGCACTTGAACTTGATGAAGATGGTGAACCCGTGGATCAAAAAGAATATAGAAGCATGATCGGATCACTTTTGTACCTCACGACATCAAGATTGGACATACAATTCAGCGTATGTCTTTGTGCACGGTTTCAAGCTTCCCCATGTACTTCACATCGTCAAGCCGTTAAAAGAATTCTCAGGTACTTACATGGAACTCAAGAATTTGGCATTTTTCTTCCTTTTTCCTCAAATGTTACTTTGAAAGCTTTTTCGGATGCTAATTTTGGGGGTTGTAGGATTGATAGGAAAAGTACTTCCGGTTCTTTTCATTTTATTGGTAATTCACTTGTTGCTTGTCCTCTAAAAACAGAACTCAGTTGCACAATCCACAACTGAATCTGAATATGTAGCTGCTGCTAGTGCTTGCTCACAAATTCTTTGGATTGTTCAAACACTTAAGGACTATGGGGTTGATCTAGATAGTGTTCCACTATTTAGTGATAACACTAGTGTCATTTGCATTGCTAAAAATCCCGTGCAACATTCGAGAACAAAGCACATTGACATTAGGTATCACTTTCTCCGTGATAATGTTGAAAAGGGAAACATTGTGCTTCACCATGTAGATACTGAACAATAATTGACTAACATTTTACAAAACCTTTAGATTCCACTCGTTTTTGTTACATTCGTAGTGAAATAGGGGTTATGCATCCTCATGGCTTAAATTGAGTGGGAGTTTTGAAACTTGGGAAGTCTATGTGTGAATATGAACTTAAAATAATATGAGCATAGTATTTCATACATATATGACTTTGTGATTCCTTTTACACGCTGAAAGTTTTTACTACATTACTTATGTTATACATTTTGTAGTTTTTGCCATGACTAGTAATTGGAATAATTACTTACATTAAATCTGGTCATGATTGAACTTTCTTGCTGTTTTGAACTTGTTTCATGATCACAAGTGCTTTTAATGATAATGAATTAATCAAGTAATCAACTCACATGTTGAGTTTTATGAACAAATATAAATTGAGAAAAGATCAAGAGAATATGCATGCATCGCACTTCTTCTTTTGAGATGGCTTATCATTGCACTTAGATATGAACTTGGAAGAAGTTATGTATGACTAAAACCATGTCCTTAAGCTTCTGATTGTCAAATTACATAGGCTTGGCTTGGTTGGTTAGAATAAGGCAGATGCACATATAATCTCTTGCAAATATCACATGATCTAAATTTGTGATTTAAAAAATAATAAAATGTAGCAACAAGTTTCATGCTTTCAGGTTTTGAAATAGTTAAGTTTGTGAGATCATGACTTGCTAAAATTGAAAATTACATTTGATCTCTAGCATGGCTTACACTACTTTATGTATCTCATTGTTGTGATAGTGTAGGTTACTCGATAGTATGACTTGGATGTGCTTTGTTTTATATGTATATGTTATAGTGTGCTCATAACAAATTAAAATTTCTCTTTTGTACCTTGCTGAATACATTGTCAAAGGGGGAGAAGTATGCAAGGGGGAAAAATATGTATAGGGGGAGAAATTTATTTCTATCTCATTTGATTTTCAAAAAAGGGGGAGAAATTGTTTTTTCAAAACTTTTCATGTGAATAAGCCAATGTTCGGACTTTAAGTGGTGTTGCCAATATATTCATCAAGGGGGAGATTGTGAGACCCATGTGTGCTGAATATATTGGCCATGGCAATGAAAGTTTTGAATACTACCAAAACACCTTTATCATCAAGGTCCGACTCTAGGTCCGAGCTCCAGCAAGGTCCGACGATAGGTCTGGCTTGTTTTGGGTAGCTCCGGCAAGGTCCGACGTAAGGTCCGTCTTGCTTTGGCTAGGTCCAACTTCTTTGTCTAGGTCCTACTAGCTTTGGTTAGCTCCGACTCTAGGTCTGACTAGCTTTGGTAAGATCTGACGCTAGGTCCGACTAGCTTTGGTAAGTTCCAGCGTTAGGTCTTGCTAGCTTTGGTAAGCTCGGGTTCAAGGTCCAGCTAGCTTTGGCAAAGTTCAGAGCTTGATCGCAGTGGTTCTGCTTTTAACTTGCAATGATTCGTACTTGCATTATATTGATGAAAAGTTTGCTTAATAATCTTTTACAAAGTTTTTGGTGTGTTTTGGTGGTTATGGTTGATATCTTTTTGCTAAGGTTTGCAACATACTTATGTGAGGTGTTCACGTAAGGTGTTGTGGTTTTGGAACTAACGCGAGTCAAGTCGAGGACTTGTGCTCGGAAGTATTGGTTGTTTATTCATGTGCAGGTGTTGCTTGAGTTCAAGACATGGCTGGTGACGGGATCTATTGAACTAGTTTTAGAGAGAATATGAGGTTCAACAACCAAGTACGAGAGGAATTGTGGTTGAGTTGATCAGGAGGTTGCACAACATTTTGAATCAAGAACAATGCATATGAAGGTATCATGGACATCGTTAGAATATGTTTCCACGTGTGCAAGGAGTGCATGGACGTGGCTACATAGTTCCGAGGCGTGATGAAGAGATGTGGGCGTAAAGAATTGGTCGGAAAGGTCCAACTGACTAGGTTATGGACTCAAGCTGCGGCTGAGTCGTGTTTGACTCAAATATGGAAAGTTTTGAGTTAGTTATGATAGGATTTCATGTGGGTCATGAATTTGAGTTGTTTTAGGAATGTGGGATACGTTCCTAAGGTGTTTGGAAGTCTTAAGATTACTTCTATCTGCGTATAGAAGAGTCTTGAGCAGTTATGAAAAGTTTTGATTCGTGAATTGTGTAGGATTAGAGTCCTAGTTAGGTTTGGGTTGGCCTAAGGGCTCGTTATATAAGCAAGGGAAGCCAGAGCTCATGGTGCACGACTTTGGGGCTGTTCCTCTTGTGTCTTGATCAATAAAATTCGTAGTTTGAAGGAACTTTTGTGCTTTGTCCGTCTGACTTGTTTTCGTCAAGTCTTTCTCATCGAGTTTCTGCACAGCACTATCTATCTTTGGTGGTTTTATCATAACTCGAGTTTCACAGATCCGATTGACGTGATTCTTTTTGGGTTGTCTTCAAAACTTGATTTTCTATCATCGGTGAAAATTTCAAGGTAATTAGATCTGTGTTTTCTAATCTACACGAGTTTCTTTGCAGTGTTCCAGAACTGTTTTTCTCGGGTAGGACAGAGTGACCTTTTTTCGATCTTTCGATCGTAACTTGAATTTCTCTTGACGGATTTTCGTGATTATTGTTGTGTCGTCTTTGTGAATTGATTCTATACTAGTTTTGTCACAGTTGAACACATTTATATTAGTCGCACACACAGTTTCTTTAACATATCAGTTTCCTGTCGAGGGATGTTTTGTTGCTTCCGCTGAAAAGTTTTAATCTACCATTCACCCCCTTTGGTAGTTTTACACGTGCTCTTCGATCCTACAGACATGGAAACATGGTTCTGAGACGGGATTTGGACGTGAAGATTTGGTTGGAAGGATCCAATCATATCAGATTATGACTCTGGTTGTGGCAGAGTCGGGTTTTGGCTCGGATATGGAAAGTATCAAGTTGGTTATGATAGTTTTTTTGTAGGCACGAAATTAGGTTGTTTTAGGAATGTGGGATACGTTCCTATGGTGTTTGGAAGTCTTAAGACTATTTCTATCTGCGTATAGAAGAGACTTGAGCAGTTATAGAAAGTTTTGATTCATGAATTGAGTATGATTAGAGTCCTAGTTAGGTTTGGGTTGTCCTAAGGGCTGGTTATATAAGCAAGAGAGGTCATAGATGTGCACGACTTTGTGGTTGTTCCTCTTTTGTTTGAGGAATAAAATTTGTAGTTTGAAGGAAGTTTTTGTCTTGTTCGTCCAACTTGTTTTCAGACAAGTTTTTCTCGTTGAGTTTCTGCACAGCACTACCTTTTTTTGGTGGTTTTATCATAACTCGAGTTTTACATATCCGATCAACATGATTCTTTTTGGGTTGTCTTCACAACTTGATTTTCTATCATCTGGGAAAATTTTACGGTCATTGGATTTGTAGTTTCTGGTGTACACGAGTTTCTTTGTAGTGTTCCAAAATTGTTTTTCTCGGGTGGGACATATTGACCTTTGTTTGATCTTTCGATAGTAACTTGAGTTTCTCTCGACGGATTTTCGTGATTCTTGTTGTGAAGTCTTCATGACTTGTTTCTCTACAATCTATACTAGTTTTATCATAGTTGAACACGTTTAAATTAGTCGCACACACAATTTCTTTAACAGATCGGTTTTCTGCCGAGGGGTGCTTTCGTTGCTTCAGATGAAAAGTTTTAATTTACCATTCACCTTCTCTGGTAGCTTTACACGTGCTCTTCGATCCTACAGTCATACATGAAAATGTTCACATAACACAAAATAGAAGCTCACATGTCACATGTCATACATCAAAATGTTCACATAGCACAAAATAAAACTCACATATCACATGTCATACATCAAGATATTCACATCTCACAAGTCATGCACAAAATAACATCTCTCTTATCACATAAGCACACTCTTCCTCAAGTGCTGTCAACGGGCGGTGTTAGAAACCAACATTTAGTGATATTCTTTCTTGGTTTTCTATTCCTACAAGGTGAAGGACAACACAATTAGATAAAATTTTTAATATAATATAGACAAATAAATAAAGAATAAAACATATCTTTTCTTTGTTCCATTAAAAAGACATTTGGGGCTGTTTTTCAAATCCATATCGAAGTGAAAATAAATGCAGGTGGAGCATTGATGCGTAAAACAAAAATATACATAAACAACATTTTACAGGTATAAAGAAAAGATGCTCCTCTAGAATTTACAATTTGAATACAGTCTGATATATGTTCAACAAAGGAACTAAAATAGGTAATTCATCAGGCCAGAATCAAACCTGGAAATGGCTGGCGACATTTTCCCTAGTTAAGCCAGGGACATTCATTAACTCCAAAATTCTTTTGGGGGCAGCTTCTGCGGGAAAAGAGGAAAGAAACGCTTCTGCACATAACGGCAGCATGAAGTACTGAAATTACTGTGCACTTGAAGGTCTTAGTAAGAACTACAGGAGCAAGCAGCAAAAAACTTACTGTCTATCCCAAGGTGATTAACGGCATTTACAAACTGCTGATGGAGCTCAACTGACCAAACAACTCTTGGTTTCTTCGATGTAGAAGAAGGGTCACCGTATTCATCACTTTCATCCTCTTCTTTGTCTCGTTTCTTCTTCTGAGATTTCCCGTTACCATCACTGACATCATTTGCAGAGGAAGCGTATTCATTATCACTATTGGCTAGTCTGCTGCGAGCGCGAGGGGGCGTCGAGCGCGGCAGCGCGGCGCACACGGCGGTGGAGGGGAAGCGCGAGGGCGCGGCTCCCGCTGGCGGCGCGACTGGCGGCGGCGAGCTGCTCGCGGCGGCGGACAGGGAGCGCGAGGGCACGGCTCCTGCTGGTGGCGCGATGGCGAGCGGCGAGCTCGCGTCTCGGGTCGGTGGCTCTGTTGACAACGAGCTGCTCGCGGCGTCTCTGGCCCGGGCGGGCGGTGGTGACTGCGGCTTTCGCGGCGGCGAGGTCGCGGCGGTGGGCGGGCTTGCCGGCGGCGAGTGCATGGCAGACGGTGGCCGTCGTCGTGAGGCTGAGAGAGCTCAAGATCGGGGAGACGGCGGTGATCGTGCGAGGAGACGAACGGGCGCGAGCTGGACGGGAGAGGCTCGGAGAGGAATGGGCGCATATGGAAACCAGACAGAGGAAATTGAAATAATCAGGGGTGTTGAAATAATCAGGGGTAGATTAGTCATTAATTTCTTTTACTGTTAACAAATTTAATTAATGTTTAAAAGAGCTTAAATCATATTTGAATGGTAAACGAGCAAGTGTGACTCTATTATAATAGTATTTGAGCTTGTTGCTGTTGCGAATAGCGTTTTGGCAAAGCTCACTCTTGAGGATAGCAAAATTCCAAACTTTTCGCTCTTCGAGGTGCTTGTTGGAGAAAGTCTATGGAGGCGCACTTGGATGTGATGTTTGATTTTGCATTGGTTCTATATAAAAGGTTCTCTCCATCAAGTCTTATAAATATGATGGTTTGCTGAAAATATTTATCGAATAGTTTTGACTTTTGACGAGGCGGCTCCTTCCATCTCTTGGGCAGAATTTAGTTGGCGAGAAGTATTAGAAGGGATGGGAGGTTAGAAGCGACAGACTCAAATTCTTTTAATTTGATCATGGGTGCAGAGACTTTAAACTCTGTTTGGAATGTACGAATGAAAAATATAGGAATAAGAAAAAACACAGAAAAAGATAAAATGCAGGAACGAAAAATGTGAGAAAATCATATGAATAAAAAAAATGAAGAAAAGAGAATCCTTGTTGTTTGGATTGCAGGAAGCTCTGGTCTGTAATACTGTTCTAGGCCTCTTTGCTCCATGCAGTACTTGTCTGGAATCTGGGCATATCATGCTGATTTAATAGCCCAATAAGATTAACAATCATTTTAGCTCTTGTAGCGTTTATTTCATGCCTTTTCAAAATATGTCTTTGATGTTGGAATAATATAAAGCTGATGTTGTGTACTGATTAGAAGAAATTTTGTGTCAAGTTTTTTTCCCATTCTTTACTATACCTATCTTCATTCAAAATGTTGGATTTTTTTTTTCACAAATCAAGATACATGTATACTACAAGATTCTAATGCATTGAATATTTTATGAACTAAGGCCCTGTTTGGAACCCCTAAATCTAATTATTAGTTAGTTAATAATCTATTAGCTGGATTGAGCAACTAAATATTAGCTAGCTAATTATTAGCTCGAGGATTTTAGAACCCATACCTAATTATTTGATTGATAGTGACAATTTACTGAAGTGCCCCTGTTTTATTCTTGTACTATAGTGACAATTGACTGTAGCACGATTTGGGAGGGGCGCCGGGACGGCGGCGCGATTCGGGAAAGGGGGCGGCGGGTTGGCAGCGCAATTGGGGAGGGGCGGCGGGGCGGCGACGCGATTAGGGAGGGACGGCGCAATTCGGGAGGCGGCGCGATTTTCGAGAGGTGCTGCGTTTTTGTTTCTGTAACGAGAGGAGAGGGAGGGAGGAGAGAGGGCAAGGGTAGAATGGAAATTAGCCAATAATTAGCTGAGATTAGCTGGATTGGATTAGCTAATAGGATTATTGTTAGCTGCAGGGTTAGCTAATAATTAGCTATACTATTAGCTAAACTGTTTGGAACTCCTATAACTAATTTTTAGCAGCTAACAGTAATCTCTATGGGTTCCAAATAAGGTCTAAAAAATCCAACATTGGTGGAACGGAAAGGGCGGGCCGGGGTGAGGGAGAAGGTGTGTGATTTCATTCAGCGCCATATGTTGATTTGCATCAGTCATGGAGAGTTGGAGGGAGTCAAAGGAAGAAGACTTCCTTTGATTTTTCTGAAGGATTTCATTCCCATTAAATACACAGGATTTCATTCCTTTCTTTAGGAAAGGATTTACAATTTCCTCCATTCCAGACATATTACTGACATTTCTTTCCATAGTAATGATATCCTATGAAAATCCTTGATTCTAAACAGTCTCTTTTAGTGTGTGAGGAAGGAAATTTGAAGGCTCAACTCTTACTCTAGGGCTCGCTTATAAAGCGTGGATCCACGTCCGATCCCGATCTGTTGTGGAAGGAGACCTACGCTGGGGTGATACCACAATCATCAACAAAAATAAACTTTGGATTATTCAACATTACCACTCTTACGGATGGCTCTTAGTCATTTAATATTCTTACGAGCGATATTCATAATTTGTCATCTTTACAGAATTTGCTCATAATTGTCATCCTTGTGCTAATTGGGCATGTCAAATCACACATTCTATTTTATGATGCGGCAGCCCTCTACTATAATTACATTCTTGCCCCTGTTTCTGTTGTTATTGTTGTTAGTTCACAAGGATTAGAGCCAGTTTTGAGAAGGTTGTCCACTGTGATGTTCTCATGTGGCGCCGACTCTACTGATGTTGTCAATGGTGCCATACCTTATGCAGTTGAGCATGCTGTCAGCATTGACGTGGTAGTTGTTGGACACACTAAGTATGAGTTCCCTTCATGTTGTTCTCTGGTGGCATGGGTGAGTCGCTGACCAGTTTATACCTGAATAATTGCAAGTTTTTCTGCCCTCCGTGATTTTATAGGATTCTCTTTCCTGACGGAACTTGTTCCTGTCCCGATGCATATGCCTTTGGGGCCTGAGGGAGGCGCAAATTATCCTCATGAATTGCTAGAGCCTACAGAGTTTACGCCTCATGGGTTTTCGCCGGAGAGTAGGGTGCTGAGCCGAAGACTTCCGTATGTAATCATGATGCTGCGGTTTCCAAAGCTGAAAAAATTGGTGTGCTCTTAGTCTTTTCCATGTGGCAATTCAAGATTGGTTTCACCGGCTTTACAAAGATTACAGTAGTGTGGAGAGCATTTTTTTCGAAAGCCCCAAACGATTGTTCGGCTTATATTATAAGAAGAAACAACTTGTAACTGACACCTGTTTAATCTCTATGGTTATCTATTTTCTTACATTCACCTCTTTGATCATGGGTTACATAAAGCTGATTTTTCTTGCCACACAAACTTTTAATATTTTTTCCTCATGCTCGACATAAAGAGAACGACACCTCAAAGACAACCAGTTACGTACTGTTTGACTCGACGACCATATTATATCTTACATTTATAAACATATCCTAAAACTAAGTTTGACCATTGGGTATCCAAGAGATCATAGGTTATTCCTTAAACTCAAGCGCGTTATGTGTTCACGGAATACATTGGGTAGAAGTCTCTTTGTATGCGGTACCGCGAGAATTCACATGAATCTAATTTCTCAATTGTTAAACCTTAATATATTTCTGGATTTACTTCCTCTTACAACACACAACTGATGTCGATGTGTTTGGCAGCACATCTGACTTGTTGCCTCAGAAGTACATGATCTTAGGTGGTTCTTTACTGTCAACGACACTTAGCCCGAGTTTTCATATGATGTCTGCACAGTGGTCTCATCACTAAATTTAGTATACACCATTCATGATGCAAGGACTTTGAATTCAGAGCTTATTCCTCAATAAAGCTCCTAATGCAAGTGTTATTTTGCTAATGAGGATTTTACTACACATCTCGCAGAAACTTAGTCTTAGTGATCCATGGCTAATGATATTACTAATCTTATCATGAAGCCTTAATTACTTGTAAAATTACAAGTTAACTTTTATCTCCATTCCAATAACTTGGATTGGACTAACTTGTGCCAAAATAACCCAGTTACTTAGTCTATGTCAAGGTGACTAATTGTTTGAGCAACTTAAAGACTTCTGACAGTAGAAGTCCTTGAAACCGTCTTTTGTTGGACCGTTCTCTAGTTGGTCCCAATACTAATTAACCTTGACTTTTATCTCAGCAGACTATTATTTGCATACACATCGTGCTTTTCAAGTACAACTCAAGTATGCCTTATTACCTTAATACCCCTTAACATCAAACTCGGAGGATGCAAACTAAATAGTAAATTGACATTATTACTTGAGAGTAATATGTCATTTACTAGGTACTAAGTTTAGTGAAAAACTAAATTGTCCGCCTTATTTATGAGAACCCAAACTGAAAGTACATCTAGGCTAATCCCATTAATGACAACACTTAAGGGACTAATAAGCATTACAAGTGTAAGTACGGGTGATTGAAAAAGGACGATGTTGGATACACTCAAAAACGAAAAAGAGGAAAAAAGGTGAAAAACTCGAAGAGTACAATTTAGATTTTAAAATTCTTTGTGTCGAGTTTAGCCACTTAGACGAAGTGTGTTCAATGTGTCAAAGTGTTGAGAATCTCTTAAGAGCTCATAGTCCAAATTAGATTAGATTGGAAGATGAGTTGAGGCAGCCCTAAGGACAGGGCCGAACTTGTTCGGGCTGGAAGGTCAGACAAGAGTTTCTGTGTGAGTTCAAACTTATCTGTTTAGGGACGTACTAGTGGTGAGTGCGTCTGAGTCCTCCTGGAACTAAGTTCTGAAGGATCGGACTAGTTCGTCCTAGGGGGCTAGACTAGTCCACTCAATCAGACTAGTCCGTTTCTAACTGGAAAAGAAGTTTCTGTGTGAGATCAGACTACCCGCGTTTTGAGTCAGACTAGTCCGTGTTGGACGTGGAGGTGGCTGGTAAGACTAATTCCTGGATGGCCGGACTTGTCTTCCCTCAGGGGCCGGACTATTCCGGTGGACCAGACTTGTCCGCTCTCATCCGGAACGAAAGGTTCTGTGTGAGATCGAACTAGTCCGCTCTAGGATGGACTAGTCCGTGGTGTTGTGACCATTTGAATTCAAAAGGTGGTGGGGACTTTGTGGTTGGTCAAGGGTGACATCACTGTTCCCCTCAGGCTGGACTAGTCCGGGGTCTAAGGTCGGACTAGTCTGCACTTTTTTTTGGTGGCAACGGCTATTTACTGGGACCCCTATAAAAAGGGATCCCCCGGGCCTCAAAGGGCCTCTCTCAAACCCTAGCACTTCCAAAGACTTCCTAGCCCTCTCTCCACCATTCTTGGAGTCCTAAGAGCGATTCTTGAGTATTTGTGAGTTTTGGAAGAAAAGAGAGAAGGGTTTGCTTAACTTGGAGCTCTTGGTTGAATCTCTCGGTTTGATTCATTGATTTGAGTTCGAGTGGGTGTTGATCTCTGATCTTTTTCGAGATGTAATCTTGTGGGAGCCTCAGTTTGTGAGTTGCCCCACAAATCTGGTGATTACCCCGTGATTTAGTGAAAGAACTAGCTGACCTTTGTGGTGGCTAGGTGAGGAAAGGATTCAACGAAACTCAACCTTCCATGGGCTCCTCAACGTGGATGTATGCTTCCTTGTGAAGCTGATCCACGGGATAAATCTTGTGTATTGTTCCCTTGATTCATCTTTCTCATTCTTCGCTAGATCAAGTTAAGGTTCCACACGTTCTTCATCTTAAACTTGCGATTCAGCTTGATCTAGTTGTTTTATCTTCGTGCATCTTCATTACTAGATTGTTAGGTTGATATAATTCACATTTCATCCAAAAGATTTTGTAGAATCGCATAAAAATCTCACATTTTGCTAAGTGCAACTTCCTAATCAGAGTTAAATTTCAGGTTATCCGCCTATTCACCCCCTTTAGGCAACGTTCAATTGGTATCAGAGTCTAACTCTCCCAAAAAGCTTAAATGCCTCAAGAGGAGGTGGGGGAAACAGTGAGAAGGAGATGCCGATCATCGACACTACCGGCACCGGCGAGAACAGTGGCATCGGCGAATAAGGATCTAATCCTTTGCGTGACAAGACCGGTGACACAACCAAGGGCAAGCCAAAGCCTACTCCTTTTGATGGTGAAACCGAGGATGAAGATGAAGAAGTGAAGCGCCTTGCGTACCTTCTTCAAAAGGCAACAGGTGAGGCCAAGAGGAGGAAAGGCTTGAGAAGGAGAAGAAGCTCAAGAAGCCCGAAGAGGACTACACGCGATATCCTTTTAACTATGAGCACCTCAATTTGAATTCCAACTATCTTTCGATTCCAATGGGCAAAGATCCACACTTTGATGGGACTAACTATACTATGCGGAAACACAACATGAAGTTGCATCTTATTTCTCTCAATCCTACACTTTGGCATGTTGTTTGCACATGTGTAGATATCCCCGTGGCAACGAAGAGCTGAGCCCGTAGCCAGAACAACTTATTCAACGCAATGCTCAAGCAGCGACTGTGCTCAACTCATCCTTGAACCAAGAAGAATTAAACAAAGTAGATGGTTTGGAGCAAGCCAAAGAGATTTGGGACACGCTCAGGATTGCACATGAAGGCAACTAGTCCATGAGGGAAGCCAAGATTGAGATAATCAAGGGGGAGCTTGGAAGATTCACCATGGAAGAAGGCAAGACCCCCCAAGAGATGTAGAACTGACTCAAGGCCCTCATCAATAGTAGTAGGGCGTACGGATGCAAGAAGTGGACGGACCATGAGGTGGTCAAGAGGATGATAGGATCTTTCATGCCTCGCAACATGACACTTTGCACACTCATCGTGAGAGTCCAAACTTCCACAAGATGACTCCAGATGAGGTGCTTGGCAAGATCATCAACCACGAGATTATGGAGATGGAAGTTCACCACATCAACAACCTTGCCAAGGTCACATCCTCCAAGAAGAAAGGCATTGCTCTCAAAGCCTCACCCAAGGCCAAAGGCAAAGAGGTGCAAGCTTCAAGCAACGATGATGAAAGTGAAGAAGAAGAGAGAACCGACATGGATGATGAGGAATTGGCCTTCTTCATCAAAAGATTCAGAAGAATGATGAAGAAAATAAGAGGGTCAAACTATGAGACCAAGGGCAAGGACAAGAGCAAGTCAAGACCAAGGAGGGCATGCTACAACTGTGGTGAGTATGGACACTTCATTGTGAATTGCCCATACGAAAAGGAAGTTGACAAGAAGAAGAAGAAGAACAAGGATGAGAAGCCTCAAGAGAGGAATATGTTCAAGAAGAAGAAAGCACATGGGAACATTGTTGACGATTCTTATGTCACAGTTAAAAATCCGCAAGCACACGAAAACTGTTGTGTAGCACTTCCCCTTAAAGAGTATTCCCAAGGGTATCAAATCCAAAGAATGTGTGTGCTAATCTTACGAACTAATTCACCCAAGGACACAAAGTTATTTTGTAGGCATGGAAAAGAGAGGAATTCAAAGTATTGATTTAATTCAAAGGAATTTGCGGTAGCTGGTTGCTTTGGGCACGGGTTTACCCCTAGCAACACTTGGACGACTCCCGCCAAGAGTCTATGGCTTAGCCAAACGTGGGGGATTACTAAGGACAGATAGGACTGTCACCACCTACTACCTACCTCTTCAATCCGTGGGTCTACGAGATATTCACTAGTGATTTCTAACCTAAGCACCACGCTTACGTTCTAAATCACTACTCTATTTGTTTTGAACACAAAGCTACAACTAGAGACTTAAATTAAAGCAACGAACCCACAAGTAACTACTTGTGCAAACTACCTTGAATTGAGAATCAAACTTGAAATGAATTCACAAAGGCTTACTTGATTTTGAATCAAACCATTGTAGGGGTACAAGTGTAGAAGTGGGACTTGACAAGCCCAAATCTCCTTCTCCTAGACTCTTCACCACACTCAATTCTACTTGATAGCCTCTAGAGCTACTCTAAATCTTAGGAGTGGTATTCTATTCTCAACTTTTGGTGCGTGTGTGATGTGAGGTTTGGGGTGCTATTTATAGGTGGAGGAGGGCCTGCTCCAGCCACCAAATGCGCACGAATCAGTCATCCCCGCCACCAGGAAGCTAGGAGTTGACACTCATCGATTGACCGAGTTTGGCGCCAGGAACAAGTCGACCGAACAAGTGGTTCGACCAACCTGGTCTCTGCACTGTTTGGCGTGTGCTTTCTCCAGGTCACTGCCAAGTGGGTCCCATTCACTGATATGGGTGATACACAGTTGGATGGCCTCAGATACTTCTGTTTGTGAGCCATTTGATCCATGTGGTGCCACGTGTCATCTACTGATTCGTCGAAATAAAATTTAATAGTTACTCCCTGCATGTCTTGGTATTTTATGGTATAAATTCACCTGCATACAAATAAACACCAATACTTGTGGAATTGGTTAGTTTTTACTCCTACCACTACATTGTGTTTTTCTTTTGTGCACATTATGAGGTGAATTGACGGTCTAAATATAGCACTTAAGGACCGTCAACAAACTCCCGCACACTTAGTCTTTTGCTCGTCCTCGAGTGAAGGCAGGAAAAAGAACTAAGGTGTTATCGTAAATTTGCTATAAGTTAGAAAATGAGAGTACTAGATATTTCAACTCGTACCTCAATTCATGAATTCCCTCTTTGGAATGTGGCTACCATATCAATGTTGGGTGTTTGAAGAGTGGAATGGTTAGACTGTAGTTTCTTTGGATCTTCTCTTGCCAAAATGATTTGACAATTTGATATTCAAAAAGTCAAAGAAACAATTGCTTTTATCTCTTATTTGGAATATCTCAAAGTGTTTTGATCCTCACCTTGGTAGGTTTTTCCAATTTTTGTCCCTATACTAAATATGGCTATATATGGAGCTTGGTAGGGATAAATGTGGCACACATTGCAATTCATATATTACTAAGTCAAAAACTTGATCCTATGAGAGACTTATGCAACAAACAATTTGACAAAGAAAATCCTTGTGCACATGAATGGAATGGATAAATGTGGACTCCATGGTTTTCTCTCTTTAAGGATGAAACATGGCTATTTTCTCTCTCTTTTTTGGCATACTTCCTCTTTTGAAGAGTAGATGCTTTTTTTTATTGTAGCCATGTCTTTCTACTCCTTTTTATTTTTTTTATAGAGAGATTTTGATAATCCTAATGTATGGAGTTTCTTTATTGGATGGATGGATGGATGAATGGTGGAAGCAAATTCTCAATGTGAGATATTTTGCATGAATGGGGTGTACAAAAATTTCTATGTCAAAAGTTCATGCATGTCACTCAATTGGGCCACGTGTTTGACAAAGTTCAATGAAAAGTAAAGTGACATGCATGTGGTTTCCAATAAGTATACATATGAAATTTTTGGGTATTTTAAATTTCCAATGAGAGAATCAGGCAATGTTCAAGATTCCAAATTCTTGCAAACATCAAAATCAATTTCAAGCAAGGAGATATCTCCTCAAATAACTCATTTACCATATCATACTAGTCAAATACTTAGATGATGTGTTTTTTCCTATTTTGATTTTGGGAATCACAAACAAGGCAATAATTTGAAATATAAAGTATTCAAATTTTCAGCTCAAGCAAATTTTGACTACCAAGTATTGATTTTTAGTGTTGAGTTGATTTTCTTCAATTATTCAATTTAAAATAGGAAACCAACTTAAACAGCAGGGTAGCACATGTATTCGAAGATAAGAGATCCAAACCGAACTTGTGGAGCGAAACGAAGCCGTGCGGGGTCCACACCAGGTCGACCGACCAGGGGGTTCGACCGACCCCCTTCTGGCCTCTCTATTTCTCTGTTTCGACGTGTCGAGTCGTATGTTCGGTTGTGACGTATTTCGGGATGCAACACTAGTTTTGCACGTCGATATTTCGCAATTGGGGTGCCTCCCCCCTCACTTGTTCCCTGAATTCTTTATTAAAAAAATAAACTAAAGAGAGAACTTTACCGGTGTTAGATGAACTGGTAAGTTCACTTTATTGAATTCAAAATATTGGGGATGCTTACATTATTCAATCTAAACTTGATAAATAAATTTTTGAAATAAACTAAACTTAAACTAGTAAGCATCCTATGTTGTCGGGACATCTAAACTTTGGTGCATTGTAGATGTCGAGCTCCCCAACGGTTTTGCATAAACACCGCAGCTTGGCGCTCCTACGGTGAACACCATCAATCTCCTCCTTGAGGGAGATGAGTTTATGCTTCAGCTCCACCCTCTCAATGTGCCCTTCAGCCACAAAGTCAGATAGCTTCTTGTTCTCCAAACGGAGAGAAGCTAACTCCTTAGAAAGCTATGCCACTTTAGGGGCACGAGGAGATTTTCCGTCGATGTCCTCAAATTGGCCAGGTGGCCCTCTGATGGCAGGCGGCGAGAGGTGACGCCTAATCTTGGAGGGCAAAGAGCCTGTCGACTCCTCCATTGCCAAATTATCCAAGCGCTTGAAAAAGCCTTTTGCATATCCTACTTAAGGCTTGCGCACCCCGTGGATAATGAGGCGGTCTCCGATACGCTTAGGCGAGGTGCGCATAGGTGACTTGTATTGGTGGCTTACTACATCACCGTCCTTGGTCTTCAGAGTGTACATAAACTCCTCGCCAGGCTGCAGCTTTGGGAGAGACTAATCTTTTTTAGGAAAAATAAGGCCAACCACAATCGAACGACGTGTAGGCGTCGTTGACTTCATGGGCGTTCTTCGAGGGGAGAGCGATTGTGCAACACCACGACGTGTGCTGCTACGCCCATGTGGAGTCGTCATCGGTGGCAGAATCATGGCGTGAGGTTTAGCATCTAGTGCCATGATGGACTCCAAATTGTGGGTGGTGTTGTCGTTGGCCGGCACGATGTCTCCACTCAGGTTGAAGGTTGAGCTAGAGGAGGCATGAGGGACAATTTTCTTGTTGATCATGACTTGGATGGAAGGAACAGGAGATGAATATTTTTCCTTGAGGTGCAAGGTTCCCTTTCTATTCCCGTCAGTAAATAAGTGGGGAAAATACAATAGCAACGAGAATCTTGTGTGGATACATCAGGAGAGTTCGCACGAGAAAACAGAGTGTCTTCGGCGTGAAGGGGACTTCGGCCGAACCTAGGGTTCGGCCTGACCCTTTTTGGCTCCGCTCGGGCCATGCTTCTGTGGGTCGACTAAATGGGCCCCATAGATGATTATTTGGATGGGCCCATCAGTTGGGCGCAGAGAATTTAGACAAAATTTAAAGAAATCGCGTGAAAATTAATAAGATTTATCACATCAATTTCTTTTTCCTCCTACTCCTCCTCCTCCTCCCCCTCCTCCTCCTCCTCCTCCTCCTCCTCCTCCTCCTCCTCCTCCTCCTCCTGGGATTCAAGAAATAATTTGAGTCGGTGCCCATTCACCTTGAATAGTTGACCATCATCACCTTGGAGTGTGATTGCTCCATGGGATGAGGTTTCTATTAAAGTGAAGGGTCCTTCCCATTTACTTCTAAGCTTCCCATGTCCGAAGTGTTTAACCCTAGAGTTAAAGAGCAAGACTTTGTTTCCAGGTTTGATCTTTTTTGGCGTGATCCTCTTATCATGCCATTTTTTGGTTCTTTCCTTGTAGATTTTGGCACTATGATACGCCTTACCTCTCCATTCTTCCAACTCGGAAATCTGCTTCAATCGGTGTTTTCTGGCTTCATGGAGATCCATGTTCCACCGCTTGATAGCCCAATAAGCTCAATGTTCCAACTCTACAGGAAGATGGCAAGTCTTTCCGTAGACAAGTTGGAATGGAAACATGCCAATGGGTGTTTTGCAAGCAGTATGGTAGGCCCACAATGCGTCGGGTAGCTTATGCTTCCATCTCGTTCTCATTTTAAAGACGGTCTTTTGTAGCATATTCTTAATTTACTTATTAGATGTTTTTGCTTGACCACTTGTTTGTGGGTGGTATGAGGTAGCAATATTATGCTGGACACCAAGCTCCCACAAAAAGTTCTGAAAACTCTTATCTATGAATTGAGACCATCCATCACTTATGACTCTACGGAGAATGCCAAAGTGTGATGATCTCATGGAACATTTTCCTATCTTGCTTGGAATCAACATTTTTGCATAGCAAGACTTCTACCCATTTTGACACATAATCTATGTCCACCAGGATATACTCGCAGTCATAGGGCATAGGAAAAGGTCCCATGAAATCAATACCCCACACATCAAATAATTCCACTTGGAGATTATATGTTAGGGGCATCGCATTGCGAGCGGAGATTCCTCCATGCTTCTGACATTTCCAAAATATGCATATGAATTCTTTTGAGTCTTCATACATAGAAGGCAATAGAATCCAATCCACCAAATCTTTGTCTGGGTATGGTAAACACTGTAATGGCCACCATAGGGGCCAACATGGCAATTCTCAATAATCTTGGTGCCTTCGATTGATGGTACGCACCTTCTAAGAAGGCCATCAGCACAAACTCGATAGAGGTATGGGTCATCCCAAAGGTGTCTTCGACTCTCATAGATGAGTTTCTTTTTGTTTTCCCCTGGTGGTACGTATCACGTGACCATGAAGTTCATGATATCTGCATACCAAGGGTGAGAGTCAGTCACCTTGAGAAGCATATCATCTCGTAGGAAGTCATTGATAGGAATGTCCATGGTTTGTGTGACTTCCATACATGAGAGATGATCTGCAACGGAATTCTCTACTCCTTTCTTATCATTGATTTCTAAGTCAAACTCTTGGAGTAGAAGAATCCATCAGATTAGCCTTCATTTAGCATCCTTTTTGGTAAGCAAGTACTTCAAGGCAGCATGGTCTATATAGACTATGACCTTGACTCCAACCAAATAGAATCCAAACATATCGATAGAAAAAACTACAACTAAGAGCTCTTTCTCGGTTGTGGCATAATTGAGTTGAGCTCCTGTGAGAGTTTTGCTAGCGTAGGCTATTGCATGATGCCTTTTATCTTTGGTTTGGCCTTAGGACCGCACCAACAGCAAAATCACTAGCATCCCACATGATTTAGAATGACAACATCCAATCAGGAGGTTGGATGATTGGAGCTAAGATGAGTGCCTTTTTGAGTGTATCAAATGATTTAAGGCATTCATCATCGAAATCAAAGGGAGCTTTCTTAGCTAGTAGGTTGGTGAGGGGTGTAGTGACTTTTGAGAAATATTTGATGAATCGCCGATAGAACCCCGCATGACCTAAAAAGCTGAGGATTCCCTTAACAATGATAGGAGGTGGAAGTATTTCAATAACTTCAATCTTTTCGTTGTCCAACTCTATCCCTCTCTCAGACACTAGGTGTCCAAGAATGATGCCTTCACGGAACATGAAGTGACACTTTTCCCAATTAAGCACTAGGTCCTTCTCTTGGCATCTTTGTAAGACCTTTTATAAGTTTTCCACACAATGATCAAAAGTTTTCCCATAGAACGAGAATTCGTCCATGAAAACTTCCATGATCTCCTTAATCATGTCAAAAAATATAGACATCATACACCTCTGAAAAGGGGCAGGAGCATTATACAGTCCAAAAGACATATGCCGGTAAGCATAAGTTCCGTAAGGACATGTGAATGTGGTCTTACTTTGATTGTCATGATGGATTGGGATTTGATGATAACCCAAATACCCATCAAGAAAACTGTTTTGCCAACCGCTCTAACATCTCATCGATGAAGGGTAGTGGTGATCCTTCCTTGTAGCCTTGTTAAGTTTTCGTTAATCGATGCACATCCTCCAACCCGTGATGGTATGTTCAGGAATTAGTTCATTCTTCTCATTTTGAACGACTGTCATACCTCCCTTCTTAGGTACTACTTGAACTGGGCTGACCCATTCACTATGAGGGACATGTTAAATAATCCTGGCATGCAAAAGTTTCAAGATTCTTTCTTGACAACTTCTCGCATCCCATTATTCAATCTCCTTTGAGGCTCCCATGAGAGGACACTTTCAGGTTCAATAGGGATGCGATGGGTGCATAACGCTGGACTAATTCCCTTGAGATCCTCTAGTGAATAGCCAAAAATAGCTCTATGCTTTTCTCGCATGGCTATGAGTTTGAGTGTCTCATCATCTGAAAGCTTGTCACTTATGATGATAGGGGCTTCCAAATCGCCATTTAGAAAAGCATAACATAGGCCTGGAGGTAGGATTTTGAGTTCGATAGGAGGTTTTTGAGAGAACTCTTCTTTTGGCAATTCAATTGCCCTCGCATACAGGATGAAGACACCGAGGCACGTCTGGCGGTGCCACGTATCCCAAAGGTGCCAAGGCCTCGACCTCCATCAAGATCGAGCTCCGGAACTGCCACGTTAGCCTTTAAGATGGGACTCGGCCCCTCTGGTGAGACGGGCTCCCGATACACCACGTGTAGGGACGGGACCTCACCCAAACTTGGGGGAGAGCTCCAGTGCAGCCATGTGGCTCACAGCGCCAGGTCCAACACCCCCCCCCACGGGAAAGGGCCTGCAGCTGCCACGTCCCCTAGAGAGCCTTGGAGCTGCCACGCGTCACAAAGGACTGGGGCTGGCCTCCCCAACAGAGGTCAGCCCCGACGCTGCCACGTGTCCTGCAACTTAGCCTGGACGTTAAGATGTGGGAGTTAAGGGATGGTGCGCCCTGCCCAAGTCAAGCATTGAAGACGCGCACCCATCTCTGGCGCACAACGCGGAGCACGCCAACGATCGGAGACCGCTATGACCAATCGCATCACAGTAAAAGCGTTGCAGGCCTATCCAACTCGGCCAGGTGGGTAGCTTGTGGCAACAAGATAGGCTGACAGGACACCTTCTGCCATCGTCAGCAACAGCGCATGGGCTATTGACGAGGAAGGCGGCAAGACGGCGAGTCTCCACTACCACGGTCAGAGGAAGATTATGCGAGAAGCATAGTTCTTTAGGATAAGATCGTCCCGGGACCACCTGTCGAGCCTCGGACCCCACTTGTAAGGCATGCGGCCTTAGATATAAAAGGACCGGACCGCCACCGTTACAAAGGACGAACATCGAATCCTCGATACACACACACATACACACCCAATAGCAATACAATCTACCGTGGAGTAGGGTGTTACACTCCTTGCAGCCCGAACCACGTAAAAACCACCGTCTCATATACTCTCATACGCGCGTACACTTTATTGAGGCCTAAGCCCTGCAGATCAAGAACTTCCGCGGGCTGCTCCTTAGCAGATCCGGGGACAGTGTCACATTAACACTTTGACATTTGGCACGCCAAGTAGGGGCGTTTTCCCTCAAAAAAGTGGTAGCACTTTCACCACCATGGTGTTCATCAAGCCTTCAAGTAGCGCCAAGATCAATCCGCTAAAGGTCGACCGGTGTGTCGACAAAGACGTGGAGATGGAGTTCCAAAGGCCAAAATGCGTCGTGGAAATGTTCACAAGGCTGTGAACTTTGACCTCAATAGCGACCACGAGCGTCGCAAAGCACTCCACATCATCCGTGGAGGATCTTGGGAACCCGCATCACGGAATGTGGTCAAGACCCTATGTTGGGCAATGGCTTCAACAACCTCTACCCATGTCCCGACGCCGCATCACAGACGAATGGAGACGCCGATCAGCTTCGATGCCTCCGATTGCCCCGAGAACATGGCAGGAGCAGGGGAGCTGCCCCTCCTCGTCGCCTCCACCATCGCCAATGTGAAGTTCTACCATATCCTGGTAGATGGTGGAGCCGTACTCAACCTCATCAACCGGGCGGCCTTCGACAAGTTGAAGATCCCCGTGTCCAAGCTCGCCCCATCGAGACCATTCTCGGGGGTAGGGTCGGGGAGTATTATCTCGTACGGCTACATCCACCTCCGGGTGACCTTTGGGACACCCGAGAACTTCAGGACGCAGAATATCCTATTTGACGTCAAGGAGGTTAGCCTCCCCTACCACACCATTATCGGCAGGCCAGCCCTGTACCGGTTCATGGCTGTAGCCCACTATGGCTACCTCATCCTCAAGATGCCGACTCCCTCCGGCATCCTCAAGATCTGTAGAGATCGCGCCACCACGGTGACGGCTTTGGAGAAGCTCCGAGTGTTGGCAGTAGCCCCAGCACCCGCTCCGAGTGATGCTGAGTTAAGTCAGCCCTCGCCAGGCTCATGCGTGTGCGGTCACGCTGCTGCACCACAGGTGCAGCCCTCCGATGACGATGACATGCCCATCAAGACAATCCAGATTGGCTTTGATGCTGCTCAGAGCACCCGTATCGTGGGAAGTCTGGACAGTGAGCAGGAATCGGCGCTCGCCGCTTTCTTGCGAGCTAACGTCGACGTCTTTGCCTGGCAACCATCTCAGATGCCAGACATCCCCTAGGAAGTGATCGAGCACCGTCTGAAGATATACCCGACGCCCGGCCACAACAACAGAGGCCTCGTAAGCAGTCCATCGAGCTGCAGAACTTCATCCGCGAAGAGATCAAGAAGCTAATCGATGGTGGCTTCATACGGGAGGTCCACCATCCAAGATGGCTGGTCAATCCTGTTGTTGTCCCCAAGGATGGCGGTAAGCTCCGGATGTGCATCGACTACACCAACCTCAACAAGGCATGCCCTAAAGATCCTTTCCCTCTCCCTAAAATAGATCAAACCATAGATTCAACCTCAGAATGCGATATATTATGCTTTCTAGATGCCTACTCGGGGTTTCACCAAATCCTAATGTTTAGAGAGGACGAAGAACATACCGCATTTAAAACTTTAGATGGCCTTTATTGCTATGTCTCCATGCCTTATGGTCTTAAGAATGCCGTCCCCACCTTTGTACATGCCATGCATAAAACATTTGGGGACCTCATCCGGGACCTAGTAGAGGTGTATGTAGATGATATTGTAGTAAAAATCCAGACACATACATCATTGATAGAGAACCTCGCCCTAGTCTTTAACAGACTGCGGACCACACGCACAAAGCTTAATCCTGACAAGTGCGTGTTTGGTGTCAAAGCTGGGAAGCTCCTTGGTTTCTTGGTCTCACACCGAGTGATTGAGGCCAACCTAGAGAAGATCAAGGCGGTGGAGCTAATGCGGCCTCCAGCTCGCATCAAGGACGTGCAAAAGCTTGCAGGTTGCTTGGCAGCGCTCAGCAATTTATCTCTAAGTTGGCTGAGTGGGCCCTCCCATTCTTCAAACTCCTGCGTCCGTCTGGACCATTCATCTGGACTGAGGAGGCACAGAGGGCGTTCTGCGAGCTGAAGCAGCAGTTGATGTCGCTGCCCATAATGGTGGAATCGAAGCCCAGGGAGCCTCTGTACCTCTACATTGTCGCCACAACAGAGGTGGTAAGTATGGTTTTGGTTGCTGAACGGGCTGCTCCCCAGCAGCTCCGACGGACGGAAGGGGCCCTTATCACTGATTCAGATCCCTAGGGCTTGGAGCTCGCAGGGGGCCTCGACAACATAGTTGCCTCTGGGTCCCAGCCCCCAGAGAATGACCGGGTCCCCCTAGGGGGCCCCGAAGATTAAGGAGCCTCTGGGTCCCAGTCCGCAAAGGATGACCGGGTCCCCCTAGGGGCCCCTAGAGATCAAGGAGCCTTTGGGTCCTAGCCCCCAAAGATGCACCAGGCCATGGGGACATGGAGTCTTCGGGCCATGAGAAGATGGAAGAGGATGCGCCGCTTTCTCCAAGGAGATCCCGGACCATCCAACGCCCGATCTACTTCAGCGAAGTCCTACATGAAGCAAAAACAAGGTACCTTGAAGTGCACAAGCTGCTCTATGCGGTACTAATTGCGTCGAGGAAGCTCCACCATTACTTTCAGGCACACAGAGTTTCAATGGTGACTTCGTTCCCACTGAGGGTGGTGCTGCACAGACCTAATGCAATAGGCAATACCGCCAAATGGGCAGCTGAACTGGCAGAGTTCAAGCTCGACTTTATACCACGACACGCAATCAAAAGCCAAGCACTAGCGGATTTCGTCGCAAGGTGGACTCCCTCACCAAGCAACCCAGGGGCCCGAGAAATCATCGAGCCGGAGCCCAGGGCACCGGTGCTTAGCGGACCTCACTGGACACTCTTCTTTGATGGATCCTTGCGGAAGCAAGGGGCTGGAGCCGGCGTACTGCTCACCTTGCCAATAGGAGAGAAGTCCATGTATGCGGTGCGCCTAGACTTCAAGGCGACCAACAATATGGCGGAATATGAAGCCCTAATCTTCGAACTCATAGCTGCGCAGGGTCTCGGTGTTGAGCAGATGCTGGTCAAGGGAGACTCCCAACTGATCATCAAGCAGGTCCGGGAAGAGTGCTACTGCAATGACCCTCAGCTCGTGGCATAACTGCGACACATGAAGGAGCTGGAAGCTGGTGTGGAGGCCTTGGACCTATGCCATGTGTCGCGCGCCCACTACTCCATTGCCGACGCCCTGTAACCATGGCGTCCACAGGAGCCTCAGTTCCTGAAGGGGTCTTCGGTAGGAGGTTGGTGCGGTCGATTTCTAGGCTTGTGGGGCCTAACGAAGAAGGCAAGCCCAGCACCACAGAGATGGTGATTACGGCAGCCCTGCAACCATGGGGCCCTCCGCAGTTCTTGTGCATCACCGGGGACCCCAGATCACCTAACGCCCAAGATCCCGAAGCTCAGGAGAGTCCCGATGCGTATCACAGAGATCCAGGACTATCTGAAGGACAACATCCTCCCGGAGAATCTAGTATCCACTGAGAGGATCGTGAGGATGGCAAAACGCTACATGCTGGTAGAAGGTGACCTGTGCTGGCGTGGCGCCAACGACGTACTGCTACGGTGCATAACTCGGGAGGAAGGCTGCGACTTGCTAGTAGAGATCCACGAAGGAGATTGCGGGAATAACCCCTGCTTCCCGCACGATGGTTGGCAAAGCCTTACGGCATGGCTCCTACTGGCCAACACCACTACAAGACGTCGTCAAGCTGGTCAAGAGATGCAAGGCGTACTAGTTCTACGCCAAGCAAATTCACACTTCAACGCAGACAGTGCAGATGATCCCGCACTCCTGGCCTTTTGCGGTATGAGGGCTAGATATCCTGGGACCCTTCCCCAAGGAAGTCGAAGGGTACCAGTTCCTCTACATCGTTGTAGACAAGTGCACCAAGTGGCCGGAGACTTCCCCAGCGATCAACATCAACAAGGAGTCCGCAATCAAGTTCATTAAGTCGATTGTCTGCAAGTTTGGGGTCCCAAATAGGATCATCACCGACAACTGCACCCAGTTTACCAGTGCAGCATTCCAGGACTACTGCGAAGACCTCAGTGTTTAAGTTTTGTTATGCATCCGTGGCTCATCCAAAGAGCAACGATCAAGTTGAAAGGGCCAACGATGAGATCCTCAGGGGCCTCAAGACACGCACGTATAACAACTTGGATAGGCATGGTGCCAAGTGGGTCGACGAACTCCCCTGTGCACTATGGGAAAGCCAGACATGACCCAGTCGCGCCACTGGAGAAACACCCTTCTTCCTGGTGTATGGGTCCGAGACCGTCCTCCCCCCAGAGATTGCAGTGGGCTTGCTCCGAGTCCAAGCGTTCGATGAAGCATCACAGGACCAGCTCCAATGAGAAGATGTCGACCTCGTCGATGAAGCAAGGTGGCACGCTGCCATTCGAAACGCATGTTACTGACAGGTGCTCAGGTGCTACCAGGAGCGGTTCTTGCGTTGTAGAGAACTCCAGATAGGTGACCTGGTGCTACGGTGTATACTTTCTTGAGAAGGGTCGCACAAACTCTCCCCCAGCTGGGAGGGCCCCTTCCGAGTAGCACAAGTATCCCGCCCCGGGTGTGTCCGTCTGGCCACAGAAGAAGGAGAGCCCCTCCCCAACCCTTGGAACATATATCACCTCTGTAAGTTCTATCCCTAAGCATAAATGTAGGTCAATGTATGGTGTCATGGTTCCATGGAACGGCACGTAGGACAGCCAAGCTCTGGGGGGGACAAGTCCAGAGTGTTCAGCCGTTTAGCTTGGTCCTGTACCCTAAGCATGAACACTCTGCCTCCCTTGCCAACTGGAGTGGGTCGTTGCCTTATCGTCAAGCCAGTCCCCTCCTATGAATGCCAATTTGAAAAAATCACTGTCTTACCATGTGCTTTCAATAATGTTCACTTAATTACCTATTAATTTTGTGATCCATCAAACTAGTCTCATTCTTTTGTATATTATCTTCATATACCTGGTGCAATTTTTCCTATATGACCCCTAGTAGAGTTATGCAACACTGCTGAAGGCGGACTTGTTTGAGGTACCTGCAAGGTGTTCTGGGACATCGCGGCTGCTCTCTTAATTGGGGTCCTGTGGTGCCAAATGGTCCCCCATGAAAGGCCTACGCTGAGCTGGAGGTCCAGGGCGTGCAGCCTGCTTAGCCTGGTCCTGTACCCTAAGCGTGCGCGCTTTGCCTCCTAGTGCTACGACTAAGTACCGAGGGCCAGGACACTCACACCCCAAATTAGGTAGGAGCCGGGTCCCGGGCGCTAACACACTAAATTAACCAAACCCTGCGTACAAGCCCAGGACTGTAAGACATGGCAAAACTAAAACAAATAGGAAAAGATCACCAACGAGCGAAAATATGCACCCCTGTTATCTGTGTAGGAAATACATAGTAGGTTACTATGATGAGCAACGCTGGAGCATCCAGCTCTCGACACATCCCAAGGGGCCTACCGTCGATGCATCTATGACGATGGTGGGTGACACCAGAGCATCCAGCTCTGGCTTCACCCAAGGGGCCTGCCGTTGATGCACCTACGATGATGGTGGGCGACACCAGAGCATCCAACTCCGGCATCACCCAGGGGGCCTGTCGTTGACACATCTACGACGATGGTAGGCGACACCCAAGGGGCCTGCCGTCGACGTCCCAGCATGTTGACGACAGCAACAAGCGCTGATAAGTGAGTACACTCTCCTGCCCCGCTCTTGTTGCTAACAAGGTTCTGTTGTGGTATCCTGTAAACCAAGGGCCTGCCATCAACGCATCTACAATGATGGCGAGCTACGCCGGAGCATCCAACTCTGGCACCTCCCAGGGGGACTGCCGTCGATGTCTCTACGACGATGGTGGGCAACGCCAGAGCAGCCAGCTCCGGCACCTCCCAAGGGGCCTGCTGTCGACGTCTCTATGATGATGGTGGGCGACGCTGGAGTAGCCAGCTCTGGCACCTCCCAAGGGGCCTACCATCGACATCTCTACAACAATGGTGGGCGACGCCGGAGCATCCAACTCCGGCACCTCCCAAGGGGCCTCCCGTGGATGACTCTACGATGTCTCTATGTTGATGGTGGACGACGCTGGAATAGCCAGCTCCAGCACCTCCCAAGGGGTCTGCCATCGATGTCCCAGCACGTCGGCGACAACAACAAGCGTGGATAAGTGACTAAACTCTCCTGCCCCGCTCTTGTTGCTAAATGGGTTCCCTTGTGATAGCCTGGACACCAGGTGCCTACCATCGACGTCTCTATGAAGATGGTAGGCGATTCTAGAGCATCCAACTCTTTCACCTCCCAAGGGGCCTGCCGTCTACATCCCTACGATGATGGTGGGCAACGCTGGAGCAGCCAGCTCCGGCACCTCCCATGGGGCCTGCCGTCGATGTCTCTACAAAGATGGTGGATGATGCTAGGGCATCCAGCCCTGGCACCTCCCATGGGGCCTGCCCTCGACGTCCCAACATGTTGACGATAACAATAAGAGTTCATAAGTGAGTAAACTCTCCTGCCTTGTTGCTAGCAGGGTTTTCTTGTGATAGACTGTACACCAGGGGCCTACCGTCGATGTCTCCACAAAGATGGTAGACGACACCGAAGCATCCAGCTCCGGCACCTCCCAAGGGGTCCACCGTCGACGTCCCTACGACGTTGGTGGGCGCCGCCGGAGCAGTCAGCTCCGACACCTCCCAAGGGGCCTGCCATCGACGTCTCTATGAAGATGGTGGATGACACCGGGGCATCCAGCCCGGGCACCTCCCAGGAGGCCTGCCGTCGACGTCCCAGCATGTTGACGACACCAACAAGTGTTGATAAGTGAGTACACTCTCCTACCCCACTCTTGTTGCTAAGAAGGTTCTCTTGTGGTATCTTGTACACCAAGGGACTGTTGTTGACGCATTTACGATGTTGGAGGGCCACACCGGAGCAACCAGCCCCAGCACCTCTCAGGGGGCCTACCGTCAATGACTTTCCAACAATGAAGGGCGACGTCGGAGAAACCATCTCTGGCACCTCCCAGGGGGATTGCCGTCAACGCATCTACGTTGATGGTGGGCGACGCCGGAGCGTCCAGCTCCGGCATCACCCAAGGGGCCTGCCGTTAATGTCAACACTGAGGCAAAGCTCGCCGCTCCTGGAAGGGCCACACCGAGGCCAACCACTCATGCTCCCCCACATCGCTGTGGGACCAGACAAAGACATTCCGCGCTCGAGTGGTAGGCGTACCCGACAACCTGGCCACGCCTACCAGGGGGCCTCTAAGGGGGTTCCATAGGCAGGACGTCAACTAGCGACAAATTGGCCATGTCAATTGTGCAAGCGTTGGCTCCTCAAAAGCTAACAACATCATCAAAAGCTCTTCAAGACCTTACACAGAGAAGGAATTTGGGAAATAATTTGAGAATAACAAGACAAGCAAACAAGCAAAACAACATGGATGCAAATTCATTAACTGTTATTTGAACAAAGGGGTCATCCCCGTTTACAAAAGCACTCCATCGGTGCCGCCGGTCTCAATCCCGCTGGAATGAATAGGCCACCTGCTTGGCAAGGTCCTGGACTTTGGCTCTCACTTCTTCCTCTCGCTCATCAAGGGGGGGGGGGGGTTCTCCACTGGCTCCAGCGGGATCTTTGGGTACAAGCTCCGGAAGCATACCAAGACATGGGAAGCCACCAACTCAACTAGCTCCCTTCCTTCGACCTCGAGCCGCCTTGCGAGGACAGTGTCCACTCACACCAACAACGAGCAAAGGGAGTCCAAGGCAGGAAGCAGTTGGGCACCCCCTGAAAAGGCTCCCCGCGCGGCACGGGACCAAGGACGAGGGGTTCCAATACCACCCCAGCGCGGGCCAGAAAGTCCCAGATCCCTTGAGCTCCGGTCCCGTGGGAGGCCTCTGTACAGCTTCCTCCCAGTCGGCGAGCTCCTGAGCACGATGCTCCAGATCGTCCTCCCAGCGCTTGATGGCTAGCTCTGAGTCCTGCATAGCCTGACGCTTCTCCTCCAGCATGCCGAGGCTCTGGGAGACCTCCTCCTCCTTCACTGCCAAGTCCCGCTCCGCGTCAGCAACAGAAACTTTGCGGCGGACCAGCTCCAGCCGCTGATCCTCGCACAACTTCAGGAGGGAATCGGCGGTGGCATGGGCCTTCAAGGCCTTCACCTCGAGCTAATTGTTCTTGGCGTCGTCAAGCTTCACCAAGCGTCGCTTCTCTACAAGCAGGTCTTACTCTCGCACGAAAGCAGCCTGCATCTGGCGTAAGATGGACTGGCCCGCGACAACAACATTAGCGAGGGGGATCCGCGTGACCGTCGTCATGGACTGCTACCTCACCGCCCCTTCTACAAACTCCGCGGTAGACACCAGCGCCTGGGGACCAGATGGCTCCCCGGCTGGAGCTCCAGGAACCACCGCGTCGCTTCCTGGTGCTGAAGTCCCCTCCTCCGTTACAAGGGAATCGCCGGCCGCTGGTGGCGAGTCGCCATCTTGCGCGCCAATGACATCAGGCGCCGATGCCGCGTCAACAGCGGGCCGGTCAGCTTCACCAAGAGAAGCCGCCACAACCATGGTAGCCGCCTCCTCGCCTGGCACCACCTCGCCTAACACCTCCTCGCCTGGCGCCTCCTCGCCCAGCACCACCTCGCATGGCACTACCTTTGCCCCATCTGCCTCGACTGATAGGGGCGCAGAGGCATCAACATCACCAAAGGTCAATGCACCTTCAGACGCAGGATGCGGTCCGACAGACCATGTTCGAGCTCCATGAGAGGAAGGGGCTACCAAGCCCACCCCTGGAAGCACTATGGGCACCAAGTCGGCTGACGACGCCCTGAAAAGCGAGGATACAACCCCATTAGAGCAAAGAAGAATAGAAGAGAAATAGCAAAGGAAGAAGCTGCAGCTTATCAACAGGTTGGACCGCTCCAGTGATTCTGGCCTCCCACCCCACGTAGTAGACCAAGGTCACCAGGACCTGATGACAAAGCCAGGACCATCGTCTCTAGCACTAGCTCTTGGTCGACCCGCGTCGGCGCTGTCACATGCGCAAACCCTTCTGTGCCTCGTCCGGAACCAGAGCCGCCGCTAGAATCGGAGACCAAGTCGACGAAAGAAGCTTCAACCCCTCCGGCTCCCTCAGGATGGGAGACGGGGGTACTGTCCCCCCGAGCTAGCTTCCGCCTCTTTGGCACAAAGGTGGCGGAGCCCGCAGCCAACGAATGGGAACACTTTCTCAGCTCCGAAGCTGGCGTCGACTGGCTAACCCCCTCCCTGTCGGAGGCTGTTGAGGGCCCTGCCTCCGCCCTTGCCAAAGGATGTGAGGTAAGACCCCGACCTGGGCTGCGTCACAAGATGACATTGATATAGGACCGCCGAGGCCCCAACCGTATCTTCGGGGTGCAGACGGGATAGGCCGAACATGTTGACCTTCAGCATCAAGCTCTGCAGTTCGACCCTCAAGTCAGTGGTCATGTGGAGCGACTGGCAGTCATCCGGGATGGAGACGTGCTCTTCATGAACAATTTTAGAGGTCACTGCCTTCAAAATCTTCTCCAGCATCTTGGGAGTTGGGCTGTCCAGATCCAGCCGACATTGGTCGTACTTGCTGATGTAGACCCAGGCCCTGTGTAGATGCTACTGAAGGGGGGCCGTATGGCAGAGCAACAAATCCGCCAACACCATCAGAGAGGTCAGACCCTTGTCAGCCAAGAACCAGATCCTCTTCAACGCGGGCTTGTACACCTTTGCCAGCCCCTGGAATGCTTCCCAGGTGGTAGGGTCGGAGGCTGGACCTTCGGACGACATCTTCAGCGAGGCATGGGCCTCGGTTCGAACGATCACCTAGTCTTCCCTCCAGTCGCTCCATTTGTCCCCTTTAACGAGGCAATATAGCCCCGAGATGTCTTGTCCAGATGACAGAAGTAGTAGGTCCCCACTTGGTTCATCACACTCCTTCTAGTTGTCTTCATCACGAAGAAGTACCGGAACAACACTACCATGGGCGGGAAGCCCACGAACGCCTCACATAGGTGGACGAACACGGCGACCAAGGCGATGGAGTTCGGCGACAGGTGGTGCAACTGCAACCCGTATTCCCCCCAGCACTACAAGGAAGAACCTTGACAATGGGAGTGCAAGCCCAGCAGTGGTGTAGGCGATGAAGAGAACAGTCTCATCTTCACGAAGATCTCGAAGATCGGGAGACCCGCAACGGATTATCCATCTGCACTCTACAGCCGCCCAGCCAAGAAGTCGCCTCATCGACACCAGATCTTCGGCCGACCGCAGACGAGAAGGTGGCAATGGGGAGGCCATCAGAGTAGGCAAAAGTGAGAGCTTTGGCTGAGGGATGAAGGCTCGGGTGCTCGAAGAAGAAGGCGGAAACTCAGGCTATGGGATGTGAGTAAGGAAGGAACCGTCCCCACTAACAAAGGTTTCCTTTTGAGCACCCCCCGCGACGCTTGAGTACTTCGTCCGTGTCACAAAGGTTCAGCCCAGACCACTCAATGCACAACACCCTTGACAATCGGGCCTACACGCCCTATTAGAAGCACTGGCCCAGGCGGTCAGCCGCTTGAGAAAACAGCTGAAGCGGCTCCCATAAAGGTGGAGCAAACGAAAGTTCCATAGCCGCATCCGAAACTTTCGCGGTTAAAGGCGCTACAGAAGACAGAGATACTACAACAAGCAAATATCCCATCGCCATAGTCCCACAACAAGATGAGGGCACGTGGCGACGTTGACAGAAGCGCCCACCGCTTTGGGTGTACAAGACAGAATTCAAAGCACAGTGCAGGAAATATGGAAAGGGCTCTACCTTTGGGCTCTTCACCTCGCCCCAAGGTGGACCCAGGGGCCACTGTCGGTACCCTGCAGACGGTTACCCTCGCAAACAAGATGAAGACACCGAGGCACGTCCAGTGGGGCCACGTATCCCGAAGGTGCCAAGGCCTCGACCTCCCTTAAGATCGAGCTCTGGCACTGCCACGGGATCCTTGAAGATGGGACTCGGCCCCTTTGGTGATACGGGCTCTCGGGACACCACGTGTAGGGACGGGACCTCACCAAACCTTGGGGGAGAGCTCCAGTGCAGCCACGTGGCTCGTTGCGCCAGGTCCAACACCCCACACGGGAAAGGGCCCGGAGCTGCCACGTCCCTTAGAGAGCCCTAGAGCTGCCACACGTCACAAAGGACCGGGGCTGACCTCCCCAGCAGGGGTTAGCCCCGACGCTGCCATGTGTCCCACAACTTGCCCTAAATGGTAAGATGCGGGAGTTAAGGGATGGTGCGCCCTGCCCAAGTCAAGCATTGAAGATGCACACCCACCTCCAGCGCACAACATGGAGCATGCCAACGGTCATAGACCGCTATGACCAATCGCATCACAGTAAAGGCGTTGTAGGCCTATCCTACTCGACCATGTGGGTAGCTTACGACAACAAGACGGGCTGACGGGACACCTTCTGCCATCATCAACAATGGCGCATGGGCTACTGACAAGAGAGGTGGCAAGACGGCGAGTCTCCACTGCCATGGTCATAGGAAGCTTATGCGAGAAGCATAGATATTTAGGATAATATTGCCCCGAGACCACCTGCCGAGCCCCAGACCCCACTTGTAAGGCGTCCGACCTTAGCTATAAAAGGACCAGACCGCCACCGTTACAAAGGACGAACATCGAATCCCCGATACACACACGCATACACACCCACTAGCAATACAATCCACCGTGGAGTAGGGTGTTACGCTCCTTGCGGACCGAACCACGTAAAAACCACCATCTCATATACTCTCATACGTACGTACACTTGATTGATGCCTGAGCCACGCCGAACAAGAACCTCCGTGGGCTGCTCCTTAGCAGATCCGGGGGAAGTGTCGCATTAACACTGCGACAAATCGCCTCCTGAAATTCATCCTCCTCATGGATGAAACCTTCTTCTCCTTCAATTCCAAGGGGTGCTGAGAATTGAAGGGTTCTATCATCTTCTATTGGTTTATCTTGGATGGGAGATTCTGCGGATGTGTTCTTTGAATGCAGAATACGAATAGAGAACTTTCTCCCTCCAAGTTTAACATTGAGATTTCCTTTCAATGGAATTTCCATGAGAAATTTCTCAGTGGGAATCCCAATCATAATGTAAAAATCTTGGACTTTGAACACATGGAAGTCTAGGATAGCCTCAACATTTTTGTGTCTTACAGACACCTGTTGCAAAACCCCGCATCCTTCAAGGATGTTTTCGAAAGAATCTAAGAAGGATTTACATGTTGGTGCCAATGGCACATCGCCCAAGATGGCGAGTGCACAAGAATTGGAAATGAAATTTGGTCAAACAGTGGGGTTGTATAGGACCCTTATTGGTATTTCTCTAATGAAACATAGAATAGTTGCCAAGGGTGAGGTCATTCGAAGAATTTCGGGTGACTGCTCAACTAATGTAGTCCATTCTCTGCTTAAAATAGAGGTTAACTCCTTGACCGTATGTTGGACAAACACTCCATCAGGTGGGTCAGGTGGAGTTAGTGGCAATGATGGTTTCTTATGGCAACAATACTTCGAGGTATTTCCAAAATCTTCAAATATTTCTTCCTCGAAGTAAAAGGGAAACTCCGAAGGTTGATGTCTTCTTCCTTTGTAGTTTCTGGTTCTAGAGAGGATTCCTCTAATAAGGATTGGGATAAGCAAGAAATGTGTTCATCCTTGTCCACGGGTTTATCCTCAGTTCTTGACATGGCTTCCTCTTGAGGAGGCTCACTAAGACCCATAATGAAGGAACAATTTTCTAGAATTCTATCTAGAAGATCCTTGCCTTGTTCCGGCGTCTTATGGTGGAAAGATCCTCCAGCTGTAATGTCAAGATGTAGGGCAGACTCTTTGTTCAACCCCATGTAGAAGTGTTGCAAAAGCAACGGATCAAGGATGGACAAATCTAGGCCGGAATTTCTCAAAAGAGAAAATCTATCCCAAACTGCACCTATGAATTCCTTCTCCATCTGCAGGAAGCATAATACATCCTTACGTTAGGAAATAATTTGAGCAATTGGAAAGAAAGCAAGACAAAATCTGTCTTGTAATTCATTCCAATTTCCGTTTGTCTTCCCAACGTTGTGGTACTACCATTGTTTGGGGTTTTCCTTGAGGGAAAAAGGAAATAACTTCCATTTGAGAGTTTCTTATGTCATACCTTTGATTAGAAGGCATTAACACAGTTGTTCGAACTCTAATAGATGGTGGTGAGGTTTTTCACAATCCATTCCTGAGAAGGATTGTTCCTAAACCATGGCTATGAAGCCAGGGCAAAGTTCATAGCTAGTAGAGCAAATGGGTTCCGCCGAAGGCAGTGGCTCACAGAACTTGACCTTCGGGGTAGAATAAGAAAGAATGGTGGACTGCTCCATAAATGTGGTGGTGGTAAGAAAAGGAAAGCTAAGATAAGAAGATAGATACGAGGGTGAACATGGTTCAAAGATCAACAGCAACCGTTCCCTGGCAACAGCGCCAAAAATGCTTGTTGACATTTCTTACGTCACAAATAAAAATATGGAAGAGCACGAAAGCTATCGTGTAGCACTTCCCCTTAAACAGTATTCCCAAGGGTATAAAATCTAAAGAATATGTGTGCTAATCTTACGAACTAATTCACCCAAGGACACAAAGTTGTTTTGTAGGCAAGGAACAAAGAGGAATTCAATGTATTGATTCTAATTCAAAGGGATTTGCGGTAGCAGCTTGCTTGAGGTGAGGTATAGCACAAGCAACACTAGGATGACTCCCGCCAAGAGCCTATGTCATAGATGAACTTGGAGGATTACTAAGGACAGATAGGGTTGTCACCACCTACCACCTACTCCCGCAACGCTTACGTTCTAAATCACTACTCTAGTTGTTTCGAACACAAAGCTACAACTAGAGCCTTCAATAAATTAATGCAATGAACCCACAAGTAACTACATGTGAAAACTACCTTGAATTGGGAATCAAACTTGAAATGAATTCACAAAGGCTTACATGATTTTGAATCAAACCTTTGTAGTGGTACAAGTGTAGAAGAGGGACTTGACAACCCAAGCCTCTTTCTCCTAAATTCTTCACCACACTCTCCTTCTACTTGGAGCCTCTAGGACTACTCTAAACCATAGGAGTGGTATTCTATTCTCAACTTTTGGTGTGTGTGTGAAGTGAGGTGTGGGGTGCTATTTATAGGTGGAGGAGGGTCTGTTCCCACCACCAAATGCACGCGAGTCAGTCATCCCCATGTAACACCATCATTTTCATGCATCATGCCTTGCATACACTCATATACATGTTTAACATTAACCCATAACAAGAGGAACGAATTTAAAATTGATTTGGAGCATTTAAAATTGATTTGGAGCAAAACCGCACTTAAGACGTAGGAAAGTGCTGACTAGTCCGATTTTGCTGAGAACTAGTCCGATTTCTCTCTGACTAAAAACGGACTTGTCCATTTTTGCTGCGGACTAGTCCGATTTTGCCTCTGGAAACCTTCGGACTTGTCCGATTTTGTGCGGACTAGTCCGATAGTCCAAGCATCCTTGAAAAATTGCTAAGTCCTTGGACTTTTCCGGACTAGTCCGGTGTTCCAGCGGACTTTTCTGTTTTCCTCTCTGTTTAAAGTCGGACTTGTCCGATGTTTGGCCAGACTTGTCCGATTTTCTCTCTAGACGACTTCGGACTAGTCCGGTCCTTTCCGGACTTGTCCGATATTTCGCGACTCCGAGTTGATCTTTTGTTTTACGACTTGTTCCTTGGGTTTCACGTTAAGTGGGCCTAGGGACGTCGTGCCTAACTCTTTTAGAGCCCATGAGGGACTCTAAACCGGCCTCTACTCATCCCAAACTCGAAATGCATCTAACCCTAGCCTCTACCTCTATATAAATAACCCCACCCCTTGGATTGACATATAATTGCCACTTTTTCACCCACCCAAACCCTAGTTCGTGGAGAGCCACCATCAAGGTGGGAGGAGAAGATCCCAATCAAGAAGAAGAAGAGGAGGAAACGAAAGAGGATCAAGATCTCCACCAAGTTTTTTCATCACCAATTCATCTCCAAGTTCATCATCAACCCTAGATCACCAAGATCCAAGTGCTACCTCCAAGTTTCTTGATTCATTGGAGTCCTAAACACCTGGTATACCTTCTATTCTCTTTTCCTTACATGAATTCAACCCATAATCTCCAAATTCACGTCGATCTAGAAAACCCTAATCTGCTGATCTCGTAAAGTGCGGACTTGTCCGGTCCCTAGCGGACTAGTTCGAACTTTCTGGTTAAATTGTGTTGAATTGATTCTAAAATTTGATCTAATCACATCCAAACCTGTATAAACTTGTTAAAAGCTATTAGAACTAGTTAGCGATCATTAAAAGCAATCAATTGACAAGTTCTACCTTGCACTTGCATCAGTCATGCATGTCATGACATATTGAGTAATATTTGTGCACTCTTCGATTGTGTTTCTTGTCTTGTATGTTTATTATGCAGATTAGAAAGATTTGCACTAGAGAGTGCCACGGATGATCTACAACACCAAGAGTTTGAAGGCTTTGACCCTAATCAACAGCAAGAGCAAGGCAAGTGTCCTTGAAGCATATTGATCCTGTTTTTAAAATAAATTTTTTGTTTGCAAACTGCATGCTTGTGTCAATTTGAGTTGACTAGCGTTGTTTGACCACCCTTGTCACCTGGAATATATGGTAGAGAGTCGGGAAGGGCTTTTTACCTTTTTGCTTGGCTTAATTAATTGGGATGGGAAACCAATACTACACATTAATGATGCATTTATGAGATTATGATTAATATGAACTGGTTAATGTAATGTGATAATGAGTGATCTAAGCAAGCATGGTATGTGGATGGGTTGGATGATATGGTGGTTGCTTGCTTTAGATCTAAGTACCGGTTCATGCAAGAATAAGCCAGGACTACAGTGCCACCACGAGGCCAAGTATGGGTGCGACATAATAGAGGTTCTAGTCATTGAAAGGTGATGAAATCACGAACACGTGGGTAAAGTGGTACAAACTCT
Organism: Tuctoria greenei; assembly: GCA_036927565.1. Taxonomy (NCBI): domain Eukaryota; kingdom Viridiplantae; phylum Streptophyta; class Magnoliopsida; order Poales; family Poaceae; genus Tuctoria; species Tuctoria greenei. The sequence goes on from JAYESD010000012.1 coordinate 77,240,635, forward strand.
GCAGAGTTAAATAAAACTATCATGATAGCCGTGCTCCCGGTTATGTTTATGGTTATGGTTTGGTACTGGTATTGGCTGGTTATGGATTTATTTCTGGTATTGAATATGGTTATTGGCAATGGTGAAATCTGGAATTATTGATGATGGTAGTGAATTCAGATTGGTATTATGATATTACTAATGATTATGATGGGTTTAATTCACATACACATAATATATTGCTTTTCAAACGTTTTAATTTACTTTTCAGCACTAAGCCATTATTATATTTGTCATTTGAATCAGCCACATGTCATACTTTCCACACTTGCTGAGTACGACATGTACTCACTCTTGCAATCCCCCCAACAGTTGCAGGTCAGGATTGGGAGTTTAATGGTGATAATGCAGAGTTCTAGGCCGTGTCTACCGTCAGCTTTGCCTGTGGTGTTGATTGGAGCTGCGCTATCCCTTATGCTTAGTTTGCTTAGTTGCTTAATTAGTTTGTTTCCGCTGCATTAGTTGAACTTGTCATTAATATTCATTAGAGCCTGTATTCGAGGATATTATGGTTTGTGTAATAAAATTTGGTTAAATAATCTTGTTCTGTGGTAATTATCTGTATATTGTTTGTGATTGCACTCGTGTATGAGTGTTGAACATCCTGGGCACACATATGCGTTAGCTTGGTTCATTTTTCGGAACCGGGCATCACAGATTGGTATCAGAGCCACAGGTTGACCGTAGGACGTAGCCTAGATAGAATGGACACTTTAGAGCACATAGGAGCACTCAAGAATCAATTTGATTTTGTTGGCTTGTTGTTTGCTATATATATTGGTTGCTTGTGTGCTTAATAGAGGATTTTGGTATGCTTTAGCATTGCCATGTCCACCTAGGCTAGTGTAGCTAGCTGTTTAGTTTCGTACCCCTTGATGCATATAGTTGGGGACGTTTCTAATTCTTACCTATTGCTTTTCTTCAGATGGTGAGGACTCGCAACCAGAGGGATGACAATGATGAGGAGGAGATGGAGTGCCTCAGAGCAACATCTGACAAGGATCTACTCAGGGAGCTATCAACATTGAGCAGCTTTTGGCTATGCAAAACCAGCTCATGCAGACCATGATACAAACTATGGGACAGCTGCTGGCTGGCAATATCAACAATCAGCCCCACATGACTCCACCGCCACCCCGCCCCCTCATAACTGATTGGGAGAGTTTATGAGGACTAGGCCGCCAACCTTTGCTCAAGTCGCTGACCCTATGGATGCGGATGATTGGCTCAAGTCCGTGGAGAAGAAGCTAGCTATTGTCCAATGCAGTGACTGGGAGAGGGTATTGTTTGCTTCTCATCAACTAGTTGGAGCAGCTGCGGATTGGTGGGATTCTTATTGCAATGATCATGAGAACCAAGAGAGAATTACTTGGGCCGAATTCAAGGAGAATTTTCGTTCTCATTATGAGCTGGAGTGTGTTATGATCTTGAAGAGGCAAGAATTTGAGAATTTAAGGCAAGAAAGATCAAGCGTGAGTGAATATCTCAATAAGTTCACTCAACTCTCAAGATATGTGCCTGAGGATGTTAGTCGGGACAGACGGAAACAATACTTGTTCATGAAAGGCCTAAATAATGAAATTCAAGTGCAATTGCTCAATTGTGACTATTCAAATTTCCAGAAGCTTGTGGACAAAGCGATTGTGGTTGAGAACAAGATCCGTGAGATGGAGCAAGACAACAAGGGGAAGGCGTCATATCAAGGACAGCAACAAGTAAGTAATGTGCGCCCTCTCTTTGCGCCGCCCAATGTGCCCTATTACAGCTCCTCTATTCCTGCTCAACGCCCTGGTTGTGCACCACGCCCAACTCAGTTTGTGCAGCAGCGCCCTGTCATGCAAGCACCTAGGCCTCCAATGCCTTATGTACCTCGCGCTAACTTTCCTACCGCAAGTGTTCAGAACTAAGCTCGTCCCAATAATTCTGGTGGAGTTAAGAAGTGTTATACTTGTGGAGAAGCTGGACACTTTGCGCATCAATGTCCTAAGTCAGGCCTTGGTCAAGGAAGCAATGCCCCGAGGCAAAACCCAAGACCCAATGGAGGACAATCACAAGGAAGATGTGGACAGCAGAATTTTGCTCGTGGCAACGTGAACCATGTCTCTACGGAGGATGCTCAACATGTGGATGACGTGGTCATTGGTATGTTTCTCGCCAACTCGAACCCCGCGACTATGTTATTTGATTCTGGAGCATCGCATTCATTCATTGCATCAAAGTATGTTGCCAAGTATAGTTTGCCTATCTCTCATATGAAGTTTACTCTATTGGTTAAGTCTCCTGGAGGAGAGATGAGGACAAATATAGTATGTCCAAAAGTAAGCCTTAGAATAAGGGGGGTAGACTTCTCCGCCAACCTCATTGTTTTGGATTCTCAAGGATTGGACATTATACTTGGTATGGACTGGTTGAGGAAGCACAATGGAGTTATTGAGTGTGCCACGAAGACTGTGAAGTTGACCAATGAGGAAGGGATCACCATGGAATTTGAAGCATCTCAAACCGCATCGAAGCAATTGGAGCTGAATCATATGGACGGTGCCGCAATTGAGGAGATTCCGGTGGTGTGTGAATTTTTGGATGTTTTTCCGGACGAGTTGCCAGGTATGCCACCTGATCGAGACATTGAGTTTGTTATTGATTTAATACCTGGAACTGCACCTATTGCTAAGAGGCCGTATAGGATGCCTCCTTTGGAATTAGCGGAGCTCAAGAAGCAAATTCAAGAGCAACTAGAGAAAGGTTTTATTCGCCCTAGTTCTTCACCTTGGGGAGCGCGCGTTCTATTTATGGACAAGAAGGATGGATCCCAAAGGATGTGCGTGGATTACCGAGCTCTCAACGAGGTAACAATCAAGAGGAAGTACACCTTGCCACGCATAGAAGACTTGTTTGATCAGATGAAGGGTGCTTGTGTCTTCTCTAAGATTGATTTGAGGTCGGGATACTTTCAAATGAAGATTAGACCATCGGACATACCCAAGACAGCTTTTAGAACACTGTATGGATCTTATGAGTACACCGTGATGTCATTTGGATTGACAAATGCGCCTTCCTACTTTATGTACCTCATGAATAAGGTCTTCATGAAGTACTTGGACAAGTTCGTCCTGGTGTTCATTGATAACATTATGATCTACTTGAAGGATGAGAAGGAACATGAGAAACACTTGAGGCTCACGCTACAGAAATTAAGAGAGCATCAATTGTATGCCAAGCTCAACAAGTGTCAGTTTTAGTTGAGAGAGGTGTCGTTTTTGGGTCATATAATTTCAGGAGGAGGAGTATCGGTTGACCCCGGAAAAGTGAGAGACGTGTTGAAGTGGGAACCACCGCAAAATGTAAAGGAAATAAGAAGTTTTCTTGGGATGGCTGGATATTACCGTAGATTCATCAAGGACTTTTGCAAGATAGCCAAGCCAATGACGGAGTTGCTAATGAAGGGAAAGGCTTTCCAATGTACTCAAGCTTGTCAAAATAGTTTCGAGGAGTTAAAAAAGAGGTTGACAACAACCCCAATTTTGGTACTGCCAGATGTGAGCAAGAGTTTTGATATTTATTGCGACGCATCGAGACAAGGACTTGGATGTGTATTGATGCAAGAAGGTCAAGTGGTCGCCTATGCATCAAGACAATTGAGGAAACATGAGCAGAATTACCCAACACATGATTCAGAAGTTGCAGCCGTGGTACATGCGTTGAAGATTTGGAGACACTATATTCTTGGACATAGGTGTGAAATTTATATGGATCATAAGAGTTTGAAGTATATTCTCACACAAACGGATCTGAACTTGAGGCAACGAAGATGGTTGGAGCTCATCAAAGATTATGATTTGGGGATCAACTATCATCCGGGAAAAGCCAATGTAGTGCCCAATGCTTTGAGTAGAAAGGGAGTAAGTCACCAACTCTCAGTTCAAGAGTTACCATCCGAGTTATGTAAGGATTTTGAAAGGTTGAAGCTCGGGTTTGTAAATGAGATGGAGATGATGGAGTTAAATCTGACCTTGGAGCAAGAAATTCGAGAAGCACAAACCGAAGATGAAGAGATCAAGGAAATCAAGGACAGGACCGAAGAAGGGAGAGAATTCAGATTTGATGAAGACGAACATGGTACTCTATGGCTTGGTAAGAGGATTGTTGTGCCCAATGTGAAGCACATACGGGAGACAATATTAAAGGAGGCACATGACTCGCTGTACTCGATTCATCCTGGTTGTACGAAGATGTACAAAGACTTGAAGGCTAGCTATTGGTGGGATAGCATGAAAAAGGACATAGCTGAATATGTGGCATTGTGTGATGTGTGTCAATGATTCAAGGCAGAACATCAAAGGCCAGCTAGATTATTGCAACCATTGAAGATCCCGGAATGGAAATGGGAAGAAATTGGAATGGACTTCATAGTTGGGTTACCACGTTGAATGTAGGCCTAGAGGGGGGGGGGGTGAATAGGCCTTTTTGAAATTTCTCGGTTCCTGTAGCACTTCAACAACAAGGTCAAAACCAGATATATCGGACTAGTCCGGTAAAGTGCGGACTAGTCCGGATTTCACGGGCTAGGTTGATCAAGTTAGGTCAATTTGATTGTTTCGTTGACGTTTACAACGGAAATATAAACTTTAATAACAGTTCAATAGTTGTATGTCAAGTTCTATTGCAAGTAAGATTCTTGTTCAACTATTTAACTTGAATTCAACAAAATGAATCAAACCCTAGATAATGTTGATCAACTAGAATGATGAACACAAACGAACAAGACACAAGATTTATCCCGTGGTTCGATTACCATGAAGGCAACCTACGTCCACGTTGAGGAGCCCACAAAAGGACCGGGTCTTCACCAACCCTTCCCTCGTCGGAACGCCACGAAGGCCAATCCTCTTCCACTAATCACACAGGGGTAGATCACCAAGTTGAAGGGGCGATCTCACAAGTTGAGAGCTCCCTTGATTACAAGTTTCAAGACCACCAACAACACACTTCGAAATATACAAATTGAGATACAAGAGTGTGTTAGAGATTCAAACCAAGAGCTCAATCGTGTGCCAAGTGCCCTCTCCAATGATCTACAAGTGATCTTCAATGGATTGATCAATTTTTCACTTAGTTTCGTGGAGAGAGGTAGTTTTTGAGTCTCTTGGGAGGTGTGACGGCGCTAGGGTTCGAGAGAGGTGAAAGTGGGCCGTGCACCTCTATTTATATGGGGTTTCTAAAAGTGACCGTTAGGGTTCAGAAAAATCGGACTAGTCCGTGGTGGTCACCGGACTAGTCCGGTGTGCTGTGTGAAGCAAACCCTAAGTGTCCAGGAATATCGGACTAGTCCGGTTGAAAACGGACTTGTCCGATTTTGCTACTGGAAAGCTTCGGACTAGTCCGATTGCCATCGGACTTGTCCGGACATATGAAACCCTAAGTGTTTGGGATGACAAGTCCGCACTTGGAGGACTTGCCCGATTTAGATCAGTGTGTATATCGGACTAGTCCGTGTAGACACCGGACTTGTCCGAAGTGGATCAGAATGAATATCGGACTAGTCCGGGTCACAACGGACTTGTCCGATTTTGTGTGACTTGTGCATTGTGTTAAGGACTAGTCCGCATTGGAGAGGACTAGTCCGAAGTGGATCAGAAAGATATCGGACTAGTCCGGCTGATATCGGACTAGTCCGGTCCTGTATAGCTTTGTGCATTGTGTGTGTGTGATTAAATGAGATTGAGCTCTTGGGTGTGTTTCCTTAACACACTCCATACATACTAAACTACTAATTTCTTCTCCTTGAGCTCAAATTCATTTTCCTTCTCAATTTCCCTCTTTTTGGCACTTTGCTCATTTTTCATCATTTTCCTGCATTCATCTCAACAAAAGGATTAGAATCCCAATTGCTTGTCATAAATCATCCAAAACCCACAAGGCAGTCCTAGATGCACTTTCAATCTCCCCCTTTTTGGTGATTGATGACAACCAATTGAAATTTCACAAAATGAGGTATAAAATGAGATTTTCATAAAGTGTGCACATATGACTCAAAAATACATCAAGCAACAAGATAATTATTCATGTGTGCATTCTTTATGGTGGGATGCACACTAAGAGCATGAATGCATTAAGAATGACAGAATTTGCATTGATCAACTAATATCAAGTGAATATGGCATTTCAGGAGCAAAAATTCAGATTTCATCACACACTTGCAAATTAATTGAGCAATTTAACACAGGACCAAACATGATATGAAAATAGTGTTAAACAAATACAATCACAATTAAAAATACATAGAGAGCTCTCTCCTCGCATCCTATTCAGCTAAAGCTAAGACTAGAGACTCCCCCTCAATCTCTCCCCCTTTGGCATCAAGACACCAAAAAGAGAGAGAGGAAGGTCCTAGGGCTTCACTCTTTGCTGTCAGTCCTCTCGTCGTCTTCATCGTCTTCATCGCTTTCCGCTTGACGAGGTTGAGAGGGAGGAGGAGGAGCGGAGCTGCTCGAGCCCCCAATGCCAAAATAGGCAAGCTTGGAGGGAGTCAAGGGGCTGAGCTCGGTGATGTCCGGATCAGAATCTTCAGAAAGTACTGGAGATCCAATTGGGTTGATCTCCAACTTCTCACTCAGCTGCTTCACATTGGCTTTTATGTACCTCATGTTCTCCTTCCTCTTCTGATTTAACTTGTGAAGCTTCACTTCAGTCTTCTTGCATGAGGAGAAAATTGCAGCCAAGTACTTGAGGATCCCACTGGCGGATCCTTTCTGAGGGGCTTCCCTGGAGGGAGGAGGAGCCCTAGCAGCTTCTTCTTGCCTTGCTGGTGCCTCGGGGCTTGAGGCCGGCGATGGAGCAGCCTGGACACTCACAGGCTGAGGCTTCTGAGGCCTCAGAGGAGTGTGCTCCACATCCTTCACGAACTCAATACCTGTGACTTTCTCAATCATAAACATCAGGTAGGGAGCATAGCCACAGGACCGGTTTGGGGTGCTTGAGATGTTGACCATATCGTTCCAAATGTAATCTGCAACATCAAACTGTCTCCTCTTGCTTACGACCCTCATTAGAGTCCAGAGGTAGCCCTGTACACTCCCTGCATCCCCATCCTTGGGGGCAATGGTCTTCCGGAGAACTCTGTTCAGGACCACAAAGAAGGGCTTCATGTTCTTTGTGGAGGGAGGAACATACTTAGAGTTGGGCTCATACATGAACTTCATTCCGTCCCTCTCAATGACCCCTATGTTGTGGATGATTAGGTGGTCATTTCCAGCAGAGTCTAAGTGGATCAGGTTTGCAAAATCCTCCTGAGTGATGGAGTACTTGGATCCATGGGTCATCCAAGTCACACTTTCTTCATCTTCACTCGAGAAGTGGCACGTTGCATAGAATTGTGCAATCACTTCATCATTCCAATTGTGTCTGAAGGCAAACAGATCCTTCAGCCCATGCCTCTCAGCTGCTGCAATGACTTCATCAAAAGCTGAGCACTTCTTCTTCTCTAGGTAGGCCCAGTCAATCCACTGACTGCGCACCACCGGAGTCTTCATTGGCAGGTAGACCAGCCTGTAGAAATCTGCATGGAAGTTTGTCCAAAACCTTCCATCAGCTGCCTGCTTTGGCCTCCCATAGCAATCAATGCTCCTGAGCTTCACTGCCACATCACTGCCTTTCCCATTGAATCTCTCTTCATTGGGGTCCCGGACCCCTTCCCTGGGAGCGTGTAGCTTCAAGGGCCCAATTGGCCCCGTTGCTACTCCCTTGCCTTTTCCTTTTGCTTGGCGAAGGCCGCTTGTAGATGGAGCAACCTTTGAGGCAGGCTTCTTGGCACAGACCTTCCTCCGAACCTGGGGAGGGGAAGTAGCAGGCTCGGAAGGTCTTTCTTGGCGTTTCTTGCCAAGACCCGCCGAGGACTGAGATGCCACCTCGTGGTCCAACTCGGCCTCAAAGTCGGAGATTTGGTTGTCGGAGCTCGACATGATCTGAGAATGAGTGATCAAGAGAAAGGACAAGTTATACAAGGTATTGGTGAGGTAAGATGGCAATGGAAGGCAGTAGGCAATTAAAGAATTAGGTTTTGGTTCAGAAACAACGGACTTGTCCGGTGCACAGGCACGGACTAGTCCGGGGGGACCGGACTTGTCCGTACCTGGACCGGACTAGTCCGGTGTTCATCTGCAAAAACCTAACAGACTGGACAAAAATTGATCCCTAAGGTAAAACTAGTCTAGCATACACATAGTACATCAACTAGACATGTAACTAGTGAAGAATGCTAGGCCAAACGATAAGCAATAGAGAAATTTGTGATTTCTTAGGGTTTTGAAGAAAATTTACCAAGAAATCAAAGGAAGCTTGAGATTTTGGGGGTTGGAGGCCGGACTTGTCCGCTAACTTCAATCCCCGAGTCTTCAAGCTTGATCTCCGCCCAAGATTGAGGCTTTTCGACGGAGGAATCAATGATTCGCCTTGGGAGCTCGAGCGCAAGAGAGAGAAAGCTTGGGGGCGAGTGTGGGGTGAAGGGATTAGGGTTTGGTGGCGGCTAGGGTTATGGACACGAAAAATCGGACAAGTTCGGACATGACCGGATTAGTCCGAAGTCATCCAGAGACCTATATCGGACTAGTCCGTGGTCTGTCGGACTAGTCCGGCCTAACCGGCACTCTGCGGACTAGTCTGCAATGGCGGACTAGTCCGGGTAACCACGGACTTGTCCGTGGTCACCAGGAAAGAATTGCATAGCCCATTCATATATATTTGAAGGTCCAATAATTGAGAGTAGAGAGGCAAAACAATTCAAATAATCTTGATGAATTTGACCAGTAAGCAAACAACAATCATACTATGATAAAAAATTCATCAAGATCTAATAATTGACATAGTTTTTCGAGAGAAAAATGAAGAGGGACGATTTTCACAATTCAATCAATATTTTGAAGCAATCATACAGGTATGCAACTTTTCAAGCCACACTCCGAGAATCAAGAATGTTTAGCTCATTTCGGAGTTCGCAAAAACGTTTTTCATCAAGTGGCTTGGTGAATATGTCGGCCAATTGTTTTTGGGTGTTGACATGAGAGATGGATATGTCTCCTTTCATGGAATGGTCTCTCAAGAAATGGTGTCTTATGTCAATGTGTTTAGTCCTAGAGTGCTCAACTGGATTGTGGGCTATTTTAATGGCACTCTCATTATCACAAAGGAGAGGAATACGGTTCATATTGTAACCGTAATCCCTTAGAGTTTGTCGCATCCAAAGGAGTTGTGCACAACAACTCCCGGCTGCAACATACTCCGCTTCGGCTGTGGATAATGCAATGGAATTCTGTTTCTTGGATGACCAAGAAACTAAGGATCTTCCTAGGAATTGGCAAGTGCCGGAAGTGCTTTTTCTATCAACTTTGCACCAGGCATAATCTGCATCGGAATACCCAACGAGATTGAATTTTGAGCCTTTTGGGTACCAAAGACCAAGGTTGTGTGTATGAACTAAATATCTTAGGATTCTCTTTACGGCTGTCAAATGACATTCCTTAGGGTTGGCTTGAAATCTTGCACACAAACATACACTCAACATAATATCTGGCCTAGATGCACATAAGTAAAGTAAAGATCCAATCATGGAGCGATATACCTTTTGGTCGACACTCGGTCCATCTTCTTTGAGATCCAAGTGGCCATTCGTAGCCATGGGAGTCTTTATGGGCTTTGCCTTGTCCATGCCAAACTTCTTGAGTATGTCCTGCGTGTACTTGGTTTGGCTTATGAATGTTCCCTCCTTTTGTTGCCGCACTTGGAATCCCAAGAAGTACTTCAATTCTCCCATCATTGACATTTCAAATCCGTCTGTCATAATTTTACTAAACTCTTCATAGAAAGATTGGTTAGTTGATCCAAAAATTATATCATCAACATAGATTTGGCAAATAAAAAGATCATTATCCAGATTTTTTGTGAATAATGTATAGTCTACTTTGCCAATTTGAAAACCATTCTCAATTAAAAAATCTCTAAGACACTCATACCAAGCTCTAGGAGCTTGTTTGAGGCCATAGAGAGCCTTACGCAGTTTATACACGTGGTCGGGGAACTCTTCGTCTTCAAACCCAGGTGGTTGCTTCACGTACACCTCCTCCTTGATCGGTCCGTTGAGGAAGGCGCTTTTCACGTCCATTTGATACAGCTTGAAATCATGGTGAGTAGCATATGCAAGTAATATTCTAATTGATTCAAGCCATGCTACTGGAGCAAAGGTTTCATCGAAATCCATTCGACTTGTGAGTAACCTTTGGCCACAAGTCGTGCCTTGTTTCTTGTCACCACTCCGTGTTCGTCTTGCTTGTTGCGGAAGACCCACTTGGTGCCCACAATATTTGCATTGGGTCTTTCCACAAGTTCCCAAACTTCGTTTCTCTTGAAATTGTTCAACTCTTCTTGCATTGCCACCACCCAGTCTGGATCCTTCAATGCATCCTCAGTCCTGCGGGGTTCCAAAAAGGAGACAAACGAGTAATGTTCACAGAAATTTGCTATACGAGATCTAGAGGTTACTCCCTTTTGGATGTCGTCGATGATGTTGTCGATTGGATGATCCCTTTGAATGCATTGGTGTACTCTTGGGTGTGGCACTTGGGGGGTCGTATGTTGGTGATCATCTTCTTCTCCCCCTGAGTTGTTGTCCTCGTTGATTTGTTGATCATGTTCATATTCCTGTAATTGATCTTGTATCGAGTCTCCCCCTTGATTGTTGATCTCCTCTTGTGGTTCACTTTCCTCTTGTATTTGTGATGATGACTCTTGTGGTCGTACTTCGCCTAGAGCCATCCTCTTCAATGCTTGATAGGGGGCTTCCTCTTTACCTAATTCACATTGATCAACTTGCTCCGGTGAGTAGCTCATAGGGGGTCTTCTTTAGTAGTCGATGAAGGTAGAGTCGATTTGTGGCATGGCAAGCGGTGTTGATTGCTTCCACCCAAAATCGATCCGAAGTCTTGTATTCATCGAGCATTGTTCTTGCCATCTCTATGAGCATTCGGTTCTTCCTTTCGGCAACTCCGTTTTGTTGTGGAGAGTATGGTGCTGAGAATTCGTGCTTGATTCCTTCCTCATCAAGGTACTCCTCCACTTGTATGTTCTTGAACTCCGTGCCGTTGTCGCTCCGAATACTCTTGATTGATAGTGAGAACTCGTTTTGCGCTCGCTTGAAGAATTTCTTGAGTGTTCCTTGTGTTTCTGACTTGTCATGCAAAAAGAACACCCAAGTGAAGCGGGAAAAATCATCAATAATAACTAAACCGTATTTATTACCGCCGATGCTTATGTAAGCAATTGGACCAAACAAGTCCATATGAAGTAGTTCGAGCGGTCTTGTCGTGGTCATGATGTTATTCGCAGGATATTGTGCTCCAACTTGCTTCCCTGCTTGGCACGCGCTACAAGGCCTGTCTTTCTCAAACACAACATCTTTCAAACCTCGGATGTGATCGCCCTTGAGGAGTTTTTGAAGGTTCCTCATACCAACATGTGCCAGCCGTCTATGCCACAGCCAACCCATGTTGGTCTTTGCAATCAAGCATGTGTCGAGTTCGGCTTTATCCTTGTTGAAGTCAACAAGGTAAAGCTTTCCCTTCAACATACCCTTGAATGCAACAGAACCATCACTTCTCCTTGAGACGGTCACACTCTTGTTAGTGAACAGGCAATTATAACCTTTATCACATAATTGAGATATGGACAGCAGGTTATAATCTAAAGATTCAACGTGTAAAACATGCGAAAGAGTATGTTCAGAGGATATTGCTATTTTACCGGTACCGAGGACCCTTCCTTGACTGTTATCCCCAAAGTAGATGCCTTCGTTTGGGTCCTTGTTCACTTCATACTCCACAAACATCCTCCTTTCTCCGGTCATGTGGTTGGTGCATCCACTGTCTAGCACCCATTTGGATCCACCGGAGGAGTAGGCCTGCAAAAACAAATTACGCCTTGGTTTTAGGTACCCAAGCTTGCTTGGGTCCTTGGAGGTTAGTAACAATACATTTGGGCACCCACACATGGGATTTTGTGTTCCCATGGCGTGGCCCAGCATAATAAGCATACACTTTACCAACATTATTTTTCATTAATACATAAGAAGCATCAAAGGTTTTAAACAAGAGTTGCTGTTGATTATGGGCCGGACTAGTCTGTGTGACCGGACTTGTCCGGATGACCAGACTTGTCCGGACCACAACCGGACTAGTCCGGTTTTCATGAGAGTTCAGGTTTTTAGTTTTCGAGTTACCAGGTTGTGAGGGTCCTCCCTTTACAAAGGTAATCCTTCCCTTGTTATTCTTATGATTTCCAGCTCTTTGCTTTCCATCATAAGAGTAACCAATGCCATACTTGACATTTGGAGGTCTTTGGACCAAATATGCACTACGTGCATAGTTGATCCTCTCCTTGTCAAATATTACACATTGGGTAGGATTTTTGTCCTTTGTGGAGGTAGAATTTTCCTTCAACCTGGTGTTAATTTTATCACATTTGCAAATATGAGCGATATTAGTTGAAGTGGGTTGAGAAGGTAGGCTTGAAGAGGAGGAAGGTTCACTAAGCTTGAGTGACTCAACCTGCACTTCAAGGATCTTGTTGACCTTGATTAGGTCATCAAGTTGATCCTTGATTGCAACGTTTGAGTTGGTTAACTCCAAGCAAGTTTTCTTGTTTGAAGCTAGCTCAAGCTCTAGTGAGTGGTTTCTCTCCTTTTCAAGAGCTAGAAGATTGTCAAGTTCGACATGCTTCTCCTTTTGGGAGATAATCATGTCTTCTTGATGATCAATTAGCTCTTCCTTCTCAACAAGTTGGTTAAGCAAGAATTTCATTTTAGCAGCAGTTTTTCTATCTAAACCAATTAGCATATCTTCATCATCACTATCTAGATCATCATCACTTGAGTAAGAATGCAAGGAAGGAGTTTTGATGTTTACCTTGCGTTTACCTTCCTTAGCCATGAGGCAAGTTCCATTTGCCTTCTTTGCACCGAGCGTGGGGAAGAGTGTGGGTTTCTTGGACATGCTTTCAATGGCTATGCTAGCCATTTCTTCTTCATCGGACGATGAGGACTCATCGTTTGAGTCCCACTCCTTTCCGATGTGTGCTTGTTCAGCTTGTTTCTTCTTCTTGAAGAATTTCTTCGGTTGAGGCTTGGACTCTTTACTCTTCTTCTTGTTGTCCTCATACGGGCAATCAACTATAAAGTGATTGTACTCACCACAATTATAGCATGCCCGCCTCATCTTTGGCTTTGTCTTCTCCTTGTATTTTCCTTCACTCGATTTTGTTCCTTGTCTTTTCTTCATAATTCTTTTGAACTTCTTCATGAACAAAATCATATCTTCTTCGTCCAGCTCGCTGCTTTCATCATCGCTGTCCTCCTCAAGCTGTGCTTCTCTTGCTTCTTTGGATAGAGGCTTGAGTGAGGACTTTAGGGAAACTCCCTTCTTCTTGGCTGATGTGAGGTCGGCTATTTCTTTTACGTGCTTGGCTTGCTTCTCCATCATCTCAAAGTTGATGATTTTGCCAAGCAGTTCATCCGGAGTCATTTTCTTGTACCCGGGACTTTCTCGGATCATAGAGCAAAGTGTGACGTTGCGAGGCATAAAGGCTCTAAGGATGAGCTTTACAACCTCGTGGTCATTCCACTTTTTGCTCCCATATGATCGAACCTTGTTCACAAGAGTCTTCAGTCTGTTGTACATGTCCTGGGGAGACTCATCCTCCTCAATCGCGAACCTTCCTAGTTCGCCTTCAATCATTTCAATCTTTGCCTCCCGCACATGCCGGTCATCTTCATGTGCTGTCTGTAGTGTGTCCCAGATTTCTTTGGCAATTTCCAATCCGTCCACCTTTGTGAATTCATCTCGACTTAGAGATGAGGTGATAACGGCTGCGGCTTGGGCATTCCTGTGGATGGCTTGCTCTTGACTTGGCGTGAGCTCTTCATCGTCATCAGGGATGTTTATTCCTGTGCACACAATATGCCATAAACTTGGGTTAAGGGAAATCAAGTGCATCTTCATATTTTGCCTCCACATGGAGTAATCACTCCCATCGAAGTGTGGGGCTTTTCCGAGAGGAATAGATAGATAATGACTGCTGTTAGAATTTAAACAGTCATAATTAAAAGGATATCGGGAGTAGTCGGTGTGACCACTCCCCTTCTTCTTTTCTTCGACTTTAGATTTCCCTTTGGAAAGCACTTTCTTTCTAAGGAGTGCTTTCAGCTCCAATGTCTCCTCATCATCATCATCGAAGTCTTGAATGGCTTCGAGATACTTTTCAAGCTTTTGGTGCTTGTCATTGTTCATTTCTTCCTGGTTGTTGATTTTCTGGACTTCCTTCATGTCCGACATGATCTCTTCGAGTGGTTGCACTCTTTCTTGAAGAACCCGCTCTGATACAAATTGAATGTAGGCCTAGGGGGGGGGTGAATAGGCCTTTTTGAAATTTCTCGGTTCCTGTAGCACTTCAACAACAAGGTCAAAACCAGATATATCGGACTAGTCCGGTAAAGTGCGGACTAGTCCGGATTTCACGGGCTAGGTTGATCAAGTTAGGTCAATTTGATTGTTTCGTTGACGTTTGCAGCGGAAATATAAACTTTAATAACAGTTCAATAGTTGTATGTCAAGTTCTATTGCAAGTATGATTCTTGTTCAACTATTTAACTTGAATTCAACAAAATGAATCAAACCCTAGATAATGTTGATCAACTAGAATGATGAACACAAACGAACAAGACACAAGATTTATCCCGTGGTTCGATTACCACGAAGGCAACCTACGTCCACGTTGAGGAGCCCACAAAAGGACCGGGTCTTCACCAACCCTTCCCTCGTCGGATCGCCACGAAGGCCAATCCTCTTCCACTAATCACACAGGGGTAAATCACCAAGTTGAAGGGGCGATCTCACAAGTTGAGAGCTCCCTTGATTACAAGTTTCAAGACCACCAACAACACACTTCGAAATATACAAATTGAGATACAAGAGTGTGTTAGAGATTCAAACCAAGAGCTCAATCGTGTGCCAAGTGCCCTCTCCAATGATCTACAAGTGATCTTCAATGGATTGATCAATTTTTCACTTAGTTTCGTGGAGAGAGGTAGTTTTTGAGTCTCTTGGGAGGTGTGACGGCGCTAGGGTTCGAGAGAGGTGAAAGTGGGCCGTGCACCTCTATTTATATGGGGTTTCTAAAAGTGACCGTTAGGGTTCAGAAAGATTGGACTAGTCCGTGGTGGTCACTGGACTAGTCCGGTGTGCTGTGTGAAGCAAACCCTAAGTGTCCAGGAATATCGGACTAGTCCGGTTGAAAACGGACTTGTCCGATTTCGCTACTGGAAAGCTTCGGACTAGTCCGATTGCCATCGGACTTGTCCGGACATATGAAACCCTAAGTGTTTGGGATGACAAGTCCGCACTTGGAGGACTTGTCCAATTTAGATCAATGTGTATATCGAACTAGTCCGTGTAGACACCGGACTTGTCCGAAGTGGATCAGAATGAATATCGGACTAGTCCGGGTCACAACGGACTTGTCCGATTTTGTGTGACTTGTGCATTGTGTTAAGGACTAGTCCGCATTGGAGAGGACTAGTCCGAAGTGGATCAGAAAGATATCGGACTAGTCCGGTCCTGTATAGCTTTGTGCATTGTGTGTGTGTGATTAAATGAGATTGAGCTCTTGGGTGTGTTTCCTTAACACACTCCATACATACTAAACTACTAATTTCTTCTCCTTGAGCTCAAATTCATTTCCCTTCTCAATTTCCCTCTTTTTGGCACTTTGCTCATTTTTCATCATTTTCCTGCATTCATCTCAACAAAAGGATTAGGATCCCAATTGCTTGTCATAAATCATCCAAAACCCACTAGGGAGTCCTAGATGCACTTTCACACGTACTCAGTCCGGGTATGACTCAATCTGGGTAATTGTGGATCACTTAACCAAGTTAGCTCATTTTGTTCCCGTGAAGACCAAATATACAGCTGCAGAATTGGCCTGAACATACATGGAGCATATTGTGTGTCGACACGGAGTACCGAAGAAGATAGTCTCGGATAGAGGTTCTCAATTTACCTCCAGATTTTGGCAAAAGTTGCATGAAGCTTTGGGAACAAGGTTGAATTTCAGTTTAGCGTATCACCCACAAACGGATGGACAAACCGAGAGGACCAATCAAATTTTGGAGAACATGTTAAGAGCTTGTGCTTTGAAGCATGGGAAAAGTTGGGACAAAAGCTTGCCATACGCAAAATTTTCATACAACAATACTTACCAAGCAAGCTTGAAGATGTCACCATATGAAGCACTTTATGGGAGGAAGTGTAGGACACCTTTATTCTGGAATGAGGCAGGAGAAACTCAAGTATTTGGTCCGGATGTGTTGCAAGAAGCCGAAAAGCAAGTCCAAATAATTCGTGAAAACTTGAGGGCTGCCCAATCAAGGCAAAAAGGCTATGCAGACAATAGGAGAAGGAAATTAGCCTTTGAAATAGGAGATTTTGTTTACCTCAAGGTGTCACCAATGAGAGGTCATAAGAGGTTTAACATAAGGGGCAAGCTCGCACCTCATTATATTGGACCATTCAAGATTTTGGACAAAAGAGGAGAAGTAGCGTATAAGTTGGAGATGCCAGCTCATCTTTCAGATGTCCATGATGTCTTTCATGTTTCCCAGCACAAGAAGTGTTTGAGAGTTCTGGAAGAACAAGTGCAAATGGAAGAATTGGAACTAGAGGAAGATTTGACGTATGCCAAACAACCGGTCAAAATCTTGGAATCCAAGGAGAGAGTAACAAGGAACATGGTGATTTGATGATGTAAAGTTCAATGGAAGCACCACACAGAAAAAGAAGCGACGTGGGAACTGGAGGATGGTCTCAAGAAGGAATTTCCATCTCTCTTCTCTTCCACGTCGAATCTCGCGGGCGAGATTCAATTAAGGGGGGTAGGTTTGTAACACCCTCATTTTCATGCATCATGTCTTGCATACACTCATATACATGTTTAACATTAACCCATAACAAGAGGAACGAGTTTAAAATTGATTTGGAGCATTTAAAATTTATTTGGAGCAAAACCGCACTTAAGACGCAGGAAAGTGCTGACTAGTCCGATTTTGCTGAGGACTAGTCCGATTTATCTCTGACTAAAAACGGACTTGTCCTTTTTTGCTGCGGACTAGTCCGATTTTGCCTCTGGAAACCTTCAGACTTGTCCGATTTTGTGCAGACTAGTCCAATATTCCAAGAATCATTGAAAAATTGCTAAGTCCTTGGACTTTTCCAGACTAGTCCGGTGTTCCAGTGGACTTGTCCATTTTCCTCTCTGTTTAAAGTAGGACTTGTCCGACGTTTGGCCAGACTTGTCCAATTTTCTCTCTGGACAACTTCGGACTAGTCTGGTCCTTTCCGGACTTTTCCGATATTTCGCGACTCCGAGTTGATCTTTTGTTTTATGACTTGTTCCTTGGGTTTCACATTAACTAGGCCTAGGGACGTCGTGCCTAACTCTTTTGGAGCCCATGAGGGACTCTAAACCGGCCTCTACTCATCCCAAACTCGAAATCCATCTAACCCTAGCCTCCACCTCTATATAAACAACCCCACCCCTTGGATTAACATCTATCTGCCACTTTTTCACCCCACCCAAACCCTAGTTCGTGGAGAGCCACCATCAAGGTGGGAGGAGAAGATCCCAATCAAGAAGAAGAGGAGGAGGAAATGAAAGAGGATCAAGATCTCCACCAAGTTTCGTCCTTCATCACCAATTCATCTCCAAGTTCATCATCAACCCTAGATCACCAAGATCCAAGTGCTACCTCCAAGATTCTTGATTCACTGGAGTCCTAAACACCTGGTATACCTTCTATTCTCTTTTCCTTACGTGAATTCAACCCCTTATCTCCAAATTCACGTCGATCTAGAAAACCCTAATCTGCTGATCTCGTAAAGTGCGGACTTGTCCGGTCCCTAGCGGACTAGTCCGAACTTTCTGGTTAAATTATGTTGAATTGATTCTAAAATTTGATCTAATCACATCCAAACCTGTATAAACTTGTTAAAAGCTATTAGAACTAGTTAGTGATCATTAAAAGCAATCAGTTAACAAGTTCTACCTTGCACTTGCATCAGTCATGCATGCCATGACATATTGAGTAATATTTGTGCACTCTTTGATTGTGTTTCTTGTCTTGTATGTTTATTATGCGGATTAGAAGGATTTGCACTAGAGGGTGCCGCGGAGGATCTACAGCACCAAGAGTTTGAAGGCTTTGACCCTAATCAACAGCAAGAGCAAGGCAAGTGTCCTTGAAGCATATTGATCCTGTTTTTAAAATAAATGTTTTGTTTGCAAACTGCATGCTTGTGTCAATTTGATGGGAATCCTATGGTAGGAAGTTGACTAGCGTTGTTTGACCACCCTTGTCACCTGGAATATATGGTAGAGAGTCGGGAAGGGCTTTTTACCTTTTTGCTTGGCTTAATTAATTGGGATGGGAAACCAATACTACACATTAATGATGCATTTATGAGATTATGATTAATATGAACTGGTTAATGTAATGTGATAATGGGTGATCTAAGCAAGCATGGTATGTGGATGGGTTGGATGATATGGTGGTTGCTTGCTTTATATCTAAGGACCGGTTCATGCGGGAATAAGCCAGGACTACAGTGCCACCAGGAGGCCAAGTATGGGTGCGGCGTAGATGATTAATTAGGGTTTTGCTAGTGCTGTTTGGACCATTGTGGATGCTCGGGGAAGGGGTAGTCGGATTGGGTTTGTTGATGATTGGTGGGACTACCCTTGAATCAGAATGGCTCAAGAGGGGGCCCTTGGTTGAAGATGTGCTCAGTTGGAGGCATCGCCACCAGTGAAACCTCAGTGGGGTCTAAATAGGCTAGTAATCCCTTTGTAAAGGCTATTTTGTGATCTCTGGGCCACACACCGACGGAAGTGTGAGATGGCATAATAGAGGTTCTAGTCATCGAAAGGTGATGAAATCACGAAAACGTGGGTAAAGTGGTACAAACTTTGCAGAGTTAAATAAAACTATCATGATAGCCGTGCTCCCGGTTATGAGGACCTGGACAACTTCCATGATTAGAGGGAAATTGGGATTTGGGATGGTTATGGTTATGGTTTGGTACTGGTATTGGCTGGTTATGGATTTATTTCTGGTATTGAATATAGTTATTGGCAATGGTGAAATCTGGAATTATTGATGATGGTAGTGAATTCAGATTGGTATTATGATATTACTTATGATTATGATGGGTTTATTTCACATACACATAATATATTGCTTTTCAAATGTTTTAATGTACTTTTCAGCACTCAGCCATTATTATATTCGTCATTTGAATCAGCCACATGTCATACTTTCCACACTTGCTGAGTACGACATGTACTCACTCTTGCAATCCCTCCAACAGTTGCAGGTCAGGATTGGGAGTTTAATGGCGATAATGCGGAGTTCTAGGCTGTGTCTACCGTCAGCTTTGCCTGTAGTGTTGATTGGAGCTGCGCTATCCCTTATGCTTAGTTTGCTTTGTTGCTTAATTAGTTTATTTCCGTTGCATTAGTTGAACTTGTCATTAATATTCATTAGAGCTTGTATTCGAGGATAATATGGTTTGTGTAATAAAATTTGGTTAATTAATCTTGTTATGTGGTAATTATCTGTATATCGTTTGTGATTGCACTCGTGTATGTGTGTTGAACATCTTGGGCACACATATGCGTTAGCTTGGTTCATTTTTCGGAACCGGGCGTCACACCCCACCACCATGAAGCCAGGAGGTGTCGACACACGTTGATTGACCGAGTTTGGCGCCAGGAACTAGTCAGCCTAACAGGTGGTTCGGCCGACCTGGTCTTTGCAGCGTTTAGCATGTGCTTTCTCCAGGTCACTGTCAGGTGGGTCCTATTCACTGATATGGGTGATACACTGTTGGATGGCCTCGAATACTTCTGTTTGTGGGCCATTTCCATATGATGCCACATGTCGTTGCCTGATTCATCGAAATCCAATTAAATGGATAACTTACAACATGTCTTGGTATTTTTTTGTATAAATTCACCTGCATACAAATAAACGCCAACACTTGCGAAATTGGTGTGACACCCGGTTCCGAAAATGAACCAAGCGTGATGCATATGTGTGCCCAACATTTTTAGCACACATACACAAGTGATTCACAAATGATAAACAGATAAAACCATGTCTCAAATAATAACACTAATAATAGTACCTTATTACAAACCAAATAGTCTCAAATACAAGCTCCAAAAGACTCCGGCAGAATATACTAAACACTAATGACTCCAACTCCACAGGCAAGCTTGATGGTAACAAGCACGCCTAGAACTCCTCGAAGACCTCCTGGTACTCCACGTTGACACCTGCGTCTGAATTTGTTGGGGGGGGGGAATAGCAAGGGTGAGAACATGTCGTACTCTGCAAGTGTGGGAAAGTATGACATGTAGATTAAACAAGGAATGATAATTAAAAGGGCTAATTGCATAAAAGTACATTCAAAATAGTTGAAAATGAAATATTATCATCATTAAGTGAGGTCCTTCCCAAATATCCCAAATAACATTTATTTCAACTTAAGTAACCAATATCAGCAATAATAATCCATAATCAACTCATAACTGCTCATGTGTATCAATTTCATCAATTCCATATACCAAAGCCAATTACTAATTAGTCAGCTAAGCAACACCCATACTTAGCCCTGTGGTGGCACTGTAAATCCTAGATGATCGCTCCCTGAACCGATCCTTAGATCTAAAGCAACCAAAACCATCCAACAAGGCCAACCCATTCCACATAACCGGCTTACTTAGATACCTAGGCACCATGTTGCTAAAGGGTCATTAATATCGTATTCCACCATTCATGTGTTCAATAGTTCATGATTAAGCAATATGATTGTTTCCCAAACCTAATTGAGTATAGCGGAGCAAAAGTGTAAAATACTCTTTCCGACTCACTACATTATGTTCAAGCGACAAGGGTGGTCATACAAAACTAGTAAACTCCTATAATTGGGTTTTCCCATCAATTTTACACGAGCATGCAATTTTGCAAACAAAACCTTTAAAAACCTGGATCAAAATGATCAAGGGCACTTGCCTTGCTCTTGAGCTTAGTTTAGATCGAAAGCTTCGAAGTTCTGGTTCTGCAGGTCCTCGAAAGCACTCTGTATTGCGGTACCTTCTGTTCTGCATGAAAAACATGCAAAACAAACATTTCAATCAAATAATGCTCATATATTACTCAATATGCCATGATATGCATGATTAATGCAATTGTGAGGTAAGACTGGTTAATGAGTTGCTATTAATGTTTACTAACTAGTTACAATAGTTTTTAACAAGTTTGAACAAGTATCAAATCAATTTAGATCAAATTGGGATTAATTCAGCACATAAAAGATTCAGATACCGGACTAGTCCGCTACCAAGGCCGGACTAATCCGTCCTGTCCAGGAAATGCGAAATATGGTTTTCTAGACAGCGGAAACAGGGGTCAATTGACGTGGAAACTTGGATGTAGAGGGTTTACCATGTGTTTAGAGATCTAAGGATCAGGAATTGGGCGTGAAACTTGAATCTTGATGATTAGGGCTTGATGAGAGGTGTTTAGGACAATTTGGTGATGAAGAACGTTGATGTCGAGAAGTTGATGAAGATTGCACTTGCTTGATCTTTCTCCTTCTCCTCCTCCTTGTCCTTGCTATTGGGTCTCCTCTGGTTGGCGGCACACGATCAAAGACAACAGCAAGGGGTTTTTCAACGTGATGAAGAGGTATGGGTCATTGAGTTGTTTATATAGGGGTGGAGAGGTAGGATTCTGGGGTGAATTTCAAGTAAATCTCGGTGGGGGGCGAGTAGGGGCCGAGGTGGGGTCCACTTGAACTCCTCTGAGGTTGGGCACAAAGTTCTTGGGCCCAATTAAGGCAATTACCCAATAACTAATCGTGGAAGAAAAACAAAATCCGAATTGGACTCTGAAGGCGGGACTAGTACGCAATAGGCCCGGACAAGTACGTTTTGGAACAGAGACAAAATCATACTAGTCCGGTATAGAGGGCGAGACAAGTCCGTGGTTGCAAAAGAAAGGGCTTCTGGACTGGAAATTCAACAAGATCAAACTAGACCGCTGGAAATCGGACAAGTCCAGAAAAACATCAGAACCAAAAATGGACTAGTCCGTGCATTGTGCCAAACAAGTCCAGGTTCTGAAGAAATCTGAATTTCTAAAACAGCAGATGGATACATGACTAGTCCGGGTTGGAGGCCGGACAAGTCCGCACCCTAACAGAATTAAATTGCTGATTAGCCCAAAATTTATTTTAATCTTGTTTGTTTTAAGGTTGCCTTATGTTAACATGTATGAGGATGCATGCAATGCATTATGCAAATGAGGGTGTTACAAAGCTACCCCCCTTAAAATGAATCTCACCCTCGAGATTCGACGCGAAAGGAAAGATATAGGGAAATTTCTTCTTGAGATCATCTTCTCGCTCCCAAGTGGCTTCTGATTCTGTATGATGCTTCCATTGCACTTTGCACCATCAAATCACCTTGTTGCGTGTGACCCTCTCCTTGGTTTCCAAAATTTGGACATGTTGCTCAGCATAGGTCAAATCTTGCTCAAGCTCCAATTCTTCAATTGGTACTTGCTCTTCCGGAACCCTCAAACACTTCTTGAGCTGAGAAACATGAAACACATCATGAACGTCAGCAGGATATGCTGGCATCTCCAACTTATATGCTACTTCTCTCCGTTTGTCCAAAATCTTGAATGGTCCAATATAGCGAGGTTGCAACTCGCCTTTGACGTTAATCGCTTATGACCTCGCATGGGTGACACTTTGAGTATACGAAGTCTCCCTCCTCAAAAGATAGGCTTCTTCATCTATTATCCGCGTAAACCTTTTGTCTAGACTGAGCCTCTCTCAAATTCTCGCAGATTATCTGAACTTGCTTTTCGGCATCTTGTATTACATCAGGTCCAAACAATTGAGTTTCTCCTATCTCATTCTTGAACAAGGGTTTTCTACACCTTCTCCCATACAATGCTTCATATGGCGACATCTTCAAGCTTGCTTGATAGCTGTGGTTGTAGGAGAATTCATCATACGGCAAACTTTTGTCCCAATTTCCTCCATAGTTTTAGCACACAAGCTCTTAGCATTTCTTCCAATATCTGATTTGTTCTCTCGGTTTGTCCATCCGTTTGAGGGTGATATGCAAAACTGAAATTCAATTGATTTCCCATCGACTCGTGCAGCTTCTGCCAGAACTTGAGGTAAATTGACAACCTCTATTGGACACTATCTTCTTCAGTACTCCGTGTAAACACACTATTCTTCCCATATACAATTCTGCCAACTTTGCGCCACTATAGGTAGTCTTAACAGGAATGAAATGCGCCGATTTCATCAACCGATCCACAATAACCCATATCGTATCATAACCTACTGAAGTGCGAGGTCAGCCAACTATGAATTCCATACCAACCTCTTCGCACTTCCATTCCAGAATCTTCAACAGATGCAATAATCTAGCTGGTTTTTGATGTTCAGCCTTGACTCACTGACATACATCACGCAATGCGACATATTAAGCTATGTCCCTTTTCATACCATCCCACCAATAGCACGTCTTTAGGTCCTTGTACATCTTTGTACAGCCAGGATGAATGGAGTAAAGTGAGTCATGTGCCTCATTTAATATCAGCTATCGGAGACGCTTCTCATTAGGCACAACAATAAGTTTTCCAAGCCATAGAGTACCTTGGTTGTCCTCATCAAAGCTGAATTCTCTCCCTTCTTGGGTCCTTTTCTTGATTTCCTTATCCTTCGTTTGTCCCTCTTAAATTTCCTGTTCCAAGGTCGGATTTAACTCCATTATTCCCATCTCATTCACAAATCCCACATTCAACGCTTCAAACTCCTTGCATAGCTTAGATGGCAACTCCCTAACATTGAGCTGGTGGCTTGCTCCCTTTTGACCCAAAACATTAGCCACTACGTTGGCTTTTCCTGGATGATAATTGATTCCCACATCATGATCTTAATGAGTTCCAACCATCGTCATTGCCTCAAATTCAAATCCATTTGCGTGAATATGTACTTGAGACTCTTATGGTCCGTATAAATCTCGCATCGATGGCCAAGAACATAATGTCTCCAAATCTTCAACGCATGCACTACGGCTGCAAGTTTGAGATCATGCGTAGGATAATTTTGCTCATGTTTCTTCAATTGTCTGGATGCATAAGCTACTACTCGGCCTTCTTGCATCAATACACAACCAAGTCCTTGCCTTGAAGTATCGCAATAGGTATCAAAACTCTTGCTCACATCTGGAATTACCAGCACATGTGCTGTCGTTAACCTCTCCTTTAGCTCCTCAAAACTGTCTTGACAAGCTTGAGTCCGCTTGAAAGGCTTCTCCTTCATTAACAATTTAGTCATGGGCTTCACTATCTTGGAAAAGTCCTTGATGAACAAACGATAATATACAGTCATTCCAAGAAACCTCCTTATTTCCTTCACATTCCACAACGGTTCCCACTTTAACACGTCTGTAACCCTTCTTGGGTCGACTGACACTCCTCCTCTAGAGATAACATGGCCTAGGAATGATATCTCCCTCGCACTTGTTGAACTTGGCATACAACTAGTGCTCTCGCAATTTCTGCAAAGTCAACCTTAGATGCTCCTCGTGCTCCTCTTCGCTTTTCGAGTAAATCATGATGTCATCAATGAACACTACCACAAACTTATCCAAATACTCCATGAAGACTTTATTCATAAGATACATGAAGTACGCGGGTGCATTAGTCAATCCAAATAACATGACCGTATACTCATAGGATACATACCGTGTCCTCAAAGCCGTTTCAGATATGTTGGATGGTCCAATATTCATTTGGAAATATCCGACTGAAGATCAATATTAGAGAATATTCTCACTCCCTTCATTTGGTCAAACATATCCTCTATGTGGGACAGTGTGTACTTATTCTTAATTGTCACCTCGTTGAGAGACCGGTAATCCACACACATTCCTTGGGATCTATCTTTCTTATCTACGAAAAGCACTGGGGCTCCCCATGGTGACGAACTTGGGCGTATAAAACCCTTCTCTAACTGCTCTTGAATCTGCTTCTTGAGCTCTGCTAATTCCTTAGGAAGCATCCCATATGGCCTCTTTGCTATAGGTGCAGTCCCAGGTATTAAATCAATGAAGAACTGAATGTCACGATCAGGTGGCATACCTGGCAATTCCTCAGGAAACACTTCTGGGTACTCAAGAACAACCGGAATTTCCTCCAGAGTTAATCCTTCTGCATTATTTACCATTGCCTTCTCGGTTGTCGGCTGAACTGCCTTGAATTCTATACTGACTCCCTCTGGTACATAGTGAGACCATAACTTCTCCTTAAATTCAGCTCAAGTGATTCTTTCATGATTAGCGTGTGCATTGCATAGAGATTCCCACCAATCTGCAGCAGCCCCAACAAACTGGTGTGAAGCAAAAAGAACTTTTTCTCTGTCACTGCACTAGACAATAACAAGTTTCTTCTCTATAGACTCCAACCAATCCTCAACTTCCATAGGGTCTGTGGCTTGAGCAAATATAGGCGACTTGGTCCTCATGAACTCTCCCAACCAGTTGTGGGATGGATGGGGTGGTGGTGGTGGTGGCATGTGAGGCTGATTGTTGTTGCCAGCTTTCAGCTGTCCCATGGTCTGTATTATGGTCTCAATGAGCTCGTTCTGCATAGCCAACAGCTGCTCAAGGTTGATAGATCCTTGTCCAAGTCCATTGTTGTTCTGAGGTGCTCCATTGTTCTCGTCCTCACCATTGGCATTCCTTTGGTTGCGAGTCCTTGGCACCTGTTGGTGAAAGAATAGCAGAGACGAAAGAATTTAGAAATTTGAGAAGAAACGCTCCAACTATATGCATCAAGGTATATGTAACATAAAAATTCTCTTATTAAACTAAAAACCCTATTAGCGAATGTGGACAAGGACCCACAACTCTCTACTACGTGCGGATGTGGACAAAACGCTAAGCGTCCCACAACTCGCACCAAGCACATAAGCACAAGCACAAACCACAAAAATTCAGCACACCACACCAAACACAACCAAATAGATCTAAACGCTTTTCTAACTTCTAGACAGGAGACTTAGACTTGATTGTGTGAGTCATGGCTAAGCTGGCCGTGAGGCGGCGAAGGCGACTGTGGCGGCGGGGCATACATGGGTGCACACCAATGTGAGTTGACCGTCCATGTAGGCATTGGAGAGGTTGCTGCACCATTGACCTCCACGGTGGCACATACTTTCTCTTGCTTCTCCATGATGAACAACTTCTTACGAAGGTAGCGGATCTCTTCCATGGCATTAGCATAGCGATTTCCCAAATTCACCAATACATTCTGAGATCTTTTAATGGCACGAGAACTGACTTGAGCTCCATCTTGTGGTTTTAAGACTTCTCTTGTTCCCTTCTTGCGTTGCAGGTGCAGTGCAAAACTAGTACCTCCAACTTGCTCTTGGTAGATCTGGCATAATCTAGTAACTGCATCCCAAGCCACATCATCAATAGCTTACTCTCTGGTAGATCTCCATGTGGATGCAAAGTGTTGGGTGACCACCTCATCTTTGGCAAGAACAATAACTTGAGCCCTCCATTCTTCACGTCCATGGCGAGGAATCCTCTTGACATAATACTCTGAGTGCATTTTGCATAAACCAAGGAACTCCTTCAATTGCTTAGCTGCAAATCCTCCTTTTTAGGCAATTGCACATGAGGGGTGCATCGCAACCTAGTGAAGCTAGAAAGGAGGACAAATGCCTAGTTTACCGTGATGCCCAAGAATTCTGTTCTGACCATTGAAGTACTGTCAGAACAGAATTCTTGGGAATCACGGTAAACGAGGCATTTGTCTTCCTTTCTAGCTTCACTAGGTTGCGATGCATTCCTTTGGGCTTCGAGTACTTCTTGTGCAGCGGGTTCCTCCTCTTCTTGCGGTTCCTCCTCATCTTGGGCTTCATCTTCATTCTCCTCATGTGCTTCACCTTCCTCTTCCTCACTATCATAGAATTCCACCATCTCATGATCTTCCTCCTCCTCACCATCATAGCATTTTTAGCACACATACACAAGTGATTCACAATTGATAAACAGATAAAACCATGTCTCGAATAATAACACTAATTATAGTACCTTAATACAAACCATATAGTCTCGAATACAAGCTCTAAAAGACTGTAGAAAAAAACACTAAACACTAATGACTCCAACTCCACAGGCAAGCTTGACAGTAACACGCACGCCTAGAACTCCTCAAAGACCTCCTGGTACTCCATGTTGATGCCTGCGTCTGAATTTGTTGTGGAAATAGAAAGGGTGAGAACATGTCGTACTCAACAAGTGTGGGAAAGTATGACATGTAGCTTGAACAAGGAATGAAAATTAAAAATGCTAATTGCATAAAAGTGCATTCAAAACAGTTCAAAATGCAATATTATCATCGTTAAGTGAGGTCCTTCTCAAATATCCCAAATAATATTTATTTCAACTTAAGTATCCAATACCAGCAATAATAATCCATAATCAACTCATAACTGCTCATATGTCTCAATTTACACAATTCCAAATACCAAATTCAGTTACTGAACCAATACCAAATCCCAATTCAATTCCAACCATTAAACCATGTTCAAGATCCATAACTCTAACCATGTGAGGGTCCAGGTTGCTCATAATCGGGAGCACGACTATTATGATAAGTTTTTAACACACTCTGCAGAGGTTGTACCACTTTACACACAAGTTTGTGTTTTCATCAACTTTCGATGACTATCGAATATCAATTATGCCATCTCACACTTCCTTTAGTGTGTGACCAAGAGATCACAAAATAGCTTTACAAAATGATTACTAGAATATTTAGACCCCACTAAAGTTTCACCGGTGGTGATGTCTCCAACTGAGCACTTCCAACCAAGGGCCCCCTCTTGACCCATTCGGATCTGAGGGTAGTCTCACCATCACTGCAAACCCATCCGACTACCCCTTCCCCGAGTTAATCTAGTGTTCCAAATAGTACTGGCAATACACTAATTAGTCAGCTAAGCCGCACCCATACTTGGCCCTATGGTGGCACTGTAAATCCTGGATGGTCGCTCCACGAACCGATCTTTAGATCTAAAGAAAGCAAAACCACCCAACCAGTCCAACCCATTCCACATAACCAGCTTGCTTAGATCACTAGGCACCATGTTGCTAAAGGGTCATTAATATCAAATTCCACCATTCATGTGTTCAATATTTCGTGATTAAGCAATATGATTGTTTCCCAAACCCAATTGAGTATAGCAGAGCAAAAGTGTAAAATACCCTTCCGAACTCTCTACATTATGTTCAAGCAACAAGGGTGGTCATACAAAACTAGTAGACTCCTATAATTGGATTTTCCCATCAATTTGACACAGGCATGCAATTTTGCAAGCAAAACCTTTACAAACCTGGATCAAAATGATCAAGGACACTTGCCTTGCTCTTGATCTTGGTTTGGATCAAAAGCTTTGAAGTTCCGGTTCTGCAGGTCCTCGAAAGCACTCTCTACAGCGGTACCTTCTATTCCGCGTGACAAACATGCAAAATAAACATTCCAATTAAATAATGCTCATATATTACTCAATATGCCATGATATGTATGATTAATGCAATTTTGAGGTAAGAAATGTTAATGAGTTGCTATTAATGTTTAATAACTAGTTACAATAGTTTTCAACAAGTTTGAACAAGTATCAAATCAATTTAGATCAAATTGGGATTAATTCAGCACAAAGGAGATTCAGATACCAGTCCGCTACCAGGGCCTCACTAGTCCGTCCTGTCCAGGAACTACGAAATAGGGTTTTCTGGACAGCGAAATCAGGGGGTCAATTGACGTGAAAACATGGATGTAGGTGGTGTACCGTGTGTTTAGAGATCCAAGGATCAAGAATTGGGGGCAAAACTTGAATCTTGACGATTAGGGCTTAATGAGAGGTGTTGAGGACAATTTGGTGATGAAGAACGTTGATGTCGAGAAGTTGATAAAGATTGAACTTGCTTAATCCTTATCCTTCTTCTCCTCCTTCTCCTTGTTGTTGGGTCTCCTCTTGTTGGCGTCACACGATCAGAGACGGCAACAAGGGGTTTTCCAACGTGATGAAGAGGTGTGGGGCATTGAGTTGTTTATATAGGGATGGAGACGTAGAGTTTTGGGGTGAATTCCAAGTAAATCTCGGTGGGGGACAAGTAGGGGCCGAGGTGGGGTCCACTTGGGCTCCTTTCAGGTTGGGCACAAAGTTATTGTGCCCAATTAAGGCAATTAGCCAATAACTAATCGTGGAAGAAAAACATAATCTGAATCGGACTTTGAAGGCCGGACTAGTCCACAATAGGACCGGACAAGTCCGTTTTGGAACAGAAACAAAATTGGACAAGTCCGGTATAGAGGGTCGGACAAGTACAGGGTTGCAAAAGAAAGGGCTTCTGGACTGGAAATTCGGCAAGATCGGACAAATCCAGAAAAACATCAGAACCAACAATGGACTAGTCTGTGCATTGTGCCGGACAAGTGCAAGTTCTGAAGAAACCTGAATTTTTGAAACATTAGAGGGATACCGGACTAGTCCGGGTTTGGGGCCGTACAAGTCCACACTCTAATAGAATTAATTTTCTTATTAGCTCTAAATTCATTTTAATCTTTTTCCTTTAAGGTTGCCTTATGTTAACATGTATGAGGATGCATGCAATGCATTATGCAAATGAGGGTGCTACAATTGGTTAGTTTTTACTCCTACCACTACGTTGTTTTTCTCTTTTGTGCACATTATGATGTGAACTGACAGTCTGAATATGGCACTTAAGGACCGTCAACACACGCTCATGTTGGCAAGGAGTGGGACTCCAACGATGAGTCTTCCTCTAATAATGAGGTAGGAGTGGCTAACGTCGCCATCAAGAAGCCAACGATGAAGAAGACTCTGTTGCCAAACAAGGGAGAGTGGAAAAGCGCAAGCCACACATGTATCATGCCCAAGGAGGGAAAACAAAAGGTTAAATCTAAACTCTCCTTGTGTTGTAATAAAGATGAGGATTTTGATAGTGCTAGTGAGAATGAATACATGTTTGAAGGCTCAAGTAAAAGTGCTATAATTAAAATGAGAAAAGCTCTATGATGAATTCTTAGACAAGGAAGAAATTTTCAAGGAACAAGATGATTTGCTTGTCCAAGAAAGGCGAAAGAATCTTGACCTTGCGAAGCTCCTTGAGCTTGAGAGAGAAAAGAATAGGGCACTTGAATTTGAACTTGCAAAATGCAAGGAGGTTTCCTCAAGCCTCAAGAGTTCGAATTTTTTGCTCCAAGACGAACTTGTGAGCTTGAACAAAGCCCACAAGAGTCTTGAGACACAATTCGCAACTCTCAAATAAATTATTCCTTCCTCTCCCTCAACAAGCTCAATCTTGCCTAATGTGGAATCAGACACTAAAACTTGCAAATGTGCTAACCTTGTACTTGACTTGAAAAAATATCTTAACTTGGCAAAGAGCAAGAGCACACCTACGGGTGGCATCTTTGACAAGGAGAAGATCAAGTATGAATGTAGTGCATACTCGATCACAAGATCTCCCTTGATCAAAGATGGTCTTGGCTATCCAAGGGGAGGGAAGCAAAATGCTAAAATTCCAAAGAATAACAAGATGCAAATTGAGTTTGTCAAGGAAGGTTCATTTAAGGCCAAAAATGAATATCATACATCTACTTCTCTTGAAATAGTGAAATTTGGCAAAGATGCTTAAAATCCTAAAAATATCAACTTAAACATGTTTCATGACTTTATGCATCTTATGTGCTAATGAGAAACAAATTTGGTTATACCTATGCTAAATATGTTTGGCCACACTGCAAGAGCCAAAGCCTTGTGTCTGGGTGCCCAAATGCCTCGTCACTAACCTCAAAGTACCCAACCAAGTTTGGATACCTAAAACCAAAGCCTAAATCAGTTTTGTAGGCTTACCCCTCCGACGGTTCAAAATGGGTGCTAGATAGTGTATGCACCAATCACTTGACCGGAGCGAGACGAACGTTTGTGGAGCATGAAGAAAATGAAAACCCAATTCAAGGTATCTACTTTGGTGATAATAGTCAAGGCAAGGTACTATGTATGGGTAAAATCTCTATTTCTCCACAACACACCATTTCACAAGTCATGCATGTTGACTCTATAGGTTATAATCTCTTATCCATTTCTCAATTATGCGAAAAGGGGTATAATTGCTTGTTTACTAATGAGGGCGTGATTGTTACTAGAAGAGTTGACAACTCAATTGCCTTCAAGGGTGTGCTCAAGGGAAAGCTTTATCTCGTGGACTTCACCGCGGATAAAACTCAACTTCACACATGCTTGATAGCAAAGACCACATGGGATGGTTGTGGCACCGTAGGCTAGCCTATGTTGGTATGTGGAATCTTCACAAACTTCTAAAAGGAAATCACGTCCGAGGTCTTAAGAATGTTGTGTTTGAGCAAGATAGGCCTTGTAGCGCGTGCCAAGCAGGGAAACAAGTCAGAACAGCTGATCCCGCCAAGAATGTCATGACAACAACAAGACCATTGGAAATGTTGCACATGGACCTCTTTGGTCCCATTGCTTACATAAGCATTGGCGGTAACAAATATGGTTTAGTTATGAGTTAAATGTACTGGTAGTCCACGAACTCGTAAGGGTGTGTCACTTGGGTCCATAAACTTCTAAAATGCATTTTTAGGTCCCCAAACTTTTTAAGTGGGTCATTAGGGGTCCATGACAAGGCTGTCATGCTTACGTGGCGACACATAGGATGCCACATAGATCTGTATTTTTTCACATAGCCCCTGAGCGTTTGGTTTATTCAGTCACTTGAACTGCGTAGGAATCAATCGATAAGACAAACCGGGAGTCGATTCCTTCCCTGCAGCCAACACCGACGAAGCAAGCGGGAGCGGTGCCAATCCACAACTACATCAAAGGGGGCGGAGGCGGGGCGAAGAGGTACGTGCAAGGTCACCAAGGGGCACCGATCGATCGGCCTCATGGCGTCGAGCGAGAGCTGTGGCCGGGGCTCGATCCATCATCTGTGGTCGAGGCTCCATCAAAAGTGCCGATGATTGATCGTCCAGTGAGGCCACCAAAGGTGAATCTGTAGGCAATTTTCCAAAAAAAAACATGATAGAACAAAATGCGGCCGTGGAGACTCGAACCCATGACAGCCTGAACACCAACCAACACATAAAGCAACATAGCATAAAACACTTCAGAGCTACAAATAGAACTATCACTCTTTGATATAAACATAACACCAGATCCGCCACCAAACGCCATCATCGACATGCCTCCGCCTCCGCCTGAATCGAAGAGACGCCTCCGACTAAATCAAAGCGGGATCGATTCCATCTAGGTCCTCTGACCTGCTTCGTCAGCATCGGCCACTCTGGAAGGAAGCGGCTCCCCTTCACCGCCGTAAGCGTCGCCTCCTGGATGGATTTTCTTGATCTGTTTCAAGTGACCGAATAAACCAAATGCCAAGGGGCTATTCAAAAAAATATGGATCTATGTGGCATCCTATGTGTCGCCACGTAAGCATGACAGCCCTGCCATGGACCCCTAGTGACCCACTTAAAAAGTTTGGGGACCTAAAAATGCATTTTAGAAGTTTATGGACCCAAGTGACACACCCTTACAAGTTCATGGACTACGAGTGCATTAAACACGTTTAGTTATTGTTGATGACTTTTCCCGCTTGACTTGGGTGTTTTTTTTTTGCATGACAAAGGTGAAACACAATGTGTCCTTAAGAGTTTCTTGATGAGAGCTCAAAATGAGTTCTCCTTGAGAATCAAGAAGATAAGAAGTGATAATGGCACTGATTTCAATAACACCCAAGTTGAAGAGTACTTGGACGAGGAGGGCACCAAGCATGAGTTTTCAGCACCCTACTCACCCGAACATAATGGGGTGGGCGAAAGTAAAAAACCAAACTCTAATAGAGATGTCAAGGACCATGCTTGATGAGTACAAGACTTCTGATCAGTTTTGGGCACAAGCGGTCAACACCGCTTGCTGTTGATAGCTGTTATATACCAATTTCACCCATAAATATAACTCAATTATGTGAAGGAAACATCATTTTTTGAGGACCGGGTCCACACAATCCAAGAATCGCAGAGGGTGGTGCCGTGCGATGCGGCACCCAACAGCACACACAAAAAGAATACGACAAAATACAAAGTTCTATTTATATAAACAACGAAAGTCTTTTACAATACTTAATATACAACGGAAGATAATATTCATAGCTAAACTCTCAGCCTAGCTATGCAAAAGTGCAGCCGTCCAACCCGCGGACGCTACACACTAGCCACACACAAATTTACGGCGGCATGCAGGGCTCCCACTCGGCGGTATACCCCGACGGGGGCATCGCCTCATCCTCGGGCCCTTCCTCATAAGTCTCACCTGCAAACAACTTACTATAACAACCGTGAGCACGAAGGCTCAACAAGACTTAACCGTCTCACCTAAACATGAAGCTCTACATGCAGGGATACTTAACATAGGGATGGATATAGCAGTAAATGACTCACATATAAATTGATCATCATTTTACAAGTTAATAGCAGCAGCTTAAATGTTTAATTATAGTAACTTTAATGAGCCTAATCTATAGCAATCATAGTGGCAAAACAATTATATTTCAATACATCGTATTCTCCTGACTTCTTCAGTATTTACTACATCACAGCACAGTGGACAAACAATACTCAAATAACCGTGAGGGACGGTGATTGCAATCAGGACACACCTGAATAACACGTCATGTACACCCGTGCCTAAGGAGCGTGCCATGCTCCTCACCACGTCATACGCAACAACCTTTCACATGACAACTCAAGCGCCAAATCGGTCCCACCATTGCGAGCATAAGGTTCCCGCACGGAGCGTGTCTGTGCCCACTGGCGAATTTATACCTTACTACCCTCATCACACCCGTATCGACAATGGGCTATACCTCGACATCTCAGTTATCAAGTTACACCCCTATCGACAATGCTCAAGATGAAGATGATGAGGAGACAAAAAGCGACCAAGGCCATGGAGAGGAGAGCGAGAGCGACGATGAGTAGACATAAGCTCTATCTTCTCCCTTAATCTTTTTCCTTTTTGGTCTCTTGATGCCAAAGGGGGAGAGATTGAGGGGGGGGGGTATAGATCCATG
Source organism: Tuctoria greenei (assembly GCA_036927565.1). Classification (NCBI taxonomy): domain Eukaryota; kingdom Viridiplantae; phylum Streptophyta; class Magnoliopsida; order Poales; family Poaceae; genus Tuctoria; species Tuctoria greenei. The sequence continues at coordinate 77,275,051 of JAYESD010000012.1, forward strand.
GACTATGTACTATTTTGAAAATCTTGGTTGTAATGCTGTTACATTTGTGCTACACTTTCATATTTTAGTTGTAATGACATTGATGCTATGCTACCCTACTTCATGTTATGTTGATCTTATTGAATATCATTCTAGTTCAGTATGTGTGATGATGCTTTTTTCAAATTTAGATGCATACTCCATTCCATTTATCACATCTCTACACTTGCATCACACGCACGCACCCCACCATAACACACAAATGTATAAATCTCCCATAGACATCATTCTTGTGTATCAAGCTTATTGCAAATCAATCATGCACACATTTAGGGGGAGCTCTTTATACACTTGTGCATTATGAAAACAAACTCAATTATATTTTTATCAAAAACCTCAATGTGTTGTCATCAAATCACCAAAAAGGGGGAGATTGAAAGTGCATCTAGGCTAATTCCCGTGGGTTTTGATGATTAATGACAACACTTATGGAACTAATGAGCATTACAAGTGTAAGCACAGGTGATTGAAAAAGGAAGATGTTGGATACACTCAATCAATGACCTCTTTGCTCGCTTTAACAAAATTCTCAGCAACTTGCATAGTGTCAACCTTAACTTTTTAGATGCTGAGAATGCTAGGCAATTACTAAGTACTTTAGACATGTAAATTTGGGAGATGAAAGTTACATCTATTCGTGAATCCACTGTCATGAGCACACTTGTAACACCCTCATTTTCATTCATCATGCCCTGCATGCACTCATATACATGTTTAACATTACCCATAACAAGAGGAACAAGTTAAAATTGATTTGGAACAAAACCACACTTAAAAATGTAGGAAAGTGCGGACTAGTCCGGTTTTGCTGAGGACTAGTCCGATTTCTCTCTGTGTAAAAACGGACTTGTCTGTTTTTGCTGCGGATTAGTCCGATATTTGCCTCTGGACAACTTCGGACTTGTCCGATTTTGTGCGGACTAGTCCGATATTCCATGAATCCTTGAAAATTTGCTAAGTCCCTGGACTTTTCCGGACTAGTCTGGTGTTCCAGCGGACTTGTCCGTTTTCCTTTCTGACTAAGATCGGACTTGTCCGATTTTTGGCTAGACTTGTCCGATTTTCTCTCTGGACGACTTCGGACTAGTCCGGTCCTGTCCGGACTTGTCCGATATTTCGTGACTCCGAGATTGACCTTTTGTTTTACGACTTGTTTCTTGGGTTTCACGTTAAGTGGGCCTAGGGACGTCGTGCCCAACTCTTTTATAGCCCATGTGGGACTCTAAACTGGCCTCTACTCATCCCAAAACTCGAAATCCATCTAACCCTAGCCTCCACCCCTATATAAACGACCCCACCCCTTGGTTGGACATCTATTTGCCACTTTTCCACCCACCCAAACCCTAGTTCGTGGGGAGCCACCATCAAGGAGGGAGGAGAAGATCCCAAGCAAGAGGAAGAAGAGGAGGAAACGAAGGAGGATCAAGATCTCCACCAAGTTTCGTCCTTCACCACCAATTCATCTCCAAGTTCATCACCAACCCTAGATCATCAAGATCCAAGTGTTACCTCCAAGTTTCTTGGTTCATTGGAGTTCTAAACACCTGGTATACCTTCTATTCTCTTTTCCTTATGCGAATTCAACCCATAATCTCCAAATTCACGTCGATCTAGAAAACCCTAATCTGCTGATCTCGCAGAGTGCGGACTTGTCCGGTCCCTAGCGGACTAGTCTGATCTTTCTGGTTAAATTGTGTTGAATTAATTCTAAAATTTGATCTAATCAACTCCAAACCTGTATAAACTTGTTAAAAGCTATTAGAACTAGTTAGAGATCATTAAAAGCAATCTAGTAACAAGTTCTACCTTGCATTTGCATTAATCATGCATGTCATGTCATATTGAGTAATATTTGTGCACTCTTTGATTGTGTTTCTTGTCTTGTATGTTTATTGTGTGGATTAGACGGATTTGCGCTAGAGAGTGCCGCGAAGGATCTACAGCATCAAGAGTTTGAAGGCTTTGACCCTAATCAACAGCAAGAGCAAGGCAAGTGTCCTTGAAGCATATTGAACCTGTTTTTAAAATAAATGTTTTGTTTGCAAAACTGCATGCTTGTGTCAAATTGATGGGAAACCCTATGGTAGGAAGTTTACTAGTTTTGTTTGACCACCCTTGTCACCTGGAATTTATGGTAGAGAGTCGGGAAGGGTTTTTACCTTTTTGCTTCGCTTAATCAACTGGGATGGGAAACAACTATATCACTCAATTTAATTATGCATGGATGAGATTATGGTTGACATGAACTGGTTAAACATGGTATGGTAATGGATGATCTAAGCAAGCCTGGTATGTGGATGGGTTGGATGTTATGGTGGTTTGCTTGCTTTAGATCTAAGGACCGGTTCATGCTAGAATAAGCCAGAACTACAATGCCACCACGAGGCCAAGTATGGGTGCGGCGTAGCTGATTAATTAGGGCTTTGCTAGTGCTGTTTGGACCATTGTGGATGCTCGGGGAAGGGGTAGTCAGATTGGGTTTGTTGATGATTGGTGGGACTACCCTGGGATCCGAATGGCTCAAGAGGGGGCCCTTGGTTGAAGATGTGCTCAGTGGGAGGCATCACCACCGGTGAAACCTCAGTGGGGTCTAAATAGGCTAGTAATCCTTTTGTAAAGGCAATTTTGTGATCTCTTGGCCATACACCAAAGGAAGTGTAATTGGCATAAGGGAGGTTCTTTAGTCGCCGACGGGTGATGAAATCACAAACACGTGGGTAAAGAGGTACAAACTCTGCAGAGTTAATTAAAACTATCATTATAGCCGTGCTCCCGGTTATGAGCACCTGGACAACTTCCATGATTAGAGGCAAATTGGAATTTGGGATGGTTATGGTTGGGTAATGGTTAAGGTTGATATTATGGTTATGGTTTGGTGATGGTTATGGTTTGGTAATGGTTATGGATGGTTATGGATTAATCTCTGGTAATGAATATGGTTATTGGAAATGGTGAAATCTGGACTTATTGATGATGGTAATGAATTCAGTTTGGTATTATGGTATTACTCGTGATTATGATGGGTTTACTTCACATACATAAGATATATTGCTTTTCAAATGTCTTACTGTACTTTTCAGCACTTTACCATTATTATTGTCATCATTTGAATCAGTCACATGTCATACTTTCCACACTTGCTGAGTACGACATGTACTCACTCTTGCAATCCCCCACCCCAACAGTTGCAGGTCAGGATTGGGAGTTTAATGGTGATAATGCGGAGTTCTAGGCCGTGTCTACCGTCAGCTTTGCCTATGGTGTTGATTGGAGCTGCGCATATATACCCTATTGCTTATGCTGCATAGTTGCTTAATTAGTTTATTTCCGCTGCATTAGTTGAACTTGTCATTAATATTCATTAGAGCTTGTATTCGAGGATAATATGGTTTGTGTAATGAAATTTGGTTAATTAAACTTGTTCTGTGGTAATTTTCTGTATATCCTTTTGTGATTGCACTCGTGTATGTGTGATGAACATCCTGGGCACACATATGCGTTAGCTTGGTTCATTTTCGGAACCGAGCGTCACAGATTGGTATCAGAGCCACAGGTTGACCGTAGGATGCAGCCTAGATAGAATGGACACTTTAGGACACATAGGAGCACTCAGGAATCGATGTGTTTTTGCTTGGAGTGCTGCTTGCTATATATATTGGTTGCTTGTGTGCTTAATAGAGGATTTTGGGATGCTTTAGCATTGCCATGTCCACCTAGGCTAGTGTAGCTAGCTGTTTAGTTTATACCCCTTGATGCATATAGTTGGGGACGTTTTCTAATTCTTACCTATTGCTTTTCTTCAGATGGTGAGGACTCACAACCAGAGGGATGGTAATGATGAAGAGGAGAACAATGGAGTGCCTCAGAACAACAATGGGCAAGGATCTACTCAGGGAACTATCAACATCGAGCAGCTATTGGCCATGCAAAACCAGCTCATGCAGACCATGATACAGACTATGGGACAGCTGCAGGCTGGCAATATCAACAATCAGCCCCACATGCCTCCACCGCCACCCCACCTCCTCATAACCGATTGGGAGAGTTTATGAGGACTAGGCCGCCAACCTTTGCTCAAGCCGCAGACCCTATGGATGCGGATGATTGGCTCATGTCCGTGGAGAAGAAGCTAGCCATTGTCCAATGCAGTGACCGGGAGAAGGTGCTATTTGCTTCTCATCAACTCGTTGGAGCAGCTGCAGATTGGTGGGATTCTTATTGCAATGCTCATGAGAACCCAGAGAGAATCACTTGGGCAGAATTCAAGGAGAACTTCCGTTCTCATTATGTGCCGGAAGGTGTTATGATCTTGAAGAGACAAGAATTCGAGAACTTACAGCAAGGAAGATCAAGCGTGAGTGAATATCACAATAAGTTCACTCAACTCTCAAGATATGCGCCTGAGGATGTTAGCCGGGACAGTCGGAAGCAATACTTGTTCATGAGGGGATTGAACAATACGATCCAAGTGCAATTGCTCAACTGTGATTATGTCAATTTTCAGAAGCTTGTGGACAAAGCAATTGTGGTGGAGAACAAGATCCGTGAGATGGAGCAAGAAATCAAGCGGAAGGCGCCATACCAAGGACAGCAACAAGGAAGTAATGTGCGCCCTCGCTTTGCGCCGCCCAATGCGCCTCATTACAGCTCCTCTATTCCTGCTCAGCGCCCTGGTTATGCACCGCGCCCAACTCAGTTTGTGCAGCAGCACCCTGTCATGCAAGCACCTAGGCCTCCAATGCCTTATGCACCTCGTGATGATTTTCCTGGAGCCAATGTTCAAAACCAAGCTCGTCCCAATAATTCTGGTGGAGTTAAGAAGTGCTATACTTGTGGAGAAGCTGGACACTTTGCACATCAATGTCCTAAGTCGGGCCTTGGTCAAGGAAGCAATACATCGAGGCAAAACCCAAGACCTAATGGAGGACAGCCACAAGGAAGCCGTGGACAGCAAAATTTTGCTCGTGGCAACGTGAACCATGTCTCTACGGAGGATGCTCAACAAGCGGATGACGTGGTCATTGGTATGTTTCTCGCCAACTCCAACCCCGCGACTATGTTATTTGATTCTGGAGCATCGCATTCATTCATTGCATCGAAGTATGTTGCCAAGTATAGTTTGCCTATCTCTCATATGAAGTTTACTCTGTTGGTTAAGTCTCCTGGAGGAGAGATGAGGACAAATATAGTATGTCCAAAAGTAAGCCTTAGAATAAGGGGGGTAGACTTCTCCGCCAACCTCATTGTTTTAGATTCTCAAGGGTTGGATATTATACTTGGTATGGACTGGTTGAGGAAGCACAATGGAGTTATTGAATGTGCCACAAAGACGGTGAAGTTGACTAATGAAGAAGGGATCACCGTAGAATTTGAAGCAACCCAACATGCACCGAAGCAATTAGAGCTGAATCATATGGACGGTGTCGCAATTGAGGAGATTCCGGTGGTGTGTGAATTTTTGGATGTTTTTCTGGACGAGTTGCCAGGTATGCCACCCGATCGAGACATTGAGTTTGTTATTGATTTAATACCTGGAACTGCACCTATAGCTAAGAGGCCGTATAGGATGCCTCCTATGGAATTAGCGGAGCTCAAGAAGCAAATTCAAGAGCAATTAGAGAAGGGTTTTATTCGCCCTAGCTCTTCACCTTGGGGAGCGCCCGTTCTATTTGTGGACAAGAAGGACAGATCCCAAAGGATGTGCGTGGATTACCGAGCTCTCAACGAGGTAACAATCAAGAACAAGTACACCTTGCCACGCATAGAAGACTTGTTTGATCAGATGAAGGGTGCTTGTGTCTTCTCTAAGATTGACTTGAGGTCAGGATACTTTCAAATGAAGATTAGACCATCGGACATACCCAAGACAGCTTTTAGGACACGGTATGGATCTTATGAGTACACTGTGATGTCTTTTGGATTGACAAATGCGCCTGCCTACTTTATGTACCTCATGAATAAGGTCTTCATGGAGTACTTAGATAAGTTCGTTGTGGTGTTTATCGATGATATTATGATCTACTCGAAGGATGAGAGGGAACATGAGGAACACTTGAGGCTTACGCTGCAGAAATTGAGGGAGCATCAATTGTACGCCAAGTTCAGTAAATGTCAATTCTGGTTACGGGAAGTTTCCTTCTTAGGCCATATTATTTCCGGAGGAGGAGTATCGGTTGACCCCGGTAAAGTGAGGGATGTGTTGAAGTGGGAACCACCACAAAACGTCAAGGAAATAAGGAGTTTTCTTGGAATGGCTGGATATTACCGTCGATTCATCAAGGACTTTTCCAAGATAGCCAAGCCTATGACGGAGTTGCTAACGAAGGGAAAGGCGTTCCAATGGACTGAAGCTTGTCAGGATAGCTTTGAGGAGTTAAAGAAAAGGTTGACAACCGCGCCGGTGTTAGTATTACCGGATGTAAGCAAGAGTTTCGACATCTATTGTGATGCATCAAGACAAGGACTTGGATGTGTATTGATGCAAGAAGGTCAAGTGGTCGCCTATGCGTCAAGACAATTGAAGAAACATGAGCAGAATTACCCAACACATGATTTAGAACTTGCTGCCGTGGTACATGCATTGAAGATTTGGAGACACTATATTCTTGGACATAGGTGTGAAATTTATACGGATCATAAGAGTTTGAAGTATATTTTTACACAAACGGATCTGAACTTGAGGCAACGAAGATGGTTGGAGCTCATCAAAGATTATGATTTGGGGATCAACTATCATCCGGGAAAAGCCAATGTAGTGGCCGATGCTTTGAGTAGAAAGGGAGTAAGCCATCAACTTACAGTTCGAGAGTTACCGTCCGAGTTATGCAAGGAGTTTGAACGGTTGAACCTTAGGTTTGTGAACGAGATGGAGATGATGGAGTTAAAACCAACCTTGGAGCAAGAAATTCGAGAAGCACAAACCACAGATGAAGAGATCAAGGAAATCAAGCAAAGAATCGAAGAAGGGAGAGAATTCAGATTTGACAAGGATGAACATGGTACCTTATGGCTTGGAAAGAGAATCGTTGTGCCTAATGTAAAGCATATTCGAGAGACAATATTAAAGGAGGCACATGACTCGCCTTACTCGATTCACCCAGGTTGTACGAAGATGTACAAGGACTTGAAGACTTGCTATTGGTGGGATAGCATGAAAAAGGATAGCTGAATATGTAGCATTATGTGATGTGTGCCAACGAGTCAAGGCGGAACATCAAAGGCCAGCCGGATTATTGCAACCGTTGAAGATTCCGGAATGGAAGTGGGAAGAAATTGGTATGGACTTCATAGTTGGGTTACCACATACTCAGTCCGGGTATGACTCAATTTGGGTAATTGTGGATCGCTTAACCAAGTCAGCTCATTTTTTCCCTGTGAAGACCAAGTATACAGCTGCACGATTGGCCGAAATATACATGGAGCATATTGTGTGTCGACATGGAGTCCCTAAGAAGATAGTCTCGGATAGAGGTTCTCAATTTACCTCCAGATTTTGGCAAAAATTGCATGAAGCTATGGGAACGAGGTTGAATTTTAGTTCAGCATATCATCCTCAAACGGATGGACAAACCGAGAGGACCAATCAGATTTTGGAGGACATGTTCAGAGCTTGTGCTTTAAAGCATGGGAAAAGTTGGGACAGAACCTTGCCATACGCAGAATTTTCATACAACAATAGTTACCAAGCAAGTTTGAAAATGTCACCATATGAAGCGCTTTATGGGAGGAAGTGTAGAACACCTTTATTCTGGAATGAGGCAGGAGAAACTCAAGTATTTGGTCCGGATGTGTTGCAAGAAGCCGAAAAACAAGTCAAAATGATTCGTGAAAACTTGAGGGCTGCCCAATCAAGGCAAAAAGGCTATGCGGATAATAGGAGAAGGAAATTAGCCTTTGAAATAGGAGATTTTGTTTACCTCAAGGTGTCACCAATGAGAGGTCATAAGAGGTTTAACATAAGAGGCAAGCTCGCACCTCGTTATATTGGACCATTCAAGATTTTGGACAAAAGAGGAGAAGTAGCATATAAGTTGGAGATGCCAGCTCATCTTTCAGACGTACATGATGTGTTTCATGTTTCCCAACTCAAGAAGTGTCTCAGGGTACCGGAAGATCAAGTGCCAATGGAAGAATTGGAACTAGAGGAAGATTTGACGTATGCCGAGCAACCGGTCAAAATCTTGGAAACCAAGGAGAGAGTCACAAGGAACAAGGTGATTCGATGGTGTAAAGTCCAATGGAAGCACCATACCGAAAAAGAAGCAACTTGGGAGCTAGAAGATGATCTCAAGAAGGAATTTCCCCATCTCTTCTCTTCCGCGTCGAATCTCGAGGGCGAGATTCATTTTAAGGGGGGTAGGTTTGTAACACCCTCATTTTTATGCATCATGCCCTGCATGCACTCATATACATGTTTAACATTAACCCATAACAAGAGGAACAAGTTAAAATTGATTTGGAACAAAACCGCACTTAAAAATGTAGGAAAGTGCGGACTAGTCCTGTTTTGCTGAGGACTAGTCCGATTTCTCTCTGTCTAAAAACGGACTTGTCCATTTTTGCTGCGGATTAGTCCGATATTTGCCTCTGGACAACTTCGGACTTGTCCAATTTTGTGCGGACTAGTCCGGTATTCCATGAATCCTTGAAAATTTGCTAAGTCCCTGGACTTTTCCGGACTAGTCCGGTGTTCCAGCGGACTTGTCCGTTTTCCTTTCTGACTAAGATCGGACTTGTCCGATTTTTGGCCAGACTTGTCCGATTTTCTCTCTGGACGACTTTGGACTAGTCCGGTCCTGTCCGGACTTGTCCGATATTTCGTGACTCCGAGATTGACCTTTTGTTTTACGACTTGTTTCTTGGGTTTCACGTTAAGTGGGCCTAGGGACGTCGTGCCCAACTCTTTTAGAGCCCATGTGGGACTCTAAACCGGCCTCTACTCATCCCAAAACTCGAAATCCATCTAACCCTAGCCTCCACCCCTATATAAACGACCCCACCCCTTGGTTGGACATCTATTTGCCACTTTTCCACCCACCCAAACCCTAGTTCGTGGGGAGCCACCATCAAGGAGGGAGAAGAAGATCCCAAGCAAGAGGAAGAAGAGGAGGAAACGAAGGAGGATCAAGATCTCCACCAAGTTTCGTCCTTCACCACCAATTCATCTCCAAGTTCATCACCAACCCTAGATCATCAAGATCCAAGTGTTACCTCCAAGTTTCTTGGTTCATTGGAGTTCTAAACACCTGGTATACCTTCTATTCTCTTTTCCTTATGCGAATTCAACCCATAATCTCCAAATTCACGTCGATCTAGAAAACCCTAATATGCTGATCTCGCAGAGTGCGGACTTGTCCGGTCCCTAGCGGACTAGTCCGATCTTTCTGGTTAAATTGTGTTGAATTAATTCTAAAATTTTATCTAATCAACTCCAAACCTGTATAAACTTGTTAAAAGCTATTAGAACTAGTTAGAGATCATTAAAAGCAATCTAGTAACAAGTTCTACCTTGCATTTGCATTAATCATGCATGTCATGTCATATTGAGTAATATTTGTGCACTCTTTGATTGTGTTTCTTGTCTTGTATGTTTATTGTGTGGATTAGACGGATTTGCGCTAGAGAGTGCCGCGGAGGATCTACAGCATCAAGAGTTTGAAGGCTTTGACCCTAATCAACAGCAAGAGCAAGGCATGTGTCCTTGAAGCATATTGAACCTGTTTTTAAAATAAATGTTTTGTTTGCAAAACTGCATGCTTGTGTCAAATTGATGGGAAACCCTATGGTAGGAAGTTTACTAGTTTTGTTTGACCACCCTTGTCACCTGGAATTTATGGTAGAGAGTCGGGAAGGGTTTTTACCTTTTTGCTTCGCTTAATCAACTGGGATGGGAAACAACTATATCACTCAATTTAATTATGCATGGATGAGATTATGGTTAACATGAACTGGTTAAACATGGTATGGTAATGGATGATCTAAGCAAGCCTGGTATGTGGATGGGTTGGATGTTATGGTGGTTTGCTTGCTTTAGATCTAAGGACCGATTCATGCGAGAATAAGCCAGGACTACAGTGCCACCACGAGGCCAAGTATGGGTGCAGCGTAGCTGATTAATTAGGGCTTTGCTAGTGCTGTTTGGACCATTGTGGATGCTCGGGGAAGGGGTAGTCAGATTGAGTTTGTTGATGATTGGTGGGACTACCCTGGGATCCGAATGGCTCAAGAGGGGGCCCTTGGTTGAAGATGTGCTCAGTGGGAGGCATCGCCACCGGTGAAACCTCAGTGGGGTCTAAATAGGCTAGTAATCCCTTTGTAAAGGCTATTTTGTGATCTCTTGGCCATACACCGAAGGAAGTGTAATTGGCATAAGGGAGGTTCTTTAGTCGCCGACGGGTGATGAAATCACAAACACGTGGGTAAAGAGGTACAAACTCTGCAGAGTTAATTAAAACTATCATGATATCCGTGCTCCCGGTTATGAGCACCTGGACAACTTCCATGATTAGAGGCAAATTGGAATTTGGGATGGTTATGGTTGGGTAATGGTTAAGGTTGATATTATGGTTATGGTTTGGTGATGGTTATGGTTTGGTAATGGTTATGGATGGTTATGGATTAATCTCTGGTAATGATGTAGGATCAAAGAGCACGTGAAAAGCTACCAGAGGGGGGTGAATGGTAGATTTAAGAATCTTACGCAGCGGAAACAATAAAACCCTAATCCCTTCGGTAGAAAAACGATCTGTTAAAGAAATCGTGTATAAGACTAATCTAAACGTGTTTCACCGTGACAAAAGTGATATATATCAGAGAGAATCAAGTCACGAAGACAACACAAAAAGAATTACTCAGATCCGTCGAGAACAACTCAAGTTACGATCAAAAGATCAAACACTGGTCAATCTGACCTACCCGAGAAAAACAGTTTCTGGAGTGCTGCAAATAAACTCGTGTAGATCAAGAACCACAAATCCAATGACTGTGAAATTTTGACAGATGATATATGATCAAGTTGTGAAGACAGCAGAAAAAGAATCACGTCAATTGGATCAGTAAAACTCGAGTTATGATAAAACCACCGACGAAAGGTAGTGCTGTCCAGAAACTCGACGAGTAAAACTTGTCTGGAACAAGTCGGACGAACAAGGCACAAAAGTTCCTTCAAACTATGAATTTTATTCAATAGAACACAAGAGGAACAGCCCCAAAGTCGTGCACAACGAGCTTTGGCCTTCCCTTGCTTATATAACCAGCCCTTAGGCCATCCCAATCCAACTAGGACTCTAATCCTAATCCGATCACAATCGGAACTTACCATAACTGCTCAAGATTCTTCTATACGCAGATAGAAGCAATCTTAAGACTTCCAAACACCTTAGGAACGTATCCCACATTGCTCAACAACTCAATTTCGTGACACACACGAAATCCTAACATAACCAACTCGATACTTCCCATACCGAGCCATAACCGACTCTGCCGCAGCCAAAGTCTTCAACCGATACGATCCGATCCTTCCGATCAGATCTTCCATCCATAATCCGTCTCTAGAAGCATATTGCCACGTCATGCACCACATGCATACGTGCGAACACCTTCCTTCGACCTTCATATGCACTGCCCTTGATTCAATCATCCTGCGCGACCTCCTGATCCGCTCAACCACAGTTCCTCCTGAACTTGGTTGTTGGAACCTCATCTCCTCCTGAGACTAGTCCAATGGATCCTGTCACCAGCCATGACTTGAACTCAAGCAACACCTGCACATGAACAAACAAACAATCTATACGAGCCCAAGTCCTCGACTTGACTCACGTTAGTTCCGAACACAACACCTTACGTGAGAACCTCACATAAGCATGTTGCAAAACCACAGTAGAAACGATATCAACCGTATCATCCAAAACGCACCAAAAACTTAGTAAATGAATACCAAGCAATCTTTCCAATCATGTAGAGCAAGTACGAGACATTGCAAATGCAAAGCAGAAGCACTGCGGTCAAGTTCCGGACCTTGCCAGAGCAACCCGAAGCTTGAGCCGGAGCTACCAACAACTAGTAGAACCTAGCGCCGGAGCTTACCAAAACTAGTAGATCCTGGATCCGGAGCTTACCAAAACTAGTAGATCCTAGACCCGGAGCTTACCAAAACTAGTCAATCCTGGATCCGGAGCTTATCAAAACTAGTAGGTCCTGGATCCGGAGCTTATCAAAACTAGTCGGAACTAGTCAACCCAAAACCGGAGCTAGACAAAGTACGTCGGAGCTTAGCAAAAGCATGCCGGAGCTATCAAGTATATGCCGGAGCTATCAAAGACATGTCGGAGCTAAAGATAAAGCTCACCGGAGCTAACCAAAGCTGGTCGGACCTTACCAAGAAGTCGGACCTAGCATCAAACGTAACCGGAGCTACCCAAAGCAAGCCGGACCTATCGTCGGACCTTGCTGTAGCTCGGAGCTAGAGTCGGACCTTGATAAAAAGGTGTTTTGGTGATATTAAAAACTTTTATCATCAAAGCCAAGTGTATTCACTACAAGCCAATGTATTCAGCACACATAGGTCTTACAATCTCCCCCTTGATGAATGCATTGGCAATACCATTTAAAATCTGAACATTTGCTTATTCACATAAAAGTTTTTGAAAACGATTTCTCCCCTTTTTGTTTAAATAAAAATAAAATGAGAAGGAAAAAAAATATCCCATATTATCTCTCCCCCTTTATTAACTTTCCTCCCCCTTTATTAACTTTCCTTATGCACAATTTCTCTTCATGCTTATCTCTTCCTTTTTGAATGTGTGATTAATCTCTCCCCCTTTGACAATGTATTCAGCAAGGTAAAAGAGAAATTTTAATTGTTATGAGATATAAACAAATTATCTCTCCCTCTTTAGTTGTTATGAGCATATTATAACATATACTTATAAACAAAGTTCATCCAAGTCATACTATCAAGTACCTTACATTATTACATCAATGAAATACATAAGGTAGTGTAAGCCATGCTAGAGAGCAAGTGTGATTTTCAATTTTAGCAGGTCATGATCTCACAAACTTAACTATTTCAAAACCTGAAAGCATGACACTAGTTGCTGCATTTTATTATTTTCAAAGCATAAATCTAGATCATATGATATTTGCAAGAGATTATATGCTCATCTGCCTTATTCTAACCAACCAAGCCAAGCCTATGTCATTTGACAATCAGAAGCTTAAGGACATGGTTTTAGTCATACACAACTTCTTCCAAGTTCATATCTAAGTGCAATGACAAGCCATCTCGAAATAAGAAGTGCGATGCATGCATATTCTCTTGATCTTTTCTCAATTTATATTTGTTCATAAAAACTCAACATGTGAGTTGATTACTTGATAAATTCTTAATGATTAAAAGCATTTGTGAGCATGCAACAAGTTCAAAACAGCAAGAAAGTTCGACCATGACCAGATTTAGTGTAAGTAATTATTCCAATTACTAGACATGGCAAAAACTACAAAAAGTATAACACGAGTAATGTAGTAAGAACTTTCAGCATGTAAAAGGAATCACAAAGTCATATATGTATGAAATAATATGCTCATATTATTTTAATTTCAGATTCACACATAGACTTCCTAAGTTTCAAAAACTCCCCCTCAATTTAAGCCATGAGGATGCATAACCCCTATTTCACTACGAATGTAACAAAAACGAGTGAAATCCAAAGGTTTTGTAAAAATGTCAGCCAATTGTTGTTCGGTATCTACATGGTGAAGCACAATGTTTCCTTTTTCAACATTATCACGGAGAAAGTGATACCTAATGTCAATGTGCTTAGTTCTAGAATGTTGCACGGGGTTTTTAGCAATGCAAATAGCACTAGTGTTATCACAGAACAGTGGAACACTATCTAGATCAACCCCATAGTCCTTAAGTGTTTGAACAATCCAAAGAATTTGTGAACAAGCACTAGCAGCAGCTACATACTCAGATTCGGCTGTGGATTGTGCAACTGAACTTTGTTTTCTAGAAGACCAAGCAACAAGAGAATTACCAAGAAAATGACAAGCACCGGAAGTACTTTTCCTATCAATCCTACAACCCCCAAAATCAGCATCCGAAAAAGCTTTCAAAGAAACGATTGAGGAAGAAGGAAGAAAAATGCCAAATTCATGAGTTCCATGTAAGTACCTGAGAATCCTTTTGACGGCTTGACGATGTGAAACACGTGGGGAAGCTTGAAACCGTGCACAAAGACATACGCTGAATTGTATGTCCGGTCTTGATGCTGTAAGGTACAAAAGTGATCCGATCATACTTCTATATTCTTTTTGATCCACGGATTCACCATCTTCATCAAGTTCAAGTGTTGTTGCTGTTCCCATTGGTGTCCGAAGAGGCTTGCTTTTGTCCATGTTGAAGCGCCTTAGGAGATCTTTGGTATACTTTGTTTGATGCACAAAGGTACCCTCCTTGGTTTGCTTGATTTGCAGCCCCAAAAAGTAAGTGAGTTCACCCATCATACTCATCATTGCTGAAAACTTGGACACAAGATCATGAGAAGCACAACCAAAGATAATATCATCCACATACACTTGAACGAATAATGAGTCATTGCCATGATTAAGCACAAAAAGAGTTTTATCAACCTTTCCCATTGTAAACCCCTTTTCAAGTAAGAATGTTTTTAACCTATCATACCATGCTCTAGGGGCTTGTTTGAGACCATATAAGGCTTTGGACAGTTTGTAAACATGATTAGGAAGATCTGGATTTTCAAAACCTGGTGGTTGTTTGACATAAACCTCCTCATCTATGTAGCCATTAAGAAAAGCACTTTTAACATCCATTTGATATAGCTTAAAACCTTTAGATGCTGCGAAAGCTAACAAAATTCTTATGGCTTCTAATCTAGCGACAGGAGCAAAAGTTTCATCAAAATCTAGACCTTCAACTTGAGTGAAACCTTGAGCAACCAACCTAGCCTCCTAATCACAACCCCATCCTCACTTTGTTTATTTTTATATACCCATTTAGTTCCAATTAAAGTGTGGCCTTGAGGTGGAGGTACAAGTTTCCAAACATTATTTCTTTCAAAATTTTCTAACTCTTCTTGCATGGCAATAATCCAAGATTCATTAGAGAGTGCGTGTGATATATCTTTGGGTTCAAAAGAAGCAACAAAAGCAGAATGAGCATGAGAGTTTGGATCGCAAAACCTGGACCGTGTGACTCGTTCATGCAAGCTTCCAATCATCTGTTGTGGGGGATGATCTTTGTAAAAACGTAGGGGAACAGATGTCTCACAAGCATCTTTTTCATTAGGTTCATTGTAGATTGATGAGCTTGTGATTTGTGGATGATCAGGACCAGCAGAGGTGACAGCCGGAGCTTGTTCAATGTCCGAAGCTGGACACGTGTCAACTTCGGAACTACCAGGCAGTATCACCGGCTCTTCTTCATCTTCGAAAATACCCTCCCCCTGAGAATATGAATCTGGTCCTGCAACACCGGAGCTAGTACCTGGGCTAGCTTCATCAAAAGACACTTCACAAGTCTCCACAATTTTGTTAGTGTCAAGTAAAAGCACACGGTAGCCTCTAGTATGAGATGGATAACCAAGAAACATGCCATCATTGGATCTAGGTTCAAATTTATCAAGATTACCATGTTTCTTAACAAAGCATTTGCAACCAAAGACCCGAAAGTGTGTAACACTAGGCCTATGTCCAAACCGGAGCTCATATGGTGTTTTACCTAGCTTAGCACGCAAGAAACGATTTGAGACATAACAAGCGGTTGCTAATGCATCAGCCCAAAATTTCCTAGGGGTTTGATATTCATCAAGCATAGTCCTAGCCATCTCGACTAGGGTTCTGTTCTTTCTTTCTACAACACCGTTTTGTTGAGGTACATATGGTGAAGAAAATTGATGATCTATTCTATTTTCAGCAGAAAAGTGATCAAAGAATTGATTTTTAAATTCAGTTCCATTATCACTTCTAATTGCTTTTAATGATCCTGGGTGATCAATTGATAATCTAAGAAATAAAGTTCTAAAGTGACTAAAGACTTCATTCTTAGACGCCATAAAATACACCCAAGAATATCTAGAATAATCATCAACAATAACAAGAGCATACCATTTACCTCCGAAGGATTGAACACGTGAAGGTCCTACGGTGTCAAGATGCAAAAGTTGACATGGTTCAGTTGTCATGATCATTGTGAGAGGAGTATGTGAACCTGCAACCATCTTAGCATGTCTACAAGAAGAGCACACAATTTCTTTGTCCCCTTTTAGCTTAGGCAGCCCACGTATGCGATCAAGAGTACTAACACGCGTTAGGTGATCAAAGCCTACGTGACCAAGTCTACGATGCCAAAAATATAAGTCCTTTGAATCATTAGCAACTAGACACCTATGCTTAGAAGAAGACATATCAAAATCAGCTTTAAAAACTCTTCCAGACCGAGACATGTTAAAAATAAGCTCACTATTTGAATCTACAACTTTGCAGCAGTTTTTATTGAAGGTAATTTCTAGATTTTCATCTAGCAATTGTGAAACAGAAAGCAAGTTATATTTCAAATTTTTGACAAGTGCCACATCCTTCAAAGTGTAGTGATCATTTACTCTAACCGAACCCTTAGCAATTATAGGAGTTGAAGAATTATCGGCAAAAGTAACATTCTCTACACGTGACACAAAGGTGAGGGAGGAGAACCACTCTTTGTTACCGGTCATGTGGCGTGAGCAACCTGAATCCACAATCCAAATATTCTCCTTCCTCAAGCGTGTAGCCTACATAGAAGCACAATACGCCGATGACTCAATACTGGGGTTAGTCAAAAGGCATTTAGGAATCCAGTACTGAGTCACGCGACGTGCACCAGAAAAAACACGCGAATGCTGAGATAAAACAGCAGGTTTATGAGTCAAAGATTGAGGTTTTCTGTTCTTAACAGTTGATTTAGAAGTTGTTACTTGTTTAGAGTGAAAACCAGTAGCTCCGGATATAAAGGCAGAAGGTCCGGGGGCAAAAACTGAAGCTCCGGAGGGAACAACAGAAGATCCGGTAGCTCTCGGAGCTATCGGAACTATCGGAGCTGCTTTTGCGGATTTCTTACCAGAAGGTCCGGAAGCTACCTTTTGAAATTTCTGACTCACTAAAGCAGGTTGTGTTTTTCTAATTGCATGAAAGTTATAAGATCTAGCAATCTTTCTTTCCTTTTTCTGTTGTTTAGCTAGTCTATAACAAAAATCTATGACATGACCATCTCTACCACAGAAGGTACAATGAAATTTAACTTTGTGTTCATGTCTAGATGAGCAAGCAATATTTTTATTTGAAACCGAATGACGCAACACTCCTGCAGATTTGAAAACCACTTCTTTTTGTTTAGGAGCTGTTTGAATCAAACCACTTCCTAATGACCTTACAATTTTAGGTGGATGTGCCTTAGCATGAGCATGAGAATCAAAACCTAAACCAGTTTTATCTTTGCTAGACTTGGAAGAATTCAGCAGAAAGTTTAGATTCTTATCCCCATTACAAAACCGACCTAGTGTCCTATTCATGTCATCAAGTTTCTTGGACAAGTCTAGGCAGTTTTCACATGAAGTTTTTCCTTTTAGTTTGCAATTGTAACAAAATTTAACTTCATGAGAACGTAAAGCATTGTTCAACATAGAAATTTCATTCATAGCATCTTGCAGTTTCTTATCAAGATTTTCACATGCAGAACAATGCAAGTCAATTGTAGAACAGCTAGCATCTTTCAAGTTTTTATCATTAAGTGCAGCAAGCTCTTTGTTCTTTTTAATTTCTTCATCAAGTTTATCTAGAGTGGAGGAGTGTGCACTTCTTAATGTGGACAATTGTTCATAAATTAAGTCACATGAGGGACATGCATCATCACTAGGAATCAAAGTTTTTAAACGGTTAATTTCAGATTCTAGTGATTCAATTTTAGCAGCAGTATCCCTAAGCTTTTTGTCCTTTTTCTTGACAATAATAGTTGCACGAGAAATAGCATCACACATTTCATTGCAGGTAGAACATACCTCATCATCGTCACTGTTGTGTTCTGCTTCCTCCTGACTTGATCTTGATCTTGCTTTGCCCGTCATGAAGCATAAGTTGGCCAAGTCATCATTCTCTTCATCACTTTCAAAATCAATGTCACTTGAACTGAGCTCTTGAAGCGCGGTGATGAAGCTGTTGATCATCTTGCGTCCTATGGTACCCTTCTTTTTCTTGTTGGAATTTCCAAAGGAGGTCCGGACCTTGCTTTGTTTTTCTTCCCGGGTGGTCGGACCTGAAAGGTTAGGGCATTCTGTACGAAAGTGTCCTGTTTTACCACATTCAAAACAGCGTTGAGGTCCGGAGGTTCCTCTCCTTCTAGTTCTCACATTTTGCAATGCTTTTGAGAATCTAGTAGAGATGAGTGCCAACTCCTCTTCTGGAATTTCTTCGATCTGCTCCAGGGTTAGTGAGGACAACAAAGCAAGAGTATTGCAGGATGATGATTGACCGGAGCTAGACATATCACGTTGTGAGACAAATGCAATAGACTTGTTTGGGTTCTTACGTGCTAGGATGTCAATTTCATGAGTTTTTAGTTTAGAATAAAGTACATCTAATGTAAGAGAACTCATGACAGTTGATTCGCGAATGGATGTTACTTTCATCTCCCAAACTGACATGTCTAATGCACTAAGAAGTTGTCTAGCATTCTCAGCATCAGAAAAATTAACATTGACACTACGTAAGTTGCTGAGAATTTTATTGAAACGAGCAAAGAGGTCATCGATAGACTCACCTGGTTGCATCTCAAAACGCATATACTCCTTTTTGAACATATCTTGTTTTACCTCCTTGATTGTGTTGGAGCCTTCATGATAATCACAGAGAGCTCTCCAAACATCGTATGCTGACCGGAGGTGTGCGACACGATCAAAGTCGCTCTGAGTGAGTCCTTGGATGATCAAGTTTCGGGCTTTGTTGTTGTTGTCGACGTCCCGGAGGTTCGTAGCCGTAACTTGATCGTTAGGCGGGACTTCATAAGGTTTGTATACCTTTTCCCATATTGCGAAGCCTTGCGCCTGGATGAAGGCCTCCATGCGTGCCTTCCAGACCTGGAAATCAATACCAGCAAACACGCAAGGTTTGGCGGAGTACTTCTCCATGATGATTAGTCAAAAACACGTGCAAATCACAAAGATTAGAGCACCGTGGCTCTGATACCAATTGTAGGATCGAAGAGCACGTGAAAAGCTACCAGAGGGGGGGTGAATGGTAGATTTAAAAATCTTACGCAGCGGAAACAATAAAACCCTAATCCCTTCGGTAGAAAAACGATCTGTTAAAGAAATCGTGTATAAGACTAATCTAAACGTGTTTCACCGTGAAAAAAGTGATATATCTGAGAGAATCAAGTCACGAAGACAACACAAAAAGAATTACTCAGATCCGTCGAGAACAACTCAAGTTACGATCAAAAGATCAAACACTGGTCAATCTGACCTACCCGAGAAAAACAGTTTCTGGAGTGCTGCAAATAAACTCGTGTAGATCAAGAACCACAAATCCAATGACTGTGAAATTTTGACAGATGATATATGATCAAGTTGTGAAGACAGCAGAAAAAGAATCACGTCAATTGGATCAGTAAAACTCGAGTTATGATAAAACCACCGACGAAAGGTAGTGCTGTCCAGAAACTCGACGAGTAAAACTTGTCTGGAACAAGTCGGACGAACAAGGCACAAAAGTTCCTTCAAACTATGAATTTTATTCAATAGAACACAAGAGGAACAGCCCCAAAGTCGTGCACAACGAGCTTTGGCCTTCCCTTGCTTATATAACCAGCCCTTAGGCCATCCCAATCCAACTAGGACTCTAATCCTAATCCGATCACAATCGGAACTTACCATAACTGCTCAAGATTCTTCTATACGCAGATAGAAGCAATCTTAAGACTTCCAAACACCTTAGGAACGTATCCCACATTGCTAAACAACTCAATTTCGTGACACACACGAAATCCTAACATAACCAACTCGATACTTCCCATACCGAGCCATAACCGACTCTGCCGCAGCCAAAGTCTTCAACCCATACGATCCGATCCTTCCGATCA
Source organism: Tuctoria greenei (assembly GCA_036927565.1). Taxonomy (NCBI): domain Eukaryota; kingdom Viridiplantae; phylum Streptophyta; class Magnoliopsida; order Poales; family Poaceae; genus Tuctoria; species Tuctoria greenei. Next base: position 77,295,218 of record JAYESD010000012.1, read on the forward strand.
AATCTTCCTTCCATAATCTGTCTCTAGAAGCATATTGCCACGTCATGCACCACATGCATACGTGCGAACACCTTCCTTCGACCTTCATATGCACTGCCCTTGATTCAATCATCCTGCGCGACCTCCTGACCCGCTCAACCACAGTTCCTCCTGAACTTGGTTGTTGGAACCTCATCTCCTCCTGAGACTAGTCCAATGGATCCTGTCACCAGCCATGACTTGAACTCGAGCAACACCTGCACATGAACAAACAAACAATCTATACGAGCCCAAGTCCTCGACTTGACTCACGTTAGTTCCGAACACAACACCTTACGTGAGAACCTCACATAAGCATGTTGCAAAACCACAGTAGAAACGATATCAACCGTATCATCCAAAACGCACCAAAAACTTAGTAAATGAATACCAAGCAATCTTTCCAATCATGTAGAGCAAGTACGAGACATTGCAAATGCAAAGCAGAAGCACTGCGGTCAAGTTCCGGACCTTGCCAGAGCAACCCGGAGCTTGAGCCGGAGCTACCAAGAACTAGTAGAACCTAGCGCCGGAGCTTACCAAAACTAGTAGATCCTGGATCCGGAGCTTACCAAAACTAGTAGATCCTAGACCCGGAGCTTACCAAAACTAGTCGATCCTGGATCCGGAGCTTATCAAAACTAGTAGGTCCTGGATCCGGAGCTTATCAAAACTAGTCGGAACTAGTCAACCCAAAACCGGAGCTAGACAAAGTACGTCGGAGCTTAGCAAAAGCATGCCGGAGCTATCAAGTATATGCCGGAGCTATAAAAGACATGTCGGAGCTAAAGATAAAGCTCACCGGAGCTAACCAAAGCTGGTCGGACCTTACCAAGAAGTCGGACCTAGCATCAAACGTAACCGGAGCTACCCAAAGCAAGCCGGACCTATCGTCGGACCTTGCTGTAGCTCGGAGCAAGAGTCGGACCTTGATAAAAAGGTGTTTTGGTGATATTAAAAACTTTTATCATCAAAGCCAAGTGTATTCACTACAAGCCAATGTATTCAGCACACATAGGTCTTATAAATGAATATGGTTATTGGAAATGGTGAAATCTGGACTTATTGATGATGGTAATGAATTCAGTTTGGTATTATGGTATTACTGGTGATTATGATGGGTTTACTTCATATACATAAGATATATTGCTTTTCCAATGTTTTACTGTACTTTTCAGCACTTTACCATTATTATTGTCGTCATTTGAATCAGCCACATGTCATACTTTCCACACTTGCTGAGTACGACATGTACTCACTCTTGCAATCCCCCACCCCAACAGTTGCAGGTCAGGATTGGGAGTTTAATGGTGATAATGCGGAGTTCTAGGTCGTGTCTACCGTCAGCTTTGCCTGTGGTGTTGATTGGAGCTGCGCATATATACCCTATTGCTTATGCTGCATAGTTGCTTAATTAGTTTATTTCCACTGCATTAGTTGAACTTGTCATTAATATTCATTAGAGCTTGTATTCGAGGATAATATGGTTTGTGTAATGAAATTTGGTTAATTAAACTTGTTCTGTGGTAATTTTCTGTATATCCTTTTGTGATTGCACTCGTGTATGTGTGATGAACATCCTGGGCACACATATGCGTTAGCTTGGTTCATTTTCGGAACCGGGCGTCACAACACTTACATTAGATGTGTTATATTCCAAGTTAAAAACTCATGAAATTGACATAATATCACGTAAGAACCCCAACAAGTCTCTTGCATTTATTTCACAATGTGACATGCCTAGCTCTATTCAATCTTCGTCATGTGGTACACTTGCTTTGCTGTCCTCTCTAACCCTTGAACAGATTGAAGAGTTTCTAGAGGAGGAGCTAGCACTTTTTTCTACTCGATTCTCAAAAGCATTGCAAAATGTGAGAACTCGAAGAAGAGGAAGTGGTGTTTCTCAATGATTCTTTTAATGCGACGAGTTTGGACATTTTCCTACAAATTGCCCTAACCTTTCAGGTTCTACTCCCCGTAATGAGAAGCAAGTAAAATTCAAGTCCCCCTCTACAAACAACAACAACAAGAAGAAGAAGTGTTTTATAGATCGCCAATTGGTAAACAACTTTGTCTATGCACTTCAAGAACTTGGCTCGAGCGATGTGGACATCGAAAGTGATGAAGATGAAGAGAATTTGGCAAATATGTGCTTCATGACGGGCAACTCAAGATCAAGTATGGAGGAGGCAGAACACAACAGCGACAAAGAAGAGGTATGTCCCACTTGCGAAGAAATGTGTTATGCTATTTCTCGTGCCACTGTTATACTTAAGAAAAAGGACAAAAAACTTAGGGACAATGTTGTTAAAATGAATCACTAGAATCTAAAATTAATTGTTTAAAATTTTGATTCCTAGAGATGATTCTTGTTCCTCATGTGAGCTTATATATGAACAATTTTCCTCCTTAAGAAGTGCGCACACATCCACACTTGATAAACTTGAACTTGAAAAGAACAAAAAACTTGCTACACTTAATGATAAAAACATAAAAGATGCTAGTTTTTCTACAATTGATTTGCATTGTTCTACTTGTGATGATCTTGATAAGAAACTACATGATGCTATGGATGAGATTTATGTTTTGAACAATGGTTTATATTCTCATGAAGTTAAATACTGTTCTAATTGCAAACTAAAAGGAAAAACTTCATGTGAAAACTGTCTAGATTTGTCTAAAAAACTTGATGACATGAATAGCATACTAGAGCGGTTTTATAGTGGGAATAAAAATCTGAATTTGCTACTGAATTCCTCTAAATCTTGCAATGACAAAGCTGGTTTAGGTTTTGATTACGATGCTCATGATAAGGCACATCCACCTAAAATTGTAAAGTCATTAGTAAGTGGTTTGATTCAAACAGTTCCTAGACAAAAATAAGTGGTTTTCAAATCCGTAGGGGTGTTGTCTCATTCAGTTTATAATAAACATGTTGCTTGCTAATCTAGACATGAACACAAAGTTAAATTTCATAGTACCTACTATGGTGGAGATGGTCATGTCATAGATTTTTGTTATAGACTAGCTAAACAATAGAAAAAGGAAAGAATGCAAGCTAGATCTCATAAATCTCATGCAAAATTTGCTGCACATGCTGAATCGAAAGTTAGAAACATGCTGTAATGAGTCAAAAACATGCAAAATTTGCTCCCAAATCTACTGTTTTTAGTGCTACACGTGTAACACCTCATAGGTTAATAGTTGGATACAAAAATCCTCAAACTTTGGCTCATAAACCTGTTGTTTTATCTCAGCTTTCGCGTATTATTTCTATTGGATGTCATGTGACTCAGTACTGGATTCATAAATGCCTTTTGACTAACCCTAGTATTGTGTCATCGATGTATTGTGCTTCTATATAGGTTACACTCTTGAAGAAGGAGAACATTTGGATTGTGGATTCAGGTGGCTCACGCCACATGACCGGTAACAAAGATTAGTTATCCTGCCTGTCTTTTGTGTCACGTGTAGAGAATGTTATTTTTGCCGATAATTCTTCAACTCCTATAATTGCTAAGGGTTCATTTAGAGTAAATAATCACTACACTTTGAAGGATGTGACACTTGTTAAAAATTTGAAATACAACTTGCTTTCTGTTTTACAATTGCTAGATGAAAATCTAAAAATTATTTTCACTAAAAATTGCTGCAAGGTTGTAGATTCAAATAGTGAGCTCATTTTTAACATGTCCCGATTTAATAGATTTTTTAAAGGTGATTTTGATATGTCATCCTCTAAGCATAGGTGTCTGGTAGCTAATGATTTGAAAGACTTATATTTTTGACATCGTAGACTTGGTCACGTAGGCTTTGATCATCTCACGCGTGTTAGTGCTCTTGATCGCATACGTGGGTTGCCTAAGCTTAAAGGGGACAAATAAATTGTTTACTCTTCTTGTAGAAAAGCTAAGATGGTTGCAGGTTCACACACTCCTCTCACAATGACCATGACAACTGAACCGGTATGTTCTTGTGATTGTTGATGATTATTCTAGATACTCTTGGGTTTACTTTATGGCATCTAAGAATGAAACTTTTAGTCACTTTAGAACTTTATTTCTTAGATTATCAATTGATCACCCAGGATATTTAAAAACAATTAGAAGTGATAACGGAACCGAATTTAAAATCAATCGTTTGATCACTTTTGTGCTGAAATTGGAATAGATCATCTATTTTCTTCACCATATGCACCTCAACAAAATGGTGTCGTAGAGAGAAAGAACAAAAACCTTAGTTGAGATAGCTAGGACTATGCTTGATGAATACCAAACACCTAAGAAATTTTGGGCTGATGCAATTGAAACCGCTTGTTATGTCTCAATTTGTGCTTTCTTGCGTGCTAAGCAAGGAAAAACACCATATGAACTTTGTTTTGGACATATGCCTAGTGTCACACACTTTTGAGTCTTTGGTTGTAAATGCTTTGTTAAGAAACATGGTGATCTTGATAAATCTGAACCTAGATCTGTTGATAGCATGTTTCTTGGTTATCCATCTCATACTAAAGGCTATCATGTGCTTTTACTTGACACTAACAAAATTGTGGAGACTTGTGAGATTTTTTTATGAAGCTAGTCCAGGTACTAGCTCCAATATTGCAGGTCCAGATCCATATCCGTAGGGGGAGAGTATTTTCATCGAAGAAGATGAAAAAGTGGTGCTGCTGCCCGAAAATTCAGATGCAAATAACATTGATCACGCTGCTGATTTTGCACCACAACCAGCACCAACAACTACTGTAGCTGCTACAGATCGTCCTAAAGCCACAAGTTCATCGATCTGTGATGAACATGGAGAAGAAGGAGCTTGTGAAGTGTCTACTCCCCTCCGCGCAAAAGTCATCCTCCACAACAAATCATTTGAAGCTTTCACGAATGAGTCACACGGTCTATGTTTTACGATATAAACTCTGATGCTCATTCTGCTTTTTTGCTTCTATTGAACCGAAAGATATATCACACGCACTCACTAATGAATCTTGGATTATTGCATGCAAGAAGAGTTAGAAATTTTTTGAAAGAAATAATGTTTGGAAACTTGTGCCTCCACCTCAAGGTCACACCTTAATTGGAACTAAATGGGTGTTTAAAAATAAACAAATTGAGGATGGGGTTGTGATTAGGAATAAAGCTAGGTTGGTTGCTCAAGGTTTCACACATGTTGAAGGTCTAGATTTTTATGAAACTTTTGCTCCCTTTGCTAGATTAGAAGCCATAAGAATTTTGTTAGCATTTGTTGCATCTAAAGGATTCAAGTTTTATCAAATAGATGATATTATCTTTGGTTGTGCTTCTCATGATCTTGTGTCCAAGTTTTTAGCTATGATGAGTTCAAAATTTTAGATGAGTGTGATAGGGGAACTCATGTACTTTTTGGGGCTGCAAATCATGCAAACCAAGGAAGGCACTATTGTGCATCAAACAAAGTATACAAAAGACCTTCTTAAGCGCTTCAACATGGACAAAAGCAAGCCTCTTCGGACACCAATGGGAACAGCAACAACACTTGAACTTGATAAAGATGGTGAACCTATGGATCAAAAAGAATATAGAAGCATGACCGGGTCACTTTTGTACCTCACAGCATCAAGACCAGACATACAATTTAGCGTATGTCTTTGTGCACGGTTTCAAGCTTCCCAACGTGCTTCACGTCGTCAAGCCATCAAAAGAATTCTCAGGTACTTACATGGAAGTCAGGAATTTGATATTCTTCTTTCTTCTTCCTTCTTCATCAACCGTTACTTTGAAAGCCTTTTCGGATGCTGATTTTGGGGGTTGTAGGATTGATAGGAAAAGTACTTCGGGTACTTGTCATTTCCTTGGTAATTCACTTGTTGCTTTGTCCTATAGAAAACAAACTTCTGTTGCACAATCCACGGTATAATCTGAATATTTAGCTGCTGCTAGCGCTTGCTCACAAATTCTTTGGATTGTTCAAACACTTAAGGCCTATGGGGTTGATCTAGATAGTGTTCCACTGTTTTGTGATAACACCAGTGCCATTTGTATTGCTAAAAACCCCGTGCAACATTCTAGAACAAAACACATTGACATTAGGTATCATTTTCTCCGTGATAATGTTGAAGTGGGAAACATTATGCTTCACAATGTAGATACCGAACAAGAATTGGATTTCATTTGTTTTTGTTTCATTCGTAGTGAAATAGTGGTTATATACCCCCATGGCTTAAATTGAGAGGGAGTTTTTGAAACTTAGGAAGTCTATGTGTGAATCTGAATTTAAAATAATATGAGCATAAGTATTTCTTACATATATGACTTTGTGATTCCTTTTACATGCTGAAAGTTCTTACTACATTACTCGTGTTATACATTTTGTAGTTTTTGCCATGACTAGTAATAGGAATAATTACTTACACTAAATCTGGTCATGATCGAACTTTTTGCCGTTTTGAACTTGTTGCATGCTCAGAAGTGCTTTTAATGAAAAATTTAATTAATCAAGTATCCACGTGTTGAGCTTTTATGATCAAACAGAAAAATGAGAAAAGATCAAAAGAATATGCATGCATCACATTTCTTCTTTTTAGATGGCTTATCATTGCACTTAGATATGAACTTGGAAGAAGTTGTGTATGACTAAAACCATGTCTTTAAGCTTTTGATTGTCAAATGACATTGGCTTGACTTGGTTGGTTAGAATAAGATAGATGCAACATATAATCTCTTTCAAATGTCATATGATCTGAATTTGTACTTTGAAAAATAATAAAATTGCTGCAACATATGTCATGCTTTCAGGTCTTGAAATAGTTAAGTTTCTGAGATCATGAATTGCTTAAATTGAAAAATTACACTTGATCTCTAGCATGGCTTACACTACTTTATGTCTCTCATTGATGTGATAGTGTAAGTTACTTGATTGTATGACTTTGATGAGTTTTGTTTTATATGTATATGTTATAATGTGCTCATAACAATTGAAATTTCTCTTTTGGACCTTGCTGAATACATTGTCAAAGGGGGAGAAATATGTATAGGGGGGGAAATATGTCACACATTGCACTTAAGAGTTTTACACGTTCTTCTCGGAGCGAGATTTTTTTTTTGAAATTTCTTTCTCATTTGATTTTCCAAAGGAGGAGAAAATTGTTTTCAAAACCTTTCATTTGAATAAGCCCTTGTTTGGATTTTAAGTGGTGTTGCCTGTGCATTCATCAAGGGGGAGATTGTGAGACCTATGTGCTGAATACATTGGCAATTATGTTAAACATGTAGGTTTACATGCAATTTTTTGAATATACTAGAGAAACACACTTCACATTGTCTGAACTTTTGCTGCACGTGTTTTGCATTTCAGAATGTCCGAACTTTTTTTGTATAATACATAGCAGCTGTTTTTTATTGTCCAATTTTTCTATGTGCTGAAATAATCTTGTGGTTGCTTTGTAATGTTTCAAACTTGCTTTACACTTATGGGAAGATTTGCTTAGAATTATTTAACTAAGTTTATAATGTGTTTGGCTGATCATGGTGGACATTATCTTGCTATCTTTGCAACATGCTTATGTGAGGTGCTCACGTAATGTGTTGTGGTTTTTAGAACTAACAAGAGTCATGTCGAAGACTTGTGCTCGGAAATATTGGTTGTTTGTTCATGTGCACGTGTTGCTTGAGGTCAAGACATGGCTGGTAACAGGATCCATTGAACTAGTCTTAGGGAGAAGATGAGGTTCAACAACCTAGTTCGGGAGGAATTGTGGTTGAGTTGATCAGGAGGTCACGCATCATGTTTGGGTCAAGAACAATTCATATGAAGGTATCATGGCCATTGTTGGAAGGTGTTTGCACGTGTGCAAGGAGTGTATGGACGTGGAAACATGGTTCCAAAGCGTTATGAAGAGAAGTGTATGCAAAGAATTGGTCGGAAAGATCCAACTGGCTGGATTATGCCTCAGGCTGCGGCTGAGGAGGTTATGGTTCGTTTATGGAAAGATTTGAGTTTGTTTTGGTTACATTTCATGTGGGTCACGAAGTTGAGTTGTTTTAGGAATGTTTAGGATGTTCCTAAGGTGTTTGGAAGTATTAAGATTGTTTCTATCTGCGTATGGAAGAGTCTTGAGCAGTTATTGAAGGTTTCCATTAAAACTGAGTAGGATTAGAGTGCTAGTTTAGATTGGGTCGGCTTTAGGGCTGGTTATGAAAGCAAGGGAGACCAGAGCTCGTGGTGAGACAACTTTGTGCTGTTCCTCTTGTGTTTTGATCAATAACATTCATAGTTTCAAGGAACTTCTGTGCCTTGTTCGTCCGACTTGTTTCAGACAAGTTTTTCTCATCGAGTTTTTGCACAACACTACATTGCGTTGGAGTTTTTATCATAACTCGAGTTTTACAGATCCAATTGACAGGATTATTTTTGGAATGTCTTCACAACTTGATTATCAATTATCTGTGAAAGTTTCAAGGTCATTGGATATTTGGTTTCTGATCTACATGAGTTTCTTTGCAGTGTTGCAGATCTGGTTTTTATCGGGTAGAACAGATTGACCTTTGTTCGATCTTTCGATCATAACTTGTGTTTTTGTCAACCGTTTTCGTGATTCTTGTTGTCGTGTCTTCGTGACTTGATTCTCTATAATATCTACTACTTCTATCATGATTGAACACGTTTAGAACAGTTGCACACACGATTTATTTAACAGATCAATTTTCTACCGAGGGGTTTTTGTTGCTTCCGCTGAAAAAGTTTTAAAATACCATTCACCCCCGCCTCTGGTAGCTTTTCATGTGATATTTGATCCTACAATATTGCCCCTTCCTTAACTCAGAGGTCTCATCAGTCTCTCCACTCACAGGCATAGGAACCCGAGGCTTAGTGGGCAAGGACTAATCAGTGCCACATCTAATTTGGAGATTGCTAAAACAATCCTCAACTTCTCTCTCCATGAGTCATAATTAACTTTGTTAATAATCTCAATGGTAGAGAGGTAACTAAGTGCTGAACTGATAATGGAGGAATCATCTGAATGAAAAACAGAGCAACATAAGTGAATGCATAATAAAACTTAGTAATAAACTAAAAAACATAGTAAATTTTGTCTTTCACGTTGGCTACTCGAACAAAATTTTCTATTGTACCAATGTAAACTACTTTGGCAAGAAGAATCGTCATATTTTGTCTTTCAACAAAATATGAGATTCACTAATTCTCTTATGAAACATAGCAAACTTTGTCTTTCACGTTGGCTACTCGAACAAAATTGTCTATTGTGCTAATGTAAACAACTTAGGCAAGAAGAATTGTTATATTTTGTCTTTCAACAAAATACGAGATTCACTAACTAACTTATGAAACATAGCTAACTTTATCTTTCACATTGGCTACTCGAACAAAATTTTTTATGTACTTAGTGGAAATGTTATCTTTTGTCTTTCATGTTGTCTACCAAACAAAATACAACATTCATAACTTAGAGCGTGGAAAAATTTTATTTTTCACGTTGGCTACTCAAGTAAGATTTTACATGCAACTTAATTACTTAGAACATAGTAATTTTATCATTCACGTTGGCTACTTAATAAAATTACTATGAAACTTAATAAACTGAGAGCATGGCCTAAATTTGTTGTTCAAGTTGGCTACTTAACATAAAATCGCCATGCAAAACTAAATAACACAACAAAAACTCATTTACTAAGTGGACATACATAACATCTGAAACTTAATAAAATTCCACAATATAATAATAAACTGAGTATAAACTTAAATTCATTAAACTAATATATTACTGAGGAATACACTATAGTACATATAGTAGAAGAATAAATAAAAGACTTAACATATTTCTTAATGATTCTTAATCTATTTAAACTTAGGTCTATGTTGATATTAACCCATACTAAAATCACTAAGAAATAAAATGACCAATTTTCTAAATTCGTGGATTTTAGTTTATGACTAAAATTCCAAAAAAAAAACCGATCAAAATACTAATTTATTTTCTGCAAACAAAAAATACTAATTTTATTTTCTAAAAATAAGAAAATACGAATTTTATTTACTGCAAGACGGAAAATACTAATTTGTTTTCTGTATAATAGAAAACACTAAATTAGGGACAACCCACAGAAAATAAAAATGACAAGCTAAAACTAATTTGGGTGGCTCATAAAAAATGAAACCATCCCATATTGTTTAATCATACCTTAGGCCACTAATTTATTTCGGCCCAAAGGCCCTAAGGAAGCCCAGCCTCATACTGAAAATAAACTAAAAGAAAAACAAAGAAAATTGGGTATGGTCCATTCTAGGTGCCAGCCCACTGAATAAAAGGAGCGCAAAACCCATTATGAGAATTACTGAAAACCCCCAAAAAATAAAAATGGAATACGCCTATTAAGGCCCAGTCCTTTTACTAAGGAGGCTCATGGCCTGCCTAAATATATATGTGGGAAAATTAGAAAATGAAATGGATAAGCTTGCATCTTAGCTCGGCCCAAAACTGAAAATGGCCCATCGGCCCACTAAGAAAATCCCGAGAAAATCTGATGAAGACGAAAAGAGCCCCGCGGCCCGGAGCTGATTTCGGCCCAAATACTAACTAAAGAAAATTGGGAAAATTCACTAAAATATGAAGGGCAGCCAAAGCTATCCCATCTTCACATCCTCATGGGCTAGCAGCCCACTTAGCTGACGGCGCACACCGCTTAATCCGAGCCGTAGGAGAATGAACGGACGGCTGAGGATGATCCGAGCAACATACTTATGTTTTTTCTAGGAAACCCTAATTCATTTTCACTCTAGGCCTCAATCCCCTTCTCTTCCCAACCGCGCAGCCGAGAGAGAGAGAGGAGAAAAACCGGGCGATAGAGATGAAAATGGCAGCGTTGCCAAGTGGCGGGGAGCACGCTGGTCCTGCTGCAGCAACCGTGCTGTCTCGCGAGCCTAGCTTGCCTTTGTTGCACGGTCTGCTGGTTGGAGACCTCGAAGGAGGGGATGCTCGCATGATCAAGGGTTAAGGTTTCCCCTTCCCCGCAACAAAGCAGAGGTTCCGGCAGCGCCTTGGCGTGTCTTCTCACCGGCGAGGGCGCTCACCGTTGGGTGACCGCGCCACTGTCGAGCAGACAATCGTAGCGTGTAGTGCCGGATGAGGGGACCCAAGCCTTGTTGCTCCGACGATGATACGACCCAACAGCCGGGCGGCCCTGAGCACTCCGGCGAGCGTGAAGCTACGGCTCGAAGGGTCCAGTCGCCTGCTATGATGGTGCGTCGGCCACCCTTCCCGAAATCCTCGTAGAGGAGAGTTCCAATATTGTGGCGCCCCGGCTTCTTCGATAATTGTGAGCCCTATGTGTGTTGAATACATTGGCTACGATGATAAAAGTTTTGAATACTACCAAAACATCCTTTTAACAAGGTCCAACTCTAGGTCCGAGCTCTTGCAAGGTCCGACGATAGGTCCACCTTGTTTTGGGAAGCCTCGGCAAGGTCTGACTTGTTTTGTCTAGGTCCGACTTCTTTGTCTACGTCCGACTTGCTATGGCTAGATCCAACATATTTTTGCTAGGTCCGGCGCAAGGTGCGACTAGCTTTAGTAAGCTCCGGTGCTAGGTCCCGTTGCCTTTAGTAAGCTCTGGTGCTAGGTCCTGTTAGCTTTGGTAAGCTCCGGTTGCTAGATCCTGCTAGCTTTGGTAAGCTCCGACTCAAGGTCCGGTTAGCTTTGGCAAGGTCCAGAGCATGATTGCAATTGTTCTGCTTTTACTTTGGAATGTTTCGAACTTGCTTTACATCTATGGAAAGTTTTCTTAGTGTTATTTTACTATGTTTTTGGTGGTTATGGCTCATATCATTTTTCTATGGTTTTCAACATGCTTATGTGAGGAGCTCACGTAAGGTGTTGTGGTTTCAGAACTAACGTGAGTCAAGTCGAGGACTTATGCTCGGAAGTATCGGTTGTTTAATCATGTGCAGATGTTGCTTGAGTTCAGGACATGGCTTGTGACGGGATCCATTGAACTAGTCTTAGGGAGAAGATGAGGTTCAACAACCAAGTTCGGGAGGAATTGTGGTTGAGTTGATCGGGAGGTTACGCAGCATGTTTGAATCAAGAACAATGCATCCGAAGGTATCCTGGACGTCAATGGAAGATGTCTACACGCGTGCAAGGAGTGCATGGACGTGGCTACATGGTTCCAAGGCGTGATGAAGAGATGTGGACGTAAAGAATTGGTCAGAAAGGTTCAACCGACTAGGTTATGGACTAAGGCTGCGGCTGAGTCGGGTTTGACTCAAATATGGAAATATTTGAGTTGGTTATGTTAGTATTTCGTGGTGAGTACGAAGTTGAGTTGTTTCAGGAATGTGGGATAGGTTCCTAAGGTGTTTGGAAGTCTTAAGATTGCTTCTATCTGCCTATAGAAGAGTCTTTAGCAGTTATGGAAAGTTTTGGTAGAAACTAAGTAGGATAGGAGTCCTAGTTTTGTTTGGGTTGGCCTCATGGCTAGAGCTCGTGGTGGACGGATTTTGGGCTGTTACTCTTGTGTTCTATTGAATAAATATATTAGTTTAAAGAAACTTTTGTGCCTTGTTCGTCCGACTTGTTTCAGACAAGTTTTTCTCGTTGAGTTTCTGCACAACACTACCTTGCTTCGGTGGTTTTTCATAACTCGAGTTTTACAGATCCAATTGACGTGATTCTTTTTTATTTGTCTTCAAAACTTGATTGTCTATCATTTTTTTTAAAAAATTTCAAACTCACTGTATTTGTGGTTTCTGATTTACACGAGTTTGCTTGCAATATTACAGATATGTTGTTCTTGGGTAGAATAGATTGACCTTCGTTCAATCTTTCAATCATAAGTTGAGTTTTACTCAACGGATTTTTGTGATTCTTGTTTTGACGTCTCTGTGACTTGATTCTCCACAATCTGTACTGGTTTTGTCACAGTTGAACATGTTTAGATTAGTCACACACACAATTTCCTTAACAGATCAAATTTTTGCCGAGGGGTTTTTCTTGCTTCTGCAAAGTTGTAATCTACCATTCACCCCCCTCTGGTAGCTTTTCACGTGCTGTTTGATCCTACAATTGGTATCAGGGCCACAGTGATCAAATCTTAGAGATTTGCACGTGTTTTGAATAATCATCATGGAGAAATACTTCGCCAAACCTTGAGTGTTTAGTGATATTGATTTTCAGGTTTGGAAGCACGCATGGAGGCTTTCATCCAAGCGCAAGGCTTTGCAATATGGGAAAAGGTGTACAAGCCTTACGAAGTGTCGTCAAACGATCAAGTTACGACTGCAAATCTGAGAGATGTCGACAACAACAACAAGGCTCGGAACTTGATCATACAAGGACTAACTCAATGTGACTTCGACCGTGTTGCTCACCTCTGATTTGCGTACGATGTTTGAAAAGCTCTATGTGATTACCACGAAGGATCCAACACGATCAAGGAGGTAAGGCAAGACATGTTCAAAAAGGAGTACATGCGCTTTGAGATGCAACCAGGTGAGTCCATCAACGATCTCTTTGCTCGCTTCAATAAAATTCTCAGCAACTTGCGTAGCGTCAATGTTAATTTTTCAGATGCTGAGAATGCTAGGCAATTACTAAGTGCATTAGACATGCTAATTTGGGAGATGAAAGTTACATCTATTTGTGAATCTACTGTCATAAGTACACTTACTTTAGATGTTCTATAATCTTAATTGAAAACTCATGAAATTGACAGAATCTCACTTAAGAACCCCAACAAGTCTCTTTCATTTGTTTCTCAATGTGACATGCCTAGCTCCAGCCAATCTTCATCTTGTGGAACACTTGCTTTATTGTCCTCTCTAACCATTGAACAGATTGAAGAGTTTCCAGAGGAAGAACTTGCACTCATCTCTACTCAGTTCTCAAAAGCATTGCAAAATGTGAGAACTAGAAGGAGGGGGAGTGCCAGACCTCAACGATGCTTCGAATGTTGTAAGACAGAACATTTTCGCATGGATTGTCATAACCTTTCAGGTACTACTTTTAGTGATGAAAAGCAAACAAGGACAAAACACTCCTCTGTAAACAACAACAAGAAAAAGGTTTTTACAGGACGCCAATTGGTGAATAGCTTTATCTCCGCACTTCAAGAACTTGGCTCGAGCGATGTGGACATCGGAAGTGATGAAGATGAAGATGATTTGGCAAACTTGTGCTTCATGGCGGGCAAGTCAACAGCGCCAATGAAGAGGTATGTCCTACTTGCGAAGAAATGTGTGATGCTATTTCTCGTATGTCCTACTTGCGAAGAAATGTGTGATGCTATTTCTCGTACCACTGTTATAGTTAAGAGAAAGGACAAAAAGCTTAGGAACAATGCTGTTAAAATTGAGTCACTAGAATATGAAATTAATCATTTGAAATCTTTGATTTCTAGTGAGGATTCTTGTCCTCATGTGATTTAATATATGAACAATTGTCCTTTCTAAGAAGTGCACACACCTCCACACTTGATAAACTTGTGTTGGAGTTTGAAAAGAATGGAGAGCTTGCTGCACTTAATAATAAAAACTTAAAAGATGCTAGTTGTTCTACAATTGATTTACATTGTTCTAATTGTGATGATCTTGACAAGAAACTACATAATGCTATGGATGAAATTTCTATTTTGAACAATGCTTTATGTTCTCATGAAGTTAAATATTGTTCTAATTGGAAATTAAAAAGAAAAACTTCATGTGAAAATTGCCTTGATTTGCCCAAGAAACTTGATGACATGCATAGGACATTAGATCGGTTTTGTAATGCAAATAGGAACCTAAACTTGCTACTGAATTCTTCTAAATCTTGCAATGATAAATCTAGTTTTGGTTTTGATTCTCATGCTCATGCTAAGGCACACCCACCTAAAATTATAAAGTCATTAGGAGGTGGTTTGATTCAAACAGCTCCTAAACAAAAAGAAGTGGTTTTCAAATCTGTAGGGATGCTGTCTTATTCAACTCCTAATAAACATGTTGCTTGCTCATCAAGACATGAACACAAAGTTACATTTAATTGTACCCACTGTGGTAGAGATGGTCATGTCATAGATTTTTGTTATAGCCTAGCTTAACAACAGAAAAAGGAAAGAATGCAAGCTAGATCTCATAACTCTCATGCAACATTTGTTGCAGATGCTAAACCAGATATCAAGAACATGCAACCTACTGTTATGAGTCAAAAACATGCAAAGTTTGCTCCCAAACCTACTATTTTTCGTGCTATACATGTAACATCTTGTAAGTCAGTAGTTGGGTACAAAAATCATCAAACTTTGGCACATAAACCTGTTGTTTTGTCTCAGCATTCAAATAGATGATATTAGCTTTGGTTGTGTTTCTCATGATCTTGTGTCCAAGTTTTCAGCTATGATGAGTTCAAAATTTGAGATGAATTTGATGGGAGAACCCACATACTTTTTGGAGCTGCAAATCAAACAAACCAAGGAAGGTACCTTTGTGCATAAAACAATGTATACAAGAGACCTTCTTAAGCTCTTTAACATGGACAAAAGCAAGCCTCTTTCGGACACCAATGGGTACAGCAACGACACTTGAACTTGATGAATATGGTGAATCCGTGGATAAAAAAAGAATATAGATGTATGATTGCATCACTTTTGTAATCACGACATCAAGACCGGATATACAATTCAGCATATGTCTTTGTGCACGGTTTCAAGCTTCCCCACGTGCTTCACATCGTCAAGCAATCAAAATAATTCTCAGGTACTTACATGGAACTCAAGAATTTGACATTTGTCTCCCTTCTTCCTCAACCGTTACTTTAAAAGCTTTTTCGGATGCTGATTTTGGGGGTTGTAGGATTGATAGGAAAAGTACATTGGGTGCTCGTCATTTCCTTGGTAATTCACTTGTTGCTTAATCCTCTAGAAAACAAAACTTAGTTGCACAACCCACGGCCGAATCTGAATATATAGCTACTGCTAGCGCTTGTTCACAAATTCTTTGGATTGTTCAAATGCTTAAGGATTGGGGTTGATCTAGATTGTGTTCCACTATTTTGTTATAACACTAGTGCCATTTTCATTGCTAAAAATCTCATGCAACATTCGAGAACAAAGCATATTAACATTAAGTATCACTTTCTTCGTGATAATGTTGAAAAAGGAAACATTGTGCTTCACCATGTAGATACTGAAAAACAATTGGCTGACATTTTTACAAAACCTTTTGATTTCACTCGTTTTTGTTTCATTCGTAGTGAAATAGGATTTATGCATCCTCATGTCTTAAATTGAGGGGGAGTTTTGAAACTTGGGATGTCTATGTGTGGATCTGAAATAAAAATAATATGAGCATAGTATTTCCTACATATATGACTTTGTGATTCCTTTTACAAGCTGAATGTTCTTACTACGTTACTCATGTTATACATTTTGTAGTTTTTGCTATGACTAGTAATTGGAATAATTACTGACACTAAATCTGATCATGATCGAACTTTCTTGCTGTTTCAGACTTGTTGCATGCTCACAAGTGCTTTTAATAATGAATAATTAATCAAGTAATCCACTTACATGTTGAGCGTTTATGATCAAACAAAAATGAGAAAAGATCAAGAGAATATGCATGCATCGCACTTCTTCTTTTGAGATAGCTTATCATTGCACTTATATATGAACTTAGAAGAAGTTGTGTATGACTAAAACCATGTCCTTAAGCTTCTGATTGTCAAATGACATAGGCTTGACTTGGTTGGTTAGAATAAGGCAGATGCGGCATATAATCTCTTGCAAATGTTATATGATTTAAATTTGTGCTTTAAATAATATTGAAAAATGAAAAATGCAGCAACAAGTGTCATGCTTTCAGGTTTTGAAATAGTTAAGTTTGTGAGATCATGACTTCCTTAAATTGAAAATTATATATTGATCTCTAGCATGGGTTACACTACTTTATGTATTTCATTGATGGGATTGTGTAAGTCACTTAATAGTATGGCTTGGATGAGCTTTGTTTTATGTGTATATGTCATATTATGCTCATAACAAATTAAAATTTCTCTTTTGTACCTTGATGAATACAATGTCAAAGGGGGGAGAAATTGATCACACATTGCACACATTCACAAGTGTCCTGGCACGATTCTTCTCAGGGGTAGAATTTTTTGTTTTTCTTCTCATTTTATTTCTGATTTACAAAGGGGGAGAAATATTTGATGGAGAAAATTGTTTTCAAACTTTACATGTAAATAAGCCATTGTTTGGATTTTAAGTGGTGTTGCCAATGCATTCATGAAGGGGGAGATTGTGAGACCTATGTGTGCTGAATACATTGGCTATGATAATAAAAGTTTTGAATACTTCCAAAACACCCTTTTAACAAGGTCCGACTCTAGGTCTGAGCTCCTGCAAGGTCCGATGATAGTTCTGACTTGTTTTGGGTAGCTCCGGCAAGGCCCGACGTAAGGTCCGACCTGTTTTGTATAGATCTGACTTTTTTGTCTAGATCCGACTTGCTATGGCTAGGTCTGACATGTTTTTGCTAGGTTCAGCGTAAGGTCCGACTAGCTTTAGTAAGCTCTGGTGCTAGGTCCCACTGGCTTTGGTAAGCTCCGGTTCTAGGTCGTGTTAGCTTTTGGTAAGCTCGGGTGCTAGATCCTGCTAGCTTTGGGAAGCTCCAACTCAAGGTTCGGTTAACTTTGGCAAGGCCTGGAGCTTGATTGCATTGTTTTGAACTTACTTTACATCTATGGAAAGTTTGCTTAGTGTTATTTTACTACGTTTTTGGTGTGTTTTGGTGGTTATGACTGATATCATTTTGCTATGATTTTCAACATGCTTATGCGAGGAGCTCACGTAAGGTGTTGTGGTTTCGGAACTAACGTGAGTCAAGTCGAGGACTTGTGCTCGGAAGTATCGGTTGTTTATTCATGTGCAGGTGTTGCATGAGTTCAAGACATTGCTGGTGACGGGATCCATTGAACTAGTCTTAGGGAGAAGATGAGGTGCAACAACCAAGTTCGGGAGAAATTGTGGTTGAGTTGATCGAGAGGTTGCGCAACATGTTTGAATCAAGAACAATGCATATGAAGGTATCGTGGACGTCGTTGGAAGATGTCTGCACATGTGCAAGGAGTGGATGGACATGGCCACATGGTTCCAAGGTGTGATGAAGTGATGTGAATGTAAAGAATTGGTCGGATATGTTCAACCGACTAGGTTATGGGCTCATGCCGCAGCTGAGTCGGGTTTGACTCAAATATGGAAAGATTTGAGTTGATTATGTTAGGATTTCATGGTGAGCACGAAGTTGAGTTGTTTTAGGAATGTGAGATACGTTCCTAAGGTGTTTGGAAGTTTTAAGATTGCTTCTATCTATATATAGAAGAGCCTTGAGCAAGTATGGAAAGTTTCGGTGGAAACAGAGTAGGATACGAGTACTAGTTTGGTTTGGGTTGGCCTCATGGCTGGTTATATAAGCAAGGGAGGCCAGAGCTTGTGGCAGACAGATTTTGGGCTGTTCCTCTTGTGTTCTATTGAATAAAGATCATATTTTAAAGGAACTTTTATGCCTTGTTCGTTCGACTTGTTTCGGACAAGTTTTTCTCGTCGAGTTTCTGCACAGCACTACCTTGCTTTGGTGGTTTTATCATAACTCGAGTTTTACAGATCCAATTGACGTGATTCTTTTTGGGTTCTCTTCACAACTTGGTTATCTATCATCTTTAAAAATTTCACAGTCATTGTATTTGTTTTCTTTTGATCTACACGAGTTTCTTTGCAGTATTACATATCTGTTTTTATCGGGTAGAACAGATTGACCTTCGTTCAATCTTTCAATCATAACTTAAGTTTTTCTCAACAGATTTTCGTGATTCTTGTTGTGACATCTTCGTGACTTGATTCTCCATAATATATACTGATTTTGTCACAGTTGAACACATTTAGATTAGTCGCACACACGATTTCTTTAACAGATCAATTTTCTACCTAGGGGTTTT
Source organism: Tuctoria greenei (assembly GCA_036927565.1). Lineage (NCBI taxonomy): Eukaryota > Viridiplantae > Streptophyta > Magnoliopsida > Poales > Poaceae > Tuctoria > Tuctoria greenei. Next base: position 77,314,197 of record JAYESD010000012.1, read on the forward strand.
TGTTGCTTCTTCTAAAAAAGTTGTAATCTACCATTCACCCCCCCTCTGGTAGCTTTTCACGTGCTCTTCGATCCTACAACAAGCACAGAGGCTTCAGTGGAGAGAACCAACGGCGTCAGCTTAAGGTAAGTCTTAATCCCCTTTCTAATTTGATTTTCGAATCACCTTCTCTGTTTTGGTTCTGAGGTTCATCGAATCCGAGTTTTACTTCGAATTTGATTTATAATTTTTAACTGATTTGATCAAATTCGAATCTCATCATCGAATTTGATCCTAATTTAGTTTGAATCCACCTCGAGTTCAAAAACCTAACACTGATTTCATAACATCTCCTTATAATTTCTTTGGGCTTGACTGAGTGGTCAATCAATGATCAATGTTAGGGAAAAATGAGGCAAGCCAAAACCTAATCCAATTAGGTTGGCTCTGATGCCATTGTTTGATTCGGAGAAGATTACTTAGTTCCTAACTGGCTATTAGGGTTCGGCTAATTGATGTACAGAGAGCACGATGAGCAGAGCATACCATGGAGAGGACAAGAACAAAGAGGAGAATCCGTACCTGGGCTCATACATTGATACGTAGATGAGGAAGACACCATATTGTCGTGTGTTGATCAAGGTAGATGAAGGTGTATGGGAGCCCTCAAGCTGATCGGTCCCTCTTAGTTCCAGGCGGTGCCTTTGCCTTTTGTTATATAAAAGACTCAATTGATCGGATCTTAGGTTAGCCACATAATCATCTTGGGTTAACTGATTTGTTAAACAACAAAGCAATCTCTAATAACTAGTGACATAATTAGGGAATAAACTTAATTAGGGATTTAGGTAGGACATACCTTGGCAATAACTTTACTTGATGTAGAGGAGTAGAAGGACACCATGGAGATGTGGCTAGAGAAGAAGATGGAGACTTGGAGGACCTTCTCCAACCTTCACCCTTGTGCCTGATCGGTGGCATTAGCTGTAGGGCATCTGATTTAGTTGATCTTGCTGCAAATCCCAAAACTAAGGAAGTGTCACCAACCCATAAGGGTAGGGAGCGGTTGAGGGGGCCCTCCAACCGATTCAATTGGGTTTTCCCGATCAAACACCGGTGGGGAATATCTGAGAAATTGAGTCGGTTACAATAGTAACCAACTTCCTATCTTTTTCTTTTATATCACGTACTCATCTTCTAACATTCTTTCTCCCCCTTGAGTATGAAACTAAAGAACTTAGTAACTCAAAACTGAACTTACATATATTTCTTCATGCTCAATATAAGGGCACGACATATCGAAGACAACTAGTTACATATTGCTTGACTCGACGACCGCGTCATACCTCACATTTAGAAGTATAACCTAATTTTTGAATTTGTCCACTAAGTATCTAGGAGATCATAGGTTCTTTCTTAAACCCATGCGCATTATGTGTTCATGGAACACATTGGGTGGAAGTCCCTTTTGTTTGTGGGTACCACGAGTATTTGCATGAATTTAATTGCTCGATTATCAATGATTAGTATGATCCTAGATTTACTTCTTTGCAACACACAATTGACATCAATGTATTTGGCTGCACGCTTGACTTGTTGCCCCAAGAGTACGAATTACTAGGTGGTTTATGCTTCCTAGCACTTCTTAAGTCGGGTTTTCTTACTTTGTGTGCTCAGTGGCCTCATCACTAAGTTGGTGAGCATCGATCATGATGCATTTACCTTGCTTTGGAGCTTTTTCCACAATAAAGCTCCATCTGCGAGTGTTAATTACTAATGTAGATTTTACTACACATCTCGCAGGAACTTAGTTTTACTGATCCATGATTCTTTAATAATACTAAACTTATCGTGAGTCCTGAGTTTCTTGCAAAACTTTAAGTTCATACTAATCTTCATCTGGATTGAACTTATTAATGCCAAAAGTAACCTGATAGACTATGTCAAGGTTGGTTAATGAGCAAACTGAGACCTATCGACAGCAGAAAGCTTTCGAACTGATTTTATTCGATCGATCTCTTAGTGGTTCCCACACTAATTATCCTTGACTTGTCTTAGCAGATGAATTTATTTGCATACATACTGTACTACTAAAGTACACTCTCATGTATGGCTAATGATCTCAATACCCCTTAATGTCAAAATTAGATGACAATTCTTTTTGTTATCTAATAGTAGATTGACATTATACTCGACATCAAAACATCATCTACAGAGTGCGAGAAAAGTCAATTTCTTGTTCTAAACTTAGTAATAATTGAATATGTCCCCATAATACTTAGTATAACCCAAACTTACCAATTTACTTATAGAACTTGAGATACTTTGTATCTCATTATTTCTTTTGCTTAATGACAACCCTTCAATTATACATAGACATTATCGTGTAGATCTCAATTGAGAATCTTCATTATTACATCAATTTGATGTAATACTAAGTCATACTACACTGCTATGCTTTATTGATTCTGAACAAATTCTTAGTTGAGTCAATTGATAGCGAATTAACATAATCAATGTCTCCTTAATGAAACTATCAACCACAAGTTCGTCTTTACTATTTCCGACTTTTCCTTTTGGAGTCACGTGTTTGTTTAGTGTAAGTGCATCTAGGATATCCCTTGTGGGTTTTGGCTAATCGATGACAAACATATGAGATCCTAATGAAACTACTGAGATGATTGCAGGACAAACAAGTGAGACGTATCGGTGCACACAAAAAAGGTGAAAAATGAAGTGGTGTTCAAAGAGATATACTTTGATGAAGCTCGGAAGACCAAAATAGATTTGAATGTATAGGGAGTGTATGAAAGACACACTCCAAGAGCTCACAACTTTGCGCGAGGATAAGGGATTAAAATTAACATAACTTTCACAAAGCACCGGACTAGTCTGATCATGGACCGGACTAGTCCGTTCACCTTTCTGGAATCACACTCACAAGGAGACCGGACTAGTCCATGCATCCACCGGACTAGTCCGTTGATGTTTCTGGAGTCTCTCATACTGAGGGACCGGACTAGTCCGATCATGGACCGGACTAGTCCGTTGAACTTTCTGTAAACTCCCTTTTGTGGAGATCGGACTAGTCCGCGGACTAGTCCGATGAACTTTCTGGAGTCATCTTTACACAGTACCGGAGTAGTCCGAGGTTGGACCGGACTAGTCCGGCAGACTTTCTGGACCTCAAAACATGTTGAGACCGGACAAGTCCGGACTTGCACCGGACTAGTCCGGTGTTAGGGTTTTTCAACGGCTAGCTTTTGGAAACCCTATAAATAGATGATCCACGACTTTCCCATAAATACACACGTCGAATATTGAAAAAGGAGCAAACCCTAGCGCCACCACTCAGTCCCAAGAGCCCAAAACACATCTCCCCACACATCTAAAGTTCAAAAAGAGTGAAATCAATTGAACACTTGGATTCGAGATTGGGAGATCGTCGTTCTTTCATCGCGAGCTCTTGGGGTTTGATCTTTCTACACTCATACTCTGCATTGTAATACTTTTGAGTGTATTTGATCACTTGTTCATTGTAATTTTCGTGGGAGCCCTCAACGTGTGAGGTTGCCCCACAAACTTGGTGATTACCCGTGGTAGTGGAATCAAGTCGGCCTTCATGGTGACTTGAGGAGGAAAAGGGTTGGAGACCCGGCTCTGTGTGAGCTTCCTCAACGAGGACATCGATCTCGTTGTGAGATCGAACCTCGGGAAAAATTCTTGTGTCTCGTGTCTCATTTACTTTAAACTTTGTTCATTAGATCACTTAAGTGCTAAACATTAACTTAAGGCCATTTGAAGTTACACTTGCATTCTTAGATTAATTTCAAGTATAAATATCAGTTGTTCTTAATTCCGCTGCTAAAGAAATTTAATTTCTCAATTAACACCTGATCAACACACATACTTCTTGCACACTGGACTAGTCCGCCCACGCAACCGGACTAGTCCGGCCAACCAAGTTTTTGATTATTCTATTAAGTGTGCAGGAAATTCAAAAGGCCTATTCACCCCCCCCTCTAGGCCACATTCAATTGGTATCAGAGCTTGGTTCTCCACCAACGAGACTCACATCTCGGTGAGATCAATGGCCTCTGAGAAGAACAACGATATCTCGAAGATGAACATTAATGAGGAGGAATAAGAAACTAAGGCTTTTGATGTGCTGAAAGAGAGCCCACACGATGATGAAGAAGTGCGACAATTGAAGGCACTCCTGAGAAAGAAACTGCTAGGACAAAAGGGAAAAGAAGAAGAGAAGACGACGGGGAGTTGTCATCATGACTACTCCCGACAGCCTTACAACTACAACCGTCTCAACTCCAACAATCATTATCTTTCCATTCCCATGGGAAAACCTCCACAGTTTGACGGAAGCGACTATACAATGTGGAAGTACAACATGAAGATGCATCTAATATCCCTAAACCCTAGCCTATGGCACATCGTCTGCACTGGCATAGATATCCCGGACACGGATGAAGAACTCACCCCAGAACAAGAACAAGAGATTCACAAAAATGCACAAGCTGTCGCCGTGATCACATCATCATTAAGCAGAGAAGAATTCATCAAGATTGATGGCTTAGAAAGTGCAAGGGAAATCTGGGATACACTTAAGACGGCTCACGAAGGAAATAGATCAGTTCGTGAAGCAAAAATCGAAATGCTTGAAGGAGAGTTGGGGAGGTTCGCTATTGAAGAAGGCGAATCACCTCAAGACATGTACAAAAGAATGAAGGAAATCATCAACAAGTTACGTGCCTATGGAAGTAAGAAATGGACGGATCATGAGGTAGTCAAGAGAATGATTAGAGCCTTCATGCCAAGAAATGTCACACTTTGCTCAATGATTAGAGAAAGCCCCGGTTTCCACAAATTGACCCCCGATGAGCTGTTGGGGAAGATCATAAACCATGAGATGATGGAAAAAGAGGCAAAATACGTCAAAGACTTGGCCGAACTCACTTCCTCCAAAAGGAAAGAGGTCGCTCTCAAAGCTACATGCCGACCCAAACTCAAAGAAGCTCGTGGAGATCAAGACGATGGGCACACAAGTGACGAGAGCACCGATCTTGATGATGAGGAGATGGTACTCTTTATCAAGAAGTTCAAGCGAATGATGAAAAGAAGACACGACAACAACTCAAATGAAGGCAAAAGCAAGGACAAAGGAAAATCCAAGGCTCGACGCACTTGCTACAACTGCGGAGAGTATGGTCACTTCATGATGGACTGCACCTATGAAGAAAACAAAAAGAAGAAGGAAACAAGATCTCAAGAAAAGAAAAATTTCAGAAAAAGAAGGCAAAACCATCAAGTTCACATTGGCAAGGAGTGGGACTCAAATGACGAGTCCTCCTCCGATGAAGAAGAAGAGATGGCCACTATTGCAATCAAGAAACCTACTATGAAGGTTACACTCTTTCCAAACATGGGAGGATGGGACATGAACAACCACACTTGCCTTATGGCTAAGGAAGGCAAGAAAAAGGTACGACTCATTCCTCCCACACTAAACTCCTCTATTGATGACTTTGACAGCTCTAGCGATAACGAAGAAATGTTTAGAGGACTAAGTAAAATTGCTCTAAAGAAAATGGAAATGTTGTCGAACGAAATTTTTGAGAAGGAAGAACTTCTTGATCGACAAGAAGATATGCTCATCCATGAAAGGAAGAGATATCAAGAAGTTGAGAAACTTCTCGAGCTTGAAAGAGAGAAGAACAAGTCGCTTGAAGTTGAGCTAGCCTTGAGTAAGGAAACTTACTCAAAGCTAAAAGACTCACATATTGCAATCAAGGAAGAACTTGCTAACTTGTCAAAGGTTAACAAGATCCTTGAGGTGCAAGTTGAGTCGCTCAAGCAAAGTGACTCTTCTTCCTCCAAGAGCTCTTCCTCCAAAGATATGAGTTCGACAACAATTGAGACTTGCACTTGCTCTAGTAAGAAGAATACTATTTCTAATACATCAACTTATCGTAATATGCATGCCCCCCCAAGCGGCATCTTTGATAAGGAGAAGATCAAATATGCACGCAGTGCATATATGGTCACTAGACCTCCCAATGTCAAAGATGGCCTTGGTTTTGATAAGAACAAACACATGGCTATTTCTAATCATGCTAAGAATAGAATTGTCTTTGTCAAAGAGAAATCTCATGAATCTGAACCTCAAATGTTGTTTCACACATTTAATGCTTCTTATGTTCTTATGAAGGCCAAAAGTGGAAGAGTCATTGCCAAATATACAGGGCCACGCCACAAGAACTTGAAAACTTGTGTGTGGGTGCCTAAGACTCTTGTGACTAACCTGCAAGGACCCAAGCAAGCTTGGGTACCTAAAACCAAGAAATGATTCTTTTTTGCAGGCTTACTCCTCCGGCGGAACAAAATGGGTACTTGATAGCGGATGCACGAATCACATGACCGGAGAGAGAGGTATGTTTGTGGAGTACGAGTACAACAAGGATCCAGGTGAAGGCATATACTTCGGAGACAACAGCCAAGGAAAGGTCCTTAGTAGCGGTAACATTGAAATTTCTTCTCAACATACCTTATCAAATGTTTTAGATGTAGATTCTCTAGATTATAACCTTTTGTCAATATCCCAACTATGCGACAAAGGTTACAACTGTTTATTCACTAATGAGGGTGTGACAATTTTTAGAAGAAGCGATGGCTCGATTGCATTCAAGGGAATGTTGAAGGGCAAGCTCTATCTTGCTGACTTCAACAAAGATAAAGCCGAACTCAACACTTGCTTGGTTGCTAAAACCAACATAGGATGGCTGTGGCATAGACGGCTAGCCCTTGTTGGGATGAGAAATCTGCAAAAACTTCTAAAAGGTGGTCACATCTGTGGTCTTAAGGATGTGGTTTTTGAAAAGGGCAGGCCGTGCAACGCTTGTCAAGCAGGAAAACAAGTCGGAGCACCACACCCCGCCAAGAACGTGATGACTACCGCGAGACCGATGGAACTTCTCCACATGGATCTTTTTGGTCCAGTTTCGTACATCAGCATCGGCGGTAAAAAATATGGTTTAGTAATTGTTGATGATTTTTCTAGATTTACCTGGGTGTTTTTCTTGTATGATAAATCAGAAACTCAGGGGATCCTCAAGAAGTTCTTAAAAAGAGCTCAGAATGAATTCTCATCAACCATAAAGAACATCAGAAGTGACAACGGGACAGAATTCAAGAATATCCAAGTTGAAGAGTTTCTTGATGAAGAAGGGATAAAGCATGAATTCTCAGCACCCTACTCCCCTCAACAAAATGGAGTGGCAGAAAGGAAGAACAGAACATTGATCGAAATGGCCAGAACTATGCTGGATGAATACAAGACATCAGATCGATTTTGGGCAGAAGCGATGAACACCGCCTGCCATGCCACTAATCGACTATACCTCCATCGACTACTGAAGAAAACTCCATATGAGCTCCTTACCGGTAAAAAGCCAAATGTTTCTTATTTTAAAGTTTTTGGTTGCAAATGTTTTATTCTGAACAAGAAACAGAGGGCCTCGAAGTTCGCTTCGAAGTCCGATGAAGGATTCTTGCTCGGTTATGAATCAAATGCCTACGCCTATCGTGTCTTCAACAAGGTGTCCGGCCTTGTTGAAGTAGCACGTGACGTAGTGTTCGATGAATCTAACGGCTCACAAGTGGAGCAAGTTGACAAGTGTGTGCTAGATGATGAGGAAGCTCCATATGAAGCACTGAAGAAAATGGGACTTGGTGATATCTTGCCACAAGAGCAAACATTCGACCCAAATGCACAAGATGAACCTCAACACGGAAGCAATGATCAAGGGGGAGCCCTTGCACAAGATCAAGAGGAGGAAGATCAAGAAGAGCAGGACCATCATGGAAGCAATGATCAACGGGGAGAAAATATACATGAAGAACAAGCAACTACACAAGTTCCACACCCAAGAGTACACCAGAGCGTGCAAAGAGACCACCCTGTCAACAACATCATTGGAGATATTGCAGAGGGAGTAACTACTAGATCTCGAGTTGCAAATTTTTGTGAATCCTACTCTTTTGTGTCTTTTCTGGAACCATACGGGGTAGAAGAAGCCTTAGGGGATCCAGACTGGGTGATTGCAATGCAAGAGGAGCTGAACAACATCAAGAGAAATGAAGTATGGGAGCTAGTGGAGAGACCAAAGGCGAACATAGTTGGAACTAAATGGGTCTTTCGGAACAAGCAAGATGAACATGGAGTAGTAACAAGAAATAAGGCAAGACTGGTGGCCAAAGGTTATTCTCAGGTCGAAGGTTTGGACTTCGATGAAACTTTCGCTCCTGTAGCTAGACTTGAGTCCATTCGTATTTTATTGGCATATGCTACTCACCATAATTTTAAGATGTATCAAATGGACGTCAAAAGCGCCTTCTTAAACGGCCCAATCAAGGAGGAGGTTTATGTGGAGCAGCCACCAGGATTTGAAGACCCGAAGTATCCAAACCATGTCTACAAACTGCGTAAGGCTCTCTATGGCCTCAAACAAGCTCCTCGAGCTTGGTATGAGTGCCTTAGAGATTTTCTAATTCAGAATGGATTCAAAATTGGTAAAGCTGACTATACACTTTTCACTAAACATTGTGATGATCATTTATTTGTGTGTCAAATTTACGTTGATGATATTATCTTTGGATCAACTAACAAATCCTTCTGTGAAGAGTTTAGCAAAATTATGACAGATAGGTTCGAGATGTCAATGATGGGCGAATTAAAGTTCTTCTTGGGATTCCAAGTCAAGCAACTAAGAGAAGGTACATTTATAAGCCAAACAAAATATACATAATACATTCTCAAGAAATTCAATATGGACAAAGCCAAGCCCATCAAGACACCCATGGCCACAAATGGACATCTCGACCTCAATGAAGATGGTCCAAATGTAGATCAAAAGGTATATCGGTCCATGATTGGCTCTTTACTTTATTTATGTGCATCTAGGACAGATATTATGCTTAGTGTTTGCTTGTGTGCAAGGTTTCAAGCTGCACCTATAGAGTGTCATTTAGTTGCTGTAAAAAGAATCCTAAGGTACCTTGTGCACACACCCAACTTGGGCCTTTGGTATCCCAAAGGGTCCAAATTTAACTTGATAGGATATTCCGATGCCGACTATGCAGGATGCAAAGTCGATAGAAAGAGCACGTCAGGGACTTGTCAGTTTCTTGGTAGGTCCCTGGTATCTTGGTCATCTAAAAAGCAAAACTCCATTGCCCTTTCAACAGCAGAAGCAGAATATATTGCAGCCGGTAGCTGTTGCGCCCAATTACTTTGGATGCGGCAAACACTTAGAGACTATGGCTACAATCTTAACAATATCCCACTTCTATGTGACAATGAAAGTGCTATAAAAATTGCACACAACCCAGTAGAGAGAGCACTCAAGAACTAAGCACATAGATATTCGTCATCATTTTCTTAGAGATCATCATTAAAAGGTGACATTACTATTTCACATGTCAGAACTGAAAAACAACTTGCGGACATTTTACCAAACCATTGGATGAGAAAAGGTTTTGTGAACTTAGGAATGAACTTAATATTCTTGACTCTCGAAATGTGGCTTGAAACGTTGCACATCTGGTTGATACTTCAAATGTTGCATTTTATTGCTAAAACTGCCCTTCACCTCTTTTTCTCCTAAGAAAACTACTTTTAATGAAGAAATCTTGAAATTTATGACCATGTTTTTGTGTGGATTGCTTTCTGGTCATAAACACCAAGATTATTTGCAAAACTTGTCCTTGGATCACTATTAGTTATCTTCAAATACTTAGGTTGTCAAGGATCACCGGACTAGTCAGGTTTGCCACCGGACTAGTCCGGATAATCCCTCTTCCTAGGGTTTTCAGGGACACCGGACTAGTCCGGTCGGCTGTCTATATAAGCAGCTGGCCCGGTTCAAATCTCCCTCCACTTGACCTAAAACCCTCTCCTCTCAAACCCTAGCCCCCAAAAGGTGATTTTCGAGTTGAGCCCTCAAAATCCAAGCTCTCTCCGTGGGAAACTCTCCCCTCGACGAGTTGGTACTCCTCTCCAAACTCATCCGGACAGATTTGCGCTCCTTCGACGCGAATCCTCAAATCTCGGTAAAATTCTCCCCAAAGTCAAACTCTCAACTTTTCTAGTTCTAGGTTATTTCCCTTGATTCCAAGGAAGTACATTAGCTTCATAGATGTATTCCTTTCACCTTCATGCTCATTTGCACCCCTAGATAGAAGTTGTGATTCAAGTTTTGTTAGGGTTCTTGTGCCAGGCCGGACTAGTCCGGCTCCTAGGTACGGACTAGTCCGATACCCTTGACAAGTCCGCACTCTGAAACCGGACAAGTCCGGTCTCTGACACTCGAGTCCTAGTATCACCTTCATTTTCAATTCATCTTCATCTAAATCATGAACTCCTTGTTAGGCACGATGTCTTCAAGCTCAGATGATAGCTCCTTCCATGTTGATGAAGAAGTTGAGCACGAAAAAGTGCAAAGAGCCAAGGAGAGGTACATGAAGAAAAGGCATGATGTGAATGTGCACTCTCCACCCTCCGACGACAACTTCCCCAAGAAAAGGAGGGTAGTGGTGAAGAAGGCCCAAGGAAAGGCAGCGCTCAAGCAAGGATTTCACTGGGAAAGGGGGTGAGCTTGCCGACAGCTTCAGGCAGGTCAACGTGTATGATCAGCCTCGGAAATGCTCATACCCAAGATTTTGGAGCAACTTCCATGCCGACTACTATGAGCATGTGTACATGAAGATGAAGAATCCCGTTGTGAAGAGTCAATGGGTGAACATCGGGTACATGCAATCAAAGAAGTATCCTGCTTTCCGTGAGGTGGTTGAGGCCCTGGAAAGGCACGGACTGAAAGAACTATTCTCCTTTGAGAATGACTGGAACAATGAAGTGATCGCCCAATTCTACTCTACTCTCTACTTTGCTCGGGGTGATGGAGACAGTCTTACCTGGATGACCCATGGATCCAAGTATAGTGTCACTTATGATGAGTTTGCAAGGATTCTCCACCTTGAGCATACCTTGGATGATGATCTAGTCATCCAAAACATGCAACCCCTGGAGAAGGATGAGCTCAAATTTCTTTATGACACAAGGATGCCATATGTTGCTCCCAGTATCAAGTACTTGAAGCCCTTCTATGTGGTCCTCAACAGAATTTTGAGGAAGACAATAGCCCCAAAGGATGGAGATGCGGGGACTATTCAAGGGACCTTGAGGACCCTAATGAAGGTCATTGGTGGGAGGAGACCATTCAACGTCTTTGAATACATCTACAATGACATTGTGAACTTATCAATCACTCCAAATAGATCTTGCGGGTATGCCCCGTACATCATGTACATGATTGAGAAGGTGACTGGACTTGAGTTCGTCAAGAATGTTCACCATACGGGGATGAAGCCACCAAAGCCTACGGAGTACACTCTACCTTCGGCCCCTGATGCACCTCCCTCCCCAGAGACTGAGAGGAGGACTAAACAGGCTCGGGATGTGAATGCACCTAGATCCTCAGATGCTCCTCCCAGCTCTGCAGCTGCTCGTGAACCCTCCGTTGGTGTGCTCAAAATGCTCACCTCCATCTTTGCCTGCTGCCGCAAGATTGAAGTCAGGCAAAAGAAGCATCAACAATATGTCAATGCCAACATCAAAGCTATATGCGATAAGCTGGAGATTGAGCCGGTGGGATCCCCGCCTACCTTCGAGGACTTCGAGGAAGAGTCCGCTCCAGCGAATGATGATGATGATGGTGAAGATGAGGACCGGACTGAAACGGAGGAAGAGAGTGGCGATGAGTGATTTCCCTCATTTTTTCCCTTTTTGGTGCCTTGATGCCAAAGGGGGAGAGATTGAGACTAGGAGAGATTAAGACTACTAGTTTAAGAGTAGTTGGTGTCTTTATGTTTTTGTGATCAAGGACATGTATACTTAATTTTAAAACCTTGTAATGCACTATTCCCTCTCTTATGTGTGATGCTTACTGTTGCTTGGATGATTATCTTTATACTCATTGTTGATTATCTTTACTACATCACACCCTGTTGATCACACACTTGTTAGGCACCCCACCATAAGGTGTGTGCATATGTGAGAAGCTTTTTGTGGACTTATCATTATTCTCATATGTGGACACCTTATGAAAATCATGATTTTACTCTCAATTGTGATATCTCAAATGGTTGTCATCACTCACCAAAAAGGGGGAGATTGTAAGTGCATCTAGGATATCCCTTGTGGGTTTTGGCTAATTGATGACAAACATATGAGATCCTAATGAAACTACTGAGATGATTGCAGGACAAACAAGTGAGACATATCGGTGCACACAAAAAAGGTGAAAAATGAAGTGGTGTTCAAAGAGATATACTTTGATGAAGCTCGGAAGACCAAAATAGATTTGAATGTATAGGGAGTGTATGAAAGACACACTCCAAGAGCTCACAACTTTGCGCGAGGATAAGGGATTAAAATTAACATAACTTTCACAAAGCACCGGACTAGTCCGATCATGGACCGGACTAGTCCGTTCACCTTTCTGGAATCACACTCACAAGGAGACCGGACTAGTCCGTGCATCCACCGGACTAGTCCGTTGATGTTTCTGGAGTCTCTCATACTGAGGGACCGGACTAGTCCGATCATGGACCGGACTAGTCCGTTGAACTTTCTGTAAACTCCCTTTTGTGGAGATCGGACTAGTCCGATGAACTTTCTGGAGTCATCTTTACACAGTACCGGACTAGTCCTAGGTTGGACCGGACTAATCCGGCAGACTTTCTGGACCTCAAAACATGTTGAGACCGGACAAGTCCGGACTTGCACCGGACTAGTCTGGTGTTAGGGTTTTTCAACGGCTAGCTTTTGGAAACCCTATAAATAGATGATCCACGACTTTCCCATAAATACACACGTCAAATATTGAAAAAGGAGCAAACCCTAGCGCCGCCACTCAGTCCCAAGAGCCCAAAACACATCTCCCCACACATCTAAAGTTCAAAAAGAGTGAAATCAATTGAACACTTGGACTCGAGATTGGGAGATCGTCGTTCTTTCATCGCGAGCTCTTGGGGTTTGATCTTTCTACACTCATACTCTGCATTGTAATACTTTTGAGTGTATTTGATCACTTGTTCATTGTAATTTTCGTGGGAGCCCTCAACGTGTGAGGTTGCCCCACAAACTTGGTGATTACCCGTGGTAGTGGAATCAAGTCGGCCTTCGTGGTGACTTGAGGAGGAAAAGGGTTGGAGACCCGGCTCTGTGTGAGCTTCCTCAACAAGGACGTAGATCTCGTTGTGAGATCGAACCTCGGGAAAAATTCTTGTGTCTCGTGTCTCATTTACTTTAAATTTTGTTCATTAGATCACTTAAGTGCTAAACATTAACTTAAGGCAATTTGAAGTTACACCTGCATTCTTAGATTAATTTCACGTATAAATATCAGTTGTTCTTAATTACGCTGCTAAAGAAATTTAATTTCTCAATTAACACCCGATCAACACACATACTTCTTGCACACCGGACTAGTCCGCCCACGCAACCGGACTAGTCCGGCCAACCAAGTTTTTGATTATTCTATTAAGTGTGCAGGAAATTCAAAAGACCTATTCACCCCCCTCTAGGCCACATTCATTTAGACCCTTGACAACCTACTGATGTGGCTCCATCAGGAGTGAGTTACAGACTTTATTGGCTTACTTATGTCTCATCTAATCCTATATGGCTTGACACCATTTGGATTGATGAGAGCTGCAAATAGCTTAGATCAAATGAGGCAGGATCATCCTTCATTGAATATAGATCTCATGAAGAGACCCACTTATTAATGCATTATTTACTAATTTAGACGATTGTTGCCCTTCATGTTAGGAGTCGGTACCTTGGCACCAGGCACCCCTTCATACCGCACTTACAAACAAGGAGTTCCTATGTCCGAGTTGAAGACTTCTGAAGGCGACACGGATCTGACAGCACTAGGCCCGCATCCCTCGTTTGGGTAGCTCCAGTGCTACCACGTGTCCTGCGAGACCGAACCTACCTCCCTTCATAGGGAAGCTCTGGTCCCACCACGTGTCCAGCAATCACGGACCTAACCCCCAATAGAGGGAAGCTCCGATGCTGCCACGTGTCAACAAGCTCCAAACCTTCCTCCCTACAGAGGGCAGCTCCAGAGCTGCCACGTGTTGTACATCCGAACCTTAGCCCCCAATGAGAAGACTAAAGAATCTCCAACGGCTAGGACATTCAAGAGGCTATTAAACAACCGTTACAAGACCTGATTAACGTGTCATTAATTCAGCATTAATGACATACGATCAGAGGACCATAAAGACTGATAACGCTGCCATTAAGGCGCGTTATTAGACTGTTAATCATGATTATGCATGTAGATCGTGTATAGGTGGATTATTACAGCCGGGGCCACCTGTCGGGCCAGGCATATACTGTAAAGGCTAGCCCTTAGCATAAAGGGTTGTGTCGCACAGTAGAAAACAACTAAGCTCAGAGGCATACAAGCAACCACTGACACTCGCCACAAACACACATACTAAATCAACAACCACCCCTTGGAGTAGGGTATTACGCTCAGGTGGCCCGAACCACATAAAAACTCTCGTGTCATCATCTTGTTCTTGATCTTACGCACCCCATCCGAATACAAACCTCAGCGGACTACATTTTAGTAGTATCGGGGGAAGTGTCATTTACACACTTCAACATTTGCGCGCCAGGAAGGGGAGCTAAGATCTCAAGATGGTGAACTCCACCGCAGCTTCTTCCAACGGTGTGGCTGAGCAGACTGCTGGAGGAAATCCCTCCAACGTGCAGCAGCCAGCTAACGCTGTTGTCTTGACGAGTGTCATTCCACCACCACCCCCACCATCGCAGCAAGATGGTGTGTTTGCGTCGGTCACTGCATCGAGAAACAACCATGAGAACACGCTGAACGCAGCGCATACTCTTCTTTAGCATCCTCCAGCATCCGAAGCTCCTCAGGGTGCGATGGAGCAATGGCGCACAGATGTGGATCATTTGGTTGCAGCTGCGGTCCACCCCCTGCTGGGCAGGCACCTTCAAGAAACTGAAGTTTGTCTAGTAGACTTGGTCCTCAGGTATCACAACACAGGAGGCGTGCGCCCTCCCAGCATGTGATGTCACTTCCCTCCGGAGCACGCCACACTCATACGACATTGAGGCTGTAGACGCATGATCTCTGGTCGGAGCTCGACCGCCGACACATGAGGCAAGATGGCCGCGTGCTCATGGAGTGCTCTCGTGAGAGGCGGGAAGCTTGGGAAAACCCTTCTCCTTTGGGAGTGGGCGGCGGCTGTTCAGCCCTCGCCGTGCATCTTCGCATGGACAACTGATTACACAATTTCCGGCCTCATCTGTCAGAGAAATATGACGGGATAGTCAACCCCGTCGAATTTCTTCAAATCTACTCCACCGCTATCCTTGCGGCAGGAGGCAATGAGGCTGTGATGGCAAACTACTTCCCCATGGCTCTAACTGGGATAGCAAGGTCCTGGTTCATGAGTCTCCCACCTAACTCCATTTATAGTTGGGGACCTTTGTCGCCAGTTCACTGCCAACTTCGGGAGCTCCTACATCTGACCTTGCACAGAGTTGGACTTATTTGTCATATAGCAGAAGGCAGGAGAATCGCTGCAATCATTTATCCAACGGTTTTCTCAGGTACAGAACACTATTCCTTCTATTTCCAACACCTCTATCATTGTCGCATTTTGACAAGGAGTTAGAGACAAGAAGATGCTGGAGAAGATGGCAACTAAAGACGTCAGCAGTGTCACGGAGCTCTTCAGCCTAGCAGACAAATGCGCTAGGGTTGCGAAGGGCCGGGAGATGCACTCCAAACCACCTACGGAGGCTGGTAAATCCTCCTATAAAGCTGAATCTACTGCCTCAAGAAGTGGAAAGAAGAAGAAGAAGAAGAAGAAGTCCAACAGCAAGAAGAAGTCATTGGCCAGCACACCTACCGCTACTGCTGCTGCTATAGCTCCTGGTGGGCGGGGGCCATGCCCCGAAAAATGACCCCGACCGTCGACTGAGGAAGGTGACGTTGAGAAGCCGTGGTGTCCGATCCACAAGACAAACACCCATAACCTCAAAGACTGTAGTGAGGTCCAAAGGCTTATTGAACGCAGCAATGAGTGCCAAGAAAAAGCCCCTTTCCGCCAACGCGAAGGGAAATAGAAGGTCGAAGAAGATCCACCAGAATAGGAGCTTGGCTTCCAGGATGCCAAGAAGTCCCTAAAGGCCGTCTACAACACTGCGGACAATGACTCTGACATCTCCAACAATGAACATCAGAAAACTCTCCATATGATATATGGAGGGTCCTGGGATATTACCTCCAGGCGTATCCTCGAGACGATGCGTCGGGAGATGGCTACCGTAGCTCCCACTACTAGGGCAGAACCTCATCGAAAGTGGATGGACACCGCCATCACCTTTGATGGTTCGGATTGCCCGAAGAACATGACCGGAGCTGGTCAGTTGTCCTTGATGGTTTCTCCTACCATCAACAACATCCACCTCTACTATGTCGTGGTGGATGTAGGTGCAGCGCTAAACCTCCTCAGATTCGTGGCTCTCACAAAACTCCAACTCAGCCTATCGTACATTAGGCCCTCACGTCCTATCTTCGGAGTAGGTTCAGGAGCTATTAGTCCTCTTGGATCAATTATACTCCCGGTGACCTTCGGGACTAGGGACTAGTCCGAGAAGCTAGTCTTTGATGTGGAACACATCAACCTTCCCTTCAACGCCATCCTAGGAAGGCCAACCCTATATAGGTTCATGGCTGTAGCTCATTACGACTACCTGGTGTTGAAGATGCCGACTCCTTCAGGCATCCTCTAGGTCTGTGGGGATCACACTGCTGGAGTCACTGCACTGGAAGAACTTCATGCGCTTGCAACCGCACAAGAAGAAGAATCTGGCAAGGAGAGACCAGCTCAGCAACCTTCGAGCTCACGTCAGCGTGGCTCAACTTCTGCACCTCGCGTGCAACCAAGCAGCAACACCGACATCCCCGTCAAAATAGTGCAAATTGGTTCGGATGCTACCCAGGCCACTCGTATATCGAGAGGTCTTGATGACAAACAGGAACTCGCACTGATCACTTTCATCTGGGCGAATGTGGATGTGTTTGCATAGCAACTATCACAGATTCCTATGGGGGTGATCGAGCACAGCTTGAAGATATACCCCGATGCACGGCCAGTACATCAGAAGCCCCAGAAGCAATCTGTCAAACGATAGAACTTCATCAGACAAGAAATCAAGAAGCTGCTCGACACTACTTTCATTCGGGGGGTTCACCATCCACGGTGGCTGGCAAACCCAGTTGTTGTACCAAAGGCTGGCAGGAAGCTTCGGATGTGCATTGACTACACCACCTTGAATAAGGCATGCCCAAAAGACCCATTTCCACTTCCTAGAATAGATCAGGTAGTGGATTCTACCTATGAGTGTGATTTACTGTGTTTCCTAGATGCATATTCTGGGTATCATCAAATACAAATGTCTAGGGAAGATGAAGAGCATACTGCCTTCATTATAGTATATTGGTTATATTGTTACACTGCTATGCCTTCTGGTCTCAAAAATGTTGCTTCAACTTCTGTGCGAGCCATGTACAAACAATTTGGAGAGCTTATTAAAGACTTGGTGGAGGTCTACTTCAATGACATCTTCGTCAAGGTGAAAAACAAGGAGTCACCCCTTGACACTCTGCAAGCCAACTTTGAAAGTTGCGCCTGACGCGCACGAAGCTCAAGTGTGTCTTCGGGGTTAACTCCAGAAAGCTCCTCAGTTTCTTGGTGACTCACCGAGGAATTGAGTCAAATCCGGCCAAAATCAAGGCCATTGAAGAGATTTGGCCCCCAACGTGTGTCAAGGATGTCCCGAAGATAACTAGGTGTCTAGCTGCACTCAATCGGTTCATTTCAAGACTGACGGAGTGGGCGCTTCCCTTCTTCGATCTATTGAGGAAGTCCGGGCCATTCTCTTGGTCCGAAGAAGCAAAGATGGCATACCAAGAGCCCAATGAGCTCCTCACCACACTACAAATTCTGGTAGCTCCAGAACCTAGTGAGCCTCTTTTGATTTATATTTCGGCAACTACGGAGATTGTCAGCATGGTCCTGGTCGCGGATATACCAGAGCCATCTTCAGCTCAAGAGCCTAGACCCCTTCGGGAGGGTCCGTAGCTACCTAAAGGCGAGTCTGGGTCCCAGCCCCCAGTCACGGATCTTAAAGGCAAGATGCCTGAGGATCAACCTCTCTTAATCGAGGGAGTTCCTACAATACAAGAAGAAGGTTCGGACCCCTCTGGAGAGGTCTGGGCTGACGAAGAACAAGGTTCGGATCCCTCCGGGAGGGTTCAGGTTGCTCAAAAAGAAGATCTGGACCCCTCTAGAAGGGTTTGGGTTGATGGAGAAGAAGCTTCGGGCCTCTCCGAGAGGGTCCGGACCGTCCAGCGGCCAGTGTACTTCATCAGTAAAGTACTCCACAACGCCAAGACTCGTTACATTGAGGTGCATAAGCTGCTTTATGCAGCCCTTATTGCAGTCCTTATTGCCTCAAGAAAGCTACGTCACTACTTCCAATCCCACAAGATATCAGTGGTAACCTCCTTTCCACTGCGTGCTATATTGCGTAACCCAAACTCTACTAGAAATATTGCCAAGTGGGCTGCGGAGCTGGCAGAATTCAATCTCGAATTCCTTCCTTGACATGATATTGAGAGTCATGCATTGACTGACTTTGTGGCGGAGTGGACTCCTTCTTCATCAACTCCAGGGGGCCTTAGTGAGCAAAAGTCGAAACCTAAGGTCCCGATCTTCACTGAGCCTCACTGGACTCTCTACTTCAACGGCTTCGTGCAGAACTAGGGGGCTAGAGATGGAATCCTTCTCCTCGCTCTGACCAGGGAGAAGGTCAAGTGCATGGTACACCTTGACTTCAAGGCAACCAACAACATGGCAGAGTATGAAGCTCTCATCTATGGACTCGAGGTGGCACTATCATATGGCGTTAGGCAGCTAATGGTGAAGGGTGATTTGCAACTCATCATCAAGCAAGTAAAATGTTAATGCAATTGCAACAATCCTCAACTCACTGCTTATCTACTTGAAGTCCAGAAGCTATGGAAGGACTTCCACGTCCTGGATCTCTGTCATGTCCAGCGTCTCAACAATGATGAATCTGATGATCTTTCAAAGAAGGCTTCAACACGAGCTCAAGCTTCGGACTGAGTTTTTGTGAGGAGATTGTCAGGACCTACCGCTCATCCCACCAAACTGAGTGATAAGGGCAAAACCAGCACCTCAAAACTGGTGGTCAAGGTGGCCCTAATACCATGGCGTCCACCAAGGATCGTAGGCGCTATAGGAAGCTCCGAGCAACCCAGTGCGCAAGATCCAGAAGATCAAGTTAGCCCCGATGCATTGATCTCAGAGATATGGAGCTACTTGAAAGACAATCTCCTTCCTGAAGACAATGCTTCTGCTGATCGAATTGTTAGATTGACTAAAAGATACACGCTGGTAGAAGGGGATCTATACCGACGTGGTGCCAACGGCATTCTAATGCGGTGCATTTCCCGAGAAGAAGGTCGCAAGATCCTCGCGGAAATCCATGGAGGTGAGTGCGGGAACCACACGTCTTCTCGCACGTTGGTTGGTAAAGCCTCCTGTCATGTCTTTTACTAGCCTACAGCTCTTCAGGATGCAGTTGAGTTGGTAAAGAAGTGCGAAACATGCCAGTTCCATGCGATGCAAATTCATACACCAACTCAGTCACTACAAATGATACCTCCTACGTGGCCATTCACTTTGTGGGGGATGGACATTTTGGGGCCTTTCCCAAAAGACGTCGGAGGTTATAGGTTCCTGTATGTCGCCATCGACAAGTTCACCAAGTGGCCAGAAGCTACCTCAGTTGTGACAAACAACAAGCAATCAACTATCAAGTTCTTGAAGTCCATAGTCTGCAGATTTGGAGTTCCAAACAAGGTCATTACTGACAACGGAACCCCATTCACAAGTGCAGCATTCCAAGAGTACTGCAAAGATCTCAGCATATAAGTGAGCTATGCATCAGTAGCTCACTCGGCAAGCAATGGCCAAGCTGAGAGAGCCAATGCAGAAATACTCAAGGGACTTAAGACGTGCACATATGAGCGCTTGAAGAAACATGGAACCAACTGGATAGATAAGCTTCCATCTGCATCGTGGGCAAGCAGGATAACACCTAGTTGGGCAACCGAAGAGACACCTTTCTTCTTGGTGTACAAAGCTGAAGCAGTCCTTCCTCCGGAGATCACCATGGGTTCTCTCCGAGTCCGTACCTTCGACAAAGCCACGCAGGACAAGCTCCGGCATGAAGACATGGACCTCGTAAATGAGGCAAGGTGCCAAGCAGCTGTTCGGAACGCACGATACCGCCAGGCGCTCTAGCGCTATCAACAAAGGTTGTGTGCAACAAGCAGCTAGAAGAAGGCGATCTGGTGCTGCCGAGAATACTGAATCGAGAAGGGATGAACAAATTATCCCCAAGCTGGGAAGGTCCCTTCCGAGTTATCAAAGTTTCCCGCCCCGGATGCTTTCGCTTGGCGACTGAGGATGAGACTCCGCTTTCCAATCCATGGAACCTCGAGCACCTCCGTAAGTTTTATGCTTAGCTACACGGAGGTGAGTCTATTTGTATAAATTGTATCTCTAATAGTCCATGGACAGTGTCAGGAAGGGTCCTAGAGCACTTAACTTGGTCCTGTACTATAGGTGTGTCTTTACCCTCCGTGGGATAGATCAATATGAATATCACACTTAACTTGGTCATTGTATTTTGAGTGTTTCCTTGTCTTTCCCTGTAATTCAGACCTTAATGAGAAACATTTTATACGGATAGAATCTTCATGCATTTAAATTGTACAAGCTCGATACTTTTATTTTTTACCTTCTTATCTATAACAAATTTGTGCAATGCGCTTGAAATTTAGTCCAAGGTATTTATGTGACACATAAGTTGTATTAGTAATCCTCTTTTGGGTCTGAGCATTGCTGCATGGTCTAAGTTGGTTATGATAGGATTTCATGTGGGTAACGAATTTGAGTTGTTTAGGAATGTGGGATACGTTCCTAAGGTGTTTGGAAGTCTTAAGATTGCTTCTATCTGCGTATAGAAGAATCCCAAGCAGTTATGGAAAGTTACGATTCGTGAAGAGAGTAGGATTAGGTTCCTGATCTGAGTTGAGTTGGCTTTCGAGCTGGATATATAAGCAAGGGAGCCCAGAGCTCGTGGTGCACGACTTTGGGGCTGTTCCTCTTGTGTTCTATTGAATAAAATTCGTAGTTTGAAGGAAATTTTGTGCCTTGTTCGTCCGACTTGTTCCAGACAAGTTTTACTCGTCGAGTTTCTGGACAGCGCTACCTCTCGTCAGTGGTTTTATCATAACTCGAGTTTTACAGATCCAATTGACATGATTCCTTTTGGGTTGTCTTCAAAACTTGATTCTCTATCATCTATCAAAATTTCATGGTCATTGGATTTGTGGTCTATGATCTACCCGAGTTTCTTTGCAGCATTCCAGAACTGTTTTTTTCTCGGGTAGGGCAGATTGACCTTTGTTTGATCTTTCGATCATAACATGAGTTTTTCTCAACGGATTTGAGTGATTATTTTTGTGTTGTCTTCGTTAGTTGTTTCTCTCTGATATCTATCACTTTTGTCATGGTGAAACACGTTTAGATTAGTCTCACACATGATTTCATTAACATATCATTTTTCTGCAGAAAGGGTTTGGGGTTTAATTGTTTCCACTGCGTAAGATTTTTAAATCTACCATTCACCTCCACTCTGGTAGCTTTTCACGTGCTCTTCGATCCTACAATTGGTATCAGAGCCACGGTGCTCTAATCTTTATGATTTGCGTGTGTTTTTGACTAATCATGATGGAGAAGTACTCCGCCAAACCTTGTGTGTTTGCTGGTATTGATTTTCAGGTTTGGAAGGCACGCATGGAGGCTTTCATCCAGGCAGAAGGCTTTGCAATATGGGAGAAGGTATACAAGCCTTACGAAGTGCCATCAAACGATCAAGTTACAACTACAAATCTGAGAGATGTCGACAACAACAACAAGGCTCGGAACTTGATCATACAAGGATTAACACAAAGTGACTTTGACCGTGTTGCACACCTCCGATCTGCATACGATGTGTGGAAAGCACTTTGTGACTACCACGAAGGATCCAACACGATCAAAGAGGTAAGGCAAGACATGTTCAAGAAAGAATACATGCGCTTCGAGATGCAACCCGGTGAGTCTATTGATGACCTTTTTGCTCGCTTTAATAAGATTCTCAGCAACTTGCGTAGTGTCAATGTTAGTTTTTCAGATGCTGAAAATGCTAGGCAATTGCTAAGTGCATTAGATATGTCAATTTGGGAGATGAATGTCACATCTATTCGTGAATCTACTGTCATGAGTTCACTTACTTTAGATGTTCTATATTCCAAGTTAAAAACTCATGAAATTGACATAATCTCACGTAAGAACCCCAACAAGTCTATTGCTTTTGTTTCTCAACGTGACATGCCTAGTTCTGGTAAAAAATCATCTTGTAGTACACTTGCTTTGCTGTCCTCTCTAACCCTTGAACAGATTGAGGAGTTTCCAGAGGAGGAGCTAGCACTCATCTAACCCGGTTCTCAAAAGCATTGCAAAATGTGAGAACTAGAAGGAGAGGAAGCTCCGGACCTCAATGATGCTTTGAATGTGGTAAGACAGGACATTTTCGTTAAGATTGCCCTAACCTTTCAGGCCCTACTTCCCGGGATGAAAAGAAAACAAGAACGAAGCACTCCTCTGCAAAAGATACGAAGAAAAAGAAGGGTTTTACAGGACGTCAATTGGTGAGCAGTTTTATCTCAGCACTCCAGGAACTTGGCTCAAGCGACGTGGACATTGGAAGTGATGAAGATGAAGATGATTTGGCAAACTTGTCCTTCATGGCGGGTAAGTCAAGATCAAGTATGGAGGAGGCAGAACACAATAGCGACAATGAAGAGGTATGTCCTACTTGTGAAGAAATGTGTGATGCTATTTCTCGTGCCACTATTATTGTTAAGAAAAAGGACAAAAAGCTTAGGGACAATGCTGTTAAAATTGAGTCACTAGAATCTGAAATTAATTGTTTAAAATCCTTGATTCCTAGTGATGATTCTTGTTCCTCATGTGACTTAATATATGAACAATTGTCCTCCCTAAGAAGTGCACATACCTCCACACTTGATAAACTTGAACTTGAAATAGAAAAGAACAAAAAGCTTGCTGCACTTAATATTGGAAACTTAAAAGATGCTTCTTGTTCTACAATTGATTTGCATTGTTCTAGTTGTGATGATCTTGATAAGAAACTGCAAGATGCTATGAATAAAATCTCTATATTGAACAACGCTTTACGTTGTCATGAAGTTAAATATTGTTCCAATTGCAAATTAAAAGGAAAAACTGCATGTGAAAATTGCCTTGATCTGTCCAATAAACTTGATAACATGCATAAGACATTTGATCGGTTTTGTAATGGGAATAAGAACCTAAACTTGCTGCTGAATTCATCCAAGTCTTGCAATGATAAAACTGGTTTAGGTTTTGATGCTCATGCTAAGGCACATCCACCTAAAATTGTAAAGTCGTTAGGAAGTGGTTTGATTCAAACAGTTCCTAAATAAAAAGAAGTGATTTTCAAATCTGCACGAGTGTTGTCTCATTCGGTTTCAAATAAAAATATTGCTTGCTCATCTAGACATGAACACAAAGTTAAATTTCATTGTACCTTCTGTGGTAGAGACGGTCATGTCGTAGATTTTTGTTATAGACTAGCTAAACAACAGAAAAGTGAAAGAATGGTTGCTAGATCTCATAACTTTCATGCAAAATTTGCTGCACACATTGAACCTAATGTACAACCTGCTGTTTTGAGTCAAAAACATTCAAAGTTTACCTTTGGACCTTCTGTTTTTGCCTCCGGGGCTACTGATTTTTGTGCTACACAAGTAACACCTTATAGGTCAGTAGTCAACAATAAAAAATCTCAAACTTTGACTCATAAACCTGCTATTTTGTCTCAGCTTTCGCGTGTTTTTCCTGCTGCACGTCGCATGACTCAGTACTGGATTCCTAAATGCCTTTTGACTAACCCCAGTATTGTGTCATCGACGTATTGTGCTTCTATGTAGGTTACACGTTTGAGGAAGGAGAACATTTGGATTGTGGATTCAGGTTTCTCACGCCACATGACCGGTAACAAAGATTGGTTCTCCTCCCCCTCTTTTGTGTCACGTGTAGAGAATGTTACTTTTGCCGATAATTCTTCAACTCCTATAATTGCTAAGAGTTCGGTTAGAGTAAATGATCACTACACTTTGAAGGATGTGGCACTTGTCAAAAATTTGAAATACAACTTGCTTTCTGTTGCACAATTGCTAGATGAAAATCTAGAAATTATTTTCAATAAGAACTGCTGCAAAGTTGTAGGTTCAAATAGTGAGCTTATTTTTAACATGTCTCGGTTTGGAAGAGTTTTAAAGCTGATTTTGATATGTCTTCCTCTAAGCATAGGTGTCTAGTTGCTAATGATTCAAAGGACATATATTTTTGGCATCGTAGACTTGGTCACGTAGGCTTTGATCACCCAACGCGTGTTAGTGCTCTTGATCGCATACGTGGGCTGCCTAAGCTTAAAGGGGACTAAGAAATTGTGTGCTCTTCTTGTAGACATGCTAAGATGGTTGCAGGTTCACATACTCCTCTCACAATGATCATGAAAATTGAACCATGTCAACTTTTGCATCTTGACACCGTAGGACCTTCACATGTTCAATCCTTCGGAGGTAAATGGTATGTGCTTGTGATTGTTGATGATTATTCTAGATACTCATGGGTTTACTTTATGGCGTCTAAGAATAAAGTTTTTAGTCACTTTATAACTTTATTTCTTAGATTATCAATTGATTACCCAGGATCTTTAAAAGCAATTAGAAGTGATAATGGAACTGAATTTAAAAATCAATCTTTTGATCACTTTTGTGCTGAAAATAGAATAGATCATCAATTCTCTTCACCAAATGTACCTCAACAAAACGGTGTTGTAGAAAGAAAGAACAGAACCTTAGTTGAGATGGCTAGGACTATGCTTGATGAATATCAAACACCTAGGAAATATTGGGCTGATGCGTTAGCAACTGCTTGTTATGTCTCAAATCGTGTTTTCTTGCTTGCTAAGCTAGGTAAAACACCATATGAGCTCCGGTTTGGACATAGGCCTAGTGTTACACACTTTCGGGTCTTTGGTTGCAAATGCTTTGTTAAGAAACATGGTAATCTTGATAAATTTGAACCTAGATCCATTGATGGCATGTTTCTTGGTTATCCATCTCATACTAGAGGCTACCGTGTGCTTTTACTTGACACTAACAAAATTGTGGAGACTTGTGAAGTGTCTTTTGATAAATCTAGTCCAGGTACTAGCTCAAACATTGCAGGTCCAGATCCATATCCGCAGGGGGAGAGCATTTTCGTTGAAGATGAGGAAGAATTGGAGTTGCTGCCAGAAAATTCAGCAGCTAAAGACTTTGGTTTAGCTCCGGATGTTAATTCACAACCAGCACCAACAACCATCAATGCTGATTCAAATCGTCCTCAAGTCACAAGCTCATCGATCTGTGATGAATGTGAAGAAAAAGAAGCTTGTGAGACATCTGTTCCCCTACGGTTTTACAAAGATCATCCCCCACAACAAATGATTGGAAGCTTTCACGAACGAGTTACACGGTCCAGGTTTTGCGATCCAAACTCTCATGCTCATTCTGCTTTTGTTGCTTCTTTTGAACCCAAAGATATATCACACGCACTCACTAATGAATCTTGGATTATTGCCATGCAAGAAGAGTTAGAAAATTTTGAAAGAAATAATGTTTGGAAACTTGTACCTCCACCTCAAGGTCACACTTTAATTGGAACTAAATGGGTATTTAAAATAAACAAAGTGAGGATGGGGTTGTGGTTAGGAATAAGGCTAGGTTGGTTGCTCAAGGTTTCACTCAAGTTGAAGGTCTAGATTTTGATGAAACTTTTGCTCCTGTCGCTAGATTAGAAGCCATAAGAATTTTGTTAGCTTTTGCAGCATCTAAAGGTTTTAAGCTATTTCAAAAGGATGTTAAAAGTGCTTTTCTTAATGGCTACATAGATGAGGATGTTTATGTCAAACAACCACTGAGTTTTGAAAATCCAGATTTTCCTAATCATGTTTACAAACTGTCCAAAGCCTTATACGGTCTCAAACAAGCCCCTAGAGCATGGTATGATAGGTTAAAAACATTGTTACTTGAAAAAGGGTTTACCAAGGGCAAGGTTGATAAAACTCTTGTTGTGCTTAAACATGGCAATGACTCATTATTCGTTCAAGTGTATGTGGATGATATTATCTTTGGTTGTGCTTCTCTTGATCTTGTGTCCAAGTTTTCAGCAATGATGAGTTCCGAATTTGAAATGAGTATGATGGGTGAACTCACTTACTTTTTGGGGCAGCAAATCAAGCAAACCAAGGAGGGTACCTTTGTGCATCAAACCAAGTATACCAAAGACCTCCTAAGGCGCTTCAACATGGACAAAAGCAAGCCTCTTCGGACACCAATGGGAACAGCAACAACACTTGAACTTGATGAAGATGGTGAACCCGTGAATCAAAAAGAATATAGAAGCATGACCGGATCACTTTTGTACCTCCCGGCATCAAGACCGGACATACAATTCAGCGTATGTCTTTGTGCACGGTTTCAAGCTTTCTCACGTGCTTCACATCGTCAAGCCGTCAAAAGGATTATCAGGTACTTACATGGAACACAAGAATTTGAAATTTTTCTTCCTTCTTCCTCAACTGTTACTTTGAAAGCTTTTTCGGATGCTAATTTTGGGGGTTGTAGGATTGATAGGAAAAATACTTCTGGTGCTTGTCATTTTCTTGGTAATTCTCTTGTTGCTTTGTCCTCTAGAAAACAAAATTCGGTTGCACAATCCACAGCCGAATCTGAATATGTAGCTGCTGCTAGTGCTTGCTCACAAATTCTTTGGATTGTTCAAACACTTAAGGACTATGGGGTTGATCTAGATAGTGTTCCACTGTTTTGTGATAACACTAGTGCCATTTGCATTGCTAAAAACCAGGTGCAACATTCTAGAACTAAGCACATTGACATTAGGTATCACTTTCTCCGAGATAATGTTGAAAAAAGAAACATTGTGCTTCACCATGTAGATACCGAACAAAAATTGGCTGACATTTTTACAAAACCTTTGGATTTCACTCGTTTTTGTTACATTCGTAGTGAAACTTGGGAAGTCTATGTGTGAATCTGAAATTAAAATAATATGAGCATAGTATTTCATACATATATGACTTTGTGATTCCTTTTACATGCTGAAAGTTCTTACTACATTACTCGTGTTATGCATTTTGTAGTTTTTGCCATGTCTAGTAATTAGAATAATTACTTACACTAAAACTGGTCATGGTCGAACTTTCTTGTTGTTTTGAACTTGTTACATGTTCACAAGTGCTTTTAATCATAAAGAACTAATCAAGTAATCAACTCACATGTTGAGTTTTTATGAACAAATATAAATTGAGAAAAGATCAAGAGAATATGCATGCATCGCACTTCTTCTTTTGAGATGGCTTGTCATTGCACTTAGATTTGAACTTGGAAGAAGTTGTGTATGACTAAAACCATGTCCTTAAGCTTCTGATTGTCAAATGACATAGGCTTGACTTGGTTGGTTAGAATAAGGCAGATGCGCATATAATCTCTAGCAAATATCATATGATCCAAATCTGTGCTTTGAAAAATAGTAAAATGCAGCAACAAGTGTCATGATTTCAGGTTTTGAAATAGTTAAGTTTGTGAGATCATGACTTGATTAAATAGAAAATTACATTTGATCTCTAGCATGGCTTACACTACTTTATGTATTTCATTGATGTGATAATGTAAGGTACTTGATAGTATGACTTAGATGAGCTTTGTTTATATGTATATGTTATAATATGCTCGTAACAACTAAAGGGGGAGAGATAATTTGTTTATATGTTCATGACTTGCTGAATACATTGTCAAAGGGGGAGAGATAAGCATGAAGAGAAAGAGAATATGTGCATAAGGAGAGATAATAAAGGGGGAGAGATAATATGGGATAATTTTTATTCTCATTTTACTTTTGATTTACAAAGGGGGAGAAATTGCCTTCAAAACTTTTATGTGAATAAGCCAATGTTCAGATTTTAAATGGTGTTGCCCATGCATTCATCAAGGGGGAGATTGTAAGACCTATGTGTGCTGAATACATTGGCTTGTAGTGAATACACTTGGCTGTGATGATAAAAGTTTTGAATATCACCAAAACACCTTTTTATCAAGGTCCGACTCTAGCTCTGAGCTACAACAAGGTCCGACGGTAGGTCCGGCTTGTTTTGGGTAGCTCTGGTTACGTTCGATGCTAGGTCCGACTAGCTTTGGTCAGCTCCAGTGAAGTTTTGTCTTTAGCTCCGACATGTTTTTTGATAGCTCCGCCGTGTTTTTGCTAAGCTCCGAAGTTGATGTTTCTAGCTCCGGCTTTTGGGATTACTATTTCCGACTAGTTCTGGTTAGCTCCGGCGCTAGGTCCTGCTAGTTTTGTAAGCTCCGGCGGGAGCTTGGTTGTACTAGTTTTGATAAGCTCCGGCGCTAGGTTCTACTAGCTTTTGTTAGCTCCGGCTCAAGGTCCGGGTTGCTCTGGCAAGGTCCAGAACTTGACCGTAGTGCTTCTGCTTTTAATTTGCAATATTTCGTACTTGCTTTACATTGTTGGAAAGATTGCTTAGTATTCATTTGCTAAGTTTTTGGTGCGTTTTGGTTGATATGTATGATATCGTGTTACTGTGGTTTTGCAACATGCTTATGTGAGGTTCTCACGTAGGGTGTTGTGTTCGGAACTAACTTGAGTCAAGTCGAGGACTTGGGCTCGTATGGATTGGTTGTTTATTCATGTGCAGGTGTTGCTAGAGTTCAAGACATGGCTAGTGACGGGATCCATTGGACTAGTCTCAGGGAGGAGATGAGGTTCCAACAACCAAATTCAGGAGGAATTGTGGTTGAGCTGATCAGGAGGTTGCGCAGCATGATTGAATCAAGAACAAGGCATATGAAGGTATCGTGGACGTCATTGGAAGATGTTTGCACGTGTGCAAGGAGTGCATGGACGTGGCTACATGGTTCCGAGACGTGATGAAGAGATGTGGACGTAAAGAGTTGGTCGGAAAGGTCCAACCGACTAGGTTATGGACTCAGGCTGCGGCTGGGTCAGGTTTGACTCAAATATGGAAAGATTTGAGTTGGTTATGATAGTATTTCGTGCGGGTCATGAATTTGAGTTGTTTAGGAATGTGGGATACGTTCCTAAGGTGTTTTGAAGTCTTAAGATTGCTTCTATCTGCGTATAGAAGAATCCTAAGCAGTTATGGAAAGTTACGATTCGTGAACAGAGTAGGATTAGGTTCCTGATCTGAGTTGAGTTGGCTTTCGAGCTGGATATATAAGCAAGGGAGCCCAGAGCTCGTGGTGCACGACTTTGGGGCTGTTCCTCTTGTGTTCTATTGAATAAAATTCATAGTTTGAAGGAAATTTTGTGCCTTGTTCGTCCGACTTGTTCCAGACAAGTTTTACTCGTCGAGTTTCTGGACAGCACTACCTTTCGTCGGTGGTTTTATCATAACTCGAGTTTTACATATCCAATTGACATGATTCCTTTTGGGTTGTCTTCACAACTTGATTATCTATCATCTTTCAAAATGTCACGGTCATTGGATTTGTGGTCTATGATCTACACGAGTTTCTTTGCAGCGTTCCAAAACTGTTTTTTTCTCGGGTAGGGCAGATTGACCTTTGTTTGATCTTTCGATCACACCTTGAGTTTTTCTCAATGGATTTGAGTGATTCTTTTTGTGTTGTCTTCGTGACTTGATTCTCTCTGATATCTATCACTTCTATCACGGCGAAACACGTTTAGATTAGTCTCACACACGATTTATTTAACAAATCATTTTTCTGCAGAAAGGGTTTGGGGTTTAATTGTTTCCGCTGCGTAAGATTTTTAAATCTACCATTCACCCCCCTCTGGTAGCTTTTCACGTGCTCTTCGATCCTACAGCATGGTCTACTCGCCTGAAAACCAAAGCTAATGATAGGTCCGGAGTGTGCTATCGACTTAGACTGGTCAGGCACCCTAAGTACGCCACTGTACCTATGTTCTGGCAAGTCCCAGTAGGGCGTGTCCGCAAGGCATTCGAAC
The DNA here is from genome assembly GCA_036927565.1 of Tuctoria greenei. Classification (NCBI taxonomy): domain Eukaryota; kingdom Viridiplantae; phylum Streptophyta; class Magnoliopsida; order Poales; family Poaceae; genus Tuctoria; species Tuctoria greenei. The sequence goes on from JAYESD010000012.1 coordinate 77,344,623, forward strand.
CTAAAGAGATTTATTTAATATAATTATATGGTCATGGTAAATTCCTCAGGATCTAAAATTCAAGGAAGGACAATAAGCTGCAAATAAGTTGTAGACGAGAGGACGAATTTTACTGTTTTTTTATGCATAGGAAAAAATGGATATTTGATGGCAATTTGCCCGGTGATGGTGGATGCTGCCAGAGCATTAGCTCCGACAAGCCCCACGGGGCCTGCCATCGACATTTTATGCATTGATAGTGGGCGCCATCGGACCTACGAAGCTCTGACAACCCCCAGGGGGTCGTTGTCGATGTTCTAAGCGTTGATAATACGTGCCGTCGGATCTAACAAGCTCTGACAACCCCCAGGGGGCCCGCTGTCGACGTTCTAAGCGTTGATAGTGGGCGCCGTTGGACCTACCAAGCTCCGACACCTCCCAAGGGGTCCGCCGTCGACGTTATAAGTGTTGATAGTGGGCGCCGTCGGATCTAACAAGCTCCGACAACCCCGAGGGGGCCCGCCGTCCATGTTCTAAGAATTGATAGTGGGTGCCGTCGAACCTACCAAGCTCCGACACCTCCAGGGGGCCTGCTGTCGACATTCTATGCGTTGACAGTGGGCGCCGTTGAACCTACCAAGCTCCAAAACCCCCAGGGGGCCTGCCGTCGACGTTCTAAGCGTTGACATTGGGTGCCGTCGGACCTACCAAGCTCCAACAACCCGCAGGGGGGCCACCGTCAATGTTCTAAGCGTTGATAGTGGGTGCCGTCGGACCTACCAAGCTCTAACAACTCCCAAGGGGCCTGCCGTCAAAGCGACAAAGGGTCCCTGGAGATATTGGAGCAAGATTCAGAATGCAAAGCTAACGTATTAGCTACGAATTCAGAGCTATCGAGTTTTCAAGACGTTGTCTAAATCCTTATGGTATATACATTCAATTCATTGAACACATCTACCAGGGGGCCAACAATATAAAGGCAATGCATTGAAGACACAAAAAATGGAATTTGAAGGAATTTCAGATTTCATTCATTCAAAATGAGGATTACAAGTTGAAGGAAAAAAGGAAAAGTCTTAACTACTCGAGTTCCTATTGAAGAATGAGGCAACTGTTTTGGCAGCATCATGAACGCTGGCCCTGGCGGCTTGTTCCTCCTCGGCAACGAGTCCTTCGAACACCAGAGATAAAGGCATATGGGGGTACCGCTTTTGAAACATGCCAACACATATTCGACAACGTTCTTGGCCAGGGTCCTTCCTTCAGTCTCTAGTTTGTCGACGACTACGTCGCCCACAGCATGAAGCTTCTTGCCGACGAAGGTCAACGCCACCAGCGCCTTATCCATCTCTGGCTTCGGGTCAACAGGACGTACCGGGCTGAAACCAAACGGCATCAGAGCTTCGTTGGCATGCCCTAAAAAATCTCAGACTTGCTAGGACTCAGCTGTTTTCAAGCTCTTTAGTTTCTCCTGTGATTTCCTGGCAACCAAAAGTTCTGCAAGACCTTCCTTGGAGAAGCGCTCGACTTCCTTAGCGTGCTGCTGAATACTTTTAGCCATCCGCTTTTCTTGGTCGCAGATCTCTTCTCCCGGAGGTAGAAATGCTTCCTCCACTTTGCCAAGTACTTCTCCTTGGCCTTCACCTTATCCTCCCTCGTGGAGATATCAATCTCTCTTTTGGAGACGTTCACCCCCATCTGCCATATCCGCTCCTTCTCCTGATCACGCCACTGATCAAACTGTTTGGCGCAACCAGCTAAACTCTGCTCTCCCAACAACATCCTTTGGGCTAGATCCTCTTCCCTCTTCATGAGGTCTTCATCTTTCTCCAGGGGCTTATCCTCCTTTTGATCGAGGGCTTCCTGGCGCTTGAGTAGATGCTCATTCAGCTCATTGAGGCTGTCCGAATGGTCGTCGGCCGCCTCATTGACCTCCTTCACATGCTCAAATATTTCTCGGGTCTTGTCATTGAGGGCCTTAATCATGGCCTCTCTTTCATTCAGCGCACAGTCTAACAATGCCAGCCGAGCCTTCTCCTTGGCCGCCCACTTCTTTTGGTCAGCCAGTCGTGACTGTGTCAGCTATGTCTCGAAATGAAGTCTGTTGCACTAACGCCTTAAGGTGTTGCGCTCTTCTTCAAGATTCTTGCTTTCGTGGTCGAAGGCGAGCTGGACCTGGCGGAGACTTGGCAAGCGTTGTCAATAGACAACGCTAGGGGGATCAGCTCCAGACCCGCCTGAAGTGCTTCAACAGGCTCCAGTGGGTCTTCCAAAATCACTATTGGATCCAATGGTGCAAGCATGTTATCCAGTAGCTCCACATCGCTGGGGCCGACCTCCGGGAGCTCATCAATATCCACCACGGTAGAGGAAGGTTCCGCCGCAGGAGCTTCAACCTCCAGGGCTGATGAAAAGGGTCCCTCAGCAGGATCTTCAATAATTGGCTCAGCACATGAAGGACCCGCGGCTGGATCTTCGGGTTGCGCCGGCTCAGACATAACCACCTCTAGAGCCGCCACTTCTGGAGCTGACATTGAAGCACTGGTCGGAGCTGCACCCACATCCGGTACTGGTGTTGGAGCTTCTACAGCAGGCTCTAGAACCGCCGAAGCTTCAACGAACTCTTCCTCCAGGTGGTTCGACGCTACCACGGGAGCTTCGGTTGCCGACTCTGGACTTGTCTCCACAACAGCCGGCACCAGAGCTGTCGTGTCATCTGCCACCACCATTGGGGGAAAGGTAGGAGCCGAGGCGGGAGCTTCAGGAAATGCAGCTTCCGAAGCCATATCAAGCACCGGAGCCGCATCAGGCACTAGAGGCGCAGCAGGCACCAAAGCCGTAGTGCTTGTTCTCGACATTCTGGAAACAGAAAGTAGGGAATTCAAGACAAAAGCATGGAACCAAATCAAGACAAAGGCTAAATAATGAATCCTTACCTTGGAGTATTGCTGCTCCAATCGGCGTAGATCTTCTTCCTTGGGTGCTTGGAGCTAGAGCCCGATGTCGTCGTCATGGCGGACGCTTCGGGGCCCAAACCTGGAGTTAAGGCGGCCACAGGCGCTGCCACCTCTTGGACCTCCATCGTTGGAGGTTGCACTCCAGACCCCGAGCCACCAGCTAGCATCGGGGCACGAGTCGACTTGCCAGAGCCAGTGCCCTCTACGGGCGCAGGAGTTGAGGAACCAGCCGGAGCTGGAGGCACGGTCACCACGGACCTAAGCCAAGGTGGAGGGTTCACTTCCGCTGAAGCTTCCCTCACTCTGCTCCCATCGCTCCTCATCAGCTTCCGCTTGTGACTCAGAACTTTGACTAGAGCCTTCGCCTTGCCTCGGGTGGAGGTATACTTCTTTGGAGGGGAAGTAGTGGGACCTTTGCCTTTGCCACTGACTGGCGCAGGTCAGGAGCTTTCATGGGAGCAATGAGCGCTCCGACGCTTGTCCACGAGGCCCAAATCATCAAGAGCTGGCATCTTCTTCTGCAGCTCCCTCCTGACCTCTGGCACCATGTTTGGAGGCACAAAATTTGCCAGAGGAGTCAGATCATCGGGGCGAATGACTCCGTGCTGCAACTCCCGGAGATGGAGCTTCAAAGCTTCTTCATTCATATGTGACCTGAAGCTAGTCTCGTCTAGTTGTGATCGTGCTCTCCACTGAATGCCCAAGTAGGCCCTCCCTTGTCTGCAATGGAGCCCACCGGTTTGTCAGGACATTGGCCATGACCATCAGAGGAGTCACTTTTCCCTCGACTCACTCCCAGATCCTTATCAGGATCGAGTTGTACTCTTCTGACAACGTCGGAGCCACTTCCAAGACATCGGTGTCGATGTTGGTGAAATTTTCGGGTAGCTCCAGCATGTCATGGTGGTCCACCATGATCATCACCCAATCCTTCTTCCAGTTGTCCCACTTCCTTGAAGGGAATGTCTTTAGGTACTTGAGCGGCGAGTTCTTACGCTTCACAAAGTAGTAGAAGCCAAGGTATTCGTTGCTCTTCCCAGTTTTGTGGACTGTGAAGAAGGTCCGGAAGAGCTCGATGCAGGGCGGTTCACCCACCCACATCTCGCAAAAGTGGAAAAAGGTTGCCACTAGCAGGAGTGGGGGCCGAGGTGATGAAGCTACAAACCGTAGAAGTCTAGCAGCATCAGTAGGAAGGTTGAGAATGGTGGGATGAGCCCCACCATGGATTACGACAGGAAGTAGACGATCTCGCTGGGGTTCTCCTTCTTGAAGGCGAACTTGATGATGCGAATCCTGTTGTTGAAGGAGTCGCTCGACCACCCATGTAGGTGCGGACCCTCGACAAGTCTTCATCCTTCCTGACCTGGCTCCAGGAAAGTCCCAACTCCATCGCCACAAAGTGAAGTAGAGGTGGAAGAAAGGATGCAAGGGTGGAGATCTCTAAGCGCAATGTAAGATGGAGGAGTAAAGAGTTATCTGCCTCTGCGGACTTCCCCCTTTTAGTAAGCCTCCACAACGCTTGGATGGAAACTACCTCCAGACCCGAATCGCAGATGACCTCGTCAATGACAAGGGGGCCGAGGTCCACATTGCTTATAAAGTTACACCAGGCGATCCGTTGTCATGATGAGATGTTGGGAGCCCGAGGGTGGCCACCTGACAGGGCTACAAAGATTACGCTGGGAACCGATACAAATTTTGTATTGGGAACTGATGAAATTCAATTGCGCGAGATCCGCACACCAGGATCCATCGCGCCATGTCAAAAAGTGCCACGGGGCGATTGCATAACTCTTTGCCGTCATCTCAACCACCCAAAAAAAGACTTTGGAGCCGAAGCGCGGGAATCAAAGATGGCCCCAACTCTGGTAATATAACTTCACCCTCAAGGTTTCTCCTAGATGTGGGACCGGGGGCCACTATTGGTACCCTGGATACCAGGTACCCCTTGATACTGCACTAAAAACCAAGGAGTTCCTATGTCCGAGTTGAAAACTTCTGAAGGCAACACACGTCTAACAGCACTGTGCCCACACCCCTCCTTTGGGTAGCTCCAGTGCTACCACGTGTCCGGCGAGACCGGACCTACCTCCCTTCACGAGGAAGCTCTGGTCCCACCACGTGTCCGGCAACCCCGGACCTAACCCCCAGTAGAGGGAAGCTCTAGTGCTGCCACGTGTAATGAGGCTCCGGACATGCCCCCCCATAGAGGGAAGCTCCGGAGCTGCCACGTGTTGGACCTCTGGACCTTAGCCCCCAACGGGAATACTACAGAATCTCCAACGACACGGACATTCAAGAGGCTATTAAATAGCCGTTACAAGACCTGATTAACGTGTCATTAATTCAGCATTAATGACACACGATCAGAGGACCATCAAGGCTGATAACGCTGCAATTAAGGCACGTTATTAGACTGTTAATCACGATTATGCATGTCGATCGTGTATAGGTGGATTATTACAGCCGGGGTCACCTGTCGGGCCAGGCATATACTGTAACGGCCAGCCCTTAGCATATAAAAGGGTTGCATCGCACGGTATAAAACAACTAAGCTTAGAGGCATACAAGCAACCACTGACGCTCGCCATAGACACACATACTCAATCAACAACCACCCCGTGGAGTAGGGTATTACTCTGAGTTGGCCTGAACCACGTAAAAACTCTCGTGTCATCATCTTGTTCTTGATCTTACGCGCCCCATCCGAATACGAGCCTCCACGGACTACGCTTTAGTAGTACAGGGGGAAGTGTCGTTTACACACTTCGACAATAGGCGACTAATTTAATCAACATAGAATACTGAGACCGTCCTTTGCAATAGGAGCTTTACTTATTTTCGCCGCGGAAGAGCTAACAAAAGGCGTTGTGTCAACAATAACAAGATATATTGACTTAACAGCAGCACGTATCGAGAAGAATGATTGTTGAGTCATAGAAGTGGATATTGCATCCACTTCTCGTCAAGATCATTTACTCGACTTATGTTGCTCCCTCTTATCTTAGCGTATATTATTTCCATAAATTTTGTGTCGAACAAGACAATAGAAACAATATTATCTTACCGAAGAGATGGCTTACTAATGTTTGTGCTAATTGACTTAGTGACAACCTCATTAAAATTTAATGAGGATTTATGTCATGGCCTTGTCTAATATGGTGTGTTAGGCACCAACTATTTCAAATTTCGATTTAGCATTTGAATAGAGGTTTTAAGCCTCAACTAATTAGCTAAGTTTAAGGACATCACTTATTTCTTAGTAATTGTGGGGTATACCAATCGTAGTACTCTCCCTCACGATCGGATCCTAATCTTTGTGTCTTATTGTATGCATTCATTTAAGAAAGATTTTAGTAGGAATAATTGATTGAGAAATGGAACGTTCAATCCCCCCCTCCTCGAAATATGGCGTTATCGAAAGAGTTATAATTTCAAAGACGTTTCACCATCGTTTCTTATGCGCTTACTAAAAACTTTAGTCATTCTGAGAGGAAACTTATTTATAGCATTATGCAAGGATTATGATAATGTCTTGTCGAAAGACAACACTCAACTTATTCAGACAAGTATATCAAGGTGACATACTCAATTTAGTTGTCCAAGCAAGATTACTAAAATCAAATTACTTCAACAAGAGGATAAATAATGAACTGAGAACTTGGTAAAGCGTAAGTATAAATCTATCTTATGTTACTAATGGGAGTTCGTATTTGGCTTCTACTTTTTGCTTCATGACCATTAACGAATTTAACGGTCCTAATCCCTCTTCTTAGTATCCTCCTCTTATTTTAATACTTAGTTGCTCATAGCAATGAGATTTACTAAAACCACTACCTTTGCTTAGTGTTACAAATGCTATATTTTGTTTTTCACATAGGCTACTTAACAAAATGCAGTATTCATTATCCGTCATTCTAAGTATGTGTACACGCACAACGCCTCCCTTTTGTTTCTTAGTTACAAGTTTCGTTGTGAGAATACTTGCATTAAACATAGTATAGTCAGTAAAGTGACATTTTATTCTAATGGAGGTTCTAAGAAGCAGTGTCACATCCGAGAACTACTCCTTGTATGTGCTTAGTAACTGAATCATCAAACATATCATGTTTAATGACTCGTTAAGTATGAACGACATCGTACTTGAACTAAATGTTTTCATTCTTACTAAGAAAATATGCTGAGTTTCTCTATCATGAAAGACATAAAACTAAGACTGAGTAGAGCATTGAACCAAGTATGAAGGAGTCATCTGAGTGAAATACTTAAGAGTGCATATACTGAAATAAAAACTTATAAATAAACAAACTGAATTGTTATGTTTTGTTTTTTATGTTGGCTACTTAGTTTCTCTATCATGAAGACATAAAACTAAGACTGAGTAGAGTGCTGAACTGAGTATGGAGGAATCATCTGAGTGAAATACTAAAGAGAATGCATATACTGAAATAAAAAATTATAAATAAACGAATTGAATTGTTATATTTTGTTTTTCACGTTATCTACTTGGCAAAACATGACATAACTGATAACATGGTAAATTTTGTCTTTCACGTTGGCTACTCGAGCAAAATTTTCTATGGACTAATATGAATAATAGTAGCTGAGAATGAATGTCATCTTTTGTTTTTTAAACAAAATCATTCGTAATATATGAGAAAACATAGTAAATTATGTCTTTCACGTTGGCTACTCGAGCACAATTTTCTATGTACCAATTCAAATCTTTAAGCTGAGATGAAATGTCGTCTTTTGTTGTTCCAACAAAAATATGACGCACAAAACAACTTAGAAAACATAGCAAATTTTGACTTTCACGTTGGCTACTCGAACAAAACTCTCTATGCACTAGATAACTGAGACAAATAAAAATGCTTTCTTTTGTCTTTCACGTTGGCTACTCGAACAAAATAAAACATATATTCATAACTGAGAACATGACAAATTTTATCTTTCACGTTGACTACTCAACAAAATTTCCATGCAACTTAATAACTTTGAACATAGTAATTATCAAAATTACTATGTATAAACTTAGTGATCTTAGGTCATAGCAATTTATCGTTCACATTGGCTACATAACAAAATTACTATGAATACTTCTAAACCGAGAGCGTAGCATAAATTTGTTGTTAAACAAATATTACTATGCAAAACTTATTACACATCGTAACCTTAATATCTAAGTGAGCATACTTAATATTCCACAAAGAAAATAAATCAAGTGACAAAGAATATACTTATTTCAACAACAATATAACACGTTTAAACAAATATGTAACAAAATATAATATCAACATATTACTAATATCACATAAAAATGCTTATTTATTCCTAGTCATTTTAATCTAATTTAGTGAGTCCAAAATAATTTTAGTCCCATACCTAAAATTTCTGAAATGATAAACTAAGAAGACACTAAAAGACCCACTATTCTAATTACTAATGCTCTGAGAAAAACCAAAAGAAATCAGCCCAAACTGAAATATGTAACAAACTGATCAAGGATGATTAAAAAAACCCACTACTAAAACTCTGGTATAATGTCCAGTACGGAAAACTAAACTGTACAGCCCATTATCACAACTGGCCGGTAGGCCCTTATTCTGAAAATTCTAAAAGATCAATTGGCCCACTGCTGATTTTAGTATAGAAGTTCCAAAAAAATGGCCCAGCCCACTGAAAAACTAAATCTGTAAAAACCAAAATTTAAATTGGTCCACTCAGTGAATTAGGCTCGAAAGCCCAATAAGAAAATGGGAAAAACTAATGGGGTGTGCGGCCTGTTTGTGTATTCGGCCCACAGCCCAAAAAACAACATAGCACTGATATGGGCTCGAAACTAATCCGGCCCAGAGGACTAATATGGCCTGAAGACCTTTTTTTATTTCACTAGAAATCAGAACTAAAATGGAAAAATAAACGGTGTGCATGGCTCACAAAAAGTCAGCCAGCCTACTGAATCGACCCGCAAGCCCTTGAGCCTATGACCCACTTAATAAATTACTAAAATGCTGAAAAAAAGCGGCCCAATCGGTCGAGTGGCGCCCGCCTAGGCCGACAGTCCACTAAATATCGCCGACTAACCCATGCCATCAGACCTTCATCCAACGGCCCAAATCATTTCGCCATGTTTAACTGAAGTAGATCTCAGCCGTCACTTTGTGATTGATGAACGGCGTAGAAACTCAATTTCAGCCCGTATAAAACTTGAATCTGAGTCAAGGAGAAACCCTAATAGCATTTCTCTCCTCGTCCTCTCTCTCTTCGAAACGCAACAGCCCGGGAGAGTGGGTGAGGAGTCTAAGTGAGGTGGATGATGACGTCAGCCCAGATTTCTCCGACGTTTTCGCGAGCTTGCTCGCCGACGTGCGGCCTCGTCGGAAGGGAGCTAGCCGCCGGAGTCAGGCGTCGGCCGATCGCCTCTGAGGATATCCCCGCCCTTAACCCTCGGAGGGTTTGCTCTGCTGCAGACCCAAAAGATTCGATCGAACCTAATATCGGCACCGCCGGTGCTCCCCTCGCTGATGCGGGCACTCGTTGTGGATGAGTGCCCCGCCGTTGAGCTAAACACGTGCGATGCCCGTGGATGCACAGATCCGATGAGATTTGGGGCCGTCCTACCCGAACACTCCTCGGCGGAAGAGCTCCGGTGGTTGCACCGCCGTCTTGCCCGACAAGCACGACAGCCACATCGGGAAAACAAGAAGGCTCATCTTAGGTGTGTGCTATCTGCCTCATCTAATTTGTTTTTCAAATCCTCTTTACTTAGGATTAATCTGAGTTGATTCAATTTGAGTTTTAACTTGAATTTGAATCCTGACATGAATTTGAAAACCCTAATTTGCTTATTCGATTTCGAATCACAATCTGAGTTGAAATCTTGGATGAGTTTTAATGGAATCCGAAACCCTAACTCTTAGAATCCGAGGCGATCAGTAAAGCTATGTAGCTCTTGGTGCCATTGTTAGAAATCTTAGTTGATAGTATCTTAACTTAGCTCACTAATCATCTCGGCTTATGGTTAGTCAAAGCATAATCACAATCAAGCAAGTCCTAATCTGATGATTAATGAAGATAACAGATTTAGGCTTAGAGTTTTGGAATGAACACGGGGAATAGCTGAACCGGTTGTGGATGATGTAGCCGCTATGGTGGTATGCTGGTGAAGATATTGAAGCACATGGAGGAGCACCAGGAGGGAGCACATGGAGAATCCACCGGGAGGAAGACAAGGGGGGAGTCTTCCACGACTATTTCTCTCTCGGTGATTGGGACCGCTTGGGGTTTGGGCATGTGAGAATTGATTAGGAGATTAAATCCGTGACTTAGGTCTCTATGTGCTTTCACGTGGTCATATTCGAACAAGATGAGGACAGTCCTAACTCGTTCTCGCCTCCCTTTCAAGGAGAGGAGCTTTCCTTTCCATCCCATGAGTTTGGATGTGATCTTGTCTCGGATATTTGCAGGTGTGACAACCTTAATTTATGCAAGGTGAGAGGTAGGCTGAGGTAGGTTAATGGTTGTGAAAGCTGCTGTCCCTCGAAGATGGAAAGGATAGACTGAAGATCAATCTCCTCATGTCTGATTGAAGTGATGGTGCCTTTGGATATACTACTCCACAAGCCCGTGGCTTTACCGAACCGATCCATGTTCTGGTTTGTGGTAGAAACATCCTGTCGGGTTGGGTTGACAAAAATCATTGCATCATCCACATATAAGGACACTCTTAGACATGCTGCCTGTTAGGTCTGCCCAAAGTTGAACAAAGTCCCATTTGAGAAGGTCCATTACTTACACTATAAATAATAGATGGCTGCCCCCTAACCTTAATACTAAGAAAGTCTCCAACATAGCAGCCACCACACACAAGCTGCCGTTCCTCACACGTGAGACACGTGAGGTTGTTGATGCGAGGAGGATTTGCTTCACATCCCCTTCCGCATCAAGGGTTGATTGCGGAATCCACATCCGTGCCACGGAACGCTAGCACGTTCCGACGCGGGGTTCGTCTCTCCGTACGTGTGGACGTTTGTAGAGGTGCTACTGTGTTGCGCACTTCGTCAGGCAGTACGACTACCTCCCCGTCGGCTACGAGTCTTCCGCCGCGTTGTTCGACAGAAAGGTATATCTATGATCATATACATCCAAGCGTTCTTGTTTTACATGGTTAATTTTATTGTGTACTAGCGAGTAGCATCCTGTGTATTTTCTTACAGTGGCATCAAAGTTGTGCTTGCGATGTTTTTGGTCTAGATTAAAATTACGTGTTTGGATTTAGAACAGATCGTTTTGACATATAACATTACACGTAAACCAGACTGTTTTATTCTGTTCTTCTCTCCTTATTAAGTGACTGGCTAAATGGCCGTCTTCATAATGGAGCGTAAGCGTTACGTGGCAGAACACAAAGTTGTGAGTGCGTTGAATAAGTTAGTTTGATGCACGGCGTGAACTGCTACATCATTTGAAATGACATGTTTGTTAGTGTATAAGAGCATGTGAACTCTGTTCTATCTGTCACTGGCTGATGGGGCTAAATGCATGTTTTGCAAAAATACGTGTCACATGCATTCCGTGTAATTATTTATGTGCCCTACGTGAGATAAGTTAATTACAGCCGAGTTGATGTTGTTCGCATATTGTATTCGGCCTGCATGCCGGTTTGTGGAGTGCCCATGTGATGTAATTTTATTTATTTTAATTGCTATTAGTATGTAATAACCAATTAAATGATGTAATTCTTTGACATGAGGCGAGCACGAGACGACACGATTACAACCAGATGGACGAGCGGTGATGTCTAAGGAGTAGACTAGGGATGGCAATGGATACCCATTACCTGCATACCCGTGGATACCTAACCCGACAGGTACGGGTATGGATAGGAATTTGTACTTACAGGTACGGGTTCAGGTAATTGATCGTACCTAATAGATATTTTTGATCGGGTAAAAAAAATCCATTTCCATACTCTTGTACCCGTACCCGTACTTACATGTAGGTCCACCACAGTCACATATATATAGTTGAAAGATTAGGGTTCCCTCCACAGCATCACCCAACCGCAACCCTAGGCGCCAGAGGCCAGTCGCATGCCCGCACACGACAGTTCTCAGAGCCGAGACTTCGGGCTTCCACCCCCTCAATCGCGATGATGTGCCCCCGCCCCCAGCAACGAAGCTCCTCGATGAGCCCCCACCCCACAGCGACGAAGCATGCTCCTCGGACAAGCGCGACTCTTAGACTCAGTGCCGCCAGATCCACTCCCTACATGTCCAGATCTAGTAGCTGCCATACCACCCCATCCCAGTCGTCGGCCGAGTGGCCTCCATGATGCCGGCGGCGTCCTCCCCCATGTGCTAGCGAGCCACACGACATGCTCTGTGCATCAGCTCGACGTGAATGCAGTCAGGGACTCGGTGTCCAATCTCCTCTTTGACTCTTCCCTATGGGCAGCAGCAGTGCCGAAACTCTGTGTGTGGTGGTGGCTCAGCCCCCTCCGCTCCTCGCCATGGATCCCGCGGGCACACGGGCACACCCATGGCTTTGAATTATCTGCGGGTATCGGGCGCAGGTAAGGTTTGGTCCCCGTTGTGGGTATCAGGTATGGGAGTGGGTAAAGAATTTGGGTTATGGGTATGGGTAAAATGAGCTGCTACCTGCGGGTAAACTTGTAGGATCGAAGAGCACATAAAAAGCTATCAGAAGGGGGGGGGGGTGAATGGTAGATTAAAACTTTTTTCAGTGGAAGCAACAAAAATCCCTTTATGGAAAACACATCTAGTAAAGAAATTGTTTGTGAAACTTATCTAGATGATTTCAACCGTCACGAAACTAGTATATATTGTAGATAATCAAGTCAAGGAGATACCACAACAAGAATCACGAGAAATCATTGAGTAAAACTCAAGTTATGACTGAAACTCTGAGCAAAGGTCAATCTGTTCAAACAAAGAATAAACAGATCTGCTTCGCTGCCAAGAAGCTCGTGTAACTCAAAACCAACAAATCCAATGATCGTGAAATTTTATGATAGAGTATTGAGTTGTGAATACAACACAAAAAGAAACACGACAATTGGATCTGTAAAACTCGAGTAACGATCAAAACAATGAAGAAATGTCGAGCAACGGAGAAACTCAAAGAGAAAGACTTGACAAAAACAAGTCGGACGAACAAGGCGCAAAACCTCCTATAAACTATGATCTTTTATTCAAATAAACACAAGAGAAACAGCTCCAAAGTCGTCTTACCACGAGCTTTGACCTCCCTTGCTTATATAACAAGCCCTAAGGCCAACCCAATTCAAACTAGGACTCTAATCCTCTTTGGACTCTAACTCAAACTTACCATAACTGTTTAGGACTCTTCCATATACAGATAGAAGCAATCGCATGACTTTCAAAGACTTCAGGAACGTATCCCACATTCCTAACACAACTCTACTTCGTTTCCAACAGGAATTGTAACTAAAACCAACTCAAATCTTTCCATATTTGCGCCATAACTGACTCAGCCGCAGCCTGAGTCCATAATCCAGCCAATTGGATCTTTTCGACCACATCTTCACGTCCATATCTCTTTATCACGTCTTAGAACCATGTTGCCACGTCCATGCACTCCATGGACACGTGCAACTACCTACCAAAAAGGTCCATGATACCTTCATATGCATTGTTCTTAACCCAAACATGTTGTGTGACCTCCCGATCAACTCAACCACAATTCCTCCCGAACTTGGTTGTTGAACCTCATCTTCTCCCTAAGATTAGTTCAATGGATCCCGTCACTAGCCATGTCCTGACCTCAAGCAACACCTGCATATAAACAAACAACCAATCTTTGCGACGAGCCCAAGTCCTCGACTTGACTCTCGTTAGTCAAAAAAAACACAACATCTTACATGAGCACGTGACATAAGCATGTTGCAAACCATAGCAATATTTAACCACCATAATCAGCCATAACACATCAAACACCAAGTAAATAAATACTAAGCAAACCTTCCCATAAACCAAAAGCAAGCTCGAAACATTGCAAGCTAAAACAGAGCAGAACAGAACAAAACAGAGCAACTGAACTCAATATGAAAACTTTGTGCAGTAATTGTTACTCCCGATATGCATTGAGAAAACTCGGACAGTACTAAATCATTGAGGGTAACATTACTCCTAAAACACTTCCGTGAAGATCGACCTGTGTCGACTCACGTGCATCTCACATGTGTGAAAGTTCAGACAATCCTAAGTGTCGAACATGTGCAAGTCATGTGAAAAAGTTCAGACAATCCGATGCGAGAAAACACGTGCAACTCACGTGCGATGAAGTTCGGAAAGTGTAAAACGGATTCCCGCAAGTTTGGACAATCCGAAGTGAGCTCTTCAGCAATACTCAAAACTTTGCTTGTGAACCCTTTTGCTTTTTTTTTTTAAATTGCCAATATATTCAGCACATAGGTCTCATAATTTTCACCTTGATGAATGCATTGGCAACGTCACTTTGAATCCAAACATAGGCTTATCCACATGAAAAGTTTTGAAAACAATTTTCTCTCCCTTTTTGAAAATAATTAATCAAACGAGAAAGAAATTTCAAAAACAAATTCTCCCCTGAGAAGAAAGTGTAAAACCCTTGTGAATGTGCAGTAAAATACTTGTGAATGTGCAATGTGTGACATATTTCTCCCCTTTGACAATGTATTCAACAAGGTTCAAAAGAGAAATTTTAAATATTATGAGCATATTATAACATATACATATAAAACAAGGCTCATCCAAGTCATACTATCAACTAACTTAGACTATCACATCAATGAGATACATAAAGTAGTGTAGGCCCTGCTAGGGATCAAATGCAATTTTTCAATTTAAGCAAGTCATGATCTCCATAATCTCAACCATTTCAAAACTTGGAATCATGACACCGCTTTCTGTATTTTTTTTATTTTTCATTATCATTTAAAGTACAAATTTGAAACATATGAACTTTGCAAGGGATTATATGCAGCATCCGCCTTATTCTAACCAACCAAGCCAAGCCTATGTCTTTTGACAATCAGAAGCTTAAGGGCATGGTTTTAGTCATACACAACTCCTTTCTAGTTCATTTCAAAGTGCAATGATAAGCCATCTCAAAAGAAGAAGTGCGATGGATGTATATTCTTTTGATCTTTTCTCATTTTTTATTTGATCATAAAAGCTCAACATGTGGATAGTTGGTTGATTAATTTTTCATTATTAAAAGCACTTGTGAGCATTCAACAAGTTAAAACAGCAAGAAAGTCCGATCATGAGCAGATTAAGTGTAAGTAATATTTGAATTACTAGTCATAGCAAAACTACAAAATGTATAACACTAGTAATGTAGTAAGAACTTTCAGTAGGTAAAAGGAATCACAAAGTCATATATGTATGAAATACTATGCTCATGTTATTTTAAAATCAGATTCACACACAGACTTCCCAAGTTTCGAAAAACTACCCCCCCCCCCCCCAATTTAATCCATGAGGATGGATAACCCATATTTCACTACGAATAAAACAAAAACGAGTGAAATCCAAAGGTTTTGTAAAAATGTTAGCCAATTGTTGTTCAATATCTACATGGTGAAGCACAATATTTCCTTTTTCAATACTATCACGAAGAAAGTAATACCTAATGTCAATATGCTTTGTTCTGAGCGTTGCACGGGGTTTTTAGCAATACAAAATGCACTAGTGTTATCATAAAACAGTGGAACACTATCTAGATCAACTTCATAGTCTTTAAGTGTTTGAGCAATCCAAAGAATTTGTGAGCAAGTGCTAGCAACAACTACATATTCAGTTTCAGCTGTGGATTGTGCAACTGAAATTTGTTTTCTAGAGGACCGAACAACAAGTGAATTACCCAGAAAATGACAGGCACCCGAAGCACTTTTCCTATCAATCCTACAACCCCAAAAATCAGCATCCGAAAAAGTTTTCAAAGTAACGATTGAGGAAGAAGGAGGAAAAATGACATTCTTGAGTTCCATGTAAGAACTGAGAATTCTTTTGATGGCTTGACGATCTGAAGCACGTGGGGATACTTGAAAACGTGCACAAATACATATGCTGAATTGTATGTCCGTTCTTGATGTCGTGAGGTACAAAAGTGACCCGATCATGCTTCGATATTCTTTTTGATCCACGGGTTCACCATCTTCATCAAGTTCAAGTGTTGTGTTGTTCCCATTGGTGTCCGAAGAGGCTTACTTTTGTCCATGTTGAATCGCTTAAGGAGATCTTTTGTGTACTTAATTTGATGCACAAAGGTTCCCTGCTTAGTTTGCTTGATCTGCAGCCCCAAAAGTTTGTGAGTTCTCCCATTATACTCATCTCAAATTCTGAACTCATCATAGTTGAAAACATGGACACAAGATTATGAGAAGCACAACCAAATATAATATCATCCACATATACTTGAATGAATTGTGAGTCATTGCCATGCTTAAGCACAAAAAATGTTTTATCAACCTTGCTCGTGGTAAACCCCTTTTTAAGTAAGAATGTTTTTAACCTATCATACCATTCTCTAGGGGCTTGTTTGATATCGTACAAGGCTTTGGACAGTTTATAAACATGATTAGAAAAATATAGATTTTCAAAACCTGGTGGTTGCTTGACATAAACCTCCTCATCTATGTAGCGACTAAGAAAAGCACTTTTAACATCTATTTGATATAACTTGAGTCCTTTAGATGCAGCAAAAGCTAACAAAATTCTTATGGCTTCTAATCTAGCAACATGAGCAAATGTTTCATCAAAATCTAGACCTTCAACTTGTGTGAAACCTTGAGCGACCAACGTAGCCTTATTCCTAACCACAACCCCATCCTTACTTTGTTTATTTTTAAACACCCATTTAGTTCCAATTCAAGTGTGACCTTGAGGTGGAGGTACAAGTTTCCAAACATTATTTCTTTCAAAATTTTCTAACTATTCTTGCATGGCATTAATCCAAGATTCATTAGTGAGTGCGTGTGATATATATTTGGGTTCAAAAGAAACAACAAAAGCAGAATGAGCATGTGAGTTTGGATCGCAAAACCTGGACCGTGTGACTCGTTCGTGCAAGCTTACAATGATTTGTTGTGGAGAATGACTTTTGAGAACACGGAGGGGAGAAGACACTTCACAAGATCCTTCTTCTTCATGTTCATCAGAAATCGAAGAACTTCTGGCTCGAGGAAGATCTGAACCAGCAGTAGTGGTTGTTGGTGCTGGTTGTGGAGCAACATCAAGAGTTGGAACGTCATTGTTTATTTCTGAAATTTTGGGTACCAACTCCACTCCTTCATCTTCAATGAAAATACTCTCCCCCTGTGGATATAGATCGGGACGTGCAATATTAGAGCTAGTACCCGGGCTAGCTTCATCAAAAGAAATCTCACAAGTCTCAAAAATATTGTTAGTGTCAAGTAAAAGCACACGATAGCCTCTAGTATGAGATGGATAACCAAGAAACACGCCATCAACAGATCTAGGTTCAATTTATAAAGATTACCATGTTTCATAACAAAGCATTTGCAGTCGAAGACCCTAAAGTGTGTGACACTAGGCCTTTGTCCAAACCGAAGCTCATATGGGGTCTTTCCTAGCTTAGCACGCAAGAAAACTCGATTCGAGACATAACAAGCGGTTGCAATGGCATCAACCAAAAATTTCCTAGGAATTTGATATTCATCAAGCATAGTCCTAGCCATGTTAACTAAGGTTCTATTCTTTCTCTCTACAACACCATTTTGTTGAGGTACATAGGGTGAAGAAAATTGATGATCTATTCCATTTTCAGCACAAAAGTGATCAAATGATTGGCTTTTAAATTTAGTTCCATTATCACTTCTAATTGCTTTTAAAGATCCTAGGTGGTCAAGTGAAAGTATAAGACCTAAACTTCTAAAGTGACTAAAAGCTTCATTCCTAGATGACATAAAGTAAACCCAAGAGTATCTAGAGAAGTAATCAACAATTACAAGCATATACCATTTACCTCTGAAAGATTGAACACGTGAAGGACCTACGGTGTCAAGATGAAAAAGTTGTCCCGGTTCAGTTGTCATGGTTATTGTGAGAGGAGCATGTGAACCTGCAACCTTTTTAGCATGTCTACAAGAAGAGCACACAATATCGTTGTCCCCTTTAAGCTTAGGTAGCCCACGTATGCGATCAAGAGCACTAACACGTGTGAGATGATCAAAGCCTACTTGGCCAAGTCCACGATGCCAAAAATATAAGTCTTTTGAATCTTTAGCAACTAGACACCTATGCTTAGAAGTTGACATATTAAAATCAGCTTTAAAAACTCTTTCAGAATTAGACATGTTAAACAAAAGCTCACCTCTTGAATCTACAACTTTTCAACTATTTTTTGTGAAGATAATTTCTAGATTTCATCTAGTAATTGTGAAATGGAAACCAGGATGTATTTCAAATTTTTAACAAGTGTCACATCTTTCAGAGTGTAGTGATTCTTTACTCGAACCGAACCCTTAGCAATTATAGGAGTTGAAGAATTATCGGCAAAAGTAATATTTTCTACACATGACACAAGAGAGAGGGAGGAGAACCATTCTTTGTTACCAGTCATGTGGCGTGAGCAACCTGAATCCACAATCCAAATGTTCTCCTCACTCAAGCGTGTAACCTACATAGAATCACAATACATCGATGACTCAATACTGGGGTTAGTCAAAAGGCATTTAGGAATCTAGTACCGAGTCACACGACGTCTAGCAGGAATACCATGCGAAATCTCAGAAAATGCAGCAGGTTTACATGTCAAATTTTGTGAATCCTTGTGCCCAATTACTAACCTATGAGATGAATTATGTGTCGCATGAAAAACAGTAGGCTTAGGAGCAATATTTTTATGTTTTTGATTCATTACAACAGGTTGCTAGTGTCTCACATTCGGTTTATCACGCGCAACAAGTTTTGCTCAGTTGTTTTGAGATCTAGCAATCATGCTTTCCTTTTTTAGTTGTTTAACTAGTCTATAACAAAAATCTATGACATGACCATCTCTACCATAGTAGGTACAATGAAAAGTAACCTTATGTTCATGTCTAGATGAGCAATCAACATGTTTATTATAAGCCGAATGAGACAACACACCTGCAGATTTGAAAACTACTTCTTTTTTTAGGAACTATTTCAATCAAACCACTTCCTTATGACTTTACAGTTTTAGGTGGATGTGCCTTAGCATGAGCATAAGAATCAATACCTAAACCAGTTTTATCATTACAAGTCTTAGAGGAATTCAACATCAAGTTTAGATGTTTATTCCCCTACAAAACCGCTCTAGTGTCCTATGCATGTCATCAAGTTTATTTGACAAGTCTAGGCAGTTTGTACATGAAGTTTTTCCTTTTAATTTGCATTTGGAACAATATTTAACTTCATGAGAACGTAAAGCATTGTTCAAAACAGAAATTTCATTCATAGCATCATGCAATATCTTATTAAGATCATCACAGTTGGAACAATACAAGTCAATTGTTTAACAACTAGAATCTTTCAAGTTTTTATTATTAAGTGAAACAAGCTTTATGTTTTTTCAATTTCTAACTCAAGTTTATCAAGTGTGGAGGTGTGCGCACTTCTTAGGGAGGACAATTGTTCATAGATTAACTCACCAGAGGAACAAGAATCATCACTAGGAATCAAAGATTTCAAATGATTAATTTCAGATTCTAGTGATTCAACTTTAACAGCATTATCCCTAAGTTTTTTGTCCTTTTTCTTAAGTATAGCAGTGGCATGAGAAATAGCATCACACATTTCTTCGCAAGTGGGACATACCTTCTCATCTTTGCTGTTGTATTCTGCTTCCTCCATACATGATCTTGAGTTGCCCGCCATGAAGCACATATTTGCCATACTCTCTTCATCTTTGTCACTTCTGATTTCCACATAGCTCGAGACAAGTTGTTGAAGTGCGAAGACAAAACTGTTTACAAATTAGCAATCTGTAGAACTCTTCTTCTTCTTCTTGTTTATGTTTGCAGACGAGGACTTGAAATTTGTTTGCTTCTCATCACGGAAAGTAGGACTTGAAAGATTAGGGCAATCTATACGAAAGTGTCCTATCTTACCTTATTCGAAGCATCGTTGAGAGCTGCCACTTCCTCTCCTTCTTTTTCTAACATTTTGCAATGCTTTTGAGAATAGAGTAGAGAGAAGTGCTAGCTCCTCCTATGGAAACTCTTCAATCTGTTCAAGGGCTAGAGAGGACAAGAAGCAAGTGTACCACATGATGAAGATTGGCTAGAGCTAGGCCTATCACATTGTGAAACAAATGCAAGAGACTTGTTGGGGCTCTTACATGATATTATGTCAAGTTTATGTGTTTTCAATTTAGAATATAGAACATCTAAAGTAAGTGTACTCATGATAGTAGATTCACGGATACATTTGACTTTCATCTACCAAATCGACATGTCTAATGCACTTAACAATTGCCTAATGTTTTCAGCATCTGAAAAATTAACATTGACACTATGAAAGTTGCTTAGAATTTTATCAAAGCGAGGAAATAAAACATCGATGGACTCACCTGGTTATATCTCAAAGTGTACATATTTTTTCTTGAACATATCTTGCATTACCTCCTTGATCGTGTTGGATCCTTTGTGGTAGTCACAAAGTGCCTTCCACACATCGTACACTGATCGGAGGTGTACAACACAATCGAAGTCGCTTTGAGTCAATCCTTGTATGATCAAGTTGTGATCCTTGTTATTGTTGTCGACATCTCTCATGTTCGCAGCTGTAACTTGATTGTTTGGTGGCACCTCCAAAGACTTGTAGACCTTTTCCCATGTAGTGAAGCCTTGTGCTTGTATGTAGCCCTCCATACGAGCCTTCCAAACCTGAAAATCAATGACACCGAACACACAAGGTTTTGCGGAGTATTTCTCCATGTCGATTAGTTTAAACACATGCAAATCACAAAGATTAGAGCACCGTGGCTTTGATACCAATTGAAGGATAGAAGATCATATGAAAAGCTACCATAGGAGGTTAATGGTGGATTAAAAACTTTTCCAGCGGAAGCAACAAAAACCCCATGGAAAAAAACTAATCTGATAAAGAAACTATGTGTGCGACTTATCTAGATGAGTTCACCTATGATAAAACTAGAGTATACATTATAGATAATCAAGTCACAGAGACACCACAACAAGAATCATGACAAATTGTCGAGTAAAACTCAATTTATGACCGAAACCCTATGCAAAGGTCAATCTGTTCTAATAAAGAACAAACAGATCTGCTACGCTACGAAGAAGCTCGTGTAACTAGAAAAAAACAAATACAATGATCGTGAAATTTTCATAGATGATAGAGTATTAAGTTATGAAGAAAACACAAAAAGAATCACATCAATTTTATTTGTAAAACTTGAGTTAAAATCAAAACAATGAAGAAATGTCGGGCAGCGCAGAAACTCGACTAGAAAAACTTGACGAAAACAAGTCGGACGAACAAGACACAAACGCTCCTTTAAACTACGATATTTATTAAAATAAACACAAGAGGAACAGCCCCAAAGTTGTCTTACCATGAACTTTGTCCACTCTTGCTTATATAACCAGCCCTAAGGCCAACCCAATCCAAACTAGGACTCTAATCCTACTTGGACTCTAACTCAAACTTACCATAACTGCTTCAGACTCTTCCATACGCAGATAGAAGCAATCCCAAGACTTCCAAACACTTTAGGAACGTATCCCACATTCCTGAAACTTCTTTACTTCGTGTCCGACAAGAATTCTAACCAAAACCAACTCAAATCTTTCCATATTTGAGCCATAACCGACTCAGTCGCAGCCTGAGTCCATAATCCCGCTGGTTGGACCTTTCCGGCCACATCTTCATGTGTTCATCATGTCTTGGAACCATGTTGCCACGTCCATACACTCCTTGAACACGCGCAAACACCTTACAACAACGTCCACGGTACCTGCATATGCATTGTTCATGACCCAAACATGTTGCGTGACCTCCCGATCAAATCTACCACAATTCCTCCCGAACTTAGTTGTTGAACCTCATCTTCTCCTTAAGACTAGTTCAATGGATCCCGTCACCAGCCATGTATTGACCTCAAAAAACACCTGAACATGAACAAACAACCAATCTTTGCGAGTCCAATACCTCAACTTGACTCTCGTTAGTCCGAAAACACAACACCTTACATGAGCACGTCACATAAGCATGTTGCAAACCATTGCAATGTTTAACGACTATAATCATCTATAACAAATCAAAAAATTTAGTAAGTGGATACTAAGCAAACCTTCTCATAAGCCAAAATTAAGTTCAAAACATTGCGAGTTGGAACAGAGCAAAACAGAGCAACTAAATCAATATGAAAATTCTGCACAGTAACTGTTACTCCCGATATGCATTGAGAAAGTTCGGACAGTCCTAAAACATCGACGGTAACATTACTCCTAAAAACATGTTTGTAAAGATCAAACTGTGTCGACTCACGTGCATCTCATATGTGTGAATGTTCGGACAATTCTCAGTGTCGAACATGTGCAAGTCATGTGAGAAAAGTTTGGACAATTCAAAGCGAGAAAACATGTGCATCTCATTTGCGGTGAAGTTCAGGTAGTGCAAAACAGATTCCTGCAAGTTCGAACAACCCGAAGTGAGCTTTTCAGCAATACTAAAAACTTTGTGTGTGAACCCTTGATTTTATTTAGATTGCCAATGTTTTCAGCACACGTAGGTCTCACAAAACTACCCGTTGCCATCCCTATAATAGACGCCTATTGATGTTTCTTACGTCACAGACAAAAATCCGCAAGCACACAGAAACTATCGATGTAGCATTTCCCCTTAAAGAGTATTCCCAAGGGTGTCATTTATATTTCCCAAAGGAAGGCTAAGTGGAAGTAAATCAATCATCAAATGAAGAGGGTAGATTGGTCTAGGTAGGGTTCTAGTGAGGATGGGTAATAGTATGTGGAGGTAGTGTGACACACACAAGTTCATTCTATTCTAAGGGGGATAAATGGATCTAAGGGAGGTTAGACTAAGAGTTAGGGAGTTGCTTCTACAAGGCCTCTAATATACATATACATAGCCTAGGTTAGGTACTAATGAACATGTCAATGGTTAATTCTTATGCTAAGTTGTTTAACACATCGGGCACGCTTTTACCCCTAGCAATACTAGGATGACTCCAGCAAATAGCCTGTGGCGTAGCCGAATGTGGAGGATTACAAGGACAGATAGGGCTGTCACCACCAACTGCCTAGCTCTTCAATCCGTGGGTCCACGAGACATCCAATGCTACTTACTCTCCTAGCACCATGCTAGCTGTTGACGGTCCTTAAGTGCCATATTTAGACCATCAATTAACCTCATAATGTGCACAAAAGAGAAACACAACGTAGTGGTAGGGTTAAAAACTAACAAATTCCACAAGTGTTGGTGTTTATTTGTATGTAGGTGAATTTAGAACCGAAATACCAAGACATGTAGGAAGTAATCCATAAAATTGGATTTTGACGAATCAGGCAACGCCACGTGTCATAACATGGATCAAATGGCCCACCAATAGACGAATCTGAGGCCATCCAATGGTGTAGCACCCATATAAGGGGATAGGACTCACCTTGCAGGGACCTAGAGGAAGCACAACCCCAACAGGGCTTAGACCAGGTCGGCTGACCTCCCTAGTCGGCCGACTAGGTAGTGGCACCAAACCCGATCAAATGCCATGTGTTGGCTCCTCCTGAATTGAAGAAGTCATGGGTGGCTGATTCGCACGCATTTCGTGGCGGAAATTGACCCTTCTCGCCCTATAAATACAACCCCACACCTAACTTCACACACACACACAAAAAGTTGAGAATAGAATACCACTCCAAAGGTTTAGAGTAGTCCTAGAGGCTACCAAGTAGAAGGAGAGTGTGGTGAGAGTTTAGGAGAAGGAGGCTTGGGCTTGTCAAGTCCCTCTTCTACACTTGTATCCCTACAAAGGTGTACTCAAATCAAGTAAGCCCTTTGTGAATTCAATTCAATTTTGATTCTCAATTCATAGTAGTTTGCACAAGTAGTTACTTGTGGGTTCATTGCTTTAATTTATTAGAGGCTCTAGTTGTAGCTTTGTGTTCGAAACAACTAGAGTTGTGATTTAGAACATAAGCGTGATGCTTAGGTTAGAAATCACCAGTGAATATCTCGTAGACCCACGGATTGAAGAGGTAGGCAGTAGGTGGTGACAGCCCTATCTGTCCTTTGTAATCCTCCATGTTCGGCTATGCCATAGGCTCTTGGCGGGAGTCGTCCTAGTATTGCTAGGGGTAAACCCATGCCCAAAGCAAGCAGCTACTGCAAATTCCTTTGAATTTGAAGCAATATTTTGAATTCCTCTCTCTTCCTTGCCTACAAAACAACTTTGTGTCCTTTCGTAAGATTACACATATGTTCCTTGGATTCAATACCCTTGGGAATACTCTTTAAGGGGAAGTGCTACACGACAGTTTTCCTACGCTTGCGGATTTTTATCTGTGACGTAAGAAATGTCAACAAGCATTTCTAGCGCCGTTGCCGGAGAACAGTTGCTGTTAATCTTTGAACCTTGTTCACCCTCATATCTATGATATTTCCTTTTCTTACCACCACCCCATATATGGAGCAACCCATCATTCTTTGATATTCTGCCCCAAAGGGCAAGTTCTGTGAGCAACTACCTTCAGCAGAACCCATCTGTTCTACCAACTATGAACTTCGCCCTGGCTTTATAGCCATGGTTCGGGAGAAATCCTTCTTAGGAATGGATTCTGAAAACCCTTATCACCATCTAAGAGAGTTCAAACAATTGTGTTCATTCCTTCTAATCAAAGGTATGACACAAGAAACTCTCAAATGGATGTTGCTTCCTTTTTCCCTTAAGGAAAAAGTCGAACAATGGTACAACCACAATGTTGGGAAGACAATGGAAATTGGAATGAATTATGAGACAAATTTTGTCTTGCTTTCTTTCCAATTGCCTGATTTTTTTCCTTGCGGAAGGAAGTACTATGATTCCAACAAGTGGAGAAGGAATCCATACGTGCAGCTTGGGATAGATTTTTTATTTTGAGAAATTCCAGCCTAGATTTGTCTATCCCTAATCCGTTGCTCTTGCAACATTTCTATATGGGATTGAACAAAGAGTCTGCCCTATATCTTGACATTACAGCTGGAGGATCTTTCCTCCATAAGAAGCCGGAAGAAGGCAAGGATCTTCTAGACTGAATTATAGAAAATTCCTCCTTCATTATGGGTCTTAATGAGCCCCGTCAAGAGGAAGTAGTGTCAAGGTCCGAGGATAAATCCATGGACAAGGAAGAACCTATCTCTTTCTTATCTCAAACCTTGCTGGAGGAATCCTCTCCCGAACCCGAAACTATGAAGGAAGAAGAAATTAAACCTTCAATGTTTCCCTTCTACTTCGAGGAGGAGATATTTGAAGATTTTGGAAATAACTCGAAGTACAGTTTCCATGGAAACCATCATTGCCATTAACTCCACCTGACCCACCTGATGGAGTATTCGTCCAACAGACGGTTAAGGAGTTAACCTCTATTCTAAGCAGGGAATGGACCGCGAAAGTTAAGTAGTCACCCAAAATCCTTTGGATGACCTCACCTTGGGCAACCATTCTATGTTTTATTAGAGGGACATCAATGAAGGTCCTATATAACCCCATTGTTGGAGCAAATCCCATTTCCGATTCTTGTGCTCTCGCCATTCTGGGCGATGTGCCATTGGCACCAACATGTAAATCCTTCCAAGATTCTTTTGGAAACATCCTTGAAGGATGTGGGGTTTTGCAACAGGTGTCTATAAGACATAACGATATTGAGGCAATCCTAGATTTCCATGTGGTCGATTTTGATATTATGATTGGGATTCCCATTGAAAATTTCTCATGGAAATTCCATTGGAAGAAAACCTCAATGTCAAACTTGGAGGGAGAAAGTTTTCTATTCAAATCCCCCGTTCCAAGAACACATCCGCAGAATCTCCCATCCAAGATGAGCCTTTAGAGGAGGTTAGAACTCTTCGATTCTTAGCACCCCCTAAAATTGAAGGAGAAGAAGATATCATCCAAGAGGAGGATGTATTCATGAGGCAATTGAAGTTGTCAAAAGGAAGTCTTGAAACTTCTGCATTTATCTACCCCATCCCTCATAGTGAATGGGTCAGCCCAGTTCAAGTAGTACCTAAGAAGTGAGGTATGACGGTCATTCAAAATGAGAAGAATGAATTAATTCCTCAACGAACCGTCACGGGTTGGGGGATGTGCATAGATTACCAAACACTTAACAAGGCTACAAGGAAGGATCATTTTCCACTGCCCTTCATTGATGAGATGTTACAACATTTGGCAAAACACATTTACTTTTGTTTCCTTGATGAGTATTTAGGTTACCATCAAATCCGAATCCATCCTGATGATCAAAGTAAGACCACATTCACATGTCCCTATGGAACTTATGCCTACCGGCGTATGTCCTTTGGATTGTGTAATGCTTCTGCATCTTTTCAAAGATGCATGATGTCTATCATTTCCGACATGATTGAGGAGATCATGGAAGTTTTCATGGACGATTTCTCTATTTATGGAAACTTTTGATCATTGTTCGAAAAATTTAGAAAAGATCTTACAAAGATGCCAAGAGAAGGACCTTGTACTTAATTAGAAAAAGTGCCATTTCATGGTCCGTGAAGGAATCGTTCTTGGACACTTAGTGTACGAGAGAGGGATAGAGGTGGACAAAGCAAAGATTGAAGTCATTGAAAAACTTCCACCTCCTATCAATTGTAAGGGAATCCGCAGCTTTCTAGGTCATACGGGGTTCTATCGACGATTCATCAAAGACTTCTCAAAAGTCACTAGACACCTCACTAACCTATTAGCTAAAGAAGATCCCTTTGATTTCGATGATGAATGCCTTAAATCATTTGATACACTCAAAAAGGCACTCATCTCAGCTCCCATCATTCAACCTCCCGATTGGACGCTTCCATTCAAAATCATGTGTGATGCTAGTGATTTTGTTGTTGGTGTAGTCCTAGGCCGAACCAAAGATAAAAAGCATCATGCAATAGCCTACGCTGGCAAAACTCTAACAGGAGCTAAACTCAATTATGCCACAACTAAAAAAGAGCTCTTGGCTGTATTTTTGCTATCGACAAGTTTAGGTCCTATTTGGTTGGGGCCAAGGTCATAGTCTATACAGACCATGCTGCTTTGAAGTATTTGCTCACCAAAAATGATGCTAAGCCAAGGCTAATCCATTGTATTATTCTACTCCAAGAGTTTGATTTAGAAATCAAGGATAAGAAAGGAGTAGAGAATACCATGGCAAATCATCTCTCACGTATAGAAGTCACCCAAACCATGGACATTCCTATCAATGACTTCCTACGAGATGATATGCTTCTCAAGGTAACTGACTCTCACCCTTAGTATGAAGATATCGTGAACTTCATGGTCACGGGGTATGTACCACCAAGGGAAAACAAAAAGAAACTCATTTGTAAGAGTCGTAGACACCTTTGGGATGACCCATACCTCTATCGAGTCTGTGCCGATGGCCTTCTTAGAAGGTGCGTCCCATCAATCGAAGGCACCAAGATTATTGAGAAATGCCATGCTAGCCCCCATGGTGGTAATTACGGTGTTTACCATACCCAGGCAAAGATCTGGCAAAGTGGATTCTATTGGCCTTCTATGTATAAAGATACAAAAGAATTCATTTGCAGATGTTGGAAATGCCAAAAGCATGAAGGAATCTCACCTTGCAATGCGATGCCCCTAACTTATAATCTCCAGGTGGAATTATTTGATGTGTGGGGTATTGATTTCATGGGACCTTTCCCTAGGTCCTATGATTGCGAGTATATCCTGGTGGCTGTAGATTATGTGTCAAAATGGGTAGAAGCTTTGCCATGCAAAAATGCTGATTCCAAGCAAGCTAGGAAAATGTTCCATGAGATCATTTTCCCACGCTTTGGCAGTCCCCATATGATCATAAGTGATGGAGGGTCTCGTTTCATAGATAAGACCTTCCAAAACTTTTTGAGGGAGCTTGGTGTCCAGCATAACATTGCTACCCCATACCACCAACAAATAAGTGGTCAAGTAGAAACATCTAATAAGCAAATTAAGAATATTCTGCAAAAGATCGTCCTGGAAATTGGAACAGGATGGAAGCATAAGCTACCCGGCACATTGTGGGCATACCGTACTGCCTACAAAACTCCCATCGGCATGTGTCTTTTCGAACTTGTCTATGGGAAGACTTGTCATCTTCCTGTAGAGTTGGAACATAGAGCCTATTGGGCCATCAAGCGGTAGAACATGGATCTTAACGAAGCAGGAAAAAAACGATTGAAGCAACTTTCCAAATAGGAAGAATGGAGAGATAAGGCGTACCATAGTGCCAAAATATATAAGGAAAGAACCAAAATATGGCACGATAAAAGGATTACGCCTAAAGGGTTCAAACCTAGAGATAAGGTTCTACTCTTCAACTCTAGGGTTGATCTCTTTGGACATGGGAAACATAGAAGTAAATGGGAAGGACCCTTCATTGTAGTGGAAACCTCATCCCATGGAAAAATCACACTCCAAGGTGATGATGATCAGCTATTTAAGGTGAATGGGCACCGACTCAAATTATTTCTTGAATCCCAGGAGGAGGAGGCGGAAAAAGAAATTGATGTGATGAATCTTATTGATTTTCACATCGTTTCTTTAAATTTTGTCTAAATTCTCCGTGTGCAATTTATGGGCCCATTCAATTATTCATACATGGGGCCCATTTAGCCAAACCACGAAAACTTAGCCCGAAAAGAGCCAGGAAGGGTTCGGCCGAACCCTAGGGTCGGCCGACCTCCCCCTTGCACCATCGGCTTTCTATTTTTTTGTGTGGACTCTCTCGGCGTATCACAACAAGACTCTCGGTGCTATCATACATTGCTTGCTTATATATTGATAGGAACAGAGAGGAGAAACTTGCACCATCCAGAAAAATCCATCTCCTAATACTCCCATCCAAGTCATGGCCGACAAGAAAATTGTGCCTCATGCCTCCTCTAGCTCAACCTTCAACCTGAGCGGAGACATTGTGCCGGGTAATGACAAGTCCACCCTCACTTTGGAGTCTATCATGGAATTAGATGTCGTACCTCTCCCCATGCTCCCACCGCCAACGACGACTCCGCGCGGGCGTAGCACCACGCCTCGTGGTGCTGCATGGTTGCTCTCCCCTAGGAGGACGCCCATGAAGTCGACAACACCTGCATGTCGTCCAACTACAGTTGGCCTTAAGTCAGTCAAGACCCATCTTTTTCCTGAAAAAGACGAGTCTCTCCCAAAGTTGCAGCCTGGCAAGGAGTTCATGTACACCCTGAAGACCAAGGACAGTGATGTAGTAAGCCACCACTACAAGTCACCTATGCGTACATCGCCTGAGCATGTGGGAGACCGCCTCATTATCCATGGAGTGCGCAAGCCTGAAGGAGGCTATGCAAAAGGCTTTTTCAAGCAAATGGATAATGTGTTGATGAAGGAATCGACGGGCTCGTCACCCTCCAAGATTATACGTCACCCCTCACCACCTTCCATCAGAGGGCCACCTGGCCAATTTGAGGACAGCGACGGGAAATCTCCTAGTACCCCTAACGTGGCACAACTTTCTAAGGGGTTAGGTTCTCTCCATTTAGAGAACAAGAAGCTATCAGGCTTAGTGGCTGAAGGGCACATTGAGAGGGCGGAACTGAAGGATGAACTCATATCCCTCAAGGAGGAGATTGATGGTGTTCGCCGTGGCATGGGTTCCAAGCTGAGGCGTGTATGCAATGTCGTCGGGAAGCCCAACATCTACAACGCTCCATAGTTTAGATGTCTCGACCGCATAGGATGTTAAGTAGCTTAGTTTAGTTTTATTCCAAATTTTTTTCATTAAATTTAGATTTAATAGTGTAAGCATCCCCATATTATTAGCTCAATAAAGTGAACTTACCAGTTCATCTAATCCTGTAAAGTCCCCCCTTTAGTTTGTTTTAGTTGAATAAAGAATTCAGGGAACAAGTGTGGGGGAGGCATCCCAAATTCGCGAAATCCCAACGTGCAAAAATAACGTTGCATCTCGAAACACGTCGCAACCGAACATATGACTCGACACGTCGAAACAGAGAAACAGAAAGGCCAGAAAGGGGGTCAGCTGACCCCTCTGGTCGGCCGACCTATTGTGGGCCCCACACGGCCCCATTTCGGTCCACAAATTCGGTTTGGATCTTCTACCCCTGAATATGCATACTACATTACCGTTTGAGTTGATTTAATATTTAATTCTAAATATTTGAAAGCAATTCAACTCAACAAATTAAAATGTAAAACTTGGTATTCAAAATTTTCTTGAGCTGAAAATATTGAGTACTTTATATTTCGATTTATTGCCTTGTTTATGGTTGTCACAAGCAAAGTAGGAAAAACACGTCATCTCAGTATTTGACTAGTGTGATATGGTAAATGAGTTATTCGAAGAGATATCTCTTTGCTTGAAATTGATTTTGATGTTTGCACAATTTGGAGTCTTGAACTTTGCTTGATTCTCTCATTGGAAATTTAAATACCCACCACGGCCATATGATACAAATTCTTGAACAACCACATGCATATACCACTTTGTTTTTCATTGACCAAATTGAGTGACATGCATGAACTTTTTGACTTAGAAATTCTTGTGCACCTTATTTATACAAAATATCTCACATTGATAATTTGCATCCACCATTCATCCATCCAATAAAGAATCTCCATACATTTTGGTCATCAATTTCTCTATAGACAAATAAAAGGGAGTAGAAGACATGGCTACAAAAAAAACATCTACTCTTCAAAAGAGGAAGTATGCCAAAAAAAAGAGAGAAGGAAAGTAGCCATGTTTCATCATTAAATAGAGAAAACCATGGAGTCCATAAAGATCCATTCCATTGACGTGCACAAGAATTTTCTTTATCAATTTCTTTGTTGCATAAGTCTCTCATAGCATCAAGTTTTTGACTTAGTAATATATGAATTGCAATGTATGTGACAATTATCCCTACCAAGCTCCAGATATAGCAATATTTAGTATAGGGACAAAATTGGCCCAACATGCCAAGGTGAGATGAAAACACTTTGAGAGACTTGAGAGATTCCAATTGAGAGATAAGGGCAATTGTTTCTTTACCTTCTGGATATAGCAAATTGTCAGATCAGGGGAAGATCCAAGAGAACTACATCCCAACCATTTCACTCTTCAAACAACTGAGATCCATGTGGTAACCACATTCCACAGAGGGAATTCATGAATTGAGGTATGAGTTGAAATATCTAGTATTCTATTTTTCTAAACTTATAGCTCATTTATGAAATCACCTTAGTACTTTTTCTTGCCTTCACTCGAGGACGAGCAAAGGAATAAGTGTGGGGGAGTTTGTTAACAGTCCTTAAGTGCCATATTTAGACCGTCAATTCACTTCATAATGTGAACAAAAGAGAAACACAACTTAGTGGTAGGGTTAAAAACTAAAAAATGCCACAAGTGTTGGTGTTCATTTGTATGCAGGTGAATTTAGACCCAAAATAACATGACATGCAGTGCGTAATCCACAAAATTGGATTTCGACGAATCAGGCGATGCCAGGTGTTAATACATGTATCAAATAGCCCACAAACAGAAGTATCCGAGGCCATCCAATGGTGTAGCACCCTTATAAGTGGATAGGATCCACCTGGCAGAGACCTGGAGGAAGCACAGCCCCAACAAGGCTGAGACCAGGTCGTCTGACCTCCCTAGTCGGCCGACTAAGAAGTGGCACCAAACTCTGTCAAATGCCACGTGTTGGCTCCTCCCGGCTTGAAGAAGTCATGGGTGACCAACTTGCGCGCATTTGGTGGTGACAACCAACCCTTCTCCCGCCCCCTATAAATAGAACCTCACACCTCACTTCACACACACCAAAAGTTAAAAATAGAATACCACTCCCAAGGTTTAGAGTAGTCCTAGAGGATGCCAAGTAGAAGGAGAGTGTGGTGAGAGTTTAGGATAAGGAGGCTTGGGCTTTTCAAGTCCCTCTTCTACACTTGTATCCCTACAAAGGTGTACTCAAATCAAGTAAGCCCTTTGTGAATTCAATTCAAGTTTGATTCTCAATTCATAGTAGTTTGCACAAGTAGTTACTTGTGGGTTCATTGCTTTAATCTATTAGAGGCTCTAGTTGTATCTTTGTGTTCAAAACAACTAGAGTTATGATTTAGAATGTAAGCGTGGTGCTTAGGTTAGAAATCACCAGTTAATATCTTGTAGACTCACGGATTGAAGAGGTAGGCAGTAGTAGGTGGTGACATCCCTATCTGTCCATTGTAACCCTCCACGTTCGGCTATGCCATAGGCTCTTGGCGGGAGTCGTCCTAGTATTGCTAGGGGTAAACCCATGCCTGAAGCAAGCAACTACTGCAAATTCCTTTGAATTAGAAGCAATACTTTCAATTCCTCTCTCTTCCTTGCCTACAAAATAACTTTGTGTCCTTGGGTGGATTAGTTCGTAAGATTACACATACGTTCCTTGGATTCTATACCCTTGGGAATACCCTTCAGGGGAAGTGCTACACGACAGTTTCCGTGCGCTTGCCGATTTTTATCCGTGACGTAAGAAACGTCAACACTAGCATACTAAGCAAATATCCTACGAGCCGCGGCAAAAGCCATCCTAAAGCAATGACTAACCTAAACATAATTGAACTAATGTTGAAACATAGAATAAGTTATTCATATTAACATGATCATATTATAACTAATTAGACTATAGTGGGGGTTTGTAGTGTTTATCATGATAGATTAAGATTGTTATTGCATAATCATAAAGACTACTCCTACCACATACATGGAATCCACAATCAAACAAGAAACACTTCATCCAAGTATATGAATAAAAGAAGACTGAAGATAACATCTTTATTATGCATAAAGTCACAAATACAATAAGGAATATGTGAGCCGTACCTTTCTCAATTTGGAATGGGGAAGAGAGAGACTCCTTCCTAATTTGGACTAAGGACTATAAACTCTCCTCTCTACAGCCTAAACTCCTCTAATACTATGGAGAATAGTGGATACAATAGAATGATGCTCAAGTGGTGTGTGTGAGAAGTGAGGATAGGGGGTCCTATTTATAGCTGGAGAAGGGTTGGTTCCTGCCACCAAAAGCACGCGAATCATACTTTATCATGACCAGGGCACCACAGGTAATCGACACGTGGAAGTTTGACCAATGTTCTATTTTTTTCAAAAGTACCATGCGCACAACAAAATACTCTACCTAGTATTGCAAAAATTGACTTATGGTACTTCACCCATCTTAAGTCATCATGGAGCTTATGCCTTCTCCTATTCGTGGGCGGTTGAAAGACATAACAGCAAATGGAGCAAGCATATCCTAGAGATCAAGTTCCACTCAAATTCTGGAGTTTCAATTTAGAGTTTAAGTACCTCAATTTGATTCTCTCTATCATTCCTTTGTGTGTAGTGGAAATATATCCTCGCCAATGCATTTTTCCCTATACTCATTCTACCACTAAATAAGGCTTGTATGTGGAGCTTGGTAGGGGATGTAGTAGGCATATTTGCAACACATAATATTGCTAAGTCAAAAGAGTAAGCCTTAGGAGAAATCAATTCAAAACTTTTTGATTCAATACTTGTGCATGTGTGATGGAGTGGAAGTGGAAATGGATGTTGAGATGAATCCTATTTGTGTAGACTCTTATTTGCAGGGATGAAACATGGCTACTTCTCTTTTTTTTTCTCATGCTTTTGATGTAAGCATGCATTTTATTTTTCTTTTTCGTTTAGCCATGTCTTCTACTCCCTTTTTATGCAATAAATTTGAAGAGAGTACTAAGCATGAAAGGCATGGAGTTTCTCTTTTATTGTGGAGTAATGATATGATGGAATTTTGCCAACTTATAGTGTAGAAGTATAGCATGTGCAAGTGAAGTCTTGAATTCAAAAAGAAATGAGTGAATTCTCACATAGGACTATACTAGTTTGACTAGGCTCGATGTGAAGGCAAATAGCATATGCATAAGGTTTATCAATGTAAAATATCATATGGTTTTGGTAGGTATTTCCAATCAGATGAGAGTAACTTAAATATTTTTAGAATTCCTCCAGAAATCTAAGTTTCACATTCAAACTAGGAATAGCAGCCCTATCACTATATCATATCTCACAAAAACTTAGAATTGGAATAGGCTGTTGTTACCCACAATTTCTAAATAAGGGAAAAGTCAATTTTAGCCAATGAAAGCAATATTTGGAGAGTAGCAAGTTGTAAATTAGGGACTTAGGAAAAATAAAGCAGAGCAACTATTCATCATTTTTTCTATGTGAATTCTAAATCAGTCTTACTGCACATCTTTATTTAATGGAAAGCAAATCTACATTATCTATTATTATTATTTTTTAGATGCGAGTTGAATGGTGGATGAATGGAATATAAATATGCAATGAATGTGATACAATTTACCTCAAGTAGGGGAGGACCCCCAAGCTTGTTCTGCAATCACCTATGTCATAAGGGTTGAACCCTTGATGACGGAAGTATGCCGCGAGATCGGCTTGTTCTTGTTGTAGCGTGGAGTTGAAGTTGGTGAACTGAGTGTCCATGTGTTGTTTCCAGTCTTGGGTACCTTGGACATTCTGTTGGAGTGTGTTGTAGATGTCTCTCGTCCTCAATTAAAGATCTCCCATACGGCTAGTGCAATCCGTCATTCCTTAGCTATAGTCATGATGACTTCTAGCCGAGAAGGAATGACATCCT
This sequence comes from Tuctoria greenei, assembly GCA_036927565.1. Classification (NCBI taxonomy): domain Eukaryota; kingdom Viridiplantae; phylum Streptophyta; class Magnoliopsida; order Poales; family Poaceae; genus Tuctoria; species Tuctoria greenei. The sequence continues at coordinate 77,379,475 of JAYESD010000012.1, forward strand.
CTCATAGACATTGGAGGCAAGCCGCTAGAGCTTGAAGTGGATAGGGATGGCTCCCATGTGCTACTCGGCCATCCATGCCAAGATGGTCCACCGGCCTCATACGGATGAGGTTGAGTCCATCCGGGTGCATAACCCGTTGGGTTCTCTTCCTCTTGGTACTCATGGACCGGGGAGGTTGTCGGAGGCATGGTGGTACTCCTTGCACAGCTTCTAGTTACTGTTGACGGCTGTTATATACCAATTTCACCCATCAATATAACTCAATTATGTGAAGGAAAAATCATTTCTTGCACACATCACCTTTCTATTTAACCTGTTTCCACTTGTACTTGGAGAAATTGGTGTATGCAGGTTTACACGGAATTGAAGTGAAACAAGGGGATGGACCCTATAAAATATCATCCCAACCAATCAAGCATCAATATTACACCTTCTCATCATTCAATTCTTATGCATCCTCACGAGTGTTAGTGTTGAAAATACTCTTTTTGATTCTTCAAAAAGGAATGTCACCTTAGTTTGGAATAAATTCAAACAAGTACCTAGAATTTCATAAGAATTGCTAAAATTGACTTATACATTTTTGCCTAGGTAATGCTTATGGAATAACTTAATGGTTGAATTGGTATGTAGCAACCTAGGAATAGTGATGTCCATAATTTTGATACGAAACTCATTCATGCATGGATCACAAAATTTCAAATTCCTAGGCAAGATGATGTCCATAATTTTGATACGAAACTCATTCATGCATGGATCACAAAATTTCAAATTCCTAGGCAAGAAAATTTAAAATGTTCAGGAGGGTAAAATTAAGAATCTTGTTTGCCATAACCTAAATGATAAACATTTGCTCTCGTGTAAAAAGCTATGATGGTTAGAAAATTTACAAGATGAAGGGATCCATATAGTGTATTTATATCATTTGTATTGCTATGAGTAGGAGCTTTAGAAAAATGTGCAAATTGATTTATCCATAAAGCCCCACTCCTAGCAATGTTTCATACATTGTTCATGGATAAACTAGAAATTGGACCCAATGCATCTTTAGTCTTGTTCTTTCCCGTGCATACAAATGAAGATTCGGTTACCTAAGCTGAAATTTCATTTGTACAACTATCAGGAGCTAACCATCCCTCTCTATCATAGATAGGAAGTTTGCAAGTGTAAAATAACTATACAGGCATTCAAAGATCTGATTGTTGGAAACTCTAAGAGGATTCCATTCCAATATCTCTTGGCCAAGGAGTAAATTAGGATGGGTGCTACCTATCGGAAATTAAGCCTGAAGGTCAACCATAACTATACAAGGTCGGAGATTTGATATGGAAACCCTCTGTGAGCAACCAATGGGCTGCTACGAATATGTGAGAGCATTATGATCTCAACTATTATAAGCACTCCTTCAAGCTCAAGAGAATTGCCACCATCATTGGTTGTAAGTTATTCCTTTGTGGCTAAAAGGTATGATGTACCTTAACCAAGGAATGACAGGATCACATCCAATATATATTGGGTGCAAGTTGTTCCTATGTCGCCCAAAGGTATTTTATACCTTAGCCAAGGAACAACGGATCACACTAAACCCATGTTTAGTGCACGTCATCCCCTTTGAGGTTATAGGTATGTTGTACCTTAGCCAAGGATAACAGGTTGTAATCAACACATGTTGGGTACATATCACTCCTACATAGCTAAAGGGTATCATTACCTTAAGCCAAGGAGTGATGGATCACACCCAATGCATGAGAGGTACAAGTTATTTCTTTATAGCAAGAAGGTATGATACACCTCAGCCAAAGAATGACGGAACACAGTCAACCATACTGAGTGCACGCCATTCCTTTGTAGCTAAGGGTTATCATTACCTTATCCATGGAATAACCAAGTACATCCAACCTAGGGGAACCTTAATGTGTGGATGTTCGACATCGACAACACTCTCCTCGACCACACTCGTGGAATCCATGGAAGGCAACCCAATATCAACACTCAACCCCTCCAATGTCAAAGCCATGCTGCAAACAGGGTTAGGCCAACCTCATGGCCTACATCCGTTGTTAGGGTTTCAGCCCCTAGTGCGGACCTTGAACAAGAACAAGCTTAGGGGAGGACCCCCACTTGAGGTAACTTGTATCACACCCCTTGCATATTTATTTTCCATTCACCTATCATCCATCTTGCATATAGAGAAAACTTAAAAATAAGTAGAGTAGATTTGCTTCAAAATAAAATAATAGATGTGCGGTAAGAATGATTTGTAATTCACATAGATGAAATGATGAATAGTTGCTCTGTTTTAATTTTCTTAAGTCCCTGGTTTACAACTTACTACTCTCCACAATATTGCTTTCATTGGCTAGAATTAATTTTGCCTTGATTTGGAAATTGTGGGTAGCAAAAGCTTAACCCAATTCTAAGTTGTTGTGAGATATGAAATAGTGATATGGCTGCTATTCCTAGTTTGAAATTGAAACTTAGATTTCTGGAGAAATTCTATAAAGATTTAAGTTACTCTCATTTGATTGGAAATACCTACCAAAGCCATATGATACATTACATTGATAGACCTTATGCATATGCTATTTGTCTTCACATTGAGCGTTGTCAAACTAGTATAGACCTATGTGAGATTTCATTCATTACTTTTTAAATTCAAGACTTCACATGCACATGTTATACTTATACACTAGAAGTAAACAAAATTCAACCATACCACCATTCCACAATAAAAAGAGAAACTCCATACCATTCATGCTTAGTACTCTCTCCAAATTTATTGCATAAAAAGGGAGTAGAAGACGTGGCTACAAAAAAAAGAGAAAATGCATGCTTACATCAAAAGAATGAGAAAAAAAAGAAAAACAAAGAAGAAGAAAAGTAGCCATGTTTCATCCCTGCAAAATAAGAGAGTCCACTCAAAATGGAGTTATCTCAAATATGCACATCCACCTCCATTGCATCACACATGCACAAGTCTTGAATCAAATAGTTTTGAATTGATTTCTCCTAAGGCTTGCTCTTTTGACTTAGCAATATTATGTGTCGCAAATATGCCTACTATATTCCCTACCCAGCTCCACATACAAGCCTTATGTAGAGGTAGGATGAATTTAGGCAAAATGCCTTGGTGAGGATATATTTTTAATATACACAAAGAATAGAGTTGAGAGAATCAAATTGACATACTTAAGATCTAAATTGAACTCTCTGTTATTTGAGTGGAACTTGACTTCTAGGGTATGTGTGCTCCATTTGCTATTCTATCTTTCAACCACCCATAAATAGGAGATGGCATAAGCCCCATAATGACTTAAGATGGGTAAAGTACCATGCCAATTTTTGCAATACTAGGTAGAGTGTTTTGTTGTGCACATGGTACTTTTGAAAAATAGAACATAGTAGCAACTCCTGATCATCAACCTAAAGTCTTGACTTTGTTCAGGACAAGCAAAAGATAAGCTTGGGGGAGTTTGTCGATGGTTGTTATATAACAACTTCACCCGTCAATATAACTCAATTATGTGAAGGAAATATAATTTCTTGCACACATCACCTTTCTATTTAACTTATTTCCACTCGTACTTGGAGAAATTGATGCATGCAAGTATTTTACATAGAATTGAAGTGAAACAAGGGGATGGATCCTATAAAATATCACCCCAACTAATCAAGCGTCGACACATGGCATCACATGGATCAAATGGCCCACAAACATAAGTATACAAGGACATCCAACAGTTTAGCACCCATATCATGGAATGGGACCCACCTGTCAGTGACATGGAAAAAGAACTGGCCGTTTGGAGCCAGGACCAGGTCAGCCGACCCCCCCCCCCTAGTCGGCCGACTAGGTCTTAGAACCAAACGTGGTCAATCAACACGTGTTGGCTCCTCCCGGCTTGGAGAAGTCAGTGATGACTGATTCGCGTGCTTTTGGTGGCGGGAACCGATCCTTCTCCAAGCTATAAATAGGACCCCTCACTTCAACACACACCACTTGAGCATCATTCTATTGTATACACTAGTTCTCTAAGTCCTTAGTGGAGTTAGGCTATAGAGAGGAGAGCCTCTAGTCCCAAGTCCAACCTGGGAAAGATTTTGCTCATGTATATTTTCTTATATTTGTGACTTTATGCATAATAAAAATATTATCTTTAGTCTTCTTTTATTCATATACTTGGATGAAGTGTTTCTTGTTTCATTGTGGATTTCATGTATGTGGTAGGAATAGTCTGTATGATGATGCCTTAATGTCATTATACTATCATCATAAACACTATAAACCCCTACTATAGTCTAAGTAGTTATGATATGATCATGTTAATATGAATAACTTATGCTAGGTCTCAACATTGGTTCAACGATGATTTAGTTCATTGCCTTAGGATGGCTTGTGCTGCGGCTCTTAAGGTATTTACTTAATATGCAAGCATGGTGCTAGGATAGTTAGGTAGCATTGGATGTCTCGTAGATCCACGGGTTGAAGAGGTAGGCAGTAGATGGTGACAACCCTATCTATCATTTTTGTAATCCTCCACGTTCGGCTATGCCACATGTTCTTGGCGGGGGTCGTCCTAGTATTGCTAGGGGTAAACCCGTGCCTGATGTGTTGAACAACTTAGCATAAGGATTCACCATTGACATTCTCATTAGTATCTAACCTAGGCTATGTATATGTATATTAGAAGCATTGTAGGAGCAACTCCGCAGCTCTTAGTCTAGCCTCCATTAGGACCCATTCACCCTTTAGAATAGATTGCTTAGGTGTATGTCACACTACCATATATTAACAACTTACCCCTGTCTTGATAATTGATTAGTATCCCATAGATTGATCATAAGAGTGTGTTTACTTTACTCCATTGCTTTCCTTTGAGATAAATACGATACCCTTGGGAATACTCTTGGGTGAAATACTACATGATAGTTTCCATGCGCTTTCGGACCACATCTCTTTCGAGAGATGATTTGTGATGTAAGAAACGTCAACAGTTAACCTGCCAGAGACATTACTTCTTCGAGATTCCTCGATAGGAAGAAGGTCAATGGTTAGCCTCCGACATTTGTACAAATGAAAATCTAGGTTAGGTAACTGAATTTCATTGACAGAGCTGGGATAATAAAATATGAAAGAGCCATCATGATCGTGCTTAATGGTATGCATTTGCACTAGATAATCTTCATTAATCAATTCTCGTTAAGTTTCAATGTACTCAAATGAAGTATATTCTAATGCTCCTACCCTAGTAACTATGCGGGTAATCAACAAAGTGCATTCAATTGGCCCTGTCTTTGAAGTATTATCTAACCATTGTGTCATCATGGCAATAACCAGAGCAACTTTTATCTTTTTAATCATGGCAAATAAGATTTTCAGTTCATCATCACAGACAACTCTAATATCGCCTCAAGGGAACATAGTCATAACCACCCATATATGCATGAACCATAAAGTAGGATTGTGGAAGTGGCTATTCCTAGGAGCACTACATCTGATCTCACTAGTCAATTCATGCCAAAAACTTTGTTTATTAAACTTAGGCGAAGTGTCTGAATCTAGCAAACAATGTCTATGGAAGACTAGGATGTCACTTAATTCTTTCCATAGGATGTTGTACTCTTTTTTATATAATCTAAAGGTAATACCATCAAATCCTAATTTGAGGGTGCAAAGGAATTGTATGTTTAGAAGGCGTGAACCTTTCTCCTCTATGTGAGCAAAATTTTCACATCCTAATGCACGCTAAATAGAAAAGAATTCTGAATCCATGCCTATTTTGGAGATCAAATCCGGATCATAAGCTTTAGTGTGATAAAACTCACAATCTTGGAGGAGCTTGTGTTGTTGATCTTCAACTTCACTTTGTATGTCGAGGTCGTTGTCATGGAGAAGTTGATGCAGGTTTCTCCTCTCATCCATGGGAGTGTCTTCACACACACTCCTCTGTGGACTTGGTGTAGCAACAGAGGAGAGATGTGCACTTGAGTCCCCACCATGGCTTGAGCTTGCAACCCCTTTCCTCTTCCTAATCAATGTTTTCATTCCTCTCATGGCTACAACAAGCAAGAACACAACAAGGTGAAAACTCGAAAAGAAGTGATGTTAGTGAAAACAAAACCCTCGACAAATTTTCTCTTGAAGAACTTGAGAGCAAATTGCAAATGAAAACGGAAGCAAAACTTTTTGAGCTGGATTTGAGCAAGAGTTCTTCAATGAAAAGAAAGAAAAACAATGTGAGCAAAAGAGTGACTTAGGGAGGTGCAAAATGAGGTGAAGTGTGAAGAGGGGTGCTCCTCACGACCACCATTTATATTGTACACTTCCTAACGGTCATAAGAGGCTCAAATGTAGCCGTTGGTGGAGAGAGAGAGCAATTTTGGCTCTTTCTCCACTCCGGCCGAACATGGAGTTCGACCGCACTGAAATGTGGGTCCCCCTATTCCCTCTTTTGGCAGGTGGCACCCCAAGGGCTATAAAATAAGCACGTTGGTGAATTGCAACATTTGTAGCTCAGAAAAATTGTTTTTCAAATAAAACCCCTTTTCAAAACCAACGATTTTCTATTTGTGAAAATAACGAAATAAAAATGATGGTTGATAATATAATATTCTCAACTTGCTAAGAAAAACCAAATATGAAGTGGGGAAAATCAACTAAGTGGAAAAACTAAATGAAGAGAAAAATCAAATAAAAAGATAACTACCAATTTTCCTATTGGCTAGGTATCACCACAGTCCGATGAGATGGACTTTTCCTCTGTCTTCATTTCTTGACATCCGGACCCAGAGGGATGGGCTCGGGCGGCTTGTCTTGCTTCTTCCACCACTCCTTCTTTGATGGCTTGATGGACTTGGGCCTTTGGCGAGGCTTTGTGGACGATAAGACGTGTTCTACGCTTAGATCAATTGCCTCATGAATGCAATGAGCGAGTCCACCTTTGGAGGTGTGACCTCGACCTCTCGAATGTGTTTAACATTCGGCCCATACATTATGCGAATCATGGAGTATTGTTGTGTCTTTGGGCGAAAGTTAAACTTCTCTTCCTTGCATTGATATGGAAGTAGATTTCTCCAGCTCCCACATCTATACGAGCCTTTACGGTGCCAAGGAATGGGCGCCCAAGAATGAGCAGCGTGTCATTCTCAACATCCATGTCAAGCACCACAAAATCCACGGGTATGAAGCAATTCCATATTTTCACCAAAACTTCTTTAGCAATAATGTGACACCCGGTTCCGAAAATGAACCAAGTGGACGCATATGTGTGCCCAGGATGTTGATCACACATACACGAGTGCATCACAAATGATATACAGAAAATTACCACATCACAAATTATTAAATAATCCTCAAATTACAGCTCTAATGATCATTATTAATAAATTTGAAACTAATGCAGCGGAAATAATCTAAGCATCAAGTTAAGCAACTAAGCAAACAAAGCATAGGGGATATGGCGCGGCTCCAAGCAATCCACAGGCAAGTCGACGATAACACACAACCTAGTAGTCCACTTTACCCTCAGGATAATCCCAATCATTACCTGAAACTGTTGGTAGGGGGAATTGCAAGGGTGAGTACATGTCGTACTCAGCAATTGTGGAAAAATAATGATATGTAGCTTAAAAAGGAATTGATAATAAATAATAGCTATTTGCTGAGAATTACATTTAAAATATATGAAAAACATACTGAGATGTCTATGTGAATTAATCCCATCATATCTTAAATATTTACCAATTACATGAGTCCATCATCATTTACCATCATATCACATCGATCAATATTTATCCACCCATGATCCAATTTCTCACTTTCGACAATAACCATGTTCATTGTCACAACCCATAACCATCCCAATTCTCAAGTTCCACTCTAATCATGGAAGTTGTCTAGGTGCTCATAACCGGGAGCACGGCTATCATGATAGTTTTTAACACTTTGCTGAGGTTGTACCGCTTTACCCACAAGTTCGTGATTTCGTCCCCTTTCAGCGACTAAAGAACCTCCATTATGCCCGTGACCCGTCGGTCACATTACATACTTCCGTCGGTGTGTGGCCAAGATATCACAAAATAGCCTTTACAAAAGTACTACCAGCATATCCAGACCCACTAAGGTTTCACCGGTGGTGATGACTCCGACTGAGCACATCCAACCAAGGGCTCCCTCTTGTGCCATTCAGATCCCAGGGCAGTCCCACCACTACTGTAAACCCAATCGACTCCCATTCCCCGCTCCCCCAAATGATCTGAACAATGTTGGCAATACACCTAATTAATTGGCTAAGCTGCACCCATACTTGGACTTGTGGTGGCACTGTATTCCTTGCATATTCTCGCATGAACTGGTCCTTAGATCCAAGGCAAGCAAACCACCATATCTTCCAACCCAATCCACAAACCATGCTTGCATAGATCCCAAGTCCCATTACCAATTAACCATATTCATCAATTCACATCATCGATAAGTTTATTAATTCATAAATAAGCCATTTGGTTGTTTTCCCATCCCAATTAATTGGAGCGAAGCAAAAAGGTAGAATACCCTTCCCGACCCTCTATAATATATTCCAAGCGACAAGGATGGTCAAACAAGACTAGTAAACACCTATCATGGGTTTCCCATCAATTTGACACAAGCATGCACTTTTGCAAACAAAACATTTGAAAATAGGATAAAAATGATCAAGGACACTTGCCTTGCTCTTGAGACTGATTAGGATCAAAAGCTTCAAAGTTCTAGTGCTGGAGGTCCTTGACAGCACCCTCTAGAGCAACACCTTCTAATCCGTGCAATAAACATACAAAACAAGCATTACAATAAAAAATGCTCATATGGTACACAATATGCCATGACATGCATGAATAATGCAATTATGGAGTAATGCATGTTATCAAGTTGCTATCATTGCCTACTAACTAGATAATAATTAAGTATTACATGTTAGAACAAGTTCCAAGTCATTTCGGAGATTGTTAAAGAAGTTCCAGTAATTTTCAGAATTGATAGACCGGACTAGTTTGCACAGGGACTGGACAAGTCTGTTCTGGAATAGAAAGGGACCAGACTAGTCCGCTATGGGGCCGGACAAGTCTGATGGCTAGGGTTTTTGGCGAGTTTCCAATTAGAGCATAGTTCAAATTAATATGAAACCATAATTTTACATAGAAAATATGGATCTAAGATAATTACCGTGAATCCTAGGGCTCAAGAGTTGAGGATTTGAGAATCTGATGTCAAGATCGAAAGAGATGAAGAATTGACGAAGAGGGATGTCAACGACGAAGGGTTGATGATGGAGATCATAGAAGGACGACGATCTTGGTTGATCCTCCTCCTTCCTCCCTTCTCCTTCTTCTCCTTGCGGTGGAGACTCGTTGGCAGCGGCTCTCGGGAACTACGGCTAGGGGTCTCTTCAATTGTGGCAAAGAGGTGAAGGTGTGGGTGTTGGGGTGTCTATATAGGGTGGAGGTGGTAGGGTTTGGGTGGAATTCGAGTATAAGGCCGTGGAGGACGGGTAGCAGTCCCACATGTGGTCCACAGGGGTTGGACACGATGTTCTTGGGCCCAAAAGGTAAATACTCAATAACGAAAGAAATAGAATCTGAGTCGGGCACACCGGACTAGTCCTCTAGGGTCGGACAAGTCCGATCGGGAACAGAGAGTTGAACGGGCAAGTCCGATGGAAATCCGGACAAGTCTGAACGGCTCCAAAAAGCAAAACGGACAAGTCCGGTATGAGGCCGGACAAGTCTTGGGGTCTTCTCAAATTTTTAATAAGCCAAACCAAAAGAATAGTCACCGGACAACTCCAAAGATTTCCAGTGACAGACATCGGACTAGTCAGTATTGGGCAACGGACAAGTCCGAAGAACAACTGAACCGCAACAAAAGTGGAAGAGTCCGTTGGACAACAGAAAGCAAAACGGACTAGTTCGGGGTCCAAACCAGACAAGTCCGCACTGACACAGACTGTTAACTGCAGTTTTGGTTCTAATTCATTTTAAACTTATTCTTTTTTATGTTTCATAATGTTAGACTTGTATAAGAATGTATGCAATGCATGATGCATGAAAATTAGGGTGTTACAAACCTAACCCCCATTAAAATGAATCTCTCCCTTGAGATTCGACGTAGAAGAAAAGAGATAGGAAAATTCTCTCTTGAGGTCTTCCACCATCTCCCAAGTTGCTTTCGATTATGCATGATGCTTCCACTGTACTTTGCACCATCGAATCACCTTGTTTCTTGTGACTATCTCCTTTCTTTCCAAGATTTGACCGGTTGCTCGGCATAAGTCAAATATGTCTCTAATTCCAATCCTTCTATTGGCACTTGTTCTTCCGGTACCCTTCAGCACTTCTTGAGCTGAAAAACGTGAAACACATCATGAACATCAGCAAGATGTGCTGGCATCTCCAAGTTATATGTCACTTCTCCACATTTGCCCAAAATCTTGAATAGTCCAATATAGCGAGGTGCCAACTTGCCTTTGACCTTAAATCGCTTACGACCTCGCATGGTGACACTTTGAGATATACGAAGTCTCCAACTTCAAAGGATAATATTCTTCGCCGATGATCCGCATTGCCTTTTTGTCTTACCTGAGTAGCCCTCAAATTCTCGCGGATTGTCTAAACTTGCTTTTCCACTTCTTGCAACACATCAGGTCCAAATACTTGGTTCTCTCTTGTTTCATTACAAAACAAGGGTGTCCTACACTTCCTTCCATATAGTGCTTCATATGGCGACATCTTCAAACTTGCTTGATAACTATTATTGTATGAAAACTAAGCATAAGGCAAACTTTTGTCCCAACCGCGTCCATGCTTCAAAGCACAAGCTCTCAACATATCTTCCAAAATTTGATTTGTCCTCTCAGTTTGTACATCAGTTTGTGGATGATATGCTGAGCTGAAATTCAACCTTGTACCCATAGCTTCATGCAGTTTCTCCCATAACCTAGAGGTGAATTGAAAACCTCGGTCAGACACTATTTTCTTCATAACTCCATGTCGCCATACAATTTTCTCCATGTATAACTCAGCTAACTGTGCATCGGTATACTTGGTCTTGACAGGAATGAAATGAGCTGAATTTGTCAACCGATCCACAATTACCCATATTGAGTCATGACCGAACTGGGTTCGGGGTAATCCAACTATGAAGTCCATACCAATTTCTTCCCACTTCCATTTCGGAATCTTCAACAGCTGCAATAATCTAGCTGGCATTTGATGTTCAACATTGACTCGTTAGCATACATCACATAATGCGACATATTCAGCGATGTCCCTTTTCATGCCATCCCACCAGTAGCACATTTTAGGTCCTTGTACATCTTTGTACAACCGGGATAGATGGAGTAAAGTGAGTCATGTGCCCCCTTTAATATCATCTGTCGAAGATGCTTCACATTAGGCAGAACAATCCACTTTCAAAGCCATAGAGTACCATGGTCGTCCTCATCAATTCTAAATTCTCTCCCTTCTTGAGTCCTTTCCTTGATTTCCTGGATTTTCTTATCCTTTGTCTGGCCATCTCGAATTTCTTGTTCCAAGGTCAAATTTAACTCCATTATTCCCATCTCATTTACAAGTCCAAGATTTAACCGTTCGAACTCCTTGCATAGCTCGGTTGGCAACTCTGTAATGGTGAGATGGTGGCTTGCTCCCTTTCGACCCAAAGCATCAGCCACTACATTGGCTTTTCTTGGATGATAATTAATCCCCACATCATAATCCTTACTGAGTTCCAACCATCTTCATTGTCTTAAATTCGGGTCCGTTTGCGTGAATATGTACTTGAGACTCTTATGATCCGTATAAATCTCGCATGTATGACCAAGAACGTAATGTATTCAAATCTTCAACACGTGCACTATGGCTGCAAGTTCGAGATCATGCGTAGGATAAATCTGCCCATGTTTCTTCAACTGCCTCGATGAATAGGCTACCGCTTGACCTTCTTGCATGAGCACACATCCAGGTCCTTGTACTGATGCATCGCAATAGACATCAAAACTTTTGCTCAAATCTGGCAAAACCAAGACTGGTGCGGTGGTTAACCTCTTCTTAAGCTCCTCAAAATTGTTTTTATAAGCTTTAGTCCATTAGAAAGCTTTTCCCTTCATTAACAATTCTGTCATGGGCTTTGCTATCTTGGAAAAGTCCTTGATAATTTGATGGTAATATCAAGCCATTTCATGAAAACTCCGAATTTCCTTCACATTTTGTGGTGGTTCCCATTTTAGCACATCTCTCACTTTACCTGGGTCAACCGACACTCCTCCTCCATGGATGATATCCCCCAAAACGACACTTCCCTTAACCAAAATTGGCACTTGCTGAATTTGGCATATAATTGGTGTTCTCTCAATTTCTTCAATGTGAGCCTCAAATGCTCCTCATGCTCCTCCTCACTTCTCAAATAGATCATAATGTCATCAATGAACACCACAATGAATTTATCTAAGTAGTCCATGAAAACCTAATTCATGAGGTACATAAACTATGCAGGTGCATTCGCGAAACCAAAAGACATAACGGTGTACTCATAGCATCCATACTGTGTCCGAAAAGCTGCTTTGGGTATATCCGATGGTCTAATCTTCATTTGAAAGTAACCTGACCTCAAGTTGATCTTGGAGAAAACACAGGCGCCCTTCATCTGGTCAAACAAATCCTCTATGCGGGGCAACGTGTACTTGTTCTTGATTGTCATCTCGTTGAGAGCTTGATAATCTACACACATCCTTTGGGATCTATCCTTCTTATCCACGAAAAGCACTAGGGTCCCTAAGGTGAAGAGCTTGGGCGAATGAAACCCTTTTCTAGCTGCTCTTGAATTTGCTTCTTGAGCTCCGCTAACTCCATAGGAGGCATCCTATATGGCATCTTAGCTATAGGTGCAGTTCCAGGTATTAATTCAATAAGGAACTCGATGTCACGGTCAGGTGGCATACCTGGCAACTCATCCAGAAACAAATCCATAAATCTGCCCACCACTAGGATCTCCTCTATTGCTGCACCATCCATTTGATTCAACTCCACTTGCTTTGTTGTGTGTTGAGATGCTTCAAATTCTATGCTGACTCCTTCCTCATTTGTCAACTTCACCATATTTGTGGCACATTGAATTATCCCATTGTCCTTCCTTAACCAGTCCATACCAAGTATTATGTCCAGTCCTTGTGAATCCAAAACAGTAAGGTTGGCGAAAAAGTCTACCCCCTTATTCTAAGGCTTACTTTTGGACATACTATATTCGTCCTCATCTCCCTCTAGGAGATTTAACCAACAAGGTATACTTCATATGAGATATAGGCAAACTATACTTGGCAACATACTTTGATGCAAAGAATGAATGCGATGCTCCAAAATCAAATAACATAGTCGTCGGGTTGGAGTTTGCGAGAAACATACCAATCACCACGTCATCCGCTTGTTGGGATTCCTCCGTAGGGACATGGTTCACGTTGCCACGAACAAAATTCTGCGGTCCATGGTCGCCTTGTGGTGCTCCTCCATTCGGTCATCGATTCTGTCCTGGAGTATTGTTCCCTTGACAAAGGCCTGACTTAGGAATTGAGATGCAAAGTGTCCCACCTCACACAAGTATAGCATGACCTTGCTGTACCAGAATTGTTTGGGCGAGCTTAGTGTTAAGCATTAGGAGGAAAATTAGTGCGGGGCACATGAGGCATTGGAGGGTGAGGTGCTTGCATAGTGGGGCATTGCTGCATGGGCTGAGCTGGGCGCGATGGAATAGCAGCGCCATATGCAGGACCAGAGGGGTTGTAGTATGGTGCATTTGGTAGTGCAAAGCGAGGGCGAACATTGCTTCCTTGTGGTTGTCATTGATATGGCGCCTTCCTCTTGCTGTCTTGTTCCATCTCACGGACCTTGTTATCAACCACAATAGCTTTGTCCAAAAGCTTCTAGAAATTTGCATAGTCACAATTGGGCAATTGGACATGAATGTCGTTGTTTAGGCCTCTCATGAACAAATATTGATTGTGGCTGTCCCAGTTGACATCCTCTGGAGCCTACCTTGAGAGTTGAGTGAATTTGTTGAGATAATCACTCACACTCAACCTTCCTTGCCTTAAGTTCTCAAAATCTTGCCTCTTCAGAATCATAACACCTTCGGGAACAAAGTGAGAATGGTAGCTCTTCTTAAATTCAGCCCAAGTGATCCTCTCTTGATTTTCATGGGCGTTACATAGCTAGTCCCACCAATCCGCAGCTGCTCCAACTAGCTGATGGGAGGCCAAAAGAACCTTCTCCCTGTCACCGCACTGGACAATAGCAAGCTTCTTCTCCACAAATTTCAGCCAATCATCAACTTCCATAGTGTCATTGGCTTGAGCAAAGTTGGTGTCCTAGTCCTCATAAACTCTCCCAACTTGTTATGAGGCAGTGGGGGTGGTGGCGGTGGAGGCATATGAGGCTGATTCTGGTTATTGGTTGTAGCTGTCCCAAAGTCTGCATCACGATCTGCATAAGCTCGTTCTGCATAGCCAACAGCTACTCAAGGTTGTTAGCCTAAGGTCCAAGTCCATTATTGTTCTGATGTGCTCCATTGTTCTCTTCCCCCTCGCCATTGGAATTCTTTTGGTTGCGAGTCCTCGACATATGAAGAAAGTTTAAGAGATAGAAGAATTTTGAAAACATCCCCAACTATATGCATCAAGGGATATGAAACTAACAACTATCTATACTAGCCTATATGGACGTGGCAAATGCTAAAGCATCCCACAACCCTCTACTAAGGACACAAGCAAGCATTACATAGCAAATCAGCACACCAAACAACCCACAACTATTCCTAGTGCTTCTATGTGCTCTAATGGGTTCATTCTATCTAGGTTGCGTCCTACGGTCAACCTGTGGCTCTGATACTAATTTGTGACACCCGGTTCTGAAAATGAACCATGTGGACACATATGTGTGCCCAGGACGTTGATCACACATACACGAGTGCATCACAAACGATATACATAAAATTATCACAACCCAAACTATTAAATAAGTACTTTTATGAATATATTCAAATAATCCTCAAATTACAGCTCTTATGATCATTATTAATAAATCAAAAACTAATGTAGTGGAAATAATCTAAGCATTAAGCTAAGCAACTAAACAAACTAAGCATAGAGGATATGGTGTGGCTCCAAATAATCGACAACAATCCACAGGCAAGTCGACGACAGCATACAACCTAGTACTCCGCATTATCCCTAAGATAATCCCAAACATTATCTGAAACTGTTGGTGGGAGTGTAACACCCCAATTTTCATGCATAATGCACTGCATACATCCTTATACATGTTTAACATTAAATCGTGTAAAAAGGAACGGGATTAAAATGAATTTAGGGCTAAATTGGAAATTTCAGTCTGTCAGGGTGCAGACTTGTCTGACCTCTGAATTGGACTTGTCCGATATCCTATCCTCTGTTCAGAAAATTCATTATCCCCTGTTCAGAAAATTCAGTTTTCTTCAGAGTGCAGAGTTGTCTGACCAAAACGCCAGACTAGTCCTGTGTCCTCAATTTCGTTCAGAAAAATTCAGTTTCTAAGTTTGGACTTGTCCGGCATAAAGTGCAAACTAGTTCGATTTCTTCTCTGATGTTTCTCGGACTTATCCGGTAAGAATTGTCCATTTTCCTCTGTTGCCAAACGGAATAGTCCGGTCCCTACTGCGGTCTTGTCCGGCGTTTAGGAATCAACTCGGATTTTTTTATTTCTCCACAATTATATTTTGGGTAATTACCTAATTTGGGCCCAAGAACATTGTGCCCAACCTCAGAAGAGCCCAAGTGGACCCCACCTCGGCCCCTACACAAGCCCCACCGAATTCCACTTGGAATTCACCCCGAAACCCTAATTCTACACCCCTATATAAACAACCCAATGCCTCACACCTCTCTACCCCAATTGAAAACCCTTGCTGCCACTTTGACATTCTTTGGATCAAGCTCATCTCCATCCAGCTTCATCAAGTGACGTTCTTCGACAATTGACATTCTTCATCAACTCATCTCCATCAAGCACTAATCACCAAGATTCAAAGTCTCAAGCCCAAACCTTGATCTTTGGATCTCTAAACATGTGGTACACCCTCTACATCTAAGTTTTCATGCAAGTTCAACCCCAATTCTCGTAAATCAGAAAAACCCTAATTTTACAGTCTGCGTAGTGCGAACTAGTCCGGTCCCTGACATTGGACTAGTCTGATGTCTGAATATGTAAAATTTTCGAATTGAACCGAATTATTTCCAAATTGACTCAAATCAATTCCAAACCTGTCCAAACTTGTTAGAAACTATTTAGCTAGTTAGAAAACATTATTAGCAACTCATTAATGAGTTTTACCTCATAATTGTATTAATCATGCATATCATGGCATATTGAGTACTATATGAGCATTATTTGATTGAATTGTGTGTTTTGCATGTTTGTCGCTCGAAATAGAAGGTGTTGTCGTAGAGAGTGATTTCGCGGACCTGCAGAACCAAAACTTCGAAGCCTTTGATCCAAATCAAGCTTGGGAGCAAGGCAAGTCTCCTTGACCATATTGATCCTATTTTAAAGGTTTTTTTGCAAAATTGCATGCTTGTGTCAAAGTTGATGGGAAAACCCAATTGTAGGAATTTACTAGTTTTGTATGACCACCCTTGTCGCTTGAACACAATGAAGAGAGACGGGAAGGGTATTTTACACTTTTTACTTCGCAATGCTCAATTGGGTTTGAGAACCAACTATAATGCTTAAATATGAACTATTGAACTTATGAATGATGAGAATTTGTAATAATGACCTTTTAGCAACATGGTGCCTAGGGATCTAAGCAAGTTGGTAATGTGAAATGGGTTGTACTGCTTTGGTGGTTTTGCTTGCTTCAGATCTAAAGAATGGTTTGTGGAGCGACCATCCAGGATTTACAGTGCCACCACATGGCCAAGTATGGGTGTGGCTTAGCTGACTAATTAGTGTATTCAACGTACCGTTTGGACCAGTAAGAAGGCTCGGGGAAGCGGTAGTCGGATGGGTTCAGAGAGATTGGTGGGACTACCATGGGATCCGAAAGGCTTAAGAGAGGGCCCTTGGTTGGATGTGCTCAATTGGAGACATCACCACCGGTGAAACCTCATTGGGGTCTAAATAGGCTAGTAATCACGTTGTAAAAGCTATTCTGTGATCTCTTGGCCACACACCTAAGAAAGTGTTAGACAACATTATTGAGATACCATAGTCATCGAAAGGTGATGAAATCACGAACATGTGGGTAAAGTGGTACAACCTCTGCAGAGTGTGTCTAAAACTATCATGATAGCCGTGCTTCCGGTCATGAGCAACCTAAACCCTCACATGATTGGAAATTGGACTTTAACATGGTTTTGAAAGTGCATCTAGGAATCCCTTGTGGGTTTTGGTTGATTTATGACAAGCAAATGTGATCCTAACCACATTGTTGAGATGAGCACAGGTACTAATGAGAGAATGACCAAAGTTCCAAAAAAAAAAGGAGAATGAGGAGCAATGCGGAAAAGAGCTCAAGAAACAAGTGTAGTAGATCATTGTGTATGGAGTGTGTTAAGGAAACACACCCCAAGAGCTCAAGCACAAATTATCTCACACATTGCACAAAGTTATACAGGACCGGACTAGTCCGACTGACCTCAGACTAGTCCGATATCTTTCTGCACAAGATCAGACAAATCCTCACGATGCGGACTTGTCCTCACAGTCCAGTTTTTCAAAGACCGGACTAGTACGATATCTCTCTGAAAAGAATTGGACTAGTCCTCCAACCACTTCACAAGTTGCACAAAATCGGACAAGCCCGATAACACAACAGACTAGTCCGATATCTTTCTGATGTCAATCGTACAAGTCTGATATTAGCACGGACTAGTCCGAAAACCCTCTAACCTAAATCAGACAAGTCCTCCAAGTGCGCACTTGTTCCCCAAATTCACTTAGGGTTCCACCTGTCCGGACAAGTCCGATATTCATCGAACTAGTTCGAAGATTTCCAGAACCAAAATCGAACAAGTTCGCTCTTAGCCGGACAAGTCCAATATTTCGGGACACGTAGGGTTTCCTACACACAGCACACCGGACTAGACCGGTGTCCACCACGGACTAGTCCGATCTTTCTGAATCCCAACGATAACTTTTGGAAACCCCATACAAATAGGTGTGCACGACCCATCTTTCATATCTCTCGGCCCCCTGCGCCATCACACCTTCCAAGAGCCTAGAAAACACCTCTCTCCACGAAATCAAACGCAAGAAAGATCAATCCCTTGAGGATACACTTTAGATCCAAGGAGAGACACAGTTCTTCACTCATTAAGGTCTTGGTTTGATTCCCTAACACACTCCTGTGGTTTTCATTGTGATCTTAAGAGTGTGTTCTTGGTGGTGCTCATCTTGTAATCATGGGGAGCCCTTAACTTGTGAGAAGGCCCCTTGAATTTGGTTATTTGCCCTTTGTGATTAGTGAAGAGGACTGGCCTCAATAGCGATCCGACGAGGGTAGGGTTGGAGAAGACCAGGTCCTTTTGTGGACTCCTCAATGTGGACATGGCTTGCCTTTGTGGGAACTGAACCACGGGATAAATTTCTTGTATTCTTACTTTGCTCATATCATTCTTACTCTTCATATCAATCTAGGGTTTTGATCAATCTTGTTCACTTTACGTTGAAACATTGAATATAAGATTAACTTGTGGTACATCCTAGTTCATAGTAGTGTAACAGTTCAATTACAAGTATATTTTCGCTGCATACATCCTAGGATCAAGATAATCGATCAAATTTGATCAATCTAGTCGATATACACCGGACTAGTCTGCACTCTACCGGACTAGTCCGATATCTCAGGATTTGATCAATTCGTTAAGTGTTGTACGATCTGACCAAAAATCAAAAAGGCCTATTCACCCCCTCTAGGACACACTCAATTGGTATCAGAGTAGGTTTATTCAAAAGGAGACTAATCGCTCGAAGAGATCATGTCAGACATGAAGGACGTACACAAGAGCATCAACCAAGAGAAGGTTGAAGAAGAAAAGAACCAAAAATTGGAGAGGCTCCTCGAGGCCATTCAAGACTTCGAGGATGACGATGAGGAGACGCTGGAACTGAAGGCGCTCCTAAGGAAGAAAACCCTCTCCAAGGGAAAAGTGAATATCAAAGATGAGAAGAAGAAGAAGGGGAGTAGTCACCCCGACTACTCCCGATATCCTTTCAACTACGATCATCTTAACTCTAGCAATAATCACTACTTATCTATTCCACTTGGAAAAGACCCACATTTTGATGGCAATGACTACTCAATGTGGAGGTAGAACATGAAAATGCACTTGATTTCTCTCAATCCAAGTTTGTGGCATATTGTATGTACAGGAATAGATATCCCCGACGATGATGAGGAGCTCGCACCTATCCAAGAGCAAGCAATCCATCAAAATGTTCAAGCTGCTGCAGTCTGTAGGATCGAAGAGCACGTGAAAAGCTACCATAGGGGGGTGAATGGTAGATTTAAAAATCTTACGCAACGGAAACAATTAAACCCCAAACCCTTTCGGAAGAAAAACAATCTGTTAAAGAAATCGTGTGTGAGACTAATCTAAACGTGTTTCACCGTGACAAAAGTGAAAGATATCAGATATAATAAAGTCATGAAGACAACACAAAAAGAATCACTCAAATCCGTCGAGAAAAACTCAAGTTATGATCAAAAGATCAAACAATGGTCAATCTGCCCTACCCGAGAAAAAACAGTTCTGGAACGCTGCAAAGAAACTCGTGTAGATCATAGACCACAAATCCAATGACCGTGAAATTTTGACAGATGATAGACAATCAAGTTGTGAAGACAAACCAAAAAGAATCACGTCAATTGGATCTGTAAAACTCGATTTATGATAAAACCACCGACGAAAGGTAGTGCTGTCCAGAAACTCAACGAGTAAAACTTGTCTGGAACAAGTCGGACGAACAAGGCACAAAAGTTCCTTCAAACTACAAATTTTATTCAATAGAACACAAGAGGAAAAGCCCCAAAGTCGTGCCACCACGAGCTCTGGGCTCCCTTGCTTATATAACCAGCTCGAAAGCCAACCCAATATCAACTAGGACTCCAATCCTACTCAGATCACGAATCGTAACTTTCCATAGTTGCTCAAGATTCTTCTATACGCAGATAGAAGCAATCTTAAGACTTCCAAACACCTTAGGAACGTATCCCACATTCCTAAACAACTCAAATTCGTGACCCACACGAAATCCTATCATAACCAACTCAAATCTTTCCATATTTGAGTCAAACCCGACTCAGCCGCGGCCTGAGTCCATAACCTAGTCGATTGGACCTTTTTGACCAACTCTTTACGTCCACATCTCTTCATCACGTCTCGGAACCATGCATCCACGTCCATGCACTCCTTGCACACGTGCAAACATCTACCAATGACGTCCACGATACCTTCATATGCATTGTTCTTGATTCAATCATGTTGCGCAACCTCCTGATCAGCTCAACCACAATTCCTCCTGAATTTGGTTGTTGGAACCTCATCTCCTCCCTAAGACTAGTCCAATGGATCCCGTCACCAGCCATGTCTTGAAATCAAGCAACACCTGCACATGAATAAACAACCAATCCATACGAGCCCAAGTCCTCGACTTGACTCAAGTTAGTTCCGAACACAACACCCTACGTGAGAACGTCACATAAGCATGTTGCAAAGCATAGCAAAACGATATCAGACATATCATCCAAAACGCACCAAAAACATAGTAAAATAATACTAAGCAATCTTTCCAACAATGTAAAGCAAGTACAAAACATTGCAAATGAAAAGCAGAAGCACTATGGTCAAGTTCCGGACCTTGCCAGAGCAACCCGGACCTTGAGCCGGAGCTAACAAAAGCTAGTAGAACCTAGCGCCGGGGCTTACCAAAACTAGTACAACCAAGCTCCCGCCGGAGCTTACAAAACTAGTTGGACCTAGCGCCGGAGCTAACCAGAACTTAGTCGGAACTAGTAATCCAAAAAGCCGGAGCTAGAAAAATCAACTTCAGAGCTTCGCAAAAAGACGTCGGAGCTATCAAAGACATGCCGGAGCTATCAAAAACATGCCAGAGCTAAAGACAAAACTTCACCGGAGCTGACCAAAGCTAGTCGGACCTTACCAAGAAGTCAGAACTAGCATCTAACATAGCCGGAGCTACCCAAAACAAGTCGGACCTATGATCGGACCTTGCTATAGCTCGGAGCTAGAGTCAGATCTTGATAAAAAGGTGTTTTGGTGATATTCAAAACTTTTATCATCAAAGCAAGTATATTTACTACAAGCCAATGTATTCAGCACACATAGGTCTTACAATCTCCCCCTTGATGAATGCATTGGCAACACCATTTAAAATCCGAACATTGGCTTATTCACATAAAAGTCTTGAAGGCAATTTCTCCCCCTTTGTAAATCAAAAGTAAAATGAGAAGAAAAATTATCCCATATTATCTCCCCCCTTTATTATCTCTCCTTATGCACATATTCTCTTTCTCTTCATGCGTATCTCTCCCCCTTTGACAATGTATTCAGCAAGTCATGAACATATAAACAAATTATCTCTCCCCCTTTAGTTGTTATGAGCATATTATAACATATACATATAAACAAAGCTCATCCAAGTCATACTATCAAGTACCTTACATTATCATATCAATGAAATACATAAAGTAGTGTAAGCCATGCTAGAGATCAAATGTAATTTTCAATTTAAGCAAGTCATGATCTCACAAACTTAACTATTTCAAAACCTGAAGGCATGACACTAGTTGCTGCATTTTATTATTTTTCAAAACACAAATTTAGATTATATGATATTTGCAAGAGATTATATACGCATCTGCCTTATTCTAACCAACCAAGCCAAGCCTATGTCATTTGACAATCAGAAGCTTAAGGACATGGTTTCAGTCATACACAACTTCTTCCAAGTTCATATCTAAGTGCAATGATAAGCCATCTCAAAAGAAGAAGTGTGATGCATGCATATTCTCTTGATCTTTTCTCAATTTATATTTGTTCATAAAAACTCAACATGTGAGTTGATTACTTGATTAATTCTTTATGATGAAAAGCACTTGTGAACATGTAACAAGTTCAAAACAGCAAGAAAGTTCGACCATGACAAGTTTTAGTGTAAGTAATTATTCCAATTAGACATGGTAAAAACTACAAAATGTATAACACGAGTAATGTAGTAAGAACTTTCAGCATATAAAAGGAATCACAGAGTCATATATGTATGAAATACTATGCTCATATTATTTTAATTTCAGATTCACACAAAGACTTCCCAAGTTTCAAAACCCCCTCAATTTAAGCCATGAGGATGCATAACCCCTATTTCACTACGAATGTAACAAAAACGAGTGAAATCCAAAGATTTTTTAAAAATGTTTGCCAATTGTTGTTCGGTATCTACATGGTGAAGCACAATGTTTCCTTTTTCAACGTTATCTCGGAGAAAGTGATACCTAATGTCAATGTGCTTAGTTCTAGAATGTTGCACGGGGTTTTTAGCAATGCTAATGGCACTAGTGTTATCACAGAATAGTGGAACATTATCTAGATCAACCCCATAGTCCTTAAGTGTTTGAACAATCCAAAGAATTTGTGAGCAAGCACTAGCAGCAGCTACATATTCAGATTCGACTATGGATTGTGCAACTGAATTTTGTTTTCTAGAGGACCAAGCAACAAGAGAATTACCAAGAAAATGACAAGCACCGGAAGTACTTTTCCTATCAATCCTACAATCCCCAAAATCAGCATCCGAAAAAGCTTTCAAAGTAACGGTTGAGGAAGAAGGAAGAAAAATGCCAAATTCTTGGGTTCCATGTAAGTACCTGAGAATCCTTTTGACGGCTTGACGATGTGAAACACATGGGGAAGCTTGAAACCGTGCACAAAGACATACGCTGAATTGTATGTCCGATCTTAATGCCGTGAGGTACAAAAGTGATCCGATCATGCTTCTATATTCTTTTTGATTCACAGGTTCACCATCTTCATCAAGTTCAAGTGTTGTTGCTGTTCCCATTGGTGTCCGAAGAGGCTTGCTTTTGTCCATGTTGAAGCGCCTTAGGAGGTCTTTGGTATACTTGATTTGATGCACAAAGGTACCCTCCTTGGTTTGCTTGATTTGCAGCCCCAAAAAGTAAGTGAGTTCACCCATCATACTCATTTCAAATTCGGAACTCATCATTGCTGAAAACTTGGACACAAGATCATGAGAAGCACAACCAAAGATAATATCATCCACATACACTTGAACAAATAATGAGTCATTGCCATGCTTAAGCACAAAAAGAGTTTTATCAACCTTGCCCATGGTAAACCCCTTTTCAAGTAAGAATGTTTTTAACCTATCATACCATGCCCTAGGGGCTTGTTTGAGACCGTATAAGGCTTTGGACAGTTTGTAAACATGATTAGGAAAATCTGGATTTTCAAAACCCAGTGGTTGTTTGACATAAACCTCCTCATCTATGTAGCCATTAAGAAAAGCACTTTTAACATCCATTTGATATAGCTTAAAACCTTTAGATGCTGCAAAAGCTAACAAAATTCTTATGGCTTCTAATCTAGCGACAGGAGCAAAAGTTTCATCAAAATCTAGACCTTCAACTTCAGTGAAACCTTGAGCAACCAACCTAGCCTTATTCCTAACCACAACCCCATCCTCACTTTGTTTATTTTTAAATACCCATTTAGTTCCAATTAAAGTGTGACCTTGAGGTGGAGGTACAAGTTTCCAAACATTATTTCTTTCAAAATTTTCTAACTCTTCTTGCATGGCAATAATCCAAGATTCATTAGTGAGTGCGTGTGATATATCTTTGGGTTCAAAAGAAGCAACAAAAGCAGAATGAGCATGAGAGTTTGGATCGCAAAACCTGGACCGTGTGGCTCGTTCGTGCAAGCTTCCAATCATCTGTTGTGGGGGATGATCTTTGTAAAATCGTAGGGGAACAGATGTCTCACAAGCTTCTTCTTCTTCATGTTCATCACAAATCAATGAGCTTGTGGCTTGAGGATGATTTGAATCAGCATTGATGGTTGTCGGTGCTGGTTAAGAATTAACATCCGGAGCTAAACCAAAGTCTTTAGCTGCTGAATTTTCTGGCAGCAACTCCAATTCTTCCTCATCTTCAATGAAAATGCTCTCCCCCTGCGGATATGGATCTGGACCTGCAATGTTTGAGCTAGTACCTGGGCTAGATTCATCAAAAGACACTTCACAAGTCTCCACAATTTTGTTAGTGTCAAGTAAAAGCACACGGTAGCCTCTAGTATGAGATGGATAACCAAGAAACATGCCATCAATGGATCTAGGTTCAAATTTATCAAGATTACCATGTTTCTTAACAAATCATTTGCAACCAAAGACCCGAAAGTGTGTAACACTAGGCCTATGTCCAAACCGGAGCTCATATGGTGTTTTACCTAGCTTAGCACGCAAGAAAACACGATTTGAGACATAACAAGCAGTTGCTAATGCATCAGCCCAAAATTTCCTAGGAGTTTGATATTCATCAAGCATAGTCCTAGCCATCTCAACTAAGGTTTTGTTCTTTCTTTCTACAACACCGTTTTGTTGAGGTACATATGGTTAAGAGAATTGATGATCTATTCTATTTTCAGCACAAAAGTGATCAAAAGATTGATTTTTAAATTCAGTTCCTTTATCACTTCTAATTGCTTTTAATGATCCTGGGTGATCAATTGATAATCTAAGAAATAAAGTTCTAAAGTGACTAAAAACTTCATTCTTAGACGCCATAAAGTAAACCCAAGAGTATCTAGAATAATCATCAACGATAACAAGAACATACCATTTACCTCCGAAGGATTGAACACGTGAAGGTCCTACAGTGTCAAGATGCAAAAGTTGACATGGTTCAGTTGTCATGATCATTGTGAGAGGAGTATGTGAACATGCAACCATCTTAGCATGTCTACAAGAAGAGCACACAATTTCTTTGTCCCCTTTAAGCTTAGGCAGCCCACGTATGCGATCAAGAGCACTAACACGCGTTAGGTGATCAGAGCCTACGTGACCAAGTCTACGATGCCAAAAATATAAGACCTTTGAATCATTAGCAACTAGACACCTATGCTTAGAGAAATACATATCAAAATCAGCTTTAAAAACTCTTCCAAACCGAGACATGTTAAAAATATGCTCACTATTTGAACCTACAACTTTGCAGCAGCTTTTATTGAAAATAATTTCTAGATTTTCATCTAGCAATTGTGAAATAGAAAGCAAGTTTTATTTCAAATTTTTGACAAGTGCCACATCCTTCAAAGTGTAGTGATCATTTACTCTAACCGAACCCTTAGCAATTATAGGAGTTGAAGAATTATCGGCAAAACTAACATTTTCTACACGTGACACAAAAGAGATGGAGGAGAACCATTTTTTGTTACCGGTCATGTGGCGTGAGCAACCTGAATCCACAATCCAAATGTTCTCTTTCCTTAAACGTGTAACCTACATATAAGCACAATACGTCGATGAATCAAAACTGGGGTTAGTCAAAAGGCATTTAGGAATCCAGTACTGAGTCACGCGACGTGCAGCAGGAAAAACACGCGAAAGCTGAGACAAAATAGCAGGTTTATGAGTCAAAGTTTGAGATTTTTTATTCTTGACTACTGACCTATAAGGTGTTACTTGTGTAGTACAAAGATCAGTAGCTACAGAGGCAAAAAACAGAAGGTCCGGAGGTAAATTTTGAATGTTTTTGACTCAAAACAGCAGGTTGTACATTCGGTTCAATGTGTGCAGCAAATTTTGCATGAAAGTTATGAGATCTAGCAACCATTCTTTCCCTTTTCTGTTGTTTAGCTAGTCTATAACAAAAATCTATGACATGACCATCTCTACCACAGAAGGTACAATGAAATTTAACTTTGTGTTCCTGTCTAGATGAGCAAGCAATATTTTTATTTGAAACCGAATGAGGCAACACTCCTGCAGATTTGAAAACCACTCCTTTTTGTTTAGGAACCGTTTGAATCAAACCACTTCCTAATGACTTTAAAATTTTGTGTGGATGTGCCTTAGCATGAGCATGAGAATCAAAACCTAAACCAGTTTTATCATTGCAAGACTTGGAAGAATTCAGCAGTAAGTTTAGGTTCTTATTCCAATTACATAACCGATCTAATGTCCTATGCATGTCATCAAGTTTATTGGACAGATCAAGGCAATTTTCACATGAAGTTTTTCCTTTTAGTTTGCAATTTGAACAAAATTTAACTTCATGAGAACGTAAAGCATTGTTCAATATAGAAATTTTATTCATAGCATCCTGTAGTTTCTTATCAAGATCATCACAAGTAGAACAATGCAAATCAATTGTAGAACAGCTAGCATCTTTCATGTTTTTATCATTAAGTGCAGCAAGCTCTTTGTTCTTTTCAATTTCTAACTCAAGTTTATCAAGTGTGGAGGTGTGCGCACTTCTTAATGAGGACAATTGTTCATATATTAAATCACATGAGGAACATGCATCATCACTAGGAATCAAAGTTTTTAAACGGTTGATTTCAGATTCTAGTGATTCAATTTTAGCAGCACTGTCCCTAAGCTTTTTGTCCTTTTTCTTAACAATAATAGTGGCACGAGAAATGGCACCACACATTTCTTCGCAAGTAGGACAAACCTCTTCATTGTCACTATTGTATTCTGCCTCCTCCATACTTGATCTTGACTTGCCCGCCATAAAGCACAAGTTTGCCAAATCATCTTCATCTTCATCACTTCCAATGTCCACGTCGCTTGAACTGAACTCTTGAAGCGCAGTGATGAAACTATTGATCATCTTGCGTCCTATGGTACCTTTCTTCTTCTTGTTGGAATTTCCAGAGGAGGTCCGAACCTTGCTTTGTTTTTCTTCCCGGGTGGTCGGACCTGAAAGGTTAGGGCATTCTGTACGAAAGTGTCCTGTTCTACCACATTCAAAACAGCGTTGAGGTCCCGAGCTTCCTCTCCTTCTAGTTCTCACATTTTGCAATGCTTTTGAGAATCTAGTAGAGATGAGTGCCAACTCCTCTTCTGGAAATTCTTCGATCTGCTCCAGGGTTAGTGAGGACAACAAAGCAAGAGTATTGCAAGATGATGATTGGCCGGAGCTAGACATATCACGTTGTGAAACAAATGCAATAGACTTATTGGGGTTCTTACGTGAAATTATGTCAATTTCATGAGTTTTTATCTTGGAAAATAGCACATCTAAAGTAAGTGAACTCATGACAGTATATACACGAATAGATGTGACTTTCATCTCCCGAATTGACATATCTAACGCACTTAGCAATTGCCTAGCATTTTCAGCATCTGAAAAATTAACATTGATACTACGCAAGTTGCTGAGAATCTTATTAAAGCGAGCAAAAAGGTCATCAATAGACTCACCGGGTTGCATCTCGAAGCGCATGTATTCTTTATTGAACATGTCTTGCCTTACCTCTTTGATCGTGTTGGATCCTTCGTGGTAGTCACAAAGTGTTTTCCACACATCGTATGCAGATCGGAGGTGTGCAACATGGTCGAAGTCGCTTTGTGTTAACCCTTGTATGATCAAGTTCCGAACCTTGTTGTTGTTGTCGACATCTCTCAGATTTGTAGCTGTAACTTGATCGTTTGATGGCACTTCGTAAGGCTTTGTATACCTTCTCCCATATTGCAAAGCCTTGTGCCTGGATGAAAGCCTCCAGGTGTGCCTTCCAAACCTGAAAATCAATACCAGCAAACACACAAGGTTTGGCAGAGTACTTCTCCATGATGATTAGTCAAGAACACACGCAAATCACAAAGATTAGAGCAACCTGGCTCTGATACCAATTGTAGGATCGAAGAGCACGTGAAAAGATACCAGAGGGGGGGGGTGAATGGTAGATTTAAAAATCTTACGCAGCAGAAATAATTAAACCCCAAACCCTTTCGGCAGAAAAACGATCTGTTAAAGAAATCGTGTGTGAGACTAATATAAACGTGTTTCACCATGACAAAAGTGAAAGATATCAGAGATAATCAAGTCACGAAGACAACACAAAAAGAATCACTCAAATCCGTCGAGAAAACTCAAGTTATGATCAAAAGATCAAACAATGGTCAATCTGCCCTACCCGAGAAAAAACAGTTCTCAAACGCTGCAAAGAAACTCGTGTAGATTATAGACCACGAATCCAATGACCGTGAAATTTTGACAGATGATAGAAAATCAAGTTGTGAAGACAAAACAAAAAGAATCACGTCAATTGGATTTGTAAAACTCGAGTTATGATAAAACCACCGACGAAAGGTAGTGCTGTCCAGAAACTCGACGAGTAAAACTTGTCTGGAACAAGTCGGACGAACAAGGCACAAAAGTTCCTTCAAACTACGAATTTTATTCAATAGAACACAAGAGGAACAGCCCCAAAGTCGTGCCACCATGAGCTCTGGGCTCCCTTGCTTATATAACCAGCTCGAAAGCCAACCCAATATCAACTAGGACTCCAATCCTACTCAGATCACGAATCGTAACTTTCCATAATTGCTCAAGATTCTTCTATACGCATATGGAAGCAATCTTAAGACTTCCAAACACCTTAGGAACGTATCCCACATTCCTAAACAACTCAAATTCGTGACCCACACGAAATCCTATCATAACCAACTCAAATCTTTCCATATTTGAGTCAAACCCGACTCAGCCGCAGCCTGAGTCCATAACCTAGTCGATTGGACCTTTCTGACCAACTCTTTACGTCCACATCTCTTCATCACGTCTCGGAACCATGTAGCCACGTCCATGCACTCCTTGCACACGTGCAAACATCTTCCAATGATGTCCATGATACCTTCATATGCATTGTTCTTGATTCAATCATGCTGCGCAACCTCCTGATCAGCTCAACCACAATTCCTCCTGAATTTGGTTGTTGGAACCTCATCTCCTCCCTAAGAGTAGTCCAATGGATACCATCACCAGCCATGTCTTGAACTCAAGAAACACCTGCACATGAATAAACAACCAATCCATACGAGCCCAAGTCCTCGACTTGACTCAAGTGAGTTCCGAACACAACACCCTACTTGAGAACCTCACATAGGCATGTTGCAAAGCATAGCAAAACGATATCAGCCATATCATCCAAAACCCACCAAAAACTTAGTAAAAGAATACTAAGCAAACTTTCCAACAATGTAAAGCAAGTATGAAACATTGCAAATGAAAAGCAGAAGCACTATGGTCAAGTTCCGGACCTTGCCAGAGCAACCCGAACCTTGAGCCGGAGCTAACAAAAGCTAGTAGAACCTAGCGTCGGAGATTACCAAAACTTGTACAACCAAGCTCCCGCCAGAGCTTACAAAACTAGCAGGACCTAGCGCCGGAGCTAACCAGAACTTAGTCGGAACTAGTAATTCCAAAAGCCGGAGCTAGAAAAATCAACTTCGGAGCTTAGCAAAAACACGTCGGAGCTATCAAAGACATGCTGGAGCTATCAAAGACATGCCGGAGCTAAAGACAAAACTTCACCAGAGCTGACCAAAGCTAGTCGGACCTTACCAAGAAGTCGGACCTAGCATCTAACATAGCCGGAGCTACCCAAAACAAGTCGGACCTATGATCGGACCTTGGTATAGCTCGGAGCTAGAGTCGGATCTTGATAAAAAGGTGTTTTGGTGATATTCAAAACTTTTATCGTCAAAGCAAGTATATTTACTACAAGCCAATGTATTCAGCACACATAGGTCTTACACAGTCATCACCTCATCACTTAGTCGGGACAATTTCACAAAGGTGGATGGACTCGAGATCGCAAAGGAGATATGGGATACATTGCAAACCGCACATGAAGGTGATCGTCTTGTGCGAGAAGCGAAGATCAAAATGATTGAAGGCGAGTTGGGAAGATTCGCCATTGAAGAAGATGAGTCGCCACAAGACATGTACAACCAACTAAAGACGCTCATCAACAAGGTGTGAGCATACGGAAGCAAGAAGTGGAACGTCCACGAGGTGGTGAAGCTCATTCTTATAGCTTTCATGCCTCGCAATGTCACCTTGTGCTCGATGATACGAGAAAGCCCCGGGTACAAGAAAATGACCCTAGATGAGTTGCTTGGGATGATCATCAATTTCGAGATGATGAAAAAGCAAGCCAAGCATGTTAAGGAGATTGCCGAACTCACCTCGGCAAAGAATAAAGGGGTCACTTTGAAATCCACTCTCAAGCCCTTGCATAAAGAAGCTCGAGAAGCTCAACTAGAAGAAGACGATGATGGTGAGAGCAGCGACTTGGATGAAGATGACATGATACTATTCATGAAGAAATCCAAAAGAATGATGAAGAAAAGGCAAGGAGCTAAATCAAGTGAAGGAAAGTACAAGGAAAAATCAAGACCAAAGTTGAGGCGGGCATGCTATAACTGTGGTGAGTATGACCACTTTATAGTTGATTGCCCATATGAAGAGAACAAGAAGAAAACCAAGGAAACGAAGCCTCATCCCAAGAAATTCTTGAAGAAGAAGAAGCAAGCTGAACAAGCGCATCTTGGGAAATCGTGGGACTCAAACGATGAGTCCTCATCTGAAGAAGAAGAAGATATGGCTAGCATAGCCATCGAGAAGACATCCAAGAAGTCCACTCTCTTCCCTACTCTCGGCGCATGGAAGGGGAACGACACTTGCCTCATGGCAAAGGAAGGTAAATGAAAGGTAACAACCAAATCCTCATCCTTGCATTCCTATTCTAGTGATAGTGAAATTGCTAGCGATAATGAAGATATGCTCACTGGCTTAGATAAGAAAACAGCCACAAAAATGAAATTTCTACTTGATCAACTTGTTGAGAAGGAGAAGTTGATAAACCGTCAAGAAGACATGATTATTTCCCAAAAGGAGGAATATGTTGAACTTGACAAGCTTCTAGAACTTGAAAAGGAGCAAAGTAAGTCACTAGAGCTCGAGTTAGCTTCAAGCAAGTAAGCTTGCTTGGAGTTAAGCAATTCCAAAGCTACAGTCAAGGACGAACTTGCTAACCTAATCAAGGTTAACAGATCCTTGAGGTACAAGTTGAGTCACTCAAGCAAGGTGACCCTTCATCCTCTTTAAGCCCACCTTCTCAACCACTTAAAACTGAAGCTATCATTACTTGTTCATGTGGTAAAGTTGACACCAGCTTGAAAGACAAGTTAGCCTCTACCAAGGATAAGCATCCTGCCCAAAGTGGCATATTTGACAAGGAGAAGGTCAAATATGCACGTAGTGCATACTTGGCCACAAGACCTCCTAATTTCAAACATGGCATTGGGTATTCCTATGGTGGAAAGCAAAATATTGGAAGCCATAAGAATAACAAGGAAAGCATTGCCTTTATAAAGGGAAGACCCTCTCAAATTGGAAAGTCCAAAGTTAACACATCCAACACACATGATCACCGAACTAGTCCGGTCGGGACACGGACAAGTCCGGTCCTCCAGAAAAGTCCGATATCCCGGACTAGTTCTGTCTATAAAAAACAACGGTTGCTATTTAGAACCTTTGATGCATCTTATGTTTTAATGAGAAGTAATTTCAGTAAAATTTATGCTCATTATGTTGCGCCACGCCATGGGAACACCAAGTCTCATGTGTGGGTGCCCAAATCCCTTGCGACTAACCTCAAAGGACCCAAGCAAGCTTGGGTACCTAAAACCAAGGCTTGATTTGTTTTTGTAGGCCTATTCCTCTGGTGGATCTAAATGGCTGCTAGACAGTGGTTGCACCAACCATATGACTACAGAAGGAAGGATGTTCGTTGAGTATGAAGAAAATGAGGATCCAAGCGAGGGCATCTATTTTGGAGACAATAGTCAAGGAAAGGTGCTCGGTACCGGTCAAATTGCCATATGATCTCAACATACTCTTTATCATTTGTTACATGTTCATCCTTAGATTATAACCTGCTGTCCATATCTCAATTATGCGACAAGGGTTATAATTGCTTGTTCACTAATGAGGGAGTGACCGCCTCTAGAAGGAGTGATGGTTCCATTACATTCAAGGGTATGTTAAAGGGAAAGCTTTACCTTGTTGACTTCAACAAAGATAAAGCCGAACTTGACACAAGCTTGATTGCGAAGACCAACATGGGTTGGTTGTGGCATAGACGGCTAGCGCATTTTGGTATGAGGAATCTTCAAAAACTTTTCAAGGGCGATCACATTCGAGGTTTGAGGGATGTTGTTTTTGAGAAAGACAGGCCTTGTAGCGCGTGCCAAGCCGGGAAGCTAGTTGGAGCACCTCATCTCGCGAAGAAAGTCATGACTACAACAAGACCGCTCGAGCTACTCCACATGGACTTATTCGGTCCAATTGTTTACATAAGCATCGGCGGTAACAAATATGGCTTAGTAGTAGTTGATAATTTTTCTCGCTTCACTTGGGTTTTCTTTTTACATGATAAGACATAAACACAAGGAACACTCAAGAAGTTCTTCAAGCGAGCCCAAAATGAGTTTTCATTGACGATCAATAACATTCAAAGCAACAACAGCACGGAGTTCATGAACACACAAGTTGAGTGGAGTACCTAGATGAAGAAGGCATAAAGCATGAGTTTTCAACACCTTACTCCCCTCAACAAATCGGAGTTGCCGAAAGGAAGAACGGAACCCTCATAGAGATGGCACAAACAATGCTCGATGAGTAAAAGACCTCGGATCAATTTTGGGCGGAAGCGATTAATACGCTTGCCATGCCATAAATCAACTTTATCTTCATCGACTACTCAAGAAGACATCCTATGAGCTACTCACTGGTAACAAGCCTAATATTTCATATTTTCTAGTTTTTGGTTCCAAATGCTATATTTTGAACAAGAAGCCTAGGACTTCAAAGTTCGCTTCGATGTCCGATGAAGGTTTCTTGCTTGGTTATGATTCAAACTCTTACGCCTATCGTGTCTTCAACAAGACCTCCGGACTTGTTGAAGTAGCACGTGACGTAGTGTTCGATGAGACTAACGGCTCCCAAAAGGAGCAAGTTGATACATGTGTGCTAGATAGAGAAGAAGCTCCTTGTCAAGCATTAAGAAGAATGGCGCTAGGCAATGTTCGACCACAAGAGCTACCTCTACATGTGAATGAGGAAGATGAACCGCAAATGGAGGCCAATGATCAAGGGGGGGCCTCCATACAAGATCAACTTCAAGAAGACGAACATGATCAACAAGTCAATGAGGGCAACCATCTAGGAGGAGAAGAAGATGACCATGAAGATTCAAGACAGCAAGTGCCACACCCAAGAGTACACCAATGCGTCCAAAGGGATCACCCAATCGACAACATCATCGGTGACATCCAAAAGGGAGTAACTACTAGATCACGCATAGCTAATTATTGTGAGCATTATTCGTTTGTATCCTTTTTGGAACCGCACAGGGTTGAGGATGCATTGAAGGATCCGGATTGGGTAGTGCCATGCAAGAGGAACTCAACAACTTCAAAAGGAACGAGGTGTGGGAGCTAGTGGAAAGACCCAAGTTCAACGTCGTCAGCACCAAATGGGTCTTCCGCAACAAACAAGACGAACATGGGGTGGTGACAAGGAACAAGGCACGACTTGTGACCAAAGGGTATTCACAAGTCGAAGGTTTGGATTTCGATGAAACCTTTGCTCCAGTAGCTAGACTTGAGTCTATTAAAATATTACTTGCATATGCTACTCATCATGATTTCAAGCTCTATCAAATGGATGTGAAAAGCGCCTTCCTCAACAGACCAATAAAGGAGGAGGTGTATGTGGAGCAACCCCTCGGATTTAAAGATGAAGAGTTCCACGACCACTTCTTTAAATTGCGTAAGACTCTCTACGGCCTCAAACAAGCTCCTAGAGCTTGGTAGGAGTGTCTTAGGGATTTCTTAATTAAAAACGGTTTTA
The DNA here is from genome assembly GCA_036927565.1 of Tuctoria greenei. Classification (NCBI taxonomy): domain Eukaryota; kingdom Viridiplantae; phylum Streptophyta; class Magnoliopsida; order Poales; family Poaceae; genus Tuctoria; species Tuctoria greenei. Next base: position 77,413,496 of record JAYESD010000012.1, read on the forward strand.
AGATCGGTAAAGTAGATTATATATTGTTCACAAAGAACTTTTACAATGATCTCTTTATTTGTCAAATTTATGTTGATGATATTATCTTTGGTTCAACTAACAAATCTTTTTGTGAGTAATTTAGTAAGATTATGACAGATAGGTTTGAGATGTCTATGATGGGAGACCTAAAGTACTTATGGGGGGATTCCAGGTGAGGCAACAAAAGGAAGGGACGCTCAGCCAAACTAAGTACACTCAAGACATACTCAAGAAGTTTGGAATGGACAAGGCGAAGCCTATAAAGACTCCCATGGCAACGAATGGCCACTTGGATCTCAATGAAGACGGACCAAACATCGATCAAAAGGTATATCGCTTCATGATTGGATCTCTACTCTACTTATGTGCATCCAGGCCAGACATTATGTTGAGTGTATGTTTGTGTGCAAGGTTTCAAGCCAACCAAAGAGTGTCATTTGACAGCCATTAAGAGAATCTTGCGGTATTTAGTTCATACACCCAACCTAGGCCTTTGGTATCCCAAAGGTTCCAAATTCAATTTCATTGGTTACTCCGATGCAGATTATGCCGGATGCAAAGTAGATAGAAAAAGTACCTCCGACACATGCCAATTCCTAGGTAGATCTCTAGTTTCTTGGTCCTCCAAGAAACAAAACTCCATTTCCTTATCCATGGCCGAAGCGAAGTATGTTGCAGCCGGGAGTTGTTGTGCACAACTCGTTTGGATGCGACAAACTCTAAGGGATTACGGTTACAATATGAACTGTATTCCACTCCTTTGTGATAATGAGAGTGCCATTAAAATTGCCCATAATCCTGTGGAGTACTCTAGGACCAAACACATAGACATTCTACATCACTTTTTAAGAGACCATTCAATGAAGGGAGATATAGCCATTTCACATGTCAACACGGAAAAACAACTAGCCGACATATTCACCAAGCCACTTGATGAAAAATGCTTTTGCGAGCTCCGAAATGAACTAAATATCCTTGATGCTAGGAATGTGGCTTGAAATCTTGTATACCTGAATGCTATCTTCAATATTCATTGATTATTTTGTGAAAATCATCTCTCTCAATTTTTCTGAAAAACTATGTAAATTACTGGATCTTGGTGAATTATGGTCATTGCTTGATTGTTGAATGCTTACTAATCATATTCATCAAGATTATTTGATTTGATTTGTCTCCCTATTTTCTTAATAAGTACCTTCAAATATATACGAATGGGCTAAGAATTTCTTCTCTGGTGACCACGGACTAGTCCGTGGTTGCCCGAACTAGTCTGCCCATGCAGACTAGTCTGCAGTGTGACAATTAGGCCGGACTAGTCCGGCAGACCACATACTAGTCCGATATAGTCTCTGGAAAAGTTCGGACTAGTCCAATTATTTTCGGACAAGTCCGATTTTTCGTGTCCATAACCCTAGCCGCCAGTAAACCCTAATCTTCCTCACCCCACACTTGCCTCAAGCATTCTCTCTCCACACTCGAGCTCCCCAAGGCGATTTCCATCATCCTCCATCAAAATTCCTCAAGTTTTTGGTGGAAATCAACCTCCATTGCTCAGGGATTGAAGACCACGGACTTGTCTGATCCTTCAACCCCTACATCCTCAGGAATCAAGCAATTTCAGTAAATTTTTCTCCCAAACCCTAGAAATTGCTATTTCCTTCAATGTTGATCAACTAGCTTAGTTCCTTTCACCATATACATGCTTCCTTGATGTATTGCATTGATGCTAAGCTATTTGTGCATTAGGAATCACCATTGTCTCATAGTTAGGGTTTAGAGGTTGAACACTGGACTAGTCCGGTCCATGCACGGACAAGTCCGGTCAACCGGACTAGTCCGTGCCTGTACAATGGACTAGTCCGATTTTTCTGAACCCAACCCTAACTTCTTAATTCCTTAATGCAATTCCTTGTCATCTATTTTCATCAATACCTTATGAAATCCATTCTCAGGACAATGACAAGCACCAACGACGAAATCTCTGATTTCGAGGCCGAGATGGACCACAAAGCCGTGCTTCGGTCCTCGACGGGCCTAAGCAAGAAGAGCCAAGAACGCCCATCCGAGCCGGCTCCTTCTCCTCCCCAGGCTCAACGGAAAGTGCTCGCAAAGAAGCCTGCCTCCAAGGCTTCAGCTGGAGGTGGCCCTAGCTCGACATGTGCTCGCCAAGCAAAAGGCAAGGGCAAAGGGATCACAACAGGTCCGATTGGCCCCCTAAAGATGTCAGCTCCAAGGGAAGGGGCTCGGGATCCCGCGGAGGAGAGATTCAATGGAAAGGGCAGCAACACGTCTGCGAAATTCAGGAATGTTGATTGTTACAGCCGTCCCAAGCAAGCTGTTGATGGGATGTTTTGGAGTAACTTCCATGCAGACTTTTACAAGTCTGTCTATCTTCCGATGAAGACCCCCGTGGTGCGCAGCTAATGGATAGATTGGGCGCATTTTGAGAAGAAGGGCTGCTCACCTTTTGTGGAGGTAGTCGAGGCAATCAAAAAGCATGGCTTGAAGGACCTATTTGCCTTCTGAAACAATTGGAATGACAAGGTCATCGTGCAGTTTTATGCTACTTGCCACTTTGCTAGTTTTATGCTACTTGCCACTTTGCCAGTGATGAGGAAGAAAGGGTGACTTGGATGACTCACAGATCCAAGTACACCATTACCTATGAAGAGTTTGCAGGGATGCTACATCTTGACACCTCCAGCAATGACAATTTGATCATCCACAACATTGGTGTCATTGAAAAGGACATGATGAAGTTTCTTTATGAACCCAACTCAAAGTTCAATCCTCCCTCCACCAAGAATATGAAGCCTTTCTTTGTGGTGCTGAACAGGGTCCTTAGGAAGACCATTGCCCCAAAGGATGGGGATGCTGGAAGTGTGCATGGATATCTCAGGACCTTTATGAAGGTCATTAGCAAAGACAAAAAATTTGATGTCTTTGACTATATTTGGAATGACATGGTGAACATATCCTGTACTCCAAACAGGTCCTGTGGCTATGCACCTTACCTCATGTTTATGATTGAGAAGGTCACAGGGATAGAGTTCATCAAGGATGTGGAGCACACCCCATTAAGGCCCCAGAAGCCTCAACAAGCAAGTGTTTGAGCTGCTACCACTCTAGCTTCCAGTCCGGAGGCTCCAGTGAGAGCTAGCGGTGATGCAAGGGCTGCTCCCGCCACTAGGGCCCCTCATCGAAAGGGGTCCCCAAGTGGCATCTTGAATTACCTGTCAGCCATCTTTGCCCCTTGCAAAAAGGCCGAAGTGAAAGCCCACAAGCTAAACAAGAGGAGAAAGGCCGATATGAGATATGTCAAAGAGAATGTGAAGCAAATTCGCCAAAAGCTGGAGATCGAGCCCATTGGATCTCCAGTCATTTCTAATGATTCTGATTCTGATTTCATCGAGCTCGGTCCTTTGACTCCCTCTGAGCTTGCCTATTTTGGCATTGGGGACTCGAGTGGTACTGTTCCTCCTCCTCCTCCTCAACCCGAGCATGAAGACGACGAGAGGACCGATAGCGAGGCTTGAAGACCATAGGTCCCTCCTCTCCTTCTTTTTGGTGTCTTGATGCCAAAGGGGGAGAGATTGAGGGGGAGTCTTAGGAGTCTTAGGCTTTAGCTGTAGGATGCGAGGAGAGCTATTTTTTGTGTCTTTTTTCTCGTTGTGGGTTGTAAGACTTTTATTATGCTCTTTTAGTACTTTTGGTCCAGTGATGCAATGTAATGAACTGCTTATGAAGGTATTGATGAAATCTGTGATTTTGCTCTAAGAATGACATATATGCTTGTTGTTGATGTATTAATGTCAATTATCTCATTCTCATCATGATTATGGTTTATACATACTTAGTTTTGCATCCGACCATAAAGAGTGCACATATGGATTATGTTTTCATTGCTTAATGTGTTTCAGACTTATATGTGCACACTTTATGAAAATCTCAACTTTTTGTCATATTTTGTGAAATCTCAATTGGTTGTCATCAATCACCAAAAAGGGGGAGATTGAAAGTGCATCTAGGAATCCCTTGTGGATTTTGGTTGTATGACAAGCAAATGAGATCCTAACCACATTGTTGAGATGAGCACAGGTACTAATGAGAGAATGAGCAAAGTGCCAAAAAGAAAGGAGAATGAGGAGCAATGCGGAAAAGAGCTCAAGAAACAAGTGTAGTAGATCATTGTGTATGGATTGTGTTAAGGAAACACACCCCAAGAGCTCAAGCACAAGTTATCTCACACATTGCACAAAGTTATACAGGACCGGACTAGTCCGACTGACCCCGGACTAGTCCGATATCTTTCTGCACAGGATCGGACAAGTCCTCACAATGCGGACTTGTCCTCACAGTCCAGTTTTTCAAAGACAGGACTAGTCCAATATCACCACAGACTAGTCTGATATCTCTCTGACTAGAATCGGACTAGTCCTCCCCAGTGCGGACTAGTCCTCCAAACACTTCACAAGTTGCACAAAATCGGACAAGTCCGATAACAGAACGGACTAGTCCGATATCTTTCTGATGTCAATCGGACAAGTTCGATATTAGCACGGACTAGTCTAAAAACCCTCTGGCCTAAATCGGACAAGTTCCCCAAGTGCAGACTTGTTCCCCAAATTCACTTAGGGTTTCACCTGTCCAGACAAGTCCGATATTCATCAAACCAGTCCGAAGATTTCCAGAACCAAAATCTGACAAGTCCGCTCTTAGTCGGACAAGTCCGATATTTCGGGACACCTAGGTTTTCCCACACACAGCACACCGGACTAGTCCGGTGTCCACCACGGACTAGTTCGATCATTCTAAACCCTAACGATAAATTTTGGAAACCCCATATAAATAGGTGTGCACGGCCCATCTTTCATATCTCTCGACCCCCTGCGCTGTCACACCTTCCAAGAGCCTAGAAAACTTCTCTCTCCACGAAATCAAACGCAAGAAAGATCAATCCCTTGAGGATACACTTTAGATCCAAGGAGAGACAGGGTTCTTCACTCATTGAGCTCTTGGTTTGATTCCCTAACACACTCCTGTGGTTTTCATTGTGATCTTAAGAGTGTGTTCTTGGTGGTGTTCATCTTGTAATCTTGGGGAGCCCTCAACTTGTGAGAAGGCCCCTTGAATTTGGTTATTTCCCTTTGTGATTAGTGAAGAGGATTAGCCTCGTGGCGATCCAACGAGGGTAGGGTTGGAGAAGACCCGTTCCTTTTGTGGAATCCTCAACGTGGACGTAGGTTGCCTCTTTGGGAACCGAACCACGAGATAAATTGCTTGTGTTCTTACTTTGCTCATATCATTCTTACTCTTCATATCAATCTAGGGTTCAATCAATCTCGTTCACTTTATATTGAAACATTGAATATAAGATTAACTTGTGGTACATCCAAGTTCATAGTAGTGTAACACTTCAATTACAAGTATATTTTGGGTTTTACCTTAAGTGGACCTAAGGACGTCGTGTCTAACTCTTTTTAGAGCTCATGTGGGACCCCAAACCGGCCTCTACCCATCTTAAACTCGAATTCCATCAAACCCTAGCCTCCACCTCTATATAAAAAACCCAACAGTTGCAGGTCAGGATTGGGAGTGTAATGATGATAATGCGGAGTTCTAGGCCATGTCTGCTGTCAGCTTTGACTGCGGTGTCAATTGGAGCTGCGCTACCCTATTTGCTTAGCTGCTTAGTTGGCTTAATTAGTATATTTTTTGCTGCATTAGTTCAAACTTGTCATTAATATTCATTAGAGCTTGTATTCGAGGATATTCTGAATTGTGTAATAAAAGTGGTTAATTAATCTTGTTATGTCATAATTTTTTGTATATCTTTTTGTGAATGCACTCGTGTATGTGTGTTGAACGTCCTGGGCGCACATATGCGCTCACTTGGTTCATTTTCGAAACCGGGTGTCACACATTGCGCTACCTCCGAGACGCAAGAAGGGGACAAGGGAGATCTTAAGACCGCAAGATGGAGCTCAAGTCAGTTCTCGTGAAATTGACAGATCTCAGGAGGTATTGGTGAACTTGAGAAATCGCTATGCTGATGCTATGGAAGAGATCCGCTACCTCCGTAAGAAGTTGTTTGTCATGGAGAAGAAAGAGGATGTTCATGCCATCGTGGAGGTCAATGGTGTAGCAACCTCTCCAGCACCAACATGGACGGCCAACTCATCCTGGCGTGCACCTATGTATGCCTCGCTGCCACCATCGCCATCGCCGCCTCTCGGCCAGGACAGCCATGGTTCACATAATTAAGTCTAGGTCTCCTGTTTAAAAGTTATAAAAGCGTTTAGATCATCTTAATCATAATTAGTGTGTTGTGCTGAATTTTATTGGTGTGCTTGTGCTTGTGTACTTTGTGTGAGTTGTGGGACGTCGTTTTGTCCACATCCGCACGTAGTAGAGAGTTGTGGGAACCTAGTCCACATCCTCTAATAGGATTATTAGTATTAATAAAGGAGTTGTTTAGTTACACATACCTTGACGCATATAGTTGGGGCATTTCTTTTCAAATTCTAAATTTTTCCGTATCTACTATTCTTTCACCAACAAATGTCGATCTAGTCGGTATACACCGGACTAGTCTGCACTCTACTGGACTAGTCCGATATCTCGGGATTTGATCAATTTGTTAAGTGTTGCAGGATCCGACCAAAAATCAAAAAGGCCTATTCACCCCCCGCCCTCTAGGCCACATTCAGGTTTAATAGCTGGAATTGAATTGGAAGTTGGTATTGGTTAATTAATTGACTTTGGTACATGGAATTGATGAATTTGAAGTCAAATGAGCAGTTATGAGTTGGATATGGATTATTATTGCTTGTTTTGGCTATTTAAGTTGATATTGACATTATTTGGGTTATTATGGGTTTGACCTCACTTAATGATGATATAATTGCATTTTCAACTATTTTGAATGTACTTTTATGCAATTAGCCCATTTTATTATCATTCCTTATTTAAGCTACATGTCATACTTTCCCACACTTGTTGAGTACGACATGTGCTCACGCTTGCTATTCTCCCAACAAATCCAGACGCAGGCGAACAGGTGGAGTACCAGGAGGTCTTTGAGGAGTTATAGGCGTGTGTTTTGCCGTCAAGCTTGCCTCTGGAGTTTGGAGTCTTTAGTGTTTAGTTTTTCCGATGCAGTTGTTTAGAGAGTGTATTCGAGTCTATTTGGTTTGTAATAAGGTACTATTATTAGTGTTATTATTCGAGACATGTTCTTTATCTGTTTACAATTGTGAATTACTGATGTATGTGTGTTAAACATCCTAGGCACGCATATGCATTACGCTTGATTCATTTTCGAGACCGAGTGTCACAGATTGGTATCAGAGTCATGTTTGACCGTTGGATGCATTCCTAGGTAGAATGGACACCACAAATCACTTAGGACTTCTTTCCTATTCAAAATTAGCCTACTTTGCACTATTTTGCCTTCCACTAGCTATACAAAGTGGGAAAATTTGCATTTTTGCCACTGCTGCAATTTTTGCCATTTCTGCATCTTTTTGAGAAAATGCACATCCTCTCATTTTGATTTATGGCTGCTGCAATTTCAGAACTGATATTTGTGTTTCCCTCTATATTTATCATGTTTTCTTATAGATGGCTCACGCCAAAATGACAGCCCGCAAGAGAGCTTGTTTGCCACCCGTTGGAAGCAAGCTTAGGCCTCGCAAGGATCTGAGGATGGAACCAGCCCAAGAGGAGGAGGAAGTGAATTCTCCCACTATGGATGTTTCGCATGAACATTCCAACGTGAAGGAGGAAGATCCTGAAATGTTGGAGTCCTATGATGATGATGAGGAAGAGGAAGATCAGGAGATGGTGCAAATCTATGAAAGCGAAGAAGAGGAGGATGATATACATGAGGGGAATGAAGAAGAAGCCCAAGATGAGGAGGAACCACAAGAAGATGAACCTGCTGCACAAGAGGAGGTACCTGAAATTCAAGGGAACGCATCGCAGCCTAGTGAAGATGGAAAGGAGGACAAATGCATAGTTTGCCGTGATGCTCAAGAATTCCGTTCCGATGGCACTGATGGATTTGTAGCTAGGCAATTGAAGGAGTTCCTTTATCTATGCAAAATGCACCCGGAGTACTATGTTAAGAGGATTCCTCGTCATGGACGTGAAGAATGGAGGGCTCAAGTTACTGTTTTTGCTAAGGATGAGGTGGTTACCCGACACTTTGCATCCACATGGAGAAGCACCAGGGAGCAAGCTATTGATGATGTCGCTTGGGATGCACTTACTAGATTGTGCCACGTCTATCGTGCGCAGGTTGGAGGTACTAGCTTTGTGTAACACCCTCATTTTCATGCATCTTGCATTGCATAAGTTCATATACATGTTTAACATTAATCCACATAAAAATAAATAAGTTTAAAATGAATTCAGAGCAAAACCACACTAAAGAATTATGGAAGGTGCGGACTAGTACGTTTTTGGTGCGAACTAGTCCGATTTGTCTCTGACCTCCGTCGGACTAGTACGTTTTGCTGCGGACTAGTCTCTTTTTCTCTCTGTATAGTTTCGGACTTGTCTGGTCCATTGCGGACTAGTCCGGTATTCCAATTCCTTGGAAATTTTTCTAAGTCCCTGGACTTGTCCGGACTTGTCCGTTTTTTCTCTGACTAAATCGGACTTGTCCGATTTTGGCCAGACATGTCTGATTTTCCTCTGACCAAGTTCAGACTTGTCCGATATAGTCTGGACTTGTCCATTTTTGCCTCTGTCAATCTTCGAACTAGTCTGACCTTTTTCGAACTTGTCCGTTAAATCGCGATTCCGAATTGATCTTTAGTTCCACAATTTTTTTTTGGGTTTTACCTTAAGTGGACCTAAGGACGTCGTGTCTAACTCTTTTTAGAGCTCATGTGGGACCCCAAACCGGCCTCTACCCATCTTAAACTCGAATTCCATCAAACCCTAGCCTCCACCTCTATATAAACAACCCAACAGTTCCAGGTCAGGATTGGGAGTGTAATGATGATAATGCGGAGTTCTAGGCCGCGTCTGTCGTCAGCTTTGCCTGTGGTGTCAATTGGAGCTGCGCTACCCGATTTGCTTAGCTGCTTAGTTGGCTTAATTAGTTTATTTTTTGCTGCATTAGTTCAAACTTGTCATTAATATTCATTAGAGCTTGTATTCGAGGATATTCTGAATTGTTGAATAAAAGTGGTTAATTAATCTTGTTATGTCGTAATTTTTTTGTATATCTTTTTGTGAATGCACTCGTGTATGTGTGTTGAACGTCCCGGGCACACATATGCCTTCACTTGGTTCATTTTCGAAACCGGGTGTCACACTTTGCGCTAATTCCGAGACGCAAGAAGGGGACAAGGGAGATCTTAAGACCGCAAGATGGAGCTCAAGTCAGTTCTCATGAAATTGACAGATCTCAGGAGGTATTTGTGAACTTGAGAAATCGCTATGCTGATGCTATGGAAGAGATCCGCTACCTCCGTAAGAAGTTGTTTATCATGGAGAAGAAAGAGGATGTTCATGCCATCGTGGAGGTCAATGGTGTAGCAACCTCTCCAGCACCAACATGGACGGCCAACTCACCCTGGCGTGCACCTATGTATGCCTCGTTGCCATCGTCGCCATCGCCGCCTCTCATCCAGGACAGCCACGGTTCACATAATTAAGTCTAGGTCTCCTATTTGGAAGTTAGAAAAGCGTTTAGATCACTTAATCATAATTAGTGTGTTATGCTGAATTTTATTGGTGTGCTTGTGCTTGTGTACTTTGTGTGAGTTGTGGGACGTCGTTTTGTCCACATCTGCACGTAGTAGAGAGTTGTGGCAACCTAGTCCACATCCTCTAATAGGATTATTAGTATTAATAAAGGAGTTGTTTAGTTACACATACCTTGACGCATATAGTTGGGGCATTTCTTTTCAAATTCTAAATTCTTCCATATCTACTATTCTTTCACCAACAAATGTCAAGGACTCATAACTAGAGGAATGCCAACGGTGAGGAGGAGAAAAATGAAGCACCCCAGAACAGTCAGGGGCCTGCCCAGGTAGCTATCAACCTTGAGCAGCTGTTGGCTATGCAGAACCAGCTCATGTAGACCATGATACAGACTATGAGACAATTGCAAGCTGACAACAACAATCAGCTCCACATGCCTCCACCACCGCCACACCACAGCCGGTTGAGGGAGTTCATGAGAACCAGGCCACCTACCTTTGCTCAAGCCACATACCCAATGGAATCTAATGATTGGCTAAAGTCTACAGAGAAGGAACTTCCTATTGTCCAAAAGTGATAGAGAGAAGGTTCTTTTTGCGTCGCACTAGATGATTGGAGCTATTGCAGATTGGTGGGAATATTTATGTAATGCCCATGAAAATCAAGAGAGAATCACCTGGGCAGAATTTAAGGAGAAGTTTCATTCTCACTATGTGCCAGAGGGAGTCATGATACTGAGAAGGCGAGAATTTGAAAACCTCAGGCAGGGAAGGATGAGCATGATTGAATACCTCAACAAATTCACCCAACTATCAAGATACGCTCTAGAGGACATCAGCACTAATAGCAGGAAGCAATATCTATTCATGAGGGGTCTCAACAATGAAATTCAGGTTTAGTTGCTCAACGCTGACTATGCTAACTTCCAGAAGCTGGTTGACAAGGCCATTGTGGTTGAGAATAAGATTCGGGAGATGGAACTAGATCACAAGAGGAAGATGCGATATCATGGATAGCCGCAAGGAGGCAATGTCCGTCCTTGCTATGCACCGCCTACTGCACCATATTACAACCCGTTTGTTGCTGCATACCGCCCTGCTTATCCACCACGACGACAACAGCCAATGCAGCCCCACCCACCCATGCAAGCATCTCGCTTACCTATGCAGCCTACGCCACGCCCAAATATGTCTGCTTATGCTTAGATCTAGCCTCACACTAACTTTGCTGGCACCAAAGGTGGAAAGACTTTCTATGCTTGTGGTCAAACAGGACATTTTGCAAATCAATGCCCAAGGTCAGGACAGGGTCAGATGAACAATGTTCCAAGGCAAATTCTAAGGCCCAATGGAGGAGCAACTCAAGGCAACCGAGGACCAAAGAATTTTGCTTGCGGTAAGGTGAACCATGTATCTGCAGAAGAGGCTCAACATGCTGAAGATGTTGTGATTTGTATGTTTCTTGCAAACTCCAACCCCGCTACTATATTATTTGATTTGGGGGCATTCCATTCATTCATCTCATCGAAGTATGTTGCAAAGCATACCATGTGTATATCATACCTGAAGTTTACTTTATAGGTTAAATCTCTTGGAGGAGAGATGAGGACAAATATAGTATGTCCAAAAGTAAGTACTTTCATAAGGGGGGTAAAATTCGTTGCCAACCTTATAGTCCTGAATTCGCAAGGCTTGGAAATCATCCTTAGAATGGATTGGCTAAGGAAGCATAACGAAGTATTTCAGTGTGCTACTCGGATTGTGCAACTGACAAATGAGGAATGAGTCAGTATAAAATTCAAGGCAGTTCAGCCGACAACCGAGAAGGCAATGATAAATCATGTAGAAGGAGTAACCTTGGAGGAGATTCCAGTCATTCGGGAGTACCAAGATGTGTTTCCTGAGGAATTTGCAGGTGTGCCACTTAATCCTGACATCGAGTTTGTCATTGATTTTATAACTGGAACCGCACCTATAGCAAAGAGGCCATATAGGATGCCTCCTGAGGAATTAGCAGAGCTCAAGAAGCAGATTCAAGAGAAGTTATAGAAGGGGTTTATACGCCCAAGCTCGTCGCCATGGGGAGCCCCAGTGCTTTTTGTAGATGAGAAGGATGGATTGCAAAGAATGTGTGTGGATTACTGATCTCTCAACGAGGTGACAATTAAGAATAAGTACACTCACCCACTCATAGAGGACCTGTTCGACCAGGTGAAGGGGGCTAGAATATTCTCTAAGATTGATCTTCAGCCGGGATACTTCCAAATGAAGATTAGACTGTCAGACATACCCAAAACAGCTTTCAGGACACGGTATGGATACTATGAGTATATGGTCATGTCATTTGGGTTGACCAATGCACCCGCATAATTCATGTATCTCATGAATAAGGATTTCATGGAGTATTTGGGTAAGTTCGTGGTAGTGTTCATTGATGACATCATGATCTACCTGAAGAATGAAGAGGAGCACAAGAGCATCTAAGGCTGATGTTGCAGAAATTGCGAGAGCTTCAATTGTATGCCAAGTTTAACAAGTGCCAATTCTAGTTGAGGGAGATATCATTCCTAGGCCATATCATATCTGGTGGAGGAGTGTGAGTTGACCCAGGAAAGGTTAGAGGTGTGCTTGAGGGGGAACCGCCACAGAACGCCAAGGAAATCAGGAGTTTTCTTGGAATGGTCGGATATTACCGTCGGTTCATCAAGGACTTTTCCAAGATAGCAAAGCCCATGACTGGACTGTTAATGAAGCAGAAGCCTTTTAGGTGGACCCAAGCTTGTCAATACAGTTCTGAGGAGCTAAAGAAGAGGTTAACAACAGCACCTATGTTGGTATTGCCAGATGTGAGTAAGAGCTTTGACATCTATTGTGATTCTTCAAGGCAAGGACTTGGTTGTGTATTGATGCAAGAAGGCCGAGTTGTAGCTTATGCATCCTGGCATTTGAAGAAACATGAGCAGAACTATCCCACACATGATCATGAACATGCAGCCGTAGTGCATGCATTGAAGATTTGGAGAGATTACGTTCTTGGCCATAAATGTGTGATTTATACGGATCATAAAAGTCTCAAGTACATATTCACACAAACGAATCTGAATTTGAGGCAACGCGGATGGTTGGAACTCATGAAGGACTATGATGTGGGAATCAACTATCATCCAGGGAAAGCCAACGTAGTGGCTGATGCCTTGAGTCGAAAGGGAGCAAGCCACTAGCTTACCATCAGGGGAGTTGTCCCCCGAGCTATGCAAGGAGTTCGAATGGTTAAATCTTGGATTTGTGACTGAGATGGGAGCAATGGAAATGAATCCAACCCTGGAATAAGAGATTTGAGAAGGTCAAATCAAGGATAAGGAAATCCAGGAAATCAAGGAAATGACCCAAGAAGGGAGAGAATTCAGATTCGATGAGGATGACCGAGGTACTCTATGGCTTGGAAAACCGATTGTTGTGCCTAATGATGAGAGTCTCCGATAGTTGATATTGAAGGAGGCACATGACTCGCTTTACTCTATCCATCTCGGTTGTACGAAAATGTACACGGATCTGAAGACGTGCCACTGATGGGATGGTATCAAAAGAGACATATGAGAATATGTTGCTCTATGTGATGTATGCCAACGAGTCGAAGCTGAACACCAAAGAACAGCTGGATTATTACAGCCATTGAAGATTCTAGAATGGAAGTGGGAAGAGGTTGTTATGGTTTTCATAGTTGGGTTGCCTCAGACTTTAGCGGAATATGATTCAATATGAGTTATTGTGGACCGATTGACGAAATCAGCGCATTTCATTCCCGTCAAGACTGCCTATAGTGGAGCAAAGTTGTAGGAACTGTATATGGGAAGAATAGTGTGTTTACACAGAGTGACCAAGAAAATAGTGTCTGATAGAGGTTCTCAGTTCACTTTGAGGTTCTGGCAAAAGCTGCACGAATCGATGGGAACTCAATTGAATTTTAGTTCTGCATATCATCCCCAATTGGATGGACAGACCGAGAGAACATTTCAGATTTTGGAGGATATGCTAAGAGCTTGTGCGCTAAAATATGGAGGAAGTTGGTACAAAAGTCTGCCATATGCTGAATTTTCCTACAATAACAGCTATCGAGCAAGTTTGAAGATGTCACCATATGAAGCATTGTATGGGAGAAGGTGTAGAACACCCTTGTTTTGGAATGAGACAGAAGAAACTCAAGTATTTGGACCTGATGTGATCCAAGAGGCCGAAAAGCAAGTGTAGACCATCCACGAGAACTTAAGGGCTGCTCAGTCAAGACAGAAGGGTTATGTGGATAATAGACGAAGAAGCTTATCTTTTGAAGTGGGAGACTTCGTATACCTCAAAGTATCAGCTATGCAAGGTCACAAATGATTTAACATCAAAGGTAAGTTGGCACCTCGCTACATTGGCCCGTTCAAGATTTTGGACAAACGGGGAGAAGTAGACTACAAGTTGGAGATGCCGACACACCTTTCTGATGTTCATGATGTGTTTCATGTTTCTCAGCTCAAGAAGTGCTTGAGAGTACTGGAAGAGCAAGTACTGATGGAAGATTTGGAGCTTGAGGAAGACTTGACCTATGCCGAGCAACGAATCAAAATTTTGGACAACAAGTAAAGAGTCACGAGGAACAAGGTGATTCGATGGTGCAAAGTGCAATGGAAGCATCATAAAGAATTGGAAGCAACTTGGGAGCAAGAAGATGATCTCAAAAGGGAATTTCCATATTTTTCCTTTCGCGTCGAATCTCGAGGGCGAGATTCATTTTAAGGGGGGTAGGTTTGTAACACCCTCATTTTCATCCATAATGCACTGCATACATCCTTATACATGTTTAACATTAAGCCGTGTAAAAAGGAACAAGATTAAAATGAATTTTGGGCTAAACTTGAAATTTCAGTCTATTAGGGTGCAGACTTGTCCGGCCTCTGAACCGGACTAGTCCGGTATCCTATCCTCTGTTCAGAAAATTCCATATCCTCCGTTTAGAAAATTCAGTTTTCTTCGGAGTGCGAACTTGTCCGACCAAAACCACGGACTAGACCGGTGTCCCCAATTTCGGTCAGAAAAATTCAGTTTCTTCAGAGTCTGGACTTGTCCGGCATAAAGTGCGGACTAGTCCGATTTCTTCTCTGATGTTGCCCGTACTTATCCGGTTAGACTTGTTCGTTTTTCTCTGTTGCCAAACAAACTAGTCATGTCCCTACTGCGGATTAGACGGGCCTTCGGAAACCAACTTGGATTCCATTATTTCTCCATGATTTGTTTTTGGGTGATTGCCTAATTTGGGCCCAAGAACTTCATGCGCAACCTCAGAGGAGCCCAAGTGGACCCCACCTCGGTTCCTACCACCAAATCAGAAAAAACCTTAATTTTGCAGTCTGCGTAGTGTGGGCTAGTCCGGTGTCTGAATCTGTAAAATTCCTGAATTGAACCGAATAAATTCCAAATTGACCCGAAACAATTCCAAACATGTTAGAAACTATTATAACTAGTCACTAAACATTATTAGCAACTCATTAACGAGTTTGACCTCGTAATTGCATGAATCATGCATATCATGGCATATTGAGTACAATATGATCATTATTTGATTTAATTGTGTGTTTTGCATGTTTGTCGCTCGGAATAGAAGGTGTTGCCGTAGATAGTGCTTTCGAGGACCTGCAGAACCAAAACTTTGAAGCCTTCGATCCAAATCAAGCTCAGGAGCAAGGCAAGTGTCCATGACCATATTGATCCCGTTTTAAAGGTTTTGTTTGCAAAATTGCATGCCTAAGTCGAAATTGATGGGAAAACCCAATTGTAGTAGTTTACTAGTTTTGTATGACCACCCTTATCGCTTGAACACAATGAAGAGAGTTGGGAAGGGTATTTTACACTTTTTGCTTCACAATGCTCAATTGGATTTGAGAATGAACTATATGCTTAAATATGAAGTATTAATGATGAGAATAGGTAATAATGACCTTTTAGCAACATGGTGCCTAGGGATCTAAGTAAGTTGGTGATGTGGAATGAATTGGTCTGTTTTGGTTGTTTTGCTTGCTTTAGATCTAAGGACCGGTTCATGGAGCGACCATCCAGGATTTACAGTGCCACCAAAGAGCCAAGTATGGGTGCGGCTTAGCTGACTAATCAGTGTATTGCCAGTACTATTTGGACCATTAAGAAGCCTCGGGGAAGGTGTAGTCGCATGGGTTTTGAGAGATTGGTGGGACTACCCTAGGATCTGAAAGGCTCAAGAGGGGGCCCTTCATTGGATGTGCTCAATTGGAGACATCACCATTGATGAAACCTTAGTGGGGGTCTAAATAGGCTCGTAATCACTTTGTAAAGGCTATTTTGTGATCTCTTGGTCACACACCTAAGGAAGTGTGAGACCGCATAGTTGACATTCCGTAGTCATCGAAAGGTGATGAAATCACGAACTTGTGGGTAAAGTGGTACAACCTCTGCAGAGTGTGTCTAAAACTATCATGATAGCCGTGCTCCCGGTCATGAGCAACCTGGACCCTCACATGTTTAGAAATTGGACTTTAACATGGTTTAATAGCTGGAATTGAATTGAGAGTTGGTATTGGTTAATTAATTGACTTTGGTACATGGAGTTAATGAATTTAAAGACAAATGAGAAGTTATAAGTTGGATATGGATTCTTATTGCTGCTTTTGGCTATTTAAGTTGAAATTGACGTTATTTGGGTTATTATGGGATTGACCTCACATAATGATGATATAACTGCATTTTCAACTATTTTGAATGTACTTTTATGGAATTAGCCCATTTTATTATCATTCCTTGTTTAAGCTACATGTCCTACTTTCCCACACTTGCTGAGTACGACATGTGCTCACCCTTGTTATTCCCCCACCAAATCCAGACGTAGGCGACAAGGTGGAGTACCTGGAGGTCTTTGAGGAGTTCTAGGCGTGTGTTTTGCCATCAAGCTTGCCTGTGGAGTTTGGAGTCTTTAGTGTTTAGTTTTTCTGTTGCAGTTGTTTAGAGATTGTACTCGAGACTATTTGGTTTGTAATAAGGTACTATTATTAGTGTTATTATTTGAGACATGGTTTTTATCTGTTTATCAATTGTGAATCACTAGTGTATGTGTGTTAAACATCCTGGGGACACATATGCATTACGCTTAGTTCATTTATGGGACCGGGTGTCACAGGGGGGAATTGCAAGGGTGAGCACATGTCGTACTCATCAAGTGTGGGAAAATAATGACATGTAGCTTAACAAGGAATTGATAATAAATAATGGCTATTTTCTGAAAAGTACATTTAAAACATATGAAAAGCATAATAAGATGTCTATGTGAATTAATCCCATCATATCTTAAATATTTACCAATTACATGAATCCATCATCATTTACAATCATATCACATCCATCGATATTTATCCACCCATGATCCAATTTCTCACTTTCATCAATAATCATGTTCATTTGTCACAACCCAATCCATAAACATATCCAACCCATAACCATCCCAATTCCCAAGTTCCACTGTAATAAAAAAGTTGTCCAGGTGCTCATAAACGAGAGCACAACTATCATGATTATTTTTAGCACTCTGTAAAGTTTGTATCGCTTTACCCACAAGTTCATGATTTCATCCCTTTTCGGTTACTAAAGAACCACCATTATGCCCGTGACCCGTCGGCCACATTACACACTTCTGTCAGTGTGTGCACAAGAGATCACGAAATAGCCTTTACAATGGGACTACCAGCATATACAGACCCACAAAGGTTTCACCGGTGGTGATGCCTCCAACTGAGCACATCCAACCAAGGGCCCCCCTCTTGTGTCGTTCGGATCCCAGGGCAGTCCCGCCACTATTGCAAACCCAACCAACTCCCATTTCCCGCTCCCCCAAATGATCGAAACAACGCTGGCAATACACCTAATTAATTGGCTAAGCCGCACCCATACTTGGTGTTGTGGTGGCATGGTATTCCTGGCTTATTATCGCATGAACCACTCCTTTGATCTAAAGCAAGCAAAACCACCATATCTTCCAACTCAATCCACAAATCATGCTTCTTAGATCGTCCAAGTCCCATGTTACCAATTAACCATATTCATCAATTCACATCATCCATAAGTTTATTAATTCATAAATAAGCCATTTGGTTGTTTTCCCATCCCAATTAATTAGAGCAAAGCAAAAAGGTAAAATATCCTTCCCGGCTCTCTATAATATATTCCAAGCGACAAGGATGGTCAAACAAGACTAGTAAACACCTATCATGGGTTTCCCATCAATTTGACACAAGCATGCTGTTTTGCAAACAAAATATTTGAAAACAGGATCAAAATGATCAAGGACACTTGCCTTGCTCTTGAGACTGATTAGGTTCAAAAACTTCAAAGTTCTGGTGCTGGAGGTCCTCGACAGCACCCTCTAGAGCAACACCTTCTAATCCACAAAATAAACATACAAAACAAGCATTACAATAAAAAAATGCTCATATGGTACTCAGTATGTCATGACATGCATGAATAATGAAATTATGGAGTAATGCATGTTATCAAGTTGCTATAATTGCTTACTAACTAGTTACAATTAAGTATTACATGTTAGAACAAGTTCCAAGTCATTTCGAAGATTGTTAAAGAAGTTCTAGGAATTTTCAGTACTGACAGACCGAACTAGTCCGCATAGGGACCGGATAAGTCCGTTCTGGAACAAAAAGGGACCAGACTAGTCCACTATGGGGCTGGACAAGTCAGTTGCTAGGGTTTTTGGCGAGTTTCCAATTAGAGCATAGTTAAAATTAATATGGAACCATAATTTTACGTATAAAAGATGGATCCAAGATTATACCATGAATCCTAGGGCTCAAGAGTTGAGAATTTGAGAATCTTACGTCAAGATCGAAAGAGACGAAGAATTGACAAAGAGGGATGCCAATGACGAAGGTTTGATGATGCAGATCACAACAGTGACGATGATCTTGGTTGATCCTCCTCCTTCCTCCCTTCTCCTTCTTCTCCATGCGGTGGTGGCTCCTTGGTGGCGGCTCTCGCGAACTCGGCTAGGGCTCTCTTCCATTGTAGCAAAGAGGTGAAGGGGTGGGTGTTGGGGTGTTTATGTAGGGTGGAGGTGGTAGGGTTTAGGTGGAATTTGAGTATAAGGCGGTGGAGGTCGGGTAGGGGTCCCACATAGGCTCCACAGGGGTTGGACACGATGTTCTTGGGCTCAATTAAGGTAAATACCCAATAACATGTCACAAAGAAAGAAATAGAATCCGAGTCGGGCACACCGGACTAGTCCGCAAGGGCAGGACAAGTTCGATCGGGAACAGAGACTTGAATTGGCAAGTTCGGTGGAAATCTGGACAAGTCTGAACAGTTCTAGAAAGCAAAACGGGCAAGTCTGGTATGAGGTCGAACAAGTCCGGGGGTCTTCTTAGATTTTCAAAAGCCAGACCAGAAGAAGAGTCACCGGACAACTCCGATGATTTCCAGTGACGAACATCGGATTAGTCTGTACTGGGAAACAGAAAAGTCCAGACAAAAACAGAACCAATTTCGACTAGTCCGCAACAAAAGAGAAATTGTCCGGGGGAAAACTAAAAGCAAAACAAACTAGTCCGGGGTCAAAACCGAACCGCACTGACACTAACTATTAACTTTAGTTTTCGTTCTAATTCATTTTAAACCTGTTCCTTTTCTATGTTGCTTAATGTTAAACATGTATAATAATGTATGCAATGCATGATGGATGAAAATGAGGGTGTTACAAATACCCGTCGGATAACAGACTAAATAATGAGCTAGTTGGAGCTGCATTGATGTTGGAGTGAGCTCCGTAAAGTTCAGCTGGTCAAAGACCACCTTGGACATCACACTCACACTTGCTCTAAGGTCACAAAGTGCCTTGTAAAAGTAGTGAGCTCCAATCGAGCAAGGTATGAAGGGATATCCAGAGTCCTTCAACCAGTTGCTTTCTCGTAGAGAAATCATGTTGGCATTTTCCACGGGAGGTTCAGTCTATCCTGGCATCTTGCCATTCTCTACTGGTGGAACAACAGCTGCCAGTTAAGCCAACTGAGTTTCCAACATCTTGTTGAAGCTTAATTGATTCTTGAAGGTCGAGGATAGTCCTTCAATTTTAGCATTGATACTTTGTTGGGTCCTATCATTAGCCAAAAGCTTCTTGGATAAAGCTTCATTAATCTACAATTGGCTAATGGAAAGCTCTCTCAAGTTGGGTTGATTGCCATTGTTTCCATTGTTGTTGTTGTACCCTTCTTGAAAGAAAGGGTGTGGTTGGCAGCACCCTTGACCTCCTGTACGATAGTCATTGTTGGCTACGCATAGGGCATCCTCACGAGTCTCTGGGCAATCATTACACAAGTGACCTGTATTTCCACTGACTTCACAAGTGATGTGAGAGTCTAAGGCATAGGCATTGCCACATACTTCACCACCGGCTTGTCCATCAATCTTCCTCATGAGGAGGTCCAATTTAGCAGCAATCATGTCCACCTCTTTCAAGGTGTGCATGCCTGGCTGACATGTTTGGAGACGCTTATCACTCCAACCCATGTTGGACACAATCTTCTTAATCAATTTTTTGGCTTTGGGCACTGTCAATGAGAAGAAGGCTCCTCCAGCAGCAACATCCACATGGTCACGGGCGGAAGGGATCAGCCCATTATAGAAGTTTTGGATAATGAGCCCCATGGTGGAAGTAAATCAATCATCAAATGAAGAGGGCAGATTGGTCTAGGTAGGTTTCTCACAAGGATGGTTAATAGATATGTTGAGGTAGTGTGACACACACAAGAGCATTATATTCTAAGGGGGTAAATGGGTCTAAGGAAGGTTAGACTAAGAGTTAGGGAGTTGCTCCTACAATGCCTCTAATATACATATACATAGCCTAGGTTAGGTACTAATGAACATGTCAATGGTGAAATCTTATCTAAGTTGTTCAACACATCGGGCACGGATTCACTCCTAGCAATACTAGGATGACTCCCGCAAATAGCCTGTGGCGTAGTCGAACGTGGAGGATTACAAGGACAGATAGGGTTGTCACCACCTACTGCCTACCTCTTCAATCTGTGGGTCTACGAGACATCCAATTCTACTTACTATCATAGCACCAGGCTAGTATACTAAGCAAATACCTTAGGAGTCGCGGCATAAGCCATGACTAACCTAAACATCGTTGAACCAATGTTGAAACATAGCATAAGTTATTCATATTAACATGACCATATCATAACTAATTAGACTACAGTGGGAGTTTGTAGTGTTTATGATGATAGATTAAGATTTTTATGGCATAATAATAAAGACTACTCCTACCACATACATGGAATCCACAATCAAACAAGAAATGCTTCATTCAAGTATATGAATAAAAGAAGACTAAATATAACATCTTTATTATGCATAAAGTCACAAATACAATAAGGAATATGTGAGCCATACCTTTCCCAATATGGATTTGGGAAGAGAGAGACTCCTTCCTAATTTGGACTAAGGGCTAGATACTCCCCTATCTTAAGCCTAAACTCCTCTAAGACTATGGAGAATAGTGGATACAATAGAATGAAGCTCAAGTGGTGTGTGTGAGAAGTGAGGGTAGGGGGTCCTATTTATAGCTGGAGAAGGGTCGATTCCTGCCACCAAAAGCGCGTGAATCAGTCATCATTGTGATTAGGGCACCACAGGGAGTCGACACGTGTAAGTTGACCAAGTATCGTGCACATTTCACTTCGGCCAAACAAGCACTTCGGCCGAACAGAAAAGTGGACCATTTACTGTGTGCTTCCTTGGTGTGACTTCTAGGTGGGTCCCATTAACTAATATCGGTGATACACTGTTGGATGGCCTCAGATACTTCTGTTTGTGGGCCATTTGATCCATGTCATGCCATGTGTCTGCACTTTATTGGCTATGATTATAATTTATAGGATTGCTCCTCCTCTTTTACCTCATTTCCTTCATAAAATGCATGCATGCACTATTCTTCCAAAGACAAGTGAAAATAGGTTGAGTAGAAAGGTAATGTGTGCAAAAAATGATAGTTCCTTCACATAATTGAGTTATATTGGCGGGTGAAATTGAGATATAACAGTCATCAACAATGCCTAAGTTGCAGATGTCTTCATGTGCTGATTTTTGTTGGACAAAGAAAGGACATGTTGTCTCAATAACTTGATTATTTGTGATATTCATGTTTATGCACTTCCTGTGATGAATGTGAAAAATCCCTCATGAAAAATTAAGTTTTTGATGCCCTTCCAATAGTTGCACCTATTGGGTCATGTTAGTTGATGATAGGTCTGCCAGAGCAGGGTGTAATTCTCTACCTTGGCCTATAGGGTTGCGTCAGACACCGCAACATTGTATTGGTTTGCTTGATGAAGCTATCAAGTCGGACTTGGGCTCTTAGGCATACATGTTGGGAGCCGAGTCATAGGATGTCACCCAACAAATTAGAGTTGCATAAGATGCGATTAGCAATGGTTGCCTACCTTGTTCACTATGATGCTAGCGGTGATGCCAAAGCTCACTAGTTTCATAGAAAACGTTGGATCTCGTCCCACTATGCAACGCATAGTGGGATTTTTCATTAAAATTGTTTTAATAAAAGTACTGCTAACTATTGCATATATCCGTTGTTGTAGAAAATGTCGAGGTCCTCAAATTTTAGTCTGTAATCTATCCTAGACAAAAGAAAAGCTAAATGGAACTAATTTTGTTGATTGGAACCGAAATCTCAGAATTGTTCTTAAACTGTAAAAGAAAGAGTACGTTCTTGATACGCCTTACCCCGATGAGCCTTAGGATGTCGTGCACAACTCCAATGTATATCGTGCTTATGTGAAGCATACTGATGATGCAGTGGATGTGCAATGTCTGATGCTTTCTTGCTTGAATCCCGAGCTACAAAAGCAGTATGAGAGCACCAATCCATACGATATGATCTTAGGATTGCATGGCGTGTTTGAGAACCAAGCGAGGATCGACAGGTTTAACAACTCAAAGGCCCTATTTTGTTGCAAGCTTGCTGAAGGCACTCCAGTTTGTCCTCATGTAATTAAAATGATTGGTTACATTGAGAACTTGCAAGGACTGGGTTTCCTACTCAACGACGAGTTTGTCGTTGATGTGATATTGCAGTCTTTGCCAGCTAGTTTTGAGCCTTTCAAGCTGAACTATCACATGAATGGCTTGAAAAAGACACTAATGAACTAAATGGGATGCTAAAGATGGGCAGAGGTGAGTCTTAATAAGGTTCCTAGTCATGTGATGACAGTAAAGATGGGTAAAAAGCGTAAGCGCCCAACCAAGGCTAAGACCACCAAAAGTATGACTTTTGGGAACTGTCTAAGGCCAGGAAAAAGGCTGGCTCCTATTTGAAGATGTCTGATGGCATTGCAATGCTAGTGGACATTGGCCGAGGAATTATTAGAAGTACTTGGAAGAAATCAAGAAAGAAATAGGTGGGACTGCTGCTCAAGATATTAACATTATTGCCTTTCAACATGTTCTAACGAAGCATTGATATTTGATACTGGTGCTATGATTCACAGTTGCAAATCTGTAACACCCTCATTTTCATGCATCATGCCTTGCATACATTTATATACATATTTAACATTAACCCACAACAAGAGGAACGAGTTTAAAATTGATTTGGAGCAAAACCGCACTTAAAATGCAAAAAAGTGTGGACTAGTCCGATTTTTCTAAGGACTAGTCCGATTTCTCTCTGACTAAAAATGGACTTGTCCATTTTTGCTGCGGACTAGTCCAATTTTGCCTCTCGAAACTTTCGTACTTTTCCGATTTTGTGCGGACTAGTCCGATATTCCAAGAATCCTTGAAAATTTTCTAAGTCCCTGGACTTTTCCGGACTAGTCCGGTGTCCCAGCGGACTTGTCTGTTTTCCTCTCTGACTAAAGTCGGACTTGTCCGATTTAAGGCTAGACTTGTCCCATTTTCTCTATGGACATTTTCGGACTAGTCCGGTCCTTTATGGACTTGTCCAATATTTCGCGACTCCGAGTTGATCTTTTGTTTTACGACTTCTTTCTTGGGTTTCACGTTAAGTGGGCCTAGGGATGTCGTGCCTAACTCTTTTAGAGGCCATGTGGGACTCTAAACTGGCCTCTACTCCTCTCAAACTCGAAATCCATCTAACCCTAGCCTCCACCTCTATATAAACAACCCCACCCCTTGGCGTGACATCTATTTTCCACTTTTCCACCCCACCCAAACCCTAGTTCGTGGAGAGCCACCACCAAGGAGGGAGGAGGAGATCCCAAGCAAGAAGAAGAGGAGGAGGAAATGAAAGAGGATCAACATATCCACCATGTTTAGTCCTTCATCACCAATTCATCTCCAAGTTCATCACCAACCTTAGATCATCAAGATCCAAGTGTTACCTCCAAGTTTCTTGATTCATTGGAGTTCTAAACACCTGGTATACCTTCTATTCTCTCATCCTTACGTGAATTTGACCCCTAATCTCCAAATTTACGTCGATCCAGAAAACCTTAGTTCGCTAGTTCTGTGAAGTACGGACTAGTCCGGCCTTCTACAGACTAGTCCGGTTTTGCTGACTAAATTGTGTTGAATTGATTCTAAAAGTAGATCTAATCAAATACAAACCTGTATAAACTTGTTAAAATCTATTAGAACTAGTTAGTGATCATTAAAAGTAATCTATTAACAAGTTCTACCTTGCATTTGCATCAATCATGCATGTCATGTCATATTGAGTAATATTTGTGCACTCTTTGATTGTGTTTCTTGTTTGTATGTTTATTGTGTGGATTAGACGGTTTGCGCTAGAGAGTGCCGCGGAGGATCTACAGCACCAAGATTTTGAAGGCCTTGACCCTAACCAACCGCAAGAGCAAGGCAAGGGTCCTTGAAGCATATTGATCCTGTTTTAAAATAAATGTTTTGTTTAAAAATTGCATGCTTGTGTCAATTTGATGGGAAATCCTATGGTAGGAAGTTTACTAGCTTTGTTTAACCACCCTTTTCACCTGGAATATATGGTAGAGAGTCGGGAAGGGCTTTTTACCTTTTGCTTCGCTTAATCAATTGGGATGGGAAAACAACTATACCACTCAACTTAACTATGTATTTATGAGATTATGGTTAATATGAACTGGTTAATATGATATGGTAATGGGTGATCTAAGCAAGCCTGGTACGTGAATGGGTTGGATGTTATGGTGGTTTTTCTTGCTTTAGATCTAAGGACCACTTCGTGGAGCGACCATCCAGGATTTACAGTGCCACCACGAGGCCAAGTATGGGTGCGGCGTAGATAATTAATTAGGGCTTTGCTAGTGCTATTTTGACCATTAAGGATGCTCGGGGAAGGGGTAGTCAGATTGGCTTTGTTGATGATTGGTGGGACTACCCTGGGGTCCAAATGGCTCAAGAGGGGGCCCCTTGGTTGAAGATGTGCTCAGTTGGAGGCATCACCACCGGTGAAACCTCAGTGGGGTCTATAGGCTAGTAATTCCTTTGTAAAAGCTATTTTGTGATCTCTTGGCCACACACCTAAGGAAGTGTGAGACGGCATAATTGAGATTCTATAGTGATCGAAAGTTGATGAAATCACAAACACGTGGATAAAGCGGTACAACCATTGCAGAGTGTGTCTAAAACTATCATGATAGTCGTGCTCCCGGTTATGAGCAGCCTGGACCCTCACATGATTAGAGGAAACTTGGTATTGGGATGGTTTTATGGATGGTTATGGTTTGGTAATGGTTATGGCTCATTATGGATTAATTTTTGGTATTGGAAATGATTATTGGCAATGGTGAAATCTGGAATTCTAGATGATGGTAATGAATTCGGACTGGTATTATGATACTACTTATGTTTATGATGGGTTTATTTCACATACACATAATATATTGCTTTCCAAATGTTTTAATGTTCTTTTCAGCACTCAACCATTATTATTGTAGACATTTGAATCAGCCACATGTCATACTTTCCACACTTGCTGAGTACGACATGTACTCACTCTTGCAATCCCCCCCCCCCCCAACAGTTGCAGCTCAGGATTGGGAGTTTAATGGCGATAATGCAGAGTTCTAGGTCGTGTCTACAGTCAGCTTTGCCTGTGGTGTTGCATGGAGCTGCGCATATATAACCTATTTCTTATGCTGCCTAGTTGTTTAGTTTGCTTATTTAGTTTATTTCCGTTGCATTAGTTGAACTTTTCATTAATCTTCATTAGAACTTGTATTCGAGGATAATATGGTTTGTGCAATAAAATTTGATAATTAATTTTGTTTTGTGGTAATTTTCTGTATACTCTTTTGTGAATGCACTCGTGTATGTGTGATGAATATCCTGGGCACACATAGGCATTAGCTTGGTTCATTTTTCGGAACCGGGCGTCACAGATTGGTATTAAAGCCACAGGTTGACCGTAGGATGCAGTCTAGATAGAATGGACACTTTAGAACACATACGAGCACTCAGGAATCGATGTGTTTTTGCTTGGAGTGTTGTTTGCTATATATATTGGTTGCTTGTGTTCTTAATAGAGGATTTTGGGATGCTTTAGCATTGCCATGTCGACGTAGGCTAGTTAGTTGTCTAGTTTCATATCCCTTGATGCATATAGTTGGGGACGTTTTCTAAATTCTTACCTATTGCTTTTCTTCAGATGGTTAGGACCCGCAACCAGAGGGATGTCAATGATGAGGAGGAGAACAATGGAGTGCCTCATAACAACATTGGACAAGGATCTACTTAGGGAGCTATCAACATTGAACAGCTATTGGCTATGCAAAACCAGCTCATGCAGACCATGATACAAACTATGGGACAGCTGCAGGCTGGCAATAACAACAATCAGCCCCACATGTCTCCACCGCCACCCCCGCCTCCTCATAACCAGTTGGTAGAGTTTATGAGGACTAGGCCACCGACCTTTGCTCAAGCTGCTGACCCTATGGACGCCGATGATTGGCTCAAGTCCGTGGAGAAGAAACTTGCTATTGTCCAATGCAGTGACCGGAAGAAGGTCTTATTTGCTTCTCATCAACTAGTTGAAGCAGTTGCGGATTGGTGGGATTCATATTGCAATGCTCATGAGAATCAGGAGAGGGTCACTTGGGCTGAATTCAAAGAGAGTTTTCGTTCCCATTATGTGTCGGAAGGTGTTATGATTTTGAAGAGGCAAGAATTTGAGAACTTAAGGTAAGGAAGATCAAGCGTGAGTGAATATTATAATAAGTTCACTCAACTCTCAAGATATGCGCCTGAGGATGTTAGTTGGGACAGCCGGAAGCAATACTTGTTCATGAGAGGCTTGAACAATGAGATCCAAGTGCAACTACTCAACTGTGATTATGCCAAGTTTCAGAAGCTTGTGGACAAAGCAATTGTGGTTGAGAACAAGATTTGTGAGTTGGAGCAAGACAACAAGAGGAAGGCGCCATATCAAGGACAGCAACAAGGAAGTAATGTGCACCCTCGCTCTGCGCCTCCTAATGCGTCATATTACAGCGCCCTTGTTATGCACCGCGCCCAACTCAGTTTGTGCAGCAGCGCCCTGTCATGCAAGCACCTAGGCCTCCAATGCCTTATGCACCTCGTGCTAACTTTCTTGGTGCCAATGCTCAAAACCAAGCTCGTCCCAATAATTCTGGTGGAGTTAAGAAGTGCTATACTTGTGGAGAAGCTGGACACTTTGCGCATCAATGTCCTAAGTCAGGCCTTGGTCAAGGAAGCAATGCACCAAGGCAAAACCCAAGAACCAATGGAGGACAGCCACAAGAGAACCGCGGACAGTAGAATTTTGCTCGTGGCAACGTGAACCATGTCTCTACGGAGGATGCTCAACAAGCAGATGATGTGGTCATTGGTATGTTCCTCGCAAACTCCAACCCCACGACTATGTTGTTTGATTTTGGAGCATCGCATTCATTCATTGCATCGAAGTATGTTGCCAAGTATAGTTTTCCTATCTCTCATATGAAGTTTACTTTATTGGTTAAGACTCCTGGAGGAGAGATGAGGACAAATATAGTATGTCCAAAAGTAAGCCTTAGAATAATGGGGGTAGACTTCTCCGCCAACCTCATTGTTTTGGATTCTCAAGGATTGGACATTATACTTGGTATGGACTGGTTGAGGAAGAACAATGGAGTCATTGAGTGTGCCACAAAGACAGTGAAGCTAACAAATGAGGAAGGGATCACCATAGATTTTGAAGCATCTCAAACCGCACTGAAGCAATTGGAGCTGAATCATATGGACGGTGCCGCAATTGAGGAGATTCCGGTGGTGTGTGAATTTTTAGATGTTTTTCCGGATGAGTTGCCAGGTATGCCACCTGATCGAGACATTGAGTTTGTTATTGATTTAATACCTGAAACTGCACCTATAGCTAAGAGGCCGTATAGGATGCCTCCTATGGAATTAGCGGAGCTCAAGAATCAAATTCGAGAGCAACTAGAGAAAGGTTTTATTCGCCCTAGTTCTTCACCTTGGGGAGCGCCTGTGCTGTTTGTGGACAAGAAGGATGGAACCCAAAGGATGTGTGTGGATTATCGAGCTCTCAACGAGGTAACTATCATGAACAAGCACACCTTGCCATGCATAGAGGACTTGTTTGATCAGATGAAGGGTGCTTGTGTCTTCTCTAAGATTGATTTGAGGTCGGGATATTTTCAAATGAAGATTCGACCATCAAATATACCTAAGACAACTTTTAGAACACGGTATGGATCTTATGAATACACTGTGATGTCTTTTGGATTGACAAATGCGCCTGCCTACTTTATGTACCTCATGAATAAGGTCTTCATGGAGTACTTGGATAAGTTTGTCGTGGTGTTTATTGATGACATTATGATCTACTCGAAGGATGAGAAGGAACATGAGGAACACTTGAGGCTTACGTTGCAGAAATTGAGGGAGCATCAATTGTATGCCAAGTTTAACAAGTGTCAGTTTTGGTTGAGAGAGGTGTCGTTTTTGGGTCATATCATCTCAGGAGGAGGAGTATCGGTTGACCCCGAAAAAGTGAGAGACGTGTTGAAGTGGGAGCCCCCGCAAAATGTAAAGGAGATCAGGAGTTTTCTTGGGATGGTTGGATATTACCGTAGATTCATCAAGGACTTTTCCAAGATATCCAAGCCAATGACGGAGTATCTAATGAAGGGAAAGACTTTCCAATGGACTCAAGCTTGTCAAAATAGTTTTGAGGAGTTGAAGAAGAGGTTGACAACAACCCCAGTTTGGGTACTGCCGGATGTGAGCAAGAGTTTTGATATTTATTGCGATGCATCGAGACAAAGACTTTGATGTGTATTGATGCAAGAAGGTCAAGTGGTCTCCTATGCATCAAGAAAACTGAAGAAACATGAGCAGAATTACCCAACACATGATTTAGAACTTGCAGCCGTGGTACATGCATTGAAAATTTGTAGACACTACATCCTTGGACATAGGTGTGAAATTTATACGGATCATAAGAGTTTGAAGTATATTTTCACACAAACGGATCTGAACTTGAGGCAACGAAGATGGTTGGAGCTCATCAAAGATTATGATTCGGGGATCAACTATCATCCGAGAAAAGCCAATGTAGTGGCCGATGCTTTGAGTAGAAAAGGAGTAAGTCATCAACTCACAGTTCGAGAATTACCATTCGAGTTATGCAAGGAGTTTGAACAGTTGAATGTTGGATTTGTGAATGATATGGGAATGATGGAGTTAAATCCGACTTTGGAGCAAGAAATTCGAGAAGCACAAACCACAGATGAGGAGATCAAGGAAATCAAGGAAAGGACCCAAGATGGGAGAGAATTCAGATTTGATGAGAACGAACATGGTACCCTATGGCTTGGTAAGAGGATTGTTGTGCCTAATGTGAAGCATATTCGGGAGACATTAATAAAAGAGGCACATGACTCACCATACTCAATTCATCCTGGTTGTACAAAGATGTACAAAGACTTGAAGACTTGCTATTTGTGGGCTAGCATGAAGAAGGACATAGCTGAATACGTAGTATTGTGTGATGTGTGCCAACGAGTGAAGGCGGAACATCAAAGGCTAGCTGGATTATTGCAACCATTGAAGATTCCAGAATGGAAGTGGGAAGAGAGCGGTATGGACTTCATAGTTGGTTTACCACGTACTCAGTCCGGTTACGGCTCAATTTGGGTAATTGTGGATTGGTTAACTAAGTCAGCCCACTTTATTCCCGTCAAGACCACCTATAATGGAGAGATATTGGCGGAACTGTATATGGGAAGAATAGTATGTTTGCATGGAGTTCCGAAGAAGATAGTCTCGGATAGAGGTTCATGATTCACTTCCAGGTTTTGGTAAAAGTTGCATGAAGCATTAGGAACAAGGTTGAATTTTAGTTCAGCGTATCACCCTCAAACGGATGGACAAATCGAGAGGACCAATCAGATTTTAGAGGACATGCTGAGAGCTTGTCCTTTGAAACATGGGAAAAGTTGGGACAAGAGCTTGCCATATGCGGAATTCTCATACAACAATAGTTACCAAGAAAGCTTGAAAATGTCACATATGACGCGCTTTATGGGAGGAAGTGTAGGACACCTTTATTCTGGAATGAGGCAGGAGAAACTCAAGTATTTGGTCCGGATGTGCTGCAAGAAGCCAAAAAGCAAGTCCAAATAATTCGTGAAAACTTGAGGGCTGCCCAATCAAGACAAAAAGGCTATGCGGACAATAGGAGAAGGAAATTAGCCTTTGAAGTAGGAGATTTTGTTTACCTCAAGGTGCCACCAATGAGAGGTCATAAGAGGTTTAACATAAGAGGCAAGCTAGCACCTCGTTATATTGGACCATTCAAGATTTTGGACAAAAGAGGAGAAGTAGCATATAAGTTGGAGATGCCAGCTTATCTATCAGATGTTCATGATCTATTTCATGTTTCCCAACTCAAGAAGTGCTTGAGAGTACCGGAAGAACAAGTGCCAATGGAAGAATTGGAACTAGAGGAATATTTGACTTATGCTGAGCAACCGGTCAAGATCTTGGAAACCATGGAGAGAACCACAAGGAACAAGGTTATTCGATGGAGTAAAGATCAATGGAAGCACCACACAGAAAAAGAAGCAACGTGGGCATTGGAGGATGATCTCAAGAAGGAATTTCCCTATCTCTTCTCTTCCGCGTCGAATCTCGAGGGCGAGATTCATTTTAAGGGGGGTAGGTTTGTAACACCCTCATATTCATGTATCCTGCCTTGCATACATTCATATACATGTTTAACATTAACTCACAACAAGAGGAACGAGTTTAAAATTGATTTGGAGCAAAACTGCACTTAAAATGCAGGAAAGTGTGGACTAGTCTGATTCTGAGGACTAGTCCGATTTCTCACTGACTAAAAACGGACTTGTCCGTTTTTGCTGCGGACTAGTCCGATTTTGCCTCTGGAAACTTTCTGACTTGTCCGATTTTGTGCGGACTAGTCCGATATTCCAAGAATCCTTGAAAATTTGCTAAGTCCCTGGATATTTCTGGACTTGTTCGGTGTCCCAGCGGACTTGTCCGTTTTCCTATCTGGCTAAAGTCGGACTTGTCCGATTTTAGGCCAAACTTGATCGATTTTCTCTCTGGACATTTTCAGACTAGTCCGGTCCTTTTCGAACTTGTCCGATATTTCGCGACTCCGAGTTGATCTTTTGTTTTACGACTTCTTTCTTGGGTTTCACATTAAGTGGGCCTAGGGATGTCGTGCCTAAATGTTTTAGAGGCCATGTGGGACTCTAAACCGGCCTCTACTCCTCTCAAACTCGAAATCCATCTAACCCTAGCCTCCACCTCTATATAAGCAACCCCACCCTTTGGTTTGACATCTATTTGCCACTTTTCCACCCCACCCAAACCCTAGTTCGTGGAGAGCCACCACCAAGGAGGGAGGATGAGATCCCAAGCAAGAAGAAGAGGAGGAGGAAACGAAAGAGGATCAATATCTCCACCAAGTTTTGTCCTTCATCACCAATTCATCTCCAAGTTCATCACCAACCTTAGATCATCAAGATCAAAGTGTTACCTCCAAGTTTCTTGATTCATTGGAGTTCTAAACACCTGGTATACCTTCTATTCTCTTTTCCTTACGTGAATTTGACCCCTAATCTCCAAATTTACGTCGATCTAGAAAACCCTAGTTCGCTAGTTCTACGAAGTGCGGACTAGTTCGGCCCTCTACAGACTAGTCCGATTTTGCTGACTAAATTGTGTTGAGTTGATTCAAAAAGTAGATCTAATCAAATCTAAACCTGTATAAACTTGTCAGAATCTATTAGAACTAGTTAGTGATCATTAAAAGCAATCTATTAACAAGTTCTACCTTGCATTTGCATCAATCATGCATGTCATGTCATATTGGGTGATATTTGTGCACTCTTTGATTGTGTTTCTTGTTTGTATGTTTATTGTGTGGATTAGACAGATTTGCGCTAGAGAGTGCCGCGGAGGATCTACAACACTAAGAGTTGGAAGGCTTTGACCCTAACCAACCGCAAGAGCAAGGCAAGTGTCCTTGAAGCATATTGATCCTATTTTAAAATAAATGTTTTGTTTAAAAATTGCATGCTTGTGTAAATTTGATCGGAAATCCTATGGTAGGAAGTTTACTAGCTTTGTTTAACCACCCTTGTCACCTGGAATATACGTGTCGGTACCCTAGAAACCGTACACCCCTTGAGGTTACAAAGATCTCAAAGGAAAGCCATCTACTTGGTTTGAAGACCCTCGGAGGCCCACCTGTCAGACATAACCGGACCCGCTTCTCCAACATAGTTAATCCCTGGGTCGCCACGTGTACGACTAACCCGGAGCTACCGCCCACAAGGGGGAAGCTCCGGGCCACGTACCGAAACGGCACCTCCAGACCTAACCCCAGACCGAGAGAAGCTCCGGACCTGACACGTGTCTGGTAGCCCCAGAGCTACCTCCTTCCCACAGCAAGCTCCAGAGCTGCCACGTGTCAAATCGTCGGACCTTTCAGCTTCTAACCTCCGGAGGACCTTGTAACGGCTCCGGATCTTCAAAGGAGAGCCAAGGACTTCAAGACCCGATTAAGTGTCATTAATGCCATATTAATGACACTTAAACGGACGATCTTAACACCAGTAACAGTGCTGTCAAAGCCCGTTACAGGGTTATTAAGAGCAATTAAGCATGTATCAATACTAGTAACCGCCGGGGCCACCTGTCGGGCCAGGCTAGCCTGTAACGGCCTGTCCTTCTACTATAAAAGGACAGGTCGACGATACACGCGGGGACGGACGTTCACGAAGGAGCTCATGCACTCCATACACTCGTGACAAGCTCTTACTGCTAATACAACACCAACACACCCGTGGAGTAGCGTATTACGCTCAGGCGGCCCGAACCACGTAAATTCTTGTGTCTCCTGTGCCAAACTCCAATTCACCTTCTTGAATCTCCGCGCGCCCACACCGAACTTCAAACTCCCCAATAACTTTAGCAGTGTAGGGAGATCTGCCGGCTCCGACAGTCGACAGTTGGCGCGCTAGGAAGGGGGCGCCTGAGATTTTCGAGAATGGTGAACTCTGCTGCTGGATCATCCAACGGCCAACCTGCCGCTCAGGCTGTTGGGGGCAATCCCTCCAACAGGCAGCCACCAGCAGGAGCCACACTCCCACCACCACCATCTTCTCCAGCAAATCGTGCTGGGCAACGTGATGGTGCGCCGGCATCGCTTACTGCGTCGACGAGTCATGACAACCCGGAACACGCGCTCCATGCAGCGCGTGCTCTTCTCCAATGTCCACCACCTCCGGATGCATCTCGGGATGCACTGGAGCAATGGAGGGCCGATGTGGAGCATTTGGTCGCAGCAGCGGCCGAACGCCTCAACAGCCAGGGTCCTCCTCCTTCGGGACGAGCCCTGTCGCAGCGACGGACTTTGTCTGGAAGACTTGGTCCACACGCCTCCAATAGTAGGAGACGTGCTGCATCTCAACAAGTGACGTCATTACCCTCCGGGGCTCGATGCACTCACACGGTATCTAGGCTTTCGACTCATGACCTCTGGGTGGAGCTTGATCGCCGATACCGCCAGCAGGACGGCCGAGTCCATATTGATCGTGCCCGTGAAAGACGGGAAGCTCAGGACCTTTCTACTCTGGAAGGAGTAGGAGGAGGCTGTTCAGCCCTAGCCATGCACCTGCGCATGGTTAGATGGCCACAGAAGTTCCGGCCTCACCTGCCGGAAAAATTCGACGGGACTGTCAACCCCGCCGAATTCCTTCAGATATACTCCACTGCAATCTTAGCAGCTGGAGGAAACAAGGCCGTGATGGCCAATTACTTTCCAGTGGCCTTAACTGGGACCGCCAGGTCCTGGTTTATGAGCCTTCCACCCAACTCTATCAACAGTTGGGAGGAGCTGTGCCGGTAGTTCATTGCCAACTTCGGGAGTTCATACACACGACCAGGCACTGAACTGGACCTTTTTGCGGTCGTGCAAAAAGGGGGAGAATCTTTGCGGTCCTTCATCCAGAGGTTCTCTCAGTTACGAAACACTATCCCTTCTATCTCAAGCGCTTCTGTCATTGTGGCATTCAGACAGGGCGTACGGGACAAGAAGATGTTGGAGAAACTGGCGATCAAGGAGATCACCAGCGTCATGGAACTCTTCAGCCTGGCAGACAAATGTGCCAGAACTGCGGAGGGCCGTGAAATGCTCTCCAAACCAGCCTCGGAGGATCACAAGAAATCCTCCAAAGAAGAAGCCGCTACCTCCGGGAGTGGCAAAAAGTAAAAGAAGACCAACGGCAAGAAGAAGCCGTCGGCCGGCACATCCAACGTTGCAGCTGCTGCAGCTCCGGGTGGCCGGGGGCCACGCCCCGAGAGGCGACCTCGACCGTCTTCTGAAGACGGTGGCAAACTCAAAATGTGGTGTCCCATTCACAAAACAGGCAGCCACGGTTTGGAAGACTGCCGGGAGGTCCAAAACCTTGCCGAGCGCTACAACAAGCGCCGGGAAGGATCTCCTTTCCGACAGAGGGAAGGAAAACAGAAGGTCGACGAAGCTCCGGCTGAAGAGGAGTTAGGGTTTCAGGATCCCAAAAAGGTCCTGAAGGCCGTTTACACCTCCGTCGATTATGATTCTGACGTCTCTGACAACGATCGTCGGAAAACCATGAACACCATTTTCGGTGGGTCATGGGATATCACCTCTCGTCGCGTCATCAAGACTATACGGCGGGATATGGCTGCTGTAGCCCCTACAGTCAGGCCGGAACCTCATCGAAAGTGGATGGGCACCTCCATCACTTTTGATGCTTCTGATTGCCCGCGGAGTATGGTTGGAGTAGGTCAACTACCTTTGATGGTATCTCCTACCATCAATAACATCCAGCTCCACCATGTCATGGTAGACGGAGGTTCGGGGCTTAACCTCATCAGCTTCGAAGCTTTCACTAAGCTTCAGCTCCGACCTTCGGATCTCCAGTCCTCTCGACCTTTCTCCGGAGTAGGTCCGGGGGCCATTACCCAACTCGGAGCTATTACTCTCCCCGTTACCTTCGGGACCCGGGAGAAGTATCGCACTGAGAAGTTGGTCTTTGATGTCGCTCAGATCAACTTACCATTCAACGCCATCTTGGGTAGACCTGCCCTGTACAAATTCATGGCAGCTGCTCATTATGGATACCTGGTGTTGAAGATGCCAACACCAGTAGGCGTTCTCCGGATCCACGGAGATCGTACCGCTGGAGTAACTGCTCTGGAGGAACTCCACGCACTCACCACGGCGCAAGAGGAGGACTCCAGATAGGAGCAAGCTCCGAAACCCCCGAGCATTCGTCAACGAGGCTCGACTTCTGCACCTCGAGTGCAACCAAGCGGCGACACCGACATTCCCGTCAAAGTCGTCCAAATTGGTTCCGATGCCGCTCAAACCACCCGTATATCGGGAGGATTGAATGACAAATAGGAACTCACGCTCATCACTTTCCTCCGGGCTAATGTTGACGTGTTTGCTTAGCAACCGTCACAAATGCCTGGGATCCCCAGGGAAGTGATTGAGCACAATCTAAACATCTACCCCGATGCCCGACCTGTGCATCAGAAGCCTCGGAAGAAATCCGTAGAGCGGCAGAACTTCATCCGATAAGAAGTGAAGAAGCTACTCGAAGCCGGATTCATCCGAGAATTCTTCCATCCAAAATGGCTGGCGAACCCAGTCGTTGTGCCCAAGGCCGGCGGGAAGCTTCGGATGTGCATCGACTACACCACACTGAATAAGGCATGTCCAAAAGATCCATTCCCACTACCTAGAATATATCAGATAGTGGATTCCACCTCCGGGTGTGAATTACTGTGTTTCCTAGACGCATATTCTTGGTATCATCAAATCAGGATGTCTAGGGAGGATGAAGAGCATACTTCATTCATCACAATAGATGGATTGTACTGCTACACAGCCATGCCCTTTGGTCTCAAGAATGCATCTTCAACTTTTGTACGAGCTATGTACAAAACTTTTGAGGAACTCATCAGAGACATAGTGGAAGTGTACGTCGATGACATCGTGGTCAAGGTCAAGAACAAGGAGTCACTCCTAGACACCTTGCAGGCTGTCTTCGACAAGCTGCGGGCCACCCGCACAAAGCTAAACCCGGACAAGTGCGTGTTTGGGGTTAGCTACGAAAAACTTCTTGGTTTCCTGGTAAGTCACCAGGGCATAGAAGCTAATCCGGCGATAATAAAAGCCATTGAAGACATGCGGCCACCAACCCGCATCAAAGACATCCAAAAGTTAACTGGGTGTCTAGCGGCCCTCAGCCGGTTCATATCAAGACTGGCGGAACGGGCACTTCCCTTCTTCAAGTTATTGAGGAAGTCCGGACCATTCCAATGGTCCGAAGAAGCAGAGAAGGCATTCCAGGAGCTGAAACAGTTCCTAACCACCCTACCAATTCTGGTAGCTCCGAACCCTGGTGAGCCTTTGTTGCTTTACATTTCAGCTACTGATGAAGTCGTCAGTATGGTTCTGGTTGCGGAGAGACCAGAACTACCCCACACTCAGGAATCCAGACCCCTTCGGGAGGGTCCGGAGGTTCCTGAAAGCGAGTATGGGTCCCAGCTCCCAGACTCGAACCCACAAGAAGTCACTTCAAGAGACCTAGACCCCTCCGAGAGGGTCCGGGTCGTTTCTGAAGAAGCTCCGGGTTCCTCCAGCCAGAACCCGGAGGTCCCCGAAGAGAATATGGACCCCTCCGAGAGGGTCCGGATCAATGAAGAGGAAGCTCCGGACCCCTCTGGGAGGGTCCGGACCATTCAACGCCAGATATACTTCATCAGTGAAGTATTACATGATGCCAAGACTCGATACCTAGAGGTGCATAAGCTGCTCTATGCAGTTCTTGTTGCATCCAGGAAGCTTCGACACTACTTCCAAGGTCACAAAGTCTCGGTGGTGACCTCCTACCCACTTCGAGCAATCCTGCATAATCCCAATTCAACTGGGAATATTGCAAAGTGGGCAGCGGAATTGGCTGAATTTGATCTTGAATTTATTTCAAGACAAGCAGTCAAGAGTCAAGCTTTAGAAGATTTTGTGGCAGAATGGACTCCCTCTCCATCAAACCCTGGGGGCCCCAGTGAACAGAAGACGAAGCATCAAGCTCCAACCTTCACCGAGCCTCACTGGACCCTCTATTTCGATGGCTCCATGCAGAAGCAGGGGGCCGGAGCTGGAATCCTTCTCCTTGCACCGACTGGGGAGAAGGTGAAATACATGGTACACCTTGACTCCAATGCAACCAACAACATGGCGGAGTATGAAGCACTCATATACGGACTAAAGGTGGCACTGTCATACGGTGTCAGACAACTGCTGGTCAAAGGAGATTCACAGCTCATCATCAAGCAGGTGAAGGGTGAATGCTCCTGCAACAATCTCCAGCTAGTTGCTTACCTCCTAGAAGCCTAGAGGCTTCAGAAGGACTTTGAAGTCCTAGACCTCCACCATGTTCAGCGTGCCCACAACGCTGAAGCCGACGAACTCTCGACGAAAGCGTCAACCGGAGCTCCGGCTCCTGATGGAACTTTTGTCCGGAGATTGTCGAAACCCACAGCTCAGCCTACCGAACTGAGCGAAGGGGGCGAGATCAGCATCCCGAAGCTGACGGTCCCGATGGCCCTGTTACCATGGCAGCCATCAAGGGTCGTAAGTGCTGCCGGAAGCTCCGAGCAACCTAGCACGCAAGACTCAAATGCTCAAGTCAGTTCCGATGCATGGATCTCGGAGATCCGGAACTACTTGAAAGACAACATCCTTCCTGACGATGATGTATCCGCTGACCGGGTAGTCAGATTGGCTAAAAGAGACATGCTGGTAGAAGGGGATCTCTACCGGCGCGGTGCCAACGGCATCCTAATGCGGTGCATCACAAGGGAAGAAGGCTGCGAGCTTCTCGCAGAAATCCATGGAGGTGAGTGTGGGAACCACGCATCTTCCCGCACGCTGGTCGGAAAAGCCTTTCTGCATGGCTTCTACTGGCCTACAGCGCTCCAGGATGCCACTGAGCTGGTGAAGAAATGTGAAGCATGCCAATTTCATGCAAAGCAAATTCATACACCGGCTCAGCCCTTACAAATGATACCTCCTACATGGCCCTTCGCTGTGTGGGGGATGGATATCTTGGGACCCTTCCCGAGAGCCGTCGGAGGTTACAAGTTCCTGTATGTCGCCATTGACTAGTTCACCAAGTGGCCGGAAGTAACTCCAATTGTGACAATCAACAAGCAATCTGCTATCAACTTTCTGCAATCCATTGTGAGCAGATTTGGAGTCCGAAACAAAATCATCACTGATAATGGGACTCAATTCACAAGCTCCGCATTCAAAGGATATTGCGAAGACCTCGGCATACAAGTTTGCTACGCCTCCGTAGCTCACCCAGCCAGCAATGGCCAAGCTGAGAGAGCAAATGCAGAAATCCTTAAGGGACTCAAAACGTGCACCTATGAGCGCTTGAAGAAACATGGAGCCAACTGGATCGAAGATCTTCCGCCTACTTTATGGGCCAACAGGACATCTCAAAACCGGTCAACCGGAGAAACACCCTTCTTTCTGGTGTACGGAGCTGAAGCAATCCTTCCTCCGGAAATCACCTTGGGTTCGCTCCGGGTCCGGACCTTTGACGAAGCCGCGCAGGACCAGCTCCGGCGTGAAGACCTAGACCTCCTCGAGGAGGGAAGGTGCCAAGCAGCTGTTTGGAATGCCCGATATCGCCAAGCTCTACGGCGTTATCACCAGCGGCATGTACACAACCGACAGCTCGAGGAAGGCGATCTGGTGCTACGGAGAATACTATCCAGAGAAGGGTTAAACAAACTCTCCCCCGGCTGAGAGGGGCCCTTCCGAGTGACCAAAGTATCCCGTCCCGGAAGCGTTCGCTTGGCTACCGAGGATGGGACACCTCTCCCAAATCCTTGGAACATCGAGCACCTCCGTAAGTTCTACACTTAATACCATGGAGGTGAGTCTTAAGTAACTTGGAGTGTATGTTATAGAGTCATTGTACAGAGTCGGGTAGTTCCTCTGGGAGAACAGCCGGACCTTTGTCGAAAGGTCCGCAAAGTTCATGCAGCACTTGTCACTATCTCCGGACTAAAAGTGTGGCTAACTACCCTGGGTCAAACGAGAAACCAAACACACTTAGCCTGGTTCCGTACCCTAAGAGTGTACTTGTTTCCCCTGTACCCCGACCTATAATGAAAGACATCTTCATGTGAAATAGACTCCACGTGCATTTATTTTGTACAGGCTCAACATTTTTATTTTTCTCTTTCTTGTCTATAACAAAGACGTGCAATTCTTAAGAAATTTTAGTTCGACCGGTTTATATACGATTCGAGTTGTATTGTCAGTTCTCTTGGATTCAAATATCGCTCATGGCCAACTCGCCAGAAAGCCGCCAAGCCAATCTAGGGCCGGAGTGTGCTATCGACGTAGCCTGGTCAAGCACCCTAAGTACGCCACTCTACCTACACCCCGGCAGGCCGAAGTAAGGCGGGTCCATGAACAGTTGAATCTAAGAGAAAAGGCAACGCATACGGTTGTATTTAAAATCGCGTTCAACTTAAAGTTTTCTTGAGAATCGTAAGCCGCGACGAAATTATAGACAAGGAACGAATTTTACTATTTTTCTTGACTTAAGTGTGCAGGAAAAATAAAGTATACGTTGATGGAGAAAAGCCGGAGCTAACTAAGCTCTGACTCCCCCAAGGGGGCCAGCCGTCGACGCTGAGTATAAGATGGTGAGAAGACCCTGTAAATGGAGTCTGCTGCCAACAAACCAAGTGTTGGCAAAGGTCACTGCCGGAGCTACTCAACTCCGACACCCCGGAGGACTAACTATCGACGCTCTACGTGTTGATAGAGGCTATCGCCAGAGCTATCAAGCTCCAGCGATGGACAATGTCGGAGCTTCTAAGCTCCGACAACCTCAGGGGACCTTCACTATCGAAGACTTCGGACCTAAAATTCAACAAGTTCGGAGCAAATGAGTCTTCAACAAAACACAATATCCTTTTGGTACATGTTCACAATCAAATTGTGTACATCTACCAGGGGGCCAAGTGAAGATAAAGATGTTGAAGACAAAAAGTGAAATTCGCAAAATTTTGGGGATTTCATTCATCTGGAGACAGGAGATTACATCTGGAGACAAGGGATTACAAAATTGAGGAAGAAGAAGAGAAAATACAAGTGAGAGCTAAAGAGATGGTCCTAGACCCTATGGAAGAACTCGGCGACCTTCTGGGTGACCTCCGATACGCTGGCTCGGGTAGCTTCGCCTTCTCCTTCGACGGGGCCTTCAAGCACCGGGTCCAGAGGAAATTGGGAGTTCCGGCTGGTGTAGCATGTCAGCACATACTCTGTGACGTTCCTCGCCAGGGATTGCCCCTCAACCTCCAGTTGGTCCGCGATGACATCGCCCACCTTGGAGAGCTTGCTACCTGCTGCGCTCAACGCCTGTAGCGCAAGGTCCGGCTCCGGCTCCGGATCATCCGGGTGCACGGGGCTGAAACCCATCGGCGTTAGCGTGTCGTTGGCCTTGCCCAGGAACTCCCAAATCTGTAGGGAGTGCGCCGTCCTCAAGCTCTTCATCTCTTCCAGGGATCTCCTGGCCGCTGTCGGTTCGGAATTCAAGCGGGCGAGGCGCTCAACTTCTTTGGCGTTTTGCTGAATCTTTGCAGCAACTCGCCTCTCGAGTCTTCCAAGCTCCTCCTCCCGGAGGTGGATCTTGTTCCGGCGATCGACCAGGTCCTTCTCCCTAGCCTCCACTTTTTTCTCCCGGGCAACAAGGGCACACTCGTATTCGTAGAGTTCCTGCCCTCGTACCCAGGTCTTCTCCTCCTCCTCTTGGCAGCGCTCTTCCAACTTCTTAGTGCGCTCCTCGAGGCCCTTGTCCGCCAGAGCTATCTTCTCGGCAAGCTCCTCTTCCCTCCTCAGGACATCATCCCGCAGCTCAAGGAGTTTCTGCTCTTCATTCTCGAGCCGTCTCTCCCTCTCTTCAAGTGCCTCTCGGCGCTTGATGAGTGCGGTGTTAATGGCCTCAAGCTATTCGTGCCGAGCATCGGCCGCGTTATTGGCAGCTTTGGCCTGATCGTAGATCTCCCGGGATTGAGCGTCGAGGGCATGAGTCATGCTCTCCCTGTCATCCAGCAGCTTGCCCCAGTACTCCAGGCGGATCTTCTCCCGCTTGATCCACTCCTTGTCATCCGCCAGCCTCGACTGCGCCAGCTTGGTCTCAAAGTGGAGTCGGTTACGCCACCGCCTAAGGGTTTGGCGCTCCTCTTCAAGAGCCTTGCTATCGTGGAAGAAGGCCAGTTGGACTTGACGCAGACTGGAGCAGGCGTTGTCGATAGACATCGACAGCAGGATGGGCTCCGGACCTGCTGGGGTCTCCTCCACTGGTTCCAGCGGGTCTTCACATACAAAAATTGGGTCCCACTCTACGAGAGCGGAACCCTGAGCTTCCAAGGCACTAGGGACGTCCTCCGGGATGGCCTCAGTCGCCATCGAAGAAGGCCCTGCCGCCAAGTCTTCATTCACCTCCTCGGGCAGGGGGCCAGCGACTTCGCTTGGGCACTCCAGCTCCGCTGCGGGTACCTCCGACATCGTCGCTTCCGGAGCAAGAGCTGCTACTGGCTCCGGTCTGGACACCTCTTTCGAGGGAGGCTCGAGCTCCATCGCCTCTTCAATCACCGGCTCTATGACCGGCGCTCCAACAATAACCGGCTCAGCGGCCGGAGCTTCGGAGGTAGCCGTCTCAACTGCCAGAACTACCTCGACTACCGGCTCACATGCCGGAGCTTTAGTCACCTCCGGCTCAACCGCCGGGGCTTCGACAATTTCCAGCTCCGAGGCCGGGACTACTACTTCCTCCGGCTCAACAGCCAGAGCTTCCATCACTGCAGCACCAGGACCCGGAGCTTCAACCTCCGAGACAGGTGTCGCTGGCGTGTCTTCACTCCCGTGGTCCGGCGCTACCACGGGAACTTCTGGGGACGAGTCGAGGTCCATGACCACGACAGCTGGCGCCGGAGCTGTCGCAGCCTCAGCCACCACCTGGGGCGGCACCGGGACAGGAGCAGAAGCTCCCACGGCCTCAGACATCGTGGCTGAGGGTGGAGCTTCACTCCCCTTCTTGGGGACGCTGCAGATGATGGACGAAGAGAATCAACAAACAATCGTTACAATTAAAAAGTTAACCAAGGTAAAGATTGAAAATTACCTTGGAAGGCTTCCGCACCAGCTTGCGCGGAACCTTTTTCCTGGACGTTCTGGGCTGGCCACGGTTGGCGTAGAAGCTCCAGAAGGCCCCCCGGAACTTGTCGCAGCTACGGGCGTTTCCCGGGTCGAGGCTCTCCTCGATCGGGAGGAACCCCTGGACCTGGAGGCTCCCACCATCCCAGGTGCCGGAGTCGTGTGCCCGGAGCTAGCACCCCAGGAGGGTTCCACCACGGGGACAGACGCGCTCCGGGAGGATCCCACTGCAGGAAAGGTATCGTCCCAGAAGGACCCCACTACGGGGACAGTCGTCACGATGGCAGAAGATCTTCCCCTCTGGGGAGAAGGAACCGAGGCGGGAGTAGCAGGCCTGACGGACCTTCCGTCGGTGTGTCGCAGCTTCCTCTTCCGGCTCTCCGGCTCATCCGCCAGCTCCTTGCCCTTGCCGACGACCTTGACCCTTGGCTGTGGGGCAGGGACGGAGCCATCTTCGGGCATTCCGGGGATCGCCACCCAGGTGGTTGGTCTTCTCTCGATGACACCAAGGTCGTCAAGTGCGGGCATCGTCCGCCGGAGCTCCCTTCTGAACTCCACTTCCACGTTCAGAGGGAGAAAGGCCGACGGTGGAGTCAAGTCATCACCGTCGACGTCGATGCCGTGCTGGAATTTCTTGAGGTGGAACTCCAAGGTCTTCCCCACCATGTTGGACTTCAACACGGTCTCAATCCGGTCCTCGTCCAACACGCTGTTGAGGGCCCAGGCGAGCTTCTCCCTCCTCTTCAGCGGTGCCCACGTTTTGGCCAGGAAGTTGCAAAATACCGCCTGAGGGGTCAATCCTCCCTCCACACATTGGCGGATCCTAGTCAAGGCGGGGCTGAAAGCTTCCGCCAGCACCGAAACTTCACTCCAGATCATCGTGTCGATGTCGGGCAGGCCGTCGGGCAGCTCCAACCGCTCATGCTCCTCCACCCTGACGACTATCCAATCTTTCTTCAAGTCATCCCACTTCTCGGAAGGGAACGACCGGAGGTACTTGAATGGGCACTTCTTGCGCTTCACGAAGTAGTAGAAGCCAAGGTACTCATTGCTCCGGCCGGTGGTGTGGACGGTGAAGAAGGTCCGGAAGAGCTCGATGCAGGGGGGGATGCCCACCCACATCTCACAGAAGTGGACAAAGATGGACACGAGGAGAATGGAGTGAGGGCCAAGGTGGTATAGCTGCAGACCATAGAAGTCTAGCAGCATCAAGAAGAAGGAAGAAAAAGGTAGGATCAACCCCACCATGGCGTACGAAGAAAAGTACACCATTTCGCCGGCGCGCTCCTTCTTGAAGGGGAGCTCTCCGCCGGCATGGACCAAGCGGTTGAAGAAGTCCGAGGACCACCCCATGAGGGCCCGGACCTTCTTCAAATCGCTGTCGGTCTTCAAGCGACTCTCGCGCAGACCCAACTCCATCGCAGCATAGCTAGGCAAGAGAAGAAGAGCTAAGCACGAGTTGGGAGTTTGAGCGCAAGATCAGATGAGAGGCGTAAAGAACTCCCGACGGTGCACGCTTTCCTTCTTAAGTAAGCCCTCGCAACGCTTGGATGGAAACCTCAGGGAAGTCAAAGATACCATTCAAGAATTCAACCCAGCCGATGACAAGAGGGCCCGGGACCACCCCGACGATCAAGTCGAGGCTCTTACCCAGGCGAACGGTTGTCATCACGAAGCGGGAAACCCAAAGGCGGCGGCCTGACAAGGCGCGCAGAACCGATACGGTTTTCGTATCGGGAACTGGCGACCTTCAATTGCGTGAAATCCGCACGTCAAAGATCTCATCTACCGCCTGAGGTGCGCCACGCGGCGGGATCTAACTGTAAACCCCTGCCAACGGCACCTCCGAAGACCCTTGAAGACTCAGTTCAAGATTCGCAAGGATGGACCCACCTCTGACGGAATGACTTCACCCCAGTGATCTTCCTCGGAGGTAGGTCCAGGGGGCCACTGTCGGTACCCTAGAAATCGTACACCCCTTGAGGTTACAAAGATCTCAA
This sequence comes from Tuctoria greenei, assembly GCA_036927565.1. Classification (NCBI taxonomy): domain Eukaryota; kingdom Viridiplantae; phylum Streptophyta; class Magnoliopsida; order Poales; family Poaceae; genus Tuctoria; species Tuctoria greenei. Next base: position 77,458,084 of record JAYESD010000012.1, read on the forward strand.
AGGAAAGCCATCTACTTGGTTTGAAGACCCTCGGAGGCCCACCTGTCAGACATAACCGGACCCGCTTCTCCAACATGGTTAATCCCTGGGTCGCCACGTGTACGACTAACCCGGAGCTACCGCCCACAATGGGGAAGCTCCGGGCCACATACCGAAACGGCACCTCCGGACCTAACCCCAGACCGAGAGAAGCTTTGGACCCGACATGTGTCTGGTAGCCCCGGAGCTACCTGCTTCCCACAGCAAGCTCCGGAGCTGCCACGTGTCAAATTGTCGGACCTTTCAGCTTCTAACCTCCGGAAGACCTTGTAACGGCTCCGGATCTTCAAAGGAGAGCCAAGGACTTCAAGACCCGATTAAGTGTCATTAATGCCATATTAATGACACTTAAACGGACGATCTTAAAACCAGTAACGGTGCTGTCAAAGCCCGTTATAGGGTTATTAAGAGCAATTAAGCGTGTATCAATACTAGTAACCGCCGGGGCCACCTGTCAGGCCAGGCTAGCTTGTAACGGCTTGTCCTTGTACTATAAAAGGACAGGCCGACGATACACGTGGGGACGGACGTTCACGAAGGAGCTCACGCACTCCATACACTCGTGACAAGCTCTTACTACTAATACAACACCAACACACCCGTGGAGTAGGGTATTACGCTCAGGCGGCCCGAACCACGTAAATTCTTGTGTCTCCTGTGCCAAACTCCAATTTACCTTCTTCAATCTCCGCGCGCCCACACCGAACATCAAACTCCCCAATCACTTTAGCAGTGTAGGGAGATTTGCCGGCTCCGACAGTCGACAATACGGTAGAGAGTCGGGAAGGGATTTTTACCTTTTGCTTCGCTTAATAAACTGGGATGGGAAAACAACTATACCACTCAACTTAACTATGTATTTATGATATTATGGTTAACATGAACTGGTTAATATGATATGGTAATGGGTGATCTAAGCAAGCCTGGTACGTAGATGGGTTGGATGTTATGATTGCTTTGCTTGCTTTAAATCTAAGGACCGATTTGTGGAGCGACCATCCAGGATTTACAGTGCCACCACGAGGCCAAGTATGGGTGCGGCATAGCTAATTAATTAGGGCTTTGCCAGTGCTATTTGGACCATTAAGGATGCTCAGGGAAGGGGTAGTCGGATTGGGTTTGTTGATGATTGGTGGAACTACCCTAGGATCCGAATGGCTTAAGAGGGGGCCCTTGGTTTAAGATGTGCTCAGTTGGAGGCATCGCCACCGGTGAAACCTCAGTGGGGTCTAAATAGGCTAGTAATCCCTTTGTAAAAGCTATTTTGAGATTCTCTTGGCCGCTTTACCCCTTCTCTTGGCCACACACCTAAGGAAGTGCGAGATGGCATAATTGAGATTCTATAGTCATCGAAAGGTGATGAAATCACAAACACGTGGGTAAAGCGGTACAACCTCTGCAGAATGTGTCTAAAACTATCATGATAGCTCTGCTCCCAGTTATGAGCAACCTGGACCCTCACATGATTAGAGGAAACTTGGTATTGGGATGGTTTTTGGGATGGTTATGGTTTGGTAATGGTTATGGCTCATTATGGATTAATTTTTGGTATTGGAAATGGTTATCGGCAATGGTGAAATCTGGAATTATGGATGATGGTAATGAATTCAGACTGGTATTATGATACTACTTATGTTTATTATTGGTTTATTTCACATACACATAATATATTGCTTTCCAAATGTTTTAATGTACTTTTCAGCACTCAATCATTATTATTGTCGACATTTGAATCAGCCACACGTCATACTTTTCACACTTGCTGAGTACGGCATGCACTCACTCTTGCAACCCCCCCCCCCCCCCAACAGTTTCAGCTCAGGATTGGGAGTTTAATGGCGATAATGCGGAGTTCTAGGCTGTGTCTACCGTCAGCGTTGCCTGTGGTGTTGCATGGAGCTACGCATATATACCCTATTGCTTATGCCACCTAGTTGTTTAGTTTGCTTATTTAGTTTATTTCCGCTGCATTAGTTGAATTTGTCATTAAGCTTCATTAGAACTTGTATTCGAGGATAATATGGTTTGTGCAATAAAATTTGATAATTAATTTTGTTCTGTGGTAATTTTTTGTATACTCTTTTGTGAATGCACTCGTGTATGTGTGATGAACATCTTGGGCACACATATGAGTTAGCTTGGTTCATTTTTCGGAACCGGGCGTCACAAAATCATTGCAGGCGCTGAAAAGAATTAGACGGTTTGCAAGAAACGAGATGGATATACGTGTTGGAAATGGAGCAAAGGTTGCTGCATTGGCTGTCAGCGTTTACCCACTCGTATTACCCTATGGATTGGTGCTAGAATTAAATAATTGTGTTCCTGTAGTCAATAATAACATTATTTCTTCTTTATGTTTGGAAGAAGAAGGCTATAATTTCGTAATAAAGAACAAATGTTGTTCTATTTTTATGAATAGGATGTATTATGGCCGTTGTCTGTTATGAATGAGCTTTATGTTCTTGATCTGGAGAGTTCTAAAATCAATAATGTGAATGCTAAGAGAATGCGCACTAATTACTCAAATCCTACATACGTGTGGCATTGTCGTTTAGGCTATATAGGCAAGAAATGCATAGAGAAACTTCACGAAGATGGTTTTCTCGACTCTTTTGATTATGAATTAATTGAGACATTTGAGTCATTCCTTCTTGGTAAAATGACTAAGGCTCCCTTTGTTGGACTAAGTGAGAGAGAAAGTGAGTTGTTGGAACTAATATATACTGATGTATGTGGTCCAATGAACTCAGCCGCAAGAGGTGGTTATCAGTATTTCATTACCTTTACCAATGATTTAAGTAGATATGGTTATATCTATTTAATAAGAAATAAGGCGGAGTCCTTTCAAAGGTTCAAGGAATTCCAAAATGAAGACAAAATCATACTGGCAAGAGAATTAAGTTCCTATGATCTGATTCTGATGGAGAATATTTGAGCCATGAGTTTAGCAATGATCTAAAAAGTTATGGAATTGTTCACAACTTACTCCATCTGGAACGTCGCAGTGGAATGGTGTGTCTGAGCGGAGAAACCGAACCCTGTTGGACATTGTTAGGTCGATGATCAATCATGCAAATCTTCCATTGTAATTTTGGGGTTATGTGCTAAAGACGGTTGCATTCACACTAAACTGTGTTCCATCTAAATCCGTGGAGAGAACGACATATGAGATATGGACTGGGAAGCGTCCCCGTTTGTCTTTCTTGCATATTTGGGGTTGCGATGCTTATATAATGCGTTGATGCCAACTAAGATTGACCAAGATCTGGTAAGCGTGTTTTTGTGGGGTATCCAAGGGAAACCAAAGGATACTATTTTTATAACCATCAACAGAACAAAGTGTTTGTTACTCAAAATATGGTGTTTTTTCAGAAAGAGTTTCTCTTGGAAGAAGTCAGTGGGAGCACAGTGCAACTTGAGAAAAATTGAGAAGCACACGACAATGTTCCAATCTTCACTAATGAGGCACAACAAGATGAGCCAGTGATGGTCACTGATCAAAATGTTGAACCTCAACCACGAAGATCAATACCTCATCCAATAGTGAAGTACACATTACTTACCACAGGACAACGTGACATATTGTTGTTGGACAACCATGAGCTGAGCACTTATAATGAGGCAATGATGGGACCAAAATCTAAGAGATGGCTTGAGGCGATGCGATCCGAATTGGAATCCATGAAAGAAAATCAAGTTTCAACCTGATTGATCCATCCACTGGTGGGAGACCAATTGAGTGTAAATGGATTTTCAAGAAAAAGATAGACGTTTATGTCATGGTTCACATCTATAAAGCACGACTAGTAGCAAAAGGTTTCTGTCAAATTCAAGATGTTGATTATGATGAAACATTTTTGCCTATCGCAATGTTGAAGTCTATTCGGATCATTCTAGCATTTGCCGCGTACTATGATTATGAAATATGGAAAATGGGTGTCAAAACGGCTTTCCTTAATGGAAGCCTAAGTGAGGATGTGTATATGACACAACATGAAGGTTCTGTCGATCGGCAAAATGCTAGAAAACTATGTAGACTTAGGAAGTCTATATACGGGCTAAAACAAGCATTTTGAAGTTGGAATCTTCATTTTGATGAGGTAGTCAAATCGTTTGGCTTCTTGAAAAATGTAGAAGACACTTGTGTGTACAAGAAAGCTAGTGGGAGCGTATTTGTATTTCCGGTCCTATATGTAGATGACATATTCTTGATCGGAAATGACATTCCAATGCTTGATGCTGTTAAATCCTCATTAAGAAAAGGTTTCTCAATAAAGGATTTAGAAGAGGCAGTGTACATCCTGGGCATAAAGATCTATAGAGATAGATCTAAATGTTTAGTTGGATTAAGACAAAGTATGTACATTGACAAGGAGTTGAATAGGTTCAACATGAATGACTCCAAGAAAAGAATCATACCTATGTCGCATGGCATATCCTTGAGCAAGAATCAGTGTGCCGTAACACCTGATGATCAAGAAAGGATGAGTAGAATCTCATATGCTTTGGTTATTGGATCTATCATGTATGCCACGTTGTGTACACGCCCAGATGTCTCGTATGCTTTAAGTGTTACGAGCAGGTATCAATCATACCATGGGTGATGGTCACTGGGTAGCAGTCAAGAATATCCTTAAGTACTTGCGAAGAACTAAGAATATGTTTCTAGTCTATGGAGGTTCAGAAGAGCTCGTTGTAAATTGTTACACTGATGCTAGTTACCAAATCGACAAAGACGATAGCAAATCACAGCGGGATATGTCTTCTGTGTGAACAATGGGGCGGTGAGCTAGAAGAGTTCTAAGCAAGATACAATTGTAGAATTGACAATAGAAGCTGAGTACATTGTAGCCTCATAAGCTGCAAAGAAAGTTGTATGGATTAGAAAATTTGTTTCCGAATTAGGCGTGGTCCCTAGCTGCTCCAGTCCGATTGACCTCAATTATGATAATAGTGGTGCAATCGCACAAGCAAAGGAGCCGAGGTCGCACCAAAAGTATAAACACGTACTACTGCGCTATCACCTAATTTGAGATATCATCGATCAAGGTGATGTGAAGATATGAAAAGTGCACACCAACCTGAACATAGCAGATCTGTTGACCAAAGCCACTTCCACAAGCAAAACATGAAGCACACACAAAATCTATGGGCATATGATGATGGATTGATTAGTGTGATTGTGAGCTTTTGATGATGTGTACCTTATTAGTAGTCATAGGATGATGACATCATGTCAACATTTGAGACCTTCATGTTTAGTGATATATTCTATGACTTTGTCATTTTGTGTATTGATGAATACGTTATTTGTTACTGAAACTACACGATATAAAATGGCATTGTTCTAATTGTGATCCTCAGCTTCTATCCATCATGTGGAATTGTGATGTAGAGATAAGCTGGTGCATGTGTTGCACGGGTGATCATGTTTCACATATCATAATAATATGAGATATTGTTCCAACAATGCAGGCACGTTTTAGGAACATGGGGCTGGATCTAACCCACTATGAGACACCGCGAATACACATTGCTATTGATGGTCTCGAATAACACGCATACTTGCATCCTCTGACACGAGATTGGCAAAGAGTCCTAGATAGTGTAAGTTGTACTTTGGGCCTGCCAAACACTACTCCATAACTGGATATTTATAAAAGTAGCTTTCAGGTATAATTGTAGCAAGTCGCTAGGTGCGTCAAGTCAAGATGGAATCTGCCCCTCTCTTATTAGAGGGAGACTCCTCTGAACCCTCTCGATGTGTTTTGAATTAAATTCCATGGCCATGCCTCGATTAAAGGTTAATCGATAAAGATAAGGCTAAGTTGACAAGGGTAGCACTTCACTCGTCTTGTACTTGGCTAGGTATCGTGTGGCAGAAGGACATAGTATTGGCAAGTGTTACATATTATGCAAGATATGATCTTCGTGGACCTTCAGGAGTTAGTAAGCCTTGCTAGGGGCCAATGCTAATTATTAACCAGAAATGGTTTTTAAGTCATGGGTGTTGGTTGCATGAATATACAGGGTCACACATTTAATGAGAGACAATTAAGGAGTTAACTACATCAATTGGATTATGTCCAGGATGTGGGAGCTTTCCAACACATTGTTCAACTCTAGTGCAAGCGAGAGATGGTTTGGTCTGCCCAAGTTTGAACAAAGGCCCATGTGAGAAGGCCCATTATTTACGCATTAAATAATAGATGGCTGCCCCCTAACCCTAATCCTAAGAGAGTCTCCAACACAACAGCCGCCGCACACAAGCTGCCGTCCCTCACACGTGAGACGCGTGAGGTTGTTGCTGCGAGGAGGATCTGCTCCACGTCTCCTTCCACATCAAAGGTTGATCGCAGAATCCGCATCCATGCCACAGAGCACTAGCATGTTCTGACGTGGGGCTCGTCTCTCCGTACGTGTGTACGTTCGTATAGGTGCTGCTGCTTTCTAAACTTTGTCACGCACTGTGACTACCTACCTATCGACTACGAGTCTTCTGCTGCGCCGTCCAACGAGAAGGTCTATCTGTGATCATCCACATCCAAGCGTTGTTGTTTTGCCCAGTTAATATTATTATGTGCTAGCGAGTAGCATCCCGCGTATTTCCTTTCACTGACCGCTCTGCTAGGGGAGAGAGTAACCCGTCTTGGGTTGCTGTTTCAAATATTTGGTGTAGAGTGTCAATCACGAGGATGAATAGGAAGGGTGACATTGGATCCCCCTGGTGCAATCCTCTCATATGACGGATCCAAGGCCCTGCACATCCATTTAGCCTAACGGATGATGAAGGAGAGACAAGAATGAGGGATACCTAGTTAGTCCATCGCCTCGGGGAGCTTTTCTCTCTTACAGCTCTAGAAGGAAGCCCCATGACACTGAGTCAAAGGCTTTGGATATATCAATGTTCATCATGACATTGGCTTTCGCATTCATTGGTACAATCTTGGTAAGTTCCTCACATAAAGATAATTATCCGATATACTTCTCTTCCTTATGAGGGCACTTTGAGCATGTGAGATCAGGTGGTCCATGTGTCGAGTAAGACTCAGTACGAGCAATTTTGACACAAGTTTCCCTAAAAAGTGGATGAGACTTATGGGACAAAATTCACATCGCTGCTTAGCCAACTCAGTTTTTGGAAGCAGGTTAATGGACGCCCGATTCAATATCCACGGTGAGCTTGTCTGTAGAGAGTAAAAGGCCACCACCGCTGCTACGACCTCAGTTTTTTTAATATCCTAGCAAACCTTGTAGAATTCCACCGTAAACCCGTCAGGCCCGACACTTTCTCTACTGGCATTTCCAGATCGTGCGGATAATTTCTTGTTCTGTAAAGGGCGCCTTGAGTTGGTGGCTCTGAAGAATTAGCATTACTACTCTGTCTCAGTTCAGAGTGGTGTCACAAGGTTCTTTGGTTCCAAGTACGCCCTGAAAGTGGCTGTACAGGATATCCTCCATCTCTACATGCATCCAGGCATAGTTACTAGATGGATTCTTCAAGTGGCTAATGTGTTGTTTCCTCCTATGAACGTCAGCACGAAGGTAGAAAAAATGAGTACAAGCATCACCTTCTTTGATCCAAGTGATTCTTGATGTTTGCCTTCTCGTTGCCTTCTCCACCACTGCTAGGCCTAGAATTTGAACTTTGGGGTCCTTTCTGAGAGTTTGCTCCACGTCTAACAATCCCCTTTCTTCTTGTGCTATGTCAAGGCGATGAACAAGTTATTGGGCCATAAGCAGATGTAGGCGTGCACTACCGAAACAAGCCTTGCTCCATTTCCTTAATTCTTTTGCTGCATTTCTTAATTTGCTCTGAAGGATATCAAAAGTGGATGATCCATTTGTTGGAGATTCTCATGCACATTTAACATTTTCAAGGAAACTAGGGGCTCTTGTCAAAAATTCTCGAACCTAACAGTTGCCAACCACTAAAGTCTGGACTAGTTCGCACCAACACCACACACTAGTCCGGCCTAGGGAAACCACTGATGTTACAAAGCTCAAGAACTAATGACCCAAGCATCTTTTTAAACGGTCACGATACAATGGACTAGTCCGTCTAATAATGGACTAGTCTGATCTCACTCAAAACCTTTTGTTCTGTGTAAGAACGAACAAGTCTGGTCCAGATGGACTAGTCCAGCCTGCAAGGACTCAGTCCTTGCAGCCAAACTCCCTCACAAAATGGACTACTCTCTCCACACACATACTAGTTCAAAGTCAAACAGAACCTTGAATGTAGGCCTAGAGGGGGGGGGGGTGAATAGGCCTTTTTGAATATTTTTCGAATCCTGCATCACTCAACAACCGGTTTAATACCAGAGATATCGGACTAGTCCGGTAAAGTGTGGACTAGTCCGGTGTTCACGGACTAAGCTTATTAAACATAATTGATTGGTTTGATTCTTTTATGTGTACAACGGAAGTATAGAATCAAACAACAGTTTAACAGCTATATATTGAATTATGTCACACTTAAGTCTTATGTTTAACAATTTAACGTAAGATGAACAATGTGTGTGATACCCTAGATTAAGTTGATTAACTTGAATGATGAACAATGAAACAAGACACAAGTGTTTATCTTGTGGTTCGACTACCACAAAAGGCCACCTACATCCACGTTGAGGAGTCCACAAAAGGACCGGGTCTTCTCCAACCCTACCCTCATTGGATCGCCACGAAGGCCAATCCTCTTCCACTAATCACAAAGGGTGAATAACCAAATTCAAGGGGCGATCTCACACTTTGAGAGCTCCCTTAGATTACAAAGCACAATACCACCGAAAACACACTCAAAAGTTACAATTAAAATGCATGAGTGTGTTTGAGAATCAAACCAAGAGCTCAATGTGGTGTAGCAATTGTCTCTCCAATGATATAGATTGAATCCTCAAAGGATTGGACGATTTTTCACTTAATTTCGTGGAGAGAGGTTGTTTTTGAGTCTCTTGGGAGGTGTGACGGCGCTAGGGTTCGAGAGTCGTGTAAAAGTGGGCCGTGCACCTCTATTTATATGTGGTTTCTAAAAGTGACCGTTGGGGTTCAGAAAGTTCGGACTAGTCCGTGGTGATCACCGGACTAGTTCGGTGTGCTGTGTGTTGCAAACCCTAAGAGTCCCGAAACATTGGACTAGTCCGGCTGAGAGCGGACTTGTCCGATTTCGCTACTGGAAATCTTCGGACTAGTGCGATGTCCATCGGACTTATCCGGACATGTGAAACCCTAAGTGTGTTGGATGACAAGTCCGCACTCAGAGGACTTGTCCGACTTGGATCAGTGGGGTTTTTCGGACTAGTCCGTGTGAACATCGGACTTGTCCGAAGTGGATCAGAAACAATATCGGACTAGTCCGGTTGATAACGGACTTGTCCGATGTTGTGTGACTTGTGTAGTGTTTTGAGGACTAGTCCGCACTGGGGGGGACTAGTCCGATTCTAGTCAGAAGGATATCGGACTAGTCCGACAGATATCGGACTTGTCCGATCTGGTGCAGAAAGGTTTATCAGACTAGTCCGGTGACGAACGGACTAGTCCGGTCCTGTGAAACTCTGTGCAATGTGTGTGTTTAATTATCATTGAGCTCTTGGGGCGTGTTTCCTTAACACACTCCATACACAATAATCTGCTATTCTTTTTCCTTGAGCTCATTTCCGCTTTGCTCCTCCTCATCCCTTCTCTTTGGTATTTTGCTCATTTTTCATTATAGGCCTGCATTCATCTCAATAAAGAGGTTAGGATCCCAATTGCTGGTCATGAATCATCCAAAACCCACAAGGGATTCCTAGATGCACTTTCAATCTCCCCCTTTTTGGTGATTGATGACAACCAATTGATATTTCACAAAATATGACAAAAAATTGAGATTTTCATAAAGTATGCACATATGAATCAAAATACATCAAGCAGTGAGAGAATTATCCATATGTGCATTCTTTATGGTGGGATGCATAACTAAGTACATTAAGACATCGAGAATGACATAATTTGCATTAATCAACCAAAATAAAGCACACATGTCATTCCAGGAGCAATGATTACAGATTTTAACCAGTACTTCTCAAATTAAGTAAGCATTGCATTCACAGAACCAAAGTTCATCTTAGAAACAAAGTTAAAACATTACAATCACAAAGATAGATAAAAAGAGCTCTCTCCTCGCATCCTACAGCTAAAGCTAAGACTCCCCCTCAATCTCTCCCCCTTTGGCATCAAGACACCAAAAAGATGAGAGGAGGGTCCTAGGGTCTTCACTCTTCACTGTCGGTCCTCTCATCGTCGTCTTCGTCTTCTTCATCATCAGCTTGACGAGGAGGAGAAGGAGGAGGGACAGAGCCACTCGAGCCCCCAATGCCAAAGTAGGCAAGCTCGGAGGGGTTCAAGGGCGCGATCTCAGTGTAGTCTGGATCAGAGTCCTCAGAGATCACTGGAGATCCAATGGGATCAATCTCCAGCTTTTGGCAAATTTGCTTCACATTGGCCTTTATGTACTTCATGTCCTCCCTTCTCTTCTGATTGAGCTTGTGGACCTTCACTTCGGCCTTCTTGCAGGAGGTGAATATAACAGCCAGATACTTGAGGATTCCACTAGCTGATCCTCTCTGAGGGGCTTCCCTAGAAGCAGGGACAGCCCTGACACCTTCACTTGATCTTGCCGGTGCCTCGGGACTAGAGGCCGTCGAAGGAGCAGCCTGCACATTCGGCTTTTGAGGCATTTGAGGCCTCAAGGGGAGATGCTCCACATTTTTCACAAATTCAATGCCGGTGACTTTTTCAATCACAAACATAAGGTAAGGAGCATATCCGCAAGATCTATTGGGAGTGCAGGAGATGTTTACCATATCATTCCAAATGTATTCCGCCACATCAAATGGGCGGTCCTTGCTTATGACTCTCATCAGAGTCCGGAGGTATCCTTGCACACTCCATGCGTCCCCATCCTTAGGGGCAATGGTCTTTCTTAGCACTCTGTTCAACACCAGAAAGAATGGCTTCATGTTTTTGGTGGAAGGAGGGTTGAACTTTGAGTTTGGCTCATATAGAAACTTCATCTTGTCCTTGTCAATGACCCCAATGTTGTGTATAACTAAGCAATCAGACCTTGTGGAGTCAAGGTGAAGCAAGCTAGTGAAATCTTCTTGAGTGATGCTGTACTTGGATCCATGGGTCATCCAAGTGACACTCTCTTCATCCTCACTAGAGAAGTGACAGGTCGCAAAGAACTGCGCAATCACTTCATCATTTCAGTTGTGTCTGAAAGCAAACATGTCTCTCAGTCCATGCTTTTCAATGGCTCTCACTACATCAGTGAACGATGAGCAGCCCTTCTTCTCAAAGTGTGCCCAGTCCATCCACTGACTGCGCACCACGGGAGTCTTCATCGGTAGATACACCGATTTGTAGAAATCTGCATGGAAGTTGCACCAGAACCTTCCATCTGCAGCTTGCTTCGGCCTGCCATACCAGTCAATGCTTCTGAATTTTGCAGCCGAGTCACTGCCCTTACCATTGAACTTCTCCTCAGTAGGGTCCCGGACCCCTTCCCTGGGAGCATGCAGCTTCAAGGGCCCGACTGGCCCCGTCGCTATCCCTTTTCCCTTGCCCTTTTCTTGGCGATCACTTGCCGAGCTAGGGCCACCACCAGCCTTAGAGGTTGGCACCTTGGAGGTCGGCTTCTTCGCTAGCACTTTCCTCCGAACCTGAGGAGGGGAAGGAGCAGGCTCGGAGGGTCTTTCTTGGCACTTCTTGGCAAGACCCGTCGAAGTCCGAGGTGCCACCTCGTGGTCCATCTCGGCCTCAAAGTCAGAGATTTCATCGTTTGAGCTCCACATGATCTGAGAATCATTTGCAAGAATTATGATAAGTGATACAAGGCATAGGTATGAAAAGATAGCAAGGAAGTGCATTGAGGAATTGAAGAATTAGGTTTTAAGTTCAGAAACATCGGACTTGTCCGGTGCACAGGCACGGACTAGTCCGGGGGACCAGACGTGTCCGCGCATGGACTGGACTAGTCCGGTGTTCATCCTCAAAAACCTAACATAGTGGACAAAGGCTGATTCCTAATGCATAACAAGTTTAGCATACACGTAGTACATCAAAGGGGCATGTATCTAGTGGAATATGCTAGGCTATTCGATCAACAATGGAGAAAAACAAGATTTCTAGGGTTTGGGAGAAAATTACTGAAGAATTCGATTGAAGCTTGAGGAATAGGGAGTTGGAGCCCGGACAAGTCCGCTAGCTTCAATCCGCACGAGGTCAAGCTTGATTTGCGCCCAAATGCGCACCTTTTTGATGGTGGGATAAAGGAACCGCCTTGGGAGCTCGAGCGCAAGAGAGAGAGTGCGTGAGGAAGAGTGGGGATGAGAGGAATTAGGGTTTTGTGGCGGCTAGGGTTATGGACACGAAAAATCGGACAAGTCCGGAGATGACCGGACTAGTCCGAACTCAACCAGAGAGCAATATTGGACTAGTCCGTGGTCTATCGGACTAGTCCGGCCTAACCGGCACTCGGCGGACTATTCTGCAGGGGCGGACTAGTCCAGGTAACCACGGACTGGTCCGTGGTCACCAGGAGAAATTTGCATAGCCCATTCATATATATTTGAATGTTCATAAATAGAGAATGGAGGGGCAAAACAAATCAATTAACCTTGATGAATTTGATCAGTAAGCATACAACAAACAAACAATGATCATAATTCACCAATATCTAGTAATTGACATAGTTTTTTGAGAAAAATTGAGAGAGATGATTTTCACAAATCAATCAACATTTTGAAGAATTCATATAGGTATGCAACCTTTCAAGCCACACTCCGAGAATAAAGGATATTTAGTTCATTTCGGAGTTCACAAAAACGTTTTTCATCAAGTGACTTGGTGAATATGTCGACCAATTGCTTTTGGGTGTTGACATTTGAGATGGTTATATCTCCTTTCATAGAATGGTCTCTCAAGAAATGATGTCTTATATCCATGTGTTTAGTTCTAGAGTGCTCAACTGGATTGTGGGCAATTTTAATGGCACTCTCATTGTCACAAAGGAGAGGAATACGGTTCATATTGTAACCGTAATCCCTTAGAGTTTGTCGCATCCAAAGGAGTTGTGCACAACAACTCCCGGCTGCAACATACTTCGCTTTGGATGTGGATAGGGCAATGGAATTTAGTTTCTTGGACGACCAAGAAACTAAGGATCTCCCTAGGAATTGGCATGTGCCGGAGGTGCTTTTTCTATCTACTTTGCACCCGGCATAATCTGCATCGGAATAACCAATGAGATTGAATTTTGAGCCTTTTGGATACCAAAGACCAAGGTTGGGTGTATGAACCAAATATCTCAAGATCCTTTTTACGGCTGTCAAGTGACATTCCTTAAGGTTGGCTTGAAATCTTGCACACAAACACACACTTAACATAATATCTAGCCTAGATGCACATAAATAGAGTATAGATCCAATCATGGAGCGATATACCTTTTGGTCGACATTAGGTCCATCTTCATTGAGATCCAAGCGGCCATTTGTTGCCATGGGGGTCTTTATGGGCTTTGCCTTGTCCATGCCAAACTTCTTAAGTATGTCCTGCGTATACTTGGTTTGGCTTATGAACGTTCCTTCCTTTTGTTGCCGCACTTGGAATCCCAAAAAGTATTTTAATTCTCCCATCATTGACATTTCAAACCTGTCTGTCATTATTTTGCTAAATTCCTCACAAAAAGATTGATTAGTTGATCCAACAATTATATCGTCAACATAAATTTGACAAATAAAAAGATCATTATCTAAATTCTTTGTAAATAATGTATAATCTACTTTGCCAATTTGAAAACCATTCTCAATTAAGAAATCTCTAAGACACTCATACCAAGCTCTAGGAGCTTGTTTGAGGCCGTAGAGTGCCTTACGCAATTTATATATGTGCTCGCGGAACTCTTCGTCTTCAAATCCGGGTGGTTGCTCCACGTACACCTCTTCCTTGATCGGTCTGTTGAGGAAGGAACTTTTCACATCCATTTGATACAGCTTGAAATCATGGTGAGTAGCATATGCAAGTAATATTCTAATAGATTCAAGCCTAGCTACTGGAGCAAAAGTCTCATCGAAATCCAAACCTTCGACTTGTGAGTACCCTTTGGCCACAAGTCGTGCCTTGTTCCTTGTCACCACCCCGTGTTCGTCTTGTTTGTTGCGGAACACCCACTTGGTGCCGACGATGTTTGCATTGGGTCTTGCCACAAGTTCCCACACTTCATTCCGCTTGAAGTTGTTCAATTCTTCTTGCATAGCCACCACCCAGTCCGGATGCTTCAATGTATCCTCAATCCTGTGTGGTTCCAAAAAGGATACAAACGAATAATGCTCACAAAAGTTAGCTATGCGAGATCTAGTGGTTACTCCCTTTTGGATGTCACTGATGATGTTGTCGATTGGGTGATCCCTTTGGATGCATTGGTGTACTCTTGGATGTGGCACTTGAGGAGTTGTGTCTTCATGATTGTCTGCTTCTCCCCCTAAGTGGTTGCCTTCATTGACTTGTTGATCATTTTCGTACTTTTGTGGTTGATCTTGTGTTGAGGCTCCCCCTTGATTGATGGTCTCCTCTTGTGGTTCATTTTTCTCATGTTCGTGTGAAGGTGGTTCTTGTGGTCGAACTTCGCCTAGAGCCATTCTTTTCAATGCTTGACATGGAGCTTCTTCTTTACCTAATTCACTTTAATCAACTTGCTCCTTTTTGGAGCCATTAGTCTCATCGAACACTACGTCACGTGCAACTTCAACAAGTCCGGAGGCCTTGTTGCAGACACGATAGGCGTAAGTGTTCGAATCATAACCAAGCAAGAAACCTTCATCGGACTTTGAAGCGAACTTTGAAGTCCTAGGCTTCTTGTTCAGGATGTAACATGGAGTACCGAAAACTCGAAAATATGAAATGTTTGGTTTGTTACCGGTAAGTAGCTCATAGGGAGTCTTCTTGAGTAGTCGATGGAGATAAAGTCGATTTGCGGCGTGGCAAGCGGTGTTAATCGCTTCCGCCCAAAATCGATCCAATGTCTTTTACTCATCGAGCATTGTCCTTGCCATCTCAATGAGTGTTCGGTTCTTTCTTTCGGCAACTCCGTTTTGTTGTGGCGAGTATGGCGCTGAAAATTCGTGCTTGATGCCTTCTTCATCAAGGTACTCCTCCACTTGTATGTTCTTGAACTCCATGCCATTGTCACTTCGAATACTCTTGATTGTCAATGAAAATTCGTTTTGGGATCGCTTGAAGAATTTCTTGAGTGTTCCTTGTGTTTCTGACTTATCATGCAAAAAGAAAACCCAAGTGAAGCGAGAAAAATCATCAATGATGACTAAGTCGTATTTGTTACCGCCGATGCTTATGTAAGCAATTGGACCAAACAAGTCCATGTGAAGTAGTTCGAGCGGTCTTGTCATAGTCATGATGTTCTTTGCAGGATGATGTGCTACAACTTGCTTCCCGGCTTGGCACGCGCTACAAGGCCTGTCTTTCTCAAAAACAACATTCTTCAAACCTCGGATGTGATCACCCTTGAGGAGTTTTTGAAGGTTCCTCCTACCAACATGCGCTAGCCGTCTATGCCACAGCCAACCCATGTTGGTTTTTGCAATCAAGCTTGTGTCGTGTTCGGCTTTATCCTTGTTGAAGTCAACCAGGTAAAGCTTTCCCTTCAACATACCCTTGAATGCAATGGAACCATCACTCCTCCTAGAGGCGGTCACACCCTCGTTAGTGAACAAGCAATTATAACCTTTGTCACATAGTTGAGATATGGACAGCAGGTTATAATCTAAAGATTCAACATGTAAAACATGAGAAAGCGTGTGTTCAGAGGATATTGCAATTTTACCGGTACCGAGCACCCTTCCTTGACTATTATCTCCGAAGTAGATGCCTTCGTTTGGGTCCTCGTTCTCTTCATATTCCATGAACATCCTCCTTTCTCCGGTCATGTGATTGGTGCACCCACTGTCCAGCACCCATTTGGATCCACCGGAGGAATAGGCCTGCAAAAACAAATTATGCTTTGGTTTTAGGTACCCAAGCTTGCTTGGGTCCTTGGAGGTTAGTCACAATACATTTGGGCACCCACACATGGGATTTTGTGTTCCCATGGCGTGGCCCAACATAATAAGCATAGACCTTGCCAAGGTTGTTTCTCACTAACACATAGGAGGCATCAAAAGTTTTAAATAAAAGCTGTTGTTGTTCATGAGTTGGACTAGTCTGGGGGCCGGACTTGTCCGTACGACCGGACTTGTCCGGAAACGGACCGGACTAGTCCGGTATTCATGTGAGTTCAGGTTTTTATCCTTCGACTTACCAGTTTGAGAGGATCTTCGCTTCAAAAGGAGATCCTTCCCTTGTTATTCTTATGACTTCCAGCATGTAGCTTTTCATCATAGGAGTAACCAATGCCATACTTGACATTTGGAGGTCTTTGGACCAAGTATGCACTACGTGCATAGTTGATCTTCTCCTTGTCAAATATGCTACATTGAGTAGGATTTTTATCCTTTGTGGAGATTGATTTCCCTTTCAATCAGGTGTCAGTTTTACCACATGTGCACATATGTGCAAATTCAGTTTTAGTGGGTTGAGAAGGTGAGTTTGAAGAAGAGGAAGGTTCACTCAGCTTGAGTGACTCAACTTGCACTTCAAGGATCTTGTTAACCTTGATCAGGTCAGCAAGTTGGTCCTTAATTGCAACATTTGAGTCGGTTAACTCCAAGCAAGCTTTCTTGCTTGAAGCTAACTCAAGCTCCAGTGAACTGTTTTTCTCCTTTTCAACATCTAGAAGTTTTTCAAGTTCGACATACTCCTCCTTTTGGGAGATAATCATGTCCTCTTGATGATCAATTAACCTTTCCTTCTCAACAAGTTGGTCAAGTAAAAATTTCATTTTTGTTGCAGTTTTCCTATCTAGTCTATTTAGCATATCCTCATCATCACTATCTATTTCATCATCACTAGTGTAGGAATGCATGGAAGGGGTTTTGATGTTTACCTTGCGTTTACCTTCCTTTGCCATAAGGCAAGTGCCATTTCCCTTTCTTGCACCGAGTGTAGGAAAGAGTGTAGATTTCTTGGACGTGTTCTCGATGGCTATGCTAGCCATCTCTTCTTCATCAGATGATGAGGACTCATCGTTTGAGTCCCACTCCTTCCCAATATGCACTTGTTCGGCTTGTTTCTTTTTCTTGAAGAACTTCTTAGGTTGAGGCTTGGATTCTTTAGTCTTCTTCTTGTTCTCCTCATACGGGCAATCCACTATAAAGTGGTTATATTCACCACAATTATAGCATGCCCATCTCAATTTTGGCTTTGTTCTTTCCTTGTACTTGCATTCACTTGATTTTGTCCCTTGCTTTTTCTTCATTATTCTCTTGAACTTTTTCATGAACAAGATCAAATTCTCTTCATCTATCTCACTGCTCTCTTCATCACTGTCCTCCTCTAGTTGTGCTTCTCTTACTTCTTTAGATAGAGGCTTGAGGGTGGACTTTAAAGCGACTCCTTTCTTCTTCGCCGAAGTGAGGTCGGCAATTTCCTTGACGTGCTTTGCTTGCTTCTCCATCATTTCAAAGTTGATAATTTTACCAAGCAATTCATCTGGAGTCATCCTTTTGTATCCGGGCCTTTCTCTTATCATGGAGCATAGTGTGACATTGCGAGGCATAAAGGCTCTAAGGATGAGCTTTACCACCTCGTGGTCATTCCACTTCTTGCTCCCATATAATCGCACTTTATTGACGAGTGTCTTCAATCGATTGTACATTTCCTGAGGTGACTCGTCTTCCTCGATTGCAAATCTTCCTAGTTCACCTTCGATCATCTCAATCTTTGCTTCACGCACATGCCGGTCACCTTCATGTGCGGTTTGCAGAGTATCCCATATTTCCTTAGCAATTTTGAGTCCATCCACCTTGGTGAACTCGTCCCGACTGAGTGAGGATGTGATTACAGCTGCGGCTTGAGCATTTCTATGAATGGCCTGCTCTTGGCTTGGGGTGAGCTCTTCATCGTCATCTGGAATATCTATCCCTGTGCATACAATATGCCATAAACTTGGGTTGTGTAAGACCTATATGTGCTGAATAAATTGGCTTGTAGTGAATACACTTGGCTTTGATGATAAAAGTTTTGAATATCACCAAAACACCTTTTTATCAAGGTCCGACTCTAGCTCTGAGCTACAGCAAGGTCCGACAGTAGGTCCGGCTTGTTTTGGGTAGCTCCGGCTATGTTTGAAGCTAGGTCCGATTTCTTGGTAAGGTCCGACTAGCTTTGTTTAGCTCCGGTGAGCTTTATCTTTAGCTCCGGCATGTCTTTGATAGCTCCGGCATATATTTGATAGCTTCGAAATGCTTTTGCTAAGCTCCGATGTATTTTGTCTAGCTCCGGTTTTGGGTTGACTAGTTTTGACTAGTTTTTGGTAAGCTCCGGTGCTAGGATCTACTAGTTTTGGTAAGCTTCGGCAGGTGCTTCATTGTACTAGTTTTGTTAGCTCCGGCTCAAGGTCCGGGTTGCTCTGGCAAGGTCCGGAACTTGACCGAAGTGCTTCTGCTTTTCATTTGCAATGTTTTGTACTTGCTTTACATGATTGGAAAGATTGTTTAGTATTCATTTGCTATGTTTTTGGTGCATTTTGGTTGATATGGATGATGTCGTGTTGTTTTGGTTTTGCAACATGCTTATGTGAGGTTCTCACGTAGGGTGTTGTGTTCGGAACTAACTTGAATCAAGTCGAGGACTTGGGCTCGTATGGAGTGGTTGTTTATTCATGTGCAGGTGTTGCTTGAGTTCAAGTCATGGCTGGTGACGGGATCCATTGGACTAGTCTCAGGGAGGAGATGAGGTTCCAACAACCAAGTTCGGAAGGAACTGTGGTTGAGCTGATCAGGAGGTCGCGCCGGATGATTGAATCAAGGGCGGTGCATATGAAGGTTACTGGACGTCGAAGGAAGATGTTTGCACGTGTGCAAGGAGTGCATGGACGTGTCTACATGGTTCCGAGACGTGATGAAGAGATGTGGACGTAAAGAATTGGTCGGAAAGGTCCAACCGACTAGGTTATGGACTCAGGCTGCGGCTGAGTCGGGTTTGACTCAAATATGGAAAGATTTGAGTTGGTTATGATAAGATTTCATGTGGGTCACGAATTTGAGTTGTTTAGGAATGTGGGATACGTTCCTAAGGTGTTTGGAAGTCTTACGATTGCTTCTATCTGCGTATAGAAGAATCTTGAGCAGTTGGAAAGTTACGATTCGTGATCTGAGTAGGATTGGAGTCCTAGTTGATATTGGGTTGGCATAAGGGCTGGTTATATAAGCATGGGAGCCCAGAGCTCGTGGGGCAAGACTTTGGGGCTGTTCCTCTTGTGTTCTATTGAATAAAATTCGTAGTTTGAAGGAACTTTTGTGCCTTGTTCGTCCGACTTGTTCCAGACAAGTTTTACTCGTCGAGTTTCTGGACAGCACTACCTTTCGTCGGTGGTTTTATCATAACTCGAGTTTTACAGATCCAATTGACGTGATTCTTTATGGGTTGTCTTAACAACTTGATTATCTATCATCTGTCAAAGTTTCACGGTCATTGGATTTGTGGTCTATGATCTACATGAGTTTCTTTGCAACGTTCCAGAACTGTTTTTTTCTCGGGTAGGGCAGATTGACCATTGTTTGATCTTTCGATCATAACTTGAGTTTTCTTTGACGGATTTGAGTGATTATTTTTTTGTTGTCTTCGTGATTTGATTCTCTATGATATCTATCACTTTTGTCATGGTGAAACACATTTAGATTAGTCTCACACACGATTTCTTTAACAGATCATTTTTCTGCCGAAAGGGTTTGGGGTTTTAATTGTTTCTGCTGCGTAAGATTTTTAAATCTACCATTCACCCCCCCCTTCTGGTAGCTTTTCACTTGCTCTTCGATCCTACAGGTTGAGGGAAATCAAATGCATTTTCATATTCTGCCTCCACATGGAGTAATCACTTCCATCAAAGTGTGGGGCTTTTCCAAGTGGGATAGATAAGTAATGGTTGTTATTGGAATTTATACGATCATAGTTAAAAGGATATCAGGAGTAGTCGGTGTGACTACTCCCCTTCTTCTTCTCTTCAACCTTTGCTTTCCCTTTGGAAAATACCTTCTTTCTGAGGAGTGCCTTTAGCTCCAGCGTCTCCTCATCATCGTCCTCGAAGTCTTGAATGGCTTCGAGGTACTTCTCCAGTTTTTGGGTCTTGTCGTTGTTAACCTCCTCTTGGTTGTTGATTTTGTGGACGTCCTTCATGTCCGACATGATCTCTTCGAGTGGTTAAACTCTTTCTTGAAGAACCTTGCTCTGATACCAATTGAATGTAGGCCTAGAGGGGGGGGGTGAATAGGCCTTTTTGAATATTTGTCGAATCCTGCAGCACTCAACAACTGGTTTAATACCAGAGATATCGGACTAGTCCGGTAAAGTGCGGACTAGTCTGGTGTTCATGGACTAAGCTTATTAAACTTAATTGATTGGTTTGATTCTTTTATGTGTACAGCGGAAGTATAGAATCAAACAACAGTTTAACAGCTATATATTGAATTATGTCACACTTAAGTCTTATGTTTAACAATTTAACGTAAGATGAACAATGTGTGTGAAACCCTAGATTAAGTTGATTAACTTGAATGATGAACAATGAAACAAGACACAAGTGTTTATCCCGTGGTTCGGCTACCACAAAAGGCCACCTACATCCACATTGAGGAGTCCACAAAAGGACCGGGTCTTCTCCAACCCTACCCTCGTTGGATCGCCACGAAGGCCAATCCTCTTCCACTAATCACAAAGGGGTGAATAACCAAATTCAAGGGGCGATCTCACACTTTGAGAGCTCCCTTAGATTACAAAACACAATACCACCGAAAACACACTCAAAAGTTCAATTAAAATGCAGGAGTGTGTTAGAGAATCAAACCAAGAGCTCAATGTGGTGTAGCAAGTGTCTCTCCGATGATCTAGATTGAATCCTCAAAGGATTGGACAATTTTGCACTTAATTTCGTGGAGAGAGGTTGTTTTTGAGTCTCTTGGGAGGTGTGACGGCGCTAGGGTTTGAGAGTCGTGTAAAAGTGGGTCGTGCACCTCTATTTATATGTGGTTTCTAAAAGTGACCGTTAGGGTTCAGAAAGTTCGGACTAGTCCGTGGTGATCACCGGACTAGTCCGGTGTGCTGTGTGTTGCAAACCCTAAGAATCCCGAAATATCGGACTAGTCCGGCTGAGAGCGGACTTGTCCGATTTTACTACTAGAAATCTTCGGACTAGTCCGATGTCCATTGGACTTATCCGGACATGTGAAACCCTAAGTGTGTTGGATGACAAGTCCACACTCGGAGGACTTGTCCGACTTGGATCAGTGGGGTTTTTCGGACTAGTCCGTGTGAACATCGGACTTGTCCGAAGTGGATGAGAAACGATATCGGTCTAGTCCGGTTGATAACGGACTTGTCCGATGTTGTGTGACTTGTGTAGTGTTTTGAGGACTAGTCCGCACTGGGGGGACTAGTCCGATTCTAGTCAGAAGGATATCGGACTAGTCCGACAGATATCGGACTTGTCCGATCTGGTGCAGAAAGGTTTATCGGACTAGTCCGGTGACGAAAGGACTAGTCCGGTCCTGTGAAACTCTGTGCAATGTGTGTGTTTAATTATCATTGATCTCTTGGGGTGTGTTTCCTTAACACACTCCATACACAATAATCTGATATTCTTTTTCCTTGAGCTCATTTCCGCTTTGCTCCTCCTCATCCCTTCTTTTTGGTATTTTGCTCATTTTTTCATTATAGGCCTGCATTCATCTCAATAAAGAGGTTAGGATCCCAATTGCTTGTCATAAATCATCCAAAACCCACAAGGGAGTCCTAGATGCATTTTCAAACCTTCTGTTTTGGCCCAATTTAGACTAGTCTGGACAGATAGACTAATTCCAGCCTCTGCGGCAGACTAGTTCGGCCTTCTGGGACATAGTCCCAGAAGCAAACTCTCTTCTCACAACGGTCTAGGCTGCCACCAAACGGACTAGTCCGAAGTCACACAGTACCTTCTGGTCCGTGTGAAAACGGACAAGTCTGCCACGGCGGACTAGTCTGGCCCTCTAGGACTTAGTCCCAGAGAGGCACATACCAACTCATCACGAACTAGTCCGTCCCCAAATGTACAAGTCTGAACTCACACAGAGACTCTTAGTCCGCGTAACATTGGAAGAGTTCGATGTTGCCAGACTAGTCTGGCCCCCAGGTCCGGACAAGTCCGTCCTTGTCCTTAAGGCTTCCTAGACTTAACTTCTCGCCAATCCTAATCGGAGTATGAGCTCCATATTGATTCTCAAGCACTTGACTCATTGAAAATTCTCTACACGACATGGCTTAACTCGACACAAGAAATTTTAAACCTTAATCTCTATCTTTGAGTTTACGATGCCATTTTCACTCTTTTTCCTTTTTGCGAGTCTCCATTTCCATTTGAACTTCGATCACATGTGCTTTTACTCATAAAGCTCATTAGTCTCTTAATTTTCGTCATCAAACATCCAAAACCCACGGGGATTACCTAGATGCACTGTAAATCTTCCCTTTTTGTGATTGATGACAACACATTGAGGTTTTTTGATAAAATGCATATAAATGGTTGTTTTCATAATGCACATGTGTATAAAGGGCTCCCCCTAAATGTGTGCATATTTGATTTGCAATAAGAACAATGCACATGAATGAATTCTATGGGAGATATATACACATATGTGTTATGGTAGGATGCCTAAGTGTGATGCAAATTATTGAGATGTGCGAATTAGAGTGAAATGAGTATATCAAGTGAATTTTGAACTTCATAACACAAGGATACAATATTATGAACATAAGAGACATTATATTGAATTTAACCCACATAGAGTGCATAAACATAGTATGACATAAACCTTAAGTCTCACAAAACACAAATTAACAAAGTACTTGAGATGGCATGAAAATAAAGACAAGTTTTGAAACTTAATACATACTCCTTGGATCATAGAGGAAATAAGTGCTAATCCCCCTCAATCTCTCCCCCTTTAGCATGAAGATACCAAAAAGGGAAAAGAGCGAGGTAGGAAAGAGAAACCTAGACTGTACTCGACCTCGCACCCATCTTCATCATTTTCTAT
Source organism: Tuctoria greenei (assembly GCA_036927565.1). Taxonomy (NCBI): domain Eukaryota; kingdom Viridiplantae; phylum Streptophyta; class Magnoliopsida; order Poales; family Poaceae; genus Tuctoria; species Tuctoria greenei. The sequence goes on from JAYESD010000012.1 coordinate 77,481,342, forward strand.
ATACTTGTTGCTTATAGTGGCTTCTTCATCCTCCTCATCTTCATGGTCCTCTTCATTGTTGGAGTGGTCGTTGTGTTCATCATCTCCCACCTCTTTAATGGCGGGGGCGGCATGGGAGGATCCACCACCACCACCACCAAAGAGGGCAAGCTCTGCCTTGGTGAGCTGCGGGAAAGGTGTGAGTTCTTCATCTCTGGATGCCGTTGGATACATTGGTATCTCTGCCTTCTCAAACAATTTCTAAACATACTTCTCCTTCCTCCTTGAGCGCAATTCGACCTTGCGGCACGAAGTGAAAATGGATTTCAAGAACTTGAGGATGGCACTAGAAGTATCTCCGTAGGTGGATGAAGAAGCGAAAGGTCCCGCAGAGGAAAGAGGTGCGTTGTGGGCACTCATCCAAGAAGATCCACCAAGCTTCGGAAGAGGTATGGGGATTTGAGGATGAACCTCGTGATTATTAACGTCCTTCACAAATTCGAAACCATAAACCTTCTCAACCATGCACATTATGAAGGGTGCATATCCACATGAGCGGTTGGGAGTATGTGAGATGTTGAAGATATCATTGAACATGTAGTCAACAATGTTAAACCTTTTTTCTTCACATAGCAACTTCATCAAATGCCTTATGGTTGTCTTGAATCATCCCTGCATCTCCGTCTTTGCATGCTAATGTTTTCTTCAAGAGCCGGTTGAGCACACCAAAGAAGGGAAGAATGGACTTTGTTATAGGAGGGTGGAAGTGGAAACCACTTGCATACATGAATCTCATCTCCTCAAGATCCATAGCACTGAGGTTATACACATTGATGGCATGGCTCAAATGCTCTTCCAAACCATGTATTCTTGAAAATTCATCGAATAGCACTGAGTATTGGACGCCCTCAGTCAACCATGTAATCCTACTATCTCCATAAGTTGAGAAGTGACAAGTGGTGTAGAATTGGGCTATCATCTTAGTGTTCCAATTGTATTGGAAGTCATAATCTCCTTCAATCCATAGTGTTCGACAGTTTTGATGATTGCATCGAAGGCTTTATGATTCTTCTTGGCTATGTAGTCCCAATCCATCCATTTGAGCATTAACTACCAGAGTCTTCATCCTCAAGTAAACGAGTCGATTGTAAGCAATGGAAGTCACAACAAAACATGAAATATGCGGTGGGCTTCTCATACTTCTAGACATCTTGATTTTGGAACTTCTTGGCCTTCTCCGCTCCTTTTCCTTGAAATATGTTACTTGGGAGGTCCGCTCAGTGATTGGGCTCGTGAGCGGGAGGAGCCATCACAAGCGAACCAATAGAACCTTGGGGAGCACTTGATCCAATGGGTTGATCCCGAATAACAATTTTGCGGCTTGCCAATGCTTTCTTCCTCAGAGGATCCTTGGTATTCTCTGATACCAGTGCCTTTCCTTTCCCTTTCTCTATAATGGGTGCCTTTCCTTTGCTTTTGTTTGTCTCGGTCTCAACTGCGTGCCCTTGCCTTTCTCTGCCGCTTGGGCCCTTTCCTTGTCATCGTGTGTGACAAGACGCTTCCGTCTAGTGGGCTCGGCAGCTTGCGCCAAGTTCGCATCATGATATTGACACTTCTTCGTTTGTGCCTTGCGTTGAGCTGCCTCATGAGATTCTTCCTCCTTTCGAGCCTTTGTGACCTGATGGATGGTTTGGCGAGCTGCCTCGTGCATGGTGTCGGAAAGAGATGAATCGTCACCTCCCGACATGATTCTGACAAGATAAAGAAACAGAATGAGTGAAGGAAGTGGGAGTATTGCATTTGAAATGTGTCAATAAAGTTAGGAGCTGAAACTGTGTCTAGACGGACTTGTCTGGTCTCTAGCCGGACTAGTCCAGTCGTGAATAAACTTGTTCGCCCTTGGTTCGGACTAGTCCGGACCCCATAGTTCCAAACCCTAACTTCCTAGGATCGCCACAAATCACAATACTTTGCAATTAGAGTCACATGATGTCAACGAAGTAGAATACACCCTAAGATTCAGGGGATATATGCTAGAAAGCAAGGAATTGAAAAAAAAGAGTAGTTAGTTCAAAAGTACTTTGAGAGGATGAGAATCGATGAAATGCGCTGGATCGAAGGAGCGGAGTAGTCTGGGATTAGGTTCCCGACACTCCAAAATGGTTGAATCATGGAAAGCTTGGAGCTTTTGGCGGTGGAATCTCAAAATCGCCAATGAGGGTGATTTTGGGATAAGGGGCGCACTTTAGATGTGAAGTGATGAATGGGAGGAGTCGGACCCGACCCTGGGGGTTAAGTCCTAAGAGGCTGGACTAGTCTCGTAAGAGGTCTGGACTAGTACAGTGTGTCGGACCAGGTCCAGACTACTCAGTAGTTCGGACTAGTTCGGTGAGCTGGGCGGATTAGTCTGTTGTGAACTTTTCTGCAGCAGCCGGAACTAGTATAGGAGCTCGGACCTGTCCAGTCTCAGGGGCAGACTAGTCCGGTCATAGAAGACAGATTCTCATATATACTGAGAAATTTGCCAAGATTGATCCATATGGAGTATTTTTCACAAATATTCTCAATGAATATGTCCAGTAGAGCACACAAACTATCAAACAATGACCATAATTCATCGAGACAATAATTCAAATAATTTGAGAGAAATTTGAGGAAAACAAGTTTTCGCAAGCAAGCATAATTTTGAACCTACACTACTAACAATCAGATGTGCAACATCTCAAGCCATAATTCGAGAATCTAGTATATTTAGCTCATTCCTAAGTTCGCAAAAGCGTTTTTCATCTTTGCTTGGTGAAGATGTCGGCTAGTTATTTTCGGTTCTAACATGGGAAATAACTATGTCCCCTTTGATTTAATGGTCTCTCAAGAAGTGGTGTCGGATGTCTATGTGTTTGGTCCTAGAATGTTCAACGGGATTATCGGCAATCTATATGGCACTATCATTATCGCATAGGAGTGGAATATGGTTCATATTGAGACCATAGTCCCTTAGAGTTTGTCGCATCCAAAGAAGTCGTGCACAACAACTAACAACTGTGACATACTATGCTTCGTCTCTGGATAAGGCAATGAAATTTTGTTTCTTCGATGACCATGACACTAGGGACCTACCCAAGAATTAGCACGCCCAGGAGGTACTCTTCCTATCAACCTTACATCCGGCATAATCCTCATCGGAATATCCAATAAGATGAAATTTTGACTCTTTTGGATACCATAGCCCAAGGTTTGGTGTATGAACTAAATAGCACAAGATTCTCTTAACGATGGTCAAATGACACGTCTTAAGTGTGGCTTGAAATCTTGCACATATACATATACTAAGAATAATATTGGGCCTAGATGCACAAAGGTAAAGTAAAGATCCTATCATGGAGCGATATACCTTTTGATCCACGTTGGGTCCATCTTCATTGAGGTCGAGGTGTCTGTTTGTCGCCATTGGCGTCTTGATGGGTTTGGCCTTCTCCATATCCTTCTTTAGTATGTCTAGGGTACACTTGGTTTGACTTATGAAGGTGCGTTCCTTGACTTGCTTGACTTGAAAACGTAGGAAGAACTTCAACTCCTCCATCATGGATATCTTGAACCTCTCTGTCATAATCTTACTTGATGAGTAGGTTTAGGCCCGATCTTCCGAAAGGTAAGTCGATTGGGGTGGAAAACTCAACGTTGATGATCCGCGGCACTCGAGCAGTTCGAACACCCCTGCAATCACTACACCACTGTTCCGTTGGTTATCAACCGTGCGGCACACGCTTGACCCCGCCAAGAAGGCTAATCCCTGCAAGTGAACCAAGAACACGAGCAAGAACGTAGAAGACACGATCTGAAATTGAGAAGTTGGGGTCTCACAACCGTAGAATGGCGAAATTATTATTCTAAGCAAAACCCACCAAATATGACCGGCGGCTTCAGTATTTAAAGGCTAGGGTTCGGCCAAAACACAATTAGACGCGTCCCTAATGGACTCTTACGGGATACAAGGCCCAAAGGACCGATTCGGTGGCGCAGCACCAGATAGAAATCTGGACTCGACTTGTTTAGAAGATTCCCAATGACTTCGGAAGAATTTTGAGGTGGGACCAGAACCATTGGAAATTTTATCTTCTACTCTTTCCGTTCATATGTAGAACATCGAAAACAGAGTCCGCATGCCCCCTAGGCGTCCATTTTAAAGTGGACTGCTCCTGGACTCCGAGTTGAACTCGAGTCCGAGTTGTAAACTGTTTCCATCAACTTGTGAACGTCCCAGCTGGTTCTCCACGCTCCCAAGGCCTCTTTGCTTCACTTGTTGATCTTCTCCATTATTCCTAGTAACAATTAAGTCATCACATAGCAATCTATTCTCAAACTCACATGCAAAAGAAGTTAGGAACGAATTCACCTGCTGATTTATTAACCGTGCTCGTGCTCTTGTGATTGGTCCTTGCATTTCAATGTGTGTCTCCGCTGTTGTGATGTCCTCACCATCCTCCACCTCTTGAATTGGAGACGTCCTCGAGTCAAGTTCATCTTCTTCTCCCAGGTACGGTCGCAAATCTGAAATGTTAGGACTAACCCCAAAATCGGGAGGCAATTCAAGCTTATATGCATTATCATTAATCTTTTCAACAATCTTAAAAGGACCAGCAACTCGTGGCATAAGTTTAGATTTTCTCAAGTCGGGGAATCGCTCTTTTCTCAAATGTAACCACACCAAATCACCCGCTTCAAGTTTTACTTCTTTTCTACCTTTACTACCTTCAATCCTATACATCTCATTCATCATCTCAATATTTTTATTTGTAGTTTCATGCATCTTAAGAATGAATTCAGATCGTTGTGTAGCATCAAATTTATAGTTTCAGAAGGAGGCAAAGGTAGTAAATCAATAGGAGCACGGGGATTGAAACCATACACTACCTGGAATAAACTTACCTTTGTCGTGGAGTGAACGGATCTGTTGTAATAAAATTCTATATGTGGTACACACTCCTCCCACAACTTCAAATTTGTTTTCAAGACAGCCCGCAACATAGTAGATAAAGTACGATTAACTACCTCGGTTTGTCCATCCGTTTGTGGGTGACATGTAGTTGAAAACAACAACTTGGTTCCCAATTTATACCACAAAGTTCTCCAAAAATGACTTAAATTTTTGCATCACGGTCATAAACAACGGTATTTGGCACACCATGTAAATAAACAATTTTCGTCATAAATAAATAAGCAATGTGTGAGGCATTATCATTCTTATGACAAGGTATAAAGTGTGCCATTTTGGAGAAACAATCAACAACTACAAAAATACTATCCCTCCCCCTCTTAGTCCTAGGCAATCCCAGAACAAAGTCCTTAGAAATATCCTCCCAAGGTACACTAGGAACAGGAAGAGAGGCATATAAAGACCATGTGGGTTAAGGCGAGACTTAGCTTTATTGCAAGTAGTGCATCGTGACACGTAGCGCTCGACATCACGCCTCATCTTTGGCCAAAAGAAGTGTGTGGACAGCACGTGTTTAGTTTTCTTCACTCCAAGATGTCCCATCAAACCTCCTCCATGTGCTTCCTGCAAAAGTAATAGACTAACGGAGCTAGCTGGAACGCATAGCTTGTTAGCATGATAGAGGAGACCCTCTCGCAGCACATATTTATTCCAAGTTCTTCCTTCTCTACAATTTTCAAAAGCATCTTTGAAGTCCAAATCAGTAGGATATAATGCTTTTATTGTTTCCAAACCAAAGATTTTATGATCAAGTTGGGACAGCATGGTATAACGCCTAGATAATGCATCAGCAATGACATTTTCCTTCCCTTTCTTATGCTTAATGATGTATGGAAACGACTCTATGAACTCAATCCATTTAGCATGTCGTTTATTTAGATTGGTTTGACACTTGAGATACTTCAATGATTCAGGATCAGAATGTATGACAAACTCCTTCGATCAAAGATAATGTTGCCAAGTTTGTAATACTCGCCTAAGGCATACAATTCCTTATCATAAGTGGAATAATTCAGAGAAGGACCATGAAGTTTTTCACTAAAGAAAGCAACGGGTTTACCTCCTTTTATGAGAACGCCTCCAATACCAATGCCGCTTGCATCGCATTCTAGCTCAAAGGTCTTGTCAAAATCAGGAAGTTGTAGCAGTGGTGCTTGTGTAAGCTTTGATTTGAGAGCATCAAAAGCTTGTTGCTGCTGTTCGCCCCATTGAAGTGGTACTCCCTTCTTTGTTAGCTCATGTAGAGGTGTTGCAATCCCGCACAAAACACCGATAAAAACCTACAAGACCAAGAAAACTACGAACCTGCGTGACGGTTGTTGGGGCTGGCCAGCTGGTGATTGCTTCAATTTTTGCCTCATCTATCTCAGTTCCCTGCGAGGAAACGACATAGCCAAGAAATGAGACTCGATGGGTGCAAAAGACGCACTTTTCGAGTTACCAAACAAACGTGCATCTCTCAAAACAGTAAAAACAACAAGTAAATGATGAAGATGTTCATCATATGACTTGTTGTAAATGAGGATATCATCGAAGTAAACCACCACAAATTGTCAAATGAAAGCATGTAAAACCTCATCCATTTAACACATAAAGGTGTTGGGTGCATTAGTTAAACCAAAAGGCATTACTAACAAAGTCAATTTTTGTGAAAATGGTAGCACCACTCAATTCATCAAGAATGTCATCTAAGCGAGGAATAAGATAATGATATCGAACGGTGATGTTATTAATCACTCGACAATCAACACACATGCACCAACTACCATCTTTCTTAGGAACCAAAAGAACAAGAACAGAACAAGAGCTAAGGCTTTCACGAATGTACCCGCGGTCCAAAAGATGTTGGACTTGTCGCTGAATTTCCTTAGTTTCTTCTGGATTCGCCCTGTATGCTACACGATTTGGCAAACATGCTCCTGGAATCAAATCAATCTTGTGTTCAATGCCTCTCATTGGTGGTAAACCAGGGGGTATCTCGGAGGGAAACACATCATCAAACTCCTGCAAAAGGTTAGCAACAGAGGGGGCAATGCAATAGACAATTCATGAAGTGAAAACATGGCTTCTTTGCATACTAAAGCATAGCACATCCCCTTAGCATCGAATAGATCAGCAAGGTCAGATTTAGTTGCGAGCAACGATGGTGATTTTAACTTAATGACTTGCTGTTTTTCAGATTCTAGTTATGTTGCTTTGCCATCACGAATTTTACTCTTCTCAAAATGCACAATTTCAGCAGGAGTCATGGGGAGCAAAGTGATTTTCTTTCCCTTATGCATGACAGTATATTTATTAGTTCTACAATGATGAATAGCATCTGTATCAAATTCCCAAGGAAGACCCAATAAAAGAGGAAAAGCATCCATAGGAACGGCATCAAAATCAGCAAAATCATGGTAAGAACCAATTGAAAAATGTATTCTTGCTGTTTGTGTTACCCGAACCTTATCGCTGTTGTTGAACTATTGAATGTGGTATGGATGAGGGTGTGCTCTTGTTGTCAAACCAAGTTTCTTGACAACGTACATGTTCACCAAGTTATTGCAGCTACCTCCACCAATTATAGTGTGTACACGGCAGTCCTTGACGACGAGAAACATGTGGAAGAGGTTGTGTCATTGTAGCTTGTCGTCGGTCTCCACTTTGGAGCTCAAGGCATGCTGCACAATGATGCTCCTATAGTTCTCTGTCGCCGCTGTACCAAGTACCTCTTCTTCGGTGTGTTTGTCATTTGGATCTGTAAAGTCAGTAGCAAGAGAATATTCATCTTCAACATCTGAAGTACTATCATACCAGCCATCGTCACGTGCTATGTATGCTCGTTTGCTCGGGCAATCTCTCATCATATGACCAAGCCCCTAGCAGCGGTGACACTTAATGTCGGAAGCACGACCCGTAGAAGGAGTGGACGATGAAGGCTTGAATGATGTCGCCTTGCTGCCTTTTGGCATGCGAGAAGGTGAAACAGCACGTATAGTTTGTTGGCCGCCATTGGATGGTGTATTCGCTGCACGGGGGGTCAAAGATGGTGCTGTTTTGGATGGTGTAGACGTCGAACGCGGCGTGAAGTTTCTCCTCATGCATTGTTGCTGTTGTTGTCGGCCCTGCAATTCTTTTTCTGCCAACATAGCAAGCTGAAACAATCTGTTAACAATATCATATTCCTTGTAATCAACAGTGTCCTGAATTTCACGCCTCAACCCCCCATAAAAACGAGCTATTTTATCATCCATGTCCTCTACTACCCCACAACGCAACATACCCTTTTTTAACTCTTGATAATACTCCTCTACGGACATGTTATCTTGGTCTAAGCGCTGCAATTTTTGTGAAGGTCCCGCTGAAAAGATGGAGGAACAAAGCGAACACGCATAGCTTCCTTTAATCTATCCCATGTTGGAGGATCAGTTCTTGTTTTAACAAGTTCATTCCACCATATGATAGCAAAGTCCTTAAACTCACTAGTGGCTTGATGAACTCTATGTTGTTCAGGAACAAGATGGGCATTAAACTTTTGCTCTACTGTCATCTCCCAATCAAGATAAGCCTCAACATCATAAGCACCAGAAAAAGGGGGTATAGTAAATTTCACTTTAGCAAAAGGATCATCAGGAGGACGATTATAATTGTTATGATAATTATTACCTCCCATACCTCGACGATAAAGTGGTAGTCTTGGCTGATTGTTGTGATCTTCCATATCATCATAAGCATTGTCTTCATGTCTTCCAGCGAGAGGCAACCGAGCCTCAAAAGTATTCATCCGAAGAGCAAGGTCATCAAGTTGGCGAGTCAAGTTCGCCAATGACTCATCCGTTGCTGCGTTATATTTGGCGAACATATCTGTCATGGTCTTCATCATATCACGTAACGCAACATGTTGAACACATTCGTCATCATTATCTTCTCCTGCCATTGCTAGTTGGAAACAAAAGAAACCAAAAATATGTTATCCCTATCAACTATAGTGACAATGTGAAAGGTGGAAGAAAAACAATCTCTCTCGCTCAAGCGTCATACCACGCTCTTACAAGTGTTCTTACCGACACAGCAGGTGGTATGCACAGTGAGATGAACCAATGAAGCGTGGGGTGATTGCAAAGGTACCTGTTATGCTCAAGAGAAAGGTAGAGCTTGAATGGCACGATATGGTGGCTAATAAGCAGAAAATCGTTAACAGGGAAACAAAGTTGAATAAGTATTCAATGTAGGAAACTGTTACTGGTCAACCAAGTGCTCTAGGGCCTAGCACAACACAAGGAAGTATAAAGTCAAAAGGAAGACAAAATGATATAACCAACAATCATAACACAAGTAGTATATGCCAATTGATTTAATATGCGTGCTCTTCACTATTTTTTTTCTTTTTTGTAATATTTTTTTTGATATTTTTTCTTTACTCAGGAGCACGAAGATAGTAATCACACAAATTTTGCAGCTCAATTGGATGTAATATGCGGCCTATAGAAAATCAAGAAGATTCTATAAAATTCGTGCTAAAACTCGGAGGCCGGGTAGCCCATCTTCCGAGGGGAATTTGGGCAATATAATTTCGCCGAACGCAGCTACGCGGCAAAAAATCAGATGCAAAATTTCGCGTAGATGAATTTGAAAAAAAAATCGCCCGATTTCGAGTTCGTATGCGAAAGTTATGGCCGTTTTAAGGTAGGCTGTCCGAGTTACAATTTTTTGGATGTTGATTCCAACTCGGTTTGAGAACAGAACTCGCTATCAGATATGAAAACGATCGGGAATTTGCACAGCAACTAATGGGGCCGTGTGTGTTGATTCAAGTATGAGTGGCACAAAGGATTGTCACCTAATCTAGGGCTGGGGAATTCACGCAAGGCGGCTAGCTAAGGCAAACCGATGAACGTGGTGGATCGGTTTGTTATTTAGGGATTGTAGAATAGGTGTCAAACAGCAAGAAAACAAGGGCGAAACACGATAACTAGGACCCAAAACACAAAGCTAAACCATCAACAAGACTCGACCACACGAATGCAAACTCAACAATGCAAACCTAAAAACGAAACTACAGGCACTATAGTCTAGGAAGCGGGAAAAACGATCTAATTTTTTGTGGCTTTTCTGTGGACTCTAGGTACGAAACAAAATCGATCTAATGGAAGGAAAACAAACATACCTCAGGGGAAACCTGGAAATCTGATACCAATTGATGAGTAGGTTTAGGCCCGATCTTCTGAAAGGTAAGTCGATTGGGGTGGAGAACTCGATGTTGACGATTCACGGCACTCGAGCAGTTCGAATACCCCTACAATCACTACACCACTGCTCCATTGTTTATAAACCATGCGGCACATGCCTGACCTCACCAAGAAGGCTAATCCCTGCAAGTGAACCGAGAACACGAGCAAGAACGTAGAAGACACGATCTGAAATTGAGAAGTTGGGGTCTCACAAACCGTAGAACGGCGAAATTATTATTCTAAGCAAACTCACCGAATATGACCGGCGACTGCAGTATTTGAACGCCAGGGTTTGTCCAAAACACGATTAGACGCGTCCCTAATGGACTATTATGGGATACAAGGCCCAAAGGCCCGATTCGGTGGCGCAGCACCAGGCAGAAATCTGGACTCGATTTGTTTCGACGATTCCCAATTACTCCAGAGGAATTTTGAGGTGGTACTAGAAACATTAGAAAGTTTTATCTTCTCTTTTTTCTGTGCATATGTAGAACGTCGAAAATGGAGTCCGTATGCCTCCTGAGCGTCCGTTTTAAGGTGGACTGCTCCTGGACTCCGAGTTGAACTCGAGTCCGAGTTGTAAACTGTTTCCATCAACTTGTGGACGTTCCAGCTGGTTCTCCACGCTCCCAAGGTCTCTTTCCTTCACTTGTTGATCTTCTACATTATTCCTAATAATAATTAAATCATCACATAGCAATTTATTCTCAAACTCACGTGCAAAATAAGTTAGGGGCGAATTCACCTACTGATTTATTAACTATGCTCATGCTCTTGTGATTGGTCCTTGCATTTCAATGTGTGTCTCCGCTGTTGTGATGTCCTCATCATTACTAACCTCTTAACAAAAAGAATTCTTAGTAGAATCAAATATAATGTCATTGACATATATTTGGCACACAAATAAATCACCATCAACATTCTTAGTGAAGAGAGTGTAATCGACTTTTTCTATCCTAAAACCATTCTGCATGAGAAAATCTCTATGGTTCTCATACCAAGCTCTATGAGCTAGTTTGAGGCCATAGAAAGCTTTACGTAATTTAAAGACATGGTTAGGAAATTCTTGGTCTTCGAATCTGGGTAGTTGCTCCACATACACCTCCTTCTTGATTGGACCATTGAGGAAGGCGATTTCCACATCCATTTGATATAAGTTGAAATCATGGTGAGTAGCATAGGCTAATAAAATGCAAATTGATTCAAACCTAGCTACAGTAGGAAAAAAATCGAGATCCAAAGCTTCAACTTGTGAGTACCCCTTGGCCACAAGTATTGCTTTGTTTCTTCTTACGACACCGTATTCATCTTGTTTGTTGCGAAAGACCCACTTGGTGCCTACCACGTTGGCGTTTGGTCTTTTGACTAGCTCCCACACTTGGTTCCTCTTGAAGTTGTTGAGCTCCTCTTGCATGATCATCACCCAATCTGTGTCTCGTAGGGCATCTTCAACCTTAAATGGATCCAAAGATGACACAAAAGATTAGTGCACACAAAAATTAGCCATACGAGATCGAGTCATTACCTCCTTGGAGATGTCTTCAAGAATGTTGTACACTCTAGTGATCCCATTGAATGCTTTGATGAAATCTTAGGTGTAACACTTGTGATCTTGAGTCAACTTTTTCTTCTTTTTATTCTTCTTCATCTCCCCATTGGTCATTGTCAACACCTTGATCTTCATTGTCTTGAGTATGGTGCTATTGATCTTGGGACTCTTGGCCTTGATCTTGTGTAGGGGACACCATTTGTGATGTAGTTGGGTCACTTGGGCCTTGATGTTCTTGTGGTCGTATGTCACCAAGTGTCATCCTTCTTAGTGCCATACACAATGCCTCTTCTTCATATAGAACATATTGATCAACTTACTCTACATGATAGCCATTAGTTCCATCAAACACCATGTCACGCGTGATTTTAACACAAGCGAATGTTTTGTTGAAGACACGATAGGCGTAGGTGTTTGAGTAATAGCCAAGTAAGAAACCTCTATCGATTTTGAAGCAAACATCAAGTCCTAGGCTTTTTGTTTAGAATGTAGCACTTACTACTGGAAACTCGAACATTTGAGATATTTGGTTTGTTACCTGTAAGAAGATCGTCACGGAGTTTTCATCAATAGACGATGGAGGTAGAGGCGGTTTGTGGCGTGGCAAGCAGTGTTGACCGCCTGTCCAAAACTGGTTGGGTGTCTTGTACTCATGAAGCATGGTTCTTGACATCTCTACGAGAGTGCGGTTCTTCCTTTCGGCCACCCCATTTTGTTCGGGGGGTAGGGGGCCAAAACTCATGCTTGATGCCCTACTCGTCCAAGTACTCATCCACTTGAGTTTTCTTGAATTTGGTGCCGTTTTCACTTCTTATCTTCTTGACTCTTAAGGAAAACTCATTTTGAGCTCTCCTCAAAATGAGCTTCACCTTTGTCATGTAAAAAACACCCAAGTTAAGCGCGAAAAGTCATCTACAATAACCAAACCATATTTTTTACCGTTAATGCTTATGTAAGCAATGGGACTAAATAGGTTCATGTGAAGCATCTCTAATCAACTTGTTGTAGTCGTCACATTCTTGGCGGGATGTGCGGCCCCGACTTACTTCCCGACTTGGCACGCGCTACAAGGCCTATCTTTCTCAAAAGTAACATTCTTAAGTCCACAGATGCGATCGCCTTTTACAAGTTTTTTAGATTCCTCATACCAACATGGGCTAGTCTATGATGTCACAACCATCCCATGTTACTCTTTGCCATGAAGCATGTGTCAAGTTGTGCTTTATCTGCGGTGAAATACACAAGATAAAGCTTGCCCTTAACACACTCTTGAAGGCAATGGAGTTATAATTTCTTCTAGAGATGGTCACACCCTCGTTACTAAACAAGCAATTATAACCTTTCTCACATAGTTGAGATATGGATAAAAGGTTATAATCTAGAGATTCAACATGCATAACGTGAGAAACAGTGTATTGAGAAGAAATAGTTGTTTTACCCATACCTAGTACCTTCCCTTTTCTATTGTCGCCAAAGTAGATATTTTGACTTGGATTCTCATTTACTTCATACTCCACAAACATCTTTCTCGCTCTGTTCATGTGATTGGTGCATCTGCTATCTAGTACCCACTTCGAGCCACCGAAGGAGTAAGCTTATAAAACATGTTTAGGCTTTTGTTTAAGGTACCTAAACTCGGTTGGGTCCTTTGAGGTTCGTGACAAGGCATTTAGGCATCCACACACAAGATTTTAGGGTCTTGTGGAGTGGCCCGACATATTTTGCATAAACATAGCCATATTTGCTTCTCGTAAGTGTTGATGGTCGTTATATACCAATTTTGACCGTCAATATAACTCTATTATGTGAGGAAATATATATTTCTTACACACATCATAGTTAGAAATAACCTAGTTCCACTTGTACTTGGAGAAATTGCTGCATGAAGGTGTTTTATACAGATTTGAGGTGAATGCATGACTACATGTCAAGGAAACACACTTCTGACCAATCTCAGACGATGTGATGTGGCCTCCCATGGATCGAGTGGCCCACTTACTGGCGGGTACCCGCATGTTTTCACCCCAATTCATCTATAAGGTCGACAAGGGCCCACATATCATTGTCCAGGAGCAAGTGGGGGCCGAGTTGGGCCACCCCCAGTTCGGCCGACTAGGGAGGTCGGTCGAACTAGTAAGCGCGCCAAACTCAGTCCACTCGCACGTGTCAACCTCTTGTGGCTTTCTTGACGCGGGAGTAAGTGAAGCCTGGGAGATTAGCGCATGAAACTGCCTTAGTGAGTGTATAAATAGGGGGGTGCCTCACCCCATTTCACACACAAAACTCGAGCATTCTCTTTTGTATACACTAGTTCTCCTAGTTCCTTAGTAGAGGTTAGGCTGTAGACAGGAGCCTCTAGTCCCAAGTCCAAATTGGGAAAGGCATGGCTCATGTATATTTTCTTTACTTTGTGACTTTATGCCTCGTTATAATATTATTATTAGTCTTTATTTATTCATATACTTGGACAAAGTGTTCCTTGTTTGGTTGTGGAGTCCATACATGTGCTAGGTGTAGATATTATTATGATCTAGTCATAATGTTCATATCCTATTATCATAAACATCATACACCACCACTATAGCCTAAATAGGTAATAATATGATTATGTTAATATGAATATGTTAGTGCTTGGTCCCAACATTGGTTCAACAATATTTAGGTTAGTCATTGCCTTAGGATGGATCTTTGTATTGCAACACCTAAGGTATTTACTTAACATGTAAGCATGGTGCTTAAATAGTTAATTAGCGTTGGATGCCCCAGAGACCCACGGGTTGTTGGGGTTGCCGGCAGGTGGTGGCAACTCTGTTCGTCGTTTGTAATCCCCCACATTCGGCTACACCGCAGGCTCGTGGCGACTATCGTCCTGAGGTTGTCAAGGGTAAACCCGTGCCCCATATGTTGGACCACTAAGCCCTATTATTCACCATTAGCATATTCATGTGTACTATGTTAGGCTATGTATATGAGTAAGTAGATCACAGCAGGAGTAGCCCCTTCTCATAGACTAACCCTCACTAGGACAACCTTAACCTTAGATTAGATTGCTTAGGTGTGTGTCACACTACCCCTATTATCATCTTACCCCTATTCTGATAAATACTTAGTACCCTATACCTTGATCATAAGAATAGTGTTAACTTTACTTCACCGTCTTCCTTTGGGATAAATACGATACCCTTGTGAATACTCTTGGGTGAAATGCTACAACAGTATCTTTCATGCGCTTGTGGATCTCATCTCCCACCGGAGATGATCTGTGGTGTTAAGAAATACCAACAATAAGACATATGATGCATCAAAGTCATGAAACATGGTTGAACTAGCATGTTTAGCATTTTTAGCATCTATGGCTTGTGTAGCAATCTCATGAGTAGTAGATGCATGATTGTCGTTCTTGACTTGGGATGAACCATCTTTGACAAAAGCAATGTGCACCTTGTTATTCTTGAAGAGTCTAGCATTTTGCTTTCCTCCCCTAGAATAGCCTAGGCCATCTTTGATCGAGGAAGATCTTGTGATCGAGTATGCACTACATACATACTTGACCTTCTCCTTGTCAAAGATGCCACTCTTTGGTGTGTTTTTGCTTTGTGCCATCTTGAGTTCATTTCTCTAATTAAGGACTAGGTTAGCACATTTGCAAATTTTAACATTTGAATGCATATTTAATGAAGTTGAGCTCAATGATGACGAAGAGGAGACACTTGACTTGAGAGTGTTTAATTGTGCTTCAAGATTCTTGTAACTTTGGTCAAGCTCACAAGTTCATCTTGGAGCACAACATTCGAACTCTTGAGACATGTACAAGTATCCTTGCTCTCGGCAAGTTCATGTTCAAGTGCCTTGTTATTCTCCCTCTCAAGCTCAAGGAGCTTCTCAAGATCAAGATTCTTTTGCCTCTCATTGACAAGCAATTCCCCTTGTTCATTGAGAAGTTCCTCCTTATCAAATAGCTCATCGGAGAGCATTTTCATTCTAGAAATACACTCTTATTCAAACTTTTAATTATGTATTCGTTCTCACTAGCACTATCAAAATCATCATATTTAATTGAATGCAAGGAAGTTTTAGATTTAACCTTTATCTTCCCTTCTTTTGCCATGAGGCAAGTGTGGTTTGTGGTCTTCTACTCTCCCTTGTTTGGCAAGTGAGTCTTTCTTCATGGTTGGCCTCTTGATGGCGATGATTGTCATCTCCTCTTCATCTTTGAAGGAGGACCCATCGTTAGAGTCCCACTCCTTATTGTATGGAGCTTGAACATGTGCTTTCTTATTCCTGAAGATTTTCTTCCCTTGAGACTTCTCATCCTTCTTCTTCTTCTTGTATTCATCCTTCACTGATGGGCAATTCACAATGAAATGCTCATACGTGCAACAATTGTAGCAAGCTCTTTTGGTCCTCGACTTGCTCTTCTCCTTGCACTTGCTCTCATAGTTAACACCTCTTCTTTTCTTCATCATTCTCTTGAACCCTTATGATGAAAAGGTCATTTCTTCATCACCTATATCCGTGCTCTGATCATCGCTATCTTCATGTTCACTTGATGCTTGTATTTCTTTGCCTTTGGACTTGGATGATGCTTTGAGAGAAATGTCCTTCTTCCTTAAGGATGTTACCTTGGCAAGGGCATTGACGTGTTGGGCTTCCATCTCCTTCATCTTGTGTGTCTTGAAAACAAATTTAAAGTTGTGGGAGGAGTGTTTACCACATATAGAATTTGCTTACAATAGATCTGTTCACTCCACAACAAAGGGAAGTCCATTCCAAGTAGTGTATGGTTTTAATTCCTGTGCTCCTATTGATTTACTACCTTTGAGTCCTTCTGAACTATAAATTTGGATGCTACACAATGATCTGAATTCATTCATAAGATGCATTGAACTACAAAGAAAAATATTGAAAGAACGAATGAGAAATATAGGATTGCAGGTAGTAAAGGTAGAAAAGAAGTAAAACTTGAATCGGGTGATTTAGTATGGTTACATTTGAGAAAAGAGTGTTTCCCTGACTTGAGAAAATCTAAACTTATGTCTCGAGCTGCTGGTCCTTTTAAGATTATTTAAAAGATTAATGATAATGCATATAAGCTTGAGTTGCATCCCGATTTCAGTGTTAGTCCCACATGTTGAGTCGAGGACGACTCCGATTCAAGAGGGGGAGGATGATGAAGACATCACAACAGTGGATACACATGTTGAACTACAAGGACAAATCACAAGAGCACAAGCACGGCTACTAAATCAACAGGTAAACTCTTTCCTAATGTCTACCTATGTGAATTTGAGAATGAATTGTTATGTAATGATTTAATTGTTATTAGGGACCATGGAGGAGATCAACATGTGAGCAGAGAAGGCCTTGGGAATGTGGAGAACCGGCTGGGATGTCCACAAGTTGATGGAACCAGTTTACAACTCGGACTCGAGTTCAACTCAGAGTCCAGAAGCAGTCCATTTTAAAACGGAAGCCCAGGATGCATACAGACTCTGTTTTCAATGTTATACATATTCATGGAAAGAGGAGAAGATAAAGTTTCCAATGGATCTGGTCCCACGTAAAAATTCCTCTGGAGTCATCAAGAATTGTCGAAAGAAGTTGTGTCCAAATTTCTGTCAAGTGTTGCGCCACCGTATTGGGCCATTGGGCCTTGTATCAAGTATAAGTCTATTATTTTCGTGTCTTAGGGTTAGGTCACGACCCCAACACCCCCTGAGACGTTCACCCACCTATATGTACTCCATTGTGGCTGCCATAAACAATTGGGTTTTGCTTAGATTAATAATATCGCCATTCTACGGTTGGTGAAACCCCAACTTTGCGATTTTAGGCGTGTCTTCCACGTTCTTGCTTGTGTTCTCGGTTGCACCTGCAGGGATTACCCTTCTTGACGAGGTCAATTGTGTGCAGCACGATTGATAACCAATGGAGCGGTGGTGTAGTGATTGTAGGGGGTTTTTCGTGTTCTACTTGAGAGTCTTGGATCATCAATGTCGAGATCTCCATCAATCGACTTATCCATTATCTTTCAGAAGATCGGGCCTGAACCTCCTTATCAATCATGGTGCCCAGGAACGGCACTTAGGACAACCATGATTCGGGATGGACAGGTCCAATGTGCTCAACCTGCTTAGCTTGGACCTGCACCTTAAGCATGAACACTCTACCTCCCTTGCCATTCGGAGTGATGAGGACATCACAACAGCAGAGACGCGCATAGAACTACAAGGACCAATCACAAGAGCACGGGCACGGTTATTAAATCAGCAGGTGAATTCGTTCTTAACTTCTTTTGCATGTGAGTTTGAGAATAGATTGCTATGTGATGATTTAATTGTTATTAGGAATAATGGAAAAGATCAACAAGTGAAGGAAGGAGGCCTTGGGAGCATGGAGAACCACCTGGGACGTCCACAAGTAGATGGAAATAGTTTACAACTCGGACTCGAGTTCAACTCGGAGTCCAGGAGCAGTCCACCTTAAAACAGACGCCCAGGAGGCATACGGACTCCGTTTTCGACGTTCTACATATGAACGGAAATAGGAGAAGATAAACTTTCCAATGGTTCTAGTACCACCTCAAAATTCCTCCGTAGTCATTGGGAATCGTCGAAACAAGTCGAGTCCATATTTCTGTCCGGTGCTGCGCCACCGAATCGGGCCTTTGGGCCTTGTATCCCGTAAGAGTCCATTAGGGACGCGTCTAATCGTGTTTTGGTCGAACCCTAGCCTATAAATACTGCAGCCGGCGGTCATATTCGGTGGGTTTTGCTTAGATCAATAAAATCGCCGTTCTACGGTTTGTGAGACCCCAATTTCGCGATTTCCGATCGTGTCTTCTACGTTCTTGCTCGTGTTCTCGATTGCACTTGCAGGGATTAGCCTTCTTGGCGAGGTCAAGCGTGTGCAGCACGGTTGATAACCAACGGAGCCGTGGTGTAGTGATTGCAGGGGTACTCGAACCGCTCGAGTGCTGAGGATCATCAACGTCGAGTTCTCCACCCCAATCGACATACCTTTCGGAAGATCGGGCCTAAACCTACTCATCAATTGGTATCAGATTTCCAGGTTGCCCGTGAGGTATCTTTGTTTTCCTTCCTTCCATTAGATCGATTTTGTTTCGTACCTAGAGTCCACAAAAAGCCACAAAAAATTAGATCGTTTTTACCGCTTCCCAGACTATAGTGCCTGCAGTTTCATTTTTCAGTTTGCATTGTTGAGTTTGCATTCGTGTGGTTGAGTCTTGTTGCTGGTTTACCTTTGTGTTTTTTGGTCCTAGTTATCGTGTTTCGTCCTTGTTTTCTTGCTATTCGACACCTATTCCACAATCCCTAAATAACAAACCGATCCGCCACGTTCATCGGTTTGCCCTAGCTAGCCGCCTTGCGTGAACTCCCGCATCGCCAGCCCTAGATTAGGTGACAAATCTTTGTGCTATTCATCCTTGAATCATCACACACCACCCCATTAGTTGCTGTGCAAATTCCCGATCGTTTTCGTATCCGTTTGCGAGTTCTGTTCTCAAACCGAGTTGGAATCAACATCCAAAAAAACGTAACTCGGACAGCCTACCTTAAAACGGCCATAACTTTCGCATACGAACTCGAAATTGGGCGAATTTTTTTTTCAAATACATCTACGCGAAATTTCGCATCTGATTTTCCGCATTGTAGCCGCGTTTGGCGAAATTAGATTGCCCAAATTCCCCTCGGAAGATAGGTTATCCGGCCTCCGAAGTTTCAGCACGAATTTTAAAGAACCTTCTTGATTTTCTATAGGCCGCATATTACATCCAATTGAGCTGCAAATTTGTGTGCTTCCTATATTTGTGCTACTGAGTAAAGAAAAAATATCAAAAAATATTACAAAAAAGAAAAAAAATAGTGAAGAGCACGCATATTAAAGCAATTGGCCTATACCACTTGGTGCTGTTTGTTTGGTTATATCATTCTGTCTTTCTTTTGCCTTGATACTTCCTTGTGTTGTGCTAGGCTCTAGGGCACTCAGTTGACCAGCAACAGTTTCCTACATTGAATACTTATTCAACTTTGTTTAGCTGTTAACGATTTTCTGCTTATTAGCCACCATATTGTGCCATCCAAGCTCCACCTTTCTCTTGAGCATAACAGGTACCTTTGCAATCACCCCACGCTTCATTGGTTCATCTCACCGTCCACACCACCTGCTGTGTCGGTAAGAACACTTGTAAGAGCGTGGTAAGACGCTTGAGCGAGAGAGATTGTTTTCTTCCACCTTCCCCATTGTCACTGTAGTTGATAGGGATAACATTTTTTTGTTGTCTTTTGTTTCCTACTAACAATGGCAGGAGAAGAAAATAATGACGAATGTGTTCAACATGTTGAGTTACGTGATATGTTCGCCAAATACAACGCATCAACGGAGGAGTCATTGGCGAACTTGACTCGCAAACTGGATGACCTTGCTCTTCGGATGAATACTTTTGAGGCTCGGTTGCCTCTCGCTGGAAGACAAGAAGACAATGCTTATGATGAACTGGAAGATCACAGTAATCAGCCAAGACTGCCACTTTATCGTCGAGGTATGGGAGGTAATAATCATAACAATTATAACCGCCCTCCTGATGATCCTTTTGCTAAAGTGAAATTTACTATACCCTCTTTTTCTGGTGCTTATGATGATGAGGCTTATCTTGATTGGGAGATGATAGTAGAGCAAAAATTTAATTCCCATCTTGTTCCTGAACAACATAGAGTTCGTCAAGCCACTAGTGAGTTTAAGGACTTTGCTATCATATGGTGTAATGAACTTGTTAAAACTAGAACTGATCCTCCAACATGGGATAGATTAAAGGAAGCTATGCGTGTTCGATTTGTTCCTCCATCTTTTCAGCAGGACCTTCGCAAAAAATTGCAGCGTTTAGACCAAGGTAACATGTCCGTAGAGGAGTATTATCAAGAGTTACAAAAGGGTATGCTGCGTTGTGGGGTAGTAGAGGACATGGATGATAAAATACCTCGTTTTTATGGGGGGTTGAGGCGTGAAATTCAGGACATTGTTGATTACAAAGAATATGATACTGTTAACAGATTGTTTCAGCTTGCTATGTTGGCAGAAAAAGAATTGCAGGGCCGACAACAACAGCAACAATGCACGAGGAGCAACTTCACGCCGCGTGCAGCAACTACACCATCCAAAACAGCACCATCTTCGGCCCCCGTGCAGCGACTACACCACCCAATAGCGGCCAACAAACTATACCTGCTGCTCCACCTTCTCACGTGCCGGAAGGCAGCAAGGCGACATCATTCAAGCCTTCGTCGTCCACTCCTTCTACGGGTCGTACTTCCGACATTAAGTGTCACCGCTGCCAGGGACTTGGTCATATGATGAGAGATTGCCCGAGCAAACGAGCATACATAGCACGCGACGATGGCGGGTATGATAGTACTTCGGATGTTGAAGATGAATATTCTCTTGCTACTGACTTTACAGATCCAAATGACGAACACACCGAAGAAGAGGTACTTGGTACAGCGGCGACGGAGAACTATAGGAGCATCATTGTGCAGCGTGCCTTGAGCTCCAAAGTCGAGACCGACGACAAGCTACAACGACACAACCTCTTCCACATGTTTCTCGTCGTCAAGGACTGCCGTGTACACACTATAATTGATGGAGGTAGCTGCAATAACTTGGTAAACACGGACGTCGTCAAAAAACTCGGTTTGACAACAAGAGCACACCCTCATCCGTACCACATTCAATGGTTCAACAACAGCGGTAAGGTTCGGGTAACACAAACAGCGAGAATCCATTTTTCAATTGGTTCATACCATGATTTTGATGATTTTGATGTTGTTCCTATGGATGCTTGTTCTCTTTTATTGGGTCGTCCTTGGGAATTTGATACAGATGCTATTCATCATGGTAGAACCAATAAATATACTCTCATGCATAAGGGAAAGAAAATCACTTTGCTCCCCATGACTCCTGCTGAAATTGTGCATTTTGAGAAGAGTAAAATTCGTGAGGGCAAAGCAACTAAATTAGAATCTGAAAAACAGCAAGTTATTAAGTTAAAATCACCATAATTGCTCGCAACTAAATCTGAACTTGCTGATTTATTCGATGCTAAGGGGATGTGCTATGCTTTAGTTTGCAAAGAAGCCATGTTTTCACTTCATGAATTGTCTATTGCATTGCCCCCTGCTTTTGCTAACCTTTTGCAGGAGTTTGAGGATGTGTTTCCCTCCGAGATACCCCCTGGTTTACCACCGATGAGAGGCATTGAACACAAGATCGATTTGATTCCAGGAGCAAGTTTGCCAAATCGTGCAGCATACAGGGCGAATCCACAAGAAACTAAGGAAATTCAGCGACAAGTCCAAGATCTTTTGGACCGCGGGTACATTCATGAAAGCCTTAGCCCTTGTTCCGTTCCTGTTCTTTTGGTTCCTAAGAAAGATGGTAGTTGGCGCATGTGTGTTGATTGTCGAGCGATTAATAACATCACCATTCGATATCGTTATCCTATTCCTCGATTAGATGACATGCTTGATGAATTGAGTGGTGCTATCATCTTCACAAAAATTGACTTGCGTAGTGGTTACCACCAAATTAGAATGGCACTAGGAGATGAATGGAAAACTGCATTTAAAACCAAGTTTGGACTTTATGAGTGGTTAGTCATGCCTTTTGGTTTAACTAATGCACCCAACACCTTTATGAGATTAATGAACGAGGTTTTACGTGCTTTCATTGGACAATTTGTGGTGGTTTACTTCGATGATATCCTCATTTACAGCAAGTCATATGATGAACATCTTGATCATTTACGTGCTGTTTTTACTGTTTTGAGAGATGCACGTTTGTTTGGTAACCTCGAAAAGTGCGTTTTTTGCACCAATCGAGTCTCGTATCTTGGCTATGTCGTTTCCTCGCAGGGAATTGAGATGGATGAGGCAAAAATTGAAGCAATCACCAGCTGGCCAGCCCCAACTACCGTCACACAGGTTCGTAGTTTTCTTGGTCTTGCAGGATTTTTTCGGTGCTTTGTGCGGGATTTCAGCACCATTGCAGCACCTCTACATGAGCTAACGAAGAAGGGAGTTCCATTTCGATGGGGCGAACAGCAGCAACAAGCTTTTGATGCTCTCAAATCGAAGCTTACACAAGCACCATTACTACAACTTCCTGATTTTGACAAGACCTTTGAGCTAGAATGCGATGCAAGCGGCATTGGTATTGGAGGCGTTCTCATACAAGGAGGTAAACCCGTTGCTTTCTTTAGTGAAAAACTTCATGGTCCTTCTCTGAATTACTCCACTTATGATAAGGAATTGTATGCCTTAGTCCGTGTATTACAAACTTGGCAACATTATCTTTGGTCTAAGGAGTTTGTCATACATTCCGATCATGAATCATTGAAGTATCTTAAGTGCCAAACCAATCTGAATAAACGACATGCTAAATGGATTGAGTTCATAGAGTCGTTTCCATACATCATTAAGCATAAGAAAGGGAAGGAAAATATCATTGCCGATGCATTATCTAGGCGTTATACCATGCTGTCCCAACTTGATCATAAAATCTTTGGTTTGGAAACAATTAAAGCATTATATCCTACTGATTTGGACTTCAAAGTTGCTTTTGAAAATTGTAGAGAAGGAAGAACTTGGAATAAATATGTGCTGCGAGAGGGTCTCCTCTAGCGTGCTAACAAGATATGCGTTCCAGCTAGCTCCGTTCGTCTATTGCTTTTGCAGGAAGCACATGGAGGAGGTTTGATGGGACATTTTGGAGTGAAGAAAACTGAAGACGTGCTGTCCACACACTTCTTTTGGCCAAAGATGAGGCGTGATGTCGAGCGCTACGTGTCACGATGCACTAATTGCAACAAAGCTAAGTCTCGTCTTAACCCACATGGTCTTTATATGCCTCTTCCTGTTCCTAGTCTACCTTGGGAGGATATTTCTATGGACTTTGTTTTGGGATTGCCTAGGACTAAGAGGGGGAGGGATAGTATTTTTGTAGTTGTTGATCGTTTTTCCAAAATGGCACACTTTATACCTTGTCATAAGAATGATAATGCCTCACACATTGCTGATTTATTTATGACGGAAATTGTTCGTTTACATGGTGTGCCAAATACCATTGTTTCTGATCGTGATGCAAAATTTTTAAGTCATTTTTGGAGAACTTTGTGGTATAAATTGGGAACCAAGTTGTTGCTTTCAACTACATGTCACCCACAAACGGATGGACAAACCGAGGTAGTTAATCGTACTTTATCCACTATGTTACGGGCTGTCTTGAAAACAAATTTGAAGTTGTGGGAGGAGTGTTTACCACATATAGAATTTTCTTACAACAAATCCGTTCACTCCACGACAAAGGTAAGTCCATTCCAGGTAGTGTATGGTTTCAATCCCCGTGCTCCTATTGATTTACTACCTTTGCCTCCTTCTGAAATTATAAATTTGGATGCTACACAATGATCTGAATTCATTCTTAAGATGCATGAAACTACAAAGAAAAATATTGAAATGATGAATGAGAAGTATAGGATTGCAGGTAGTAAAGGTAGAAAAGAAGTAAAACTTGAACCGGGCGATTTGGTGTGGTTACATTTGAGAAAAGAGCGATTTACTGACTTGAGAAAATCTAAACTTATGCCACGAGCTGCTGGTCCTTTTAAGATCGTTGAAAAGATTAATGATAATGCATATAAGCTTGAATTGCCTCCCGATTTTGGGGTTAGTCCTACATTTAACATTTCAGATTTGCGACCGTACTTGGGAGAAGAAGATGAACTTGAGTCGAGGACGACTCCAATTCAAGAGGGGGGGGGGGATGATGAGGACATCACAACAGCAGAGACGCGCATTGAACTGCAAGGACCAATCACAAGAGCACGGGCACGGTTATTAAATCAGCAGGTGAATTCGTTCTTAACTTCTTTTGCATGTGAGTTTGAGAATAGATTTCTATGTGATGATTTAATTGTTATTAGGAATAATGGAAAAGATCAACAAGTGAAGGAAGGAGGCCTTGGGAGCATGGAGAACCACCTGGGACGTCCACAAGTAGATGGAAACAGTTTACAACTCGGACTCGAGTTCAACTCGGAGTCCAGGAGCAGTCCACCTTAAAACAGACGCCCAGGAGGCATACGGACTCCGTATTCGACGTTCTACATATGCACGGAAAGAGGAGAAGATAAACTTTCCAATGGTTCTAGTCCCACCTCAAAATTACTCCATAGTCATTGGGAATCGTCGAAACAAGTCGAGTCCATATTTCTGTCCGGTGCGGCGCCACCGAATCGGGCCTTTGGGCCTTGTATCCCGTAAGAGTCCATTAGGGACGCGTCTAATCATGTTTTGGTCGAACCCTAGCCTATAAATACTGCAGCCGCCGGTCATATTCGGTGGGTTTTGCTTAGATCAATAAAATCGCCGTTCTACGGTTTGTGAGACCCCAATTTCGCGATTTCCGATCGTGTCTTCTACGTTCTTGCTCGTGTTCTCGATTGCACTTGCAGGGATTAGCCTTCTTGGCGAGGTCAAGCGTGTGCAGCACGGTTGATAACCAACGGAGCCGTGGTGTAGTGATTGCAGGGGTACTCGAACCGCTCGAGTGCCGCGGATCATCAACGTCGAGTTCTCCACCCCAATCGACATACCTTTCGGAAGATCGGGCCTAAACCTACTCATCACGAAGTGGGTCGTTGCTTTATTGTAAAGCATGTCTCCTCCTATGAATGCCAATTTGAAAGAATCACTATCTTACCCATTGCTTTATCTTATGTTCATCTAATTACCCGTTAATTTTTGTGATCATCAATCTATTCTCGTTTTTCGTATATTATCTTCATATATCTGGTCAATTTTTCTCTATATCAACCTTGGTGCGGTTATGCAACCCTACTGAAGGCGGACTTGTTTGATGTACCTGCAAAGTGTTTAAGGCTCTCTTGGCTGTTTTCTTACTTGGGGCCCTGTGGCGCTAGATGGTCTCCCACGACAGGCCTACGCAGAGCTAGAGGTCCAAAATGTGCAACCTGCCTAGCTTGGTCCTGCACCCTAGGCATGCACACTCTGCCTCCTGTTGATGACTGTTATATACCAATTTCACCCGTCAATATAACTCAATTATGTGAAGGAAATATCATTTCTTGCATACATCACCTTTCTATTTAACATATTTCCACTTGTACTTGGAGAAATTGGTGCATGCAGGTATTTTATACAAAATTTAAGTGAGACAAGGGAATGGATCCTATAAAATATCTTACTAGCCAATCAAGCGTCGACATGTGGCACCACATGGATCAAATGGCCCACAAATAGAAGTGCCCGAGGCCATGTAATGGTGTAGAACCCATATCAAGGGATGAGACCCACCTGGCAGTGACCAAGAGAAAGCACACGCGGAATGGTGCAAAGACCAGGTCGGCCAACCCCTATAGTCAGTCGACCTGGTCCTGGCGCCAAACTCGATCAGCTTCCACGTGTTGGCTCCTCCTGGCTTGAAGAAGTCAGTGGTGACTGATTCACGCGCCTTTGCAGGCGAGAACCAACCCTTCTCCACCTATAAATAGGACCCCTCACCCCTAACTTCAACACACACCACTTGAGCATCATTATATTGTATACACTAGTTCTCTTAGTCCTTAGTGGAGTTAGGCTATATAGAGGAGAGCCTCTAGTCCCAGGTCCAAGTTGGGAAAGGTATGACTCATGTATCTTTTCTTATATTTGTGACTTTATGCATAATAAAGATATTATCTTTAGTCTTCTTTTATTCATATACTTGGATGAAGAGTTTCTTGTTTGATTGTGGATTCCATGTATGTGGTAGGAATAGTCTTTGTGATCATGCCTTAATGTCACCATACATCATTATAAACACTATAAACCCCACTATAGTCTAAGTAGTTATGATATGATCATGTTAACATGGATGACTTATGCTATATTTCAACATTGGTTCAACGATGTTTAGGTTAGTCATTGCCTTAGGATGGTTTGTGCCGCGGCTCCTAAGGTATTTACTTAATATGCTAGCATGGTGCTAGGATAGTTAAGTAACGTTGGATGTCTCATAGACCACGGATTGAAGAGGTAGGGAGTAGGTGGTGATAGCCCTATCTATCCTTTGTAATCTTCCACATTCGGATATGCCACAGGCTCTTGGCGGGAGTCGTCCTAGTATTGCTAGGGGTAAACCCGTGCCCGATGTGTTGAACAACTTAGCATAAGGATTCACCATTAACATGCCCATTAGTATCCGACCTGCGCTATGTATATGTATATTAGAAGTATTGTAGGAGTAATACCCGAACTCTTAGTTTCATATCCATTAGGACTCATCTAACCTTTAGAATAGATTGCTTAGGTGTGTGTCAGACTACCCATATATTATCAACTTACCCTTGTCTTTATAATTGATTAGTATCCCATAGCTTGATCATAAGAGTAGTGTTTACTTTACTCCATTGCCTTCCTTTAGGATAAATACAATACCCATGGGAATACTCTTGGGTGAAATGTTACACGACAGTTTCTGTGCGCTAGCGGACCTCATCTCTATCGAGAGATGATCTGTGACGTAAGAAACATCAAAAAGCATTTCTGGCGCCATTGCCGGGGATGATTTGTTAATGTTTCTTAGTAGCTGTCAACAAGCATTTTTGGAGCCGTTGCCGGGAAAGGCAAAGGTAGTGAAAGATAGCTATCACCTATGATTAAGCTATAGATACTATTAGTTATTAGATAGGATTACCCTTGTTTGTTTTCTCCTTTTGTGTGAAGACAGGGTAGTGTTGGCTATCCCATCTTATGGGATGGCCAACGAGGACGCAAGTGCTAAACTAGATAATTCAAGGTGTACCTCAACAAATGTTCGCAAGGCACCACCATTGCCTTTTGCGAAAGAATTTCAGCCTCCAGTAGGAGCCAAAGTCATCCATACCCAAGCTTGGGGGAGGCTCCAAGAGTTCTTCTTGGTTTGCCTCCACTATAGGGTGGATAGTTGGATCCTCATCCAACATTCATGAGTTGGTCCATTAATCCATGACCATCTTTGTGCTGGAGCTGAAGGAGTCCTATTCTCATTCATCACGGATGAGAATATGGTCTCTACTCCAGGGGTGGATTGAAGAGCGCTCTAGTTCCTTTAGCTTAGCATGCACACCACTTAACAAGGTGGACATGCTAGCTAAGGAACTACACCTCCCATTGAAGTATCATGAAGATCAAGCCATTGGAGAAGTGTTTGGACGATCCAAGCCATGGATTTCACATGATTTGTGAAAATCCATGTCAACATGGGCCACTTGGGGAATCATTCCCCTAAGACCCATGGGGATTCTTCCTTCAAAACACAACTCCAATGGCTATCACCAACAAGGAGGTCAAGGGTGGAATCAACATCACCCTTGTAATGAAGGAGGCTATGCGGCTTTCAGGGCATTTAAGTTCAGCTAGCCTACCTTCACTACAGGAAACTCGACGATTTACGACAGCCAGGGCCATCACAAATAAGCCAAATGCCGTCGCAAATAAGTAATTTGCGACGGCTTTCCTTATTTGCGATGGTTTTTGGCCGTCGCAAATTAGTCGTCGCAATTAAGCTTATTTGCGATGGCCACCGTCGCAAATAAGCTTAATTGCGACGGCTAGCAGCGGCCGTCGCAAGTTACTGCTGGGTGCCGGTGGGCCCCGCGACAATATTTGCGATGGCCTGGCCGTCGCAAATAAGTGCCAATATTTGCGACGGCCAGGCCATCGCAAATAAGTTCAGCCGGCAGGGCCCACGTGTCCTCCTCTGGGACCCACACTTCTATTTGTGACGGCCTAGCCGTCGCAATTAATGTTTATTTGCGACGGCCAGGCCGTCGCAAATAGCAGTGGCTTAATTGCGACGGCCTGGGACCTTATTTGCGACGGTACTGTATCAAAAGCCGTCGCAAATAAGGTTTTCTATTTTTTTTAAAAAAAACTGAAAATACTAACCGGCTCGATGGCCAGAATCACAGAACAGGCAATATTCATCACAACACATCACAACGGTTTCAAAACACATCACATACATCGTACAAACATCGCATTAACATCAACAAACTAAACATGGGCTCACTCGCCCGTCTGACCTCAGTATCCACCTTCGTAGCCACCTCCGGAGCCACCTCCGAATTTGAAGTCGTCGTCGCGCCTCATTCCAGGTGGCGGTAGGGACGGCGACGGCGTTTGTGTAGCCGTTGCAGATCCCTGCAGTTAATGAAACTTAGAGTTAGAATGTAAATGCATCAACATCTCTCTCCCTCCCTTCCTCTCCCTCTATCTTCATCTAGATCCCCCTCTCTTCCTCTCTCTTTTCATTTCTCTCTTTGTCTCTCACTCTATCTTTCTCTCGCTCTCTATCTCTCTATTGCTATCCTTTTCCCTCTATCTTCCTCCCTCTATCTCCATCTACATCTCCCTCCCTCTATCTTCCCCTCTCTCTATCTCCATCTACATCTTACTCTCTCTCTTCATTCCCCTCCTACTCTATCTAACTATCTTTCACTCTTTCTTCTGTCTCTCTCTTTCTTCTCTCTTTCTTTCTTCTATCTCGATCCTTTTCTTCTATCTAACTATCTCCCTCTTTCTTCTATCTCAATCTTTTTACGCTGAAGAAGAAGGATTACATAGAAAATTACCTGACTCGTAGAAGAAGGATCGCCTGGAAGGACCGGTGGTAGTACCGGTAGCTGGATCCCCAGACCTTGCGCCAGAGCCATGGCCTGTCATTGCAAACATTAAATGCTATCTATTAGTAAGTCATTTACGCTGAATTAATGAGAACTTTAGTTTTTATTTGGTTACCTTCATTGCTTCCCGCATCTGCGCCAACGCTGCTGTCTGGGTTTGGATCGTGGCCTCCATCGCGATCCTTTGGCGTTCCGACTCCTCCTGTCGCCTGAAGAGGGACTGCATCTCAATGTCCCTCTACGAGGCACGACGACTAGTCGTGCCTACTGAAGAATCCTGCGTGGAGCTGCCTCTCACAGGTCTCCCTGCCCTCGAGTCAACAACTCCGTCGAATATGGCAAGCCTATAAAAAAGAGAGTCAGTAATATGAAATTGGAATATCTTGAATACTTTGAATTGAAAATCATAAAATGACTTTTAAACTCACCTTCCGTGTGCTTTTCCACCACTGCTTGCATACGCGGCTTGAGGATCGATTGGTTGACGTTCCCAATCGAAATCCTCACCGTGTATCTTCCTAGCCTCCTCCTCGTACTTAGCCTGCAAAACAAGAAAACCGTGTAAGTTCAACAATCTATATAGTTATATTTAATATGAATGATTTCTAAACTTACCAATCGCTCGGCTGCAGCCTTACTGCACCCCGTCAGCTGAGAAGGGTCTCAGCAGGGGTCGGCGGCACCCCCATCTCGCGCTCCTGTCAATACCTGTTAGTACGAACAATATATTATGAATATATAAACATAAATTACACACACTTACCATGCGTTTAGCTAAACGCAAGTGGTTATCTTGCCCGTGCCTGCTCTCCCCCTCGACCCCTCTGCAGTCTCGAGCCTTCTCGGACTTAGATTTAAACTCATCGCTAGCCTAGTAGCAACAAAGGGCCCGAAATGCATCGATCGGACCCTGCAACCAGCTCATGTGGACCTGCACATAGTTGGAAGTTGTTAAAAATGCCATCGAGGAAATTATCAAAAAAAATACTTACTACACTCCACGTACCTGCGCGTACTCCTCCTCCGTCAGGTGCATCTCGCTCGCTTGTTGGAAGTGTAGCACGGGCTGCTGGTTCGCCTTCAAGTGCTCATTAATAATTTGAACACGAGCGTTCGACAAAGCTTGTCGAAGCGCCTTGGCAGCGTTGTAGTGAAACACTCACCTCGCATCCTCAAACTGGTGATGGTCGTTCGGGTCCTCTAAAGTATATCTTACCTGTGATAAAGAATATATTGAAGAGATGTTCACTAAAAGAGTTTAAGAGTTGAAACTTTGAAACTTTTTTTAACATACTTACCATAAAATTGGCCCATACGGCCTCCTGAAGGTTGCCGTGCTCCTGGTGATGGACGCGTGCGTAGTCCTCCCACGAAAGAGCAGACACCCCGTCGATGACCCCAGGATAGTGCAAACGCACTAAGGACCCAGGGACACCGTTCGCCGGTCTGTGGTGTCTCTCACCGTTGAAAGACGTGTCGTCCCAAACCCTGCAAGATATTTATTGATTGATTACTTAATTAACCAAAAGAAACTAAAATTGAACACTATAATTTTTATTACCTGTCTCCGACTGGACGAATCACGGTCCTCTGTGAAGGCACCGCAGGAGGACTCACAAAGTGAGTCCTCCTCGTCCTCCGCGTCTGCTGGGGCGCCACATCAGGTGACCCAGACGGCTCCTCACTAGCCGAGTCAAAATCCTCAGGAACAGAAGGATCGCCAGCCGGGGGCTGGCTGGACGAGGGCTGGCTCGCCGAGGGCTTGCTGGCCAAGGGCTGGCTCACCGAAGGGTAGCCAAGGTCAACTAGCGCCGCAACCTCTGAGTCAGCCGGTGAGGACTACAACATTCAAATGATTCATAAGTAAGTTTAATGTGAAATTGAATTTAAAGAATTTGTCAAAAACGAGTGAAATTTACCTGTGACGAAGCTATAGAGCTGGTCTGAACGTGCCCCAGCAGCTGAGAGCGGCTGCTGCCAGTCGATGAGGCACCAACGAAAGCGTCCCAGGTCTAGAGGGGTAGAACCCCCTCGTTGGCGGCACCTTCTTACCCTTCTTTGATGCCATCCTATTTTAATTAGATAATCAGTAAATATGCAAATAAAATATACAAAATTCATGTTACTATCTTCAAGAAAACATTACTTGTAGTCACTTTCAAAATTCATCAACATCATTGTCATGTGCCTGTGCCCTACTCCTTAAACCAGCCCAACGATCTTCCATCGTGGCCTGTTCTAATTTTCATTTTCGCATATCATCTGCCTCTACATCCCCAACTAATTGATCGAGTCCTTCACCAAGCTCGACGATGGAAGTGTCTGGCAACTCTTCTTCTTGGTACACTTCTTCAACGTCTTCGCTATCATGGTAACCATCATCCCTAGGAGTATATAGCCGCTTACGAGGATTCACCTTATATACCACCCACCAAGCACTAAGCTTCATGCATGTATAAGGTAGATAATACACTTGTTCAGCTTGATGTGCAAGAACAAATGTATCATAACCTCGTAGTCGGTCCTTATGTTTCACTTCCACCATTCCAAATTGGTTTTCTCGAGTTCCATGAGTGCGATCAAACCATTCACAGTCAAAGAAGACCACTCAAAGGGTTTTATTTCCAGTAAAAGTAAATTGAAGGATTTTGTTAATGATTCCATAATAATTAGTTAAATTCCGTTGAGAGTCCATTGCTCTCGACACAACATCGGAATTTGATGTTGCCGCGAGAGGACGAAGACCTTCAAAATGAGCTGTACGGAATCAGAAGCCATTTACGTCATATCGATCATAGCTTCTAACATTCACCAATCCATAAGATAGCTGCCGAAAATCTTTATGGACATTATGAGTCTAACACTGTCATAAATGATCATGAGTTAAAATAATACTTCTTTAATAATAGTAATTTATACTACATAGAAGACGAGAGAATATTACATAATCTCAAAACTAGGATAGGAAACTCTGCCCCCCATTTATTCCTTCTTTTCACATCACTTCTACTTGTTTGGCCGTAGGTTGATGCCTATGTGGCCAACATTGTCTGTGGAACTCGCTGGACATGAAAAAACATCTTTTAGAGTACATGTGTAGCAAAATATGACGATTAGCATAAATGTAGGACAAACACTTACCCGAAGTATTCCTGCAAGCCTTCTATATTTGCGTACATGTAGAGTAAAGCAACAGTCCTTTCATGTTCCAATAGCACGTAGGTCGTGTAGCTACAATGGTGGTGCCTCTCGTTTGAAAAATGGAACAACGCTTAGAGGGGGTGTTTCGTCCACATTGTACCGCATCGCCAAAGTATTGATATTGTTTTCTTCCGCAAAGTAGACACTTGAAAAGTATCCTACTTCCTTAAGAGCATATGCTTCAGCGATGCACCCTTCCACCCTTGCCCTGTTGCCAACCATTGGTTTCATATATCGTAGCGCTCTTTCAATGTGATACATCCACCTATATTGCACAGGACCACCAACTTTAGCTTCGAATGGAAGATGGATAAGCAGATGTTGCATTGGATTGAAGAAACCCGGTGGAAAAAAAATTTCCATCTTACATAAAAGTATGGGTATCTCCTTCTCTAACTTATCCATCATCCCGATCTCGATTTCTTTAGCACAAAGCTGTCTATAGAAATAGTTGAGCTCGGCTAAAACCTTCCATACCGCATCATCTAGATAGCCTCGAAACATAACAGGTAAGAGTCTTTCCATTATAATGTGATAATCATGACTCTTCAACCCAGTGAGGTTTCCTATGTTAACATTTATGGCTCGTTTCAGGCTAGCTGCGTAACCATCTGGGAATTTCAAAGTTTTCATCCATTTCATAACTTCTTTCTTTTCTTTCGATCAAAGACAGAAAGAAGCATGTGGCTTTCCACTACTTTCAGAGATTTCAAGAGTTGGACAGTGACAAATGTCTGCCAAATCTAGTCTAGCTTTATAATTGTCTTTCGTTTTGCCAGGCATATCCATGCAGGTGCTTATGATACTTTCACTCATGTTACGCTCCTGATGCATGACATCAATGTTGTGCATTAGAATCAACGACTTAACATACGGTAGCTCCCAAAGTCCACATATGTGAGTCCTATTGTGTTCCTCTCCATAACCTACAAAATATCCAGGATGACCTTCATCAGGCACCAGTTTATCCAACATATTATAAATTTCTGACCCGTTGAGACACTTCGGTGGTCCTTTAGTGACAACAATGTTCTTTCAAAAGACATGCCTCTGCTGCCTAAATATATGATTCGAGGGCAGCCAATGTCTGTGACAATCGAAGTAAGATATTTTGCCTCCATGAGTTAGTCGAAAGCAATCCGTGTCTGAAGCACATATCGGACACATCAGACGACTGTGAGTGCTCCATCCGGAAAACATGCCGTATGCCGACAAATCATGG
This sequence comes from Tuctoria greenei, assembly GCA_036927565.1. NCBI lineage: Eukaryota > Viridiplantae > Streptophyta > Magnoliopsida > Poales > Poaceae > Tuctoria > Tuctoria greenei. The sequence goes on from JAYESD010000012.1 coordinate 77,515,239, forward strand.
ACGGACCACAAATAAGCAGCTCAAAGGTTCAATTTCTGCTTCTTGTAACCGTCGTAGGCTTCGACTCCTGTCCACAAGACTTTCAATTCTTCGATCAGGGGTTTTAACATCACGTTGAGACGTGACCCGGGATGATCAGGTCCAGGTACAATGAGGCTGAGAAACATGAACTCGTTCTTCGTACAAAAAGCAGGTGGCAGGTTGTACGGAATGACAAAGACGGGCCAACATGAGTATGGCGTGGCGTTCGTACTGAACAGTGAGAATCCGTCCGTCGCTAATCCGATGCGAACATTCCTTGCATCACGAGAAAAGTCTGGATCGAAACAATCTAGCGCCTTCCATGCATCACCATCGGACGGATGCGTCAAGAATTCATTGTTCTCACGTTTACCTTCTTTGTGCCATCTCATGTGTCTTGCGGTTCTTTTTGAAAGAAACATCTGCTTCAACCGATGTGTCACAGGCAAGTAACGAAGCTGCTTATGTGCGACATCTGTCATCACATTATTGCCATCGTCATTAACAACTTTGACATACCTCGATTTGCCACATTTCAAGCACATCTTCTCATTGGCGTGCTCTTTCCAGAATAGCATGCAGTTGTCTGGGCACACATCGATTTTCTCATAATTCATACTGAGACTAGATATCTTGATCTTTGAATGATACATATCGGCTGGCGCATTGTGAGGTTGTGGAAGGATATCGCAGATCAATTTCATGAGATCATTGTAGCAGTTGATGGAAAAAAAGTACTTGTACTTAATTGCCATAAATCTGGTCAAGAAAGCAAGTACGGTCACAACCGTGTGTTCATGCAACGGCTCTTGTGATTTTTTCAGATCCTCGATGATAGGAGAAGATGATGGATGAGTCCCGATCTTCCGATAGGTAATGGGTAAGTCGATTGATGGAGATCTCGACGTTGATGATCTGAGGCTCTCGAGTAGAACACAAACAGCCCCTGCAATCACTACACCTCCGCTCCGTTGGTTATCAACCGTGCTTCACACGATTGACCTCACCAAGAAGGCTAATCCCTGCAAGTGCAACCGAGAACACAAGCAAGAACGTAGAAGAAGCAATCTAAAATTGCTGAATTGGGGTTTCACAAACAGAAAAACGGCGATATTATTGATCTAAGCAAAACCCAATTGTTCATGGCGACTACTATGGAGTATATATAGGTGGGAGGATGTCCAAGGGGGTGTTGGGGTCGTGACCTAACCCTAACACACGAAAATAATGGACTTAGACTTGATACAAGGCCCAATGGCCCAATACGGTGACGCAGCAACCTGACAGATTCTGTACTTGATTTTGTTTCGACGATTCCCGTCGACTCCGAATGTATTTTGACATGGGACCGGTGCCATTGGAAAGGTTATCCTCTCCCCTTTCCGTGCATATGTAGAACGTCCAAAACGGAGTTCGTACCTGGGCATCCGTTTTAGTGCGTACTGCTCCTAGACTCTGAGTTGGATACGATTTGGAGTTTGGTTCGGTTTCCATCTTCTTTGAACGAATTCTCTGGTCTTCCACGTCCCTAATACTCCCTCCAAGTACTCCTTGAACCTCTCCATGGATCCTAATCACAAATAAATTATTAAGTAGCAATTTATGCTCAAAAACATATAAGGAAATATATAAGAACGAGTTCACCTCTGAAATTAATTGTTGCGTATGAACTCTATTGATTGCATCTTGTATGTTCAATGGAGTATTATTTGTATACATAGAAGTGATGTCCTCATCATCCTCCCCTTCTTGAATTGGAGTCGTCCTCGACTCAAGTTCATCTTCTATCATGTGTGGGTCCATATGTGCAACGCCATCAAATCTTCTTGTAAGCATGAAAGGAGGAGGCCAAGGTGGTGGACAACATAGTGCACCATCTTGATCTTGTCCAAACAAGAGCGCACATTCACTTGAGCCAGGATCCCAAACAAATAAACTTTGTACCATATTTGTAGGTGAAATGATAATGTGCATGATCTCATCATTCTCCCCTTCTTTATGACAAGCCGTCCTCGGCTTGCTCGTATGTCCAGGAAAAATGATTGCTTTGGGGGTAGAATGAACTCTGTCCATATTGCACGACTGCAGCGAACAATACTTCTCTTTTATTTTTTGTCCCTGCTGCAAGAAAAAAATACTAGAAAAGCTTGACAAAACATTATTAGCGTTAGTGCATTCATTTACTTTAGGATGTTGTTGCAGCACAAAAGGAGTTTTCTCATTTGAACAAACGTAAACTTTATGCACCATAAACACACCACTATGTTCATATTTGCCTATTGCATGAAAAATATTTCTACTTAACAAAGGCAATTCAGATTGGGAAAATATTCTCTTCTCTACTATATCTACATCACAAAGAGTGTCAAATTCAATATAACCCAAAGTATTTAGAGAAGACAAAAATTTCAGCTCATCATTTTCAGCAGTAGTGGTGATCAAATTATGAATTTCAGCACAAGTAGGTGAATCTAAAACACAATCATCTTGTACATTAACTTGTTTTTGCATAGGTATAATAGAGTTATCAGCACACAACTCTTTCTTAGCGCAACGATCAGCAAGAAAATCAACATGTGACAATGGTGTATAAATAAACGATTCTAATAGTTGCTCCTCAAAAATAGCATGATTGGTGGAAAAATTCAGAACATCCAAAAACTTCTCACCTTCTGTATTTGTAGAATGTTTTGCCTTACCATTTTCAGCAGTGATTTCGAGTGCATTATGAGTTGATCCATCTAAAATTTCACAAGTGTTGTCAAAAGCCTCGTTCTCTTTTGCATCATCTATATTATTTTCTATATTGTCCTGCAAAACGTTAGACACAAAAGGAGGTACAACAAGAAATTTCTCCTCAAATTGCTGAATTTCTTCTTTGCACATAGATACATTAGCAAAATTTTCTCGCATAAGAATTTTCATTTCTTTCCATGTTCGAGGTTTTTCTAATTCATTTAAATTGTTCCACCAAGTTAATGCACGACCAACTAACGCACTAGAAATATTTCTAATCTTTCTCCTCTCACACATATGCAATTTTTCAAAAAATTTATCCAACTCTATTTCTCAAGCAATATATTCATCGTAACCAAAACCATCATAAGAAGGAAGAGATGGGAGAATGTAACTACTTCTTATGGAAGGTGTTGTAAAGTTGGTCTGAATGTCATGTGAATCCTTGGTTGATGTTTGATTTTTAGTGAGCAACTCCATCGTCATCTTCATCATGTCCATCATCTCAGCATATAATGCATGATTCTTGGTTTTACCTGACATTGTTAGTAGCAAACAGAAGACAACACAAAAAATATGTTATCCCTATCAACTACAAAGGATAATGGCAAAGTGGAAGCGGAATCACACACTCTCAAGCGTCTTACCACGCTCTTACAAGTGTTCTTACCGACACTGCAGGTGGCAAACGGTGGACGGTATGAAGAAACCAATGAAGCGTGGGATGATTGCGAAGGTGTATCGATTCTGCTCAAGAGTAAGGTGTAGCTTGGATGGCACTTTCTATGTAGCAAGGATTAGCAACAATGAAATCAGATAGTAAAGTTGAATAAGTGTCCAAAGTATTTGTCAAAGTTGCTGGCCTAAATGTGTTCCTAGTAGTTCAAGCTAGCAAGACATGAGACAAAACTAGATGACACAAAGAATGCAAGCACTTCTGTTTTTTTGTTGTTGTTTTTTTCCTCTTTTTGTGTGCGGCTTTTGTTTCTTGTTTTGCACTTGCCTTTTTCTTTTTTCTTCCTTTTTTTTCAGAATGTGCTGCAAGGGAAGAACACAATGAAAATCAATCCAAGATATCTCGTGTGTCTGTCGCAGATTTTCTGCTCAATCTTCCAAAGACAAATAGGCACACTTATAGGCTCTAAATTGGAAAACTTAGAACAGCAAGATTGTAGATATATCTCTCCTCTAATTTCAATATATGGAAGACATATTTTGGAAAAGAACAATAGGAGATATTGCCCCCGAAATACAGACTGTTCAGAATTTTTGGGTCAATAACAGATTCGTATCCAATGCAATTTAGACATCGATAACTATATTTTCTTGGCAAATGATGAATATGAAAGTTATAGATAACTTCTTAAGCTTTCCATAAAGTACAAGAACAACAAAATCCGAGTTCGTATGTGCGAGATATGATGAAAATACCAAACTGGACAGAGGTGAATGTAATCTGGACGTGATGATGTCATTCAAAAGGATGAATCACACAATGCAAAACTCAAACTAAGACCAAAAACACTTTCTAAACCAGCAATATGACTCAACAACGGACAAAAACTCAACAAAACCAAACTGAAAACGAAAGTTGTAAAGGCTCAAACGTGGTTTGGACAAAGTAATGAACAGATCTACTAAACTGCAAGTTCTTTTGTGGCTTTTTTGTGGACTCTAGGTATGAAAAACAAAACTAATGTAATGGATAGATGAATTACCTAACGGGCAACTGGAAATCTGATACCAATTGATAGGAGAAGATGATGGATGAGTCCCGATCTTCCGATAGGTAATGGGTAAGTCGATTGATGGAGATCTCGACGTTGATGATCCGAGGCTCTCGAGTAGAACACGAACAGCCCCTGCAATCACTACACCTCCGCTCTGTTGGTTATCAACCGTGCTTCACACGATTGAACTCGCCAAGAAGGCTAATCCCTGAAAGTGCAACCGAGAACACAAGCAAGAACGTAGAAGAAGCAATCTGAAATTGCTGAATTGGGGTTTCACAAACCGAAAAACGGCGATATTATTGATCTAAGCAAAACCCAATTGTTCATGGCGGCTACTATGGAGTATATATAGGTGGGAGGATGTCCAAGGGGGTGTTGGGGTCGTGACCTAACCCTAACACACGAAAATAATGGACTTAGACTTGATACAAGGCCCAATGGCCCAATACGGTGACGCAGCAACCTGACAGATTATGTACTTGATTTCGTTTCGACGATTCCCGTCGACTCCGACTGTATTTTGACATGGGACCGATGCCATTGGAAAGGTTATCCTCTCCCCTTTCCGTGAATATGTAGAACGTCCAAAACGGAGTTCGTATGCGTCCTGGGCATCCGTTTTAGTGCGTACTGCTCCTGGACTCTGAGTTGGATACGATTTGGAGTTTGGTTCGGTTTCCATCTTCTTTGAACGAATTCTCTGGTCTTCCACGTCCCTAATACTCCCTCCAAGTACTCCTTGAACCTCTCCATGGATCCTAATCACAAATAAATTATTAAGTAGCAATTTATGCTCAAAAACATGTAGGGAAATATATAAGAACGAGTTCACCTCTGAAATTAATTGTTGCCTATCGGAAGATCGGGGCATCCGTTTTAGTGCGTACTGCTCCTGGACTCTGAGTTGGATACGATTTGGAGTTTGGTTCAGTTTCCATCTTCTTTGAACGAATTCTCTGGTCTTCCACGTCCCTAATACTCCCTCCAAGTACTCCTTGAACCTCTCCATGGATCCTAATCACAAATAAATTATTAAGTAGCAATTTATGCTCAAAAACATATAAGGAAATATATAAGAACGAGTTCACCTCTGAAATTAATTGTTGCGTATGAACTCTATTGATTGCATCTTGTATGTTCAATGGAGTATTGTTTGTATCCATAGAAGTGATGTCCTCATCATCCTCCCCTTCTTGAATTGGAGTCGTCCTCGACTCAAGTTCATCTTCTATCATGTGTGGGTCCATATGTGCAACGCCATCAAATCTTTTTGTAAGCATGAAAGGAGGAGGCCAAGGTGGTGGACGACATAGTGCACCATCTTGATCTTGTCCAAACAAGAGCGCACATTCACTTGAGCCAGGATCCCAAACAAATAAACTTTGTACCATATTTGTAGGTGAAATGATAATGTGCATGATCTCGTCACTCGAAGAACTTCTCTGCCTCATTTGTAAGAGGATCCTTCGCTTCCAGAGCTTCTAGCATCTCATCCATTCTATCAACCTCTATTATATCATCATCCTCATCCACTTCGGCTATGACTCGAGAATTAGTCTCGCTGTGAAAGGTCCACACTTCATAATGTAGAGTGAAACCGTTTCGACATAAGTGAAACGAAAGCTCCAATCTTCTCAAAAACTTGGTGTTTCGGCATTTTGTACATGGGCACCGCACCATATCTTTCGTTGATAACGAAAATGTTCGATCCAAAAATTGATCTAACTTGATAAACCACTCATCGGAGTGACCACCAGTTCTGCTCTTCCAGCCAGTATACATCCAACTGCGGTCTTCACCCATGTTTGGCTCTGCAGTTTAATGCAAAAGAAATTGTCATTAATGTATTGTTATGTTATGTCACGGCCCTACAACCTAGGCAGATAAATCCTAAACCCACCCAAGAGTGACCGAGCGGAGCGTGCTCATGACGAGATGCGTGATCCGGATTCGAACGAAATTTCGGCAGCATAACCCCGTTGTTCTCCACTGCAAGCCCAAAAATGGTGCAGCAGAGAACAACAGGGTTACGCCACCGAAATCTCGTCCAAATCCGGACGCGCATCTTGTCACAAGCCACACCCCCTCGGTCACTCCGAGGCTGTCCAAAAAGGGACAATTCCGAACCTGCACGTCTCACATGCCAATGGCATGTGAGACGTGCCGATCCGAAATGGGTAATACATTGCTATAGGTTACGTTGCTCATTTTCATTTTCAGATCATTTAAGAGAGAGGAAAGAAATAGAGAAAGGGTTAGAGGAAAGTTGGTCTTAGATGACAATTCCACATCCATTCCACCGTCCACGGAATCGCGGGTCATTGATGTCCTTACCAACCCGTTCGCTTCCGTGTCGACTTGACGCATACGGTACCACTACAATGGTCTACACGGCACGGTCACACTTATTGCGTGTCGTGCCCTTCCGGGTTGGTCCGAGCCGGCCGAAAACCACTCTATTTATATATATTAAGTAGTCACTCAAAAACATTATATGAATGCACTAAAGTCCAAACATACACTAAACAGAATAGAAAAAATTATTAATTCTAAACACTAACGCAATCAAAAGAACAAGAGAAAAAATTATTAATTCTAGTAACCTGCATAATAAACATATTTACCAAAGCATGACAATTAGGATCAAATTAGGATCTAGTTCTACAACTCAACCCGTCCAGGATCTGGACTAAACCCAAACCCAATCCATTTTTTCCGTATCAATCAACCCGGCCCAACCCAGCCTGTAAAATAAACATACAAAACCAAACAAACCCAACCCACACCTACTTTTGAGCCCAACCCAAACCGATCTGTTTTCAATAACCACGATTTGGAACCGGTTCCAACCCCCAAGCTCGGCCCAGTAGCCAGACGAGGAGGTTTGTCCTCCTCCATCGCCCCTCCCCTAAGAGGCCATGCGCCAATACCACCGCCCACCAGCGGCGCGCGAGGCCCCCAGATCGCCACCGTGGCGCCCCCATGGCGTCACCCCCCCCCCCCCCCCCGCGAGGCCAGGCTCTTGTAGCTCCCAGCACGGCGACGAGCGGTTGCGCCTCCCGGCCATGGCAACGATGTTTGCCGCGCAGGCACCCCCCCCCCCAACCGGCAGTTCCGCCTCCCCGCCATGGCGACAATATTTGCCCCTGCATGCCCCCCGCCACGACGACACCAGCGGGTGCACGGGGACACGATGACGATACCCGGCCACTCGTTTCCCACGGACACGATGCCCGGCTCACCCGATCCCCAACGCACGTCGGTGCCGGCGGTGGGCCTCACCCCCACAGGTCAGCAATAGAGTTCCAAAACAGTTCTAGTATCATCAAAACAATACCAGCTGCTCTCTCAAAAAAATGCTGACCAAGCTAAACATCTTATTATTTTTTCTCTAAAATTTTCTGTACTGTGTAGAAACTTTTAAAGTCTAATCTCAACAAAAGAGAAGCAAAATTCAATTTACAGGGCTGCTGTACTAGATAACACGCTACCGGAATGATCGACAAGCAGGGATATAGCTAAAATGATCGACAAGCAGGGATATAGCTAAATATACACCAGGATTAATATGTAATAGTGCATTATGCAGATAATGCAACCAAAAAGCAATAAGGAAATCAAACTCACTCGGTGTCGGAGGCATTGGGGGCCGGGGGCGCAGGGGGGCGCGGTGGGCTGGGGCTGCAGGGGCGCGGCGAGCCGAGGCGGACCGGGGGCACGGCGGACCAGGGGCGGCGGTGGGGCGGCAACGGCGGGGCGGCGGTCCGGCGGCGGGGCGGCAACGGCAGGCCGGCGGATGGGCGGCCACGGCGGGCATGCGGCGGGGCGTGGCAGGGCGGCGGGCAGGCAGCAGAGCTGTGGAGTTGAGTGCACTAGAATGAACCGTCGGCATCGGGATAAAAGCCCTTATTTGCGACGGCCTCCTAGATTGCGATGGAACCAACATGCAGCCTTCACAATTAATGTTACTTGCGACGGCCTTTTTAGCAGGTGTCGCAAATAAACATTTATTTGCAACGGCTTTCTTAGTTGCGATGGCCCTAGGGTTGGCCGTCGCAAATAACTACTTATTTGCGACGACCCTAGGGTTGGCCGTCGCAAATAAGCTGTTATTTGCGATGACCATGTCATTTGCGATGGCCACAGGCGGGCAGTCGCAATTTAATCTATTTGCGACGGCTGGCCGTCGCAAATAAAACCAGCCGTCGCAAATGTTCGCGTTTCCTGTAGTGCTTTAAGTACCTTGTCCATGGCCATGCAGGAAATTAAGACAACATGAAGCTCTTGGCCAAGGACAAGAAACTTAAAGAGTATTAAATATCCAAGATGTCCCACAATTACTTGTTGGGATTCCGACCCTTCGACCATGCCCATGCAACCTAGGGCAAGTGACATTGTTGATGAAGCGTTTCTTGTTTGATTGTGGAGTCCACATGTCATCATGCCGAAAGAAGCTTTTGATCCATGATCCTAAAAGAAGGACAAGCCTCACCACGCTCATGAGAGAATATCTACAAGAGGGAAAAGCCGTCACTACATCAACAAGTCTTCATTAAGATGACGGAGAGGCTCGGTCCACCATGTGGCTCACATGTCCGAATGACATGCCAAAGGAGATTTGGCATGGCAAGCAAGATAAGTTATCCACATTCAACTCCGAGATTGACGACAAATCATCACACTAAACAGGACGGAGGTAAGTCCGACATCAAAAAATTCAGTGAGTCCTTGCCAATAGGTTAATTGGTAGTTATCTCATATTCGATTTCCAAATTGCATATTTGAAATTCCCATCAATCTTTGCATTTGCATTTAGCATGTTTCAATTTTCACACTTGCATGGTGGAAAGTAAAATTTCCAACCATCATAAAACTAAAATTTTGAATTAGGAAGTAAATTTACTTGGATATGAACCTTGCGCGTAACCACTTGAATTCATCTTCCTAATTCAAACCAAAAATATTTCCCTTAATAATTCAATGCATTTTCAAGTTGTTTCAAGTTGGGCAAAACAATTTGACAAAGGGTACAACATGCTTTCTAGCTAACATAACCCGTTTTTGAGTTATTTTGTTTCTTCTTGATTTTAATGCATCCAAGACAATATTTGCAAAGAGGTTAGAAGGCCCCATCAAGCACATATCCCTCCATCGATCTCATTTTGAGTTCATGGTGGAGAAATGCTCAAGACGGTGGTCCAATGGAGGAGCAAGATGAAGCTCATTCAACTTCAACCTCAACTTGGCAAAAGACATTGAACATGAAGGCTACACCAAAATTCATGGTTGTGAGTTTGTCACACAATTACCTTCAACCTGGACTGCTCTTCAATTGAGGTATATGTTTAAAAATTTTCCATCGTTTGAATTGCATTGGGATTGAATGATTTTTTATTACATTGGTAAGGGACAATTACACCTTATCATCATTCGATTCGTATGCATCCTCACGAGAGTAAGTGTGGGCATTGCTATTTTTGATTCTTTAAAAGGTAATGTCACCTTACTTAGGAATGAATTTAAACAAGTACCTAAAATTTCATGAGCATTGCTAAAATTGACATAGACATTATCTGCCTAGGTAATGCTTATAGAATGACATAATGGTTGAATTGGTATGTAGCAACCTAAGAATAGTGCCATCCTTAATTTTCATTTGAAACTCATTCATGCATGGATCACTAAATTTAAAATTCCAAGGCATGAAATAAAAAATGTTCAGGAGGATAAAATTGAGAATCTTGTTTGCCATGACCCAAATGATAAATATTTGCTCTTGTAAAAAAACTATGATGGTTAGAAATTTTACAAGATGAAGGGATCCATATAGTGTATTTATATCTCTTGCATTTATATGAGTAGGAGCTTTAGAAAATGTTCAACTTCATTTATCCATAAAGCCCCACTCCTAGCAACGATTCATACATTGTTCATGGGTACACTGGAAATTGTACCCAATGCATCCTTGGTCTTGTTCTTCCCTGTGCATACAAATGAAGATTTGGTTACCTAACTCGAAAATTCAATTGTACAAGTATCAGGAGCTAACCATCCCTCTCTATCATAGAGAGGAAGTTCGTAGGAGTAAAATAACTATGCAAGCATTCAAAGATCCAATTGTTGGAAACCCTAAGAGGATTCCATTTCAATATCTCTTGGCCAAGGAGTAAATGAGGATGGTTGCTACCTATCGGAAATTAAGCCCATAGGTCAAACATATCTATATGAGGCCGGAGATTTGACATGGAAACCCTCTGTGAGCACCAATGGGCTGCTACGAATATGTGAGAGCCTTATGCTCTCAACTATTCTAAGCACTCATTCAAGCTTAAGGGAATTGCCACCATAATTGGGTGTAAGTTATTCCTTTATGGCTAAGAGGTATGGTGTGATGAGTAAGATGATGAAGTCCTGATCTTCCGAAAGGTAATGATAAGTCGATTGAGGTGGAGATCTCGACGTTGATGATCCGAGGCTCTCAAGTAGAACACGAAAAACCCCTGCAATCACTACACCACCGCTCCGTTGGTTATCAACCGTGATGCACACGATTGACCTCACCACGAAGGCTAATCCCTGCAAGTGCAATTGAGAACACGAGCAAGAACAAGGTAGAAGCAATCTGAATTGCTAAGTTGGGGTCTCACAAACCGATGAACGGTGAAACTGTGTATAACAAATTATTCTAAGCAAAACCTAATTGTTCATGTCGGCAACTATGGAGTATATATAGGTGGGAAGACGTCCAAGGGGGTGTTGGGTTCGTGACCTAACCCTATGATACCAAAATAATGGACTTAGACTTGATACAAGGCCCAATGGCCCAATACGGTGGCGCAGCACCTTGACAGATTCTGAACTCCATTTTGTTTCGATGATTCCCGTCAACTCCGAATGAATTTTGACAGGGGACCAGCTCCAATGGAAAGGTTATCCTCTCCCCTTTCTGTGCATTTGTTTTAGTGCGTACTTCTCCTGGACTCTGAGTTGGACACGATTTTGAGTTGGGGTTGGTTTCCATCTTCTTTGAACGTATTCTCTAGTCTTCCACGCCCCTAAACCTTCCTCCAATTACTCCTTGAACCACTCCATGTATCATAATTACAATTAAATTATTAGGTAGCAATCTATTCTCAAAAATATATAAGGAAACATATAAGAACGAGATCACCTCTGAAATTAATTGTTGTGTGTGAATTCTATTGATTGCATCTTGTATGTTCAATGGAGTGTTGTGTATATCCATAGGAGTGATGTCCTCATTTTCCTCCCCTTCTTTAATTGGAGTCATCCTAGACTCAAGTTCATCTTCTATCATGTGTGCGTCTATATGTGCAACGCCATCAAATCTTCTTGTAAGCATGAAAGGAGGAGGCCAAGGTGGTGGACGACATAGTGCACCATCTTGATGTTGTCCAAACAAGAGGGCACATTCACTTGAGCCAGGATCCCAAACAAATAAACTTTGTACTATATTTGTAGGTGCAATGATAATGTGCATGATCTCGTCATGGTGTACATTAACCAAGGAATGACAAGATCACATCCAATGTATATTTGGTGCAAGTTGTTCCGATGTGACTAGAAGGTATTTTATACCTTAGCCAAGGAACAACGGGTCACACTCAACCCATGTTGAGTGCACGTCATCCCTTTGTGGTTATATTTACGTTATACCTTAGCCAAGGAATAACGGATCGTACTCAACACATATTGGGTACATGTCACTTCTTTGTGGCTAAAGGGTATCATTATCCTAGCCAAGGAATGACGGAGCACACCTTATGCATGAGGGGTACAAGTTATTCCTTTATGGCAAGAAGGTATGATAAACCTTAGTCAAAGAATGATGGAACACACTCAGCGCATGTTGAGTGCACGTCATACCTTTGTGCTAAGGGTTATCATTACCTTAAAGAATGAATAATAAGGTACATCCAACCTATGGGAACCTTTGGGTTGTGGATGAGCGACATCAACAACACTCTCCTCGACCACACTCACAGAATCTATGGAAGGCAACACAACATTGACACTCAACCCTCCAATTGCAAATCCATGCTGCAACAAGGTTAGGCCAACCTCATTGCCTACATCCGTCGTTAGGGTTTCAACCCCTATAGCGGACCTTGACCAAGAACAAGCTTGGGGGAGGACCCCCACTTGAGGAAAACTTGTATCACATCTCATTTACATTCCATTATTTTATTTATTTCTTTCCACCACATTTGCATCTAAAAAAGGTAGATTAATAATAATATAATATAGGTTAGGTTAAGAAAATAAAACATGTGCGGTAAGAATGATTTGGAATTCACATAGATGAAATAATAAATAGTTGCTCTGTTTTAATTTTCCTAAGTCCTAGTTTACAGCTTACTACTCTCCAAAATATTGCTTTAATTGGCTATAATTAATTTTTCCTTGATTTAGAAATTGTGGGTAGCAAAAGCTTAATCCAATTCTAGGTTCTTGAGATATGATATAGTGATAGGGCTGCTATTCCTAGTTTGAAAGTGAAACTTAGATTTCCGGAGAACTTCTTAAAGGATTTAAGTTACTCTCATTTGATTGAAAATACCTACCAAAGCCACATGATACATTACATTGATAGACCTTATGCATATGCTATTTGTCTTCATATTGAGCTTTGTAAAAGTAGTATAGACCTATGTGAGATTTCATTCATTACTTTTTGAATTCAAGACTTCACTTTCACATGATGTACTTCTACACTAGAAGTAAGAAAATTCCCATCATACCACCATTCCACAATAAAAAGAGAAACTCGATACCATTCATGCTTAGTACTCTCTCCAAATTTATTGCATAAAAAGGGAGTAGAAGACATGGCTACAAAAAAAAGAAAATGCATGCTTACATCATTAGCATGAGAAAAAATAGAAAAAAAAAGAAAAAGAAAAGTAGCCATGTTTCATCCTTGGAATATAAGAGAGTCCACTGAAAAAGAGTCATCTCAAATATCCACATCCACCTCCATTCTATCACACATGCACAAGTCTTGAATCAAATAGTTTTCAATTGATTTCTCCTAAGGCTTGCTTTTTTGTCTTAGCAAGATTATGTGTTGCAAATATGCCTACTATATTCCCTACCAAGCTCCACATACAAGCCTTACTTAGTGGTAGGATAAGTGTAGGCACAATGCCTTGGTGAGGGAATATTTCCACTACACACAAAGGAGAGACCTAGAGAATCAATTGAGGTACATAAAATCTAAACTGAACTCTCCCGAATTTGAGTGGAACTTGATTTCTAGGCTATGTGTGCTCCCTTTGCTGTTCTATCTTTCAACCACCCATGAATAGAAGATGGAATAAGCCCCTGGCAGTGACCTGGAGAAAGCACACGTGAAACGGTGAAAATACCAGTTCGGCCGACCCCCCTAGTTGGCCGACCTAGTCATGGCACCAAACTCGATAAGCTTCCACGTGTTGGCTCCTCCTGGCTTGAAGAAGTTAGTGGTGACTGATTTGCGCGCTTTTGGTGGCGGGAATCGACCCTTCTCCACCTATAAATAGGACCCCTCACCCCTTACTTCAACACACACCACTTGAGCATCATTCAATTGTATACACTAGTTCTCCTAGTCCTTAGTGGAGTTAGGCTATAAAGAGGAGAGCCTCTAGTCCCAAGTCCAAGTCGTGAAAGGTATGGCTCATGTATCTTTTCTTATATTTGTGACTTTATGCATAATAAAGATATTATATTTAGTCTTCTTTTATTCATATACTTGGATGAAGCGTTTCTTGTTTGATTGTGAATTCCATGTATGTGGTAGGAATAGTCTTTTTGATCATGCCTTAATGTCATTATACTATCATCATAAACACTATAAACCCCCACTATAGTATAAGTGGTTATGATAAGATCATGTTAATATGAATGACTTATGCTATGTCTCAACATTGGTTCATAATGTTTAGGTTAGTCATTGCCTTAGGATGGCTTGTGCCGTGGCTCCTAAGGTATTTACTTAATATGCTAGCATGGTGCTAGGATAGTTCAGTGAGGGCTCGTTTGGATAGAAGTGGATCCACTTCAATATAAGTATATTGAAGTGCATTTAGGAGAAAATTAGTTCATTTTCTACTCCAATCCACTGAGATTGAGTGCACCCAAAGAAGCCCTAACACTGGATGTCTCGTAGACCCACGGATTGAAGAGGTAGGCAGTAGGTGGTGATAGCCCTATCTGTCCTTTGTAATCCTCCACGTTCGGCTATGCCACGGGCTCTTGGCGAGAGTCGTCCTAGTATTGCTAGGGGTAAACCTGAAAGTGCATCAGGCATCCCCTGTGTGTTTTCGTTGATTTATGACAAACAAATGAGATCCTAACAAAATTTTCGAGATGAGCGTAGGTTTCAATAAAATTACGAATAAAGCGTAAAAAGAAAGGAGAGTGAAGAATTGAGTTGAAAAGAGCTCAAGAAGATGAATATCATACTTTTTGTGTATAGAGTGTGTTGGAGAAACACACCCCAAGAGCTCAGTCAAAAGAAATCACTCTCACTGCACAAGTTTACACACGTCCAGACTAGTCTCATGTTCACCGGACTAGTCCGATAAACTCTCTGCCCAGGATCGGACAAGTCCTCCCAGTGTGGACTTGTCCACACCGGACTAGTCTGATAATGTCCGAACTTGTCCGATAATCCTTCTGATCAATATTGGACAAGTCTGATATTCCACAGACTAGTCCGAAATCCCCACTAACCTACTTCGGACAAGTCCTTAGCCCCTCAAAATTCCACGCCACTGACTAGTCCAATATCAATCGGACTAGTCCGATAACCTCTCTAACTAAAATTGGACAATTCCTCAAAAGGGTGGTCTTGTCCGCAATTCACTAAGGGATTCACCACGCCGGACTAGTCCTATATGTGCCGGACTAGTCCGAAATTCTATAGAGACAAAATCGGACTAGTCCGCCCAGGGCCGGACAAATCCGATAATTCAGGACACTTAGGTTTTCCCACACGCCGCACACCGGACTAGTTCGGAGTCCACCACAGACTAGTCCGAACATTGTAAACCCTAACGGTAACCTTTGGAAACCCTAGTATAAATATAGGTGCACGACCCCTAATCATATCTCTCGACCCCCTGCGCCGTCACACCTTCCAAGAGCCTAGAAAGCACGTCTCTCCACACAATCCAACGCAAGAAAGATCAAATCCTTGAGGATTAACCTTATATCAAAGGAGAGACACGTTCTTCACGTCTTGAGATCTTGGGTTTGATTCTCTCACGGACTCTCATTGTTTCATTGCATACTTTTTGAGTGTGTTTGGTGGTGTTTTGAATTGTAAATCATGGGGAGCCCTCAACTTGTGAGAAGGCCCCTTGAACATGGTTATCTTAACCCTTTGTGATTAGTGGAAGAGAATCGACCTCTGTGGCAATTCGACGAGGGTAGGGTTGGTGAAGACCCGATCCTTTCGTGGGCTCCTCAACGTAGACGTAGATTTCCTCTGTGGAATCGAAGCACGGGATAAAAATCACTGTGTCCTTTGTTCTTTTGTTCTATCTAGTCATAGTGATCTAGGGTTTTCGTAATCTAGTTCAATTTGCATTTAAACTTTGAATATAAAGTTATTTTGTGCCACATCTAGTTTTATTGGAGCAATACACTCTATTTGTAACTCAATTTCCGCTGCATAGAGTACTTTGATCGAAATCACTGATCAAACTTGATCAATTTAGTTCGCATTCACCGGACTAGTCCGCACACTACCGGACTAGTCCGATTTCTCTGTATTTGATCAGGTTACTAAGTGTTTTAGGTTCTGATGAAAAATTCAGAACGCCTATTCACCCCCACTCTATGCTACATTCAATTGGTATCAGAGCGAGACACTTCAAAAAGAGACTAATCGCTCGAAGAGAAGATGTCGGACATGAAGGATGTGTGCATGAACTTCAACCAAGAGAAGGTTGAAGATGAAATGACTCAAAAGATGGAAAAGCTCCTCGATGCCATCCAAGACTTCGAGGATGATGATGAGGAGACACTTGAACTCAAGGAGCTCCTAAGGAAGAATGCCCTCTCTAAAGGAAAGATAAAGATCGATGATGAGAAGAAGAAGAAGAAGAAGAAGAAGAAGAAGAAGAAGAAGAAGAAGAAAAAGAAGAAGGGGAGTAGTCACACCGACTACTCCCGATATCCTTTCTACTATGATCACTTAAATTCAAATAATAATCATTATCTATCAATTCCTCTAGGAAAAACCCCATACTTTGGCTATGATTACTCAATGTGGAGGCAAAATATGAAGATGCATTTAATATCACTTAACCCCAACTTGTGGCATATAGTGTGTACAGGGATAGATATCCCGGATGACGATGAAGAAGTCACACCAAGCCAACAACAAGCTATCCATCGGAACGCCCAAGCTGTGGCAGTCATAACCTCATCATTGAGCCGAGACGATTTCACCAAGGTGGATGGACTCGAGATTTCTAAGGAAATATGGGACACATTACAAAATGCCCATGAACGCGATCGTCATGTGCAAGAGGCCAGGATTGAAATGATCGAAGGCGGATTGGCAAGATTCGCCATAGAAGAAGATGAGTCACTGCAAGACATGTACAATCAGTTGAAGACTCTTGTTAATAAATTTCAATTATTTCGAAGCAAGAAGTGGAATGATTACGAGGTGGTGAAGCTAATTCTCAGAGCCTTCATGCCTCACAGCGTGACTCTATGTTCGATGATTAGAGCAAGCGCCGGGTACAAGAAAATGACCCCGGATGAATTTCTTGGAAAGATTATCAATTTTGCGATGATGGAAAAGCAAGCAAAACATACTAAAGAGATTGCTGACCTCAGCTCGGCAAAGAAGAAAGGAGTAGCATTGAAGTCCACTTGGAAGCCCATGTCAAAAGAAGCTTGAGAAGCTCAACAAGAAGAAGACAGCGATGACGAAAGCAGTGATATAGATGAAGAAGGTATGATCCTCTTTATGAATAAATTCAAGAAAATGATGAAAAGAAGACAAGGTGGTAGATCAAATGAAGGAAGACACAACAACAAATCAAGGCCGAAGTTGAGGCGCGCCTGTTACAACTATAGTGAATACGACCACTTTATAGTTGATTGTCCTTATGAAGAAAACAAGAAGAAGTCCAAGGACACAAAGCATCAACCCAAGAAGATGTTCAAGAAGAAAAAGCAAATTGGACAGGTGCATCTAGGAAAAGAGTAGGACTCAAATGATGAATCCTCATCTGAAGAGGAAGAGGAGATGGCTAGCATAGCCATCAAGAAGACAACCAAGAAATCCACCCTCTTCCCAACCATTGGCGCAAGGAAGGACGACGACACATGTCTAATGGCGCAAGAAGGTAAAAGAAATGTAACAACTAAATCTTCCTCCTCGCATTCTTACTCTAGCGATAGTGATGTTATAGTGATAATGAAGACATGCTTGTTGGCCTAGATAATAAAACTGCTGCAAAAATGAAATTCTTGATGGATAAAGTTATTGATAAGGAGGAGCTTGTTGATCTCCAAGAAGATATGATCATTCTTCGAACACTACTACAATAAGCCTTATCGCAGGCTGCTCCAAACCTATTATCACACACGGCTTTTAAAACCGCCTGAAATGAAGAGCCTATGATAATCCGCAATTTCACTAGCGGAGAAGTGATACCACCTGTGAAGAAACATTATCACAGGCAGTTTTTACTTATGCTAGCTGCCTGTGAAGATAAGTTATCACAGGCGGGTGGTGCGGCATATATATCCATCTGTGATAATTGTCTTATCACAGGAGGGTCTTGCAGCATAACTAACCGCCTGTGGTAATGGTGTTATCACAAGCGGATGTTGACCTACATCAAGCCGCCTGTAAAGACCTTTTACCGCAGCCGGTTTCTACCTTAACAGTAACCGCCTGTGATAATTAGGTGATCACAGATGGTTCTTTACCTGTATCTAGCCGCCTGTGATAATTGTTTTTCACAGGCATGCCTAGCCGTTGGTTAATAACCGCTTGTGATAAGGTATAACCTATGTAGTACTACTGCTGTTATTTCTAATTTCCAGGTCAATTCAATATAATCACAGAACAAACATCAACAATATCATCACAGAACAAAAGTCAACAATATTATCATCACAAAAGTCAATTTCACTAAAACAATATACATATGTACAAGTTACACATACAATTCATCTCATAGTTTACAAGTTTTCACTAAAAATTGTTTCTATTGGCATAGTCGCAAAGTTCTGGCACATCAGCTGCTGCACCATTCTCATCAAAGAACTTCCCTTTTTTGTGCAAAATTTCGCGACGAATGAACTGACAGAGTTCAGAAGCAATCCTGTCGGCTCCTCCATCAGGAATACTTCTACAAACTGGCCATTCTTCGTTCAGATTCTTCGTGTGCTGCAATATAACACATAACAAGGTTTAGAATGTGTTGGTTTGAACAATCTCAAAGTATAGATCAAGGTGAGAGTATACAGGAATTTAGTTGGTATTTTTGGAGCAGTTGTACTATGAGCAATTGAATTTTTAAGTTGGAATCAAAATATGAAAATAATGTTTCTGGTAATATTGAACAGCAGAGAATATAAGTATTAAACTATGCTAGTTACAATGAAAATGAAACTCAAAAGTAAGAAAATAAGGTATCGACATTAAGGATAACTTACATCCTCATGATTCACTCTATATACGCCGGCGGTCCGAAGATGCTCGCATACATAATGCCCGCATAAGACACTCCCAGTAGGCTGCTTCAGACAAGCAAAATACGTTTTAATGTCCAATGCATTCGTATTGGAAGGTCTCTCACCGCCAAGCTGTTCCTCGTAAAACCGCCAAGCGCTGTAATACAAGAAATATCATATAAAACGTGTCAACACATTCTAAATGTGTGTAAATTAAAATTATTGAATAAACATACAGTTTCAAAATGGAAAGGAAATCTTTGTAACGATCTGGTGGGAAATCGGCCGAGTCCAAGACTGTTGCCTTTCCCCGCGTTGGCTTGATGAAGATCATTATGTAGTGATCACTGCAAACGCACAAACACAAGTGTTATCAATTAACAATAATTTCTATTTCAATGTCATGTGTCGAACTTACTCGAAGTTGTACGAAGCCTTTACGAGGTCCTTGCCGTCTCTGACAAAGTTAAACATTGCATGTCCTATGTAAGCTGCAACTTCTATCCTTCTATCCTTCTTAAGTTTTGCGATTGCTTTTTCAAAATCTTTTTTTCTTCATGTGCTTGAACTGTGCTGAGTTTCAATCCGCCTGAACGTCGAATAGCACCTTTGCAATCCTAGTAGGGTCAAGGATACCTGTCTTGCGCGCCAACTTTTCATTATCCATGTATTGCATCCTATTGAAGAAGTCCAGAATTGTTATAATATCATGAAATTCGTATGCGTGTAGTAAGAAAAGCAAATAAAAAATATTAGAGCACTTACAAGCACCGGACGAGCAGCAGGTTGATTTCGAGCATGCCCCGATGCAAAAGGGGACGCGGCTCTTCGAATAAAATGACTCGTCTATCTTCTCCAGTGCTCCAGAATGCTTCTTTTGGAATACGAAATGTGACGCAATTAAGACCATATCTTGTGCTGCCAAGGATGTACCACTCATGCATTCTTCTGAGCAGGACGGGTTGTTTGCTAAGTTGTACAGATGTCATGAACAACTTCCCATTTTCAAATTTAGGAGGAACACCCTCAAGCTTGTATATTGGAACTCCTGGTTTAACTAAAGCCGTCCGCCGATTATACATGACACCGTCTTCTTCCCACTCCTCGATATTTCCTAATTCTGGGTCATGAGAAGAACGAGATGCACTCGATTTTATAATATTTTCCTTCATAGTTTCCAAATACTTTGACACTTCTGATGAAGGTTTCTTATTTTTGTATGGGCTAACTTTGATAGGCACTAATGATCGAGGATTAGTCGTCGGAAGTTGGACACTGGCTTGTTGAACCTGTTGTTCAACTGATTGCTCTTTACTCCCAACAGCTGGCTCTAGTACTACTTCAAGCTGTTGCTCAACTGGTTGCTCTTTACTAGCAACAACTTGCTTTGGTACTGCTTGAAGCTGTTGTCCAACTTGTTGCTCTTGGATATCTTTACTAGCAAGGTTACTATCATCCTTGTTGAGACATAGGGGGAGTGGATCTTCCTGGACTGGGAGTGGATCTTCATGCACTTTCGCCTTAGAAGATGGGGTTGCAGTATTTGGAGATGCGACGGGGCTAGAAATTGGCTCATCGTCCAACACGATATCGCGTCGGTGCCAAAGGATTAATTGGTTGACAGCCTGCCCCAGAGTCACGATCCCCTCAGGTATGACGTGGTCTATTTCATAATCTTCATAATCATTATCAATGATCTGAAGAACTTGCACCACAGCACAATACAACGGAAGTGGATTCCCGTTGAAGTCACGATCATGCTTTGCCATAGCAGTGGCAACCTGTTTGGTTTTGTTTCTTGCTCTGCCTATCGAGACAAGAAGACGACAAGATTTGTCGTTAGCAATATCATTGAGAGGGAACTTATGGGTTGACCCTGAGCCTGGCACAGAACCAACGCTACTAGCATAGGCAGTTGGAGATACTAATTGCTCCTTTTGCACTGGAACCATCACTGTACTCGGTGCCACTAATTGTCCCTATTGTCTAAGTTGTTCCATTAGTTCTTGCATATTTTCTTTGACCTTTTGAGCAATCGCTTCATCAAGTGTTTTCTTAAACTTCTCATGTCTTCTATATGTGTCTTTATCTTTAGGGAAACCATCTAGCCAAGACATTTGAGAAGAGACCGCTCGAACCCGTTCATTGTGTTCAGGGTTTCCTAAGATAGCGGTAAGTTGGTCATTCTCCCTCTTCGGCTTGAAGAGACCCTTCTGTTGCTTTTCAATTACTTCTTTCATTTTATCCTCTACTTCATTCACAGAGCCAGGCTTTTCAAGTTTGCCCTCGTTGGTCAAACCTGACCGAGCAAAGACCTACCGTTGAGTTCGCTCATCGCACCGTTCTAATGGGTGAGGATTGCCCTTACTGGTAATTTCGTCTATATCTTATTCCATTTCTAGACCTTGGGGCCATATCCGGCAGACTCCAAGCGATGATGGTATTTTTTCTTTTTTGCAAGCTCTGACCTAGTTGCACTTAGAACTTTAGCATCAGGTGTGCTCTTTTGACGAACAAACTCTTGCCACTGACCTTGTGTGATTTTTCCCATTTTCCTCGGGCTAGGGACCTTATCGGCCTTAACATAAGGATTCATTTCACTCTTCCAGCCATGAAACTTCTTGCCGCAAGAGACCAATGTTGCTTTCTTTACAACTTCTTTTGTGCCTTTCGGGAACTTGAATTGTTTCTTTATCCTTTCCCACAACTCATTCTTGGTCTGCTCGGGTAATTTCCTCCAATTCTCGGTTGTGATCGGCACAACCTCCCTAACAATAAAACCGCATGCATTACGGTACTTGATAACTGAAACTATTGGTTCTTGGGGAAGCCCACCTGGACCGACCCTTGTTATGTACATGATGTGGTCCAATGGACCCTTATCGGGACCTCGTTGCCCTTGTTACCGCTTGAGTGAAGTCAAGGATTCATCCATTGGAGAACCTTCTGTGGTTTTAGGAGTCTAGATCATCTGAAGTCTTTTTAATTTTTATATTCAGAAAAGGATCCGATGGACTGTGATAGGAGCCTGAACTGCTGGAGTCAGTAAACTCCATATTGTCTTCTTTATGTGATAGGAGCCTGAACTGCTGGAGTCAGTAAACTCCATATTGTCTTCTTTATTGTTACTACCAGGACCAGTCTTCTTAGGGCTTTCCATGCTAGAACTAATAAGACAAAAAATCTAATAAATGGCATATTAACTCTACATGAAGTGTTGCATGGAGAAAAATATGGAAGCATTCTAGGATTTGATAAGGCATTCTAGGGTTTAAGGCGACTGACCAAAAGGTTCTTATGCATTGCGAGGGTGACAAGCATGTTAAAGTTGCTCACCAGCAATGGCAATTTTATCTTCTTATTCTAAATAGGCTAGCTTCGTTCAGAGTGGCGACCACATCTTGAGGTTTACTAGGCGGCGCCTAGCTCCGGACCTATAACTGATCAAGCAAGGGACAAAAAGCAAATCCTCCAGCCTTTTTCTAGTACCAAGAATCCCAAAGTGTGGCACTTGGATTTGGATGGTGAGGTGAGGCGAGGCGAGGTAGCTGCAGGCGAGAAGAGACACTCTTTTTCAGCAATCATCTCTACAGTCGTGGGATTTGCACAGTAAAAAGACATAAAAGACCCACATTCTCAAACGAATCAGGAATCCGAAAACATTCGCCAAAATCTAATCCCGGTGTGCCTGGCCGCACCAAATGGGCTCATCATGGCAGCAGGTTCAGCCATCATGAAAGGCATTACGTACCCCACATATGATGGCACCAAGGATTTCTGGGATGGTCAATTTTCCTGGCTGTTCAGAAAACAGGACAGGGAAGTCGGCGCCTCCTATAGTGATAAACTTGGTGAGTTATAGAGGTTCACGAGGTTTAGGTGACTTGATTAGGTCTGGGCATATGAAACCTTTGGTGGAATATTTCTGATAGGACCGGATTAACCAGGTTGAGGGGTTGGGGGCTTACTTTTGAAATCCCCCTTCATGTGACTCCAAATCATATATGGATTGTAATTCAATTCGTACTAGGACTAGGACTTGTTCCTAAACTGAATCTGACTCCTAACTCTATTCAGAGTAGGACTCTACTAATATCGTTAATGATGAAATCTGCTTTATCTAGAACAATCATATACACCTAGACTAGTGTTTCCACACCTTTGTCCAAAGTCCAAGTTCGACTCCTCTACTGGGTGCACCAGATACCCAGATCATCCAACAAAAATGAAGTCCCAATATATCTAGTTTGATACAAATGGTGCTAAAAAATCATAAATGGGTACATAAACTTTTTTCCTGTGAAATGCCTTAATATTAAGATGAGTTCAATAATGGGATACATAATTGTTTTAATGCATGCAATCCTTCTGTAATTCTTCATGTCGGTACCCTATGTACCGGATAACCTTGAGATTGCAAAGATCACAAGCAAACTTCATCTACCAGATTTGAAGACCTCTGAAGGCCCCACATGTCAGGTGTAACCGGACCTGCTTCCTAGACATGGTTAGTCCCAGGGCCACCACGTGTATCATAAGACCGGAGCTATCGCCCACACATGGGAAAGCTCCGGACTAGATACCAGTGTGGCATCCCCGGACCTAACCCCAGACAGAGGGAAACTCTGGTACTGACATGTGTCCAACCGCACCGGACCTACGCGTCCACGATGGTAAGCTCCAGAGCTGCCACATGGCTGAACCGCCGGACCTTCAACTTCAACGATCATGCTGGTAGACCCCAAACGGCTCCGGACCTTCAAGGAGCAATCAAAGACTTCAAGACCCAATTAAGTGTCATTAATAACATATTAATGACACACGATTGGATGACCCTTAATACCGGTAACGGCACTGTTAAGGCCCATTACCGGGCTATTAAGGGTAATTAACCTCATTAATTGTGTATCAAGCATGTGTAACTGCCAGGGCCACATGTCGGGCCAGGCTAACGGTGTAACGACCAGTCCTTGTACTATAAAAGGACTGGTCGACGATACCCAAGGGACCTCTCCAGACCTCTTCTGGACTCCCTGACCTAGATGAGATTCTTCTTCTAGAGCTTCTTCTAGACTCACATGTTCAATACAACACTAACACACCCCGTGGAGTAGAGTATTACGCTCAGGCGGCCCGAACCATGTAAATCTCTGTGTCCACTTGTCATTCACCTTCTTGAATCTTTGCGCGCCCATTACCGAACTACAACTCCTTGATCTACCAACGGTAGTATTGGGAGATCTGTCGGATCCAAACACCGACAGTTGGCGCGCCAGGTAGGTGCGCCCGAGATTTCAAGAATGCTGCACTCAGCTGCTGGATCATCCAACGGCAATCCTGCTGCTCAACCTGCTGGGGGCAATCCCTCCAACATGCAGCAACCAACAGGTGCCACGACTCCAGCAGGAGTCATGCCTCCACTGCCACCGCCTGCACCAACAAATCAAGCTGGGCAGCGTGACGGTGCATCGGTGTCGGTCACCGCATCGGCGAATAACAACAACCCTGAACACGTGCTCCATGCAGCGCGTGCTCTCGTTCAACGTCCACCACCTCCAGGTGCATCCCAGGGTTAAATGGAGCAGTGGAGGGCTGACGTGGAACATCTGGTTGCAGCAGCTGCCGACCACATCAGCAACCAAGGTCCTCCCCCTTCGAGGCGGGCCCCATCGCAGCGTCGGACTGTGTCGGGCAGACTTGGTCTGCACGCTTCCCAAAATAGGAGGCGTGCTGCATCTCAGCAAGTTACATCGCTACCTTCCGGGGCGCAACGCACTCATACGGTAACCAGGATTTCAACTAATGACCTTCGGGCGGAGCTTTATTGCCGTTACCGTCAACAGGACGGCCGTGTCCATATCGAGCGTGCTCGCGAAAGGCGAGAGACTCGAGACAGTCCTGCTCCCAAGGGAGTAGGAGGAGGCTGTTCTGCCCTGGCCATGCACCTACGCATGGTCAGATGGCCACAAAAGTTTCGGCCTCACGTGCCGGAGAAATTTGACAGGACTGTTAATCCCGCTGAGTTTCCAGATTTACTCCACCGCAATCCTTGCGTCCGGAGGTAACGAGGCTGTAATGGCCAACTACTTCCCAGTGGCCTTGACTGGGACCACCAGGTCCTGGTTCATGAGCCTTCCTCACAACTCCATCAATAGTTGGGAGGAATTGTGCCAACAGTTCACTGCCAATTTCGGGAGTTCATACACCCGACCAGGCACCGAATTGGACCTTTTTGTTGTCGTGCAGAAGGGGGGAGAATCCCTGCGTTCATTCATCCAGAGGTTCTCCCAGGTACAAAACACTATTCCTTCTATCTCCAGCGCCTCTGTTATTGTGGCATTTAGACAGGGTGTACGAGATAAGAAGATGTTGGAGAAGCTGGCGATCAAGGAGATCACCATTGTCACAGAGCTCTTCAGCTTGGCAGACAAGTGCGCCAAAGCTGCGGAGGGCCATGAAAGGCACTCCAAACCACCTCCAGAGGATGGTAAAAAATCCTCCAAAGGTGAAGCCACTACCTCCGGGAGGGGCAAAAAGAAGAAAAAGTCCAACGGCAAGAAGAAGATGTCGGCCGGCACATCTACTGCTGCAGCTGCTGCAGCTCCGGGTGGCTGGGGGCCACGCCCCGAGAAACGACCACGTCCATCCCCTGAAGACGGTGGCAACTCCAAAGTGTGGTGTCCTATTCACAAGTCGAATAGCCACAACTTGGAAGACTATCGGGAGGTCCAAAACCTTGTCGAGCGCTACAACAAGCGCTGGGAAGAAGTTCCTTTCCGTCAGAGGGAAGGAAAACAGAAAGTTGATGAAGCTCTGGCTGAAGAGGAGTTAGGCTTTTAGGACCCTAAAAAGGTCCTGAAGGTTGTTTTCACCTCCGTCGATGATGACTCCGATGTCTCCGACAATGAGCGTTGGAAGACCATGAACACCATCTTTGGTGGTTCGTGGGACATCACCTCCCGCCGTGTCCTCAAGATCATGCGGCAGGACATGGCCTCAGTAGCTCCTACAGCCAGGGCGGAGCCTCATCGAAAGTGGATGGACACCACCATCACTTTTGATGCTTCGGACTGCCCGCGGAACATGATCAAAGATGGTCAACTACCTTTGATGGTATCTCCGACCATCAATAACATTCAACTCCACCATGTAATGGTGGATGGAGTTCCGGGGTTGAACCTCATAAGCTTCAAAGCTTTCGTCAAGCTTCAGCTCCGACCTTCGAACCTTCGCCCCTCTTGACCTTCCTCTAGAGTAGGTCCGAGGGCTATAACCCCACTCGATGCCATTACTCTCCCCGTGACCTTCGGGACTCGGGAGAATTATCGCACTGAGAATTTGGTCTTTGACGTTGCTCAGATCAACTTACCTTTCAACGCCATTCTGGGCAGGCCCGCCTTGTACAAGTTCATGGCTGCTGCTCATTATGGCCACCTGGTGTTGAAGATGCCAACACCAGTTGGTGTTCTCCGGATCTGCGGAGACCGCACTACCGGAGTGACTGCTCTTGAAGAACTTCATGCGCTTGCTACAGCGTAGGAGGAAGAGTCCAGGCAAGAACAAGATCCAAAACCCCCGAGCATTCATCAACGAGGCTCAACCTCCGCACCTCGCGTGCAACCAAGCGGCGACACCGACATCCCCGTCAAAGTCGTCCAAATCGGTTCCGTTGCCGCTCAGACCACCCGTATATTGGGAGGTCTGAATGACAAATAGGAACTCGCGCTCATCACTTTCCTTCGGGCTAATGTCGACGTGTTTGCCTGGCAACAGTCACAAATGCCTGGGATTCCTAGGAAAGTGATCGAGCATAATCTGAAGATCTATCCAGACGTTCGGCCTGTGCACCAGAAGCCTCAGAAGCAATCAGTAGAGCGACAGAACTTCATACGACAAGAAGTGAAGAAGTTGCTCGAAGCTGGATTCATCCGAGAAGTCTTCCACCCAAAATGGTTGGCAAACCCAGTCGTTGTACCCAAGGCCAGTGGGAAGCTTCGGATGTGTATCGACTACACAACACTGAATAAGGCATGCCCAAAAGATCCATTCCCACTACCTAGAATAGATCAGATAGTAGATTCCACCTCTGGGTGTGAATTACTCTGTTTCCTAGACGCATATTATGGGTACCATCAAATCAGAATGTGTAGGGAAGATGAAGAGCATACTTCTTTTATCACAGTAGATGGATTGTACGGCTATACTGCCATGCCATTTGGTCTCAAGAATGCATTTTCAATATTTGTACGAGCTATGTACAAAACCTTTGGAGAGCTCATCAGAGACGTTGTGGAAGTGTATGTTGATGACATCGTCGTCATGATTAAGGACAAGGAGTCACTCCTTGACACTTTGCAAGATGTCTTCGACAAGTTGCGAGTCACTCGCACGAAGCTGAACCCAGACAAGTGCGTCTTCGGGGTTAGCTCCGAAAAGCTTGTTGGTTTCCTGGTAAACCACCGGGGCATAGAGGCAAATCTGGTGATGATTAAAGCCATTGAGGATATGCGGCCACCAGCCCGCATCAAGGACGTCCAGAAACTGACTAGATGTCTAGCCGCCCTCAGCCGGTTCATCTCAAGACTGGCAGAACGGGCGCTACTCTTCTTCAAGCTATTGAGGAAGTCCGGACCATTCCAATGGTCTGAAGAAGCAGAAAAGGTGTTCCAGGAGCTAAAACAGCTCCTCACAACTCTACCAACCTTGGTAGCTCCGAACCTTGGTGAACCCTTACTGCTTTACATTTCGGCAACCGACGAGGTTGTCAGCATGGTCCTCGTTGCGGAGAGACCAGAACCATCCCAAGCTCAGGAATCCAGACCACTCTGGGAGGGTCTGGAGATTCCTGAAGGTGAGTCTGGGTCCTAGCCCCCAGACTTGGATCTACAAGGACTTACTCCAGAAGATCCGGACTCCTCTGGGAGGGTCCGAATCGCTCCAGTAGAAGCTTCGGGTTCCTCTAGCAAAGACCCGGAGGTCCCCAAAGCAGGCTGGGACCCCTCCGGGAGGGTCCAGATCGATGTGGAGGAAGCTCCGGGCCCCTCCGGGAGGGTCCGGACAGTCCAGGGCCCAGTGTACTTCATTAGCAAAGTACTACATGATGCCAAGACTCGATACCTAGAGGTGCACAAGCTGATCTACGCAGTTCTCATCGCCTCCCGAAAGCTTTACCATTACTTCCAAGCTCACAAGATCTCAGTGGTGACTTCTTATCCACTGCGTGCGATCTTGCATAATCCCAACTCTACTGGGAACATTGCAAAGTGGGCAGCAGAATTGGCCAAATTCAATCTTGAATTCGTCCTAAGACAAGCGAGCAAGAGTCAAGCATTGGCAGACTTCATAGCGGAATGGACCCCCTCTTCATCAAACCCTGGGGGCCCTAGTGAGCAGAAGCCGGAACTCAAGGCTCCGGTCTTCACCGAACCTCACTGGACCCTCTACTTCGATGGCTCCATGCAAAAGCAGGGGGTCGGAGCTGGAGTCCTTCTCCTCGCTCCTACCGGAGAGAAGGTAAAATACATGGTCCACCTTGACTTCAAGGCGACCAACAACATGGCGGAGTATGAAGCACTCATTTACGGACTAAAGGTGGCACTATCATATGGTGTCAAGCAGCTGTTGGTCAAGGGAGATTTGCAACTCATCATCAAACAGATGAAGGGTGAATGCTCCTGTAACAATCCTCAGCTAGCTGCTTATCTCCTTGAGGTCCAGAGGCTTCAGAAGGACTTCGAAGTCCTGGATCTCCACCATGTCCAGCGTGTCCATAATGATGAAGCTGAAGAACTCTCGACAAAAGTGTCAACCGGAGCTCCGGCTCCTGACGGAACCTTCATCCGGAGGTTGTCAAAACCCACAGCTCAGCCTGTCGAAATGAGCGAAGGGGGCAAGACCAGCATCCCAAAGCTGGCGGTCCCGATGGCCCTATTACCATGGCAGCCATCAAGGGTCGTAGGTGCTGCCGAAAGCTCCGAGCAACCCAGCACGCAAGACTCAAATGCTCAAGCAAGCTCCGATGCATGGATCTCGGAGATTCGGAGCTACTTGAAAGACAATATCCTTCCTGACGATGATGTATCCGCTGATCGGATAGTCAGATTGGCTAAAAGATACACGCTGATAGAAGGGGATCTCTACCGGCGCGGTGCCAACGGCGTCCTAATGCGGTGCATCACAAGGGAAGAAGGTTGCGAGCTCCTCGCAGAAATCCATGGAGGCGAGTGTGGGAACCATGCGTCTTCCCGCACGCTGGTCGGTAAAGCCTTCCGGCATAGCTTCTACTGACCTACAGCGCTCCAGGATGCAACTGAGCTTGTGAAGAAATGCGAAGCTTGCCAGTTCCATGCAAAGCAAATCCACACACCGGCACAGCCTCTACAAATGATACCTCCTACATGGCCTTTCGCTGTGTGGGGGATGGACATCTTGGGACCTTTCCCAAGAGCCGTCGGAGGTTACAAGTTCCTGTATGTTGCCATTGACAAGTTCACCAAATGGCCGGAAGCAACTCCAGTTGTGACAATAAACAAACAATCATCTATCAGCTTCTTGCAGTCCATCGTATGCAGATTTAGAGTCCCGAACAAAATCATAACAGATAATGGGACCCAATTCACAAGCTCTGCTTTCCAAGGATAATGCGAAGACCTCAGCATCCAAGTCAGCTATGCCTTCGTAGCTCACTCGGCAAGCAATGGCCAAGCCAAGAGAGCAAATGGAGAAATCCTGAAAGGACTCAAGACGCGCACATATGTGCGCCTGAAAAAACATGGAGCCAACTAGATCGAAGAGCTTCCGCACACTCTATGGGCCAACAGGACAACTCCAAACCGGTCAACTAGAGAGACACCCTTCTTCCAGGTGTACGGAGTTGAAGCAGTCCTTCCTCCGGAAATCACCTTAGGGTCGCTACGGGTCCGGACCTCTGACGAAGCCACGCAGGACCAGCTCCGTCGTGAAGACCTTGACCTCCTTGAAGAGGGAAGGTGTCGAGCAGTTGTTCGGAATGCCCGATACCGCCAAGCTCTTTGGCGCTATCACCAACGGCATGTTCACAGCCGACAGCTCGAGGAAGGCGATCTGGTGGTATGGAAAATACAATCCAGAAAAGGGTTAAGCAAACTCTCCCCCAGTTGGGAAGGACCCTTCCGAGTGATCAAAGTATCCCATCCCGGATGCGTTCGCTTGGCAACCGAGGATGGGACACCTCTCCCAAATCCTTGGAGCATTGAGCACCTCCCTAAGTTCTACGCTTAATATCACGGGGGTGAGTCTGTAGTTACATGTGATGTATGTTATAGAGTCATTGTACATAGTCGGGTAGCTCCTCCGGGAGGGCAGACGGACCTACCCCGTTAGGTCTGCAACATCCATGCAACACTTGTCACAGTCTCAGAACTAAAAGTGTAGCTAGCTACCTTGGGTCAAACGAGAAACGAAACACACTTAGCCTGGTTCCGTACCCTAAGAGTGTACTTGTTTCGCCTGTACCCCGGACCTATAATGAAAGACGTCATTATGTGAAAACAGACTGCACGTGCATTTACTTTGTACAGGCTCAATATTTCTTATTTTTCTCTTTCTTGTCTATAACAAAGTTGTGCAGTTCTTAAGAAATTTTAGCTCGACCAATTCATGTACAATTCGAGTTGCATTGTCTATTCTTTCGGGTCCAAATATTGTGGATGGTCTACTCGTCTGAATGCCGCCAAGCCAATCTAGGGCTGGAGTGTGCTATCGACTTAGCCTGGTCATGCACCCTAAGTACGCCACTCTACCTACACCCCGGCAGGCCGAAGTAAGGTGAGTCCAGAAACGATTGGGCCTGAAGTAAACAAGACGACACTCTTGATTTTATTTAGAATTCTGTTCGACCTAAAACTTTCTCAGGAATAGTAAGCCGCAATGAAGTTATAGATAGGAAACGGATTTTACTATTTTTCTTGACTTCAGTGTGCAGGAAAAATAAATATTTCAGGATGATGGTGAATGAAGCCGGAGCTGCCAAAGCTCCGACATCCTCTAGGCGGCTTGTGGTCGATATTCAAACATTGACATCGAGCGTCGCTGGAGCTACTCAGCTCTGGTAAAGCTAGGGGGACAAGCCGTCAGCATGAAGAAAAGATGGTGGAAAGACACTAATGTGGAGTCTGCCGTTGACACACCATGTGTTGACAGAGGTCACTGCCGGAGCTACCAAGCTCCGACATCCCAGAGGGCTAACCGTCGATGCTTTACGCGTTGATGGAGACTACTGCCGGAGCTACTAAGCTTTGACGATGGTCAATGCCGGAGCCACTAAGCTCCGACAACCTCAGGGGGCCTACACTATCGAAGACTTCAGACCTACATTTTACAAGTTTGAAGCACGCAAGTCTTCAGCAACTGTTACATTATCTTGGTAGATGTTCACAATCAAATTGTGTACATCTACCAAAGGGTCAAGTGAGACAAACGTGTTGAAGACAAAAAATGAAATTCACAAAAATTTTGGATTTCATTCATCTGGAGACAAGAGATTACAAAATTGGAGAAGAAGAAGAGAGAATACAAGCGGGAGCTACAAAGAGATGGTCCTAGACCTTGTGGAAGAACTGGGCGAACTTATGGGCAACCTCCGACACGCTGGCTCAGGTGGCTTCACCCTCTCCTTCGATGGGGCCTTCAAGCACCGAGTCCAGTGAGAATTGAGGGTCCCGGATGGTGTAGCACGTCAGCACGAACTCTGCAACGTTCTTCGCCAGGGACTGTCCCTCAGTTTCCAGCTGGTCCGTGATGACATCGCCCATCTTGGTGAGCTTGTTGCATGCTGAACTCAACGCCTCCAACGCCTGGTCCAGCTCCGGCTCCGGATCATCCGGATCCACGGGACTGAAGCCCGTTGGTGTCAGCGCGTCATTGGCTTTGCTCAGGAAGTCCCAAACTTGTTGGGACTGTGCAGCCCTTGCGCTTTGCATCTCCTCCAAGGATCTTTTGGCCGCCGCAAGCTCCGAGTTCTCCTGAGCAAGACGCTCCACCTCTTTGGCATTCTGCTGAATCTTTTCAGCAACCTGCCTTTCGAGTTTACTGAGTTCTTCCTCCCGGAGGTGGATCTCATTCCAGCAGTTGACCAGATCCTTCTCTCGGCCCCGTACTTTCTTCTCCCTGGCGGCGACAGCATTCTCCTGCTTGTACAGATCTTGCCCTCGCTCCCAGGCCTTCTTCTCCTCCTCCTCGCAACGCTCCTCCAATTTCGAGGCTCTTGTCAGCTAGAGCTGTCTTTTTGACAAGATCTTCCTCCCTCTTCACGAGGTCGTCCCGCAGCTATAGGAGGTTTTGCTCTTCATCTTCGAGCTTTCTCTCCTGCGCCTCAAGAGCCTCCCGACGCTTAACGAGACTATCGTGGATGGCAGCGAGCCTCTCCTAGCGGTCATCTGCTGCGCTATTAGCAGCTTTGGCCTGCTCGTAGATGGCCCGAGAATGGTTGTTAAGGGATCGCGTCATGCTTTTCCTCTCATCCAACAGCTTACCCCAGTACTCTAGGCAGACCTTCTCCCTCTGCACCACTCCTTGTCGTCAGCCAGCCTCCACTACGCCAGCTTGGTCTCGAAATGGAGCCGGTTGCGCCACCTCCTAAGAGTTTGGCGCTCCTCCTCGAGGGCCTTGCTGTCGTGATAGAAAGCCAGCTGGACCTGGCAAAGACTGGAGCAGGCGTTGTCAATAGACAACGATAGGGGGATCGGGTCCGGACCTCCCGGGGTCCTCTCCGCTGGCTCCAGCGAATCCTCAGTGACAAAAATTTGGTCCCACTCTACCAGAGCGGTTCCCTGAGCTTCCACGGCACTAGGGACGTCCTCCGGGATAGCCTCGGCCGCTGCGGAGGAAGGTCCTGCAACAGAAGTTCCGACCTCCGGAATTGACTCCGAAGGTCACGCCGCCAGGTCATCAACAACTGGCCCCTCAGGCGGGGGGCCAGCAGCTTCATCTTGGCACCCTGGCTCAGCAGTGGGCGCCTCCGGGATCACAACTTCCGGAGCAGGTGTTGAAGGTTTAGTCGGGGTAGAAGCTACTTCCGGCTCCGGCGCAGGCGCCTCCTCCGCCGCTGGCTCAGGTGCTGGCGCTTCGACCATCATGGGCTCAGGCGCTGGCGCTTCGACCATCATAGGCTTAGGCGCCGACACCTCCGCAGCAACTGGCTCGAACGCCAGAACCTCTTCGATGACTGGCTCTACAGCCGGAACTTCTGCAGCAACCGGCTCTATCGCCGGAGCTTCCTCGACAACGGCTCAAGCGCCAGAGCTTCATCAACACCCGGCTCCACCACCGGGACCTCATCAACCACCGGCTTTACTGCCGGGGCTTCAACAACATACGACTCTAGGGCCAGAAGCGCAGCTACCTCTGGCTCTGTGGCCGGAGCGTCCAACATCGCAGCATCCAAGCCCGGAGCTTCAACCATCAGGGCTGGTACCGCTGGTACATCTTCATTCCCGTGGTCCGGCGCTACCACGGGAGCTTTTGGGATGAGTCAAGGTCCAAGACCACGACAGCCAGCGCCGGAGCTACCGCAACCTCAGCCACCTCTTGAGGCGACACTGGAATTGGAGCTGGAGCTTCAGCCTGCACATCCTCAACTGCTGCTGCAGGGACCGGAGCTTCACCTTTGGAGGTGCACATCCTCAACTGGCTCCGGAATTTTGATATGTTGGAATGCTTTTAAAAAAATTAAAAAATTCATACATGTATAAATGATACAATTATGTTCATACAAACAAAATTAAGTGAAGGATCTTTTTTTTTATGAGATACACAAAAGTGAATAATATGTGAGTAGAAATTAATTTGATATTTACCAAAACATTACAATGTTAGCTATACGAGTTTTAAAATATTTTGTTTAGGTGGTAGATGTTAATTTTATACAAATGTAGAAGAAAGAATCATCGAATTTGGACACAATTTGCAGAATCTAAACATGTTTGAGTATTTATATTGGAATCTAAATAAAAAAGAAGCAAGGGATAAGGAAACTGAGAACAATATCGGGCATTATCTCAAGCGGTTGGTAAGTAATACCCGCCTGAGATAAACATCTTCTCAGACGGTTATTAAGTACCAACCGCCTGTGAAGAGATTTACTTCTTCTTAATTAATATTCTTGATTAAATGTGGGTCCTTTAAAAAGGCAAAATTCCAATTTCTTGTAATATTATTGATAAGTAAAGGTTACCATTAAATTTCACTTCATAACTCCTTTGAAATTGGTCAGAACATAAAAAACATACAACAAATGCTATTTTTCATTTTCTATCATGATGAATATAATGTTTTTTTCATTTATTTTTTCAGTGGACATTTTTACTCATCATACCAACCTCTGTGAATTTTTTCATATTTTCTGAATTTTTTTGAATTAATGTGTGTTCATAATTTGATGAATGCCTCATATGTATATGAGCATTTAGTTAGAATAGTGGATAATTTGAAGTTTGATATGTTGGAATGCTTTAAAAAAATTAACAAAATCCATACATGTATAAATGATACAATTATGTTCATACAACAAAATTAAGTGAAGGATCTTTTTTATGAGATACACAAATGTGAATAATATGCGAGTAGAAATTAATTTGATATTTACCAAAACATTACAATGTCAGCTATACAAGTTTTAAAATATTTTGTCCAGGTGGTAGATGTTAATTTTATACAAATGTAGAAGAAAGAATCATCGAATTTGGACATAATTTGCAGAATCTAAACATGTTTGAGTATTTATATTAGAATCTAAATAAAAAAGAAGCAAGAGATAAGGAAACTGAAGAACAGTATCGGACATTATCTCTGGCGGTTGGTAAGTAATACCCGCCTGAGATAAACATATTCTCAGGCGGTTATTAAGTACCAACCGCCTGTGAAGATATTTACTTCTTCTTAATTAATATTCTTAATTAAATGTGGGTCATTTAAAAAGGCAAAATTCCACTTTCTTGTAATATTATTGATAAGTAAAGGTTACCATTAAATTTCACTTCATAAATCCTTTGAAATTGGTCAGAACATAAAAAACATACAACAAATGCTATTTTTCATTTTTCTATCTTGATGAATATAATGCTTTTTTCATTTATTTTTTTAGTGGACATTTTTACTCATCATACCAACCTCTGTGAATTTTTTCAGATTTTTTTAATTTTTTTTGAATCAATGTGTGTTCATAATTTGATGAATGCCTCATATTTATATGAGAATTTAGTTAGAATGATGGATAATTTGAAGTTTGACATGTTGGAATGCTTTTAAAAAAAATTAACAAAATTCATACATGTATAAATGATACAATTATGTTCATACTAACAAAATTAAGTGAATGATCTTTTTTATTAGATACACAAATGTGAATAATATGTGAGTATAAATTAATTTGATATTTACCAAAACATTACAATGTCAGCTATACAAGTTTTAAAATATTTTGTTCGGATGGTAGATGTTAATTTTATACAAATGTAGAAGAAAGAATCATCGAATTTGGACACAATTTGCAGAATCTAAACATGTTTGAGTATTTATATTGGAATCTAAATAAAAAAGAAGCAAGGGATACGGAAACTGAAGAACAGTATCGGGCATTATCTCAGGCGGTTGGCAAGTAATACCTGCCTGAGATAAACATCTTCTCAGGCGGTTATTAAGTACCAACCGCATGTGAAGATATTTACTTCTTCTTAATTAATATTCTTGATTAAATATCTTCTCAGACGGTTGGTAAGTAAAACCCGTCTGAGATAATCATTTTCTTAGGCGGTTATTAAGCACCAACCGCCTGAGAAAATGTTAAAAACCGTCTGTAAAAAACCGACGCCTATATAAGGACCCCTCACCACAGTCAAAACATAACCCTGGAGAATTTATATCGACGCCGCAAGACTGCCGAATTTCCCCTGCGCCGTGTTGCCGCTCCGCCGCCCAGCCCATACTGTCGCGCCGCCGCTCAACCCCGCACCGCCACTTCTCCACCCAGCCGGCCCGCCATGTTGTCGCCTCCCCACCGTGTTGACGCCTCTGCAAGGTAAATGTAGTTTCCTTACTTTTTCTTTGTATATTTTCATTAGCTGATAAGCTGTTAGTTTTTTGTGTTCTGGTATATGGATTCTGTCCTTTTGCATGTGTAAGGATTGTATGGATTGTTTTCTGGTATATTGATGTATGGACTATATTGTAATAAGCTTATTGTAGTTTGTACCTATTATTTGACATGAATATGATGTTTAATTAACAGATGCTATTGTAATATATATAAGATGCATGAAGTTTATCCGAACTTGTAATTGTAGTTTTATGTGTTTTCCTTTTCAATATGCTACTTGTGTGTGCGTACCACCTGCTTGCATATATTTCGAAGGACTGATTAGGGTTAGCTTTCTAGGGCACAAGCACAAGTGACACTAGTCACCACGTCTAAACTGAATCAATGCATGCATGACTCAATAGAACAAGTCTACACCTGTGACTGCATGTAGCCAAGCTGTCGGTTGGTACAAGAGCTTTGGGTTTCCCGTATTGACTCTGTAGCTGGTGCTGTGCGTGAGACCAAGCTGCTCCCAGGCAACATGCGTCACGTCAGCTCAGAGTAACAGTGCTCTGTCTTACTCGCGCGGAGTTTACGACGGACATGTATACTCATGCAGCATACCGCCCTCAGACAGCTGTGCTGGATCCAGCAGCTGCTCGCATGGCACGTTGCACCCAATTCCGCCACGATGCATATGTCGTGCTGCGTGGCACGAGTCATTAGAGCAGATGACTGTTGATGTTGGATAGGAGTACTTGGCATTGACAGCAGAGCAGAGCACGTTCTTCTTCCTCTTACTCTGACCTTCTGCCCTTTTATAAAGCACCGAGTGCAATGCAACAACTTGCCCGCAAACTCCATCTCCAACTGGGGTGGAAGGCGGCACCGAGGCCAGACTCCAGCCTCCAAGGATCGGGATTGGTCTGATTGCAATGGATGGTGGACGTCTGAATACCGTGAATAGCTAGTTACCTGGCCTTGTGGGCCGTTAATTTTTAACTATTCTGGGTTGAGTTTTTTTATGGGCTACATCTAAATCATAACAGTATTTCGGGTACCCGACAGGTACCCCGCGGGTAGGAAATAATACCCGCACCCATACCCGCAACACATCAGATCGGGTACGGATTGTACCCACGGGTAAAAAAATCCACCCGTACCCGCACCCCTCGGGTGCAATACCCGTCGGGTACCCACCCGTTGGTATAATTTCCATCCCTAAATACCACCCAGACCTAGCCCATGCCACTGGGCCTGTTTGCCCCACGACTTCAATCCTTCACCCCCGCTTGCTGCTCCCGACGCCTTCGACTCTGTCCGCCTCAAGACGTCGCCCGTCTCCTACATTATTCGCCCTAATCATACTTGTTATGTCTCTGTAAATTCATTTTATAGAAGACCTTTAGAGAATATTTGTGGCCAAATTTTGTAAATCTGATAAAAATTCTATTATTGAAGCATGGAATGTCGAGCGTGGATGTATAACATGCCAAGACCCGATCCTATGTACATTCATAATGTTGCAAATTTTGTTGAAGCATCCAAGAGACATGCGAAGTTGCAAAAGATAGATGACATATTATGTCCATGTATCGACTGCGAAAATAAGATTGCTTGGACAAATACTATAGTAATCCAATCCCATTTGGTGAAAAGAGGTTTAAAAAAACTACACAATATGGACAGAGCATGGTGAGTTAGATACACATGATGTGGATAAAGATGATGAGAGAGGTTCAGATGATGATAATGTTCATATCGATGATGGTAGTGACAATCAAGCTGGTAATGATGATGATGAGTTCGATTGTGAGGAGATGTTGCATCACATTGAACCATATGTATTGACTTCTATGGGAGCAAGCAAAGGTTTAAGTAAAATGGAGACATTACAGAATGCGGCGACAGAGCTTTATATGATGAATCAAACGGTTGTGATAAAGAGTTTACTACATTGCGTGTAGTCTTAGAACTACTAAAGTTGAAAGCTACGCACGGATGGTCCGATTGTAGTTTCTCTGATCTTTTGAATCTTCTGGCAGAAATTCTTCCAAATCCAAATAAACTGCCCAGAAGCACTTATAATGCAAAGAAACTTCTTTGACCGATAACACTAGGTGTGTCAAAAATACACGCTTGTGTGAACCATTGTATTTTGTATCGCAAAGAGCATGAGCTCGCAACTAGATGCCCCATTTGTGGTGTTAGTAGATATAAGAAGGACTACAATCACCAGTATGTTACCAACATGAAAAAGACTCAGAAGAATAATAAGTTTATTATTGGTCCAGAAGGTGACGATGAAGATACTTCTGGCGATGCAGACGGGAAGAATAAGAGAAAGATTCCTGCCTTGGTGATGTGGTACCTTCTGGTAGTTGATCACTTGAAGCGTTTGTTCTCAAACCCTAGGGAAGTTGAACTTATGCGTTGGCATTCCGAGCAACACAAGAAGAATGAAAAACATATACGACACCCTGGTGATGCAACACAGTGGAAAATTTTGATATTCAGTATCTTAAATTTGCGAAGGAAATCAGAAATGTGAGGTTTGCCTTGGGTACAGACGGAATGAATCTGTTTGGTGAAAAAAGGAGCATACGCAGCACATGGCCCGTGGTCTTAACAATGTACAACCTACCGACATGGTTGTGTCACAATAGGAAATATATCTTGTTATCTGTTCTTATCCCAGGTCCAAAACAACCCGGCATCAAAATTGATGTGTTCTTGGAACCTTTAATGGAAGATATGGCGAAATTATGAATGAAGGGGTACGTACATGGGATGAGTACAAGCGGGAGTATTTCACGCTAAGAGCAATGATATTCGTTACCGTGCATGATTATCCTAGACTGTTTACATTATCGGGACAAATGAAAGGGAAGAAAGGTTGTGTTAGGTGTGTGGATAGAACTGGATTTCTATACCTCACTTCATCCAGAAAGACGGTGTACATGAGACACCGACGGTTCTTGACAGATACACACAAGTATAGGAAGATGAAAGAACAATTTGATAACAAAATCAAAAAAGATACTGCACCAAAACCTTACAGTGGAAAACTTGTGTTTGAAATGGTCAAGAACATTCATATTGCTTTCGGTAAGGGCAAAAATAGTAAAGGAATTAAGAGAAAGAAAAGTACATCTTCAAATGATACAACTGACATGGCTTTCAAGAAACAATCAATTTTTTTTCAAGTATCTTCCGTATTGGGAGAATCTAGAATTTTGCCATAGTATTGATTTGATGCACATTACAAAGAATGTATTTGACAGCATCATTGGGATCTTGCTGGACATGCCGAGGAAAACAAAGGACGGATTAAATTCACGTATGGACCTAGTAAATCTTGATTTGAGACCAGAGCTTCATCTAGTAGAAAAGGCGAACGGGAAGCATTACCTTCCCCCAGCCAGCTACAACTTGACGCTAGAAGAGAAAAAAGCAATTTGCGAATGCTTGCGTGGGATCAAAGTGCCCATGAGTTTCTCATCCAATATCCGCAAACTAGTATCGATGAAAGACTTGTCTTTATTCGTTTATAATTCTCATGACTGTCATATGATGATGACAATTTTCCTTGCCATTGCAATAAGAGTCATCAAACATGAGCATATAAAAGTTGTCATCACACATTTGTGTTACTTCTTCAATGCAGTATCGTAAAAGGTGATAGCACGTGAAGATTTAGACTATCTGAAAACATACATCGTCGTGACAATGTGCAAGCTTGAGATGTGTTTCCCACCATCCTTTTTCGATATGCAAGTACACCTAATCATACATCTTGTTGATCAGATAAAAGCATTGGGGCCACTATATTTACATCATATGTTTTCGTTGGAGAGAAATTTAGGAGTATTAAAAGGTTATGTGCGGAACCGTGCTCACCCAGAGGGTTCAATTATGGAAGGATACACCACTGAAGAAGTGATTGAGGGTTGCGCTGATTACATCAAAGATGGAAAATCGATAGGTGTGCCTATACCAGTACATGAGGGTAGACTACGTGGGAGAAGCAAAGTGGGTAAGAAAACTTTTATCGTTCAAGATTACAAGAATGTATACCGTGCACATTTTGGTGTACTACAACAGCTCGCAATAGCTGAGTCGTACATCGAGGAACACCGAATTGAGCTTCGTGATAGAAACCAAGACCGCACAGAGGACTGGATCATGAAAGAGCATAGAAGATGTTTCACTGAATGGTTAATGGACAAAAATATACCATACGGAAACACTATAGAAGAGGCAACAATGAAGAAGTTAGCTTCTGGCCCATCTGCTTTGGTGACATCATCGCAAGCATATGACATCAATGGTTACACATTTTACACTAAAGAAAAAGATGGTAAGAGTGTTGCACAAAATAGTGGCGTTCCTATTGAGGCTTATGATTCACAAGGGCAGAAGACCACATACTTCAGGTTCATAGAGGAAATATGGGAACTCGATTATGGCGAAAGAATGGTAATGCTCGTATTTAAGTTCCAATGAGTCAAACATCCTGATGGTGTGAAAGTGGACAATTACGGGCTGACACTGGTAGTCTTGAATAAAGTGGGTTATAAAGATGACCTGTGGGTTCTCGCTGATAATGTTGCACAAGTTTTTTATGTTCAAGATCCAGAAACTGAGAAGATGCACGTAGTTGTTTCTAGAAAGCAAAATATTGTTGGGTTTGAGAATGTGGGAGAAAATGAAGAGGAATATAATCAGTATGAAGAGATGTATCTTTTCACGGAACCAAAAAACATCAAGCGCGTAGTGTAAGACCTATGTGTGCTGAATACATTGGCTTGTAGTGAATACACTTGCTTTGATGGTAAAAGTTTTGAATAACACCAAAACACCTTTTTATTAAGGTCCTGCTAGTTTTTTAAGCTCCAGCGGGAGCTTGGTTATACTAGTTTTGGTAAGTTTTGGTGCTAGGTTCTACTATCTTTTGTCAGCTCCGACTCAAGGTTCGGGTTGCTCTGGCAAGGCCCGGAACTTGACTGCAATGCTTCTGTTTTTCATTTTCAATGTTTCATACTTGCTTTACATCTCTGGAAAGATTGCTTAGTATTCATTTGGTAAGTCTTTGGTGCGATTTTGGCTGACATGGATGATATCGTGTTACTGTGGTTTTGCAACATGCTTATGTGAGGTTCTCACGTAAGGTGTTGTGTTCGGAACTAACTTGAGTCAAGTCGAGGACATGGGATCGTATGGATTGGTTGTTTATTCATGTGCAGGTGTTGCTTGAGTTTAGGAAATGGCTTGTGATGGGATCCATTGGACTAGTCTCAGGGAGGAGATGAGGTTCCAACAACCAAATTCAGGAGGAATTGTGGTTGAGCTGATCAGGAGGTTGCAGAATGATTGAATCAAGAACAATGCATGTGAAGGTATCATGGACATCATTGGAAGATGTTTGCATGTGTGCAAGGGGTGCATGGACGTGGCTACATGGTTCCGAGACGTGATGAAGAGATGAGGACGTAAAGAGTTGGTCGGAAAGGTCCAACCGACTAGGTTATGGACTCAGGTTGTGGCTGAGTCGGGTTTGACTCAAATATGGAAAGATTTGAGTTGGTTATGATAGGATTTCGTGTGGGTCACGAATTTGAGTTGTTTAGGAATGTGGGATACGTTCCTAAGGTGTTTGAAAGTCTTAAGATTGCTTCTATCTGCGTATAGAAGAATCTTAAGTAGTTATGGAAAGTTACGATTTGTGAACAGAGTAGGATTAGGTTCCTGATCTGAGGTGAGTTGGCTTTCGAGCTGGCTATATAAGAAAGGGAGCCCAAAGATCGTGGTGCACGACTTTGTGGGCTGTTCCTCTTGTGTTATATTGAATAAAATTCGTAGTTTGAAGGAACTTTTGTGCCTTTTTTGTCCGACTTGTTCCAGACAAGTTTTACTCATCGAGTTTCTGGACAGCACTACCTTTCGTTGGTGGTTTTATTATAACTCGAGTTTTACAGATCCAATTGATGTGATTCTTTTTGGGTTGTCTTCGAAACTTGATTATCTATCATCTGTAAAAATTTCACAGTCATTGGATTTGTGATTTCTGATCTACACGAGTTTCTTTGCAGCATTCCAAAACTGTTTTTCTCGGGTAGGACAGATTGACCTTTGTTCGATCTTTCGATCATAACTTGAGTTTTTCTCGACGGATTTGAGTGATTCTTGTTGTGTCGTCTTCATGACTTTATTCTCTCTGGTATCTATCACTTTTGTCACAATGAAACACGTTTGGATTAGTTTCACACATGATTTCTTTAACAGCTCGTTTTTCTGCCGAAGGGGTTGGAATTTAATTGTTTCCGCTACGTAAGATTTTTTAAATCTACCATTCCCCCCCCCATGGTAGATTTTAATGTGCTCTTCGATCC
Source organism: Tuctoria greenei (assembly GCA_036927565.1). NCBI lineage: Eukaryota > Viridiplantae > Streptophyta > Magnoliopsida > Poales > Poaceae > Tuctoria > Tuctoria greenei. The sequence continues at coordinate 77,557,886 of JAYESD010000012.1, forward strand.
TACAATTGGTATCATAGCCACGGTGCTCTAATCTTTGTGATTTGCATGTGTTTTTGACTAATCATCATGGAGAAGTACTCTGCCAAACCTTGTGTGTTTGCTGGTATTGATTTTCAGGTTTGGAAGGCATGCATGGAGGCTTTCATTCAGGCACAAGGCTTTGCAATATGGGAGAAGGTATACAAGCCTTACGAAGTGCCATCAAACGATCAATTACAGCTACAAATCTGAGAGATATCGACAACAACAACAACAAGGCTTAGAACTTGATCATACAAGGATTAACACAAAACGACTTCGACCGTGTTGCACACCTCCGATCTGCATACGATGTGTGGAAAGCACTTTGTGACTACCACAAAGGATCCAACACGACCAAAGAGTTAAGGCAAGACATGTTCAAGAAAGAATACATGCGCTTCGAGATGCAGCCCGGTGAGTCTATTGATGACCTTTTTGCTCGCTTTAATAAGATTCACAGCAACTTGCGTAGTGTCAATGTTATTTTTTCAGATGCTGAAAATGCTAGGCAATTGCTAAGTGCATTAGATATGTCAATTTGGGAGATGAAAGTCACATCTATTCCTGAATCTACTGTCATGAGTTCACTTACTTTAGATGTGCTATATTCCAAGTTAAAAACTCATGAAATTGACATAGTCTCACATAAGAACCCCAACAAGTCTATTGCTTTTGTTTCTCAACGTGACATGCCTAGCTCTGGTCAAATATCATCTTGTGGTACACTTGCTTTGTTGTCCTCTCTAAACCTTGAACAGATTGAGGAGTTTCCAGAGGAGGAGCTAGCGCTCATCTCTACCCGATTCTCAAAAGCATTGCAAAATGTGAGAACTAGAAGGAGAGGAAGCTCCGGACCTCAACGATGCTTTGAATGTGGTAAGACAGGACATTTTCGTTCAGATTGCCCTAACCTTTCAGGTCCTACTTCCCGGGATGAAAAGAAAACAAGAACAAAACACTCCTCTGCATAAGATACGAAGAAAAAGAAGGGTTATACAGGACGTCAATTGGTGAGCAGTTTTATCTCAGCACTCCAGGAACTTGGCTCAAGCGACGTGGACAAAGGAAGTGATGAAGATGAAGATGATTTGGCAAACTTGTGCTTCATGGCGGGCAAGTCAAGATTAAGTATGGAGGAGGTAGAACACAACAGCGACAATGAAGAGGTATGTCCTACTTGCGAAGAAATGTGTGATGCTATTTCTCGTGCCACTGTTATTGTTAAGAAAAAGGACAAAAAGCTTAGGGACAATGCTGTTAAAATTGAGTCACTAGAATCTGAAATTAATCGTTTGAAATCCTTGATTCCTAGTGATGATTCTTGTTCCTCATGTGACTTAATATATGAACAATTGTCCTCCCTAAGAAGTGCACATACCTCCACACTTGATAAACTTGAACTTGAAATTGAAAAGAACAAAAAGCTTGTTGCACTTAATATTGGAAACTTAAAAGATGCTTCTTGTTCTACAATTGATTTGCATTGTTCTAGTTGTGATGATCTTGATAAAAAACTGCAAGATGCCATGAATGAAATTTCTATATTGAACAATGCTTTACGTTCTCATGAAGTTAAATATTGTTTCAATTGCAAATTAAAAGGAAAAACTTCATGTGAAAATTGCCTTGATCTATCCAATAAACTTGACAACATGCATAGGACATTAGATAGGTTTTGTAATGGGAATAAGAAACTAAACTTGCTGCTGAATTCTTCCAATTCTTGCAATGATAAAACTGGTTTAGGTTTTGATTCTCATGCTCATGCTAAGGCACATCCACCTAAAATTGTAAAGTCATTAGGAAGTGGTTTGATTCAAACAGTTCCTAAACAAAAAGAAGTGGTTTTCAAATCTGCAGGAGCGTTGTCTCATTCGGTTTCAAATAAAAAAATTGTTTACTCATCTAGACATGAACACAAAGTTAAATTTCATTGTACCTACTGTGGTAGAGATGGTCATGTCATATATTTTTGTTATAGACTAGCTAAACGACAGAAAAGGGAGAAAATGATTGCAAGATGTCATAACTTTCATGCAAAAATTACTGCACATATTAAACTGAATGCCAGGAACATGCAACCTGCTGCTATGAGTCAAAAACATTCAAAGTTTACCTCCGGACCTTCTGTTTTTGCCTCCGGAGCTACTGATTTTTGTGATACACAAGTAACATCTTATAGGTCAGTAGTTAAGAATAAAAAACCTCAAACTTTGACTCCTAAACCTGCTGTTTTATCTCAGCTTTCGCGTGTTCTTCCTACTGCACGTCGTGTGACTCAGTACTGGATTCCTAAATGCCTTTTGACTAACCCCAGCATTGAGTCATCGACGTATTGTGCTTCTATGTAGGTTACACGTTTGAGGAAGGAGAACATTTGGATTGTGGATTCAGGTTGCTCACGCCACATGACCGGTAACAAAGATTGGTTCTCCTCCCTCTCTTTTGTGTCACATGTAGAAAATGTTACTTTTGCCGATAATTCTTCAACTCCTATAATTGCTAACGGTTCGGTTAGTGTAAATGATCGCTACACTTTGAAGGATGTGGAACTTGTCAAAAATTTGAAATACAACTTGCTTTCTATTTCACAATTGCTAGATGAAAATATGGAAATTATTTTCAATAAAAACTGCTGCAAAGTTGTAAGTTCGAATAGTGAGCTTATTTTTAACATGTCTCGGTTTGGAAGAGTTTTTAAAGCTGATTTTGATATGTGTTCCTCTAAGCATAGGTGTCTAGTTGCTAATGATTTGAAGGACCTATATTTTTGGTATCGTAGACTTGGTCACATAGGCTTTGATCACCTAACGCGTGTTAGTGCTCTTGATCGCATATGTGGGCTGCCTAAGCTTAAAGGGACAAAGAAATTGTGTGCTCTTCTTGTAGACATGCTAAGATAGTTGCAGGTTCACATACTCCTCTCACAATGATCATGAGAACTGAACCATGTCAACTTTTGCATCTTGACACCGTAGGACCTTCACGTGTTCAATCCTTCGGAGGTAAATGGTATGTACTTGTGATTGTTGATGATTATTCTAGATACTCTTGGGTTTACTTTATGGCATCTAAGAATGAAGTTTTTAGTCACTTTAGAACTTTATTTCTTAGATTATCAATTGATTACCCAGGATCTTTAAAAGCAATCAGAAGTGATAATGGAACTGAATTTAAAAAACAATCTTTTGATCACTTTTGTGCTGAAAATAGAATAGATCATCAATTTTCTTCACCATATGTACCTCAACAAAATGGTGTTGTAGAAAGAAAGAACAGAACCTTAGTTGAGATGGCTAGGACTATGCTTGATGAATATCAAACTCCTAGGAAATTATGGGCTGATGCGTTAGCAACCGCTTGTTATGTCTCAAATCGTGTTTTCTTGCATGCTAAGCTAGGTAAAACACCATATGAACTCTGGTTTGGACATAGGCCTAGTGTTACACACTTTTGGGTCTTTGGTTGCAAATGCTTTGTTAAGAAACATGGTAATCTTGATAAATTTGAACCTAGATCCATTGATGGCATGTTTCTTGGTTATCCATCTCATACTAGAGGCTACTGTGTGCTTTTACTTGACACTAACAAAATTGTGGAGACTTGTGAAGTGTCTTTTGACGAAGCTATCCCAGGTACTAGCTCAAACATTGCAGGTCCAGATCCATATCAGTAGGGGGGAGCATTTTTGTTGAAGATGAGGAAGAATTGGAGCTGCTGCCCGAAATTTCAGCAGCTAAAGACTTTGGTTCAGCTCCGGATGTTAATTCTCAACCAGCACCGACAACCATCAATGCTGATTCAAATCATCCTCAAGTCACAAGCTCATCGATTTGTGATGAACCTAAAGAAGAAGAGCTTGTGAGACATATGTTCCCCTACAGTTTTACAAAGATCATCCCCCACAACAGATGATTGGAAGCTTGCATGAACAAGTCACACGGTCCAGGTTCTGCGATCCAAACTCTTATGCTCATTCTGCTTTTGTTGCTTCTTTTGAACCCAAAGATATATCGCACGCACTCGCTAATGAATCTTGGATTATTGCCATCCAAGAAGAGTTAGAAAATTTTGAAAGAAATAATGTTTGGAAACTTGTACCTCCACCTCAAGGTCACACTTTAATTGGAACTAAATGGGTATTTAAAAATAAACAAAGTGAGGATGGGGTTGTGTTTAGGAATAAGGCTAGGTTGGTTGCTCAAGGTTTCACTCAAGTTGAAGGTCTAGATTTTGATGAAATTTTGCTCCTGTTGCCAGATTAGAAGCCATAAGAATTTTGTTAGCTTTTGCTGCATCTATTGGTTTTAAGCTATATCAAATGGATGTTAAAAGTGCTTTTCTTAATGGCTACATAGATGAGGAGGTTTATGTGAAACAACCACCGGGTTTTGAAAATTCAGTTTTTTTTAATCATGTTTACAAACTGCCCAAAGCCTTGTACGGTCTCAAACAAGCCCCTAGAGCATGGTATGATAGGTTAAAAACATTCTTACTTGAAAAAGGGTTTACCATGGGCAAGGTTGATAAAACTCTTTTTGTGCTTAAGCATGGCAATGACTCATTATTCGTTCAAGTGTATGTGGATGATATTATCTTTGGTTTTGCTTCTCATGATCTTGTGTCCAAGTTTTCAGCAATGATGAGTTCTGAATTTGAAATGAGTATGATGGGTGAACTCACTTACTTTTTGGGGCTGCAAATCAAGCAAACAAAGGAGGGTACCTTTGTGCATCAAACGAAGTATACAAAAGATCTCCTAAGGCGCTTGAACATGGACAAAAGCAAGCCTCTTCGGACACCAATGGGAACAGCAACAACACTTGGACTTGATGAAGATGGTGAACCCGTGGATCAAAAAGAATATAGAAGCATGATCGGATCAGTTTTGTACCTCACGGCATCAAGACCAGACATGCAATTCAGCGAATGTCTTTGTGCACAGTTTTAGGCCTCCCCACGTGCTTCACATCGTCAAGCCTTCAAAAGGATTCTCTTGTACTTACATGGAACCCAAGAATTTGGCATTTTTCTTCCTTCTTCCTCAACCGTTACTTTGAAAGCTTTTTCAGATGCTGATTTTGGGGGTTGTAGGATTGATAGGAAAAGTACTTCCGGCGCTTGTCATTTTTCTTGGTAATTCTCTTGTTGCTTGGTCCTCTAGAAAACAAAATTCAGTTGCACAATCCACAACCGAATCTGAATATGTAGTTGCTGCTAGTGCTTGCTCACAAATTCTTTGGATTGTTCAAACACTTAAGGACTATGGGGTTGATCTAGATAGTGTTCCACTCTTCTGTGATAACACTAGTGCCATTTGCATTGCTAAAAACCCAGTGCAACATTCTAGAACTAAGCACATTGACATTAGGTATCACTTTCTCTGAGATAATGTTGAAAAAGGAAACATTGTGCTTCACCATGTAGATACCGAACAACAATTGGCTGACATTTTTACAAAACCTTTGGATTTCACTCGTTTTTGTTACATTCGTAGTGAAATAGGGGTTATGCATCCTCATGGCTTAAATTGAGGGGGAGTTTTCAAACTTGGGAAGTCTATGTGTGAATCTGGAATTAAAATAATATGAGCATAGTATTTCATACATATATGACTTTGTGATTCCTTTTACATGCTGAAAGTTTTTACTACATTACTCGTGTTATACATTTTGTAGTTTTTTCCATGTCTAGTAATTGGAATAATTACTTACACTAAAACTGGTCATGGTCGAACTTTGTTGCTGTTTTGAACTTGTTACATGTTCACAAGTGCTTTTAATTATTAAGAATTAATCAAGTAATCAACTCACATGTTGAGTTTCTATGAACAAATAAAAATTGACAAAAGATCAAGAGAATATGCATGCATCACACTTCTTTTGAGATGGCTTATCATTGCACTTAGATATGAACTTGGAAGAAGTTGTGTATGACTAAAACCATGTCCTTAAGCTTCTGATTGTCAAATGACATAGGCTTGGCTTGGTTGGTTAGAATAAGGCAGATGCGCATATAATCTCTTGCAAATATCATATGATCTAAATTTATGCTTTGAAAAATAATAAAATGCAGCAACTAGTGTCATGATTTCAGGTTTTGAAATAGTTAAGTTTGTGAGATCATGACTTACTTAAAATTGAAAATTACATTTGATCTCTAGCATGGCTTACACTACTTTATGTATTTCATTGATGTGATAATGTAAGGTACTTGATAGTATGACTTGGATGAGCTTTGTTTATATGTATATGTTATAATATGCCCATAAAAACTAAAGGGGGAGAGATAATTTGTTTATATGCTCATGACTTGCTGAATACATTGTCAAAGGGGGAGAGATAAGCATGAAGAGAAAGAGAATATGTGCATAAGGAGAGATAATAAAGGGGGAGAGATAATATGGGATAATTTTTAGATTTTCTTCTCATTTTACTTTTGATTTACAAAGAAGGAGAAATTGCCTTTAAAAATTTTATGTGAATAAGCCAATGTTCGGATTTTAAATGGTGTTGCCAATGCATTCATCAAGGGGGAGATTGTAAGACCTATGTGTGTTGAATACATTGGCTTGTAGTGAATACAATTGCTTTGATGATAAAAGTTTTGAAGATCACCAAAAGACCTTTTTATTAAGGTCCTGCTAGTTTTGGTAAGTTCCGGTGGGAGCTTGGTTATACTAGTTTTGGTAAGTTCCGGCGCTAGATTCTACTAGCTTTTATCAGCTCCGGCTCAAGGCAAGGTCCGGAACATGACCACAATGCTTCTATTTTTCATTTGCAATGTTTCGTACTTTCTTTACATCTCTAGAAAGATTGCTTAGTATTCATTTGGTAAGTCTTTGGTGCGTTTTTGGCTGACATGGATGATATCGTGTTACTGTGGTTTTGCAACATGCTTATGTGAGGTTCTCACGTAAGGTGTTGTGTTTAGAACTAACTTGAGTCAAGTCGAGGACTTGGGATCGTATGGATTGGTTGTTTATTCATCTGCAGGTGTTGCTTGAGTTCAAGACATGGCTGGTGATGGGATTCATTGGACTAGTCTCAGGGAGGAGATGAGGTTCCAACAACCAAAGTCGGGAGGAATTGTGGTTGAGCTGATCAGGAGGTTGCGCAGCGTGATTGAATCAAGAACAATGCATGTGAAGGTATCATGGACGTCATTGGAAGAAGTTTGCACGTGTGCAAGGAGTGAATGGACGTGGCTACATGGCTCTGAGATGTGATGAAGAGATGAGGACGTAAAGAGTTGGTCGGAAAGGTCCAACTGACTAGGTTATGGACTCAGGTTGTAGTTGAGTCGGGTTTGACTCAAATATGGAAAGATTTGAGTTCGTTATGATAGGATTTCATGTGGGTCACGAATTTGAGTTGTTTAGGAATGTGGGATACGTTCCTAAGGTGTTTGGAAGTCTTAAGATTGCTTCTATCTGCGTATAGAAGAATCCTAAGCAGTTATGGAAAGTTACGATTCGTGAACACAGTAGGATTAGGTTCCTGATCTGAGTTGAGTTGGCTTTCGAGCTGGTTATATAAGCAAGGGAGCCCAGAGCTCGTGGTGCACGACTTTGGGGGCTGTTCCTCTTGTGTTCTATTGAATTAAATTCGTAGTTTGAAGGAACTTTTGTGCCTTGTTAGTCCGACTTGTTCCAGACAAGTTTTACTCGTCGAGTTTCTGGACAGCACTACCCTTCGTCGGTGGTTTTATTATAACTCGAGTTTTACAGATCCAATTGCGTGATTTTTTTTGGTTGTCTTCAAAACTTGATTATCTATCATCTGTACAAATTTCATGGTCATTGGATTTGTGATTTCTGATCTACACGAGTTTCTTTGCAGCGTTCCAGAACTGTTTTCCTCGGGTAGGACAGATTGTCCTTTGTTCGATCTTTCGATCATAACTTGAGTTTTTCTCGACGGATTTGAGTGATTCTTGTTGTGTAGTATTCGTGACTTGATTCTCTCTGATATATATCACTTTTGTCACAATGAAACACGTTTAGATTAGTTTCACACACGATTTCTTTAACAGATCGTTTTTCTGCCGAAGGGGTTGGGATTTAATTGTTTCCACTGCGTAAGATTTTTTAAATCTACCATTCACCCCCCTCTGGTAGCTTTTCACGTGCTCTTCGATCCTACACATAGAGAGAAGCATTAAAAAGAATTTGAGACCCTATATGCGAGAAGATGTCAATGCTGGAAAAAATGTATATAGCAATGTGAGATGATATATATTGTATATATTTGTATCTTCTGAAATCAACTTAGAACAATGTTCTATTTCAGCTTTAAATAGCATGTTTCGAACATTATTAAATTCAGCTTCTGTTTCGAGCTCCTGTGAAGCTAATCCCTTCACAGTAAGCTCTTGTAAATGCAAGTAACACCCGAGACTCATCATTTGGATTGTTAAAAGCTTCAACTGAAGTCTGACGATAATTCAACCATTTGAGGGCTTGTTTGGATAGGAATACACCCAAACAAGCCTTGCAAGATTTCTTTCTCTTCTCTCCATTTTGATAACTTACGAAGATGCTACTTTATCAGTTCTAATGGCTGAATATATTGACTACAAATCAGTACCATCTCTCTTAGTGCTTTACACAAGCGACAAAACGTACAACTTCAATCACAAATCTTGTTTTTACCATTTTCATAGGAATTTGACCTTAATCTTTCAAGCATAGATTTATCAATAATTGAAGCTTCCTCATCAGACATGTTAATGGCATTTACAAGGGAAGGGTGTGTCGAAGCTAACGAAATCTCAACGGGACTGAAGACAAAGAGATGCTGCATATGATTGACAATGTCCAGGTAAGACAATATGAAGCTATGATGACAGCCTTCACGCTGTTTAACCTGGACATTGCAACTCATATGCAAGATCTCTTTATCTTCAGTCCGATTCAGATTTAGTTAGCTTCAACACATCCTTCACTTATAACTACCATTAACATGTGTGATAAGGAAGCTTCACTTATTTGATAAATCTATGCTTGAAAGATTAAGATTAAATCCCTATGAAAATGTAAAAACAAGATTTGTGATTGAAGTTGTTCGCTTACTCGCTTCTATGAAGCACTAAGAAAGTGGGTACTGATTTTTAGTCAATATATTTAGGCATGAAAACTGAGAAAGGAGCATCTTCCTAAGTTTTCAAATGGACAGGAGGGAAAGAAATCATTCAAATGGATGGGAAAATCCTTCCAAGGATCATCAGGCTTCAAATTGATGCTTTGAACAATTCAAATGATGAGCCACAGGTGTTACTTGCATCGACAATAGCTTGTTGTGCAGGGATTAGCTTGACAGGAGCTTAGCAGCATCAGAGGCGGTTGGTAAGTAAAACCCGCCTGAGATAAACATCTTCTCAGGCGGTTATTATGTACCAACCACCTGTGAAAATTTTTAAAACCGCTTATGAATAACTAACGCCTATATAAAGACCCCGCGGAGGCACGCCTGTCGGTATCCTAGAAACCGTACACCCCTTGAGGTTATAAAGATCTCAAAGGAAAATCATCTACTTGGTTTGAAGAGCCTCGAAGGCCCACATGTCAGACATAACCGGACCCGCTTCTCCAACATGGTTAATCCCTGGGTCGCCACGTGTACTATCAAACCGGAGCTACCGCCCACAAGGGGGAAGCTCCGGTCCATGTACCAAAACGGCACCCCCGGACTTAGCCCCTGACCGAGAGAAGCTCCGGACCTGACACGTGTCGGGTAGTCCCGGAGCTTCCTGTTTCCCACAGCAAGCTCCGGAGCTGCCACGTGTCCGATCGTCGGATCTTCAGCTTCTAACCTCCGGAAGACCCCGCGACGGCTCCGGATCTTCAAAGGAGAACCAAGGACTTCAAGACCCGATTAAGTGTCATTAATGCCATATTAATGACACTTAAACAGACGATCTTAACACCAGTAACGGTGTTGTCAAAGCCCGTTACAGGATCATTAAGAGAAAATAAACGTGTATCAATACTAGTAACCGCCGGGGCCACATGTCGGGCCAGGCTAACCTGTAACGGCCTGCCCTTGTACTATAAAAGGACAGGCCGACGATACACGTGGGACACGCGCCTCATAGGCTCATCACAAGCTCATACTGCTAATACAACACCAACACACCCGTGGAGTAGGGTATTACGCTCAGGCTGCCTGAACCACGTAAATTCTTGTGTCTTCTATGTCAATCCTTATTCACCTTCTTGAATCTCCGCGCGCCCACACCGAACATCAAACTCCCCAATCACTTTTGTAGTGTAGGGAGATCTGCCGGTTCCAAACCACCGACAACACCTCTGCCTAGTCCCACATCGCGCCACGAGGTACCTAAGTAAACTCTCATAGTTTCCTTACTATGCATTGCATGCTACCTTTTTCTTTGTATATTTTCATAAGCTGCCAGTTTTGTGTGTTGGTATATGGATTGTGTCCTTTTGCATTTGTGTACATATGCGTTTGGACTCAATAATTTGGATGTTAGGTCATTTAGATATTGATGTCTCGGGCGTGTAGCCGATTGAAGGAGGAGCGCTTGGCGTGGCGCAAGAACCATCCTCCTGTATGTACATATGGCACACCGGTCGCATGATTGTATATACATATGTATCTGTAATGGACTGATGAACTTAACTGTAGTTTTTTTTTCTGTCCTGTTTATTTTTGGTATTTTCAATTTCTCTGCGTAGGGTTTATCTGCGAAGCCTGAATTGGGAGATTTATTGAAGTGGTAGTGCATCGTCCTCGGTAAAGAAGGGGTAAGTCATGAAGAACAAGCACAATATGAGTTTAACCATCGTCCTCCTATTAATAAATTTCTTTTGCAGACTGAATGGGAAGATGGTTACTACCCCCTGACAATCTCCTTCTCTGAGGAATATCCCTTGGTGCCTCCAAGATGCGCCTTTCTAAGTGGGTTCTTCCACCCAAATGTCCATCTTTCAGGAGCACTCTGCATCGGGATTCTTGATCAAGAGACTGTAAGATAGACCTATTTTGCTCATGTAATTAATACTTAATTTTTGTCGAACTTATTTGAACTGGTTTCTTATATTGCTTAAATTATATTTCGTAGGGGTGGTGCAGTGCTTTTACAATCAAAACTATACTACATGAAGTTTAGCGTTTTGCTGCATCAGCCAAATGTGCCCGATCTTGAAAATGTTTGCTATAACCTACTTATCAAGGTTAGATGACACTTTGACTTAGTGACCAATGTAGGTTATTCATTCCTCCTTCGACATTTGTTAATTTAAATAATGTCAATATTTTCAGGATCCAGCGGAATATAAGAGACGTGTTTGGGAGCAAGCATTACTGTACAATTTAGATTGATCGATGGGAGCTTCATCGTCAATCTAAAATGAATGTAGCATGATTTTTGTTTTCTACTTGACACGGCGCTTCATCATCGTTGTTTGCAGCTGTTACAGAGAGAGGCTCACTTAAACTTGTGCTCCGTGTGTAAAGATGTTATCTTTGAATAATTGTAAAGCCTCTAATGGTGTATTATCACAATTAAGCCAGCCTCCTTGGTGATTGAGCATTTCCTATAATGCATTATTGTACTAGTATCCGCTCATCTGTGTTTTTTCCTAATACAATTTCCCCTGCAACGACTACATATGGTTGTGATAATTGCAATGATTACATCCCTGTAATTTCAATGAAAACCGCTTGTGATAATTGAACAACTACATACGGTTCTTAAACAATGACCGCCGGTGAAAATACATGATCTTCTCAGGCCGTTGTTAATGAAGAACCGCATGTGAAGTTCATTACATTACAGGCGGTTATTAATTAAGAACCGCATGTGAAGATCATGTATTTACCCAGGCGTTTGTTTCTTAAAATCTGCCTATGATGTTATTTTATTACAGGCGGTTCTTAAGTAATAACCGCCTGAGAGGACCAAGTATTTACCCAGGCAGTTGTTTTTTAAAATTCGCCTGTGTTGTTCTTTCATCACAGGCGGTTATTATATCATTCTTCATCACAGTCGCATATTTTTAAGGACCGCCTGTGTTTGAAAAATTGAGGCACCTGTAAAAATGCTTTTTGTAGTAGTGAAAAGGAGGAATGTCTTAAGATCAATAAGCTCCTTGAACTTGAAAAGGAGCGAAGCAAGTCACTAGAGCTTGAGTTAGCTTCAAGCAAGGAAGCTTGCTTGAAGTTAAGCGACTCAAATGTAATCATCAAGGATGAACTTGATAACATAACCAAAGTTAACAAGATCCTTGAGGTACAAGTTGAGTCACACAAGAAAAGTGAACCTTCATCCTCTTCAAGCTCACCTTCCCAACAATTAAAATCTGAAACTACTATTACATGTGCATGTGCTAAAATTGACACTAACTTGAAGGATAAGTCTAACTTATAAAGGACAAGCATCCTTCCCATAGTGGCATATTGGACAAGGAGAAGATCAAGTATGCACGAAGTGCATACTTGGCCACAAGACCTCCTAATGTCAAATATGGCATTGGGTATTCTTATGGTGAAAGGCAAAATGCTAGAAGACACAAGAATAACAAGGAACACATTGCTTTTGTCAAGGGAAACTCCTCTCAAGCTAGAAAGGCTAATAATGTTGACAAGTCCAAACATGTTAACACATATGAGCAACTATTGTTTAGAACCTCCGACGCATCATATGTACTCATGAAAAGTAACTTTGATAGAGTTTATGCTAAATATGTTGGGCCACGCCATGGGAACACCAAGTCTCGTGTGTGGGTTCCCAACTCACTTGTAACTAAACTCAAAGGACCCAAGCAAGCTTGGGTACCTAAGACCAAGGCATAATTTGTTTTTGCAGGCCTACTCCTTTGGTGGAGAAAAATGGTGCTAGATAGAGGATGCACCAACCACATGACCGGAGAAAGACGGATGTTCGTTGAATATGAAGTAAATGAAGATCCAAGTGAAGGCATCTACTTTGGAGACAACAGTCAAGGAAGGGTGCTCGATATCGGTAAAATTGCAATATCATCTCAACACACTCTTTCTCACATTTTACATGCCAATTCCTTATATTATAACCTATTGTCCATATCTCAATTATGTGACAAAGGTTATAATTGCTTGTTCACTAATGAGGTTGTGACCTTTCTAGAAGGAGTGATGACTCAATTGCATTCAAGGGTGTGTTAAAGGGAAAGCTTTATCTTGTTGACTTCAACAAAGATAAAGCCGAACTTGACACATGCCTGATTGCGAAGACCAACATGGGTTGGCTGTGGCATAGTCGGCTAGCACATGTTGGTATGACAAATCTTCAAAAACTCCATAAGGGCGATCACATTCGAGGTTTAAAGGATGTTGTTTTTGAGAAAGACAGGCCTTGTAGTGCGTGCCGAGCTAGGAAGCAAGTAGGAGCGCCTCATCCCGCGAAGAACATCATGACAACGACAATACCGCTCGAGCTACTTCACATGGATCTATTTGATCCAATTGCTTACATAAGCATCGGCGGTAACAAATACGATTTAGTAATTGTTGATGATTTTTCGCGCTTCACATGGGTTTTCTTTTTGCATGATAAGACATAAACTCACGGAACCCTCAAGGAGTTTCTCAAGCATGTCCAAAATGAGTTCTGATTGAAGATCAAGAACATACAAAGTGACAATGGCACGGAGTTCAAGAACACCAAAGTTAGGAGCACCTAGATGAAGAAGGCATAAAACATGAATTTTCAGCACTGTACTCCACTCAACAAAACGGAGTAGCCAAAAAGATGAATCGAACCCTCATAGAGATGGCGAGGAAAATGCTTGATGAGTACAAGACTTCGGATCGATTTTGGGCTGAAGCGGTCAACAGCGCTTGTCACGCCATAAATCGACTCTATCTTCATCGTCTACTCAAGAAAACGTCATATGAACTACTCACCGGTAACAAGACTAATATTTCCTATTTTTGAGTTTTCGGTTCTAAATGTTATATCTTGAACAAGAAGCCTAGGACTTCAAAGTTCGCTTCGAAGTCTGATGAAGGTTTCTTGCTTGGCTATGATTCGAACTCTTACACCTATCGTGTCTTCAACAAAGTCTCCGGACAAGTAGCACGTGACGTAGTGTTCGATAAAACTAACGGCTCTCAAGAAGAGAAAGTTGATCAATGTGTGCTAGACAGAGAAGAAGCTCCATGTCAAGCACTGAGAAGAATGGCTTTGGGCGATGTTCGACCACAAGCGCCACCTCCAAATGCAAATGAAGAAGATGAACTACAAGTGAAGGTAATGGATCAAGGGGGAGCTTCTACACAAGATCAACCTCATGAAGATCAAGGTGACCAACAAATCAATAATGGCAACCATCTAGGGTGAGAAGAAGATGACCATGAAGATTCAAGACCAAAAGTTCCACATCCAAGAGTACACCAATGCATCCAAGGAGATCATCCCGTCGACAACATAATCGGTGACATCCAAAAGGGAGTAACAACTAGATCTCGAATTGCTAATTTCTGTGAACATTACTCATTTGTATCCTCTTTGGAACCTCACAGGGTTGAAGATGCATTGAAAGATCTGGATTGGGTGATGGCAATGCAAGAAGAATTGAACAACTTCAAACGGAACGAGTTGTGGGAACTTGTCGAAAGGCCCAAGTTCAATGTCGCCGGCACTAAATGGGTCTTGCGCAACAAGCAAGACGAACATGGGGTGGTGACAAGAAACAAGGCGCAACTTGTGGCCAAAGGGTATTCTCAAGTCGAAGGTTTGGATTTCGACGAAACTTATGCCCCCGTAGCTAGGCTCGAATCGATTAGAATATTACTTGCATATGCTACTCGCCATGATTTCAAGCTCTATCAAATGGATGTGAAAAGCGCCTTCCTCAACGGACCTCTAGATCCCTCCTCTCCTTCTTTTTGGTGGCTTGATGCCAAAGGGGGAGAGATTAAGGGAGAGCCACTAGGACTAGCTGTAGTTTGAGAGACGGGATCTCATTTGCATTTTTTGGTTTCTGTCATGCTTTTGGGTTGTAAAACTGATCTCTATTATGCTTTTGGGTTGTAAAACTTCTATTATGCTCTTATTATGGTTCTAAGTCATGTTTATGAAGTTTGTGATGATTCTGTGGTGCAATCTATGTTTATGCTTTGAGATTGACATATTTGCTTGTTGTTGCTATGATTATGCTTTTATCTTATCATCATCACGATTTTTGCTCACACACACGTAGTTTTGCACCCCACCATAAAGAGTGCACATATGTCTTATGTTTTCCTTGCTTAATTTGTTTCAAGCTCATATGTGCACACTTTATGAAAATTTGGATTTTTAATCATATTTGTGAAATATCAATTGGTTGTCATCAATCAGCAAAAAGGGTGAGATTGAGATTGCATTTAGGCATCCCTTGTGGGTTTTGGTTGATTTATGACAAACAAATGAGATCCTAACCAAATTGTTGAGATGAGCACAAGTTTCAATAAAATTATGAAGAAAGCGTAAAAATAAAGGAGAGTGAAGAATTAAGTTGAAAAGAGCTCAAGAAGATGAGTAGAATACTTTTTGTGTATGGAGTGTGTTGGAGAAACACACCCCAAGAGCTCAAGAAAAGGAAACCACTCTCACTGCACAAGTTTACATAGGTCCGAACTAGTCCGATGTTCACCGGACTAGTCCGATAAACTCTCTGTCCAGGATCAGACAAGTCCTCCCAATGCGGACTTGTCGGCACCGGACTAGTCCAATAAAGTCCGGACTAGTCCGATAATCCTTCTGATCAATATGAGAAAAGTCTGATATTCCACAGACTAGTCCAAAATCCCCACTGACCTACTTCGGACAAGTCCTTAGCCCCTCGAAATTCCACGCCACCGGACTAGTCCGATATCATCCGGACAAGTCTGATAACCTCTCTGACCAAAATCGGACAAGTCCTCAAAAGTGCGGACTTTTCGTCAATTCACTAAGGTATTCACCACGTCGGACTAGTCCGAACATCTCCAGAGACAAAGTCGGACTAGTCCGCCTAGGGCCGGACAAATCCGATAACTCAGGACACTTAGGGTTTCCCACACGCCGCACACCATACTAGTCCAAACATTGTCAACCCTAACGGTAACCTTTGGAAAACCTAGTATAAATAGATGTGCGCAGTCCCTAATCATATCTCTCGACCCCCTGCGCCGTCACACCTTCCAAGAGTCTAGAAAACACGTCTCTCCACACAATCCAACACAAGAAAGATCAAATCCTTGAGGATTAACCTTAGATCAAAGGAGAGACACGTTCTTCACGTCTTGAGCTCGTGGGTTTGATTCTCTCACACACTCTCGTTGTTTCATTGCATACTTTTTGAGTGTGTTTGGTGGTGTTTTGAATTGTAAATCTTGGGGAGCCCTCAACTTGTGAGAAGGCCCCTTGAACACGGTTATCTTACCCCTTTGTGATTAGTGGAATAGAATCGTCCTCCGTGGCGATTCAACGAGGGTAGGGTTGGTGAAGACCCGGTCCTTTTGTGGTCTCCTCAATGTGGACGTAGATTTCCTCTGTGAAATCGAACCACGAGATAAAAATCATTGTGTCCTTTCTTTTGTTCTATCTAGTCATAGTGATCTAGGGTTTGCGTAATCTAGTTCAATTTGCATTAAAACTTTGAATCTAAAGTTAAATTGTGCCACATCTAGTTTTATTGAAGCAATACACTCTATTTGTAACTCCATTTCCGCTGCATAGAGTACTTTGATCAAAATCACTAATCAAACTTGATCAATTTAGTTCGCATTCACTGGACTAGTCTGCACACTACCAGACTAGTTCGATTTCTCTGCATTTCATCAGGTTGCTAAGTGTTTTAGGTTCCGACGAAAAGTTCAAAATGCCTATTAACCCCCCCCCCCCCCCCCCCCCCCGCTCTAGGCTACATTCAAAACCCGTACCCGATGTGTTGAACAACTTAGCATAAGGATTCACCATTAACATGCTCATTAGTATCTAACCTAGGCTATGTATATGTATATTATAAGCATCGTAGGAGTAACTCCCCAACTCTTAGTTTCATCTCCATTAGGACTCATCTACCTTTTAGAATAGATTGCTTTGGGATGTGCTAAAATGGGAACCATCACAAAATGTGAAGGAAATCCAAAGTTTTCTTGGAATGGCTAGATATTACCGTCGGTTCATCAAGGATTTTTCCAAAATAGCCAAGCCCATGAAAGAATTATTAATGAAAGGGAAAGCATTCTGTAGGATCGAAGAGCACGTGAAAAGCTACCAGGGGGGTGAATGGTAGATTAAAACTTTTTCAGCGGAAGCAATAAAAACCCCTCGGCAGAAAAACAATCTGTTAAGAAACCATGTGTGCAACTGATCTAAACGTGTTCAACCATGACAAAAGTATTATATAATATAGATAATCAATTCACTAATACAAGACAACAAGAATCACGAAAAACTGTCAAGAAAAACTAAATTTATGATTGAAAGATCGAACAAAGGTCAATCTGTTCTACCGAGTAAAAACAGATCTGCAATGCTGCAAAGAAACTCGTGTAGATCAGAAACCACAAATCCAATGAGTGTGAAATTTTCATGGACGATATATAATCAAGATGTGAAGACAACTCAAAAATAACCACGTCAATTGGATCTGTAAAACTCAAGTTATGATAAAAACACCAAAGCAATGTAGTGTTGTGCAGAAACTCGACGAGAAAAACTAGTTTGAAACTAGTCGGACGAACAAGGCACAAAAGCTCCTTTAAACTAAGAATTTTTTTATAAAAACACAAGAGGAACAGCCCAAAGTCATCTAACCACGAGCTCTGGCCTCCCTTGCTTTTATAACCAGCCCTAAGGCCAACCGAATCCAAACTAGGACTCCAATCCTACTCAGTTTCAACTGAAACATTCCAAAACTGCTCAAAACTCTTCTATACATAGATAGAAGCAATCTTAAGACTTCCAAACACCTTAGGAACGTACCAAACATTCCTAAAACAACCGAACTTCGTGACCCAAATGAAATCTAACCAAAATGAACTCGAAACTTTCCATAAACGAACCATAACCACCTCAGCCGCAGCCTGAGGCATAATCACTCGGTTGGACCATTCCAGCCACATCTTCACGCCCACTACTCTTCATCACACCTTGGAACAATGTTGCCACGTCCATGCACCCCTTGCGCATGTGTAAACACTTTCCAACAACATCCACGATACCTTCATATGCATTGTTCTTGACCCAAACATGCTACGTGACCTCCTGATCAACTGAACCACAATTCCTCCTGAACCTGGTTGTTGAACCTCATCTTCTCCCTAAGACTAGTTCAATGGATATTGTCACCAGCCATGTCTTGACCTCAAGCAACACCTGCACATGAATAAACAATCATCCTTTGTGATCCCAAGTCCTCGACTTGACTCTCGTTAGTTCAAAAATCACAACACCTTACGTGAGCACCTCACATAAGCATGATGCAAACCATATCAAAACATTAACCACCGTAAACAGCTATAACACTTAAAAAACTTAGTAAAAGAAAACTAAGTAAACTTCCCATAAGCCAAAGAACAATTTTGAAAGCATTTCAAGTTAAAAGCAAAACTACTGCGATATTGCACCGAAACTTGCCAAAGCTAACCGGACCTTGCGTCGGACCAAGCCAGAACTAACCGGACCTTGCGCAGGACCTAGAAAAACTTTGTCAGACCTCACGTCGGACCTAGCAAAATCATGTTGGACCTTGCACCAGACCTATCCAAAACATGCCGGACCTATCGTCGGACCTTGCTGGAGGTACCCGAAACATGTCGGACTATTGTTGGACCTTGCCGAAGCTCAGACATAGAGTCGAACCTTGTTGAAAAGGATGATTTGGCAATATTCAAAACTTTTATCGTAATATCCAATGTATTCAGTACACATAGGTCTCACAATCTCCCCCTTGATGAATGCGTTGGCAACACCACTTAAAATCCGAACATTGGCTTATTCACATGAAAAGTTTTAAAAACAATTCCCCCCCCTTTTCAAAATCAAATGAGAAAGAAATTTCAAAAACAAATATTTCTCCCCCTATACATATTTCTGTACATATTTCTCCCCTTTGACAATGTTTTCAGCAAGGTTCAAAAGATAAATTTCAATAGTTATGAGCATATTATAACATATACATATAAAACATAACTCATCCAAGTCATACTATCAAGTAACTTACACTATCACATCAATGAGATACATAAAGTAGTGTAAGCCATGCTAGAGATCAAGTGAATTTTCAATTTAAGCAAGTCATGATATCACGAATTTAACTATTTCAAAACCTGAAAGCATGACACATGTTGCTGCATTTTTCATTTTCCATTATCATTTAAAGCACAAAATTTGATCATATGAATTGTGCAAGAGATTATATGCCGCATCAGCTTTATTCAAACCAACCAGGCTAAGCCTATGTCATTTGATAATCGGAAACTTAAGGACACAGTTTTAGTCGTACACAACTCCTTCGAAGTTCATATCAAAGTGCAATGTAAGCAATCTCAAAAGAAGAAGTGCGATGCATGCATATTCTTATGATCTTTTTTCAAATTTTCATTGAACAAAAAAACTCAACATGTGAGTTGATTATTTGATTAGTTCTTCATGATTAAAACCACTTCTGAGCATGCAACAAGTTCAAAACAGCAAGTAGGTTTGATCATGACCAGATTTATTGTAAGTAATTATTCCAATTACTAGTCAAGGAAAAAACTACAAAATGTATAACAAGAGTAATGTAGTAAGAACTTTCAGCACGTAAAAAGAATCACAAAGTCATATATGTATGAAATACTTATGCTCATATCATTTTAAATTCAGATTCACACATAGACTTCCTGAGTTTCAAAACGCCCCCTCCATTTAAGCCATGAGGATGCATAACCCCTATTTCACTATGGATATAACAAAAACAAGTGAAATCAAAGGTTTTGTGAAAATATCAGCCCATTGTTGTTTGGTATCTACATGGTGAAGCACAATGTTTCCTTTTTCAACATTATCATGGAGAAAGTGATACCTAATGTCAACGTGCTATGTCTGGAATGTTGCATGGGGTTTGTAGCAATGCAAATGGAACTAGTGTTATCAAAAAACAGCGGAACACTATCTAAATCAACCCCGTAGTCCTTAAGTATTTCAACAATCAAATGAATTTGTGAGCAAGTGCTAGCAGCAGCTACATATTCAGATTCGGTTGTGGATTGTGCAACTGAACTTTGTTTTCTAAAGGACCAAGCAACAGGTGAATTACCAAAAAAATGAGAAGCACCTGAAGTACTTTTCCTATCAATCCTACAACCCCAAAAATCAGCATCCGAAAAATCTTTCAAAGTAAGGGTTGAGGAAGAAGGAAGAAAAATGCCAAATTCTTGAGTTCTATGTAAGTACCTGAAAATTCTTTTGACGGCTTGACGATGTGAAGCACGTGGGGAAGCTTGAAACCGTGCACAAAGACATACGCTAAATTTTATGTCCGGTCTTGATGTCGTGAGGTACAAGAGTGATCCAATCATGATTCTATATTCTTTTTGATCGATCGGGTCACCATCTTTATAAAGTTCAAGTGTTGTTGTTGTTCCCATAGGTGTTTGAAGAGGCTTGCTTTTGTCCATGTTGAAGCGCTTGAGAAGGTTTCTTGTATACTTCGTTTGATGCACAAAGGTACCCTCCTTGATTTGCTTGATTTGCAGTTCCAAAAAGTACGTGAGTTCTCCCATCATACTCATCTCAAATTCTGAGCTCATCATAGCTAAAAACTTGGACACAAGATCATGAGAAGCAAAACAAAAGATAATATCATCCACATACACTTGAACGAATAATGAGTCATTGCCATACTTAAGCACAAAAAGGGTTTTATCAACCTTGCCCATTGTAAACCCCTTTTCAAGTAAGAATGTTTTTAACCTATCATACCATGCTCTAGGGACTTGTTCGAGACTGTACAAGGCTTTGGATAGTTTCAAAACATGATTAGGAAAATTTTGATTTTCAAAACGCCGTGGTTGCTTGACATAAACTTCCTCATCTATGTAGCCATTAAGAAAAGTACTTTTAACATCCATGTGATATAACTTGAATCCTTTAGATGCAGCAAAAGCTAACAAAATTCTTATGGCTTCTAATCTAGCAATAGGAGCAAATGTTTCATCAAAATCTAGACTTTCAACTTGTGTGAAACCTTGAGCAACCAACTTAGCCTTATTCCTAACCACAACCCCATCTGCACTTTGTTTATTTTTAAACACCCATTTAGTTCCAATTAGAGTGTGACCTTGAGGCGCAGGTACAAGTTTCCAAACATTATTTCTTTCAAAATTTTCTAACTCTTCTTTCATGTCAGTAATCTAAGATTCATTAGTGAGTACGTTTGATATATCTTTGGTTTCAAAAGAAGCAACAAAAGCAGAATGAGTGTGAGAGTTTGGATCGCAAAACCTAGACCGTGTAACTCGTTCGTGCAAGCTTCCAACGATTTGTTGTGGAGGATGCCTTTTGAGGATGCGGAGGGAGTAGATACTTCACAAGCTTCTTCTTCTTCATGTTCATCATAGATTGAAGAACTTGTGGCTTGAGGACGATCTGTACTAGTTGCAGTAGTTGATGGTGCTAGTTGTGTTGTGAAATCAACAGTGTGATTAATGTCATTTGCTTCTGAATTTTTGGGCAGCAGCACCACTTGTTCGTCTTCTTCAATGAAAATACTATCCCCCTGCGGATATGGATCGGGGCCTACAATATTGGAGCTGGTACCTAGTCTAGCTTCATCAAAAGAATCCTCACAAGTCTCCACAATTTTGTTAGCATCAAGTAAAAGCACACGATAGCCTCTAGTATGAGATGGATAACCAAGAAACATGCCATCAACATATCTAGCTTCAAATTTATCAAGATTATCATGTTTCTTAACAAAGAATTTACAACCAAAGACCCTAAAGTGTGTGACACCAGGACTATGTCCAAACCGAAGCTCATATAGAGTTTTTCCTAGCTTAGCACGCAAGAAAACACAATTTGAGACATAACAAGCGGTTGCAATTGCATCTGCCCTAAATTTTCTAGGAGTTTGATATTCATCAAGCATAGTCCTAGCCATCTAAACAAAGGTTATGTTCTTTCTCTCTAAAATACCATTTTGATGAGGTACATATGGTGAAGAAAATAGATGATCTATTCCATTGTCAGCACAAAAGTGATCAAATGATTGATTTTTAAATTTGATTCCATTATGACTTCTAATTTCTTTTAAAGATCCTAGGTGATCAACTGATAATCTAAGAAATAAAGTTCTAAAGTGACTAAAAGCTTCATTTTAGATGCCATAAAGTAAACCCAAGAGTATCTAGAATAATCATCAACAATCACAAGAACATACCATTTACCTTCAAAAGATTGAACACATGAAGGACCTACAGTGTAAAGGTGCAAAAGTTGTCCCAGTTCAGTTGTCATGGTCATTGTGAGAGGAGCATGTGAACCTACAACCATCTTAGCATGTCTACAAGAAGAGCACACAATTTCTTTGTCCCCTTTAAAGTTAGGCAGCCCACGTATGCGATCAAGAGCACTAACACACATGAGATGATCAATGCCAACATGACCAAGTCTACCATGCCAAAAATATAAGTCTTTTGAGTCATTAGCAATTGTGAAACAGAAAGCAAGTTGTATTTCAAATTTTTAACAAGTGCCACATCCTTCAAAGTGTAGTGATTATTTACTCTAACCGAACTCTTAGCAATTATAGGAGTTGAATAATTATCGGCAAAAGTAACATTCTCTACACGTGACACAAAAGAGAGTGAGAAGAACCATTCTTTGTTACCGGTCATGTGGCGTGAGCAACCTGAATCCACAATCCAAAAGTTCTCCTTCCTCAAGCGTGTAACCTACATAGAAGCACAATACGTCGATGACTCATTAATGGGATTAGTAAGGCATTTAGGAATCCAGTACTAAGTCACACGACGTCTAGCAGGAATAACACGCGAAAGCTGGGATAAAACAGCAGGTTTATGAGCCAAAGATTGAGAATTCTTGTACCCAACTACTGATCTACGAGGTGTTACATGTTTAGTATGAAAAACAATAGGTTTGGGAACAAACTTTGCATGTTTTTGACTCATAACACAAGGCTGCATGTTCCTAACTTTCAATTCAGCATGAGCAACAAATTTTGCATGAGAGTTATGAGATCTAGCTTGCATTCGTTCCTTTTTCTGTTGTTTAGCTAGTCTATAACAAAAATCTATGACATGACCATCTCTACCACAGTAGGTACAATGAAATTTAACTTTTCGTTCATGTCTAGATGAGCAAGCAATATGTTTATTAGAAACTGAATGAGACAGCACCCCTGTAGATTTGAAAACCACTTCTTTATGTTTAGGAACTGTTTGAATCAAACCACTTCCTAATGACTTTACAATTTCAGGTGGATGTGCCTTAGCATGAGCATGAGAATCAAAACCTAAACCAGTTTTATCATTGCAAGACTTGGAAGAATTCCGCAGCAAGTTTAGGTTCTTATTCCCATTACAAAAGTGCTATAGTGTCCTATTCATATCATCAAGTTTCTTAGACAAGTCTAGGTAGTTTTCACATAAAGTTTTTTCTTTTTAATTTGCAATTAGAACAATATTTAACTTCATGAGAGTGTAAAGCATTGTTCAATATAGAAATCTCATGCATAGCATCATGTAGTTTCTTATCAAGATCATCACAAGTAGAATAATGCAAATCAATTGTAGAACAGCAACCATCTTTCAAGTTTTTATCATTAAGTGCAGCAAGCTTTTTGTTCTTTTCAATTTCAAGTTCAAGTTTATCAAGTGTGGAGGTGTGCGCACTTCCTAAAGAGGATAATTGTTCATATATAAGTTCATATGAGGAACAAGAATCATCACTAGGAATCAAAGATTCTAAACAACTAATTTCATATTCTAGTGATTCAATTTTAGTAGTATTGTCCCTAAGTTTTTTGTCCTTTTTCTTAACTATAACAGTGGCACGAGAAATAGCATCACGCATTTCTTAGCAAGTGGGACATACCTCTTCATCGTCACTATTGTGTTCTGCCTCCTCCATACTTGACTTGAGTTGTCCGCCATGAAGCACAAGTTTGCAAAATTCTCTTCATCTTCGTCACTTCCGATGTCCACATCCCTCGAGCCAAGTTCTTGAAGTGCGGAGATAAAAATGTTTACCAATTGGTGACCTATAAAACCCTTCTTCTTGTTGTTGATTGCAGAGGAGGGCTTGAACTTTGTTTTCTTCTCATCACGAGAAGTAGGACCTAAAAGATTATGGCAATCTATACGAAAATGACCCATCTTACCACATTCGAAGCATCGTTGAGATCTGTCACTTCCTCTCCTTCTAGTTCTTACATTTTGCAATGCTTTTGAGAACCTAGTAGAGAGAAGTGATAGCTCCTCCTCTGGTAACTCTTCAATCTGTTCAAGGGTTAGAGAAGACAGCAAAGCAAGTGTACCACATGATGAATATTAGCTAGAACTAGGCATTTCACGTTTAGAAGCAAATGCAAGAGAATTGTTGGGGTTCTTTCGTGAGATTATGTCAATTTCATGAGTTTTCAATTTAGAATATAGAACATCTAAAGTAAGTGTACTCATGACAGTAGATTCACGAATAGATGTAACTTTCATCTCCAAAACTGACATGTCTAATGCACTTAATAATTGCCTAGCATTCTCGGCATCTGAAAAATTAACATTGACATTATGCAAGTTGCTCAGATGTTTGTTAAAGCAAGCAAAGAGGTCACAGATGGACTCATCGGATTGCATCTCAAAATGCATGCACTCTTTTTTGAATATGTCTTGCCTTGCCTCCTTGATTATTTTGGATCCTTCGTGGTCGTCACAAAGTGCTTTCCACACATCGTACGCAGAACAGAGGTGTGCAATATGGTCGAAGTCGCTTTGAGTTAATCCTTGCATGATCAAGTTTTGAGCCTTTTTATTGTTGTCAACATCTCTCATGTTTGCAGCTGTAATTTGATCGTTTGGCAGCACGTCGTAAGACTTGTACACTTTTTCCCATATTGCAAAGCCTTGCGCCTGGATGAAATCCTCCATATATGCCTTCCAAACCTGAAAATCAATGCCACAAAACACACAAGGTTTTGCGGAGTATTTATCCATGATGATTAGTCAGAACACATGCAAATCATAATGATTTGAGCACCGTGGCTATGATACTAATTGTAGGATCGAAAAGAACGTGAAAAGCTACAAGAGGGGGTGAATGGTAGATTAAAACTTTTTCAGCGGAAGCAATGCAAACCCCTTGGCAGAAAATCAATCTGTTAAGAAACCATGTGTGCAACTAATTTAAATGTGTTCAGCCATGACAAAAGTAGTAGATAATATAGAGAATGAAGTCACTAAGACACGACAACAAGAATAACGAAAAACCCTCAAGAAAATCAAGTTATGATTGAAAGATTGAACAAAGGTTAATCTGTTCTACCCGAGTAAAAAAGAATCTGCAATGCTGCAAAGAAACTTCTGTAGATTAGAAACTACAAATCCAATGACGGTGAGATTTTCATAGATGATAGATAATCAAGTTGTGAATATAACCCAAAAATAATCATGTCAATTGGATCTATAAAACTCGAGTTATGATAAAAACACCGAAGAAACATAGTACTATGCAGAAACTCGACGAGAAAAACATGCCGAAACAAGTCGGACGAACAAGGCACAAAAGCTCCTTTGAACTATGAATATTATTTAATAAAACACAAGAGGAACAGCCCAATTTCATCTAACCACGAGCTCTGGCTTCCCTTGCTTTTCTAACCAGCCCTAAGATCAACCCAATCCAAACTAGTACTCTAATCCTACTCAGTTTCAACCGAAACTTTTCATAACTGTTCAAGACTCTTCTATACACAGATAGAAGCAGTATTAAGACTTCCAAACATCTTAGGAATGTACCAAAAATCCTAAAAAAACTCAACTTCGTGACCCGCACAAAATCTAACCAAAACAAACTCAAAACTTTCCATAAACGAACCATAACCACCTCAGTCGCAGCCTCAGGCATAATCAGCCGGTTGGACCTTTCCGGCCACATCTTCACATCCACTACTCTTCATCACGCCTTGGAACAATGTTGCCATGTCCATGCACCAATTGCACATGTGCAAACACTTTCCAACAACGTCCACGATACCTTCATATGCATTGTTCTTGACCCAAACATATTGCGTGACCTCCCAATCAACTCAACCACAATTCCTCCCAAACATGGTTGTTGAACCTCATCTTCTCCCTAAGACTAGTTCAATGGATCTTGTTACCATCCATGTCTTGACCTCAAGCAACACCTGCACATGAATAAACAACCATCCTTTGCGAGCTCAAGTCCACGACTTGACTCTCATTAGTTCAAAAACCACAACACCTTATGTTGCAAACCGTATCAAAACATTAACCACCGTAAATAGCCATAACACTTCAAAAACTTAGTAAAAGGAAACTAAGAAAACTTCTCATAAGCCAAAGAACAAGTTTGAATGCATTTCAAGTTAAAAGAAAAACCACTGCGATCTTGCACCGGATCTTGCCAAAGCTAATCGGACCTTGCGTTGGACCTAGCCAGAACTAATCGGACCTTGCGTTGGACCAAGATAAACATGGTCGGACCTCACATCGGACCTATAAAAAGCATGCTGGACCTTGCATCGGACCTACCAAAACATGCTAGACCTATCGTTGGACCTTACCGGAGCTACCCAAAACATGTCGGACCTATTGTCGGACCTTGCCAGAGCTCGGACCTAGAGTCAGACCTTGTTGAAAAGGATGTTCAATATTCAAAACTTTTATCATAATAGCCAATGTATTCAGCACACATAGGTCTCACACGTTCCAATGGACTCAAGCTTGTCAGAACAGTTTTGAGGAGCTAAAGAAGATGTTAACTACTGCACTTGTGTTGGTATTGCCAGATGTGAGCAAAAGTTTTATATTTATTGTGATGCATCAAGACAAGGGCTTGGATGTGTGCTCATGCAACAAAGTCAAGTGGTAGCTTATGCATTGAGGCAATTGAAGAAACAAGAGTAGAATTATCCTATGCATGACCTTGAACTTGCAGCCGTAGTGCATGCCTTGTAGATTTGGAGATATTACATCCTTGGTCATAGGTGTGATATTTACACGGATCACAAGAGTCTCAAGTACATTTTCACACAAACAGACTTGAATTTGAGGCAACGAAGATGGTTGGAGCTCATCAAGGATTGAGATGTGTGAATCAACTATTGCCCAAGGGAAGGCTAATGTAGTGGCCGATGCTTTGAGTCGAAAATGAGTAAGCCACCAACTCACGGTTCGAGAATTGCCATCCAGTTATGCAAGGAGTTTGAACAGTTGAATCTTAGATTTATGAATGAGATGGGAATAATGGAGTTAAATCCGACTTTGGAACAAGAAATTCGAGAAGGTTAAACGAAGGATAAGGAAATCCAAAAAATCAAGGAAAGGACGCAAGAAGGGAGAGAATTCAGATTCGATGAGGATGATGATGGTACTATATGGCTTGGAAAGAGGGTTGGTGTGCCTAATACAAAGCAAATTCGCGAGACAATATAGAAGGAGGCACACGACTCGCCTTACTTGAAAACTTGCTACTAGTGGGATGGCATGAAAAATGACATAGCTAAGTATGTTACATTAGGTGATGTGTGCCAACGGGTCAAAGCTAAACATCAAAGGCCAGCTGGATTACTACAGCCATTGAAGACTCCGGAGTGGGAGTGGAAAGAAATCGGTATGGACTTCATAGTTGGATTACCGCGAACCCAATCCAATTATGACTCGATATGGGTTATTGTGGGTCGGTTGACCATATCAGCTTATTTCATCCCCGTCAGGACAACTTATACCACTGGGAAGCTAGCAGAATTGTATATGGACCATATTGTGTGTCGACATGGAGTTCCGAAGAAAATAGTCTCGGACCGAGGTTCTCAATTCGCCTCTAGGTTCTGGGAGAAACTGCATGAAGCTATGGGTACTAAGTTAAATTTTAGCTCACCATATCATCCGCAAACCGATGGACAAACCAAGAGGACCAATCAAATATTGGAAGATATGTTGAGAGCTTGTGCCTTGAAGCATGGACGCAGCTGGGACAAAAACTTGTTGTATGCTGAATTTTCCTACAATAATAGTTACCAAGCAAGTTTGAAGATGTCCCCATATGAATATGGAAGGAAGTGTAGGACACCCTTGTTTTGGAATGAGACAGAAGAGAACCAAGTATTTTGACCCGATGTGTTGCAAGAAGCTGAAAGGCAAGTTCAGACAATCCGCGGGAATTTGAGGGTTGCTTAGTCGAGACAAAAGGGCTACGCGGATAATAGGCGAATAGACTTAGCCTTTGAAGTGGGAGACTTCGTATATCTCAAAGTGTCACCCATGCGAGGTCAAAAGAGATTTAATGCTAAAGGCAAGTTGGCACCTCGCTATATTGGGACATTCAAGATTTTGGGCAAACGTGGAGAAGTGGCATATCAGTTGGTGATGCGAGCACATATTTCTGATGTACGTGATGTGTTTCACGTTTCTTGGCTCAAAAAGTGCTTAAGGGTAGCGGAAGAACAAGTGCCAATGGAAGATTTGGAATTAGAGGCAGATTTGACTTATGTTGAGCAACTGGTCAAAATTTTAGAAACCAAGAAAAGAGTCACAAGAAACAAGGTGATTTGATGGTGCAAAGTACAATGGAAGCATCATACAGAATCGGAAGCAACTTGGGAGCTAGAGGATGATCTCAAGAGAGAATTTCCATATCTTTTTCCTTCAACGTCAAATCTCAAGGGTGGATTCATTTTAAGGAGGGTAGGTTTGTAACACCCTCATTTTCATCCATCATGCATTGAATACATTCTTATACATGTTTAACATTAGGCAATACAAAAAGGAACAAGTTTAAAATGAATTAGAACCAAACCTGCAGTTAAAAGTCTATGAAAGTGTGGACTTGTCTCGACTAGACCCCAGAGTAGTCCAATTTTGCCTCTGTTGTTTTCTGGAATTGTCCGATTTTACTGTGGACTGGTCTGAAATGGTTTTGTTATATCTCGGACTTGTCCGTTATTGTGTATGGACTAGTCTGATATTAGTCTCTAGAACTTTTCAGAGTTGTCCGATAATTCCCCAATTCGGTCTGGTTTTTTAAAATCTGAGAAGACCTCCGAACTTGTCCGGACCTATACTGGACATGTGCGTTTTGTTCTCTGAACATTTTTGAACTTGTTCGGTGAATGTGGCCTGGAGGGAGTGAATAGGCTTTCGTTATTTTTCCTGAAACACTTAGCAAAACTGTTAAAACTAGGAAGGTCGGACTAGTCCAGTCTGAGTAAGGACTAGTCCGGTGTGTGTAAGCACAACTGTCAAATTGAGATCTCTTATATGTTTCCTTTGAATCTTTAGCAGCGGAATGCAGTAAACTGTACCAACAACTATATCAAGTGTTAATGGTAAATGATTTGCATGTGTAATACAAGATTAACACAAGTTGTAAGTATGATCAAGTCCTTGAAATTCATTTTTCATCTTTTTGTACCTTTAGTTTCATTCTCCCAAACCTGCTCTCATCTCAACAAATAATATTAGGATCTCACTTGTTTATCATCAATCATCCAAACCCCACAAAGGTGTGCCTAGATGAACTTTCAATCTCCCCCTTTTTGGTGATTGGTGACAACCATTTTGAGATTACACAAATAAGAGCAAAAACTTGATTCATAAAGTGTGCACATATGAGTAACAATGTGAGCATGAATTACTTCTCATATATGCACTCTTTATGGTGGGATGCCTATCAAGTGTGTGTGAGCAATAATCGTGATGAACATAAATAACAATATGATGAACTTAATAAACAATTATTCTGGAGACATGATAGTAAGCATCACACATGAACATTAAAGCATAATAGGCAAGGGCATAAAGATGACCAAGCGTACAAGTGAATAAGTATAAGAATATCACATTATGACAATTCACATAAACATGAACATAATGAACATATCAACGAGATAACATGGTGCATAGAAAATGCAAAGTCTTACACAAAGCACAATAGGTTTTACATAAAGCATAATAGAACTTAAACATAAAATATTACAATTTTTTTAAAAAAAATTGTCCTCCATGACCAAGCAAATCTAAGGATAACGACTCTGACGACCTACTCCGCCTAAATATCTCCCCCTTCGGCATCAGGACACCAAAAAGGGGAAAACTGAGAAAAGCTACTCGTGGTCTTCATCTTCTTGATCCACATTTTCATTACTTTGTGTACTCTCACTGTCTTGCTCCTCATCAACATTATCATCATTATCACTTGCTTGAGGAGCAGTAGATTGAATGGAGGGACTAATACCAAATAAAACTAGCTCATCATCTATAAGTGTTGGCATCTCAGTGAAATCTTCATGTGAGTCCTCTAAAACTTCTAGAGAGCCAATAGGTGAGATTTCGAGCTTTTGATATATGGCAGTCACATTCTCCTTCATGTATCGAGAGTGTCTCTTCCTTGCCTGCCTCTCATTATTTTGCTTAACCTCCACTTTGCGACAAGAGGTGAATATGGCACGTAGCATCTTCAAAATGCCACTGTTAGAGCCTCTTGAGGATGAGAGAGTTGTGGTAGATGAGGCACCTGCTGGAGTGGTACGAGTGGACCGCTGTCTTGTAGAGGTGGATAGTGGAGGAGGAGTTGTAGGATCCTAAGGCCTGAGCTTGGTGTGAGGAACATCCTTGACAAAATCCAATCATGTGACTTTCTCAATCATGAACATAATGTAGGGAGCATATCCAAAGGACCAATTTGGAGTGTGAGCAATGTTGAATATATCATTGTAGATATAATCAAACACATCAAATTCTTCATCTCCACTTATGATTTGCATCAAGTTGCGGAGGAAGTCCTGAATGCTTACCGCATCACAATCTTTGGGTGCAATAGTCTTCCTTAGCACCCGGTTCAAAACAGCAAATAAAGGCTTCAAATAGTTGGTGGAGGGAGCCTTGAATGGATACACATTCTCATAGAGGAAGTTCACCTCATTCTTGTCTAGCGCCTTGACATTGTGAACTTTGAGCCCATTGTTAAGAGACCAACCCAAGTTAAGTATGTTAGTAAACTCCTCATAACCTACTAAGTACTTCTTTCCATGAGTCATCCATGTGATATCATCGGCTCCAGACTTGGAGAAATAGCAAGCGGCATAAAATTGAGCTATGATTTCATCGTTCCAATCATATCTTGAATGTGGCCTGGAGGGGGCTGAACAGGCCTTTTTGTTTTTTAGTCGGATCCTGCAACACTTAACAAATTGATCAAATCCCAAGATATCGGACTAGTCTGGTAGAGTGCGGACTAGTCTGGTGTGTACCAACTAGATTGATCAAGTTTGAACAATTATCTCGATCCTAGGATGTATGCAGCGGAAATATACTTGTAATTTAAGTGTCACACTACTATGAACTAGGATATATCACAAGTTCTTGTATTCAATGTTTCAACTTAAATTGAAAAAGATTAATTGAAACCCTAGATAGATATGAAGATTAAGAACAATATGCGCAAAGTAAGACACAAGCTCTTTATCCCGTGGTTCGGTTCCCACAGATACATCCTACGTCCACGTTGAGGAGTCCACAAAAGGACCGGGTCTTCTCCAACCCTACCCTTGTCGGATCGCCACGGAGGCCAACCCTCTTCACTAATCACAAAGGGCGAATAACCAAATTCAAGGGGCCTTCTCACAAGTTGAGGGCTCCCCAAGATTACAAGACGACACCACCAAGAATGCACTCTTAAGATCACAATGAAAACCATAGGAGTGTGTTAGGGAATCAAACCAGGAGGTAAATGAGTGAAGAACCGTGTCTCTCCAATGATCCAAAGTGTATCCTCAAGGGATTGATTTTTCTTGCGTTGGATTTCGTGGAGAGATGAGTTTTCTAGGCTCTTGGAGGGTGTGATGGCGTAGGGGGTCGAGAGTTGTGAAAGATGGGCCGTGCACACCTATTTATATGGGGTTTCCAAAAGTTACCATTAGGGTTTAGAAAGATCGGACTAGTCCGTGATGGACACCGGACTAGTCCGGTGTGCTGCGTGTAGGAAACCCTAGGTGTCCCTAAATATCGGACTTGTTTGTCTGAGAGCGGACTATTTTGATTTTAGTCAGAAAGGATTTCGGACTTGTCCATCTGAGAGCGGACTATTCCGATTTTGGTTAGAAAGGATTTCAGACTTGTCCGATGAGGTGATGCCCTAGGTGAATATAGGACAAGTCCGCACTTGGAGGACTTGTCCAATTTTAGTCAGAGGCATTATCGGACTAGTCTGTGCTAATATCGGACTTTTCCAATTGACATCAGAAAGATATCGGATTAGTTTGTTGTGTTATCGGACTTGTCCGATTTTGTGTGACTTGTGAAGAGTTTGGGGGACTAGTCCGCACTGGGGAGGACTAGTCCGATTCTAGTCAGAGAGATATCGTTCTAGTCTGTGGTGATATCGGACTAGTCCGGTCAGTGAAGAACTGGACTGAGAGGACAAGTCGCATTGTGAGGACTTGTCCGATCTTGTGCTGAAAGATATCGGACTAGTCCGGGTCAGTCAAACTAGTCCGGTCCTGTCTAAATTTTTGCAATATGTGATATTATTTGTGCTTGAGCTCTTGGGGTGTGTTTCCTTAACACACTCCATACACAATGATCTACTACACTTGTTTCTTGAGCTCTTTTCTGCATTGCTCCTCATTCTCCTTTCTTTTTGGCACTTTGTTCATTTTCTCATTAGAACCTGTGCTCATCTCAACAATGTGGTTAGGATCTCATTTGCTTGGCATTAATCAACCAAAACCCACAAGTGATTCCTAGATGCACTTTCAATCTCCCCCTTTTTGGTGATTGATGACAACAAATTGAGATTTCACAAAATATGATAAAAGGTTGAGATTTTCATAAAGTGTGCACCTATGAGTTTGAAACACATTAAGCAATGCAAACATAAGTCATATGTGCACTCTTTATGGTGGGATGCAACACT
This sequence comes from Tuctoria greenei, assembly GCA_036927565.1. Lineage (NCBI taxonomy): Eukaryota > Viridiplantae > Streptophyta > Magnoliopsida > Poales > Poaceae > Tuctoria > Tuctoria greenei. Next base: position 77,591,039 of record JAYESD010000012.1, read on the forward strand.
AAGGATGTATAAATGATAATCATGATGAGGATGACATAATTGACATCAACATGTTAACAACAAGCATATATGTCATTTTTAGAGCAAAATCACATATTTCATACTTATCTTCATAAGTAGTTCAAAACATTGCATCACAGGACCAAAAGCATCAAAAGAGCATAATATAAGTCTTACAACCCACAAAGAGACAAAAGACAAAAAAAGATAGCTCTCCTCGCAGCCTATAGCTAAAGCCTAAGACTCCTAAGACTCCCCCTCAATCTCTCCCCCTTTGGCATCAAGACACCAAAAAGAAGGGGAGGAGGGACCTAAGGTATTCAAGCCTCACTGTCGGTCCTCTCATCGTCTTCATCTTCATTCTTGGGCTGATGAGGAGGAGGAGGAGGAACGGTATCACTCGAGTCCCCAATGCCAAAATAGGCAAGCTCGAAGGAAGTCAAGGGCCCGAGCTCGGTGAAATCAGAATCATCAGAAATGACTGGAGATCCAATGGGCTCGATCTCCAGCTTTTGGCAAATTTGCTTCACATTCTTTTTGACATATCTCATATCGGCCTTTCTCCTCTTGTTTAGCTTGTGGGCTTTCACTTCGGCCTTTTTCCAAGAGGCAAAGATGGCTGACAGGTACTTCAAGATGCCACTTGGGGACCCCTTTTGAGGAGGGGCCCTAGTGGCAGCAGCAGCCCTAGCATCTCCACTGGCTCTCACTGGAGCCTCAGGACTGGAAGCTGGAGAGGCAGCAGCTCAAACACTTGCTTGTTGAGGCTTCTGGGGCCTCAATGGGGTGTGCTCCACATCCTTGACGAACTCTATCCCTGTGACCCTCTCTATCATAAACATCGGATAGGGTGCATAGCCACAGGACCTGTTTGGAGTACAGGATATGTTAACCATGTCGTTCCAAATGTAGTCAAAGACATCAAACTTTCTGTCTTTGCTTATGACCTTCATCAAGGTCCTGAGATACCCTAGCACACTTCCAGCATCCCCATCCTTGGGTGCAATGGTCTTCCTGAGGACCCTATTCAGCACCACAAAGAAAGGCTTCATGTTCTTGGTAGAAGGAGGATTGAATTTTGAGTGGGGTTCATAGAGAAACTTCACCCTATCCTTCTCAATGACACCAATGTTGTGAATGATCAAACCGTCATTGTTGGATGTGTCAATATGTAGCAATCTTGAAAATTCTTCATAAGTAATGGTGTACTTGGATCCATGAGTCATCCAAGTCACCCTTTCTTCCTCATCACTGGCAAAGTGGCAAGTAGCATAAAACTGAGATATGACTTCATCATTCCAGTTGTTTCTCAAGGCAAAGAGATCCTTCAAGCCATGCCTTTCAATTGCCTCGACCACCTCCACAAAAGGTGAGCAAACCTTCTTCTCAAAGTGCACCCAATCTATCCATTGGCTTCACACCACGGGGGTCTTCATCGAAAGATAGACAGACTTGTAAAAGTCTGCATGGAAGTTACTCAAGAACCTCCCATCAGCAGCTTGCTTTGGTCGGCTGTAACAATCCACATTTTTGAACTCTGCAGCCATGTCGTTGCCCTTGCCATTGAATCTATCCTCAGTGGGATCCCAGGCCCCTTCCCTTGGAGCTGACATCTTGAGGGGGCCAATCGGGCCCGTTGCAATCCCATTGCGCTTGCCCTTTGCTTGGCGAGCACTTGCCGAGCTAGGGCCACCTCCAGCTGAAGCCTTGGAGGCAGGCTTCTTTGCGAGTACCTTCCGTCGAGCCTGGGGAGGAGAAGGAGCCAGCTCAGATGGGCACTCTTGGCGCTTCTTGCCTTGGCCCATCGAGGACCGAAGCACGACTTCGTGGTCCATCTCGGCCTCGAAATCGGAGATTTCGTCGTTGGTGCTCGACATTGTCCTCAGAATGGATTTCACAAGGTATTGATGAGAATAGATGACAAGGAATTTCATTGAGGAATTAAGAAGTTAGGGTTGAGTTCAGAAAAATCGTACTAGTCCGGTGTACAGGCACGGACTAGTCCGGTTGACCAGACTTGTCCGTGCATGGACCGGACTAGTCCGGTATTCAACCTCTAAAACCCTAACTATGAGACAAATGGTGATTCCTAATGCACAAATAGCTTAGCATCAATGTAACACAACAAGGAACCATGTATATGGTGAAAGGAACTAAGCTAGTTGATCAACATTGAAAGAAAATAGCAATTTCTAGGGTTTGGGATGAGATTTTACCGAAAGTCCTAGATTCTCGGAGATGTACGGGTTGAAGGAGCGGACAAGTCCGTGGTCTTCAATCCCTGAGCAATGGAGGTCGTTTTCCACCAAAATCCAAGGAGTTTTGATGGAGGATGAAGAAAATCGCCTTGGGGAGCTCGATCGTGGAGAGAGAAAGCTTGAGGCAGGTGTGGGGGTGAGGAAGATTAGGGTTTGCGGCCGCTAGGGTTATGGACACTAAAAATCGGACTTGTCCGAAAATAATCGGACTAGTTCAAACTTTTCCAGAGACTATATCGGACTAGTCCGTGGTCTGTCGGACTAGTCCGGCCTAACCGTCACTCTGCGGACTAGTCTGCATGGACGGACTAGTCCGGGCAACCACGGACCAGTCTGTGGTCACCAGGGAAGAAATGCTTAGCCCATTCGTATATATTCGAAGGTACTTATTAAGAAAATAGGGAGGCAAATCAAATCAAATAATCTTGATGAATATGATCAGTAAGCATTCAACAATCAAGCAATGATCATAATTCACCAAGATCTAGTAATTGACATAGTTTTTTGGAAAAATTAAGAGAGATGATTTTCACAACATAATCTATGAATATTGAAGATAGCATTCAGGTATACAAGATTTCAAGCCACATTCCGAGCATCAAGGATATTTAGTTTATTTCGGAGCTCGCAAAAGTGTTTTTCATCAAGTGGCTTGGTGAATATGTCGGCTAGTTGTTTCTCGGTGTTGACATGTGAAATGGCTATATATCCCTTCATTGAATGGTCTCTCAAAAAGTAATGTCGGATGTCTATGTGTTTTGTCCTAGAGTGCTCAACGGGATTATGGGCAATTTTAATGGCACTCTCATTATCACAAAGGAGTGGAATACGGTTTATATTGTAACCATAATCCCTTAGAGTTTGTCGCATCCAAAGGAGTTGTGCACAACAACTTCCGGCTGCAACATACTCCACCTCAGCGGTGGATAAGGCAATGAAGTTTTGTTTCTTGGAGGACCAAGAAACTAGAGATCTACCTAGGAATTGGCATGTACTGGAGGTACTTTTTCTATCTACTTTGCATTCGGCATAATCTGCACCGGAGTAACCAATGAGATTGAATTTGGAACCTTTGGGGTACCAAAGGCCTAGGTTGGGTGTATGAACTAAATATCGCAAGATTCTCTTTACGGCTGTCAAAAGACACTCTTTTGGGTTGGCTTGAAACCTTGCACACAAACATACACTCAACATAATGTTTGGCCTAGATGCACATAAGTAGAGTAGAGATCCAATCATGGAGCGATATACCTTTTGATCGATGTTTGGTCCATCTTCATTGAGATCCAAGTGGTCATTCGTTGCCATGGTAGTATTTATAGGCTTCGCCTTGTCCATTACAAACTTCTTGAGTATGTCTTGAGCGTACTTAGTTTGGCTTATGAATGTCCTTCCTTTTGTTGCCTCACTTGGAATCCCAAGAAGTACTTTAGCTCTCCCATCATAGACATCTCAAACCTATCTGTCATAATCTTACTAAATTCCTCACAAAAAGATTTGTTAGTGGAACCAAAGATAATATCATCGACATAAATTTGACAAATAAAGACATCATTGTCAAAGTTCTTTGTAAACAATGTATAATCTGCTTTACTGATCTTAAGACCTTTTCAATTAAGAAATCTCTAAGACACTCATACCAGGCTCTGGGAGCTTGTTTGAGGCCGTAGAGAGTCTCACGCAATTTAAAGACGTGGTCGAGGAACTCTTCATCTTCAAATCCGGGGGGTTTGTCCACATACACCTCCTCCTTGATTGGTCCATTGAGGAAGGCGCTTTTCACATCCATCTGGTAGAGCATGAAATCATGGTGAGTAGCATATGCAAGTAATATTCTAATAGACTCAAGTCTAGCTACTGGAGCAAAGGTTTCATCAAAATCCAAACCTCGACTTGTGAATACCCTTTGGCCACAAGTCGTGCCTTGTTCCTTGTCACCACCCTATGTTTGCCTTGTTTGTTGCGGAAGACCCATTTGGTGTCGACGACGTTGACTTTGGGTCTTTCGACTAGTTCCCACACCTCGTTCTGCTTGAAATTGTTGAGTTCTTCTTGCATGGCCATTACCCAATCTGGGTCCTTCAATGCATCCTCAAACCTGCGCGGTTCCAGAAAGGATACAAACGAATAAGGCTCACAAAAATTAGCTATGCGAGATCTAGTAGTTACTCCCTTTTGGATGTCACCGATGATGTTGTCGATTGGGTGATCCCTTTGGACGCATTGGTGTACTCTTGGGTGTGACACTTGCGGTCTTGAATCTTCATGGTCATCTTCTTCTCCCCCTAGATGGTTGCCCTCATTGACTTGTTGATCATTTCCGTCTTCTTGAGGTTGATCTTGTATGGAGGCTCCCCCTTGATCATTGGCCTCCATTTGCGGTTCATCTTCCTCATGCACATGTAGAGGTGGCTCTTGTGATCGAACTTCGCCCAATGCCATTCTTCTCAGTGCTTGGAAAGGAGTTTCTTCTCTTTCTAACACACATGAATCAACTTGCTCCTTTTGGGAGTCGTTAGTTTCATCGAACACTATGTCACGTGCCACTTCAACAAGTCCGGAGGTCTTGTTGAAGACACGTCAGGCGTAAGAGTTCGAATCATAACCAAGCAAGAAACCTTCATCGGACTTCGAAGAGAACTTTGATGTCCTAGGCTTCTTGTTCAAAATATAGCATTTGGAACCGAAAACTCGAAAATATGAAATATTAGGCTTGTTACCGTTGAGTAGCTCATAGGATGTCTTCTTGAGTAGTCGATGAAGATAAATTCGGTTTATGGCGTGGCAAGCTGTGTTAGCCGCTTCCGCCCAAAACCGATCGGAGGTCTTCTATTCATCGAGCATTGTTCTCACCATCTCTATGAGGGTTCAGTTCTTCCTTTCGGCAACTCCGTTTTGTTGAGGGGAGTAAGTGTTGACGGTCCTTAAGTACCACATTTTGACCGTCAATTCACCTCATAATGTGCATAAAAGAAACACAAAACATAGTGGTAGGGTTATACACTAACCCAAATCCACAAGTGTTGGTGTTTATTTGTATGCAGGTGAATTATTACCCAAAATACCAAAACATGCAGGGATGAATCCATGAAAATGGATTTCAATAGGCGATGACACGTGGCAACACATGGATCAAATGACCCATAAGCAGAAGAATACGAGGAGATCCAACGGTGTTGCACCCATATATATCAAGGGGGCCCACCTAGAAGCCACCTGGAGGAAGCACTCCCCGAGGGGAGCCTTGACCAGGTCGGCCGAACCATTGGTTCGGCCGACCTCTTCCTGGCGCCAAACTCGGTCAAATGACACGTGTTGGCTCCTCCCGACTCCCTGGAGTCAATGGTGACTGATTCGCGCGTTAATTGTGGCGGGAACCAACCCTTCTCCACCTATAAATAGACCCCCTCAGCTCACTTCTCATACACACCAAAAGTTGAGAATAGTACTACACTCCAAAGGTTTAGAGTAGTCCTAGAGGCTACCAAAGTAGAAGGAGAGTGTGGTGAAGAGTCTAGGAGAAGGAGGCTTGGGCTTGTCAAGTCCCTCTTCTACACATGTACCCCTACAAAAGTTTTACTCAATCATGTAAGCCTTTGTGAATTCAATACAAGTTTGATCTTTTATTCTTAGTAGTTTGCACAAGTAGTTACTTGTGGGTTCACTGCTTTAATTCATTAGAGGCTCTAGTTGTAGCTTTGTGTTTGAAACAACTAGAGTAGTGATTTAGAACGTAAGCGTGGTGCTTAGGTTATAAATCATCAGTGGATATCTCGTAGACCCACGGATTGAAGAGGTAGGCAGTAGGTGGTGACAGCCCTATCTGTCCTTCGTAATCCTCCACGTTCGTCTATGTCATAGGCTCTTGGCGGGAGTCGTCCTAGTATTGCTAGGAGTAAGCCCGTGCCCAAAGCAAGCACCTACTGCAAACTACCTTGAATTAGGATCAATACTTTGAATTCCTCTCTGTTCCTTGCCTACCAAACAACTTTGTGTCTTTGGGTGAGCTAGTTCGAAAGTTTAGCACACACGTTCTTTGGATTCGATACCCTTGGGAATACTCCTTAAGGGGAAGTGCTACAAAGGTATTTCCGTGCGCTTGCGGATAACTCTGTGGTGTTAAGAAATACCAACAAGCATTTCTGGCGCCGTTGCCGGGGATGAGTTGTTAGTATATCTTAGGAGCCGTCAACAAGCATTTATGGCGCTTTTGCCGGGGAACGGTTGTTGTTAATCTATGAACCAAGATCACTCTCGTATCATATCCCCATTATCTATCATCTTACCTTTCATATTCTTACCTTACCACCACCATATAAATGGAGCAACCCACCATTCTTTTTTACTCTGCTCCGAAGGGCAAATTCTGTGAGCCACCGCCTTCGGTTGAACCTATTTGTTCAACCATCTATGAACCTCGCCCTGGCTTTATAGCCATGGTTCGGGAACAATCCTTCTCAGGAACGGATTGTGAAAACCCTTACCACCATCCACGAGAGTTCTAACAACTGTGTTCATGCCTTCTAATCAAAGGTATGACACAAGAAAATCTCAAATGGAAGTTGTTTCCTTTTTCCCTCAAGGAAAAAGCCAAACAATGGTACAACCACTACGTTGGGAAGACAAACGGTGATTGGAGTGAATTACGAGACAGATTTTGTCTTGCTTTCTTTCCCATTGCCCGAATTGTTTCCTTACGAAAGGAAGTATTATGCATCCAGCAGATGGAGAGGGAATCCATAGGTGCATCTTGGGACAGATTTTCTCTTTTGAGAAATTCTGGCCCAAATTTGTTAATCCCTGATCCAATGCTTTTGCAACATTTCTTCATGGGATTGAACAAAGAGTCTGCCCTATATCTTGACATTACGGCTGGAGGATATTTCCTCCATAAGACTTCAGAAGAAGGCAAGGATCTTCTGGACAGAATTTAGAAAATTCTTCCTTCATTATTGGTCTTAATGAGCCTCCCCAAGAGGAAGTCGTGTCAAGAACGGAGGATACACTCTTGGACAAGGATGAACCCATTTCTTGTTTACCCCAAGCCTTGCCAGAGGAATCCTCTCCCGAACCTGAGACTACGAAGGTAGAAGAAATTCAACCCTCGCAGTTTCCATTTTACTTCGAGGAAGAGCTTTTTGAAGATTATGGAAATACCTCGAAGTATTGTTTCCATAGGAAACCTTCATTGCCCCCAACTCCACCTGATCCACCTGACGGGGTGTCCGTCCGTCAGATGGTCAAGGAGTTGACCTCTATCCTGAGCAGAGAATGGACAGCTGAAGTCGAGAATTCACCCGAAATTCTTCGGATGACCTCACCTTTGGCTACCATTTTATTTTCTATTAGAGGGACACCAATGAGAATCCTATACAACCCTACAGTTGGAGCAAATCTCATTTCCGATTCTTATGCTCTTGCCATTCTTGGCGATGTGCGATTGGCACCAACACGCAAATCCTTCCGAGATTCATTTGGAACCATTCTTGAAGGATGTTGGGTTTTGCAACAAGTGTCTGATAGACACAAAGATGTTGAGGCTCTCCTTGATTTTCACAAGTTCTAAATCCATGATTTCGACATCATGATAGGGATTCCCATAGAGAAATTTCTCATGGAAGTTCCTTTGGAAGGAAGCCTCAATATCAATCTTGGAGGGAGAAATTTCTCCATGCCTATTCTGCGTTCAAAGAACACATCTGCAGAATCTCCCATCCAAGATGAGCCAATGGAGGAGGTTAGGACTCTTCAATTTTTATAACCCTCTGAAATTGAAGGAGAAGAAGACTTCATCGAAGAGGAGGATGAATTTCAGGAGGAAATTGAATTGCCAAAAGAAGAGCCCTCCCCAAAACCTCCTGTTGAGCTCAGGATTCTACCTCCAGGCCTATGTTATGCCTTTCTAAATGGCAATTTGGAAGCCCTTGTCATCATAAGTGACAAGCTTTCAGATGATGAAATGCTCAAACTCTTAGCCATGTTAGAAAGACATAGAGCTGTTTTTGGATATTCACTTCATGATCTCAAGGGAATTAGTCCAGCGTTATGCACCCATCGTATTCCTATTGACCCTGAGAGTGTCCCCTCGAGGGAACTCAAAGGCGATTGAATAATGCGATGCCGGAAGTTGTCGAGAAATAAGTCTTGAAACTTCTGCATGTCAGGATTATTTACCCTGTTCCTCATAGTGAATGGGTAAGTCCAGTTCAAGTAGTGCCTAAGAAAGGAGGTATGACGGTCGTTCAAAACAAGAGGAATGAATTAATTCCTCAACGGACCGTCATGGGATGGATGATGTGCATTTACTACCGAAAACTTAACAAGGCAACAAGGAAAGACCATTTTCCATTGCCCTTCATCAATGAGATGCTAGAGCGATTGGCAAAACACTCCTACTTCTGTTTCCTTGATGGGTATTCGGGATATCAACAAATTCCTATCCATCCCAATGATCAAAGTAAGACCATTTTCACATGTCCTTACGGGACCTATGCCTACCTGCGTATGTCCTTTGGACTGTGTAATGCTCCTGCCTCTTTCCAGAGATGCATGATGTCTATATTTTCAGACATGATCGAGGATATCATGGAAGTTTTCATGGACGATTTCTCTGTCTATGGAAAAACTTTTGATCATTGTCTACAAAATTTAGACATGGTCTTACATAGATGCCACCTCCTATCAATGTTAAGGGAATCCGCAGCTTTTTAGGTCATGCGGGGTTCTACCGACGATTTATCAAGGATTTCTCCAAAATTGCTAGACCCCTCACCAACCTATTAGCTAAAGAAGCTCCCTTTGATTTCGATGATGAATGCCTTAAGTCATTTGATATACTCAAAAAGGCACTCATCTCAGCTCCAATTATCCAACCTCCTGATTGGATGCTACCATTCGAAATCATGTGTGATGCCACTGACTTTGTTGTTGGTGCGGTCTTAGGACAAAACAAAGATAAAAAGCATCACGCAATAGCCTACGCTACCAAAACTCTGACAAGAACCCAACTCAATTATGCCACAACTGAGAAAGAGCTCCTTGTAGTAGTTTTTGCTATCGACAGTTTAGATCCTATTTGGTTGGAGCAAAGGTCATAGTCTACACAGACCATGCTGCTTTGGAATATCTGCTTACCAAAAAGGATGCTAAACCCAGCTAATTCAATGGATTCTTCTACTCCAAGAATTTTATCTGGAAATAAGAGATAAGAAAGGAGTAGAGAATTCAGTAGCAGATCATCTTTCACGTATGGAAGTCACACAAACCATCGACATACCTGTCAATGACTTCCTACGAGATGATATGCTCCTCAAGGTGACTGACTCTCACCCTTGGTATGCGGATATCGTGAACTTTATGGTCACGGGATACGTACCACCAGGGGAAAACAAAAAGAAACTCATTTATGAGAGTCGTAGACACCTTTGGGATGACCCTTACCTCTATCGAGTATGTGCCGATGGCCTTCTTAGAAGGTGCGTCCCATCAATCGAAGGCACCAAAATTATAGAGAAATGCCATGCTGGCCCCTATGGTGGTCATTACGGTGTTTACCGTACTCACGCAAAGATCTGGCAGAGTGGATTCTATTGGCCTTCAATGTATGAAGATACCAAGGAATTCATTCGCAGATGTTGGAAATGCCAAAAGCATGGAGGAATCTCTGCTCGCAATGCGATGCCCCTAACATACAATCTCCAAGTGGAATTATTTGATGTATGGAGTATTGATTTCATGGGACCTTTTCCTAGGTCTTACGATTGCGAGTATATTCTGGTTGTCGTTGATTATGTGTCAAAATGAGTAGAAGCATTGCCATGCAAGAATGCTGATTCCAAGCAAGCAAGGAAAATGTTCCATGAGATCATTTTTCCACGCTTTGGAACTCCCCGTATGGTCATAAGTGATGGAGGGTCACATTTCATAGATAAGACTTTCCGGAACTTTTTAAGGGAACTTGGAGTCCAGCATAACATTGCTACCCCATACCACCCACAGACAAGTGGTCAAGCAGAAACATCTAATAAGCAAATTAAGAATATTCTGCAAAAGACTGTCTTGGAAATGGGAACGAGATGGAAGCAAAAGCTACTCGACACATTGTGGGCATATTGTACTGCCTACAAGACACCTATCGGCATGTCTCCTTTCCAACTTGTCTATGGGAAGACTTGCCATCTTCTCGTAGACTTGGAACATAGAGCATATTGGGCCATCAAGCGGTGGAACATGAATCTTAACGAAGCTGGAAATCACCGATTTAAGCAAATCTCTGAGTTGGAGGAATGGAGAGATAAGGCATACCACAGTGCCAGGATTTATAAAGAGAGAACCAAAAGATAGCACGATAGGAGGATTACGCCGAAAGAGTTCAAACCTGGAGATGATGTTTTACTCTTTAACTCTAGGGTTAAACTCTTTGGACATGGGAAGCTTAGAAGTAAATGGGAAGGACCCTTCGCTGTAGTAGAGACTTCATCCCATGGAGCAATCACACTCCAAGGTGATGACGGTCAACTATTCAAAGTGAATGGGCACCGACTCAAATTATTTCTCGATTCCCAAAAGGATACAGAAAAAGAATTTGACGTGGTAAATCTAATCGATTTCCATGCCATTTATTTCAATTTTGTTTAAATTCTCCATGTCCAACTAATGGGACCATCCAATTCTTCTTCTAGAAGGCCCATTCAATCGACCTGAGAAAATGTGGCCCGAACGGAGCCAGAAGGGGTTCGGCCGAACCCTAGGATCGGCCGACCTTCCCTTCGCGGAGTTCGCATTCTGTTTTCTCGTGTTGATCCTCCTCGATATCCTTCACAAAATCTTCGATGAAACGCGTCGTTCCCCGCCTATTTAAAGGATGGAAACAGAGAGGAAAGTTGCACCTCATTGAATCATCATTTTCCTCCCATCCTCGTCATGGCCGACAAGAAGATTGTGCCTCATGCCTCCAGCTCAACCTTCAACCTGAGCGGAGACATTAAGCCGGCCAATGACAAAACTTCCCTCGCTTTGGAGTCCATCATGGTGATCGATGTCAAGCCCCTTGCCATGATCCCGCCTGCGACGACTCCGCGCGGGCGCAGCCCTACACCTCGTAGCGCTGTCCGGTTGCTCTCCCCTCGGAGAATGCTGATGAAGTCGACGACGCCAGGCCGTTCGACTTTGGTTGGGCTGAGCCTAGTTAAGACACGTCTTTTCCACAGAAAAGACGAGTCTCTCCCATCATTGCAGCCTGGCGAGGAGTTCATGTATACTTTGACGACTAAGACAGGCGATGTAGTGAGCCACCACTAGAAGACGCCCACCTGTACCTCGCCGGAACGCATGGGAGATCGCTTTCTTATCCATGGGGTGCGCTAACCCGAAGGAGGCTACGCTAAGGGCCTATTCAAGTGCGTGGATAATCTGGCGATGGAGGAGTCGATCGGCTCGTCGCCCTCCAAGATTAGGTGGCACATCCCACCACCTGCCATCAACGGGCCACCCGGCCAGTTTGAGGGTAGTGATGAGGACTCTCCTCGTGCCCCTAAAGTGGCACAGCTGACCAAGGAACTCGCTTCTCTCCGCTTGGAGAACAGGAAGCTGACGGACTTGGTAGTTGAAGGGCGCATCGAGAGGGCGGAACTGAACGACGATATCATGTCCCTCAAGTAGGAGATTGACGGTGTTCGCCGTGGCATGAGCGCCAAACTGCTGCGCTTGTGCAATGCCGACGAGGAGCCCAACATCTACAACGCACCATAGTTTAGATGTCCCGACAGCATAGGATGCTTACTGCTTAGGATTTTTATTCTTTTTCAATAATTTGTTTTCCAAAGCTAGGTTTAATAATGTAAGCATCCCCATATTTTGATTTCAATAAAGTGAACTTACCGGTTCATCTAACACCGGTAAAGTTCCCCCTTTAGTTTATTTTGTTGAATAAAGAATTCACGAAACAAGTGTGGGGGAAACATGTCCCCAAGTCACGAAATCTCGACGTGAAAAATTACCGTTGCATATCAAAACACGTCGCTACCGAATGAGCAAAACGACCCGACGAAACAGAGCCATAGAAAAGCCACCAGGAGGTCGGCCGAACCCCCTAGTCGGGCGACCTGTTCTCTGCTCCATACGACTCCGTTTTGCTCCAGAAAATCGGTTTGGATTTCCTATCCCCACTTTTATGCGCTACCCTGGTGTTTGAGTTGATTTCATATTTTCCATTGCATAACTAAAATGAATCAACTCAAAAAATTGAAATAAAATTTGCTAGTCAAGAATTTGCTTAAGCTTAAAATTTGAATACTTTATATTTCAATTCATTACCTTGTTTATGATTCCCATAATTCAATAGGAAAAACACATCATCTAGGTATTTGACTAGTGTGATATGGTAAATGAGTTCTTTAGAAATCATCCTTTTGCTTGAAATTGATTTTTGACATTTGTAACTATTTGAAATCTTGAACTTTGCCTAAATCTCTCATTGGAAATTTATATACCCACCAAGGCCATATGATATATTCATTAAAAACCACAAGCATATGCCACTTTGCTTTTCATTGAACTTTGTCAAACTCGTGACCCAACTGAGTGACATGCATGAAATTTTTGAATTGAAAACTCTTGTGCACTCCATTCATGCAAAATTTCTCACATTGAGAGTTTGCATCCATAGATCACCCATCCGCCAAAAAGAAACTCCATACAATACAAATGAAAGCCTCTCTAAAAATAAAAAGGAGTAGAAGACATGGCTACAAGAAAAAGAAAAGGCATCCACTCTTGAAAAAGAGTAAGAGTGATAAAAAAAGTAAAAAAAAAAGTAGCCATGTTTCATCCTTAAGAGAGAGCAAATTCATGGGAGTTATCACCTCGCCCCTCCATTCCATTCATGTGCACGAGAATTTTCTCTTCACTTTGTTCATTGCATAAGTCTCTCATAGGATCAAGTTTTGACTTAGTAACATATGAATTGCAAATGTGTGCCACATTCATCCCTACCAAGCTCCAGATATAGCCACTTTTAGTATAGGGACAAGAATTGGCAAAATATGTCATGCTGAGGACTCAAACACTTTGAGAGATTTGAGAGATTCCAATTGAGAAGGCAAGGGCAAAAGTTCCTATGACTTTCAAATATAGCAATTGCCAAATCATTTCAACAGAGAATGATCCAAGGGAACTTCATTCTAACTGTTCCACTTTTCAAACACCCAAGATTTATGTGGTAGCCACATACACAAAGGGGATCCATGAATTCAGGTATAAGTTTAAATATCTAGTATCCTTATTTTCTACCTTATAGCAAATTCATGACAACACTCTAGTCCTTCTTGCCTTCACTCGAGGACGAGCAAAGGACTAAGTGTGGGGGAGTTTGTTGACGGTCCTTAAGTACCACATTTTGACCGTCAATTCACCTCATAATGTGCATACAAGAAACACAAAACATAGTGGTAGAGTTATACACTAACCCAATTCCACAAGTGTTGGTGTTTATTTGTATGCAGGTGAATTATTACTCAAAATACCAAAACATGCAGGGATGAATCCATGAAAATGGATTTCAATGAATCAGGCGATGACACGTGGCAACACATGGATCAAATGGCCCATAAACAGAAGAATACGAGGAGATCCAACGGTGTTGCACCCATATATATCAAGGGGCCCCACCTGGAAGCCACCTGGAGGAAGCACTCCTCGAGGGGAGCCTTGACCAGGTCGGCCGAACCAGGGGTTTGGCCGACCTCTTCCTGGCGCCAAACTCGGTCAAATGACACGTGTTGGCTCCTCCCGACTCCCTGGAGTCAATAGTGACTGATTCGCGCATTAATTGTGACGGGAACCGACCCTTCTCTACCTATAAATAGACCCCCTCACCTCACTTCACATACACACCAGAAGTTGAGAATAGTGCTACACTCCAAAGGTTTAGAGTAGTCCTATAGGCTACCAAAGTTGTAGGATCAAAGAGCACGTGAAAAGCTACCAGAGGGGGGGTGAATGGTAGATTTAAAAATCTTACGCAGCGGAAACAATTAAACCCCAAACCCTTTCGGCAGAAAAACGATCTGTTAAAGAAATCGTGTGTGAGACTAATCTAAATGTGTTTCACCATGACAAAAGTGATGTATATCAGATAGAATCAAGTCACGAAGACAACACAAAAAGAATCACTTAAATCCGTCGAGAAAAACTCAAGTTATGATCGAAAGATCAAACAATGGTCAATCTGCCCTACCTGAGAAAAAACAGTTCTGGAACGCTGCAAAGAAACTCGTGTAGATCATAGACCACAAATCCAATGACCATGAAATTTGGACATATGATATAAAATCAAGTTTTGAAGACAACCCAAGAAGAATCACGTCAATTGGATCTGTAAAACTCGAGTTATGATAAAACCACCGACGAAAGGTAGTGCTGTCCAGAAACTCGACGAGTAAAACTTGTCTGGAACAAGTCTAACGAACAAGGCACAAAAGTTCCTTCAACCTACGAATTTTATTCAATAGAACACAAGAGGAACAGCCCCAAAGTCTTGCACCACGAGCTCTGGGCTCCCTTGCTTACATAACCAGCTCGAAAGCCAACTCAACTCAGATCAGGAACCTAATCCTACTATGTTCACGAATCGTAACTTTCCATAACTGCTTAGGATTCTTCTATACGCAGATAGAAGCAATCTTAAGACTTCCAAACACCTTAGGAACGTATCCCACATTCCTAAACAACTCAAATTCGTGACCCACACGAAATCCTATCATAACCAACTCAAATCTTTCCATATTTGAGTCAAACCCGACTCAGCCGCAGCCTGAGTCCATAACCTAGTCGGTTGGACCTTTTCGATCAATTCTTTTACGTCCACATCTCTTCATCACGTCTCGGAACCATGTATCCACGTACATGCACTCCTTGAACACGTGCAAACATCTTCCAATGACGTCCATGATACCTTCATATGCATTATTCTTGATTCAATCATGCTGCGCAACCTCCTGATCAGCTCAACCACAATTCCTCCTGAATTTGGTTGTTGGAACCTCATCTCCTCCATGAGACTAGTCCAATGGATCCCGTAACCAGCCATGTCTTGAACTCAAGCAACACCTGCACATGAATAAACAACCAATCCATACGAGTCCAAGTCTTTGACTTGACTCAAGTTAGTTCCGAACACAACACCCTACGTGAGAACCTCACATAAGCATGTTGCAAAACCACAGTAACACAATATCATAATATCAACCAAAATGCACCAAAAACTTAGAAAATGAATACTAAGCAATCTTTCCAACAATGTAAAGCAAGTACGAAACATTGCAAATGAAAAGCAGAAGCACTGCGGTCAAGTTCCGGACCTTGCTAGAGCAACCCGGACCTTGAGCCGGAGCTAGCAAAATCTAGTAGAACCTAGCGCCGGAGCTTACCAAAACTAGTACAACCAAGCTCCCGCCGGAGCTTACAAAACTAGCAGGACCTAGCGCCGGAGCTAACCAGAACTAGTCGGAACTAGTAAACCCAAAAGCCGGAGCTAGAAAAATCAACTTCGGAGCTTAGCAAAAATACGGCGGAGCTATCAAATACATGCCAGAGATATCAAAGACATGCCGGAGCTAAAGACAAAACTTCACCGGAGCTGACCAAAGCTAGTCGGATCTAGCATCGAACGTAACCGGAGCTACCCAAACCAAGCCGAACCTACCGTCGGACCTTGCTGTAGCTCAGAGCTAGAGTCGGACCTTGATAAAAAGGTGTTTTGGTGATATTCAAAACTTTTATCATCAAGGCCAAGTGTATTCACGACAGGCCAATGTATTCAGCACACATAGGTCTCACAATCTCCCCCTTGATGAATGCATTGACAATACCACTTAAAATCCGAACATTGGCTTATTCACATAAAAGTTTTGAAAACAATTTCGCCCCCTTTGTAAATCAAAAGTAAAATAAGAAGAAAAAAAATTATCCCATATTATCTCTCCCCCTTTATTATTTCTCCTTATGCACATATTCTCTTTCTCTTCATGCTTATCTCTCCCCCTTTGACAATGTATTCAGCAAGTCATGAACATATAAACAAATTATCTCTCCCCCTTTAGTTGTTATGAGCATATTATAACATATACATATAAACAAAGCTCATCCAAGTCATACTATCAAGTACCTTACATTATCACATCAATAAAATACATAAAGTAGTGTAAGCCATGCTAGAGGTCAAATGTAATTTTCAATTTAATCAAGTCATGATCTCACAAACTTAACTATTTCAAAACCTGAAGGCATGACACTAGTTGCTGCATTTTATTATTTTTCAAAGAATAAATTTAGATCATATGATATTTGCAAGAGATTATATGTGCATCTGCCTTATTCTAACCAACCAAGCCAAGCCTATGTCATTTGAGAATCAGAAGCTTAAGGACATGGTTTTAGTCATACACAACTTCTTCCAAGTTCATATCTAAGTGCAAGGACAAGCCATCTCAAAAGAAGAAGTGCGATGCATGCATATTCTCTTGATCTTTTCTCAATTTATATTTGTTCATAAAACTCAACATTTGAGTTGATTACTTGATGAATTCTTAATGATTAAAAGCACTTGTGAACATGTAACAAGTTCAGAACAGCAAGAAAGTTCGACCATGACTAGTTTTAGTGTAAGTAATTATTCCAATTACTAGACATGGCAAAAACTACAAAATGTATAACACGAGTAATGTAGTAAGAACTTTCAGCATGTAAAAGGAATCACAAAGTCATATATGTATGAAATACTATGCTCATATTATTTTAATTTCAGATTCACGCATAGACTTCCCATGTTTCAAAAACTCCCCCTCAATTTAAGCCATGAGATCCATAACCCCTATTTCACTACGAATGTAACAAAAACGAGTGAAATCCAAAGGTTTTGTAAAAATGCCAGCCAATTGTTGTTCGGTATCTACATGGTGAAGCACAATATTTCCTTTTTCAATATTATCTCAGAGAAAGTGATACCTAATGTCAATGTGCTTAGTTCTAGAATGTTGCACGGGGTTTTTAGCAATGCAAATGGCACTAGTGTTATCACAGAATAGTGGAACACTATCTAGATCAACCCCATAGTCCTTAAGTGTTTGAACAATCCAAAGAATTTGTGAGCAAGCACTAGCAGCAGCTACATATTCAGATTCGGCTGTGGATTGTGCAACTGAATTTTGTTTTCTAGAGGACCAAGCAACAAGAGAATTACCAAGAAAATGACAAGCACCGGAAGTACTTTTCCTATCAATCCTACAACCCCCAAAATCGGCATCCAAAAAAGCTTTCAAAGTAACGGTTGAGGAAGAAGGAAGAAAAATGCCAAATTCCTGGGTTCCATGTAAGTACCTGAGAATCCTTTTGACGGCTTGACGATGTGAAACACGTGGGGAGGCTTGAAACCGTGCACAAAGACATACGCTAAATTGTATGTCCGGTCTTGATGCCGTGAGGTACAAAAGTGATCCAATCATACTTCTATATTCTTTTTGATTCACAGATTCACCATCTTCATCAAGTTCAAGTGTTGTTGCTGTTCCCATTGGTGTCCGAAGAGGCTTGCTTTTGTCCATGTTGAAGCGTTTAAGGAGGTCTTTGGTATACTTCGTTTGATGCACAAAGGTACCCTCCTTGGTTTGCTTGATTTGCAGCCCCAAAAAGTAAGTGAGTTCACCCATCATACTCATTTCAAATTCGGAACTCATCATTACTGAAAACATGGACACAAGATCATGAGAAGCACAACCAAAGATAATATCATCCACATACACTTGAACGAATAATGAGTCATTGCCATGCTTAAGCACAAAAAGAGTTTTATCAACCTTGCCCATGGTAAACCCCTTTTCAATTAAGAATGATTTTAACCTATCATACCATACTCTAGGGGCTTGTTTGAGACCGTATAAGGCTTTGGACAGTTTGTAAACATGATTAAGAAAATATGGATTTTCAAAACCCGGTGGTTGTTTGACATAAACATCCTCATCTATGTAGCCATTAAGAAAAGCACTTTTAACATCCATTTGATATAGCTTAAAACCTTTAGATGCTGCAAAAGCTAACAAAATTCTTATGGCTTCTAATCTAGCGACAGGAGCAAAAGTTTCATCAAAATCTGGACCTTCAACTTGAGTGAAACCTTGAGCAACCAAACTAGCCTTATTCCTAACCACAACCCCATCCTCACTTTGTTTATTTTTAAATACCCATTTAGTTCCAATTAAAGTGTGAACTTGAGGTGGAGGTACAAGTTTCCAAACATTATTTCTTTCAAAATTTTCTAACTCTTCTTGCATGGCAATAATCCAAGATTCATTAGTGAGTGCGTGTGATATATCTTTGGGTTCAAAAGAAGCAACAAAAGCAGAATGAGCATGAGAGTTTGGATCGCAAAACCTGGACCGTGTGACTCGTTCGTGCAAGCTTCCAATCATCTGTTGTGGGGGATGATCTTTGTAAAACCGTAGGGGAACAGATGTCTCACAAGCTTCTTCTTCTGCATGTTCATCACAAATCGATGAGCTTGTGGCTTGAGGATGATTTGAATCAGCATTGATTGTTGTCGGTGCTGGTTGAGAATTAACATTCGGAGCTAAACCAAGGTCTTTAGCTGCTGAATTTTCTGGCAGCAACTCCAATTCTTCCTCATCTTCAATGAAAATGCTCTCCCCTTGCGGATATGGATCTGGACCTGCAATGTTTGAGCTAGTACCTGGGCTAGATTCATCAAAAGACACTTCACAAGTCTCCACAATTTTGTTAGTGTCAAGTAAAAACACACGGTAGCCTCTAGTATGAGATGGATAACCAAGAAACATGCCATCAATGGATCTATGTTCAAATTTATCAAGATTACCATGTTTCTTAATAAAGCATTTGCAACCAAAGACCCGAAAGTGTGCAACACTAGGCCTACGTCCAAACCGGAGCCCATATGGTGTTTTACCTAGCTTAGCACGCAAGAAAACACGATTTGAGACATAACAAGCAGTTGCTAACGCATCAGCCCATAATTTCCTAGGGGTTTGATATTCATCAAGCATAGTCCTAGCCATCTCAACTAAGGTTCTATTCTTTCTTTCTACAACACCGTTTTGTTGAGGTACATATGGTGAAGAGAATTGATGATCTATTCTATTTTCAGCACAAAAGTGATCAAAAGATTGATTTTTAAATTCAGTTCCATTATCACTTCTAATTGCTTTTAATGATCCTGGGTGATCAATTGATAATCTAAGAAATAAAGTTCTAAAGTGACTAAAAACTTCATTCTTAGACGCCATAAAGTAAACCCAAGAGTATCTAGAATAATCATCAACAATAACAAGAACATACCATTTACCTCCGAAGGATTGAACACGTGAAGGTCCTACGGTGTCAAGATGCAAAAGTTGACATGGTTCAGTTGTCATGATCATTGTGAGAGGAGTATGTGAACCTGCAACCATCTTAGCATGTCTACAAGAAGAGCACACAATTTCTTTGTCCCCTTTAAGCTTAGGCAGCCCACGTATGCGATCAAGAGCACTAACACGCGTTAGGTGATCAAAGCCTACGTGACCAAGTCTACGATGCCAAAAATATAAGTCCTTTGAATCATTAGCAACTAGACACCTATGCTTAGAGGAAGACATATCAAAATCAGCTTTAAAAACTCTTCCAAACCGAGACATGTTAAAAATAAGCTCACTATTTGAACCTACAATTTTGCAGCAGTTTTTATTGAAAATAATTTCTAGATTTTCATCTAGCAATTGTGCAACAGAAAGCAAGTTGTATTTCAAATTTTTGACAAGTGCCACATCCTTCATAGTGTAGTGATCATTTACTCTAACCGAACCCTTAGCAATTATAGGAGTTGAAGAATTATCGGCAAAAGTAACATTCTCTACACGTGACATAAAAGAGAGGGAGGAGAACCAATCTTTGTTACCGGTCATGTGGCGTGAGCAACCTGAATCCACAATCCAAATGTTCTCCTTCCTCAAACGTGTAACCTACATAAAAGCACAATATGTCGATGACTCAATACTGGGGTTAGTCAAAAGGCATTTAGGAATCCAGTACTGAGTCACGCGACGTGCAGTAGGAAAAACACGCAAAAACTGAGACAAAACAGCAGGTTTATGAGTCAACGTTTGAGATTTTTTATTCTTGACTACTGACCTATAAGGTGTTACTTGTGTAGCACAAAAATCAGTAGCTCCGGAGGCAAAAACAGAAGGTCCGGAGGTAAACTTTGAATGTTTTTGACTCAAAACAGCAGGTTGTACATTCGGTTCAATGTGTGCAGCAAATTTTGCATGAAAGTTATGAGATCTAGCAACCATTCTTTCCCTTTTCTGTTGTTTAGCTAGTCTATAACAAAAATCTATGACATGACCATCTCTACCACAGAAGGTACAATGAAATTTAACTTTGTGTTCATGTCTAGATGAGCAAGCAATACTTTTATTTGAAACTGAATGAGGCAACACTCCTGCAGATTTGAAAACCACTCCTTTTTGTTTAGGAACTATTTGAATCAAACCACTTCCTAATGAATTTACAATTTTAGATGGATGTGCCTTAGCATGAGCATGAGAATCAAAACCTAAACCAGTTTTATCATTGCAAGACTTGGAAGAATTCCGCAGTAAGTTTAGGTTCTTATTCCCATTACAAAACTGATCTAATGTCCTATGCATCTCATCAAGTTTATTGGACAGATCAAGGCAATTTTCACATGAAGTTTTTCCTTTTAGTTTGCAATTTGAACAAAATTTAACTTCATGAGAACGTAAAGCATTGTTCAATATAGAAATTTCATTCATAGCATCATGTAGTTTCTTATCAAGATCATCACAAGTAGAACAATGCAAATCAATTGTAGAACAGCTAGCATCTTTCAAGTTTTTATCATTAAGTGCAGCAAGCTCTTTGTTCTTTTCAATTTCTAACTCAAGTTTATCAAGTGTGGAGGTGTGCGCACTTCTTAATGAGGACAATTGTTCATATATTAAATCACATGAGGAACATGCATCATCACTAGGAATCAAAGTTTTTAAACGGTTGATTTCAGATTCTAGTGATTCAATTTTAGCGGCACTATCCCTAAGCTTTTTGTCCTTTTTCTTAGCAATAATAGTGGCACGAGAAATAGCATCACACATTTCTTTGCAAGTAGGACATACCTCTTCATTGTCGCTATTGTGTTCTGCCTCCTCCATACTTGATCTTGACTTGCCCGCCATGAAGCACAAGTTTGCCAAATCATCTTCATCTTCATCACTTCCAATGTCCACGTTGCTTGAACTGAACTCTTGAAGCGCGGTGATGAAACTGTTGATCATCTTGCATCCTATGGTACCTTTCTTCTTCTTGTTGAAATTTCCAGAGGAGGTCCGAACCTTGCTTTGTTTTTCTACCCGGGTGGTCGGACCTGAAAGGTTAGGGCATTCTGTATGAAAGTGTCCTGTTTTACCACATTCAAAATAGCGTTGAGGTCTAGAGCTTCCTCTCCTTCTAGTTCTCACATTTTGAAATGCTTTTGAGAATCTAGTGGAGATTAGTGCCAACTCCTCTTCTGGAAATTCTTCGATCTGCTCCACGGTTAGTGAGGACAACAAAGCAAGAGTATTGCAAGATGATGATTGGCCGGAGCTAGACATATCATGTTGTGAAACAAATGCAATAGACTTATTGGGGTTCTTACGTGAGATTATGTCAATTTCATGAGTTTTTAACTTAGAATATAGCACATCTAAAGTAAGTGAACTCATGACAGTAGATTCACGAATAGATGTGACTTTCATCTCCCAAATTGACATATCTAATGCACTTAGCAATTGCCTAGCATTTTTAGCATCTGAAAAATTAACATTGACACTACGCAAGTTGCTGAGAATCTTATTAAAGCGAGCAAAAAGGTCATCAATAGACTCACCGGGTTGCATCTCGATGCGCATGTATTCTTTCTTGAACATGTCTTGCCTTACCTCTTTGATTGTGTTGGATCCTTCGTGGTAGTCACAAAGTGCTTTCCACACATCGTATGCAGATCGGAGGTGTGCAACACGGTCGAAGTCGCTTTGTGTTAATCCTTGTATGATCAAGTTCCGAGCCTTGTTGTTGTTGTCGACATCTCTCAGATTTGTAGCTGTAACTTGATCGTTTGATGACACTTCGTAAGGCTTGTATACCTTCTCCCATATTGCAAAGCCTTGTGCCTGGATGAAAGCCTCCATGCGTGCCTTCCAAACCTGAAAATCAATACCAGCAAACACACAAGGTTTGGCGGAGTACTTCTCCATGATGATTAGTCAAAAACATGTGCAAATCACAAAGATTAGAGAAACGTGGCTCTTATACCAATTGTAGGATCGAAGAGAACGTGAAAAGCTACCAGAGGGGGGGTGAATGGTAGATTTAAAAATCTTACGCAGCGGAAACAATTAAACCCCAAACCCTTTCGGCAGAAAAATGATCTGTTAAAGAAATCATGTGTGAGACTAATATAAACGTGTTTCACCGTGACAAAAGTGATGGATATCAGAGAGAATCAAGTCACTAAGACAACACAAAAATAATCACTCAAATCCGTCGAGAAAAACTCAAGTTATGATCGAAAGATCAAACAATGGTCAATCTGCCCTACCCGAGAAAAAAACAGTTCTGGAACGCTGCAAAGAAACTCGTGTAGTTCATAGAACACAAATCCAATGACCGTGAAATTTTGACAGATGATATACAATCAAGTTTTGAAGACAACCCAAAAAGAATCATGTCAATTGGA
The DNA here is from genome assembly GCA_036927565.1 of Tuctoria greenei. Taxonomy (NCBI): domain Eukaryota; kingdom Viridiplantae; phylum Streptophyta; class Magnoliopsida; order Poales; family Poaceae; genus Tuctoria; species Tuctoria greenei. Next base: position 77,614,100 of record JAYESD010000012.1, read on the forward strand.
TCTGTAAAACTCGAGTTATGATAAAACCACCGACGAAAGGTAGTGCTGTCCAGAAACTCGACGAGTAAAACTTGTCTGGAACAAGTCTGACGAACAAGGCACAAAAGTTCCTTCAAACTACGAATTTTATTCAATAGAACACAAGAGGAACAGCCCCAAAGTCGTGCACCACGAGCTCTGGGCTTCCTTGCTTATATAACCAGCTCAAAAGCCAACTCAACTCAGATCAGGAACCTAATCCTACTATGTTCACGAATCGTAACTTTCCATATCTGCTTAGGATTCTTCTATACGCAGATAGAAGCAATCTTAAGACTTCCAAACACCTTAGGAACGTATCCCACATTCCTAAACAACTCAAATTCGTGACCCACACGAAACCATATCATAACCAACTCAAATCTTTCTATATTTGAGTCAAACCCGACTCAGCTGCAGCCTGAGTCCATAACCTAGTCGGTTGGACCTTTCCGACCAATTCTTTTACGTCCACATCTCTTCATCACGTCTCGGAACCATGTAGCCACGTCCATGCACTCCTTGAACACGTGCAAACATATTCCAATGACGTCCACGATACCTTCATATGCATTGTTCTTGATTCAATCATGCTGCGCAACCTCCTGATCAGCTCAACCACAATTCCTCCTGAATTTGGTTGTTGGAACCTCATCTCCTCCCTGAGACTAGTCCAATGGATCCCGTCACCAGCCATGTCTTGAACTCAAGCAACACATGCACATGAATAAACAACCAATCCATACGAGCCCAAGTCCGTGACTTGACTCAAGTTAGTTCCGAACACAACACCCTACGTGAGAACCTCACATAAGCATGTTGCAAAACCACAGTAACACGATATAATCCATATCAACCAAAACGCACCAAAAACTTACAAAATGAATACTAAGCAATATTTCCAACAATGTAAAGCAAGTACGAAACATTGCAAATGAAAAGCAAAAGCACTGCGGTCAAGTTCCAGACCTTGCCAGAGCAACCCGGACCTTGAGCCGGAGCTAACAAAAGCTAGTAGAACCTAGCGCCGGAGCTTACCAAAACTAGTACAACCAAGCTCCCACCGGAGCTTACAAAACTAGCAGGACCTAGCGCCAGAGCTAACCAGAACTAGTCGGAACAAGTAAACCCAAAAGCCGAAGCTAGAAAAATCAACTTTGGAGCTTAGCAAAAATACGGCGGAGCTATCAAAATCATGTCGGAGCTATAAAAGACATGCCGGAGCTATCAAAGACATGCCGGAGCTAAAGACAAAACTTCACCGGAGCTGACCAAAGCTAGTCGGACCTAGCATCGAATGTAACCGGAGCTACCCAAACCAAGTCGGACCTACCGTCGGACCTTGCTGTAGCTCAGAGCTAGAGTCGGACCTTGATAAAAAGGTGTTTTGGTGATATTCAAAACTTTTATCATCAAGGCCAAGTGTACTCACGACAGGCCAATGTATTCAGCACACATAGGTCTCACAAAAGTAGAAGGAGAGTGTGGTGAAGAGTCTAGGAGAAGGACGCTTGGGCTTGTCAAGTCCCTCTTCTACACTTGTACCCCTACAAAAGTTTTACTCAATCAAGTAAGCCTTTGTTAATTCAATACAAGTTTGATCTTTTATTGTTAGTAGTTTGCACAAGTAGTTACTTGTCGGTTCACTGCTTTAATTCATTAGAGGCTCTAGTTGTACCTTTGTGTTCGAAACAACTAGAGTAGTGATTTAGAACGTAAACGTGGTGCTTAGGTTATAAATCATCAGTGGATATCTCGTAGACCCACGGATTGAAGAGGTAGGCAGTAGGTGGTGATAGCCTTATCTGTCCATCGTAATCCTCCACGCTCGGCTATGCCATAGGCTCTTGGCGGGAGTCGTCCTAGTATTGTTAGGAGTAAGCCCGTGCCCAAAGCAAGCATCAACTGCAAACTACCTTGAATTAGGATCAATACTTTGAATTCCTCTCTGTTCCTTGCCTAACAAACAACTTTGTGTCCTTGGGTGAGCTAGTTCGAAAGATTAGCACACACGTTCTTTGGATTCGATACCCTTGGGAATACTCCTTAAGGGGAAGTGCTACAACGGTATTTTCGTGCACTTGCGGATAACTCTGTGGTGTTAAGAACTAACAACAGTAAGGTGCTGAGAATTCGTGCTTTATGACTTCTTCGTCTAGGTACTCCTCAACTTGTGTGTTCTTGAACTCCGTGTCATTGTCGCTTCGAATGTTCTTGATCGTCAATGAAAACTCGTTTTGGGCTCGCTTGAAGAACTTCTTGAGTGTTCCTTGTGTTTTTGTCTTATCATGTAAAAAAACCCAAGTGAAGCGAGAAAAATCATCAACAACTACTAAGCCATATTTGTTACCGCCGATGCTTATGTAAGCAATTGGACCGAATAGATCCATGTGAAGTAGTTTGAGTGGTCTTGTTGTAGTCATGACATTCTTCGCGGGATGAGGTGCTCCAACTTGCTTGCCGGCTTGGCACGCGCTACAAGGCCTGTCTTTCTCAAAAACAACATCCTTCAAACCTCGGATGTAATCGTCCTTGAGGAGTTTTTGAAGATTCCTCATACCAACATGCGCTAGCCGTCTATGCCACAACCAACCCATGTTGGTCTTTGCAATCAAGCATGTGTCAAGTTCGACTTTATCCTTGTTGAAGTCAACAAGGTAAAGCTTTCCCTTTAACATACTTTTGAATGCAATGGAACCATCACTCCTTCTAGAGACGGTCACACCCTCATTAGTGAACAAGCAATTATAACCTTTGTCACATAATTGGGATATGGACAGCAGGTTATAATCTAAGGAATCAACATGTAACACATGAGAAAGAGTATGTTTAGATGATATGGCAATTTTACCGGTACCGAGCACCTTTCCTTGACTATTGTCTCCAAAATAGATGTCCTCGCTTGGATCCTCATTTTCTTCATACTCAACGAACATCCTTCTTTCTCGGAGCATATGGTTGGTGCAACCACTGTCTAGCACCCATTTAGATCCACTAGAGGAATAGGCCTGCAAAAACAAATCATGCCTTGGTTTTAGGTACCCAAGCTTGCTTGGGTCCTTTTAGGTTAGTCACAAGGGATTTGGGCACCCACACATGAGATTTGGTGTTCCCATGGCGTGGCCCAACATAATGAGCATAAACTTTACCAAAATTACTTCTCATTAAAACATAAGATGCATCAAAGGTTCTAAATAGCAACTGTTGTTGTTTATAAACAGAACTAGTTCGGGAGATCGGACTTGTCCGGAGGACCGGACTTGTCCATGTCCCGACCGGACTAGTCCGGTGGTCATATGTGTTGGATGTGTTAACTTTGGACTTTCCAGTTTGAGAGGGTCTTCCCTTTACAAAGGCAATGTTTTCCTTGTTATTCTTATGGCTTCTAGCATTTTGCTTTCCACCATAGGAATACCCAATGCCATATTTGACATTAGGAGGTCTTGTGACCAAGTATGCACTACGTGCATATTTGACCTTCTCCTTGTCAAATATGCCACTTTGGGCAGGATGCTTATCCTTGGTAGAGGTTGACTTGTCTTTCAAGCTGGTGTCAACTTTACCACATGAACAAGTGATGATTGCTTCAGTTTTAAGTGGTTGAGAAGGTGAGCTTGAAGAGGATGAAGGGTCACCTTGCTTGAGTGACTCAACTTGTACCTCAAGGATCTTGTTAACCTTGATTAGGTTAGCAAGTTCGTCCTTGATTGTAGCATTTGTGTCGCTTAACTCCAAGCAAGCTTCCTTGCTTGAAGTTAACTCAAGCTCTAGTGACTTGCTTCGCTCCTTTTCAAGTTCTAGAAGCTTGTCAAGTTCAACATATTCCTTCTTTTTGGGAGATAATAATGTCTTCTTGACGGTTTATCAACTTCTCCTTCTCAACAAGCTGATCAAATAGAAATTTCATTTTTGCAGCTGTTTTCTTGTCTAAGTCAATGAGCATATCTTCATTATCGCTATCAATTTCACTATCATTAGAATAGGAATGTACAGAAGAAGGTTTGGTTGTTACGTTTCGTTTACCTTCCATTGCCATGAGGCATGTGCCGTTCCCCTTCCATGCGCCGAGAGTAGGGAAGAGAGTGGATTTCTTGGATGTCTTCTCGATGGCTATGCTAGCCATCTCTTCTTCTACTTCGGATGAGGACTCATCATTTGAGTCCCACTCTTTCCCTAGATGCGCTTGTTCAGCTTGCTTCTTCTTCTTAAAGAATTTCTTGGGTTGATGCTTTGTTTCCTTGGTCTTCTTCTTGTTCTCTTCATATGGGCAATCAACTATAAAGTGTTCATACTCACCACAGTTATAGCATGCCCGCCTAAACTTCGGTCTTGATTTTTCCTTGTACTTTCCTTCACTTGATTTAGCCCCTCGTCTTTTCTTCATCATTCTTTTGAATTTCTTCATAAATAGTATCATGTCATCTTCATCCAAGTCGCTGCTCTCATCATCACCGTCTTCTTCTAGTTGAGCTTCTCGAGCTTCTTTAGACAAGGGCTTGAGAGTGGACTTTAAAGCGACCCCTTTATTCTTTGCCGAGGTGAGGTCGGCAATCTCCTTAACATGCTTGGCCTGCTTTTCCATCATCTCAAAGTTGATGATTTCCCCAAGTAGCTCATCCGGGGTCATCTTCTTGTACCCGGGGCTTTCTCATATCATTGAGCACAAGGTGACATTGCAAGGCATGAAAGCTCTAAGAATGAGTGTCACCACCTCGTGGTCATTCCACTTCTTGCTTCCGTACGCTCGCACCTTGTTGATGAACGTCTTTAGTCGGTTGTACATGTCTTGTGGCGACTCATCTTCTTCGATGGCAAATCTTCCCAACTCGCCTTCAATCATTTCGATCTTCGCTTCTCGTACATGATGATCGCCTTCATGTGTGGTTTGCAACGTATCCCATATCTCCTTTGCGATCTCGAGTCCATCCACCTTTGTGAACTCGTCCCGACTAAGTGATGAGGTGATGACTGCAACAGCTTGAGCATTTCGATGGATTGCTTTCTCTTGGCTAGGTGTGAGCTCCTCATCGTCGTTCGGGATATCTATTCCTGTACATACAATATGCCACAAACTTGAATTGAGAGAAATCAAGTGCATTTTCATGTTCTGCCTCCACATTGAGTAGTCATTGCCATCAAAATGTGGGGCTTTTCTAAGTGGAATAGATAAGTAGTGATTATTGCTAGAGTTAAGACGATCCTAGTTGAAAAGATATCGAGAGTAGTCGGTGTGACTACTCCCCTTCTTCTTCTTCTCATCTTCGATCTTCACTTTTCCCTTGGAGAGGGTTTTGTTCCTTAGCAGTGCCTTTAGTTCTAGCGTATCCTCATCGTCATCCTCGAAGTCTTGAATGGCCTCGAGGAGCCTCTCCAATTTTTGGTTCTTTTCTTCCTCAACCTTCTCTTGGTTGATGCTCTTGTGTATGTCCTTCATGTCCGACATGATCTCTTTGAGCGATTAGTCTCCTTTGAAGAGTCCCACTCTGATACCAATTGAATGTGGCCCAGGGGGGGGTGAATAGGCCTTTTTGATTTTTAGTCGGATCCTGCAACACTTAACAAATTGATCAAATCCCGAGATTTCGGACTAGTCCGATAGAGTGCAGACTAGTCTGGTGTGTACTAACTAGATTGATCAAGTTTGATCAATTATCTCGATCCTAGGATGTATGCAGCGGAAATATAATTGTAATTTAAGTGTCACACTACTATGAACTAGGATGTATCACAAGTTAATCTTATATTCAATGTTTCAACTTAAATTCAACAAGATTGATTGAAACCCTAGATAGATATGAAGATTAAGAACAATATGCGCAAAGTAAGACACAAGCTCTTTATCTCGTGGTTCGGTTCCCACATAGGCAACCTACGTCCACGTTGAGGAGTCCACAAAAGGATCGGGTCTTCTCCAACCCTACCCTCGCCGGATCGCCACGGAGGCCAATTCTCTTCACTAATCACAAAGAGCAAATAACCAAATCAAGGGGCCTTCTCACAAGTTGAGGGCTCACCAAGATTACAAGATGCACACCACCAAGAATACACTCTTAAGATCATAATGAAAACCACGGGAGTGTGTTAGGGAATCAAACCAAGAGATCAATGAGTGAAGAACCGTGTCTCTCCAATGATCCAAAGTGTATCCTCAAGGGATCGATCTTTCTTGCGTTGGATTTCATGGAGAGATGAGTTTTCTAGGCTCTTGGAGGGTGTGACAGCGCAGGGGTCGAGAGTTATGAAAGATGGGTCGTGCACACCTATTTATATGGGGTTTCCAATTGTTACCGTTAGGGTTTAGAAAGATCGGACTAGTCTGGTGTGCTGTGTGTAGGAAACCCTAGGTGTCCCGAAATATCGGACATGTAAGCATGAGCTTTGACAATTATTGTGATGCTTCAAGACGAGGCCTTGGTTGTGTATTGATGTAAAACGATCAAGTAGTAGCATATGCATCCAGGAAGTTGAAGAAACATGAGTAGAACTATACTACGCGTGATCTTGAACTTGCAGCCGTAGTACATGCGTTGAAGATTTGGAGACATTATGTTCTTGGTCATAGATGTGAGATTTACACGGATCAAAAGAGTCTCAAGTACATATTCACACAAACGAAACTGAATTTGAGACAAAGAAGATGGTTGGAACTCATTAAGGACTATGATGTGGAATCGACTATCCCCCAGGAAAATCTAACGTAGTGGTCGATGCTTTGAGCCAAAAGGGAGCAAGCCACCCGCTTGCCGTTAGAGAGTTGCCACCTGGGCTATGCAAGGAGTTTGAACGATTGAATCTCAGATTCGTGAATGATATGGGAGCAATGGAAGTGAATCCAACCCTGGAGCATGAAATTCAAGAGGGACAAACCAAGGACAAGGAAATCCAGTAAATCAAGGAAAGGACCCAAGAAGGGAGAGAATTCAGATTCGATGAGGATGACCAAGGTACTCTATGGCTTGGAAAACGGATTGTTGTGCCTAATGACAAGAGTCTCTGATAGTTGATATTGAAGGAGGCACATGACTCGCTTTATTCTATCCATTCCGGTTGTACTAAGATGTACAAGCACCTAATGACATGCTACTGGTGAGATGGTATGAAAAGGGACATAGCAGAATATGTTTCACTATGTGATGTATGCCAAAAAGTCAAAGCTGAACATCAAAGGCTAGCTAGATTATTACAACCATTGAAGATTCCAGAATGGAAGTGGGAATAGGTTGGTATAGATTTCATAGTTGGGTTACCTCGCACTTCAGCAGGATATGATTCAATATGGTTATTGTGGATCAATTGATGAAATCAGCGCATTTCATTCCTGTCAAGACTACTTACAGTGGAGCGAAGTTGGCAGAGTTGTGCATGGGAAGAATAGTGTGTTTACACGGGGTACCGAAGAAAAATAGTGTCATATAGAGGTTCTCAATTTACCTCGAGGTTCTGGCAAAAGTTGCACGAATCGATGGGAACTCAATTGAATTTCAATTCTGCATATCAGCCTCAAATGGATGGACAAACTGAGAGGACAAATCAGATATTGGAGGATATGCAAAGAGAATGTGCTCTAAACTATGGAGGAATTTGGGACAAAAGTCTGCCATATGCTGTATTTTCCTACAATAACAGCTATCAAGCAAGTTTGAATATGTCATCATATGGAGCATTGTATGAGAGAAGGTATATAACACCCTTGTTTTGGAATGAGACAGGGAAAACTCAAGTATGTGGACCTAATGTGATCCAAGAGGCCGAAAAGCAAGTGCAGACCATCCGCAAAAACTTAAGGGTTGCTCAGTCAAGGCAAAATGGTTATGCGGATAATAGACGAAGAAGCTTATCTTTTTAGGTGGGAGACATCGTATATCTTAAAGTATCACCCATGCGAGGTCATAAGAGGTTTAACATCAAAGGCAAGTTGGCACCTCTCTATATTGGACCATTCAAGATTTTGGACAAATAGGGAGAAGTAGCATATAAACTGGAGATGCCTGCGCACCTTTCCGATGTCCATGATGTGTTTCATGTTTCTCAGCTCAAGAAGTGCTTGAGGCTAATAGAAGAGCAAGTACCAATGGATGAATTGGAGCTTGAGGAAGATTTGACCTATGCCGAGCAACCTGTCAAAATTTTGGACACCAAGGAAAGGGTCACGAGTAACATGGTGATTAGATGGTGCAAAGTGCAATGGAAGCATCATACAGAGTCGGAAGCGACTTGGGAGCAAGAAGATGATCTCAAAAAGGAATTTCCTTATCTCTTTCCTTCCACGTCGAATCTCGAGGGCGAGATTCATTTTAAGGGGGGTTGGTTTGTAACACCATTGAATACATCCTCGTACATGTTTAACATAAAGCAACCTAAAAAGGGACAAGAATAAAATGAATTTAGGTCAAATAAGGAATTTAATCTTGTCAGGGAGCGGACTTGTCTGGCCTCCAACCCGGACTAGTCCTGTGTTCCCTCTGTGTTTCAGAAATTCAGAGTTCTTCAGGACAACGGACTTGTCCGGCACAATGCGCGGACTAGTCCGGATCGAGCTTCTGATGTTTTTCCGGACTTTTCTGATGTTAAACGGACTAGTCCGATCTTGTCCAATTTTCGGTCTGAAAGACTTTTGCTTTTCAACCCTGGACTTGTCCGACCACACATACTGGACTTGTCTGAAATAGTTTATGCGGACTAGTCCGGCCTGCAGAAACCAACTCGGATTCTTTTATTTCTCCATGATTTGTTATTGAGTAATTGCCTAATTTGGACCCAAGAACTTTGTGCCCAACCTCAAAGGAGCCCAAGTGGACCCACCTCGGCCCTACTCATCCCCCACCGAATTCTACTTGGAATTCAACCCAAACCCCTAATTCTCCACCTCTATATAAACAACCCAATGACTCACACCTCCTCACCCCAATTGAAAACCCTTGCTACCACTTTTGCATTGCGCCGTCGTCAAGATCAAATCCAGAAGCGAGGAGGAGGGGAGAAACACGAAGAAGGACTAATCAAGATTGATCTTCATCGACTTTTTGACGAATTGACGTTCTTCATCCAAAATCTTCATCAACTAACCGCTCATCAAGCCCTAATCACCAAGATTCAAAGTCTCACGTCCAGACCTTGATCTTTGTATCTCTAAACACGTGGTACACCATCTAAATTCAAGTTTTCATGCAAATTCAACCCCAATTCTCGCAGATCAAGAACCCTAACTCTGCAGTTCTGCATAGGGTAGACTAGTCCGGCCCCAGAAAACGGACTTGTCCGGTATCTGAATCTGGAATGTGATGAATTAAATTACAAATCAATTCCAAAACTGTCCAAACTTGTTAAAAACTATTAGAACTAGTTAGTAAACATTATTAGCAACTCATTAACAAGATTTACCTCACATATGCATTAATCATGCATATCATGGCATATTGAGTACTATATGAGCATTATTTGATTGAATTGTGTGTTTTGCATGTTTGTCGCTCGAAATAGAATGAATTGTCATAGAGAGTGCTTTCGAGGACTTTCAGAACCAGAGTTTCGAATCCTTTGATCCAAATCAAGCCCAAGAGCAAGGCAAGTGCCCTTGATCATATTGATCCCGTTTTAAAGGTTTTGTTTACAGAATTGCATGCTTGTGTCGAAATTGATAAGAACACCCAATTGTAGGAGTTTACTAGTTTTGTATAACCACCCTTGTCGCTTGAACACTATGCACAGAGTCGGGAAGGGTATTTTGCACTTTTTTCTTCGCAATGCTAAATTGGGTTTGGGAATCAACTATAATGCTTAATTATGAACTATTGAACATGTGAATGATGAGAATTGATATTAATGACCCTTTAGCAACATGGTGCCTAGGGATCTAAGCAAGTTGGTAATGTGGAATGGGTTGGACTGTTTTGGTGGTTTTGCTTGCTTTAGATCTAAGGACCGGTTCGTGGAGAGACCATCCAGGATTTATGGGTGCGGCTTAGCTAACTAATTATGAATTGCCAGTAATGTTTAGACCATTAAGAATGCCCAGGGAAGGGGTAGTTGGGTTGGTTTTGTAGATATTGGTGGGACTACCCTAGGATTCGAATGGCTCAAGAGGGGGCCCTTGATTGGATGTGCTCAGTTGGAGACATCACCACGGTGAAACCTCAGTGGGTTCTAAATAGGCTAGTAATCAATCTATAAAGGCTATTTAGTGATCTCTTGGACACACACCAAAGGATGTGTGAGATGGCATAATTGAGATTCCTTAGTCATCAAAAGGTGATGAAATCATAAACTTGTGGGTACAGTGGTACAACCTCTGCAGAGTGTGTCTAAAACTATTATGATAGTCGTGCTCCCGGTCATGAGCAACTTGGACCCTCACATGATTAGAGTTATGGATGGGTTAATGGTTGAAATTGAATTAGGAATTGGTAATGGTTTATTAATTGACTTTGGTATATGGAATTGATGAAATTGAGACATATGAGTTGTTATGAGATGGTTATGGATGATTATTACTGGTATTGGTTATATAAGTTGAAATTGATGTTATTTGGGTTATTTTGGGAAGGACCACACTTAATGATCATAATATTGCATTTTCAAGCGTTTTGAATGTACTTTTATGCAATTCGCCATTGTTCATTACTATTCCTTGTTTAAGCTACATGTCATACTTTTCCACACTTGTTGAGTATGACATGTGCTCACCCTTGCTATTCCCCAACCAAATCCAGATGCAGGCAACCAAGTCGAGTATCAGGAGGTCTTTGAGGAGTACTAGGCGTGTGTTTTGCCGTCAAACTTGCCGGTGGAGTTAAAGTCAATAGAGTTTAGTTTTTCCGCTGTAGTTTCATTAGAGTTTTTATTCGAGACTATTGCTTGTAATAAGGTACTATTATTAGTATTAATATTCGAGACATGGTTTATATCTATTCATCAATTGCGAATCACTTGTGTATGTGTGTTAAACATCCTGGGCACAAATATGCATTACGCTTGTTTTGTTTTCGGAACCGGGTGTCACATACTATGACCATAATTCACCAAGAGTTAATATTTGAAATAGTTTTAGAGTGAAAATGATATAGGAGATTATTTTTCGCAATAATGCTGGTATTTTGAAGTTCTATACCCCTAGCAATCAGATATGCAATGTTTCAAGCCACATGTCAGAGCAGCTTGAAGCCTTGCATACAAAACATGTGCCTGACGTGATATAATGCCTAGATGCACGCAAGCACAATAAATTACCGAACAGGGGTGATATACCAGTTTAATATGACATAGATGTACCAAGATACACTAGAGCCAAAAATAGAACGGTATACCTCCTTCATTTTCTTTGGCTCCCCCTTGATCATTGCCTTCATCATTACATTTATTATCTCGATCTTATTGAGGTTGATCTTGTACATATTGAGCCCCCTTTTTTGTATATAGGCTCCCCCTTGATCATTGCTCTCATGTTATTGTACACTTTGAGCACTTGTGTTGGTAGTATGCGTGTGGATGAACTTTGATCTTCGTTGTACGCCATGAATAATATCTTTTCCTCCAATCATTTTGTTTGTGCCTCTCCAGCACCCTTTTTGAATTTACTGGAGGGGGTACACCTACAAAACAGAAGTATGTCATGCTTCTAAGTACCCAAGCTTGCTTGGGTCCTTTGATGTTAGTGATAAGACATTTGGGCACCCACACACAAGATTTTGGACTCTTGTGGAGTGGCCCAACAAACTTGGCATAAACATGGTTAATTTCATCGTTCATAAGAACAAGTGAGGCATTAAAGTCATGAAACATAATGTTCGGTCCATTTTTAGCTTTTTCATGAAAAGAAGGAACATGTTTGGTGTTCTCAATTTGATTTGAGCTTTCCTTGACAAAGGCAATTGATTTCTTGTTATTCTTGGGGTTTCTAGCATTCCGCTTTTCACCTCGAGAATACCCAAGGATATTCTTGATATTAGGAGCTCTAGTAATCGAGTATGCATTTCGTGCATACTTGATTTTCTCCTTATCAAAAATGCCACCTTTGGGTGAATTATTGATTTGTGCCACTTTAAGCTCATTTTTCAAGTCAATAACCAAATTAGCACAATTACAAGTTTTAAGTGGAATGGGCTCAATATTTGAAGAAGGTGAGCTCTTAGAAGATGAGGAGGAAGAACTTTGCTTGAGTGATTCAACTTGTACTTGAAGGTCCTTGTTAAATTTTGTCAAGTTAACAAGCTCATCCTTAAGTATAACATTCAAATCGTTTAGATTTGAGCAAGTTTCCTTGCTCAAAGCTAGCTCACGCTCAAGCGCTTCTCTCTTTTCCTTTTCTAGCTCGAAAGCCTCTTCAACCTCAGAGTATCTCTCCTTTTTAAGGACGAGCATATCTTCTTGTCGGTTTATAAGATATTCCTTCTCAAATATTTCATCCGTCAAAATTTTCATTTTAGCTAATGCAGTTTTACTTAAGCCTTTAAACATGTGTTCATTTTCATCACTGCTATCAAACTCATCATCAGAGTAATTAAGCGAGGGAGGTGTAAGTTGAACCTTTGTCTTGTCTTTCTTAGCCTTGAGGCAAGTATGATTATGAGTCTCCCGTCCTCCCATGTTCGGGAAGAGTGTAGACTTCTTGGTAGGCTTCTTGATGGCAATGGTAGCCATCTATTCTTCTTCATCGGAGGAGGACTCGTCTTTTGAGTCCCACTTTTTGCTGATGTGTGCTTGATGAGCTTGCCTCCTCTTGTTGAAGATTTTTCTCTCTTGAGGCTTCACTTATTTCTTCTTCTTACTTTCTTCATATGGGCAATCAACTATGAAGTGCCCATATTCACCACAGTTATAGCATGAGCGTCTAGATCTGGACTTGTCTTTTTCTTTGTTCGTATCATCACTAGAATTTTTGTCTTTTCTCCTTCACATCATCATCCTCTTAAATATCTTCATAAAGAGGACCATTTCTTCTTCATCCATGTCGGTGCTCATGTCATTGCTATCTTCATCTCCTTGCACCTTGTGGACTTTCCTGTTATTTGGTTTGCTGGACACCTTGAGAGCCAACCCCTTATTCCTTGATGAAGTCAGCTCGACAAGGTCCTTCACATATTTGGCTTCCTTTTCCATCATCTCATGGTTGATGATTTTGCCCAATAGTTCATCAGAGTCATTTTATGGAACCCCGGACTTTCTCGGATCATCGAGCTTAGAGTGACATTCCTTGGCATAAATGCTCTAATCATCCTTTTGACCACCTCATGGTCAGTCCACTTCTTTCTTCCATAGGCACGAATCTTGTTGATAAGAGCCTTCATTCGGTTGTACATCTCTTGAGGTGATTCGCCCTCCTCAATGGCAAATCTTCCCAATTCTCCTTCAAGCATTTCAATTTCGCTTCATGAATTGAGTGATTTCCTTCATGGGCAGTCTTGAGTGTATCCTATATTTTCTTTGGCACTCTCCTGTCCATCAATCTTGGTAAACTCTTCTCGACTCGAGGAAGAAGTAATGACTGTGACAGCTTGGGCATTGCGATGAATCTCTTGCTCTTGCTCTAGAGTGAGTTCATCATCAGTGTCTGAGATATCTACACCTGTACACACAACATGCCAAAGATTGGTTTAAGGAAATAAGATGCATTTTCGTATTATACTTCCACATGGTATAATCATTTCCATCGAAATGTGGAGGTCTTCCCATAGGAATCGAAAATTAAGACAATCGTAATTATAAGGATATCGGGAGTAGTCTTGATGACCACTCCCCGTCAGCTCCTCATCTTCTTCCTTTCCCTTTTTGCTTAGGAGTTTCTTCCTGAGAAGTGCCTTGAGTTGACACACTTCTTCATCATCGTGTTTGTTCTCCTTGAGTATATCGAATGCCTTTGTGTCATGTTCATCTTCAGTGTTGGGAACCTTTGGGATCTCATTGTTCTTCTCTGAGGCCATATGATCTCTTCCAGAGGTGAGTCACGTAGATGGAGAGCCTGCTCTGATACCAATTGAATGTGGCCTAGAGGGAGGTGAATAGGCTTTTGAAATTTTTCATGAAACACTTAGCAAAACTGTTAAAACCAGGAAGGCCGGACTAGTCCGGTCTGAGTAAGGACTAGACCGGTGTGTATAAGCACAACTGTCAAATTGAGATCTCTTATATGTTCCTTTGAATCTTTAGCAGCAGAATGTAGTAAACTGTACCAACAACTATAGCAAGTGTTAATGGTAAATGATTTGCACGTGGAATACAAGATTAACACAAGTTGTAAATATGATCAAGTATATGCCCTAGATAGTGATGATAATGAAAAGTATAGATCAAGAGCACACGAGAGAAATGATTTTTACCGAGGTTTGATCTCACCAAAGAGATTTACTCCTCGTTGAGGAAGCCCACACAGAGTTGCGTCTATTCAAACCCTTTTACCTCGTCAAGTCACCACACAAGGTTGACTTGATTCCACTATCACGGGTAATCACCAAGTTGGTGGGGCAACCTAACATGCTAAGGGTCCCACAAGATTACAAATGAAAATAGAGATCAACACACTCAAATAATTACACAATAATCAACAGGAGTGTGTGAGAAATCAAACCCAAGAGCTCAATGTCGATAAGATCGTCACTCTCCCTTTCCCAATTGCCAACTCCCAAAGATTTGACTCTTAGGGCCTTAGAATATGTGGAGGGGAGTGTTTTGTGCTCTTGGATGCAGTGGCGGGGCGCTAGGGTTCTTGGTTGACAGTTGTGGGGTCGTGGATCACCTATTTATAAACATTTAGAAAAGTTATCGTTTGGATCCCGACTACCGGACTAGTCCGTTACAGACCCTACAAGTCTGGTGTGCTGAGTGATTTATGCGTGGACAAGTGCAGCACACTAGGAAACCCTAATTTGTGTTAGTGAACCGGAATAGTCCATTGAGTATTGGACTAGTCCGTTTTTGTCCAGAAAGGTAATCGGACTAGTCCTCTCAACCACTGGACTAGTCCTCTTTTGGAACTGTGAGAAAATGAACTAGTCCGCTATGAGACCGGACAAGTCCTCTTTGTGGTATTGTGATAGTAACGGACTAATCCTCTATGAAACCGGACTAGTCCTATTGTGATACTGTGAGAGACCGGACTAGTTCTCTATAGGGTCGGACTAGTCCTCTATTGCTGCAACTTGAATTGTGTTATAGCCCTAATTCTTTCCGCAACGACTTGAGCTCTTGGGGGTGTGTATCTCACACACACCCTATACATTTAAGACTACTTTTGCATCTTTTCTTCACATGTTTTCTTCCCTATATTGATTCTCATCTTTTCACCTTTTTGCACCTTTTGTTCACTTGTGCTCTTCCCTTTCTTGAAATTCATTTTTCATCCTTTTGTACCTTTAGTTCCATTCTTCCAAACCTGCTCTCATCTCAACAAATTATATTAGGATCTCATTTGTTTGTCATCAATCATCCAAAACCCACAAAGGTGTACCTAGATGCACTTTTATCCGGACCCCAACCACACTTGGCCATTCTTCTCTCTGTTCAAAATTGGACTTGTCCATCCCCTAGTAGACTAGTCCGGTGTGCCCGACTTAGATTCAATTTTCCCCCACGACAAGTTATTGGGTGTATGCCTTAAGTGGGCCCAAGAACATCGTGTCCAACCTCAATGGACCCCACCATGACCCCTACTCGTCCCTCCACCTCCTTATACACGAATTCCACCCAAACCCTACCATCTCCACCCTATATAAACACTCCAACACCCACCCTTTCATCTCTTTGTCACAATTGAAGAGAACACTAACCCTAATTCGTGAGAGCCGTCGTCAAGAGGAGTTCTCCACAGGCAGAAGAAGGAGAATGGAAGAAGGAGGGGGGTCAACCAAGATCGTCGTTGCTGATGCGATCTCCATCATCAATCCTTCATCATCGATATCCTTTCTCGTCAATTCTTTGTCTCCTTCGATCTTGACGTCAAATTATCGAGTCTTCAACTCTTGAACACTTGGATTCGTGGAAAATACCTTAGATGAACTTTTTCTACGTAAATTATGGTTCTATATTAACTCAAATTATGCCCTAGTTGAAAATTTGCCAAAAACCTGGCCATAACGGACTTGCAACCTAATGCAAATTAATGCAACTGAATATCACTCACAGGCACATTACTCTCTCATTAGGTGGCTTTCTAGTTGTTAGAACCACACTGTAATCTATCCTATACCGAGGACACGGTCATCCATATGGCTTTTTACACTCTGCGAAGGTTATACACAGTACCCAAACACATGGACCATCAAAGACAACCCGTCATAGTGGACATCTAGTCAAAACATCACTCAGACCAATCGCCCTCAATCTATCATTAGCGAGCGCAATAACCACTCATACGTAACTCTCTCTCTATCGTGGACGACTGTTGGCTAGCCACCGGGATTAGACTACAGCGCCATACAGGGTCATGTGGTTGTACTGAGGAAAGTTACGTGAGATTTCAAAACAACTCGGTCTTTAAGGATCACCAGTGCAGCCTCCAAACACCAACCACGAGCCTACCCTCATGATAGGTGTTGATATTTCCTACGCACTACTAACAGTTCATCCCTAGCAGGGGTACCAGAAATGCTTGTTGGTAGGTTTTATATTATACATGCAAATCCGCAAGCGCACAGAAACTATCGATGTAGTATTTCCCCTCTACAAGTATTCCCAAAGTTTGTCATTTATATTCTCCCAAAGGAAGGCTAGATGGAAGTAAAACAATCATCAAGTGGAAAGGCTAGGTTTCCCTAGGTAGGGTTCTAGCAAGGATGGATAAAGGGTAATTGAGGTAGTGTCACACACACAAGAGCATTCTATCCTAAGGGGATACTATGGGGTAAAGAGGGACTAGGCTAAGAATTAGGTTGAGACTCCTACAATGCTTCTAATGTACATATACATAGCCTAGGTTAGTTACTAATGGTTATGTCAATTACCAATTCTTATGATAAGTGGATTAACATATCAGGCATGGGTTTACACCTAGCAATACTAGGACGACTCTCGCCAAGAGCCTGTGGCATAGCCGAACGTGGAGGATTACAAAGGACAGATAGGGTTTTCACCACTTAGTGCCTACCTCTTCAATCTGTGGGCATACGAGACATTCAATGCTACACTCTATCCTAGCACCATGCTAGCATATTAAGTAATTACCTTAAGATCCTAGGCACAAGCCATCATAAGGCAATGAACTAAATCTTCATTGAACGGATGTTAATTCATAGCATAAGTGATTCATGTTAACATAATCATATCATAGCTAATTAGACTATAGTGGAGGTTTATAGTGTTTGTGATGATATAATGATAATGGTATAGCATAATCATAAATACTACTCCTACCACATACATGGAATCCACAATCAAACAAGAAATGCTTCATTCAAATATATGAACAATGGAAGACTAAAGATAATATTTTTATTAAGAATAATGTCACAAATACAAATAGGAATATGGGAGACATACATTTTCCAATTGGAAATTGGGAAGAGACTCCTTCTACTCCTCTCCTACTTGGACTATAGACTAGAGGCTCTCCTCTCTGCAGCCTATACACCTCTAAACATATGGAGAGTAGTGGATACAATGGATGAATGCTCAAGTGGTGTGTGTTGAAGTGAGAGGTGAGGGGTCCTATTTATAGCTTGGAGAAGGGTCGGTTTCCGCCACCAAAAGTGTGTGAATCAGTCACCCTTTACCTCTTCAAGCCAAAAGGAGCCAACATGTGGCGTTTGACCGCATTTGGCACCAGGAACTAGTCGGCTGACTAGGGGCGTCGGCCGACCTGGTCCTGGCTCCAAACGGCCAGTTCTTCCACCAGGTGACTGACAGGTGGGTCCCATTCCATGATATGGGTGCTACACCATTGGATGGCCTCGGATACTTCTGTTTGTGGGCCATTTGATCCATGTGGTTCCATGTGGCATCGCCTGATTGGCTGGAATGATATTTTATAGGATCCATCCCCTTGTTTCACTTCAATTCTGCATAGAATCTCTGCATGCACTACTTTCTCCAAGGAAAAGTGTAAATAGGTTAAATAGAAAGGTGATGTGTGCAAGAAATGATATTTCCTTCACATAATTTAGTTATATTGACGGGTCAAATTGGTATATAACAGCCGTCAACAATAGGGTCTACCGTAGGACGACCACCATGATAGCGCTTATACCAACACTAACCCATCTGCCACGTTCACAACTCATGCGTGCCCTCACCAATCATACAACACATAATCTTATCATATGGGAAAAGGTCTTCAAGTGCTTCGTCATGCCAAAAAACGATGATGTTACGGTTGCAAACATGAGAGACATCGACAACAACAACAAGGCGCGCAACCTGCTTATACAAGAATTGACTCAAAGCGAATTCGATCGTGTTGCACACCTTCGATCTGCATATGACGTATGGAAAGCGCTATGCAACTATCATGAAGGCTCCAACACAATAAAAAAGGTACGCCAAGATATGTTCAAGAAAGAGTACATGCATTTTGAGATGCAACCTGGTGACTCAATCGATGATCTCTTTGCTCGCTTTAATAAAATTCTCAGCAACTTGTATAACATTGATGTTAATTTTTCAGATGCTGAAAATGCTACGCAATTATTAAGTGCATTAGACATGTCAATTTGGGAGATGAAAGTTACATCTATTCGTGTATCCACCGTCATGAGTACAATAACATTAGATGTTTTATGTTCTAAGTTAAAAACTCATAAACTTGACATTATATACGGAAAGATCCCAACAAGTCTCTTGCATTTGTTTCACAATGTGACATTCCTAGTTCTAGTCCATGTTCATCATGTGGTACAGTTGCTTTGCTGTCTTATCCCTTGAACAGGTTGAAGAATTTCCAGAGGCGGAGCTAGCACTTCTATCTACTCGGTTCTCAAAAGTATTGCAAAATGCAAGAACTAGAAGAAGAGGAAGTGTTGGTTCTCAACGATGCTTCAAATGTGATAAGACATGACATTTTCGTATGGATTGCCCTAATATTTCAAGTCTTACTTCTCGTGATGAAAATCTAACCAAGTTCAAGTCCTCTTCTGGCAACAACAACAAGAAAAGGAAAACTTTTACAAAACGGCAAGTGACAGAACACATTTTGTACGCACTCCTCGATAACAACTCAAGTGATGTGGACTCCAAAAGTGATGAAGATGAAGACAATTTGGTAACTATGTGTTTCATGTCGGGCAACTCAAGTTCAGGTATGGAGGAGGCCAAGGGGATCAGTGACAATGATGAGGTAAATCACTCATATGAAGAACTTGTTGATTGTCTTTTTCGTGTTGCTGCTATAATTAAGAAAAAGTACAAAAAAACATAGGAACAATGCCATTAAATTGAATCACTAGAATCTGAAATTAATCGTTAAAATATTGATTCCTAGTGATGATTCTTGTTCCTCATGTGATTTAATATATGAACTTTTGTCCTCATTAAGAAGTGCACACACCTCCACACTTGATATTGATCTTGAAATTGAAAAGAATAAAAAGCTTGCTGCACTTAATGATAAAAACATGAAAGATATTAGCTGTTCTACAATTGATTTGCATTATTCTAGTTGTGATTATCTTGATAAGAAACTACAGATGCTTTGAATGAAATTTCTATTTTGAACAATGATTTACATTATCATGAATTTAATTGGTTCTAATTGTAAATTAGAAAGAAAAACTTCATGTAAAAATTGCCATGATCTGTCCAATAAACTTGATGACATGCATAGGACACTAGAGCGGTTTTGTAATGCAAATAAGAATCTAAACTTCCTACTGAATTCTTCTAAAAATTGCAATGATAAAACTGGTTTAGGTTTTTATTCTCATTCTCATGCTAAGGCACATCCACCTAAGGTTGTTAAGTCATTAGGAAGTGGTTTAATAATACAGTTCCTAAACAAAAGGAAGTGGTTTTTAAGTCTGCAGGAATATTATCGCATTCAGTTGCTAATAAACATATGGTTTGCTCATCTAGACATGAACACAAAGTAAAATTTCATTGTACCTACTGTAGTAGAGATGGTCATGTCATAGATTTTTGTTATAGACTAGCTAAACAAGAAAACAAGCAAAGAATGCTAGATAGATCACGTAACAATGAAGCAAAACTTGCTGCACGTGCTGAATCGAATGTTAGGAGCTTGCACCCTGCTGTGATGAGTCAAAAACTTGCAAAGTTTGCTCCCAAACCTATTGCTTTTCATGCTATACATGTAACACCTCATAGGTCAGTAGTTGGGTACAAAGATCCTCAAACTTTTGCTCATAAACCTATTGTTTTATCTCAGCTTTCACGTGTTATCTCATAGTACTGAATACCTAAATGCCTTTTGACTAATCCTAGTATTGAGTCATCAATGTAATGTGCTTCTTTGTAGGTTACACGCTTTTGGAAAGAGAACTTTTGGCTTGTGGATTCAGGTTGCTCATGCCACATGACTGGTAACAAAGAATGGTTGTCCTCTCTCTCTCTTTTGTGTCACGTGTAGAGAATGTTACTTTTGTCGATAATTCTTCAACTCCTATAATTGCTAAGGGTTCGGTTACAGTTAATAATCACTACATTGAAAGATGTGGTACTTGTTAAAAAATTGAAATACAACTTGCTTTCTGTTTGTTAAAAAATTGAAATACAACTTGCTTTCTGTTTCACAATTGTTAGATGAAAACTTTGAAATTATTTTCACTAAAAAGAGCTGCAAGGTTGTAGATTCTAATGGTGAGCTTATGTTTAACATGTCTCAGTTTAGAAGAGTTTTAAAGATTATTTTGACATGTCATCCTCTAAGCACAGGTGTCTAGTTGCTAATGATTCAAAATACTTATATTTTTGACATTGTAGACTTGGTTACGTAGGCTTTGATCATGTTACACGTGTTAGTATTCTTGATCGCATATGTGGGCTGCCTAAGCTTAAAGGAGATAAAGCAATTGATTGCTCTTCTTGTAGACATGCAAAAATGATTGTAGGTTCACATGCTCCACTCACAATGACCATGACAACAGCACCGGCACAACTTTTGCACCCTGACATTGTAGGTCCCTCACGTGTTCAATCTTTTGGAGGTAAGTGGTATGTGCTTGTAATCGTTGATGATTATTTTAGATACTCTTGGGTTTACTTTATTGCATCTAAGAATGAAGCTTTTCGTCACTTTGGAAGTTTAGTTCTTAGACATTCACTTGACCACCCAAGATCTTTAAAAGCAATTGGAAGTGATAATGGAATGGAATTTAAAAACCAATCACTTGATCTCTTTTCTGCTGGAAATGGAATAGATCATCAATTTTCTTCACCATATGTACCTCAACAAAATGGTGTTGTAGAGAGAAAGAACATAACCTTAGTTGAGATGGCTAAGACTATGCTTGATGAATACCAAACCCCTAGAAATTTTTGGGCTGATGCAATTGCAACCGCTTGTTATCTCTTGAATCGAGTTTTCATGTGTGCTAAGCGAGGAAAAAACCCATATAAGCTGGGGTTTGGACATAGTCCTAGTGTCACACACTTTAGTGTCTTTGGTTGCAAATGCTTTGTTAAGAAACATGGTAATCTTGATTAATTTGAACCTAGATCTGTTGATGGCATGTTTCTTGGTTATCCATCTCATACTAGAGGCTACTGTGTGCTTTTACTTGATACTAACAAAATTGTGGAGACTTGTGAGGTTTGTTTTGATGAAGCTAGCCCAAGTACTAGCTCTAATATTACAGGTCAAGATGCATATCTGCAAGGGGAGAGTATTTTCATTGAAGATGAGAAAGAAGTGGTGCTGCTGCCCAAAATTTCAGCAGCTAATGACATCGTTCCAGCTCCGGATTTTGAGTCACAACCAGCACCGACGACCACCTTTGTTGGTCCAGATCATCCTCAAGTCACAAGATCATCAATTTGTGATGAACATGAAGAAGAAGAAGAAGCTTGTGAAGTGTCTACTCCGTTCCGGATCCTCAAAATTCATCCTCCACAACAAATTATTGGAAGCTTGCACGAATGAGTCATGGTCTAGGTTTTTCGATCCAAACTCTCATGCTCATTCTGCTTTTGTTGCTTTTTTTGAACAAAAAGATATATCATACACACTCACTAATAAATCTTGGATTATTGCTATGCAAGAAGAGTTAGAAATTTTGAAAGAAATAATGTTTGGAACATGTACCTCCACCTCATGATGACACTTTAATTGGAACTAGATGGGTGTTTAAAAACAATGTGAGGATAAGGTTGTGGTTAGGAATAAAGCTAGGTTGGTTCCTCAAGGTTTCACACAAGTTGAAGGTCTAGATTTCGATAAAACTTTTTCTCTTGTTGCTATATTAGAAGCCATAAAAATTTTATTAGATTTTTTGCATCTAAAGGTTTCAAATTATATCAAATGGATGTGAAAAGTTCTTTTATTAATGGCTGCATAGACGAGGAGGATTATGTTAAGCAATCACCCGGTTTTGAAAATCCAGATTTTCCTAGTCATGTTTACAAACTGTCCAAAGCTTTGTATGGTCTTAAATAAGCCCCTAGAGCATGGTATGATAGGTTAAAAATATTTTTACTTGAAATGGGATTTACCATGGGCAAAGTAGATAAAACTCTTTTGTGCATAAGCATAATAATGACTCATTATTCATTCAAGTGTATGTGAATGATATTATCTTTAGTTGTGCTTCTAATGATCTTGTGTCCAAGTTTTCAGCTATCATGAGTTCGGAATTTGAGAAGAGTATGATGGGAGAACTCACGTACTTTTTGGGGCTGCAAATCAAGCAAACCAAGAAGGGAACCTTTGTGCATCAAACGAAGTACACGAAAGATCTCCTTAGGCATTTCAACATGGAAAACAGCAAGCCACTTTGGACACCAATGGGAACAACATCGACACTTGAACTTGATGAAGACGGTGAACCCATTGATAAAAAAGAATATGGAATCATGATCAGATCACTTTTGTACCTCACAGCATCAAGACCGGACATACAATTCAGCGTATGTCTTTGTGCAAGATTTCAATCTTCCCCACGCGCTTCACATCGTCAAGCCGTCAAAAGGATTCTAAGGTATTTACATAGTACTCAAGAATTTAGCATTTTTCTTCCTTCTTCCTCAACCGTTACTTTGGAAGCTTTTTCCGATGCTGATTTCGGGGGGTTGTAGGATTGATAGGAAGAGTACTTCAGATTCTTGTCATTTTCTTGGTATTGCACTTGTTGGTTGGTCCTCTAGAAAACAAAATTCAGTTGCACAATCCACGGTCGAATCTGAATATGTACCTGCTGCAAGCTCTTGCTCACAAATTCTTTGTATTGCACTTTGATCTGAACTTGGAAGAACTTGTGTATGACTAAAACCATGTCCTTAATCTTTTGATTGTCAAATGACATAGGCTTGGCCATGTTGGTTAGAATAAGACTAATGCAACATATAATCTCTTGCAAAGTTTATATGATTTAAATTTATGCTTTACAAATTAATTAAAAACAGCTTTGAAATAGATGAGTTTGGGAGATCATGACAATGTATCTCATTGATGTGATAGTGTAAGTTACTTGATAGTATGACTTGGATGAGCTTTGTTTTATATGTATATGTCATATTATGCTCATAAACAAATTAAAATTTCTCTTTGAACCTTGCTGAATACATTGTCAAAGGGGGAGGAATATGTCACACATTGCACATTCACAAGTGTTTTTGAACGATCTTCTCAGGGGGAGTATACATCCTTAGGGGGAGATTTTTTTGTTTTCTTCTCATTTTATTTTTGATTTCAAAAGGGGGGAGAAATTTTCTTTTATCAAAACTTTTTATGAAACATGAATGAGTCAATATTCGTTTCTGTAGTGGTATTGCCAATGCATTCATCAAGGAGTAGATTAAGAGACTTATGTGTTGAATACATTAGCATTTATGTTATAAGTGTCTGTTTATATGCAAATCTTTGAATTTACCCGAGAAGCCCACTTCGGATTGTCTGAACTTGCGAGAATTTGTTTTGCACTATCCAAACTCGGCGTCACGTGAGTAGCACATGTTTTTCACTTAGGAATGTCTGAACTTTTGAATGTGTTTCTGGGAGTAACGTTGTCCTCGATAGTTTTGGACTGTCTGAACTTTCTCAATGTATATCGGGAGTAACAGTTTACTGCCCAGAGTTTTCATTTTGAGTTCGGTTGCTTTGTTTTTCTCTGTTTCAACTTGCAATGTTTTGAACTTGCTTTTGACTTATGGGAAGGTTTGCTTAGTATTTATTTCCTAAGTTTTTGGTGTGTTTTGGTGGTTATGGCTGATATCATTTTTATATGGTTTGCAACATGCTTATGTAAGGTGCTCACATAAGGTGTTGTGGTTTTCGGACTAACGTGAATCAAGTAACGGACTTGTGCTCGAAGGATTCGGTTGTTTATTCATGTGCAGGTGTTGCTTGAGGTCAAGACATGGCTTGTGATGGTGATCCATTGAACTAGTCTTAGGGATAGATGAGGTTCAGCAACCAAGTTTGGGAGGAATTGTGGTTGAGTTGATCGGGAGGTCATGCAACATGTTTGGATAAACAATGCATATGAAGGTATCATGAACGCCGTTGGAAAGTGTTTGCACGTTTGCAGGGGGTGCGTGGACGTGAAAACATTGTTCCAAGGCATGATGAAGAGATATGAACGTGAAGATGTGGCCAGAAAAGTCCAACCAGTTGGATTATACCTCAGGCTGCAACTGAGGTGGTTATGGTTCGTATATGAAAAGTTTAGAGTTTGTTTTGGTTAGATTTTGTGGTGAGCACGAAGTTGAGTTGTTTTAGTAATGTTTAGGACGTTCTTAAGGTGTTTGGAAGTCTTAAGATTGCTTCTATCTGCGTATGGAAAAGTCTTGAGCAGTTATGGAAAATTTCGGTTGAAACTGAGTAGGAGTAGGAGTCCTAGTTAGGATTGAGTTTGCCTAAGGGCTGGTTATATAAGAAAGGGAGGCCTGAGCTCGTAGAAGATGACTTTGGGGCTGTTCCTCTTGTGTTTCTTTGAATAAAATTTGTATTTTAGATAAACTTTTGTGGCTTGTTCGTTCGATTTGTTTTCATCAACTCTTTCTTGTCGAGTTTCTGTGCTGCCCGACCTTTCTTAATTATTTTGATCGTAACTCGGGTTTTACAGATCCAATTAATGTGATTCTTTTTTTGTTGTATTCACAACTTAATACTCTATCATATCTGAAATTTTCACGGTCATTTAGTTTATAGCGTTTTAGTTACATGAGTTTCTATGCAGCGTAGCAGATCTGTTTGCTCTCTGTTAGAACAGATTGACCTTTGCTCAGGGTTTCGGTCATAACTTGAGATTTACTCAAACTTTTCTCGTGATTCTTGTTGTCTTGTCTTTGTGACTTGATTGTCTATGATCTACATTGATTTGTCATGTTTTGAACACGTTGTAAACACTCGCACAAATGGTTTCTCTATCAGATTGATTTATTGCCAAGGGGTTTTTGTTGCTTCCGCTGAAAAACTTTTAATCTACCTTTTACCCCCTCTGATAGCTTTTCACGTGTTCTTCGATCCTACAAAAATATCATCCATGAACACTAAAACAAATCTTCTCATGTATTTTGCAAAAAATATTTTTCATCAAGCAATTGAATGTTGCAGGTGCATTTGTTAGGCCAGAAGGCATGACTCTAAATTGGAAATGTCCACAGTGAGTCTTAAATGCAGTTTTGTGTTCATCAAGAGGTGCTATTTTGATTTGATGAAAACCTGAGGCAAGGTCTAGAGTAGAAAAGAAAGTTGCACCTGCAATTTCATCTAAAAAGTCCTCAATGATAGGCATAGGAAACTTGTTCTTAATTGTAATGGAGTCCAACTTTCTATACTCTACAAAAAAATGCCAATTACCATCCTTTTTCTTGACAAGGAGGACTGGGGAAGCAAGTGGGCTCATGCTCGGTATGACCATACCAGATTTCCACATTATAGCCACTTCAACCTCAATCTCATCTTTTTGCTTAGGAGTGTAACGATATGGCTTACAATTAATTGGTGTTGCACCTGGCAGTAGAGGTATTGCATGATCATAAACTCTAGAAGGGGGGAGTTCAGTCCGTTCAATGAAGCTACACTCTTGTGGCACTAGTTGAATCACCACAGCAGCCCATAGATAATTCCCTATAAGCCATTTACCGATTTTTCTCCCCTGAAGCTTCAGCCATTACACTGTCAAGCTTGTCAGAGTTACCTTGCAGCCTGACAACAGAGCCTTTGTGATTGAATTCTATCCACTTTGAAACTCAATTACAATTCATTGCACTGTAAAATTCCAACAAATCCATGCCCAAAATCATGTCATAGGCACCAATACTTAAGACCGTAATGTTATGAGAAAATGTGTAGCCATGAGTCCACCATGTGAACCCCTTGATCTGTTGTGCATGGTAAGTGCTCCGCATTTGCTACTTCAATTTTCAGTGGTGGTATAGTGGATGGGGTGCAATTTAGATGCTTCACCAAGGGAGAATTCAGGAATGAGTGAGTACTACCTGAATCAACTAAGATGACCAGAGGAGTATTATCAACCAAGGCCTGTAACTGAATAGACATGTGTTCTTGCTTCCCTGACAGGGCATACAAGTGAGAGATGAGCAGCAGGGTCTTCAGGAATAGCAGGAGAATTTTCCAAAGCATCCAAAATAGCCTCTGGTAGATAACCACCTTCATCTACAGTTTCAGACCAAAGCACATTTAATTGACCCCTGCAAATAAAAACACACATGTGACTTGGTGAATATTTATCCCCATATTCGAAACTCAGGTTGTTTGCTCTTCAAAAATCCTTCAACTGAAGTGCCTTCCACATATTAGTATTGCTGAAAGACGGCTTGTTTTCTTGTCTATTTAGCGGTGCCACAGTCTTTTTGAAACCTGAATATCTGAATGGCTTCTGTTTCACTTTTGCATTCAGACGTTCTTGTACAGCAGCAAGAGTTGCAGCTTGAGCAAATGAGTCAGGCAAGTGCATTTCCACGACTACCCTGATTTTATCCTTTAATCCCAATAAGAATTGTGACACCTGAAACAATGTTTTAGTAATAGAAGAGTCATACAGTCTTATGTTGTAAATAAGTTGTTCAAAAGCAACCCTATACTCTTCCACTGTGTCTGTCTGTTTCAGGTTAAGGAGTTTAATTGTTTTGACTCTGTGTGTATCTAATTCAAAGATGTCCAATACTACAGCAGCAAAATGATCTCACACAAGAGTAGTAACAGTGCATTTGTATGATTGAAACCAGTGTGAAGCCTTGTCTAGCATGTGTATGAATGTAGCAGTAACACGAAATTTCAGAGGTATATCATACAACTCAAAATAAGACATGCACTTATCAAGCCAACTACAAGCGCATCAGCACCATCAAACTTTGGAAATTCCATTTTAGGCAACAAGTGACGTCTAGTAGGTGGGTCTGCAGCAGAAGCATTTCTACTAGTAAATAGAGGAGGAGAGGTGAAGGTGGTGTCACGAGAAACTTGAGGAGCAGTATGCAAAGGGATCTCTTGTTGTGGTATTGCCGTAGATGGATGAGGATCAAAGATCCCCGATGACGCAGAAGATGGCTTTGATGCCTTGGCAAGATCATGATTCAGCACAGCAAGGGCCTTCATAGAAATATCCAACTGTGACTGAACTTTGGACAGATCGGCACCCATGGATGCGATCTTGAGGTCCGCCACTTCAATACTTGGCGTAAACTTCTTGTCGACCGCTTCTATGGCAGCAGAAAGCGTGTCGATGATCTCCTTGTGAGTGTTGGAATCTTGCATGGTGCCTGCAAGGATGGGGAAACCCCGTCAATCTGATACCAATGTAACCACCAAGCAGAACGAGGGACGAACACAATCATCGAAACACCCAGAACTGAAACAACAACGAATGAAACATGCACACAAATTTCTCGGCACTCCCAGATGTTCTCTCCTCTTTATATTGTGGTAATATTCGGTACAACTTGAGGAACAAGAAGCTGAAGAACAGAGGATGGAGAGAGGAGAGAGGGGGGGGGGGAGCCGGAGGGGACAGAGAGGAACAGAATTCTATTTCATCGATACCTCATGTCGCATGCTATGCCTACTATTAAATAAACGACGACCGACTTCCTTCCTGGGCCAACGATCATTTGAACTGGGCCGACCGGGCCGAGTCTTGCTGCACCTCATTCGATTTGAAGCAACGCGCCAAATGTTTCCTGCATTTCTCTCTTCTCTTCAGAGCCATGACACCTCGACAATTGTGCAGGTGTCGCTGCTACCCTACGACTGGTGGACGAGATGCATCATACAGCGCCACGGCTAGACGACCCCACCGCCTTGGTTGAGTTTGGAGCGCGCGTGCGTACAAAGAACTTACTTCGTTCGACCGAGCTCCATCAAAGCCGATTCCCCACCGACTTTCTCGGCCTATAAATTGACCGTATTGGCTGCTCCTGGCTTCAATGTCGACCGCATGGTGGTGAGCCCGCTCGCCGGAATCCGGTAATTTCCCCGAAAATTTCCCATCGCCGAGCTCCTTGCCTCCCCATCGATCTCCACTATCGAAGCCTCTCCAACCAATTCCACAGCCCAACAAGCATCTAGCACGCTTCGTGAGCCTTTTCCAAGCGTCGATTGATAGCTCCCCTCCTCTTCCCGAGCCAACACCGAGAACTTCCGGCCATGGATTGGCCATGGCTTGACCTCCCCATCGCAGGCAAGCGTCCTCATAGCCCTCCCCCGAAAATCCATCACCAGCAGGTGCGCCATAGATCGAAGCATCCTTTCCCCACTCCCTGTCCGTTCCTTTCACTAATCCCCAGCGCCGGCCAGAGCTCTGTAAGCCGTTCATGGCGGTGGAGCAGAGAGGAGAACGAACAGAGAAGAAGCCTCTCGTGTTGCCTTTGTTGGGCTAATAAATCAGCTAGCGAAATATTAATTAATTATCTGGCCCACATGCCCAGTGCAGACCAAGCCCATCACTTGGCCGGTCCCAGACAACACCAACGACACCTCATTACCCAATATATTTTCTATTTTCGGAATTAATCAAGTCTCCACCTTGTAAAATCTATATCGCACCCATACAAAATCCGTTTAACCTGATTCCTTTTCTAAATCATCTAAAATCATAATTTATTTAATAACACTTAGTTTGTATGATGTGTTGATGCATTCTTGTCTTGCTTGTATGGTTGCTTGTGTGCGTGTTTCGGAGCAGAACCAGTGTCGAAGAGGAGCCAGTTGACCAGGAGCACGACATCACAGACGGTACATAATGCAAGTTCCGTCTATCCTTTTTTATCATAGTCCTATGTCAGTACCCGGCATACCGAGTACTCTAGTAGTTACCCTCACGCACAGGCTAAAGCCGCCTAGGTGTCCTACCTCCTAGCCAAAGCGGGGTCCGAAGGCGCCACGTGTCCAGAAGGCCCGGACCCCTCTACCTCAAATACAGGGTCCGGAGTATCCACATGGATATCAAGGAGGAGCCCAGCTCCCCCTCAGGGACGAGCTCCCAAGCGGCCGTATGTCCGGTAGGACGGGATCCCGCTCCCCCATAGGAGAGGGCTCCGGTGCTGCCACGTGGTCCGAGACAATAGACAGGCTACCTCACTGATGAGGTGGGCTCTGGCTCTTTCACGTATACCGCAACCCTGGATCTCCAACTCTACTCAGGAGCGGGCTCCGAGGCTGCCACGTGGTCCGCAGGTCGAGATCCGGCCTCCCCCGTAGAGGCTAGCTCCCAAGCTGCCACGTACCCTGCAACTTGTCCCGTGCGGTGGGTTGCGGGAGTTAAGAGGACGGTGCGCCTTGTCCAGATCATGCATTTAAGAAACACATCTTCCCTAGGTAAATGATGCAGCGCACGCCTGCTGTCAGGTACCGTTACGCCCAATCGCATCATAGTGAAGACGCCGCGGGCCTACCCCACACCGTCAAGTGGGTAGCTTACAGTGACAGGAATAGTCGGATGGGACGTTCCCTACCATCATCAACGACTACGCATGAGCCACTAGCGACCGAGGCGGCAAGACGGCAAGACTTCAAATCGCGGTTAGAGTAAGCTTATACGAGAAGTATTAGATCTTTAGGATAAGATCGCTCTGGGGCCACCTGCCGGGCCCCGGGCCCCACTTGTAAGGCGTCTGGCCTTGTCTATAAAAGGACCAGACCGCCAGCGTTACAAAGGACGGCCAATCAATCCCCAACACACACACACACACACACAAACCAGCAATACAAACTTACTGTAGAGTAGGGTGTTACGCTCTTGCGGCCCAAACCACGTAAAAACCACTGTGTCATACTCTCGTACGCACGATCACTCGATAAAGGACTAAGCCCTGCTCTTTAGCAGATTCGGGAGAAGTGTCGCATTAACACTTCGACATTTGGCGCGCCAGATAGGGGTTTTTTCCCTCAAAAAAGTGGTTGCATTTTCACCACTATGGTGTTCATCAAACCCGTAAATAGCAGTTTCTGAGGCCTCCGTTCGGGACCAGATCTATCGCCTGAGCGACGCACTTTGGTCCATCACGCCCCCACGCAGATGTACCTGGCAAGGGTGGCGCCTCCGGACATGTTCCGACCCAGTCAGCGCTCCCACAGCCGCCGACTGCGAGTCTGGAGAGCGCTCTGGCAGCAGCCAGGGTCCTGCTCCACCATCCACCATCGATGAATGCTTCCCAGGGAGCGGCTCAGCAGTGGGCCCACGAGATCGACCACTTAGTCGTGGCAGCCCTCAACTCTCCCAACACAGGGAGATGTCACGTATCGCTATCATGCACGCCGTTCATGGACCGTCGCACCGCCGACTCTAGATCCACCAGGCTTACTAGCATTGGCAAGATCCCCACATCAAGCTTAGATAGATGGTCGCGTCATCATCGAGCGGCAGCGAGAGGGACGGCGCAATCTCAACGTCGAGTACGACCCTCGAGGGCCTGAGCAGGAGGAGTCCTCCATCTAAGGAGCACCTCAGGTAAACCCTCCACCGCCACCGTCAATCCAGGATTACGTTGGGTCGACTGCACCCCTGCAGTACTCTGTGCACCAGGCACCACAATAGCAGTACCTGCCACAGCAGTAGGCTCCACAGCAGCCGCACGTGGTGCAGCAAACCCCCCTGAAGTATGTTGTTCCGTACGCCTCTCCAGCGAAGCCCATTGGAGGGTTCATGGCCTTGGTGCCATACCTCCATCTGACGACGTGGCCGCGCAAGTTCCGGCCACACCTCCTGGAGAAGTTTGACGAGAGCGTCAACCCAACCGGGTTCCTACAGATCTACACCACGACGCTCCTTGGTACAGGAATGAATGAGTCCATTCTGGTGAACTACTTCCCCGTCGCCCTGAACGGCTAAGTCTGGTCATGGCTGATGTACTTGCCGAGGGGTCCATAACCTCTTGGGATGAGCTCTGCCGGCAGTTCACGATGAACTTCAGCAGATCCTACACTCATCCTTGCACTGAGCTTGACCTCCACGTCGTGCGCCAGCAACCCAAGGAGACGCTGCGATCATTCATCTAGTGCTTCTCCCAGGTACGCAACTCCATCCTCAAAATCTCGAATGCTTCTGTCATAGTAGCATTCCGGCAGGGAGTGCGTGACCGGAATATGCTCGAGAAGATAGACACACACAACGTGCAATATATCTCTGAGCTCTTCTCCATCACCGATCGGTGCACCCGGGCTGCAGAAGGCCGTGACTAGCACACCCAGCCCACAGCCGGAGCGGGCGGAGTCGGCCAGACTGGCGAAGGCGCCGCTACCTCGGGTATGAGCAAAACGAAGAACAAGAATCGGGGGGCGGTCAGAACAAGCCGCTGAAAGGGTGTACCGTCGCCTCAACAACGGTGACCGGTGGTGGAAGACCCCCACGCTCCAACAAACGCCCAGGTTAGCAACCTGGTACTGACGACGGCGTCGAGGTCTGCCCGGTGCACAAGACTCACGAACACAATGCGAGTGAGTGCCGGGAGATCAAGAGATGCGCTAAGCGATACCAAAAGCGGGTGCAACAGTGTCCCAACGGCGCCCCCTTCTGCCAGCAGGAGGGCAAGCATAAGGTCGACACCAAGGTCGACGATGACGAGGAGGAGATGGAGTACCTGAAGCAGGAACGGGACGTCAAAGTGGTCCACCCAGACGAGGACTCCAATGCCAGCAGCGACCACGAGCGTCTCAAGACTCTCCACGTCATCTTTGGGGGGTCTTGGGATATCGCATCCCGGAACGCGGTCGAGACCCTGTGCCGAGCAGTGGCTTCAATAGCCCCTGCTCCTGCTCCGGTGCTGCACCATAAGTGGAAGGAGACGCCGATCAGCTTCAACGCCTCCGACTGCCCCAAGAACATGGTGGGAGCTGGGATCCTGCCTCTCCTGGTCGCCCCCACCATTGCCAACATCAAGCTCCACTACGTCTTGATAGATGGCGGGGCCAGCCTCAACCTCATCACCCGTGCGACCTTCGATCGGTTGTAGATCCTAGTGTCGAAGCTCACCCCCTCGAGCCCATTCTCGGGGGTGGGGCCAGGAAACATCATCCCGTACGGCAACATCGACCTCCGGGTGACCTTTGGGACACCCGACAACTACAGGACCGAGAGCATCCTGTTCGACGTCGCGGACGTCAGCCTCCCCTTCAACGCCATCATCAGCAGGTCTGCCCTGTACCCATTCATGGTCGTAGCCCACTACGACAACCTTGTCCTGAAGATGTCGACCCCCTCCGGCATCCTCAGGATCTGCGGAGACCAAACCGCTACAGTGTTAGCCTTGGAGAAGCTCCAAGCCCTCACAGCAAACTCAGCACCAACCCAGGGTGGCGCTGGGCTGAGTCAGCCTCTGCCGGGATCCTGCTAGCGCAGCTCACCCGCTGCACCCTGTCTGCAGCCTTCCGACAGCATTGACACTCCCGTCAAAGCTGTCAAGATCTGTTCCGGCTATGCTCAGGCTCCTCGCAAGGCAGGGGCCCAAGGAAGAAAGTAGGAACGCCTGCTCAGCGCCCCACCGGTAGCCATCGATGACAATGTTCCCAGCAACCTCCACAACTACCCTCAGAGCTTTGGGCACCCTGTATATGTTAAGATTAGTAGGACAATTTTAGGTGTTCATAGTGTCTAGGAGCAGCATTTAGGACAACCAAGATCTGGGAGGGTCAGGTCCAGAGTGCACAATCAGCTTTGCTTGGTCCCGAACCCTAAGCCTGTGCACCCTGCCTCCAATGACGTTCGGAAGCAGGTAGTTGCCCTATTTTGTAAAAGTCTATCTCCTCCTATGAATACCGATATAAAAGAATCATTGTCTTACTTCATGTTTCCCTAAACAATGTTCATTTATTACGCGCTAATTTTTTGATCAACCATGCTAGGCTCGTTTACTGTATATTTCTTGCATATACGCGGTTGCACACTCTGTATCTCACCCTTGCTGGAGTCATGCAATCCTACTACAGGCAGGCTTGCTTGAGGTACCTGCGATGTGTGAAGGGTTCTCGCGGCTGCCCCCATCCTTCGAGTTTTGTGGAGCCGGGTGGCCTCCCAGGAAAGGCCTAAGCCAAGCCGGAGGTCCAGGGCGTGTGAATTACTTAGCCTAGTCCTGTACCCTAAGCACACACACCCTGCCTCTCAGCGCTGTAGCCGAGTACTGGGGGGCGGAAGGATCACACCCTAAGGATGGCGAGAGCCGAACCCCGAAGCACTAACGCATCGAATCACCCAAGTCATGTGTGTTAGCTTAGGACAGTAAGACGTGACAAAGCTAAGGAAGAGGAACAGGTAAAACTGGTGAGCAAACTAGTCCCTCCTTTATCGTGTGTGCAGGACAGCCAGTTCCAGCACCACCCAAGGGGCCTGCCGTCAATGTCCCAGCATGTTGACGACAGGAACAAGCGCCGATCTATGAGTACACTCTCCTATCCTACTCTTGTTGCTAACAGGTTTCTCTTGTGGTACTTGTGCACCAGGGGCCTACCGTCGAAGTGCTATACATCGGTGATGGACAACGCTAGAGCATCCAGCTTTGGAACCTTCTAAGGGGCCTACCGTCGACATCTCCGCAAAAATGGTGGGCGACGCTTGAGCAGCCAGCTCTAGCACCTCCCAGGGGGCCTTCCGTCGACGTTTCTGCGATGATGGTGGGCGACGCCGAAGCATCTAGCTCTGACACCACCCAAGGGGCCTGCTGTCGATGTCTCAGCATATTGACGACAACAACAAGCATTGATAAGTGAGTACACTCTCCCGCCCCGCTCTTATTGCTAACAAGGTTCTCTTGTGGTACCTGTGCATCAGGGACCTGCCGTCGAACTGCTTCGCATTGGTGGTGGACGATGTTGGAGCATCCAGCTTCATCTTCTACCAAGGGGCCTGCCGTTGACGTCTCTGCAACAATGGTGAGCGACGTCGGAGCATCCAACTTCGGCACCTCACAGGGGCCCTCCGTCGACGTTTTTTTGATGATTGTGGGCGATGCCGAAGCATCCATCTCCGACACCACCCAAGGGGTCTACCGTCGACGTCCCAGCATGCTGACGACAGCAACAAGCGCCGATCAGTGAGTACATTCTCCTACCTTGCTCTTTTTGGTAGCACGGTTCTCTTGTGGTAACCTGTACACCAGGGGCCTGCCGTCGATGACTCAGCGACGATTGTGGGCGACGTCGGAGCAGCCAGCTCCGGCACCTCACAGGAGGCCTGCCGTCGACAACTCTATGACGATTATGGTTGACGCTGGAGCACCCAGCTTCGACACCACCCAGGGGGCCTACCATTGACGTTTTTGCGATGATGGTGTGCGACGCCAGAGCAAACAGCTCTGGCACCTCCCAAGGGGCCTGTCGTCCACAACTCTACGACGATGGTGGGCGACACCGGAGCAACTAACTCTGGCACCATCCAGGGGGCCAACTGTCAACGTTTCTACAACGATGGTGGGCGACGCTGGAGCAGCCAGCTCTGGCACCACCCGGGGGCCTGCCGTCGACGTCTCAACATGTCTACGACAGCAACAAGCGCTAATAAGTGAGTACACTCTCCTGCTCGCTCTTGTTGCTAACAGGGTTCTCTTGTGGTAGCCTGTACACCAGGGGCCTGCCGTCGAAGTGCTACACATCGGTGGTGGATGACGACGGATCAGCCAGCTCCACCACCTCCTAAGGGGGCTGCCGTCGACAACTCTACGACGATGGTGGGCAACGCTAGAGCACTCATCTCCGGCACGACCCAGGGGGCCTACCGTCGACGTTTCTTCGATGATGGTGGGTGACACCGTAGCAGCCATCTCTGGCACCACCCAAGGGGCCTGCTGTCGACGTCTCAGCATGTTGACGATAGCAACAAGCGCTGATAAGTGAGTACACTTTCCTGCCCAGCTCTTGTTGCTAACAGGGTTCTCTTGTGTTAGCCTGTACACCAGGGGCCTGCCATCGAAGTGCTACACATCGGTGGTGGATGACGTCGGAGCAGCCAGTGTGCTGAATGTGTATCGAGTTGAGGTTGATAGACCAGATTAACCAGTCAAATGCTTGATAGACCGGACTTGTCTGGTTGGTGGTGCGGACTAGTCCGGTGTGCTGAATGTGTATCGAGTTGATTAAGTGTTGATTCAGGAATTAAACTTTATAGCAGCGGAAATTAAAACAACTGATGATATCACTTGGATTATCAATCAATATTGTGAAGTTACACATGGAAAGCAACTACAATTCAAGTTACAAGGTTGATCAATTATGTGCCCTAATTAGTAAAGATGCAAAAACAAAGAAGCACGCGGAACACCGATTTTTACCGATGTTTGATCTCACCAAAGAGATCTACTACTCGTTGATGAAGCCCACACAGAGTCGGGTTTCTTGAAATCCTTTCCCTCGTCATGTCACCAAACAAGGCCGACTTGATTCCACTATCATGGGTAACCACTGAGTTTATGGGGAAACCTCACACGTTGTGGGCTCCCACAAGAATTACAACAAAAAAATGATCAAATACACTCGAAAAGATTACAAAGAAAAGCACGAGTGTGAAGAGATCAAACCCCAAGAGTTCAACAACGTGTAGTCAACGATCTCCCAACCCCAAATCTGAATACTCAA
Source organism: Tuctoria greenei (assembly GCA_036927565.1). NCBI lineage: Eukaryota > Viridiplantae > Streptophyta > Magnoliopsida > Poales > Poaceae > Tuctoria > Tuctoria greenei. Next base: position 77,650,233 of record JAYESD010000012.1, read on the forward strand.
TTGATTTTAACTTTTTAGGACTTTGATGCGTGGGGAGATGTGTTTTTGTGCTCTTGGGACAGGTGGTGGCGCTAGGTTTTCTGAGTTTGACAGTAGGAATCGAAAGTTGTAGTTGTCGGGTCATGGATCCTATTTATAGTTTTTCAAAAATTGTTACCGTTAGGGATCCCGACGATCGGACTAGTCCGTACAGGGGACCGGACTTGTCCGGTGTGCTGTGTAAAAGACAGCGTGAAAAGTGCAGCACCCTAGAAAGCATAATTGTGTGAGGTATGCAGGACTAGTCCGGTAAGTGTCCGTACTTGTCCGGTGCCCTGTGTAATTGAACTCTAGAGAGTTGAACGGACTAGTCCGGTCTAAGAACAGACTTGTCTGGTGCTATATGTTATAGAACATCAAAGAGTTCAACGGACTAGTCAGATTCTGTGGACGGACTTGTCCGGAGTGTAGTGTAATGAGTTTACAGAGACTTGAACGGACTAGTCCGGTAAAGCATCAGACTAGTCCGGTGCACTGTGAAAAGTGGTTCTAGAAAGTTTGTCGAACTAGTCCGGTCCATTGTCAGACTAGTCCGGTGCATAGTGTATTTGAACAACAGAGAGTTGAACGAACTAGTTCGGTCCATGAACGGACTAGCCCGATGCTCAATGAATTTTTAGGTGATCTTAAGCCCTTACCCCTACGCAAAGACTTGAGCTCTTAAGATGTGTCTCTCACACACATCCTCTACATTTCAATCTACTTTGCGCTTCAGTCGTCAGTTGGGCTTTTCTCCTTTTCTACACCACTTCATTTTTCACTTTTTGAGTGCAGCAAACTATCTCATTTGAATTGACGTGCAGTCATCTCAACAAGTTCTATAGGATATCATTTGTTTGTCATCAATCATCCAAAACCCACAAGGTATTGCCTAGATGCACTTTCAATCTCCCCCTTTTTGATGATTGATGACAACCAATTGAGAATTCACAATTAAGAGTAAAATTTGATTTTCATAAAGTGTGCATATATGAGAATAATAAATGAGTAACAAAAAACTTCTCACATATATGCACTCTTTATGGTGGGGTGCCTAACAAGTGTGTGATAAAAAATATGTGATGAGCAATACATAAGAACTTAACATTTATAGCAACAATCATCACATTAACATTAACTAAGCATCGCACATTAAGTAAATTAAGCACATACAAAATAAGTTACAATAGTTTGAAAATAAGTACATGTCCTTGATAACAAGTCCTTCATGGCTTAATGACTACAAAATAGACAGCTAGTCTCAATCTCTCTCCCTTTGGCATCAAGGCACCAAAAAGGGAAAATTTGAGTGGAATTACTCATCGTCATTACCTCCCTCACTCTCAGTCCTCTCTTCATCTTCTTCTTCATCTTCAGGTGCTTGAGGAGGAGGAGGAGGAGGAGGAGCAGATGTGCCACCTAGTTCAAATGAAGCAATCTCTTGCTAAGATAGAGGGATCATCTCTGTGATGTCTTCTTCAGAGACTTTTGAGATCTGAGGTGACCCCAATGGCTCTATTTTCAGCTTCTCATAGATGGCTTTAATGTTGGCCTTCACATATCTTTGATGCTTCTTTCTGGCCAAACTCTCCTTGTGTTGTTTGATTTCCACTTTGCGACAGGAAGCAAAGATGGATGAGAGCATCTTCAACATTCCACTAGAGGACTCTCTATGAGGTGGAGGAGCAGGAGTAGCAACCTCAGATCTTGTGCCTTCTTGATCCGTCTTAGATCGTCGTTCCTCTGCAGGTGAGGTAGGAGCAGAGGGGACAGTGTAGATAGTAGGGTTTTGGGGCCTGAGTCCAGTATGAGGAACATCCTTGACAAATTAAGTCTTGTCACCTTCTCAATTATATACATGATGTAGGGTGCATAGCCATAGGACATGTTAGGAGTGATGGATATGCTCACAATGTCATTGTACATGTACTCAAAGACATTGAAAGTCCTTTTCTTGCTGATGAGCTTCATCAATGTCTGAGGGTCCCCTGAATTGTCTGTGCATCTCCTTCTTGGGAGCTATGGTCTTCCTCAGGATCCTGTTTAGCAATGCAAATAAAGGCTTCAACTACTTTGTTGTTGGAGACTTGAATGACATCCTTGTATCATAGAGAAAGTCAAGCTGATCTTTCCCCAGAGGCTTCAGATTGTGGATTATGATGTCATTCTCCAAAGAATCTTCTAGGTGAAGAATTCTGGCAAACATCTCATATGTGACACTGTACTTTGCTCCATGTGTCATCCAAATCATCCTGTCACTTTCATCACGAGCAAAATAGAGAGTTGAGTAGAATTGAGTGATCACCTCATTGTTCCAGTCCCACTGAAAGGATACTAGATCCTCTTGTCCATGAAGCTCCAAAGCTTCCAAAACCTCTTGATAGGTTTGGCATCTCTTGGGCTAGAGGTAAGTGATGTCGACCCATTGACTCTCGATAACTGGGTTCCTCATCTTCAGATACACATGCTCATAGTAGTCATCATGGAAATTGCTCCAGAATTTGGGATCAGCTGACTGTTTAGGCTGATCATAGACCTCTACCTTTCTGAATTTATCAGCCAACTCACCCCCTTTGCTAGTGAAATCAGCACCAGATGGTTGTCTGTTGCGGTGAGTAGGAGCTTTCATCTTCAAATGGCCAATATGACCACTAGCAAGTCCTTTGCCCTTGTTGAGAGTTCTCTTGGGCCCCGATGAACTCCCAACAACATCCTTGCCCTATGCTTTCTTCACTACTACCCTCCTTTTAGGAAGGGTGTCGTCAAAGGGAGGGGAGTGAACATTGATATCATTCCTTTTCTTCATCACCCTCTCTTTGGCTCTTTGCACTCGAGCATGTTCTCGCTCTTCATCATAGTTAAAAGAACTGTCCTCTTAACCTAAAGACATCTTGCCTGACAAGGAGGTTCAAGGATTAGATAAGAATTAATTTGAGACTATGTGCAAATAGGTACACCGGACAAGTACGCACTCTGAAAACGGACAAGTCCGGTCTGGCATAAGAACCCTAATTTCCTATTTTCAATAAATCTAGCTCGAATTGATTGACAAAGACTAGGAAATAGTAGGAATTCATCTAGAAGAGTACTTCATGCCCTAGGAATCAAGTAGAATAGGCAAGAATCAAGAAGAGTTGAGAGCTAGGGTTTGAGTGAGATTTTACTGAAAAGTTGAAGATTTGCGTTGAAGGAGCGGAGTGAGGGCCGTATTAGTCCAGGGTGGGCAAGCTCTACACCAAGGGGAAGATTTACCTTGGAGAAATCCGCGTGTTTGATGGCTGGAAGTGGAAATCGCCTTTGGAGCTCACGGAGGAGGAGAGAGAGTGCAAAGGAGACTGTGGAAGGTGGAAGATGAGCTCCTGGCGGCGGATTATTGTTAACCCCGACAAGTGCGAACTAGTCCGTTTGGCTCCAGACAAGTGCGGTATGTCGGACCAGGGCCAGACTAGTTTGTTGCAACAGACTAGTCTGGTGCTGACGCCTAACAAGTCCGATGTCAGCCTGACAGAACTGAATTGAATCAACTAGATTTTGGATATTTGATCTAATAGTGATCTAAAGGACATTATTTAACAAATAATCTTAATAAACATGATCAGTAAGCAATCAACAATCATACAATGGCCATAATTTACCATGATTCACTAACTGAAATAGTTTTCAAGAGAAAATCGAGATAAGTAAACTTTGAAATCACAATCAGGTACGCAATGTTTCAAGCCACATTTCTAGAGTCAAGTATATTTAGCTTGTTTCTTAGCTCGCAAAACCTCTTTTCATCTAGTGGCTCAGTGAAAATGTCTGCAAGTTGCTTTTTAGTCCTAACATGTGAGATTACTATGTCACCTTTTAATGAATGATCTCTTAGAAAATGATGACAAATATATATGTGCTTAGTTCTAGAGTGTTCTACTAGGTTGTGTGCAATTTTTATAGGACTCTCATTATCACATAGGAGTGAAATATGGTTCAGATTGTAACCGTAGTCCCTTAGAGTTTGTCGCATCCAAAGTAGTTATGAGCAACAACTACCGACTGCAACATACTCCGCTTCGGCTGTGGAAAGAGCAATGGAGTTTTGCTTTTTAGATAACTATGAAACTAGGGATCTGCTAAGGATTTGACAAGTCCTCGACGTTCTCTTTCTATCGACTTTGCATCCTACATAGTCGGCATCGGAATAACCTATCAATTAAACTTGGATCCTTTGGGATACCAAAGGCCCAGGTTGGGTGTGTGCACAAGGTATCTTAAGATTCTTTTTATAGCTATTAAATGACACTCTTTAGGTGCGGCTTGAAACCTTGCACACATACACACACTAAGCTTAATATCTAGCCCAGATGCGCATGAATAGAGTAATGAGCCAATTATAGACCGATATACCTTTTGAACCACATTTGGACCATCTTCGTTGAGATCGAGATGTTCGTTAGTTGACATGGGTGTCTTGATGGGCTTGGCCTTGTCCATATTGAACTTCTTGAGGATGTCTTGTGTGTATTGTCGACGGCTGTTATACACCAATTTCACCCGTCAATATAACTCAATTCTGTGAAGGAATTGTCATTTCTTGCACACATCACCTTTCTATTTAATCTATTTCCACTTGTTTTTGGAGAAAGTAGTGCATGTAGGGATTCTATGCAGAAATGAAGTGAGACAAGGGGATGAATCCTATAAAATATCATTCCAGCCAATCAATTGATAAAACGTGGCACCACATGGATCAAATGGCCCACAAACAGAAGTATCTGAGGCCATCTAATGGTGTAGCACCAATATCAGTCAATAGGACCCACCTGTCAGTCACCTGGAGAAAGCACACCGCAAAAGGGGGCCAGGACCAGGTCGGCCAACCCCCAAGTCGGCCGACTAGTTCCTGGCGCCTTTCTCGGTCAAACTCCACGTTGTGGATTCTCCCAACTTGAAGTGGTCATGGGTGACTGATTCGCGCTCTTTTGGTGGCGGGAATTGATGCTTCTCCAAGCTATAAATAGGACCCTCACCCCTCACCCCTCACTTCAACACACACCACTTGAGTATTCATCCTTTGTATTCACTACTCTCCATAGGTTTAGAGGAGTATAAGCTGTAGAGAGGAGAGTCTCTAGTCCATAGTCAAAGTAGGAGAGGAGTAGAAGGAGTCTCTTCCAAAAATTTAAAAATATATGTCTCCCATATTCCTATTTGTATTTGTGACATTATTCATAATAAAGACGATATCTTTAGTTTTCTAGTGTTCATATACTTGGATGAAGCGTTTCTTGTTTGATTGTGGATTCCATGTATGTGGTAGGAGTAGTATTTATGATTGTGCTATACCATTCTCATTACATTATCATAAACACTATAAACCTCCACTATAGTCTCATTAGCTATGATATGATTATGTTAACATGAATCACTTATGCTATGAATTAACAATGGTTCAACGATGATTTAGTTCATTGCCTTAGCATGGCTTGTGCCTAGGCTCTTAAAGTAATTACTTAATATGCTAGCATGGTGCTAGGATAGAGAGTAGCATTGAATGTCTCGTAGCCCAAGATTGAAGAGGTAGGCAGTAGGTGGTGACAGCCCTATCTGTCCTTTGTAATCCTCCATGTTCGGCTATGCCACAGGCTCATGGCGTGAGTCGCCTAGTGTTGCTAGGGGTAAACCAGTGTCTGATGCGTTAATTCACTTAACATGAGAATTCATAATTAATATGATCATTAGTAACTAACTTAGGCTATGTATATGTACATTACAAGCATATGAGGAGTCTTTACCTAACTCTTAGCCTAGTTCCTTTATTACCTCATTTCCCCTTAGGATAGAATGATCTTGTGTGTGTCACACTACCTCAACTTATCATTTAACCCATCCTTGCTAGAACCCTACCTAGACCAATCTAAGCCTTTCCACTTTATGATTGTTTTACTTCCATCTAGCCTTCCTTTGGGAAAATATAAATGACACCCTTTGGGACTATTCATTAAAGGGGAAATGCTACATCGATAGTTTCTGTGCGCTTGCAGACTTTCATTTAAGAATCAAAACCTACCAACAAGCATTTCTGGCACCACTGCTAGGGATGAGTTGTTAGTAGTGTGTAGGAAATATCAACAAGCATTTCTGGCGCCATTGCCGGGGAAGGCAGCTGATGTATTGCATGATTGAGTGAAAAGGATAGGACCCTGGTAGGTTTTAGTTGGATGACCCCTCTTTGTTTTCGCATTTTATGTGAAAACAGGGTAGTCTTTGTCTTTTTTCGCTTGTCGGAAAACTCTGTTGAAGATCCTGAATCCCTTCTGAGAGATCGACCTCGTGTCGTAACCCCTCAGAAGCTTCAAGTGGCAAAGCAAGCCAGCACAACCGCACCAACAACCGAGACACCAATGGCCCAGAAGACCCTTCGTGAGTTTTTGGCTCCCTATACTAACAATGTGCCTGTTGGGCCCACTGTTAACACGGGGGACGTGAACTTCGAAATCAAGACTGGCCTAATCACTATGGTGCAAGCCAACCCATTTTGTGGGAAGGCTAACGAGGATGCAAGTGCTGACCTGCAACAGTTCCTTGAGGTCTGTAGCACTTTTAAGATAAAGGGCGTATCTCCTGATGATGTTCGTCTTAGGATGTTCCCGTTCTCTCTTCTTGGGAGAGTGAAACAGTGGTGCTATGATAATCGAAGTACTGTAGACACTTGGGAGAAATGTTCTACGACATTCCTCGCCAAATTTTTCCCTGTTGGGCAAAACCAATGCCCTATGTGGAAAAATTTCCAGCTTCCAGCAAGATGCTAAGGAATCTATTTCCGAGGCTTGGGAAAGGCTTCAGGAGTACATCCTATCCTGTCCCCACCATGGGATGGATGACTGACTCATAATCCAAAACTTCTACAATGGGCTGATCCCTTCCGCCCGTGACCATGTTGATGTTCCTGCTGGAGGTGCCTTCTTCTCATTAATAGTGCCCAAAGCCAAATATTTGATTGAGAAGATGGTGTCAAACATGGGTTGGAGCGACGAGTGTCTCCATAGCCACCAGCAAGGCATGCACACCTTGAAGGTGGTGAACATCATCGCTGCCAAATTGGACATCCTTATGAAAAAATTAATGGACAAGGCAATGGTGAAGTATGCGGCAATGCCTATGCCTTAGACTCTCACATCACTTGTGAAGTCTGTGGCAACACGGGCCATTTGGGAAATGACTGCCCAAAAAACGTGAGGATGCCCTATACCTAGCCAACAATGGAAACACTAATGGCTATCATCCAGGAGGTCAAGGGTGGGGCCAACCACGCCCATTCATTCTAGGAGGGTACAACAACAATGGCAACAATGGAAATCAACCCAACTTGAGAGAACTTGCCATTAGCCAGCTAAAGATCAATGATGCTCTATCCAAGAAGTTGTCGACTAATGACAAGACCCTATAAAGCATCAATGCCAAGATTGAAGGATTATCCTCATCCTTCAAGAATCAATTGAGTTTCAACAAGATGTTGGAGACTCAATTGGCTCAACTGGCTGCAGTTGTTCCTCCAAAGGAGAAAGTGAGTGCGGTGGCTACGAGAGATGGCAAGACCACTCATGACCCACTGTATCCTACACAAGAGAAGAGGACAACTATAAAGGAGAAGGAGGATGTCCTAGTTGGCATAAGTGATCCACTTAGTGAGAGAATGGCCAAGCACTCTGAGGACACCAACTTATTGCCATTCCCTCACGGGCAAAGGAAGCCAACAATGGATGAGCAATTCAACCGCTTTGTTGAGATCATCCTGAAAATCCACATCAATGTGCCCTTGGTCGATGCGATGCAAGTACCCATTTATGCTCGCTATTTCAAGGACATATTTAATAACAAGTGACCATTGCCCACCACTGAGGTTGTCAAGCTTACGGAAGACTGCAACGCAACCATCCTCAATAGGCTTCCGGAAAAGAAGAAGGACTCTGGATGTCCTACAATCTCAAGCTCAATTGGGGCACACCACTTTGACAAGGCCATTTGTGACCTTCGGGCAAGTGTGAGTGTGATGCCCAAGATGGTTTTCGACCAGCTGAACTTCACGGAGCCTACTCCAATACCAATGCAGCTCCAACTGGCTGATTCTTCACTCCGTTATCCGGCGAGTATTGCCGAAGATGTCCCGGTGAAAATCCAGAACTGCTTCATGCTCGTGGATTTCGTAGTGCTCAACGTGGAGGTCGAGAAGGATACACCGCTCATTCTTGGGCGCCCGTCCCTAAGCACCGCGAAGGCTCGCATAGATGTGGGAGCTGGAGAAATCCACTTCCATATCAATGGCAAGGAGGAGAAGTTTAACTTTCGCCCAAAGTTGGAGCAATGCTCCATGATCCGTATCAAGTATGGACAAATGTTAAACACATTCAAGAGGTCGAAATCACACCCCCAAAGGTGGACCCACTCATCGCATTCATGAGGAGATTGATTTATGCGGAAAACCCGTCTTATCGTCCACACTGACACCCTAAGAAGACGGAGGAATCCGGGCCTCCCCAAAGGCCCAAGTCCATCAAGCTGCCAAAGAAGTAATGGTGGAAGAAGCAAGACAAGCCGTACGAGCCCATCTCTCCGGGCCCGGATGTCATGAAATGAAGAAGGAGGAATGTCCATCTCATCAGACGGTGGTGAGGCCTAGCCAATAGGATAAATTGGTAGTTATCCATTTCTTTGTTTTTCTTTTCTCTTTATTTGAATTTCCCCATTTAGTTTGATTTTCCCCACTGCACATTTGATTTTCTTAGCAAGTTGAGAATCTTATATTCTCAACTATCATTTTTTTCTTTGTTTTTCACAAAAAGAAAATTTTTGGGTTTTGAAAAAGGAATTTTTATTTGGAAAACATTTTTTCTGAGCTGCAAAAGTGCTATTTCACCAACGTGTTGATCCCATAGCTGTCGGGGAACCACCTACCAAAAGGGAGAACAGGGGGGCCCACCTGTTAGGTCGATCGACCCCCCTGCTCGGCCGACTAGGAGAAAGAGCCATTTCAGTTCTCTATCCTCCAAAGGCTACATTTGGTGCCCTAGTGACCGTTGGGGATTGCACACTATAAATGGTGATAGTGAGGAGCTCTTCTCTTCACACCTCACCTCATTTCATACATTCCCAAAGTCACTCTTGTTCAAATTGTTTTTCTTGCTCTTCATTGAAGCACTCTTGCTCAAAATTCAACTCAAAAAGATTTGCTTTTGATTGCATTTGCAATTTGCTCTCAAGTTCTTCAAGGTAAAATTCGCCGGGGTTTTGTTTTCACTAACATCACCTCATTAGAGTTTTTCCCTTGTGTTTTGTTTGTTGTGGCCATGAAAGGAATGAAGAGGTTGTTTTGAAAGAGGAAGGAGGCTGCAAGCGCAAGCCATGGTGGAGACTCAAGTGCACGCCCCTCTTCTGTTGCTACACCAAGTTCACAGAGGAGTGTAGGAGAGTACACTCCCATGGGTGAGAGGAGCAACCCTCACCAACTTCTTCACGACGACGACCTCGACTTCGAAAGTGAAGTTGAATATCAAGCACGCAAGCTCCTCCAAGATCGTGAGTTTTCTCATATGAAAGCTTATGATCCGGATTTGATCTCCAAAGTAGGTATGGATTCCGAATTCTTTCCATTTGGCATGCATTAGGATGGGACAATTTTGCTCACAAAGAGGAGAAAGGTTCGCGCCTTCTCTTCATACAATTCCTTTGCACACTAAAAATAGGATTTGATGGTATTTCTTTTAGATTATTTAAAAAAGAATGCAACATCCTATGGAAAGAACTATGTGAAATCCTAGGCTTCCATAAACGTTGTCTGCTAGATTTAGACACTTTGCCAAAGTTTAAGAAACAAAGTTTTTCGCAAGATTTAACTGGTGAGGTCAGATGTAGCGCACCTAGGAATAGCCACTTGCACAACCCCACTTTACGCTTCATGTATAAATTGGTGTCTATGACTATGTTCCCTAGAGGAGATGTAAGGATAGTGCATGATGATGAGCAGAAAATTTTATTTGCCATGATTAAAAATATAAAAGTTGCTCCAGTTATTGCCATGATGACACAATGGTTAGATTACATTCCAAGGGTAAGGCCAATTGAATGTACTTCATTGATTACCCGTATTGCTACTAGGGTAGGAGCACTAGAATATTCTTCATTTGAATACATTGAAAATGAAAGAGAATTATTTGATGATGAATATTTAGTGCAAGGACATACCCTTAAGCATGATCAAGATGGCTCTTTGATATTTTATTATCCCGGCTTTGTCAATCAAATTTGGTTACCTAACCCGGATTATCATTTGTACAAATGTCGGAGGCTAACCATTGACCTACTTCCCATCGAGGAAGCCAAAAGAAGTAATGTCTCTGGCACGGTAACTAGAAGCCGTACAAGAGAGCGGCCATGCCCCCGACAACCTCAACGATCCATGAGTATGAAGAGGAAGAGAACGCAACGGGTGATGTACCCAGATGGAATCAACCTCCATCATATGAGACTGAAGTTCCGTCTTGGCATGGATGGCCAGGTGCTACATGGGAAACATCCCTATCCACTTCAAGCTCTAGCAGCTTGACTCCAACATCTATGAGAAGATGTCGTTCCACTTAGGCTAGAAGTCATTATGACTATAGCCAAGGAATGACGGACCTCTCTAGACGTATGGAGAACCTTGAAGTAAGGACAGGTGACATCTACAACAATCTCCTAGGGCATGTCCAAGGTACCCAAGACTGGCAACAGCACATGGACGCTCAATTCATCAACCTTAACTCCACGCTACAAAAACAACAAGCCGATCTCGCGGCATACTTCCGTCATCAAGGGTTCAACCCTAGACATGGAGGTCAGTGAAGAAAAAGCTTGGGGGAGGACCCCCACTTGAGGTAAATTGTATCAACCCCTTGCATTTATTTTCCACTTACCCATCATCCACCTTGCATTTAAAAATATATATAGGATAGGTTTTATTTCCAAATGAAATAGAAGATTTGCAGTAAGAATGACTTGGAATTCACATAGATGAAATGATGAATAGTTGCTCTGTTCTAATTTTCCTAAGTCCCTAGTTTACAACTTACTACTCTCCAACATATTGCTCTCATTGGCTAGAATTGCTTTTGCCTTGATTTGGAAATTGTGGGTAGCAAAAGCTTAATCCATTCTAAGTTGTTGTGAGATATGATATAGTGACAGGGCTGCCCTAATTTGACAGTGAAACTTAGATTTCTAGAGAAATTCTAAAAAGATTTAAGTTATCCTGATTTGAATTGAAATACCCACCAAAGCCATATGATATATTACATTGATAGACCTTATGCATATGCTATTTGCTTTCACATTGGGCTTTGTCAAACTAGTATAGACCTATGTGAGATTTCTTTCATTACTTTTTGAATTCAAGACTTCACTTGCACATGTTACACTTCTACACCAAATGTAAGCAAATTTCCATCATACCACCATTCCACAATAAAAAGAGAAACTCCATATCATTCATTATTAGTACTCTCTCCAAAATTCATTGCATAAAAAGGGAGTAGAAGACATGGCTACAAGAAAAAGAAAAAGAAAAAGAAAATGCATGCTTACATCATAAGCATGAGGAAAAAAAGTATCCATGTTTCATCCCTTTTGATCCAAATTTGGACCATCTTCGTTGAGATCGAGATGTCCGTTAGTTGCCATGGGTGTCTTGATGGGCTTGGCCTTGTTCATATTGAACTTCTTGAGGATGTCCTGCGTGTACTGTTGACGGTTGTTATACACCAATTTCACCCCGTCAATATAACTCAATTATGTGAAGGAATTGTCATTTCTTGCACACATCACCTTTCTTTTAACCTATTTCCACTTGTCCTTGGAGAAAGTAGTGCATGCAGGGATTCTATGCAGAAATGAAGTGAAACAAGGGGATGGATCCTATAAAATATCATTCCAGCCAATCAGGCGATGACACGTGGCACCACATGGATCAAATGGCCCACAAACAGAAGTATCCAAGGCCATCCAACGGCGTAGCACCAATATCAGTCAATGGGACCCACCTGTCAGTAATTTGGAGAATGAACACCGCAAAAGGGGCCAGGACCAGGTCGGCTGACACCCCTAGTCGGCCGACTAGTTCCTGGCGCCTTTCTCGGTCAAACTCCATGTGGTGGCTTCTCCCGGCTTGAAGTGGTCATGGGTGACTAATTTGCGCGCTTTTGGTGGCGGGAACCGACCCTTCTCCAAGCTATAAATAGGACCCCTCACCCGTCACTTCAACACACACCACTTGAGTATTCATCCTCTGTATTCACTACTCTCCATAGGTTTAGAGGAGTATAGGCTTTAGAGAGGAGAGTATCTAGTCTATAGTCCAAGTAGGAGAGGAGTAGAAGGACTCTCTTCCCAATTGGGAAAGGTATGTCTCCCATATTCCTATTTGTATTTGTGACATTATTCATAATAAAGATGATATTTTTAGTTTTCTATTGTTCATATACTTGAATGAAGCGTTTCTTGTTTGACTGTTGATTTCATGTATGTGGTAGGAGTAGTATTTATGATCGGGCTATACCATTCTCTTTGCATTATCATAAACACTATAAACCTCCACTATAGTTTAATTAGCTATGATATGATTTTGTTAACATGAATCACTTATGCTATGAATTAACATTGGTTCAATGATGATTAGTTCATTGCCTTAGGATGGCTTGTGCCTAGGCTCTTAAGGTATTTACTTAATATGTTTGCATGGTGCTAGGATAGAGAGTAGCGTTGAATGTCTCGTAGACCCACAAATTGAAGAGGTAGGCAGTAGGTGGTGATAGCCCTATCTGTCCTTTGTAATCCTCCACGTTCGGCTATGCCACAGGCTCTTGGCAAGAGTTGCCTAGTGTTGCTAGGGGTACACCTATGCCCGATGTGTTAATCACTTAGCATGATAACTCATAATTAATATGATCATTAGTAACTAACTTAGGCTATGTATGTGTACATTAGAAGCATATGAGGAGTCTCTACCTAACTCTTAGCCTAGTTCCTCTATTACCTCATTTATCCCCTTAGGATAGAATGCTCTTGTCTGTGTCACACTACCTCAACTTATCATTTAACCCATCCTTGCTAGAACCTTACCTAGACCAACCTAAGCCTTTGCACTTGATAATTGTTTTACTTCCATCTAGCCTTCCTTTGGGAAAATATAATGACACTCTTTGGGAATACTCTTTAAAGGGGAAATGCTACATCGATAGTTTCCGTGCGCTTGTGGACGTTCATTTAAGAATCAAAACCTACCAACAGGCATTTCTGGCACCACTGCTAGGGATGAATTGTTAGTAGTGCGTAGGAAATATCAACATGTACTTGGTTTGGCTTATAAATGTGCCCTCTCTTAATTGCTTCACTTGGAATCCAAAAAGAACTTCAATTCGCCCATCATCGACATCTCGAACCTATCTGTCATAATCTTGCTAAACTCTTCACAAAATGACTTGTTAGTAGAACCAAAAATGATATCATCAACATAGATTTGACATACAAATAGATGATCATCAAAGTGTTTTGTGAACAAAGTATAATAAGCTTTTCCAATTTAAAAACCATTTTGAATCAAAAAATCTCTAAGGCACTCATACCAAGCTCGAGGAGCTTGTTTGAGGCCACAAAGGGTCTTACACAGTTTATAAACGTGGTTGGGGTGCTCTTGATCTTCAAATCCTGGTGGCTGCTCTACGTACACTTCCTCCTAATTGGTCCATTGAGGAAGGCACTTTTGACGTTCATTTGATACAACTTGAAATTATTGTGAGTAGCATATGCCAATAAAATACGAATGGACTCAAGTCTAGCTACGGGAGCGAAAGTTTCATCGAAGTCCAAACCTTCGACTTGTGAGTAACCTTTAGCCACAAGTCTCGCTTTATTTCTCGTTACCACCCCATGTTCATCTTGTTTGTTCTGAAAGACCCGTTTGGTTCCAACAATGTTTGCCTTTGGTCTTTCCACCAGTTCTCACACTTCATTTCTCTTGAAGTTGTTCAACTCCTCTTGCATTTCAATCACCCAATCTGGATACTTTAGTGCTTCTTCTACCCTGTATGGTTCCAGAAAAGAGACAAAAGAGTAATATTCACAAAAATTAGCTATGCGAGATCTAGTAGTTACTCCCTTAGCAATGTCTCCAATGATGTTGTTGATGGGATGATCTCTTTGTACACTCTGATGTACTCTTGGGTGAGGAACTTGTGAAGTTGCTTGTTCTTCATTGTCTTCATATTCATTGTCTCCCCCTAGATCATTGCTTGCGTGGTTATGTTGATCTTCTTGATCTTCCTGATCTTGATCTTGTGCATGAGCTCCCCCGTGATCATTGCTTTCCTGTTGAGGTTCATCTTGTGGTTGCTCTTGAGGTCGAACATCACCAAGTTCCATCCTCCTCAATGTTTGACATGGGGCTTCTTCTTGATCTAGCACACACTTGTCAACTTGCTTCACTTGGGAGTCGTTAGTTTCATCAAACACTACGTCATGTGCTACTTCAACAAGGCCAGAGACTTTGTTGAAGACACGATAGGCGTAGGAGTTCAAATCATAACCGAGCAAGAACCCTTCATTAGATTTCTAAGTGAACTTCAAAGTCCTCGGTTTCTTGTTCACAATAAAACATTTGCAGCCGAACACTTTGAAATATGAAACATTTGGCTTGTTACCGGTGAGAAGCTCATATGGCGTTTTCTTCAAGAGTCGGTGAAGATACAACCGGTTTGTGGCGTGACAAGCGGTGTTCACCGCTTCAGCCCAAAACTGGTCTGATGTCTTGTATTCATCCAGCATTGTTCTCTCCATCTTGATTAGTGTTTCGTTTTTGCTTTCGGCCACCCCGTTTTGTTGAGGGGAGTAGGGTGCCAAAAATTTGTGCTTTATTCCTTCTTCATCTAGGTACTCCTCAACTTGGGTATTCTTGAATTCTGTCCTGTTGTCACTTCTAATGTTCTTCACATTTGGGGAGAATTCGCTCTGAGCTCTTTTCAGGATTTTCTTGAGGATTCCCTGAGTTTCTGATTTATCGTACAAGAAAAATACCTAGGTGAATCTTGAAAAAATCATCAACAATAACTAAACTGTATTCATTATTGCCGATGCTTATATAAGCCATTCGACCGAAAAGGTCCATGTGAAGAAGTTCCAACGATCTTGTGGTAGTCATCACATTCTTGGCGGGGGTGCGGTGCTCCAACTTGTTTTACCGCCTGGCAAGCGCTGCACGACCTATATTTCTCAAAAACAACATCCTTTAAACCTCGGATGTGACCACCTTTTAGAAGTTTCTGCATATTCTCATCCCAACATGGGCTAGCCATCTATGACACAACCATCCCATGTTAGTTTTAGCAACCAAGCAAGTGTTCAGTTCACCTTTATCTTTGTTGAAGTCAACAAGATAAAGCTTCCCCTTCAATATTCCCTTCAATGCAATCGAGCCATTGCTTCTTCTAAAAACGGCCACACCCTCATTAGTGAATAAAGAGTTATAACCTTTGTCGCATAGCTGAGATATGGACAGGAGGTTATAATCTAAAGAATCTACATGTAAAACATTCGAGAGAGTATGTTGAGAAGAGATTTCAATTTTACCGCTACAAAGGACCTTTCCTTGGTTGTTGTCTCCAAAGTATATCCCTTCACTTGGATCTGCATTGCGCTCATACTCTACGAACATATTCCTCTCTTCGGTTATGTGATTGGTGCATCCACTGTCTAGCACCTATTTTGATCCACCGGAGGAGTAGGCCTGTAAAATAGAATTATACCTTGGTTTTAGGTACCCAAGCTTGCTTGGGTCCTCTCAGGTTAGTCACAAGTGTCTTTGGCACCCACACACAAGTTTTTAAGTTCTTGTGGCATGGCTCTGCATAGTTTGCAAATACATGTCCAAACTTGTCTTTCATAGGTACATAGGAAGCATCAAAAGTGTGAAATAGTATTTGCAAGTCAGATTCACGTGATGTTTCCTTAACAATAGTGATTTTCTTCTTAGCATGAACATTGGTGGACATGTGTTTCTTCTTGTTAAACCCAATACCATCTTTGATGTTAGGAGGTCTAGTGACCATATATGCACTACATGCATATTTATATTCTCCTTTTCAAAGATGCCACTTTGGGAAGGATGTTTAGCATGAGAAGTAGAAAAATCAGGTTTGACAACATTTTTCTTAATGGAACATGTGCACGTTGTAATTGTTGTCGGGCTTACACCTTTGGAAGATGAGCTTTTGGAGGAGGAGTCACTTTGCTTGAGTGACTCAACTTGCACTTCAAGAATTTTGTTAACTTTTGACAAGTTAGCAAGTTCATCCTTGATTGCAACGCGTGAGTCTTCTAGCTTTGAGTAAGTTTCGTTACTCAAGGCTAGCTCATGCTCAAGTGACTTGCTCTTCTCTCTTTCAAGCTCAAGGAGTTTCTCAACCTCTTTATAACTCTTCCTTTCACGGATGAGCATATCTTCTTGTCGGTTGAAAAGCTCCTCCTTCTCAAAGATTTCATCCGACAACATTTTCATTTTCTTTAATGCAGTTTTACTTAATCCCCTAAACATCTCCTCATTTTCACTAGAGTTGTCAAAATCATCAATAGAGGAATTTAGTGAGGGTGGAGTAAGTCGAACCTTTTTCTTGCCTTCTTTATCCATAAGGCAGGTGTGATTGTGTGTCTCCCGTCCTCCCATGTTCGGGAAGAGCGTAGACCTCTTGGTAGGCTTCTTGATGGCAATGGTGGCCATCTCCTCTTCTTCATCGAAGGAGGACTCGTTGTTTGAGTCTCACTCCTTGCCAATATGCTCTTGATGAGCTTGCCTTTTTTTCTGAAGATTTTCTTTTCTTGAGGCTTTGTTTCCTTCTTCCTCTTATTCTCTTCATAAGCGCAGTCAACCATGAAGTGACCGTACTCGCCATAGTTATAGCAGGTACGTTGAGCCTTGGATTTTCCCTTTTCTTTGCTCTTCCCTTCATTCGAGTTGTTGCGGGCTTCTTCTTTTCATCATGCACTTGAATTTCTTGATGAAGAGTACCATCTTGTCATCATCTAGGTCAGTGCTCACATCACTTGTGTCTCCTCCGTCTTGAGCTTCACGAGTTTCCTTTCCTTTAGGCTTGCAAGTTGCTTTGAGAGCAACTTCCTTCTTTTTGAAGGAGGTGAGCTTAGCTAGGTCTTTGACTTATTGGGCTTCCTTCTCCATCATCTCATGGTTTATTATTCTGCCCAATAGTTCATCCGGAGTCATTTTGTGGAACCCCCGGGCTTTCTCGGAGAGCATAAGGTGACATTTCTTGGCATGAAGGTTCTAATCATCCTTTTGACCACCTCAGGGTCAGTCCACTTCTTGCTTCCATAGGCACGGATCTTGTTGATAAGCTCCTTCATCCAGTTGTACATGTCTTGAGGTGATTCGCCTTCTTCAATGGCAAATCTCCCCTATTCTCCTTCAAGCATCTCAATTTTGGCTTCTCGGACTGACCTATTTCCTTCATGTGTTGTTTTAAGTTTATCATAGATTTCTTTTGCGCTTTCTAATCCATCGATCTTGGTGAACTCCTCCTGGTTCAGTGACGAGGTAATTACTGCAACTGCTTGTGTGTTTTGGTGAATCTCTTGTTCTTGTTTCGGAGTTAGTTCTCTGTCCGTATCCGGGATATCTACACCTGTACACACAATATGCCAAAGACTGGGATTTAAAGAGATTAGATGCATTTTCATATTGTATTTCCACATGGTGTAGTCATTTCCGTCGAATTGTGGAGGCTTTCCCATGGGAATAGAAAGATAATGATTATTGGTCTTAAGACGATTGCAGTTGTAAGGATATCGGGAGTAGTCTTGATGACCACTCCTCGTTGTCTTCTCGTCTTCTTTTCCCTTTTGGCTCAGAAGTTTCTTCCTTAGAAGTGCCTTGAGTTGACGTACTTCTTCATCATCATGTGGATTTCCCTCAGTACATCGAAGGCTTTTGTATCTTGCTCTTCTTCGGTGTTGAGCACCTTCAGGATCTCGTTCTTCTTCTTAGAGGCTATTGATCTCTTCGAGCGGTGAGTCTCGTCGATGGGGAACCTGCTCTGATACCAATTGAATCTGGCCTAGAGGGGGGTGAATAGGATTTGAAAATTTCCTACACACTTAATCAAACGGTCAAATGCTTGATAGACCGGACTTGTCTGGTTGGTGGTGCGGACTAGTCCGGTGTGCTGAATGTGTATCGAGTTGATTAAGTGCTGATTCAGGAATTAAACTTTATAGTAGCGGAAATTAGAACAACTGATGATATCACTTGGATTATCAATCAATATTGTGAAGTTACACATGGAAAGCAACTACAATTCAAGTTACAAGGTTGATCAATTATGTCCTAATTAGTAAATATTCAAAAACAAAGAAGCACGCGGAACACCGATTTTTACCGATGTTCGATCTCACCAGAGAGATCTACTACTCGTTTATGAAGCCCACACAGAGTCGGGTCTCTTTAAACCCTTTCCCTCGTCATGTCACCAAACAAGGCCGACTTGATTCCACTATCATGGGTAACCACTGAGTTTATGGGGAAACCTTACACGTTGTGGGCTCCCACAAGAATTACAACGAAAAAATGATCAAATACACTCGAAAAGATTACAAATAAAAGCACGAGTGTGAAGAGGTCAAACCCCAAGAGCTCAACGATGTGTAGTTAACGATCTCCCAACCCCAAATCTGAATACTCAATTGATTTTAACTTTTTAGGACTTTGGATGCGTGGGGAGATGTGTTTTTGTGCTCTTGGGACAGGTGGCAGCGCTAGGTTTTCTGAGTTTGACAGTAGGAATCGAAAGTTGTAGTTGTGGGGTCATGGATCCTATTTATAGTTTTTCCAAAACTATTATCGTTAGAGATCCCGACGACCGGACTAGTCCGTACAGGGGACCGATGCTGTGTAAAAGTCAGCGTGAAATGTGCAACACCCTAGAAACCCTAATTGTGCGAGGTATGCCGGACTAGTCCTGTAGGTATATGGACTTGTTCGGTGCCCTGTCTAATTGAACTCCAGAGAGTTGAACGGACTAGTCCTGTCCAAGACAGACTTGTCCGGTGCTATGTGTTATAGAACATCAAAGAGTTCAAAGGACTAGTCCGGTTCTATAGACGGACTTGTCCGGAGTGTAGTGTAATGAGTTTACAAAGACTTGAACGGACTAGACTGGTAAAGCATCAGACTAGTCCGGTGCACTATGAAAAGTGGTTCCAGAAAGTTTGTCGGACTAGTCCAGTCCATAGTCGGACTAGTCTGGTACACAATGTATTTGGACAACAGAGAGTTGAACGGACTAGTCCGGTCCATGAACGGACTAGTACGGTGCTTATTAAATTTTTAGGTGATCTTAAGCCCTTACCCCTACTTAGAGACTTAAGCTCTTGGGATGTGTCTCTCACACACATCCTATACATTTAAATCTACTTCACGCTTCAGTCGTCAGTTGGGCTTTTCTCTTTTTCTACACCACTTCATTTTTCACTTTCTAAGTGCACCAAACTATGTCATTTGAATTGACCTGCAGTCATCTCAACAAGTTCATTAGGATACATTTGTTTGTCATCAATCATCCAAAACCCACAAGGGATTGCCTAGATGCACTTTTAGTGGGATGCCAGAGCAACCATCTTCGACACCTTCTAGGGAGCCTGCCGTTGACAACTTTGCAACGATGGTGGGCGACTCTGAAGAAGCCAGCTCTGGCACCATCCAAGGGGCCTGCCGTCGACATCTCAACATGTTGACAACAACAACAAGCGCTGATAAGTGAGTACACTCTCCTGCCCCACTCTTGTTGCTAACAAAGTTCTCTATTGGTAGCTTCTACACCAGGGACCTGCCGTTCAAGTGCTACACATCGGTGGTGGATGACGTTGGAGAAGCCAGCTTTGAATCGTCCCGATGGGCCTACTGTTGACAACTCTATGATGATGGTGGGTGACGCCAGAGCACCCAGCTCCGGCACCACCCAAGGGGCCTGCCGTCGACGTTTCTGCGATGATGGTGGGTGACGCCGGAGCAGCCAGCTCTAGCACGACCTAGGGGCTGTCGTTGACATCTGAGCATGTTGGCGACAACAACAAGCGCTGATAGGTGAGTACACCCTCCTCTCCTACTCTTGTTGCTAAAAGGGTTCTCTTGTGGTAGCCTGTACACCAGGGGCCTATCGTCGAAGTGCTACCCATCGGTGGTGGATGACGCCAGAGCAGCCAGCTCCGACACCTCCTAAGGGGCCTGGCGTAGACGACTCAATGATGATGGTGGGTGACGTCGGAGCAGCCAGCTTCGGCACAACTAGGGAGCCTGCTGTCGACATTTCTGCGACGATGGTGGGCAACGCCAGAGCAGCCAGCTCCGGCAGCACCCAGGGGGCCTGCCGTCGATGTCTCCGCTCAGACAAAGCTAAGCGCCCCTGGAAGGGCCACACCAAGGTCACCCGCTCATACTCCCCCGCTCCATGGGGGCCCCGTCAAAGACATCCTGCGATCAAGTGATAGGCGTGCCCAGCCACTGGCCACACCTACCAAGGGGACTCTAAGGGGGTTCCATAAACAATACATCAACTAACGACAAATTTTCCATTTCAACTGTGCAAGCGTTGGTCCCTCAAAAGCTAACAAACTCAACAAAAGTTCTTCAAGACCTTATGTAGCTAAGGACTTGGGGCAACAATTTGAAAAGCGCAAGATAATCCAAGAAAACAAATAAAAAATTAAATTCATTAAAGGCTATTCACAAAGGGGAGAACCCCGGATACAAAGACACGCCGCCAGCTTCAATCCCTGGCAAGTTGCATGACGAAATGTTTGGTGGCATCCTTGACCTCCAATGTTGTTGTTTCCTCGCGTTCTTCGGCGGGGCCTTCGTAAATCGGCTCCTGTTGCATCTCAGGGTACCGATGCCGATAGCACACCAAGACATGGGATGCCACTGTCTCCACCATCGCTCTACCCTCGGCTTCCAAACACTGAGCCAGCTAACACTCCTTCAGATCGAGCTCCCCGGTGCGACGCTCCATTGTGTGCTCTTGGGCCTAGACGTCGAGATCTCAGAGGAGGAGTTCCTGATCCGCAGCTAAGTGATGCGCTCGATCCCGCGCCAAGTCACGCTCCTGAAGCTCAAAGTCTTCAAAGCGGGATTGCAGCCACTCCCGATCAGCCTCTGCCCGAGCCACCATCGCCTGGGCCGCCACCTCTTGCTCGGCGACATCAGCCTCCCACTTGACAACAGCGGCTTCGCGGTGACCCAGGGTGTTAAAGTGTTAATGCGACACTTGCCCGGGATCTGCTAAGGAGCAGCCCACGAAGGTTCTTGTTCGCGCGTATGAGAGTATAGGAGATGGTGGTTTTTATGTGGTTCGGGCCGCAAGGAGCGTAACACCCTACTCCACAGTGGATTGTATTGCTAGTGTGTGTGAATGTGTGTGTGTATCGGGGATTGGGTTTAGGTACTTTGCAATGGTGGTGGTCTAGTCCTTTTATAGCCAAGGCATGGCGCCTTACAAGTGGGGTCTGGGGCCTGACAGGTGGTCCTGGGGTGATCTTATCCTAAAGATCTAAGGCTTCTTGCATAAGCTTCCTCTGACCATGACTTTGAAGACTCGTCGTCTTGCCGCCTCTCTTGTTAGTAGCCCATGTGCTGTTCCTGATGATGGCAGAGGGTGTCCCGTCAGCCTATCTTGTTGCCACAAGATACCCACTTGGCTGAGTGGGATAGGCCTGCAGCGTCTTCACTGCGATGTGGTTGGTCACAACGGTCTCTGACCATTGGCGTGCTCTGCGTTGTGCGTCGGAGGTGGGTGTGCGTCTTCAATGCATGACTTAGGCAGGGCGCACCATCCCTTAACTCCCACATCTTACCATCCAGGGCAAGTTGCAAGACACGTGGTAGCGTCGGGGCTGGCCCCTGCTGGTGAGGCCGGTCCTGGTTCTTCATGACTCGTGGTAGCTCTGGGGCTCTACATGGAATATGGCAGCTCTGGGCCCTTCCCTGCGGGGGTGCCTGGTCTGGTGCTCCAAGCCACTTGGTTGTACCGGAGCTCTCCCCAAGGTTGGGTGAGGTCCTGTCTTAACACGTGGCATCTTGATATCAATTTGTGACACTCGATTCTGAAAATGAACCAAGTGGAGTGTATGTGTGCCCAGGATGTTCATCACCCATACACAAATGCATCACAAACGGAAATTAGAATTTAACCATGTGACAAATAATATAAATATACCTTGATTCTATTGCAGCATAAAATAATCTAGCGTAGGCGATTCCAACTCCACAGGCAATCGACGGTAGTACGAATGCCTAGTACTCCATAATATCCTCAGGATACTCCCAAACATCTCCGGAAACGGTTGGCGGGAGAATTGCAAGGGTGAGTACGTGTCGTACTCAACAAGTGTAGGAATAGATGACATGTAGCTTAAACAAGGATGATAATAAATCATGTAAAAGTACATTTAAAACATGTAAAAAGCCTACAAGGTCTATGTGAATTAATCTCATCATATCCTAAATAATTACCAATTATGAGCCCATCACCATCATTTACCATCATATCACACCCATCAATATTTATCCATCCATAAACCAGATTCTTACCATTATCATCACCCATATCCATTTATCTCAACCCAAACCATAACCATAACCAAACTATCCCAAATCCCAAGTCCAACTCTAATCATAGAAGTTGTCCAGATGCTCGTGACCGGGAGCACGACTATCATGATAGTTTTACACTATGCAGAGGTTGTACCACTTTGCTCACATGTTTGTGATTTCATCACCTTTCTATGACTAAGGAACCTCCATTATGCCGTCTCACACTTTCATAGATGTGTGGCCAAGATATCACAAAATAGCCTTTCAAAAGGGACTACTAGTATGTACGGACCCACTAAGGTTTCACCGGTAGGCTTGAATCTCCATTCTCCCACCCACGGCCCCCTCGTGTGCCATGCGGATCCCAGGGTAGCCCTCCTCGACTCCCATTCCCCGCGCCATCCAATGGTCCATACAATACTAGCAGTGCTCCTAATTATTCAGCTACGCCGCACCCATACTTGGCCTTGTGGTGGCACCGTTGTCCTGGCATATATTTGCATGAACCCGTCCTTAGATCTAAGGCAAGAAAACCACCATATCATCCAACCCATCCACAAAACCATGCTTGCTTAGATCACCCAAGTTCCATATTACCCAAAATGATTCACCATTATTCCATCATCATTAATCCACATAATTCAAGTGTTCAATAGTTCATAATTAAGCCACTTGGTTATTCCCAATCCCAATTTAGTAAGCAGAGCAAAAGCGTAAATACCCTTCCCGACTCTCTACACAATAACCCAAGCGACAAGGAGTGGCAAGCAACACTAGTAAACTCCTACGAATAGGTTTCCCATCAAGTTGACACAAACATGCACTTTTGCAAACAAAACATTTGAAAATAGGATCAAAATGGTCAAGGACACTTGCCTTAATATTTCGCAATTCCGATGGTCAAGCAAATCAAAGTTTTGCACATGAAGATCCATGCATAATCGCCTCTCGATAGTAACTTCTTGAGCGTAGCCGTCTATTCAAAATCAAAAACATATAGATACAAACATACACAATAAACACATTGCAAACACTAATCAATATGCAAAATATGGATGTATGCAAAAAATATATTTGTATTAATGCTAAATAAATTTCTATGGCTTTTTAGTAATTTTCGATAATGATTTCCTATTTACTTGGGCAAGTTTGGGATTAATTAGAATTTATTAAGAGGCAAAATAATTATTTCAAAACATTAAATATGCTGAAAATATTATTAATAACTTACTAGAATTTATTCTATATTTTTTGGAATTCTTCTAGATTTAATTTGATACTTTATGGATTAACTAGCTTTAATCTTATTTATTAAATCTGAAAAAACAGATTAAATAATAATGAAAATATAAATTTAGTCAAATCTAAAATAACCTACTAATGTTGCATGATTCAATCTAACCTGTGAGTTCCAAGTAATTTAAGATGATCTGTCGATAATTAACGGTCGCTCAAATAAAACAAGTCCTACACGTGATTTAATTCAAGTACTAGAATCAAAATAGTTGTCTAGATCTAGACCGTAATACCTATTTTGTGCGCATCTAGTCTAGACGGTCGTGGAACGGCAGCGCAACATGTGTCTCCGGGATCTATAGTTTCGTAGATGAAGATGACAACAGACTGACGTAAACGAAGAGGACGAAGGCACGACGTAGATGAAGGAGACGGCAATGCGATCCTCCGGCAGACGGCGGCACGACGATCTCCAGCGGACGGCGGCCCCTTCTTTTCTTTTTTTTCTTCCCTCTTCTCTCCTCCATTTTTTCCTCTGATGGCTAGGGTTTCTTTTTTTCTTTTGTTCCTGGCGGCTGCGATCCCTGATCTTGCTGCGTTTTTATAGGCGCAGCTGGAGTCCCGTAAGACTCGGTGCCCACAGCGCCAGGCGCGCGGGAGAGTCCCGCTCGGTTGGGACTCGATCCCTGGCCAGCGGTAAGTTCTTTTTTTATGCACCGACGGTCAAGGAATCGAAATTTGAATCCGCTTGTGGAAGCTTCCGAGCATCACATAGCTTGCGGCTCGTGGGCTTGATGGACTCGTTTCCAGGCCTCAGCGCCAGCTGAGTTGACTTCTTTTTTTCTTTTTGTTTTCCTTTTTTCTATTATTTTTTAATTCTTTTTTTACATGGCGCTGGCCACGCTGTGCGGCCATGACTCTGGTCAGCTGTTGAGTTCTTTTTTTTATTGTTTTTTTTCTTCAGTTTTCTATATTACTCGTTTATTATTCATTTCTTTTACTTAACTATTTTTTCTTTTCTTTTTAAATTGTTAATTATTATTTCTTTCTATATATATTTTTATTAGTATCTTTTATTTTTACATTATTTGTTATTTACATATAAATTCTTTCTTTTTATTTATGTATTTATTTATTTATTTACTTAGTTATATTTATATCTTATATTTATATTTCTTTCTTATTTTGTTATTTGTTATTTATTTTTTTTCTTTGTTAGTTTCTTCCTTTCATATTTAATTTTCTTTCCTTTACTTCCTTCCCTCCATATTTGTTATGTCAATTTAATTACTTTTAATGTATTTGTATTGGCAATAAATTTAATACCTAGGAATGAATGCAAATGCAACATGAGATGTATATATTTTATATTTCTCTTTTATAAAATATTTTTTCCTATTATTAACTCTAAATTCCTATTTAAGTTTTTAATTTGCCAAAACTCAAAAGTTAGGGTGTTACAATTCTACCCCCTTAAAATGAATCTCGCCCTCAAGATTCGGATGGGTTGAAGAAGAGATTTGAAAATAAAAATTTTGAATCCCCTTTTATATTTGAATTACCAAGTTTGAAAATTTTTACGATGTTACAATCTACCCCCCTTAAAAGGAATCTCGCCCTCGAGATTCGAACAGATTAAAGAAGAGATGAGAAAACCCTTAATAAAATCTTCACGCTTCCATGTAGCTTCATCCGGGGTTATGAATCTTCTTGTAGCGACAATCTTCCAAAGAAGTAGAGACATGAATGAAGATAGAATTAATCCCAACCTATATGCATGCATCAAGGTATATGATCCTAAATTAACGCATTATTGGATGAGGACGTGGATACATATATAAGTGTTCTACAATGCACATCCAAACATACAAACATACAAGCAACAATCAACAGTCATCACACCACCTAACCTAGCGCACTAACGAACTAAGCGTTTAGTACAACTTATTTAAAGGTAGACCTAATTACAAGACCCAACATTATCATAAATATGGGATGGTGAAGTGTCCTATTCTGGAGAACGGTTTAAAACGGGTCCATACGAAGCTCCTCCACATGAAGCGCATCTCGAAAGTCTTCTCCTTGAGATTCTTCTTCTTCAGGTCCTTAGAGATGCGAGTGTGGTCATCTAAGTTTTTCTTTGGCAAAAGAAGTGTTGGATACGAAAAGGGAGAAAGAAAGAAAGAAGTCAAAATAAGAAAGAGAATGTGGAATTTTGAATGAATGGTTTTCACAAATAAATCTTATATCCTTAATAGAGAATCATTAGACATGAGAGGTAAAATAGTTCAGAAATTGCAGCAGCAAAAAGAGGGGGAAAAAGATTGTGCGGTAGCAAAAAGAAGCGGAAAATTTTTTTTAGTGCAGCAGCAACACATCAAAACACGGCTGAAATTGTATTTAAAAAATACAGCAACAAACAACACCCTATGGTGATTGTATTAGCAAAATAAAATGCACCACAAGAATTTTTTGAAAATAGCCTCTTTAGAAGATAGTTTCTATGTGTTTTATGGTGTCTATTCTATCTAGGCTTATGTCCTACGATCGACACGGCTCTGATAGCAATTTGTGACACCCAGTTCTGAAATCGAACCAAGTGCAGTGTATGTGTGCACAGGATGTTCAACACACATACACAAATACATCACAAACGGAAATCAGAATTTAACCATGTCATGAATAATATAAATATACTTTGATTCTATTGCAGCAGAAAATAATCTAGCATAGGCGATTCCAACTCCACAGGCAATCGACGGTAGTACGCATGCTTAGTACTCCATAATATCCTCAAGATACTCCTAAACATTTCCTGAAACTGTTGGTGGGGGGAATTGCAAGGGTGAGTACGTGTCGTACTCAACAAGTGTGGGATTAGATGACATGTAGCTTAAACAAGGATGATAATAAATCATGGCTATTTGCTGAAAAGTACATTTAAAACATGTAAAAAGCCTACAATGTCTATGTGAATTAATCCCATCATATCCCAAATAAATTACCAATTGTGAGTCCATCACCATGTAACACCCTCAATTTTCGCATCATGCATTGCATACAAGTTCATGCATTAAGTATTAATAGAATAAAAGAAAAAAATGATAAACCACACATATATGGTGTAGCAAAAAGAAGAAATAGAAAATAATAATTATAGTCTAAAACATGTATTAGGGAATAAATATAAGATAATAATAATAATATATAAAAAGAAATATATATATAAATAAATTATATAATAATAAATATATATAATAATAATAAATAAAAATGAATAAGATAAATAAAATAAATAAAATATAAATAATAAAATATATAATAATAATAATATAAAAATAAAAAAAAAGAGAAAAGAAAAAAAAAAGAAAAAAAAAACGAACAGCCGCCGGCTAGGCCAAACGGCCCAGCCGGCCACGCACCCCGCGGCCCCCGCGAATCGCCGCTCCCGCGCGGGATTCCCGCTCGCGCGGCGCGAACCGCGCCCGACTCCCGCTGCCGAATCCCGCCTGATGCCTCGCCTGACTCCCGCGCGCGAGCGCCGTACCGGCCGCCCCCGAATCCCGCGCTCCCGGTCCCACCCCGCCGAATCCCGCCCGACGCACGCGCCGCTCGCCCGACCGCAAGTCTCCCGGCCGAACCGACTCGGTTATCGACCGCCGGCTATAAATACGTAAGTTCCGTAGGTTTTTTCCCCGATCCCAGGAAACGCCGCCTCCACGATAAAAAAAGGCCCCGCCGCCGGAACCAGAGACCAGAGGGCTGCGCCCAGGGAAGAAAAAGAAGAAAAAGGAGGGGAAGAAGAGGAGGAAAAATAGGAGGGCGCCGCTGTCTACCGGAGGTCGTCGTCGCCATCGCGTCGCCCTCATCGTACCGCCGGAGGACCCTGCGCATCTACTTCATCTACGCATTGTCCCCATCCCGCGATCATCGAAGCCATCGCATCTACGGTAGGCCATGTTCCCAATGCGAATTTTAGCGACCATATTGAATCTAATAGACGTAAAACGATCGTAGTTGCGTCGTATTTTTATTTTCAGCAGCATTAATCCACTCTAAAACCCCCCGTAAACTCATATGAACACGTATGAACTAGTTGCATCTAATTAATAAACAACCATAGTTAATTAATAATTGATCTTTGCATGCATGCATATCATTGCATGTTGATTAATGTGTGTGCATCATGTTGATTGTATATGTTCTCTTGTATGTATGATCACGCATAGAGGAACGTGCTCAAGAGGCCGCATACAAGGATTTCCAAAATCAAGACTTTGAAGCGCTTGAGCAACCCCATCCGCCGGAGCAAGGCAAGTGTCCTTGAAGCATATTGATCCTGTTCTGAAATAAATGTTTGGTTTGCAAACTGCATGCTTGTGTCAAATTGATGGGAATCCTATGGTAGGAAGTTTACTAGTTTTGTTTGACCACCCTTGTCACCTGGAATATATGGTAGAGAGTCGAGAAGGGCTTTTTACCTTTTTGCTTCGCTTAATTAATTGGGATGGCAAACAACACTACACATTTAATTATGCATCAATGATATTCTGGTTAATGTGAACTGGTCAATACGATGGGTGATCTAAGCAAGCCTGGTATGTGGATGGGTTGGATGTTATGGTGGTTTGCTTGCCTTAGATCTAAGGACCGGTTCATGCGAGAATATGCCAGGTCAACAGTGCCACCACAAGGCCAAGTATGGGTGCGGCGTAGCTGAATAATTAGGAGTGCTGCTAGTATTGTATGGACCATTGGATGGCGCAGGGAATGGGAGTCGAGGAGGACTGCCCTGGGATCCGCATGGCACACGAGGGGGCCCGTGGGTGGGAGAATGGAGATTTGCCAGTGAAACCTTAGTGGGCCCGTACATACTAGTAGTCCCTTTTGAAAGGCTATTTTGTGATCTCTTGGCCGCACACCCATGGAAGTGTGATAAGGCATAATGGAGGCTTCTTAGTCACCGAAAGGTGATGAAATCACGAACATGTGGGTAAAGTGGTACAACCTCTGCAGAGTGTTAAAAACTATCATGATAGCCGTGCTCCCGGTTATGAGCGCCTGGATGACCTACATGATTAGAGTTGGAAATTGGGATTTGGGATGGTTATGGTTGGACTATGGTTATGGGTTGGTAATGGTTATGGATGGTTTATGGATTATGGTTACGGATATAAATTTGAGTTACGGTAACCGAACATGGATAATGATGATGTTGGCAATAATTGGATATGGTTTATATTATGTTAATATGATGGTTATGATGGGATTGTTTCACATAGACATAGTATAATGCTTTTCAAATGTTTTACTGTACTTCTCAGCACTTAGCCATTATTACATTCGTCATTTGAATAAGCCACATGTCATACTTTCCACACTTGCTGAGTACGACATGTACTCACCCTTGCAATCCCCCCCCCCCCAACAGCTACTGGAGACAATTGGGAGTACCCTGAGGATCACGTGGAGTACTAGGTTGCGTACCACCGTCAATTGCCTGTGGATTGGAGTCGTGCTGCTTAGTTTATTTTCTGCGGCATTATTTAGAGTTTTATCATTCGTGAACTATTGGATTATTGTAATAAAGTACTTATTTAATAGTTAAGACGTGGTTAAATTCTGTATATCGTTTGTGATGCAACCGTATATGTGTGATGAACTTCCTGGGCACACATATGCGTTACGCTTAGTTCATATTCGGAACCGGGTGTCACAAATTGGTATCAGAGCCGCGTTGACCGTAGGACGTAAGCCTAGGTAGAATGGACACTCTAGAGCACTTAGGAACACTCTTCTAATCTGCTATTTTCGAAAATTCTTGCTGCTGTTTTGTTCCCTTATTTTCAGCTGCAAAAAGTATTGATCGCTGCTGCGTTTTTGATAAAAAATTTCAGAAGTGGGCAATATTAAGTGCTGCTGTTTTGCTGCTTAAATTTTCGTGAAAAAAGTGTGTTTTGCTGCTGTTATGTGTGGGTAAAATTATTGTGTCGGCTGCAACATTTTTTCTCTCTATTTTTTCGTTCTTTTGGAACCGCTGCACCGCTCTTTGTCCGCCATTTTAGCTGCTGAAATTTTCAGATTTGTATTTCGTTATTTTTTTCCTCTAATGTATTCTTGTTTTCTGTAGATGGCCCGCACCAAGACAACCCCTCGTAAGTCGACCGGTGGACTTGTGCCCCCGCGTAGGTTGGCCAGTCGCTCTCCGGCCATCAACCCCCGTCACCCCGTGGTGATCCGTTCTGACGGCAGGGCCGCAGGACAACTGCGACATCGTCTCCGTGCCCTACTCCGTGAGGCTGGCTACCGTCACCACAACCTCTCGCTCTCCTACCACACCACTGGAGTGCAGCCGCCCGGCAGGAAGGAGTGGAGCTGCAAGATCTATATCTACTATGGTGATGAGATGGTGAAGACCCACATCAGTCCTGCTTGGAGGAGCTCCCGCCGATCTGCGGAGCAGGATGCTAGTTGGGAAGCAGCCACCTTTTGGAGTCACGCCCGCCATTTCCGTCTGGAGGACACGGTGCACGCCTTCGTTCCGCAGCATCCCAGTGGCACTGCGAGCTTCGTCTCCAGGCACGTGGAGGGACCACTGGACCTCCCGCAGTCTCGTCAGACTGTTGACGACGTGGCCCAGCTCAGTGCCTGACTTCAGAGGGCGCAGCAGGAGATTCAGGATGGACATGACCTCGCCCAGCGCCACGAGGCGATAATTAGGAGGTATCGTCGGATCACCGATGAGGACCCGGACGACTACGCGTCCGACACCCCAACGTGGACCCCAGACTCTCCAGACCGTCGCAATGGTCAGCGTGAGTCATCTTCTGAGGAGTCCTCTGACGAGGAGCCTTCCAGTGTGGCGTCTGCCGCACCACCGCCGCCTGCTGCCTCACCACCACAGGACCCTGAGGACCCCGAGGACCCCGACGACGACGACGAGGACCCGGAGGAGTTCCCGCTTGACGACGAGTAGTCCTCGACCTATGCCACGACTCAAGGATAGGCACACCCCCATTAGTTAAATAAGAGCGACGTAGACATACTTGTGTGACCTTGAGTTGTGTTACTTCTTTTAGGATTTTTGTCAATTTTGTTTGGTGCTTGTTTGAGTGCTTGTGTGCTTAGTAGAGAGTTGTGGGATGCTTCGACACTTGTACACATCCTCATATAGGTATATATTAATAAAGGATTATTTAGTGTCACATACCTTGATGCATATAGTCGGGACGTTTCTTTCCAAATTCTAAATCCTTCTGTCCCCACCCTTCTTTCGCCAACAGATGGTGAGAACTCGTAACTAGAGGGATGCCAACGATGAGGAGGAGCGCAATGAAGTACCTCAGAACAACCAGGGACATGCTCATGGAGCTATCAATATTGAACAACTGTTAGCTATGCAGAACCAGCTCATGCAGACCATGATACAGACCATGGGACAGCTGCAAGCTGGCAACAACAATCAGCCTCATATACCGCCCCCGCCACCACCCCAGCCTCCTCACAACAGTTTGTGAGAGTTCATGAGGACCAGACCGCCTACCTTTGCACAAGCCACAGACCCAATGGAAGCTGATGATTGGCTGAAGTCCGTTGAGAAGAAACTTGCTATTGTGCAGTGCACTGATAGGGAGAAGGTTCTCTTTGCATCACATCAACTAGTTGGAGCATCTGCTGACTGGTGGGAAGCTCTTTGCAACGCTCATGATAATCAGGAGGCAATCACTTGGGATGAGTTTAAGCAGAGTTTCCGTTCCCACTATGTACCTGAAGGAGTTATGATACTGAGAAGACAAGACTTTGAAAATCTCAGGCAAGGAAGGATGAGCGTGAGTGAGTATCTCAACAAATTCACTCAATTATCAAGATATGCTCCAGAAGACATCAAAACTGATAGTAGGAAGCAGTATCTGTTTATGAGGGGTCTCAACAATGAAATTCAAGTCCAGTTGCTCAATACTGATTATCCAAACTTCCAAAAGCTGGTTGACAAGGCTATTGTGGTTGAGAACAAGATTCGTGAGATGGAGCAGGACAACAAGAGGAAGATGCCACATCATGGACCGCAGCAAGGAAGCAATGTTCGCCCCCGCTATGCACCACCTACTGCACCACAATACAACCCATCTGCTCCCGCATACCGCGCTGCTTATCTGCCCCGCCCAAATCAGCCACCGCAGCAATGCCCCGCCATGCAAGCGCCTCGCTATCCTGTGCCACCTGCGCCGCGTCCTAACATGGCGGCAAATGCTCAAAACCAGCTGCGCCCAAACTTCCCCAATTCTACGGGCGGTAAGACATGCTATGTGTGTGGAGAACCCGGACACTTTGCAAGTCAATGCCCCAGGAGAAACTATGGACCTATGAACAATGCACCAAGGCCAAATAACCCGCGACCAAATGGAGGAGCACCACAAGGAAACCGTGGACAACAGAATTTTGCTCGTGGCAATGTGTATCATGTCTCTACTGAGGAAGCCCAGCAAGCTGATGACGTCGTGATTGGTATGTTTCTCGCCAACTCCAACCCCGCGACTGTCTTATTTGATTCGGGAGCATCTCATTCATTCATCTCGTCAAAGTATGTTGCCAAGTACAATTTGCCTATATCTCATATGAAGCAAACTATGCTAGTAAGTTCTCCTGGCGGAGAGATGAGGACAAATATAGTATGTCTGAAAGTAAGCATTAAAATAAGGAGGGTAGACTTTCTCGCAAACCTCATAGTATTGGACTCCCAAGGGATAGACATAATACTTGGAATGGACTGGCTGAGCAAGTATAATGGGGTCATTCAATGTGCCGAGAGGATTGTGCAGTTGACAAGCGAACATGGTACACGCATCGAAGTTGAGGCAGCCCAACCTGCAAGAGAGAAAGCGATGCTGAATCACGTGGAAGAAGTGACATTGGAAAGCATTCCGATCGTTCGCGAGTACCCGGATGTGTTTCCAGATGAGTTGCCAGGTATGCCACCTGATCGTGACATAGAATTCGCCATTGAGTTGATACCCGGAACTGCACCTATAGCTAAGAGGCCGTATAGGATGCCTCCTAAGGAATTAGCAGAGCTCAAGAAGCAAATTCAAGAGCAGCTAGCGAAGGGTTTCATACGCCCAAGCTCATCCCCGTGGGGAGCCCCAGTGCTCTTCGTAGATAAGAAGAATGGAACCCAGAGGATGTGTGTGGACTATAGGTCTCTCAACGAAGTGACAATTAAGAACAAGTACTCACTGCCCCGTATAGAGGATTTGTTCGACCAAATGAAGGGTGCCTGTATCTTCTCCAAGATCGACTTGCGGTCATGATACTTCCAAATGAAGATTAGACCATCAGATATACCCAAGACAGCATTTCAGACACGATATGGATCTTATGAGTACACCGTCATGTCATTTGGATTGACCAACGCACCTGCGTACTTTATGTATCTCATGAATAAGGTCTTCATGGAATATCTGGATAAGTTCATTGTAGTGTTCATTGATGACATTATGATCTACTCGAAGGATGAGAAGGAACACGAGGAACACTTGAGGCTTACGCTGCAGAAATTGAGGGAGCATCAATTGTATGCCAAGTTCAGTAAATATCAATTCTGGTTACGGGAAGTTTCTTTCTTAGGCCATATTATTTCCGGAGGAGGGGTATCAGTTGACCCAGGGAAGGTGAGAGATGTGCTTAAGTGGGAACCGCCACAGAATGTTAAGGAAATTCGGAGTTTCCTTGGAATGGCTGGATACGACCGCCGATTCATCAAGGATTTCTCCAAAATAGCCAAACCTATGACTGAATTACTCATGAAAGGGAAGGCATTCCGATGGACTCAAGCTTGCCAGGATAGCTTTGAGGAGTTAAAGAAAAGGTTGACAACCGCGCTAGTGTTAGTATTACCGGACGTGAGCAAGAGTTTTGATATATATTGTGATGCATCAAGACAAGGATTAGGATGTGTGCTCATGCAAGAAGGCCAAGTGGTAGCTTATGCATCGAGGCAACTAAAGAAACATGAGTTGAATTATCCTACACACGACCTTGAACTCGCAGCCGTGGTACACGCCTTGAAGATATGGAGACACTATGTTTTTGGTCACCAATGTGAAATCTATACGGATCACAAGAGTCTCAAGTACATATTTACGCAAACGGATCTGAATTTGAGGCAACGCCGATGGTTGGAGCTCATCAAGGATTATGACGTGGGAATCAACTATCACCCAGGGAAGGCCAATGTAGTGGCCGATGCTTTGAGCCGAAAAGGAGTAAGTCATCAACTCACAGTTCGAGAGCTGCCATCCGAGTTATGCAAGGAGTTTGAACGGTTGAACCTTGGATTTATAAATGATATGGGAACGATGTAAGTCAACCCAACATTAGAGCAGGAAATACGGGAAGGACAGACAAAGGACAAGGAAATACAGGAAATCAAGGAAAGGACCCAAGAAGGAAAAGAATTCAGATTTGATGAGGAGGAACAGGGTACCTTATGGCTTGGAAAGAGGATTGTGGTACCTAATGTTAGGCATATTCGGGAAACAATATTGAAGGAGGCACATGACTCGCCTTACTCAATTCATCCTGGCTGTACGAAGATGTACAAGGACTTAAAGACATGCTATTGGTGGGATAGCATGAAAAAGGACATAGCCGAATACGTTGCACTTTGCGATGTGTGCCGACGAGTGAAAGCTGAACATCAAAGGCCAGCCGGATTGCTACAACCATTGAAGATCCCGGAGTGGAAGTGGGAAGAGATTGGTATGGACTTTATAGTTGGATTACCGCGAACTCAGTCTGGCTATGATTCAATATGGGTTATTATGGATCGGTTGACAAAATCAGCTCACTTCATCCCTGTCAAGACCACATATACCACCGTGAAGCTAGCAGAATTGTATATGGAGCATATTGTGTGTCGACACGGAGTACCGAAGAAGATAGTCTCGGATAGAGGTTCTCAGTTTACCTCCAGATTTTGGCAGAAATTGCATGAAGCAATGGGAACAAGGTTGAACTTCAGTTCGACGTATCACCGCCAAATAGATGGACAAACCGAGAGGACCAACCAAATTTTTGGAAGACATGTTAAGAGCTTGTGCTTTAAAGCATGGGAAAAGTTGGGATAAAAGTTTGCTGTATGCTGAATTCTCGTACAACAATAGCTACCAAGCAAGTCTGAAAATGTCACCCTATGAAGCACTATACGGAAGGAAGTGTAGGACTCCCTTGTTTTGGAATGAAACCGGAGAGAATCAAGTGTTTGGTCCCGACGTGTTACAAGAAGCTGAAAGGCAAGTCCAAATAATACGGGAAAACTTAAAGGCTGCCCAGTCTCGACAGAAAGGTTATGCTGATAATAGGCGAAGGAGTTTGACTTTTGAAGTTACAGATTTTGTATACCTCAAAGTGTCACCTATCAGAGGTCAGCGACGGTTTAACGTCAAAGGAAAACTGGCACCACGTTACATCGGACCATTCAAGATTTTGGACAAACGAGAAGTGGCATATCGACTTGAGCTGCCGACGTATCTCTCCGATGTACACGACGTATTTCACGTCTCTCAACTCAAGAAGTGTCTCAGGGTACCGGAAGAACAAGTGCCGATGGACGAGTTAGAACTTCAAGAGGATTTGTCCTATGTCGAGCAACCTATCAAAATTTTGGACATGAAGGAAAGGGTCACAAGGAATAAGAGGATCCGTTGGTGCAAAGTGCAATGGAAACACCATACGGAAACCGAAGCTACATGGGAACGTGAAGAAGACTTGAAGGCAGAATTCCCTCACCTTTTCTCCACGCTATCGAATCTCGAGGGCGAGATTCACTTTGAGGGGGGTAGGTTTGTAACACCCTCAATTTTCGCATCATGCATTGCATACATGTTCATGCATTAAGTATTAATAGAATAAAAGAAAAAAATGATAAACCATACATATATGGTGTAGCAAAAAGAAGAAATAGAAAATAATAATTATAGTCTAAAACATGTATTAGGGAATAAATATAATATAATAATAATAATATATAAAAAGAAATATATATAAATATATATAATAATAAATATATATATAATAATAAATAAATAAAATGAATAAGATAAATAAAATAAATAAAATATATAATAATAATAATAATAATATAAAAAGAAAAAAAAAAAGAGAAAAGAAAAAAACGAACAGCCGCCGGCCAGGCCAAACGGCCCAGCCGGCCACGCACCCCGCGGCACCCGCGAATCGCCGCTCCCGCGCGGGATTCCCGCGCGCCCGACTCCCGCTGCCAAA
This sequence comes from Tuctoria greenei, assembly GCA_036927565.1. Taxonomy (NCBI): domain Eukaryota; kingdom Viridiplantae; phylum Streptophyta; class Magnoliopsida; order Poales; family Poaceae; genus Tuctoria; species Tuctoria greenei. The sequence continues at coordinate 77,686,429 of JAYESD010000012.1, forward strand.
TCCCGCCCAATGCCTCGCCCGACTCCCGCGCGCGAGCGCCGTACCGGCCGCCCGCGAATCCCGTGCTCCCGGTCCCTCCCCGCCGAATCCCGCCCGACGCACGCGCCGCTCGCCCGACCGCGAGTCTCCCGGCCGAACCGACTTGGTTATCGACCGCCGGCTATAAATACGTAAGTTCCGTAGGTTTTTTCCCCAATCCCAGGAAACGCCGCCTCCACGATAAAAAAAGGCCCCGCCGCCGGAACCAGAGACCAGAGGGCTGCGCCCAGGGAAGAAAAAGAAGAAAAAGGAGGGGAAGAAGAGGAGGAAAAATAGGAGGGCGCCGCCGTCTGCCGGAGATCATCGTCGCCATCGCGTCGCCGTCGTCGTGCCGCCGGAGGACCCTGCGCGTCTACTTCGTCTACGCATTGTCCCCATCCCGCGATCATCGAAGCCATCGCATCTACGGTAGGCCATGTTCTCAATGCGAATTTTAGCGACCATATTGAATCTAATAGACGTAAATCGATCGTAGTTGTGTCGTATTTTTATTTTCAGCAGCATTAATCCACTCTAAAACCCCCGTAAACTCATATGAACACGTATGAACTAGTTGCATCTAATTAATAAACAACCATAGTTAATTAATAATTGATATTTGCATGCATGCATATCATTGCATGTTGATTAATGTGTGTGCATCATGTTGATTATATATGTTCTCTTGTATGTATGATCACGCGTAGAGGAACGTGCTCAAGAGGCCGCATACGAGGATTTCCAAAATCAAGACTTTGAAGCGCTTGAGCAACCCCATCCGCCGGAGCAAGGCAAGTGTCCTTGAAGCATATTGATCGTGTTCTAAAATAAATGTTTGGTTTGCAAACTGCATGCTTGTGTCAAATTGATGGGAATCCTATGGTAGGAAGTTTACTAGTTTTGTTTGACCACCCTTGTCACCTGGAATATATGGTAGAGAGTCGGGAAGAGCTTTTTACCTTTTTGCTTCGCTTAATTAATTGGGATGGCAAACAACACTACACATTTAATTATGCATCAATGATATTCTGGTTAATGTGAACTGGTCAATACGATGGGTGATCTAAGCAAGCCTAGTATGTGGATGGGTTGGATATTATGGTGGTTTGCTTGCCTTAGATCTAAGGACCGGTTCATGCGAGAATATGCCAGGTCAACAGTGCCACCACAAGGCCAAGTATGGGTGCGGCGTAGCTGAATAATTAGGAGCGCTGCTAGTATTGTATGGACCATTGGATGGCGCGGGGAATAGGAGTCGAGGAGGACTGCCCTGGGATCCGCATGGCACACGAGGGGGCCCGTGGGTGGGAGAATGGAGATTCAAGCCTGCCTGTGAAACCTTAGTGGGCCCGTACATACTAGTAGTCCCTTTTGAAAGGCTATTTTGTGCTCTCTTGGCCGCACACCCATGGAAGTGTGATAAGGCATAATGGAGGCTTCTTAGTCACCAAAAGGTGATGAAATCACGAACATGTGGGTAAAGTGGTACAACCTCTGCAGAGTGTTAAAAACTATCATGATAGCCGTGCTCCCGGTTATGAGCGCCTGGATGACCTACATGATTAGAGTTGGAAATTGGGATTTGGGATGGTTATGGTTGGACTATGGTTATGGGTTGGTAATGGTTATGGATGGTTTATGGATTATGGTTACGGATATGAATTTGAGTTATGGTAACCAGACATGGGTAATGATGATGTTGGCAATAATTGGATATGGTTTATATTATGTTAATATGATGGTTATGATGGGATTGTTTCACATAGACATAGTATAATGCTTTTCAAATGTTTTACTGTACTTCTCAGCACTTAGCCATTATTACATTCGTCATTTGAATAAGCCACATGTCATACTTTCCACACTTGCTGAGTACGACATGTACTCACCCTTGCAATCGCCCCCCCCCCCCCCCCCCACAACAGCTACTGGAGACAATTGGGAGTACCCTGAGGATCACTGGAGTACTAGGTTGCGTACCGCCGTCAATTGCCTATGGATTGGAGTCGTGCTGCTTAGTTTATTTTCCGCTGCATTATTTAGAGTTTTATCATTTGTGAACTATTGGATTATTGTAATAAAGTACTTATTTAATAGTTAAGACGTGGTTAAATTCTGTATATCGTTTGTGATGCAACCGTATATGTGTGATGAACTTCCTGGGCACACATATGCATTATGCTTGGTTCATATTCGGAACCGGGTGTCACACACCATCATTTACCATCATATCACACCCATCAATATTTATCCATCCATAAACCAGATTCTTACCATTATCATCAACCATGTCTATTTATCTCAACCCAAACCATAACCATAACCAAACTCTCACAAATCCCAAGTCCAAATCTAATTATGGAAGTTGTCCAGGTGCTCGTGACCGGGAGCACAACTATCATGATAGTTTTACACTCTGCAGAGGTTGTACCACTTTACCCACATTTTTGTGATTTCATCACCTTTCAGTGACTGAGGAACCTCCATTTTGCCGTCTCACACTTCCATAGGTGTGTGGCCAAGAGATCACAAAATAGCCTTTCAAAAGGGACTACTAGTATGTACGGACCCACTAAGGTTTCACCAGCAGGCTTGAATCTCCATTCTCCCACCCACGGGCCCCCTCGTGTGCCATGTGGATCCCAGGGTAGCCCTCCTCGACTCCCATCCCCCGCGCCATCCAATGGTCCATACAATACTAGCAGTGCTCCTAATTATTCAGCTACGCCGCACCCATACTTGACCTTGTGGTGGCACTGTTGTCCTGACATATATTTGCATGAACTTGTCCTTAGATCTAAGGCAAGCAAACCACCATATCATCCAACCCACCCACAAAACCATGCTTGCTTAGATCATCCAAGTTCCATATTACCCAAAATGATTCACCATTATTCCATCATCATTAATCCACATAATTCAAGTGTTCAATAGTTCATAATTAAGCCATTTGGTTATTTCCAATCCCAATTTTGTAAGCGGAGCAAAAGTGTAAGTACCCTTCCCCACTCTCTACACCATAACATGAGCGATAAGGAGTGGCAAGCAACACTAGTAAACTCCTACGAATAGGTTTCCCATCAAATGGACACAAGCATGCAATTTTGCAAACAAAACATTTGAAAATCGGATCAAAATGGTCAAGGACACTTGCCTTAATATTCCGCAATTCCGATGGTCAAGCAAATAAAAGTTTTGCACATGAAGATCCTTGCATAATCACCTCTCTATAGTAACTTCTTGAGCGTAGCCGTCTGTCGATACCCTGCGTACCGGGTACCCCACGATACCGCAAGAAGTGCAAGAGAGTTCTACTTGTCAAAGTTGAAGGTCTCCTTAAGCCCCACATGTCACACTACACCGGACCTTCACCCTTCATATGGGAAGCTCCGGGGTTGAAACGTGCAATGTAAGTCCGGAAATAAACTCCCAACATAGAGAAGTTCCATTGTTAACACGTGTACAATAACCCCAAACCTAACCCCTAGCAGAGGGGAGCTCCGGCGCCAACACGTGTATAGCGGTTCCGGAACTACCTCCCCGCAAAGGGAAGCTCCAAAGCTTCCACGTGTAAAGCCTCCGAACCTTCATCACCAATGAACACATTGGCGGATCTCCTCCAACACGGACATTCAAGGGACAGTTAAAGCGGCCGTTACAAGACCTGATTATGTGTCATTAATGTTGTATTAATGACACACGATCAGAGCACTATTAATAGAAGTAACACAACCATTAAGGCACGTTATCAGGCCATTAACCATGCTTAATGCTCATAGACAGTGTATTAGACTATTAAATATGCCAGTGTCACATGTTGGGTCAGGCAAATGATGTAATGGTCAGTCCTTGGAGTATAAAAGGATTGAGCCGCACGACACAGAGGAACAGACCCGAGCTGAGACAATGTAAGATCTATGTGTGCTGAATACATTGGCTTGTAGTGAATATACTTGGATTTGATGATAAAAGTTTTAAATATCACCAAAACACCTTTTTATCAAGGTCTGACTCTAGCGCCGAGCTATAGCAAGGTCCGACCATAGGTCCGGCTTGTTTTGGGTAGCTCCGGTTACGTTCGATGCTAGGTCCGACTTCTTGGTAAGGTCCGACTAGCTTTGGATTAGCTCCGGTGAGCTTTATCTTTAGCTCCGGCATGTCTTTGTTAGCTCCGGCATGTCTTTGTTAGCTCCGACATATATTTGTTAGCTCCGGCATATATTTGATAGCTCCGACATGTTTTTGCTAAGCTCCGATGTACTTTGTCTAGCTCCGGTTTTGGGTTGACTAGTTTTGACTAGTTTTTGGTAAGCTCCGGTGCTAGGATCTACTAGTTTTGGTAAGCTCTGGTGCTAGGTTCTACTAGCTTTTGTTAGCTCCGGCTCAAGGTCCGGGTTGCTCTGGCAAGGTCCAGAACTTGACCACAGTGCTTCTGCTTTTCATTTGCAATGTTTCGTACTTGCTTTACATTGTTGGAAAGATTGCTTAGTATTCATTTGCTAAGTTTTTGGTGCGTTTTGGTTGATATCGTTTCTACTGTGGTTTTGCAACATGCTTATGTGAGGTGCTCACATAAGGTGTTGTATTCGGAACTAACTTGAGTCAAGTCGAGGACTTGGGCTCGTATGGATTGTTTGTTTGTTCATGTGCAGGTGTTGCTTGAGTTCAAGTCATGGCTGGTGACAGGATCCATTGGACTAGTCTCAGGAGGAGATGAGGTTCCAACAACCAAGTTCGGGAGGAACTGTGGTTGAGCGGGTCAGAAGGTCGCGCAGGATGATTGAATCAAGGGCAGTGCATATGAAGGTCAAAGGAAGGTGTTTGCACGTATGCATGAGGTGCATGACGTGGCAATATGCTTCTAGAGACGGATTATGGAAGGAAGATCTGATCGGAAGGATCGGATCGTATCGGTTGAAGACTTAGGCTGCTAGCTGAGTCGGTTATGGCTCGGTATGGAAATATCAAGTTGGTTATGTTAGGATTTCGTGTGGGTCACGAATTTGAGTTGTTTAGGAATGTGGGATACGTTCCTAAGGTGTTTGGAAGTCTTAAGATTGCTTCTATCTGCGTATAGAAGAGTCCTAAGCAGTTATGGAAAGTTCCGATTGTGATCGGATTAGGATTGGAATCCTAGTTGAGATTGGGATGGCCTAAGGGCTGGTTATATAAGCAAGGGAAGGCCAAAGCTCGAGACAGACGACTTTGGGGCTGTTCCTCTTGTGTTCTATTGAATAAAATTCGTAGTTTGAAGGAACTTTTTGTGCCTTGTTCGTCCGACATGTTCCAGACAAGTTTTACTCGTTGAGTTTCTGGACAGCACTACCTTTCATCGGTGGTTTTATCATAACTCGAGTTTTACAGATCCAATTGACGTGATTCTTTTCGGGTTGTCTTCACAACTTGATTGTCTATCATCTGTCAAAATTTCACGGTCATTGGATTTGTGGTTTCTGATCTACACGAGTTTCTTTACAGCATTCCAGAACTGTTTTTCTCGGGTAGGGCAGATTGACCTTGTTTGATCTTTCGATCATAACTTGAGTTTCTCTCGACGGAATTGAGTGATTCTTCTTGTGTTGTCTTCGTGACTTGATTCTCTCTGATATCCATCACTTTTGTCACGGTGAAACACGTTTAGATTAGTCTCACACACGATTTATTTCAGAGATCGTTTTTCTGCCGAAAGGGTTTGGGGTTTAATTGTTTCCGCTGCGTAAGATTTTTAAATCTACCATTCACCCCCCTATGGTAGATTTTCACGTGCTCTTCGATCCTACAATTGGTATCAGAGCCACGGTGCTCTAATCTTTGAGATTTGCACGTGTTTTTGACTAATCATCATGGAGAAGTACTCCGCCAAACCTTGTGTGTTTGCTGGTATTGATTTCCAGGTTTGGAAGGCACGCATGGAGGCTTTCATCCAGACACAAGGCTTTGCAATATGGGAGAAGGTGTATAAGCCTTATGAAGTGCCACCCAATGATCAAGTCACGGCCACAAACCTACGGGACGTCGACAACAACAACAAAGCCCGAAACTTGATCATCCAAGGACTCACTCAAAGCGACTTTGATCGTGTCGCACACCTCCGATCAGCATACGATGTTTGGAGAGCTCTCTGTGATTACCATGAAGGCTCCAACACAATCAAGGAGGTAAAACAAGATATGTTCAAAAAGGAATATATGCGTTTTGAGATGCAACCAGGTGAGTCTATCGATGACCTTTTTGCTCGTTTCAATAAAATTCTCAGCAACTTATGTAGTGTCAATGTAAATTTTTCTGATGCTGAGAATGCTAGGCAACTTCTTAGTGCGTTAGACATGTCAATTTGGGAGATGAAAGTAACATCTATTCGTGAATCAACTGTCATGAGTTCTCTTACATTAGATGTACTCTATTCTAAACTAAAGACTCATGAAATTGACATCCTAGCACGTAAGAACCCCAATAAGTCTATTGCATTTGTTTCACAACGTTATATGTCTAGCTCCGGCCAATCATCATCTTGCAATACTCTTGCTTTGTTGTCCTCACTAACCCTGGAGCAGATCGAAGAATTTCCAGAAGAGGAGTTGGCACTCATCTCTACTAGATTCTCAAAAGCATTGCAAAATGTGAGAACTAGAAGGAGAGGAAGCTCTGGACCTCAACGCTGTTTTGAATGTGGTAAAATAGGACACTTTCGTACAGAATGCCCTAACCTTTCAGGTCCGACCACCCGGAAAGAAAAACAAAGCAAGGTCCAGACCCCCTCTGGAAATTCCAACAAGAAGAAGAAAGGTACCATAGGACGCAAGATGATCAACAGCTTCATCACCGAGCTTCAAGAGCTCAGTTCAAGTGACATTGACTTTGAAAGTGATGAAGAGAATGATGACCTGGCCAACATATGCTTCATGACGGGCAAAGCAAGATCAAGATCAAGTCAGGAGGAAGCAGAACACAACAGTGACGATGATGAGGTATGTTCAACCTGTAATTAAATGTGTGATGCTATTTCTCGTGCCACTGGTATTGTCAAGAAAAAGGACAAAAAGCTTAGGGACAATGCTTCTAAAATTGAGTCACTAGAATCTGAAATTACTCGTTTGAAATCCTTAATTCCTAGTGATGATTCTTGTTCCTCATGTGACTTAATATATGAACAATTGTCCTTCCTAAGAAGTGCACATTCCTCCACTCTAGACAGACTTGATGAAGAAATTGAAAAGAACAAAAAGCTTGCTGCACTTAGTGATAAAAACTTAAAAGATGCTTCTTGTTCTACAGATGATTTGCATTGTTCTGCATGTGAAAATCTTGATAAGAAACTAAAAGATGCAATGAATGAAATTTCCATTCTGAACAATGCTTTATGATCTCATGAAGTTAAAAATTGTTCCAATTGCAAACTAAAAGGAAAAACTTCTTGTGCAAACTGCCTAGACTTGTCTAAGAAACCTGATGACATGAATAGGACATTAGGTCGGTTTTGTAATGGGAATAAGAATCTAAACTTGCTGCTGAATTCTTCCAAATCTTGCAAAGATAAAACTGGTTTAGGTTTTGATTCTCATGCTCATGCTAAGGCACATCCAGCTAAAATTATAAAGTCATTAGGAAGTGGTTTGATTCAAACAGTTCCTAAACAAAAAGGAGTGGTTTTCAAATCTGAAGGAGTGTTGCCTCATTTGGTTTCAAATAAAAATATTGCTTGTTCATCTAGACATGAACACAAAGTTAAATTTCATTGTACCTTCTGTGGTAAAGATGGTCATGTCATAGATTTGTTATAGACTAGCTAAACAACAAAAAAGGGAAAGAAAAATTGCTAGATCTTATAACTTTCATGCAATTAGAAAAACACAACCTTCTTTACTGAGTCAAAAATTTGAAAAGATAGCTTCTGGAACTTTTGGCAAGAAATCTACAAAGGCAGCTCCGATAGTTCTGATAGCTCCGAGAGCTCCTGGATCTTCTGTTGTTCCCTCTGGAGCTTCAATTTTTGCCTCCAGACCTTCTGCTTTTACCTTCGGAGCTACTGGTTTTCACTCTAAACAAGTAACAACTTCTAAATCAACTGTTAAGAACAGAAAACCTCAATCTTTGACTCATAAACCTGCTGTTTTATCTTAGCTTTCGTGTGTTTTTCCTGCTGCACGTCGCGTGACTCAGTACTGGATTCCTAAATGCCTCTTGACTAACCCCAGTATTGAGTCATCGACATATTGTGCTTATATGTAGGTTACACGTTTGAGGAAGGAGAACGTTTGGATTGTGGATTCAGGTTGCTCATGCCACATGACCGGTAACAAAGATTGGTTCTCCTCCCTCTCTTTTGTGTCACGTGTAGAGAATGTTACTTTGCCGATAATTCTTCAACTCCTATAATTGCTAAGGGTTCAGTTAGAGTAAATGATCACTACACTTTGAAGGATGTGGCACTTGTAAAAAATTTGAAATACAACTTTCTTTCTGTTGCACAATTGCTAGATGAAAATCTAGAAATTATTTTCAATAAAAACTGCTGCAAAGTTGTAGGTTCAAATAGTGAGCTTATTTTTAACATGTCTCGGTTTGGTAGAGTTTTTAAAGCTGATTTTGATATGTCTTCCTCTAAGCATAGGTGTCTAGTTGATAATGATTCAAAGGACTTATATTTTTGGCATCGTAGACTTGGTCACGTAGGCCTTGATCACCTAACGCGTGTTAGTGCTCTTGATCGCATACGTGGGCTGCCTAATCTTAAAGGGGACAAAGATATTGTGTGCTCTTCTTGTAGACATGCTAAGATGGTTGCAGGTTCACATACTCCTCTCACAATGATCATGACAACTGAACCATGTCAACTTTTGCATCTTGACATCGTAGGACCCTCACGTGTTCAATCCTTCGGAGGTAAATGGTATGCTCTTGTTATTGTTGATGATTATTCTAGATATTCTTGGGTGTATTTTATGGCGTCTAAGAATGAAGTCTTTACTCACTTTAGAACTTTATTTCTTAGATTATCAATTGATCACCCAGGATCATTAAAAGCAATTAGAAGTGATAATGGAACTGAATTTAGAAATCAATCTTTTGATCACTTTTGTGCTGAAAATAGAATAGATCATCAATTTTCTTCACCATATGTACCTCAACAAAACGGTATTGTACAAAGAAAGAACAGAACCTTAGTTGAGATGGCTAGGACTATGCTTGATGAATATCAAACTCCTAGGAAATTTTGGGCTGATGCATTAGCAACCGCTTGTTATGTCTCAAATCGTGTTTTCTTGCGTGCTAAGCTAGGTAAAACACCATATGAGCTCCGATTTGGACATAGGCCTAGTCTTACACACTTTCGGGTCTTTGGTTGCAAATGCTTTGCTAAGAAACATGGTAATCTTGATAAATTTGAACCTAGATCCATTGATGGCATGTTTCTTGGTTATCCATCTCATACTAGAGGCTACCGAGTGCTTTTACTTGACACTAACAAAATTGTGGAGACGTGTGAAGTGTCTTTTGATGAAGCTAGCCCTGGTACTAGCTCCGGTGTTGCAGGACCAGATCCGTATCCTCAGGGGGAGGGTATTTTCGAAGATAAAGAAGAGCCGGTGATACTGCCTGGTAGTTCTGAAGTTGACACGTGTCCAGCTCCGGACATTGAACAAGCTCCGGCTATCACCTCTGCTGGTCCTGATCGTCCACAAGTCACAAGCTCATCAATCTACAATGAACCTAATGAAGAAGAAGCTTGTGAGACATCTATTCCCCAACACTTTTACAAAGATCATCCCCCACAACAGATGATTGGAAGCTTGCACGAACGAGTCACACGGTCCAGGTTTTGCGATCCAAACTCTCATGCTCATTCTGCTTTTGTTGCTTCTTTTGAACCCAAAGATATATCACACGCACTCACTAATGAATCTTGGATTATTGCCATGCAAGAAGAGTTAGAAAATTTTGAAAGAAATAATGTTTGGAAACTTGTACCTCCACCTCAAGGTCACACTTTAATTGGAACTAAATGGGTATATAAAAATAAACAAACTGAGGATGGGGTTGTGGTTAGGAATAAGGCTAGGTTGGTTGCTCAAGGTTTCACTCAAGTTGAAGGTCTAGATTTTGATGAAACTTTTGCTCCTGTCGCTAGATTAGAAGCCATAAGAATTTTGTTAGCTTTTGCAACATCTAAAGGTTTTAAGCTATATCAAATGGATGTTAAAAGTGCTTTTCTTAATGGCTACATAGATGAGGAGGTTTATGTCAAACAACCACCGAGTTTTGAAAATCCAGATTTTCCTAATCATGTTTACAAACTGTCCAAAGCCTTATACGGTCTCAAACAAGCCCCTAGAGCATGGTATGATAGGCTAAAAACATTCTTACTTGAAAAGGGGTTTACCATGGGCAAGGTTGATAAAACTCTTTTTGTGCTTAAGCATGGCAATGACTCATTATTTGTTCATGTGTATGTGGATGATATTATCTTTGGTTGTGCTTCTCATGATCTTGTGTCCAAGTTTTCAGAAATGATGAGTTCCGAATTTGAAATGAGTATGATGGGTGAACTCACTTACTTTTTGGGGCTGCAAATCAAGCAAACCAAGGAGGGTACCTTTGTGCATCAAACGACGTATACCAAAGACCTCCTAAGGCGCTTCAACGTGGACAAAAGTAAGCCTCTTCGGACACCAATGGGAACAGCAACAAAACTTGAACTTGATGAAGACGGTGAACTCGTGGATCAAAAAGAATATAGAAGCATGATCGGATCACTTTTGTACCTCACGGCATCAAGACCGGACATACAATTCAGCGTATGTCTTTGTGCACGATTTCAATCTTCACCACGTGTTTCACATCGTCAAGCCGTCAAAAGGATTCTCAGGTACTTACATGGAACTCAAGAATTTGGCATTTTTCTTCCTTCTTCCTCAACCATTACTTTGAAAGCTTTTTCGGATGCTGATTTTGGGGGTTGTAGGATTGATAGGAAAAGTACTTCCGGTGCTTGTCATTTTCTTGGTAATTCTCTTGTTGCTTGGTCCTCTAGAAAACAAAATTCAGTTGCACAATCCACAGCCGAATCTGAATATATAGCTGCTGCTAGTGCTTGTTCACAAATTCTTTGGATTGTTCAAACACTTAATGACTATGGGGTTGATCTAGATAGTGTTCCACTATTTTGTGATAACACTAGTGCCATTTGCATTGCCAAAAACCCCGTGCAACATTCTAGAACTATACACATTGATATTAGGTATCACTTTCTCCGTGATAATGTTGAAAAAGGAAACATTGTGCTTCACCATGTAGATACCGAACAACAATTGGCTGACATTTTTACAAAACCTTTGGATTTCACTCGTTTTTGTTATATTCGTAGTGAAATAGGGGTTATGCATCCTCATGGCTTAAATTGAGGGGGAGTTTTTTTTTAACTTGGGAAGTCTATGTGTGAATCTGAAATTAAAATAATATGAGCATAGTATTTCATACATATATGACTTTGTGATTCCTTTTACATGCTGAAAGTTCTTACTACATTACTCGTGTTATACATTTTGTAGTTTTTTGCCATGACTAGTAATTGGAATAATTGCTTACACTAAAACTGGCCATGATCGAACTTTCTTGCTGTTTTGAACTTGTTACATGTTCACAAGTGCTTTTAATCATAAAGAATTAATCAAGTAATCAACTCACTTGTTGAGTTTTTATGAACAAATATAAATTGAGAAAAGATCAAGAGAATATGCATGCATCACACTTCTTATTTTGAGATGGCTTATCATGACACTTAGATTTGAAGTTGGAAGAAGTTGTGTATGACTAAAACCATGTCCTTAAGCTTCTGATTGTCAAATGACATAGGCTTGGCTTGGTTTGGGTTGACTAGTTTTGACTAGTTTTTGGTAAGCTCTGGTGCTAGGATCTACTAGTTTTGGTAAGCTCCGGCGCTAGGTTCTACTAGCTTTTGTTAGCTCCAGCTCAAGGTCCGGGTTGCTCTGGCAAGGTCCGGAACTTGACCACAGTGCTTTTGCTTTTCATTTGCAATGTTTCGTACTTGCTTTACATTGTTGAAAAGATTGCTTAGTATTCATTTGCTAAGTTTTTGGTGCGTTTTGGTTGATATCGTTTCTATTGTGGTTTTGCAACATGCTTATGTGAGGTGCTCACATAAGGTGTTGTATTCGGAACTAACTTGAGTCAAGTCGAGGACTTGGGCTCGTATGGATTGTTTGTTTGTTCATGTGCAGGTGTTGCTTGAGTTCAAGTCATGGCTGGTGACAGGATCCATTGGACTAGTCTCAGGAGGAGATGAGGTTCCAACAACCAAGTTCGGGAGGAACTGTGGTTGAGCGGGTCAGGAGGTCGCGCAGGATGATTGAATCAAGGGCAGTGCATATGAAGGTCAAAGGAAGGTGTTCGCACGTATGCATGAGGTGCATGACGTGGCAATATGCTTCTAGAGACGGATTATGGAAGGAAGATCTGATCGGAAGGATCGGATCGTATCGGTTGAAGACTTAGGCTGCTAGCTGAGTCGGTTATGGCTCGGTATAGAAATATCGAGTTGGTTATGTTAGGATTTCGTGTGGGTCACGAATTTGAGTTGTTTAGGAATGTGGGATACGTTCCTAAGGTGTTTGGAAGTCTTAAGATTGCTTCTATCTGCGTATAGAAGAGTCCTAAGCAGTTATGGAAATTTCCGATTGTGATCGGATTAGGATTGGAATCCTAATTGAGATTGGGATGGCCTAAGGGCTGGTTATATAAGCAATGGAAGGCCATAGCTCGAGACAGACGACTTTGGGGCTGTTCCTCTTGTGTTCTATTGAATAAAATTCGTAGTTTGAAGGAACTTTTTGTGCCTTGTTCGTCCGACTTGTTCCAGACAAGTTTTACTCGTCGAGTTTCTGGACAGCACTACCTTTCGTCGGTGGTTTTATCATAACTCGAGTTTTACAGATCCAATTGACGTGATTCTTTTTGGATTGTCTTCACAACTTGATTGTCTATCATCTGTCAAAATTTCACGGTCATTGGATTTGTGGTTTCTGATCTACACGAGTTTCTTTACAGCATTCCAAAACTGTTTTTCTCGGGTAGGGCAGATTGACCTTGTTTGATCTTTCGATCATAACTTGAGTTTCTCTCGACGGAATTGAGTGATTCTTCTTGTGATGTCTTCGTGACTTGATTCTCTCTGATATCCATCAGTTTTGTCACGGTGAAACACGTTTAGATTAGTCTCACACACGATTTCTTTAAGAGATCGTTTTTCTGCCGAAAGGGTTTAGGGTTTAATTGTTTCCGCTGCGTAAGATTTTTAAATCTACCATTCAACCCCCCTCTGGTAGCTTTTCACGTGCTCTTCGATCCTACAGACAAGCACTACACATTCTCGTGATACTCAATACAACAACACACCCCCTGTGGAGTAGGATATTACGCTCAGGCGGCCCGAACCACGTAAATCTCTTGTGTCACCATCTTGTTCTCGATCTCTGCGTGCCCCAACCAAAACAAGAACCTACGTGGGCTACACTTTAGTGGTACCGGGGGAAGTGTTGTTGCTACACTTCGACATTTGGCGTGCATGGAAGGGGATCCCGAGATCTCAAGATGGTGAGTTCCGCCGCAGGATCTTCCAACTGCAATCGCGCTGAACAACTTGCTGGAGGCAATCCATCCATGTGCAGCAGCCAGTGGGTGCCATTGTTCCGGCAGGCACTATGGCACCACAACCGCCATCCGTTCCGACAAACAATGTTGGGCGACAAGATGGAGCATCTGCGTCGATCACTGCATCGACAAACAACAACCCTGAGTACACGCTCATTGCCGCGCAAGCTCTCCTACAGCACCCACCACCTCCAGGGGCACCCTAGGGTGCTATGGAACAGTGGAGAGCTGATGTTGACCATTTGGTTGCAGCTGCAGCCGCTGGCATCAGTAATCAAGGTCCTCCCCCTTCGGGGTGAGCACCATCACAACGACGGACCTTGTCAGGCCGACTTGGTCCACAAGTCTCGCAGCATAGGAGACGTGTTGCTGTGACACCCGGTTCCGAATATGAACCAAGCGTAACGCATATGTGTGCCCAGGAAGTTCATCACACATATACGGTTGCATAACAAATGATATACAGAATTTAACCACGTCTCAACTATTAAATAAGTACCTTATTACAATAATCCAATAGTTCACAAATGACAATCTCTAATTAATGCAGCGGAAAAATAAACTAAGCAGCACGGCCCCATTCCACAGGCAATTGACGGCGGTACGCAACCTAGTACTCCACGTGATCCTCGGGGTACTCCCAATTATCTCCAGTAGCTGTTGGGGGGGATTGCAAGGGTGAGTACATGTCGTACCCAGCAAGTGTGGAAATAGATGACATGTGGCTAAAAAAATGATTGAAATAAAAAGGCTAATTGCAGAAAAGTATATTTCATAAAATGTAAAAGCAGCCTATCATGTCTATGTGAGTTTATTTCCCTTCATGACCCAAGTAATTATCATATCATTAATCCAACATCCTCAATTATCATCCACTTAATACCAGCCAACAGTTAATGCAATACCATGTACCAACTAAATATTCATCCATAAACCGACTGTACTCAAGTGACAAACCAAACCATACCAACCATCACAAAATTCCAAGTCCAATTCTAATCATGTAGGTCATCTAGGTGCTCTTAACTGGGAGCACGGCTATCATGATAGTTTTTAACACTCCGCAGAGGTTGTACCATTTTACCCACATGTTCGTGATTTCGTCACCTTTCGATGACTAAGAACCTCTATGTTGCCCTGTCACACTTCCGTTGGTGTGCGGCCAAGAGATCACAAAATAGCCTTTCAAAAGGGACTACTACTATGTACGGGCCCACTAAGGTTTCACCAGCAGGCTTGAATCTCCATTCTCCTACCCACGGGCCCCCTCATGTGCCATGTGGATCCCAGTGTAGCCCTCCTCGACTCCCATTCCCCGCGCCATACAATGGTCCATACAATACTAGTAGCGCTCCTAATTATTCAGCTACGCCGCACCCATACTTGGCCTTGTGGTGGCACTGTTGCCCTGGCATATTCTCGCATGAACCGGTCCTTAGATCTAAGGCAAGCAAAACCACTGTATCATCCAACCCATTCCACAAAATCATGCTTGCTTAGACCTCCAAAATTCCATGTTGCTTAATTAATCATCATCTTATTACCATCCCAAGTTCTCATATTTAAAGTTGTCAACCATATTATTTAAGTTACCCATAACCCATGTAGCAATGCGGTGCAAAAAGAAAATACCCATACCCGACTCATCATGTATATCCCGGCGACAAGGGGTGGCAAACAACGCTAGTAAACTCCTACGTATGGGTTTCCCATTATATTGACACAAGCATGCAAGTTCGCAACAAAACATTTAATAAAACGGGATCAATATGATCAAGGACACTTGCCTTGCTCTGACGGATAAGGTTGCTCAAGCGGTTCAAAGTCTTGGTTTTGGAAATCCTCGTATGCGGCCTCTTGAGCACTTCCCTCTATGCGTGGTTACACATACAAGAAAATACATACAATTCAATATGGTGCACACAAATTAATCAACATGCAATGGCATGCATGCATGCACAATTCAATAATTAATTAACTACGGTTGTTTATTAATTAGATGCAACTAGTTCGTACGTGTTCATATAAGTTTACGGGGGTTTTAGCAAGAATTAATGCTGCTAAAAATAAAAAGATGGTGCGACTACGATCAAACTACGTCTATTAGATTCAATACGTTCGCTAAAATTCGTATCAGAAAACGTATCCTACCATAGATGTGATGGCTTCGAAGATCGCGGGATGGGGACAATGCGTAGATGAAGTAGATGGTGCAAGGTCCTCCGGCGGCACGACGACGTCGACGCGACGAACTCTAGCGGACGACAACACCCTCCTCTTCTCTTCCATTTTCCCCTCTTATCCCCCTGGCGGCGCAGCCTCTTGTGCTTCTCTTCTTTTCTTCTACCGAGCTAGGGCTTCTTTTTTTCTCTGGTGGTGGCACTGTTTTCTGGTGGCGTTGGAAAAATTTACGAAACTCTACGGTAGTATATATAGGCGACAGGGCAGGGACGCGATCGACCGATGGGACAAAGTCCCGATCGGCCACGGAGCGCGCGTGGCACATGGCCGAGTCGGCCACGGACGAGGGAGCGCGGGGGCGCGCGACACCTGCCGCTGGCGCGAGCGGCTCAGTCCGAAGGGACCCGTAGCGCATGAAAGTGCATCTAGGACTCTCTTGTGGGTTTTGGATGATTTATGACAAGCGATTGGGATCCTAACCTATTTGTTGAGATGAGTGCAGGCCTAGGATAGGAAAATGAGCAAAATACCAAAATGAAGGAAGGATGAGGAGCAAAGTGGAGATGAGCTCAAGGAAGAAGATTAATAGATTATTGTGTATGGAGTGTGTTAAGGAAACACACCCCAAGAGCTCAATTACAATTAAACACACACATTGCACAAAGTTACACAGGACCGGACTAGTCCGATCACAAGCGGACTAGTCCGATAACCTTTCTGCACCAGATCGGACAAGTCTGATATCTATCGGACTAGTCCGATATTCTTCTGACTAGAATCGGACTAGTCCTCCCCAGTACGGACTAGTCCTCAAAACACTTCACAAGTCACACAAAGTCGGACAAGTCCGATCATATCCGGACTAGTCCGATATTCTTTCTGATCCAATTCGGACAAGTCCGATGTCTACACGAACTAGTCCGAAAAACCCTCTGATCTACATCGGACAAGTCCTCCAAGTGCAGACTTGACATATAATTCACTTAGGGTTTCACATGTCCATACAAGTCCGTTTTCAGTCGGACTAGTCCGAAGATTTCCAGTAGCGAAATCGGACAAGTCCATTTTCAGCCGGACTAGTCCGATATTTCGGGGTACTTAGGGTTTGCTACACACAGCACACCGGACTAGTCCGGTGACCACCACGGACTAGTCTGAACTTTCTGAACCCTAACGGTCACTTTTAGAAACCCCATATAAATAGAGGTGCACGACCTTCTTTTGAACACTCTCGAACCCTAGCGCCGTCACACCTCCCAAGAGCCTCAAAAACTACATCTCTCCACGGAATTAAGTGCAACAACGATCAATCCTTTGAGGATTCATTCTAGATCATTGGAGAGACACTTGGAACATCACATTGAGCTCTTGGTTTGATTCTCTAACACACTCCTGCTTTTTAATTGTAATCTTTTGAGTGTGTTTTCGGTAGAAATTTGTGTTGTAATCTAAGGGAGCTCTCAACGTGTGAGAAGGCCCCTTGAATTCGGTTATTCACCCCTTTGTGGTTAGTGGAAGAGGATTGGCCTTTGTGGCGATTCAACGAGGGTAGGGTTGGAGAAGACCCGGTCCTTTGTGGACTCCTCAACGTGGATGTAGGTTGCCTTGTGTGGTAGCCGAACCACGGGATAAATCCTTGTGTTTTGTTTTTGGTGTTCATCATTCTAATTCATTAATATAATCTAGGGTTTCATAATCATTACTCATCTTATGTTGGATTATTAAACTTAAGATTTAATGGTGATATAATCTAGAATATACCTGTGAAACCTTTATTTGGTTCTATTTTTCCGCTGCACACATAAAAGAATCAACCTAATTGAACTAGCTTAATCAACTTAGTCCGTGAACACCGGACTAGTCCGCACTTTACCGGACTAGTCCGATATCTCTGGTATTGATCTTGTTGTTGAGTGTTGCAGGATCCGAAAATTTTCGACAAGGCCAATTCACCCCCCTCTAGGCCCATATTCAATTGGTATCAGAGCAGGTTCTTCAAGAAAGAGTCTAACCACTCGAAGAGATCATGTCGGACATGAAGGACGCCCACAAAATCAACAACCAAGAGGAGGTTAACAACGACAAGACCCAAAAAGTGGAGAAGTACCTCGAAGCCATTCAAGACTTCGAGGACGACGATGAGGATACGCTGGAGCTAAAGGCACTCCTCAGAAAGAAGGCACTTTCCAAAGGGAAAGTGAAAGTTGAAGAGAAGAAGAAGGGGAGTAGTCACACCGACTACTTCCGATATCCTTTTATCTATGATCGTCTAAATTCAAATAACAATCATTACCTATCTATCCCACATGGAAAAGCCCCACACTTCGATGGAAGTGATTACTCAATGTGGAGGCAGAATATGAAAATGCATTTGATTTCCCTCAACCCAAGTCTATGGCATGTTGTATGCACAGGGATAGATATTCCGGACGACGACGAAGAGCTCACCCCAAGCCAAGAACAGGCCATTCATAGAAATGCACAAGTCGCAACTGTAATCACCTCCTCACTCAGTCAGGACGAGTTCACCAAGGTGGATGGACTCGAAATTGCTAAGGATATATTGGATACACTACAAACTGCACATGAAGGTAACCGACATGTGCGTGAAGCAAAGATTGAGATGATCGAAGGCGAACTAGGAAGATTCGCAATTGAGGAAGACGAGTCACCCCAAGATATGTACAATCGATTGAAGACACTTGTCAACAAAGTTCGATCATACGGGAGCAAGAAGTGGAATGACCACGAGGTGGTAAAGCTCATCCTTAGAGCCTTTATGCCTCGCAATGTCACGCTATGCTCCATGATTAGAGAAAGCCCCAGAGACAAAAGGATGACATCGGATTAATTGCTTGGAAAAATCATCAACTTTGAGATGATGGAAAGACAAGCGAAGCACGTCAAGGAAATTGCCGATCTCACCTCGGCTAAGAAGAAAGGGGTTGCTATAAAGTCCACCCTCAAGCCTCTATCCAAAGAAGCAAGGGAAGCACAACTAGAGGAAGACAGTGACAACGAGAGCAGTGAGCTAGATGAAGAGGACATGATATTATTCATGAAAAAGTTCAAGAGAATAATGAAGAAAAGACAAGGGACAAAATCAAGTGAAGGAAAGTACAAGGAAAGAACGAAGCCAAAGTTGAGGCGGGCCTGCTATAATTGTGGTGAGTATAACCACTTTATAGTTGATTGCCCATATGAGGAGAACAAGAAGAAGACCAAAGAATTCAAGCCTCAACCTAAGAAATTCTTCAAAAAGAAGAAGCAAGCCGAACAAGCGCACATTGGGAAGGAGTGGGACTCAAACGATGAGTCCTCATCATCCGAAGAAGAAGAGATGGCTAGCGTAGCCATCGAGAGCACGTCCAAGAAATATACACTCTTCCCCACACTAGGCGCAAGGAAGGGAAATGACACTTGCCTTATGGCAAAGGAAGGTAAACGCAAGGTAATCATCAAAACCCCTTCCGTGCATTCCTACTCTAGTGATGATGAAATAATTAGTGATGATGAAGACATGCTTAGTGGAATAGATAGGAAATCTACAACAAAAATGAAATTTTTACTTGATCAACTTGTTGGGAAGGAGAGGTTGATTCATCGTCAAGAGGACATGATTATCTCCCAAAAGGAGGAGTATGTCGAACTTGACAAACTTCTAGAACTTGAAAAGGAGAAAAACAATTCACTAGAGCTTGAGTTAGCTTCAAGCAAGAAAGCTTGCTTGGAGTTAACTGACTCAAATGTTGCAATCAAGGACCAACTTGCTGACCTGATCAAGGTTAACAAGATCCTTGAAGTGCAAGTTGAGTCACTCAAGCTGAGTGAACCCTCCTCCTCTTCAAGTTCACCTTCTCAATCCACTAAAACTGATTTTGCTCATATGTGCACATGTAGTAAAATAGACACCAGTTTGAAGGAGAAGTCAACCTCCACAAAGGATAAAAATCCTACCCAATGTGACATATTTGACAAGGAGAAGATCAACTATGCACGTAGTGCATACTTGGTCCAAAGACCTCCAAATGTCAAGTATGACATTGGTTACTCTTTTGATGAAAAGCAGCATGCTGGAAGTCATAAGAATAACAAGGGGAGGATTTCCTTTGTAAAGGAAAGACCCTCTCAAACTCATAAGTCGAAGGGTAAAAACCAGAACTCACACAAACACTGAACTAGTCCGGTGAGTGTCCGGACAAGTCCGGCCTCCCAGACTAGCCCTGTATACAAACAACAACAATTACTCTTTAGAACCTTTGATGCCTCCTATGTGTTAATGAGAAATAATCTTGGCAAGGTTTAAGCTAATTATGTTGGGCCACGCCATGGGAATAGCAAATCTCATGTGTGGGTGCCCAAATGTATTGTAACTAACCTTCAAGGACCCAGGCAAGCTTGGGTACCTAAAACCAAAACATAATTTGTTTTTGCAGGCCTATTCCTCCGGTGGATCCAAATGGGTGCTAGACAGTGGCTGCACCAACCATATGACCGGAGAAAGAAGGATGTTCGTGGAATATGAAGAGAATGAGGACCCAAACGAAGGCATCTACTTTGGAGATAATAGTCAAGGAAGGGTGCTCGGTACCGGTAAAATTGCAATATCTTCTACACACACACTTTCTCATGTTTTACATGTTGAATCCTTAGATTATAACCTGCTGTCCATATCTCAGCTATGTGACAAAGATTATAATTGCTTGTTCACTAACGAGGGTGTGATCGTCTCTAGGAGGAGTGATGGTTCCATTGCATTCAAGGGTATGTTGAAGGGAAAGATTTACCTCGTTGACTTCAACAAGGATAAAGCCGAACTTGACACATGCTTGATTGCAAAGACCAACATGGGTTGGCTGTGGCATAGACGGCTAGCGCATGTTGGTATGAGGAATCTTCAAAAACTCCTCAAGGGCGATCACATCCGCGGTTTGAAGGATGTTGTTCTTGAGAAAGACAGGCCTTGTAGCGCGTGCCAAGCCGGGAAGCAAGTTGGAGCACCTCATCCCGCAAAGAACGTCATGACTACAACAAGACCACTCGAACTACTTCACATGGACTTATTTGGTCCAATTGCTTACATAAGCATCGACGGTAAAAAATATGGTTTAGTTATTATTGATGACTTTTCTCGCTTCACTTGGGTTTTCTTTTTGCATGATAAGTCAGAAACACAAGGAACACTTAAGAAATTCTTCAAGCGAGCTCAAAACGAATTCTCATTGACAATCAAGAGTATTCGAAGCGACAACGACACGGAGTTCAAGAACACACAAGTGGAGGAGTACCTTGATTAAGAGGGTATCAAGCACAAATTTTCAGCGCCATACTCGCCACAACAAAATGGAGTTGCCGAAAGAAAGAACCGAACACTCATAGAGATGGCAAGAACAATGCTTGATGAGTACAAGACCTCGGATTGATTTTGGGCGGAAGCGATTAACACCGCTTGCCACGCTGTAAATCGACTCTATCTTCATCGACTACTCAAGAAGACATCATATGAGCTACTCACCGGTAACAAACCAAATATCTCATATTTTCGAGGCTTCGGTTCTCCATGTTATATCCTGAACAAGAAGCCTAGGACTTCAAAGTTCGCTTCAAAGTCCGATGAAGGTTTCTTGCTTGGTTATGATTCGAACACTTACGCCTATCATGTTATAAACAAGGCCTCTGGACACGTTGAAATAGCACGTGACGTAGTGTTCGATGAGACTAATGGCTCCCAAAAGGAGCAAGTTGATCCATGTGAACTAGGTAAAGAAGAATCTCCCTGTCAAGCATTGAAAAGAATGGCTCTAGGTGAAGTTCGACCACAAGAGACACCTCCACACGTACATGAGGAAGATGAACCACAGGAGAAGATCAACGATCAAGGGGGAGCTTCAGCACAAGATCAACCACAAGAATACGAAGATGATCAACAAGTCAACGAAGGCAACTACTTATGGGGAGAAGCAGATGATCATGAAGACACAACTCCTCAAGTGCCACACCCAAGAGTACACCAATGCGTCCAAAGGGATCACCCAATCGACAACATCATCGCTGACATCCAAAAGGGAGTAACCACCAGATCTCGCTTAGCTAACTTTTGTGAACACTATTCGTTTGTATCCTTTTTGGAACCACGCAGGGTTGAAGATGCATTGAAAGATCCGGACTGGGTGGTGGCAATGCAAGAAGAATTGAAAAACCTCAGGCGGAACGAAGTATGGGAACTTGTGGCAAGACCCAATGCAAACATCGTCGGCACAAAATGGGTCTTCCGCAACAAACAAGATGAACACGGGGTGGTGACAAGGAACAAGGCACGACTTGTGGCCAAAGGTTATTCACAAGTCGAAGGTTTGGATTTCGATGAGACTTTTGCTCCAGTAGCCAGGCTTGAATCTATTAGAATATTACTTGCATATGCTACTCACCATGCTTTCAAGTTGTATCAAATGGATGTAAAAAGCGCCTTCCTCAACAGACCAACCAAGAAGGAGGTGTACGTGGAGCAACCACCCGGGTTTGAAGACGAAGAATTCCCCAACCACGTATTCAAATTGCGTAAGGCTCTCTACGGCCTCAAACAAGCTCCTAGAGCTTGGTATGAGTGTCTTAGAGATTTCTTAATTGAGAATGGTTTTCAAATTGGCAAAGTAGATTATACTCTATTTACAAAGAATTTAGACAATGATCTTTTCATTTGTCAAATTTATGTTGATGATATAATTTTTGGGTAAACTAATCAATCGTTTTGTGAGGAATTTAGCAAAATCATGACAGACAGATTTGAAATGTCAATGATGGGAGAATTAAAGTACTTCTTGGGATTCCAAGTGCAGCAACAAAAGGAAGGGACATTCATAAGCCAAACCAAGTACACACAGGACATACTTAAGAAGTTTGGTATGGACAAGGCAAAGCCCATAAAGACCCCCATGGCAACAAATGGTCACTTGGATCTCAATGAAGATGGGCCTAGCGTCGACCAAAAGGTATATCGCTCCATGATTGGATCTCTACTATATTTATGTGCATCTAGGCCAGACATTATGTTGAGTGTATGTTTGTGTGCAAGATTTCAAGCCAACCCTAAGAAATGTCACTTGACAGCCGTAAAAAGGATCTTAAGATATTTAGTTCATACACCCAACCTTGGTTTTGGTACCCAAAAGGCTCAAAATTCAATCTCATTGGTTACTCCGATGCAGATTATGTCGGGTGCAAAGTAGATAGAATAAGCACCTCCAGCACATGCCAATTCCTATGGAGATCCTTAGTTTCTTGGTCCTCCAAGAAACAAAATTCCATTGCCTTATCCACAGCCGAAGCGGAGTATGTTACAGCCGGGAGCTGTTGTGCACAACTCCTTTGGATGCGACAAACTCTAAGGGATTACGGTTACAATATGAACTGTATTCCTCTCCTTTGTGACAACGAGAGTGCCATTAAAATTGCCCACAATCCAGTTGAGCACTCTAGAACTAAACACATAGACATAAGACATCATTTTTTGAGAGACCATTTCATGAAAGGAGACATAGCCATCTCACATGTCAATACCCAAAAACAATTGGCTGACATATTCACCAAGCCACTTGATGAAAAGCGCTTTTGCGAACTCCGAAATGAACTAAATATCCTCGATGCTCGGAGTGTGGCTTGAAAAGTTGCATATCTGTATGAATTCTTCAAAATATCTTGATTGAATTGTGAAAATCACTCTCTCTCAATTTTTCCCAAAAAACTATGTCAATTACTAGATCTTGGTGAATGATGATCATTGCTTGATTGTTGTATGCTTACTGGTCATATTCATCAAGATTATTTGTTTTAATTTGCCTCTCTATTCTCTATTTATGAATCTTCAAATATATATGAATGGGCTATGCAAATTTCTTCTGGTGACCATGGACTAGTCCGTAGTTACCTGAACTAGTCCGCACGTGCAGACAAGTCCGCTGAGTGCCGGTTAGGCCGGACTAGTCCGACTGACCACGGACTAGTCCGATGTTGCTCTCTGGATGAATTCGGACTAATCCGGTCATCTCCGAACTTGTCTGATTTTTCGTGTCCATAACCCTAGCCGCCACCAAACCCTAATCCCTTCATCCTCCACACTTTCTCACGCGTTCTCTCTCCTCCGCTCGAGCTCCCAAGGCGATTTCTTGCTCCCTCCATCAAAAATCTCCGCATTTGGGCTGAAATCAAGCTTGGCCTCTTGAGGATTGAAGCTAGTGGACTTGTCCGGCGTTCAACACCCTCATCTCCAAGCTTCAATCAATTTCTTCGGTAATTTTCACCCAAACCCTAGAAATCTCGTTTTTCTTCATTATTGATCGAATAGCCTAGCATCCTTCACCATATACATGTCTCCTTTATGTATCACGTGTATGCTAGACTTATTGTGCATTAGGAATCAGCTTTTGTCAAATCTCATAGGTTTTTGAGGATAAACACCGGACTAGTCCGGTCCTTAAACGGACAAGTCTGGTCCCCCCGGACTAGTCCTTGCCTGTGCACCGGACAGTCCGATGTTTCTGAACTCAAAACCTAACTCTTCAATTCCTAAATGCAATTCCTTCCTATCCTTTCATACCTATGCCTTGTATCATTCATTATCATTCTTGAAACTAATTCTCAGGTCATGTCGAGATCAAACGATGAAGTTTCCGACTTTGAGGCCGAGATGGACCATGAGGTGGCACCTCGGACCTCAACGAGTCTTGGCAAGAAGCGCCAAGAGTGACCTACCGAGCCAGCTCCGTCTCCTCCACAAGTTCGGAGGAAAGTGCTAGCAAAGAAGCCAATCTCCAAGGCAGCTGCATCATCGAGCGTCCCTCGCCAAGCAAAGGGCAAGGGCAAGGGGATAGCAATGGGTCCAGTTGGACCATTGAAGCTGCATGCTCCCAGGGAAGGGGTCCGGGACCCCACTGAAGAAAGGTTCAATGGGAAGGGCAGCGACTCAGCTGCAAAGCTCAGGAGCATTGATTGCTATAATCATCCAAAGCAAGCTGCAGATGGAAGATTCTGGAGCAATTTTCATGCTGACTATTACAAGGCTGTATACCTGCAGATGAAGACACCCATGGTGCGCAATCAGTGGATTGACTGGGCACATCTTTAGAAGAAGAGATGCCATGCATTTGATGAAGTGATTGCAGCAGCTGAGAGACATGGCTTGAAGGACCTCTTTGCCTTCAAGTACAATTGGAATGATGAAGTGGTGGCTCAGTTCTATGCCACCTGCCACTTTGCAAGCGATGAAGAGGAAAGAGTGACTTGGATGACTCATGGATCCAAGTAAACAATCACTTATGAAGAATTTGCAAGGTTGTTGCATCTGGACACCTCCAGCAATGATAATGTGATTATCCATAATGTTGGTGTCATTGACAAGGAGAGGATGAAGTTTCTCTATGAGCCAAATTCAAAGTTCATTCCTCCTTCCACATAGAACATGAAGCCATTCTTCATGGTGCTAAACCGAGTCTTGAGGAAGACCATTGCCCCTAAGGATGGGGATGCAGGGAGTGTACAAGGGTACCTCTGGACCCTAATGAGGATCATAAGCAAGAACAGACAGTTTGATGTGTTTGACTACATATGGAACGATATGGTTAACATCTCCAGCACCCCCAACAGGTCTTGTGGCTATGCTCCCTATCTAATGTTTATGATTGAGAAAGTCACAGGGATTGAGTTTGTCAAGGATGTGGAGCACACTCCTTTGAGGCCTCAGAAGCCTCAACCAGTAAATGTCCAGGCTGCTCCCTCGCCGGCCTCCAGTCCCGAGGCACCGGCAAGATCAAGAGAAGATGCTAGAGATTTTCCAACTTCAAGGGCAGCCCCTCAGAGAGGATCAGCTAGTGGAATCCTCAAATACCCGGCTGCCATCTTCACGTCCTGCAAGAAGGCCGAAGTGAAGGCCCACAAGCTCAACCAGAAAAGAAAGGAGGACATGAAGTACATCAAAGCCAATGTGAAGCATATCTGCCAGAAGCTGGAGATCGACCCCATTGGATCTCCAGTGATTTCTGAGGACTCTGACTCGGACTTCACTGAGCTCGCGCCATTGAACCCCTCCGAGCTTGCCTACTTTTGCATTGGGGGCTCGAGTGGCTCCGTTCCTCCTCCTTCTCCTCCTCATCAAGATGAAGATGAAGATGACGAAGACGATGATGAGAGGACCGACAGTGAAGAGTGAAGACCCTAGGACCCTCCTCTCCTTCTTTTTGGTGTCTTGATGCCAAAGGGGGAGAGATTGAGGGGGAGTCTTAGCTTTAGCTGTAGGATGCGAGGAGAGAGCTCTCTTTTTATGCTTCTTGTCTATTTTTATGTTCTGTGATGCAATGCTTAATTAATTTGAGAAGTACTTGTTGAAATCTGTAATCTTGCTCCTGGAATGACATGTATGCTTGGCTTTGGTTGAGTAATGTAAATTATGTCATTCTCAATGTCTCAATATACTTAGCTATGCATCCCACCATAAAGAATGCACATATGGATGATTCTTTCACTGCTTGATGTATTTTTGACTCATATGTGCATACTTTATGAAAATCTCAATTTTTATCATATTTTGTGAAATCTCAATTGGTTGTCATCAATCACCAAAAAGGGGGAGATTGAAAATGCATCTATGACTCTATTGTGGGTTTTGGATGATTTATGATAAGCAATTGAGATCCTAACCTATTTGTTGAGATGAGTGCAGGTCTATGAAAGGAAAATGAGCAAAATACCAAAAAGAAGGAAGGATGAGGAGCAAAGTGGAGATGAGCTCAAGGAAGAAGAGTAATAGATTATTGTGTACGGAGTGTGTTAAGGAAACACACCCCAAGAGCTCAATCACAATTAAACATACACATTGCACAAAGTTACACAGGACCGGACTAGTCCGATCACAAGCGGACTAGTCCGATAACCTTTCTGCACCAAATCGGACAAGTCCGATATCTGTCGGACTAGTCCGATATTCTTCTAAATAGAATCGGACTAGTCCTCCCCAGTATGGACTAGTCCTCAAAACACTTCAGAAGTCACACAAAGTCGGACAAGTCCGATCATATCCGGACTAGTCTGATATTCTGTCTGATCCAGTTCGGACAAGTTTGATGTCTACACGGACTAGTCCGAAAAACCCTCTGATCTACATCGGACAAGTCCTTCAAGTGCGGACTTGTCATCTAATTCACTTAGGGTTTCACATGTCCGGACAAGTCCGTTTTCAGCCGGACTAGTCCAAAGATTTCCAGTAGCGAAATCGGACAAGTCCATTTTCAGCCGGACTAGTCCGATATTTTGAGGTACTTAGGGTTTGCTACACACAGCACACCGGACTAGTCCGGTGACCACCACGTACTAGTCCGGTGACCACCACGGACTAGTCCGAACTTTCTGAA
The DNA here is from genome assembly GCA_036927565.1 of Tuctoria greenei. Lineage (NCBI taxonomy): Eukaryota > Viridiplantae > Streptophyta > Magnoliopsida > Poales > Poaceae > Tuctoria > Tuctoria greenei. The sequence goes on from JAYESD010000012.1 coordinate 77,713,695, forward strand.
CCCTAACGGTCACTTTTAGAAACCCCGTATAAATAGAGGTGAACGACCTTCTTTTGAACACTCTCGAACCCTAGCGCTGTCACACCTCCCAAGAGCCTCAAAAACTACATCTCTCCACGAAATTAAGTGCAACAACGATCAATCCTTCGAGGATTCATTCTAGATCATTAGAGAGACACTTGGAACATCACATTGAGCTCTTGGTTTGATTCTCTAACACACTCCTGTGTTTTAATTGTAATATTTTGAGTGTGTTTTTGGTGGAAATTTGTGTTTTAATCTAAGGGAGCTCTCAACGTGTGAGAAGACCCCTTGAATTCGGTTATTCACCCCTTTGTGGTTAGTGGAAGAGGATTGGCCTTCATGGTGATCCAACGAGGGTAGGGTTGGAGAAGACCCGGTCCTTTGTGGACTCCTCAACATGGATGTAGGTTGCCTTGTGTGGTAGCCGAACCACGGGATAAATCCTTGTGTTTTGTTTTTGGTGTTCATCATTCTAATTCATTAATATAATCTAGGGTTTCATAATCATTACTCATCTTACGTTGGATTATTAAACTTAAGATTTAATTGTGATATAATCTAGAATATACCTGTGAAACCTTTATTTGGTTCTATTTTTCCGCTGCACACATAAAAGAATCAACCTAATTGAACTAGCTTAATCAACTTAGTCTGTGAACACCGGACTAGTCCGCACTTTACTGGACTAGTCCGTTATCTCTGGTATTGAGCTTGTTGTTGAGTGTTGCAGGATCTGAAAATTTTCGAGAAGGCCTATTCACCCCCCCTCTAGGCCCACATCCAGCGCAGCGCGCGCGTGTGCGGCTGGCTCGGCGCGCCTGGCCAGCGGAGCAGGCCGACCTCCAGGCCCGACGGACGCTGGGCCCTATTAGTTTTTTTCTTTTTTTTTCTTTTACATATACTATTACTATATATATTATTTATTTATATTTTATTTTTTTGTTTAGGTTTCACAAATATATATATATTTTTATATGTATTATTATTATTTTTATATTTGTCCCCTAATACATGTTTTATATTTTTATTTTCTTTTTCTTCTTTTGCTACACATGTTTGTACATGTATGTTTTATATTTTATTATCTTTCTTTTATTATACTAATGTTTAATGCATGAACATGTATGAAATGCGTGATGCAAAAATTTAGGGTGTTACAAACCTACCCCCCTTAAAGTGAATCACGCCCTCGAGATTCGATAGCTTGGAGAAAAGGTGAGGGAATTCTGCCTTCAGGTCTTCTTCACGTTCCCACGTAGCTTCGGCTTCCGTATGGTGTTTCTATTGCACTTTGCACCAACAGATCCTCTTATTCCTCGTGACCCTTTCCTTCACGTCCAAGATCTTGATAGGTTGCTCGACATAGGACAAATCATCCTGAAGTTCTAACTCGTCCATCGGCACCTGTTCTTCTGGCACCCTAAGACACTTCTTGAGTTGAGACACGTGAAAAACGTCATGTACATCAGAGAGATATGCCGGCAGCTCGAGCCGATATGCTACTTCTCCTCGTTTGTCCACAATCTTGAATGGTCCGATGCCAGTTTTCCTTTGACATTAAACCGCCGCTGACCTCGGATAGGTGACACTTTGAGGTATACAAAATCTCCAACTTCGAAAGTCAGACTCCTTCGCTTATTATCCGCATAACCTTTCTATCGAGACTGGGCAGCCCTTAGGTTTTCCGTATTATTTGAACTTGTCTTTCAGCGTCTTGTAACACATCCGGACCAAATACTTGATTCTCTCTGGTTTCATTCCAAAACAAGGGTGTCCTACACCTCCTTCCGTACAGTGCTTCATAGGGTGAAATTTTCAAACTGGCTTGGTAGCTATTTTTGTACGAGAATTCAGCATAGGACAAACTTTTATCCCAGCTACGTCCGTGTTTCAAGGCGCAGGCTCTCAACACGTCTTCTAATATTGATTGGTCCTCTCAGTTTGTCCATCGGTTTGTGGGTGATATGCTGAACTAAAAATTAACCTTGTACCCATAGCTTCATGCAGTTTCTGCCAGAACCTAGAGGTAAACTGAGAACCTCAGTCCAAGACTATTTTCTTTGGAACTCCATGTCGGTACACAATATGCTTCATACACAAATTTTCTAGCTTCGCGGTGGTATATGTGGTCTTGACAGGAATGATGTGAGCTGATTTTGTCAATCGATCCACAATAACCCATATTGAATCATAGCCGGATTGGGTTCACGGCAATCCAACTACGAAGTCCATACCAATCTCTTCCCACTTCCACTCTGGGATCTTCAATGGTTGAAACAATCCGGATTGCCTTTGATATTCCGCCTTCACTCGTTGGCACACATCGCACAACACTAAATATTCAGCTATGTACTTTTTCATGCTAGCCCACCAATAGCATGTCTTTAAGTCCTTGTACATCTTCGTACAGCCGGGATGAATTGAGTAAGGTGAGTCATGTGACTCCTTCAATATTGTTTCCCGAATATGCTTAACATTTGGTATCACAATCCTTTTTACAATCCATAAGGTACCATGTTCGTCCTCATCAAATCTGAATTCTATTACTTCCTGGATCTTTTCCTTGATTTCTTGTATTTCCTCGTCCTTTGTCTGTCCTTCCCATATTTCCTGCTCTAATGTTGGGTTGACTTCCATTGTTCCCATCTCATTTATGAATCCAAGGTTCAACCGTTCAAACTCCTTGCATAACTCGGATGGCAGCTCTCGGACCGTGAGTTGGTGGCTTACTCCTTTTCGGCTCAAAGCATCGGCCACTACATTAGCCTTCCCTGGGTGATAGTTGATTCCCACATCATAATCCTTGATGAGCTCCGGCCATCGGCGTTGCCTCAGATTCAGATCCGTTTGCGTAAATATATACTTGAGACTCTTGTGATCCGCATAAATATCACATCGGTGACCAAAAACATAATGTCTCCATATCTTCGAGGCGTGTACCATGGCTGCAAGTTCAAGGTCGTGCGTAGGATAATTCATCTCATGTTTCGTTAGTTGTCTCGATGCATAAGCTACCACTCGGCCTTCTTGCATGAGCACACATCCTAATCCTTGTCTGGACGCATCACAATATATATCAAAACTCTTGCTCACGTCCGACAATACTAACACCGGCGCTGTTGTCAACCTTTTCTTTAACTCCTCAAAGCTATCCTGACAAGGTTGAGTCCATCGGAATGCCTTCCCTTTCATGAGTAATTGGGTCATAGGCTTGGCTATTTGGAGAAATCCTTGATGAATCGGCGGTAATATCCAGCCATTCCAAGGAAACTCCGAATTTCCTTGACATTCTGTGGTGGTTCCCTGGGTCAATTGATACTCCTCCTCTGGAAATAATATGGCCTAAGAAAGAAACTTCCCGTAACCAGAATTGACATTTACTGAACTTGGCATACAATTGGTGTTCCCGTAGCTTCTGCAACGTAAGCTCCAAGTGCTCCTCATGCTCTTCCTTGCTTCTCGGGTATATCATAATGTCATCGATGAACACTACGACGAACTTATCCAGATATTCCATGAAGACCTTATTCATGAGATACATAAAGTACGCATACGCGTTCGTCAATCCAAATGACATGACAGTGTACTCATAGGACCCATACCGTATCCGAAATGTTGTCTTGGGTATATCCGATGGTCTAATCTAAGTCGATCTTGGAGAAAATACAGACACCCTTCATTTGGTTGAACAAATCCTCTATACGGGGCAGTGAGTAGTTGTTCTTAATTGTCACTTCATTGAGAGACCTATAGTCCACACACATCCTCTAGGTTCCATCCTTCTTATCTACGAAGAGCACTGGTGCTCCCTATGGGGATGAGCTTGGGTGTATAAAACCCTTCTCTAGCTGCTCTTGAATTTGCTTCTTGAGCTCTGCTAATTCCTTAGGAGGCATCCAATATGGCCTTTTAGCTATAGGTGCAGTTCCAGGTATCAACTCAATAGCGAATTCTATGTCACGATCAGGTGGCATACCTGGCAACTCATCTGGAAACACATCTGGGTACTCGCGGACGATCGGAATGCCTTCCAATGTCACACCTTCCACGTGATTCATCATCACTTTCTCTCTTTCAGGTTGGGCTGCCTCAACTTCGATGCGTGTACCATGTTCACTTGTCAACTGCACAATCCTCTCGACACATTTAATGACTCCATTATACTTGCTCAGCCAGTCCATTCCAAGTATTATGTCTATTCCTTGGGTGTCCAAGACTATGAGGTTTGCGAGAAAGTCTACCCCCCTTATTTTAATGCATACTTTCGGGCATACTATATTTGTCCTCATCTCTCCGCCAGGAGAACTTACTAGCACAGTTTGATTCATATGAGATATAGGCAAATTGTACTTGGCAACATACCTTGACGAGATGAATGAATGAGATGCTCCCGAATCAAATAAAACAGTCGCGGGGTTAGAGTTGGTGAGGAACATACCAATCACGACATCATCAGCTTGTTGGGCTTCCTCAGTGGATACATGATTCACATTGTCACGAGCAAAATTCTGCTGTCCACGATTGCCTTGTGGTGCTCCTCCATTTGGTCGTGGGTAATTTGGCCTTGGTGCATTGTTCATCGGTCCATAGTTTCTCCTGGGGCATTGACTTGCAAAGTGTCCGGCCTCTCCACACACATAGCATGTCTTACCGCCCGTAGCATTAGGGAAGCTTGGCACAGCTGGTTTTTAGCATTTGCCACCACGTTAGGACGCGACGCAGGTGGCACAAGATAGCGAGGCACTTGCATGGCAGGGCGTTGTTGTGGTGGCTGATTTGGGCGCGGTGCATAAGCAGCGCGGTATGCAATAGCAGATGGGTTGTAGTATGGTGCAGTTGGTGGTGCATAGCGGGGGCGAACATTGCTTCCTTGCAGCGGTCCATGATGTGGCATCTTCCACTTGTTGTCCTGCTCCATCTCACGAATCTTGTTCTCAAGAACAATAGCCTTGTCAACCAGCTTTTGGAAGTTTGGATAGTTAGTATTGAGCAACTGGACTTGAATTTCATTGTTGAGACCCCTCATAAGCAGATACTGCTTCCTACTATCAGTGTTGATGTCTTCTAGAGCATATCTTGATAGTTGAGTGAACTTATTGAGATACTCACTCACGCTCATCCTTCCTTGCCTGAGGTTTTCAAACTCTTGTCTTCTCAATATCATGACTCCCTCAGCTACATAGTGGGAACGGAAACTCTGCTTAAACTCAGCCCAAGTGATTGCCTCCTAATTATCATGAGCGTTGCAAAGAGCTTCCCACCAGTCAACAGCTGCTCCAACTTGTTGATGTGATGCAAAAAGAACCTTCTCTCTATCAGTGCACTGGACAATAGCAAGTTTCTTCTCAACGGACATCAGCCAATCATCATCTTCCATTGGATCTGTGGCTTATGCAAAGGTAGGTGGCCTGGTCCTCATGAACTCTCCCAAACGGTTGTGGTGTGGCGAGGGTGGTGGCGGTGGTGGTATATGAGGCTGATCATTGTTGCCAGCTTGCAGCTGTCCCATTGTCTGTATCATGGTCTCCATGAGCTAGTTCTGCATAGCTAACAGTTGTTCAATATTGATAGCTCCATGAGAATGTCCCTGGTTGTTCTGAGGTACTTCATTGCGCTCCTCCTCATCGTTGGCATCCCTCTGGCTGCGACTTCTCACCATCTGTTGGCGGAAGAAAAGGTGGAGACAGAAGAATTTAGTATTTGGAAAGAAACGCCCCAACTGTATGAATCAAGGTATGTGACACTAAACAATCCTTTATTAATATATACCTATATGAGGATGTGGACAAGTGCCGAAGCATCCCACAACACTGTACTATATGCGGATGTGGACATTCGCCGAAGCGTCCCACAACCCGCAACTAAGAACACAAGCACTCAAACAAGCACCAAAAAAAAATTCAGCACACCACACTATTTAAATCTAATACGATTCTAAGCGTTCTTATTACAAAATACTCATAGGGGACTTAATTTCCTAATTGTGAGGCGGTGAGGGCGTCCTTGGCGGCGCGGATGTGATGGGGTTGCGCCATGGTGATGTAGGGGACCAGATTCTCTTGGGTGACCACGGTTCTCCTCTTGCTTCACATTCCTTCATCTCCAAGTTGGCTTCTAAACGAGATAGCTCCTTGCGAAGGTAGTGGATCTCCCCTTGTGCGGTTGCATAGCGATTGCTCATGTCCAATAATGTCTTTTGAGACCTATCCATTGTTGTAAGATTGTCTGAAGCTTCTTGTGGTCCAATTATCCTCCCTGTACCACTCTCCCGCTGAGGGTGTAGCTCAAACGTCGTGTTCTCAAGCTCAAAGCGGTGAGTATGGCACAAACTTGTGAGTGCCGCCCATGCAGCATCATCCATAGCATCCTTCTGAGTAGACCCCCAGGTGGGAGCATAATGCCGTGAGACCACTTTGTTGAGGTAGAAGATGAGAACCTCAGCATGCCATACGTCGCGTCCGGGACGAGAGACCCTCTTCACGAAGTAGTTAGCACACATGCAACGGGGATAAAGGAATTCCGTTAGCTCCCGCGATGCATGTCCTGCATCGGTTCCGGTGGTCCAAATCTACTCAACTTGGGGAAACTGGGGGCTGTTGTGTCCATTCTCATTCGGACCGGGTTGTGATCCCCCTCCATTTTCACCTCCGTTGTCCTCCTCATCTGAAGCTGGCACGTAGTACTCCTCATTAGGATCCTCATCCATGTTCTCCTCAAATGGCTCATACTCCTCCGGATCCTCCTCCATAGTGTTCGACTGGTTAGCTTCCTCCTCCCCGGGCTGGATGTTCCTCTCCTCTTGCTTCTGCTCGTCAAGCTCAATGGGGTTAAGTCCACTTCCAAGGGGTGGCGGACAGGTGCTCTTGCGGGCTGCACTCCTAGCGATCGGCATCTATAGAAAATGAGAATACATTAGAGGAAAGAATAATGGAATATAAATCTGAAAATTGCAGCAGCTAAAATAACAGAAAAAGAGCGGTGCAGCTGTCCCAAAAGAACGAAAAAGAGAGGGAGAAAATGCAGCAGCGAACACAATAATTTTACCCACACATAGCAGCGGCAAAACACACACTTTACGCAAAAATTCCAGCGGCAAAAACAGCAGTGGACAACATAAGACACGGCTGAAAATTGCATTGGAAACGCAGCGGCAATCGATACTTTTTGCAGCTGAAAATAAAGAAACAAAAACAGCAGCAATTTTTTTCAAAAATAGCAGATTAGAAGAGTGTTCCTAAGTGCACTAGAGTGTCCATTCTACCTAGGCTTGCGTCCTACGGTCAACACGGCTCTGATACCAATTTGTGACACCCAGTTCCGAATAAGAACCAAACGTAATGCTTATGTGTGCCCAGGAAGTTCATCACACATATACGGTTGCATCACAAACGATATATAGAATTTAACCACGTCTCAACTATTAAATAAGTACCTTATCACAATAATCCAATAGTTCACAAATGACAATCTCTAATTAATGCAGCGGAAAATAAACTAAGCAGCACGACTCCATTCCACAGGCAATTGACGGCGGTACGCAACCTAGTACTCTGCGTATCCTCAGGGTACTCCCAATTATCTCCAGTAGCTGTTGGGGGGGATTGCAAGGGTGAGTACGTGTCGTACTCAGCAAGTGTGGAAATAGATGACATGTGACTAAACAAATGATTGAAATAAAAAGGCTAATTGCAGAAAAGTACATTTCATAAACATGTAAAAGCAGCCTATCATGTCTATGTGAGTTTATTCCCTTCATGACCCAAGTAATTATCATATCATTAATCCAACATCCTCAATTATCATCCACTTAATACCAGACAACAGTTAATACAATACCATGTACCAATTCAATATTCATCGATAAACCGACTGTACTCAGGTGACAAACCAAACCATACCAACCATCCCAAAATTCCAAGTCCAATTCTAATCATGTAGGTCATGCAGGTGCTCTTAACCGAGAGCACGACTATCATGATATTTTTTAACACTCTGCAGAGGTTGTACCACTTTACCCACATGTTCGTGATTTCGTCACCTTTCGATGACTAAGAACCTCTATGTTGCCCTGTCACACTTCCGTTGGTGTGCGGCGAAGAGATCACAAAATAGCCTTTCAAAAGGGACTACTAGTATGTACGGGCCCACTAAGGTTTCACCGGCAGGCTTGAATCTCCATTCTCCCACCCACGGGCCCCCTCGTGTGCCATGCGGATCCCAGGGTAGCCCTCCTCGACCCCCATTCCCCACGTCATCCAATGGTCCATACAATACTAGTAGCACTCCTAATTATTCAACTACGCCGCACCCATACTTGGCCTTGTGGTGGCACTGTTGTCCTGGCATATTCTCGCATGAACCGGTCCTTAGATCTAAGGCAAGCAAAACCACCGTATCATCCAACCCATTCCACAAAACCATGCTTGCTTAGATCTTCTAAATTCCATGTTGCTAAATTAATCATCATCTTATTACCATCCCAAGTTATCATATTTAAAGTTGTCAACCAAATTATTTAAGTTACCCATAACCCATGTAGTGATGCGGCACAAAAAGAAAAATACACATACCCGACTCATCATGTATATCTCGACGACAAGGGGTGGCAAACAACGCTAGTAAACTCCTACGTATGGGTTTCCCATCATATTGACACAAACATGCAAGTTCGCAACAAAACATTTAATAAAACGGGATCCATATGATCAAGGAAACTTGCCTTGCTCTGACGGATGGGGTTGTTCAAGCGCTTCAAAGTCTTGGTTTTGGAAATCCTTGTATGCGGCCTCTTGAGCACGTCCCTCTACGCGTGGTTACGCATACAAGAAAATACATACAATTCAATACGATGCACACAAATTAATCAACATGCAATGACATGCATGCATGCACAATTCAATAATTAATTAACTACGGTCGTTTATTAATTAGATGCAACTAGTTCGTATGTGTTCATATGAGTTTACGGGGGTTTTAGCGAGAATTAATGCTGCTGAAAATAAAAAGATGGTGCGACTACGATCAAACGACGTCTTTTAGATTCAATACGTTCGCTAAAATTCGCATCAGAAAATGTATCCTACCGTAGATGCGATGGCTTCAAAGATCGCGGGATGGGGACGACGCATAGACAAAGTAGATGGCGCAAGGTCCTCCCGCGGCACGACGACGGCGACGCGACGAACTCCGGCGGGCGACAGCACCCTCCTCTTCTCTTCCCTTTTTCCCTCTTCTCCCCCTGGCGGCGCAACCTCTGGTGCTTCTCTTCTTTTCATCTACCGAGCTAGGGCTTTTTTTTCTCTAGTGGTGGTGCTGTTTTGTGGTGGCGTTGGAAAAATTTATGAAACCCTACGGTAGTATATATAGGCGACAGGGAAGGGACGCGATCGACCGATGGGACAAAGTCCCGATCAGCCACGGAACGTGCGTTTTGGCCCACGGCCGAGTCGGCCAGGGACGTGGGAGCGCGGGGGCGCGCGGCACCTGCCGCTGGCGCGGGCGGCTCGGTCCGGAGGGACCCAGAGTGCAGCGCGCGCGTGCGCAGCTGGCTCGGCGCGCCTGGCCAGCGGAGCAGGCCGGCCTCCAGGCCCGGCCGACGCTGGGCCCTATTGGATTTTTTTCTTTTACATATACTATTACTATATATATTATTTATTTATATTTTATTTTTTTGTTTAGGTTTCACAAATATATATATTTTTATATGTATTATTATTATTTTTATATTTGTCCCCTAATACATGTTTTATATTTTTATTTTCTTTTTCTTCTTTTGCTACACATGTTTGTACCTGTATGTTTTATATTTTATTATCTTTCTTTTATTCTACTAATGTTTAATGCATGAACATGTATGAAATGCGTGATGCAAAAATTTAGGGTGTTACAGTTGCATCCCAACAGGTGACTTCGTGGCCTCCCGGGGCACGACGCATCCACACCATCACAGGGATTCTGACCCGTGATTCACGGTCGGAACTTGATCGCCGTTACCGGCAGCAGGACGGTCGCGTCCATATCGAGTGTGCTCGCGAAAGGCGAGAGCCTCGGGACGACCCTGCCCTGCTCCTTAGGGAGTAGGAGGAGGCTGTTCAGCCCTGGCCATGCACTTACGCATGGTCAGATGGCCATAGAAGTTCCGGCCTCATTCACCGAAGAAATTCAACGGGACTGTCAACCCTAATGAATTTCTTCAAATTTACTCCACTGCTATACTTGCAGGTGATGAGGCCGTGATGGCCAACTACTTCCCAGTGGCTTTAACCGGAACCGCTAGGTCCTGGTTTATGAGCCTCCCGCCTAACTCCATTAACAGTTGGGGGGAGCTATGCCAACAGTTCACTGCTAATTTTGGGAGTTCATACACTCGACCTGGCACTGAACTGGACCTCTTTGCTGTCCAGCAGAAAACGGGAGAGTCACTGCGATCCTTAATCTAGCGATTCTCTCAGGTACGCAATACCATCCCATCCATCTCGAGTGCCTCTGTTATTGTTACATTCAGACAGGGCGTTCGGGACAAAAAGATGCTAGAGAAGTTGGCAACCAAAGAAGTCACCAACATCACAGAACTCTTCATCTTAGCAGACAAATGTGCTAAAGCTACGGAGGGCCGTGAGATGCACTCCAAGCCAGCTCCAGAGGCCAACAAGAAGTCCTCCAAAACTGAAGCCACTACATCCTGAGGTGGCAAAAATAAAAAGAAGCCCAAAGGCAAGAAGAAGCCATCAGTTGGCGCACCTGCCGCTGCGGCTGCTATAGCTCTGGGTGGCCGTGGGCCACGCTCTGAGAAACGACATCGACCATCGTCACAAGATGGTGGCAGCTCTAAAGTGTGGTGTCCGATCCACAAGACGAACAGACACAATCTGGAAGAATGCCGGGAGGTCAAGAATCTTGCCGAGCGCTATAACAAGCGCCGGGAAGAAGCTCCTTTCCGTCAGCGGGAAAGAAAACAAAAAGTCGACGAAGCACTGATGGAAGAGGAGCTAGGTTTTCAGGACCCCAAGAACGTCCTGAAAGCTGTCTACAAGACCGTCGACGACGACTCTGACATCTCTGACAACGAGCGTCGGAAGACCCTGAACACCATTTATGGTGGTTCTCGGGACATCACCTCTCACCGCATCCTCAAAACAATGCAGTGGTACATGACCGTTGTAGCTCCCACCGCTAGGGCAGAGCCTCATCAGAAATGGATGGACACTCCCATAATTTTTGATGCTTCGACTGCCCCTGCAACATGATCGGAGCTGGCCATCTCTCGTTCATGGTGTCACCAACCATTAACAATATCCAACTTCACCATGTAATGGTGGATGGAGGTGCAGGGCTAAAACTCATGAGCTTTGAAGCCTTCGTCAAGCTCCAGCTCTGACCTTCGGACCTTCGCCCCTCTCGACCTTTCTCTGGGGTAGGTCCGGGGGCCATTACCCCTCTCGGCTCCATCACACTCCCAGTGACCTTCAGGACTTGGGAGAACTATAGAACCGAGAAGTTGGTCTTCGAAGTTGCGTAGATCAGTCTGTCGTTCAATGCCATTTTGGGCAGACCGGCCTTGTACAGGTTCATGGCCACCGCCCATTATGGTTACTTAGTGTTGAAGATGCCAAAACCTGCGGGCGTTCTCCAGATCCGCAGAGATCACACTGTAGGAATTACTGCATTGGAAGAACTATATGCGCTTGCTACAACGCAGGAGGAAGCATCCGGTAAGGAGCCATCTTTGAACCCTCTGAGCATTCGTCATCGAGGCTCAACCTCCGCACCTCATGTGCAACCAAGCGGCGACATCGGCATTCCCATCAAAGTCGTCCAAATTGGTTCCGATGCTGCTTAGACTACCCGTGTATCGGGAGGTCTGAGCAACAAATAGGAACTCGCGCTCATCACTTTCCTTCGGGCTAATGTCAACGTGTTTGCCTGGCAACTGTCGCAAATGCCTGGGATCCCTAGGGAGGTGATTGAGCACAACCTGAAAATTTATCCCGATGGACGACCAATACACTAGAAGCCCCGGAAGCAATCAATCAAGCGGCAAACCTTCATTCGATAGGAGATCAAGAATTTGCTCAAAGATGGTTTCATCTGGGAAGTGTTTCATCCTAAATGGCTGGCAAACCCAGTCGTGGTGCCCAAGGCTGGGGGGAAACTTCAGATGTGTATCGACTACACCACCTTAAATAAGGCATGTCCAAAGGATCCATTTTCACTAGCTAGAATAGATCAGATAGTGGACTCCACCTTCGGGTGTGAGCTATTGTGTTTCTTAGATGCATATTCTGGATATCATCAAATCCAAATGTCTAAGGAAGATGAAGAGCATACTGCCTTCATAATAGTAGATGGATTGAACTGTTATATTGCCATGCCCTTTGGTCTCAAAAATGCCGCTTCAACATTTGTGCGAGCTATGTACAAAACATTTGGAGAGCTAATCAGACTTGGTGGAGGTGTACATTGATGACATTGTCGTGAAGATCAAGAACAAGGAGTCACTCCTTGACAATTTACAAGCTGTCTTCAACAAGTTGCGCATCACACGCACCAAGCTGAACCCAGACAAATGTGTCTTCGGGGTTAGCCCCGGGAAGCTTCTAGGTTTCTTGGTGACTCACTGAGGAATTGAAGCAAATCCAGCGAAGATCAAGGCAATAGAAGATATGCGGCCCGCAGCCCGCATCAAGGATGTGCAGAAGTTGACTAGATGTTTAGCTGCGCTCAGCTGGTTCATCTCAAGACTGGCAGAGCAGGCACTACCCTTCTTCAAACTCCTGAGGAAGTCCGGACCATTTCATTGGTCTGAAGAAACAGAAAAGGCATTTCGAGAGATGAAACAACTCCTCACCACACTATCGCTCTTGGTAGCTTCGAATCCTGGTGAGCCTTTAGTGCTTTACATTTCTACAACCATCGAAGTTGTCAGCATGGCCATGGTCGCGGAAAGACCGGAGCCATGTCCAGTCCAGGAGCCTAGATCCCTCTGGGAGGGTCTGGAGTTACCTGAAGGTGTGCCTCGGTCCCAGCCCTCAGACACGGAACCTCAAGGCGAAATGCTAGGAGATTAACCTCATCCACCTAAGGGGGTTCACCTGGCCGACCCAGATGATCGGATCCTTCTAACAAGGTCCAGATCGAACAAGAAGAAACTTTGTACCCCTCCAGGAGGGTCCAAGAAGCCCAGCAAGAAGGTATGGACCCCTCCAGGAGGGTTCGGGTCTATGGAGAAGAAGCTCCGGGTCCCTCCGAGAGGGTCCAGACCGTCCAACGCCCATTATACTTCATCACCAAAGTACTCTATGATGCCAAAACAAGATACATTGAGGTGCATAAGCTGCTTTATGCAGTTCTTATTGCCTCAAGGAAGCTTCGTCACTACTTCCAAGCCCACAAAATATCAGTGGTAACTTCTTTTCCACTGCGTGCTATTTTGCGTAACCCTAACTATACTGAGAACATAGCAAAGTGGGTAGTGGAGCTAGCCGAGTTCGATCTCGAATTCGTGTCATGACAAGCAATTAAAAGTCAAGCTCTGGCTGACTTTGTGGCGGAATGGACTCCCTCTCCATCAAACCTTGGGGGCCCCAGTGAGCAGAAACCGGAACCCAAGGTCCCGGTATTCACCAAGCCTCACTAGACTCTCTACTTCGATGGCTCCGTGCAGAAGCAGGTGGCCGGAGCTGGAATCCTTCTCCTTGCTCCGACTGGGGAGAAGGTCAAGTACATGGTTCACCTTGATTTCAAGGCGACCAACAATATGGCAGAGTATGAAGCTCTCATCTACGGACTCAAGGTGGCACTATCTTATGGTGTCAAATAGCTGTTGGTGAAGGGTGATTCACAACTCATCATCAAACAAGTCAAAGGTGAATGCTCTTGTAACAATCCTCAACTAGCTGCTTATCTCCTTGATGTCCATAGGCTCCAAAAGGACTCGAAGTCCTGGATCTCCACCATGTTCAGCGCCTTCATAACGCTGAAGCTGACGAACTCTCGACGAAGGCTTCAACCGGAGCTCCGGCTCCTAACGGAATCTTCATATGGAGGTTGTCAAGACAAACAGCTCAGCCTGCCGAACTGAGCGAAGGGGGCGAGTCTAGCACCTCGAAGCTCGCAGTCCTGGTGGCCCTGTTACCATGGTGTCCACCAAGGGTTGTAGGTGCTGTCGGAAGCTCCGAGCAACCCAACACTCAAGACTCAGAAGCTCAAGTTAGCTCCGATGCATGGATCTCAGAGATCCGGAGCTACTTGAAAGACAATATCCTTCCTAAAGACGGTGTATCCGTAGACCGGATTGTCAAATTGGCTAAAAGATACACGTTGGTAGAAGGGGATCTCTACCGGCGCAGTGCCAATGGTATCCTAATGCGGTGCATTGCAAGGGAAGAAGGCCACGAGCTCCTCGCGGAAATCCATGAAGGTGAGTGTGGGAACCATGCTTCCTCCCGCACGTTGTTTGGTAAAGCCTTCTGGCATGGTTTTTACTGGCCTACAACACTCCAAGATGCGGTTGAGCTAGTGAAAAAATGTTAAGCGTGCCAGTTCCACGCAAAACAGATTCATACACCGGCTCAATCACTACAAATGATACCTCCTACATCGACATTCGCTGTGTGGGGCATGGACATCTTGGGACCATTCCCAAAAGCCGTCGGAGGTTACAGGTTCCTGTATGTCGCCATCGACAAGTTCACCATATGGCCGGAAGCAACTCCAGTTGTGACAATCAACAAGCAATCAACAATCAAGTTCTTGAAATAAATTATATGCAGATTTGTAGTTCCAAACAAAGTCATAACTGACAAAGGAACCCAGTTCACAAGTGCTGCATTTCAAGAATATTGCGAAGAGCTCGGGATTCAAGTCAGTTACGCCTCAGTAGCTCACCCAGCAAGCAATGGCCAAGCCGAGAGAGCAAATGCAGAAATCTTAAAAGGACTCAAGACACGCACGTATGAGCGCCTGAAAAATCATGGAGCCAACTGGATCGAGGAGCTTCCATCCACATTGTGGGCAAACAGGACAACTCCAAACTGGTCAACTAGGGAGACTCTTTTCTTCCTGGTGTACAAAGCTGAAGCAGTTCTTCCTCCGGAGATCACCTTGGGGTCCCTCCGGGTTCGGACCTTCGACGAAGCCACGCAGGACATGCTCCGGCGTGAAGACCTTGACCTCGTCAACGAGGGAAGGTGCCAAGCAGCTGTTCGGGATGCACGTTATCGCCAAGCGCTTTGGTGCTATCATCAAAGGCATGTGCGCAACCGACAACTCGAGGAAGACGATCTGGTGCTTCGGAAGATACTAACTCGTGAAGGAATGAATAAACTTTCCCCCAGCTTGGAAGGTCCCTTCCGAGTGATCAAAGTATTCTGTCCCAGATGCGTTTGCTTGGCAACTGAGGATGGGACTCCGCTTCCTAATCCTTGGAACATCGATCACCCCGGTAAATTTTATGCGAATCACGGAGGTGAGTCTGTAATCACATACGATGTATGTTATAGAGTCGCTAAACATACATGGGTAGGTCCTCCGGGAGAACATCTGAACCCCTTTGGGAGGGTGCGGGAAGTTCAAGTACACTTCATACAGTCATCGCACTAAAAGTGTAACTACCTACACTGGGTTAGTACAAGATGTATAGCGCACTTAGCTTGGTCTTGCAGCCTAAGTGTGTCCTTGTCTCCCGTGTAATCCGGACCTATAGTAAAAGACATTGTTGTGTTAGAACAGACTCCACGTGCATTTATTTTTGTACAAGGCTCGATATATCAAATTATTGTTTTTATCCTTCTTGTTTATAATAAAGTTGTGCAATTCTTTTTTAGTTTTTGTCCAAGTTATACATATGTAATACAAGTTATGTTGTTGATCTCTTTGGACCTTAACATGTTGTATAGTCTACTTGCCTGAATGCCAAGCAAACATAGGTCCGGAGTGTGCTATTGACTTAGCCTGGTCCTGCACCCTAAGTACGCCACTCTACCTACACCCCGGCAGGCCTGAGTAGGGTGAATACTAAAAAAGCATATGGGTCCGGAAAGATTACATCAATATACTTGTTACCATATCAAGTTTCTTCGGATTTAAAACTTAAAAAAGAATGATAAGTCACAAATGTCTTATAGACAAGAGGACAAATTTTACTCTTTTCTTGTATTTATTATGCAGGAAAAACAGAAACTCATAGCGATGTTGGACAACGCTGGAGCTACTAAGCTTTAACATCCTCTCAGGGGGCCCATTGTCGACGTTTAATATGTTGACAGTGGGAGACCTCAGAGCTACCAAGCTCCGACAACCCTTGGGGAGCCTACTTTCAACGATTCGTGCGTTGACATCGGGTGCTACCAGACCTATCAAACTCCGATAAATCCTAGAGGGATCGCCGTCGACGTATTATACGTTGATGGTGAGTACCGTCGGAGCTACCAAGATCTGACAATCCCATGGGACCAGCCGTCGACGCGTCGGAAATAAAGACTTCAGACCTAAAATCTACAAGTTCGAAGCGTTCAAGTCATCAAGATGCTGTCAAAACCTTTTTGTACATGTACACACTACAATTGTGCACATATTCCAGGGGGCCAACAAGACAGAGTACAATATATTGAAAACAAAACAACAATAACGTGAAATTCATAGCAAAGTGGATTTCATTAATTCGAAGCACTGCATTACAAAATTGGGATTACAGCAGAAGGCAAAAGAAAAAAGTCCTAGCTACTGGAGGATCTATGTCCTACAGAAGAATGAGGCGACTTCCTTGACAACTCCTTGGATGCTGGCCCTGGCGGCGTCCTCCTCTTCAACAACGGGACCTTGGAGCACCGGGTCCAGAGAGAATTGGGGATCTCGGCTCACATAACACGTCAGCACATACTTTGCGATGTTTGTAGCCAAAGATTTCCTCTATGTCTCCAGCTGGTCCGCAATGACGTAACCCATTGCGTCGAGTTTGCTGCTAGCAGTAACCACTAGTGCTCGGTCCAAGTCCAGCTCCGGATTGTCCGGACGTACAGGACTAAAGCCTAGTGGTGTCAACACGTCATTGGCTCGTCCCAAGGAGTCCCATACTTGGATGGACTCAGTCTCCTTCAAGCTCCACAGCTCCTCTAGTGACTTTCGGGCAGCCGCAAGCTCTGAACCCTCCCGAGCGAGGCGCTCGACCAATTTGGCATGCTGCTGCATATTCTCAGCAGCTTGCTTCTCACGATCGGTCAGCTCCATCTCCCGGAGGTGGATGCGGTTCCGCCTTTCCGCCAAGTCCTTTTCCCTGCCTCTTACTTTCCCTTCCCTGGTCGCAACATCATCTTCTCTTTTCGAGAGCTCCTGCCCCAGTTTCCAGTACTTCTCTTTCTCCTCTTTGCTCCATAGATCAAACTTTTTGCTACGATCTGCCAAATTTTGTTCACCCAGAGTCAACTTCTGGGTGACCTCTGCCTCCCTCTTCAAAATATCCTCCTGCTGCTCCAAGAGCTTCTCTTCCCTAGCATCAAGGTCCGCTTGGCGCTTCAGGAGAACCTTGTTCAATTCATTGAGGTTTTCGTGACGCTCATCGGCAGCATCACGCCTCTCCTTGGCTTGCTTAAGGATATCCCTAGAGTTAGCATCGAGCACCCTAATGGCATCTTCCTTCTCCTCCAGCAGCTTGTCCCAGTATTCCAACCGGACCTTTTCTCTCTTGATCCACTCCTTCTGGTCAGCCAGCCTTGTCTGTGCAAGCCTGGTCTCGAAGTACAGTCTGTTGCGCCAATGCCTCAAGGTGTTGTGCTCCTCCTCCAGGGCTTTTCCCTCATGATCAAAGGCAAGCTGGACTGGCCTGAGACTTGAGCAGGCATTGTCTATGGACAGCGCCAAGGGGATAGGCTCCGCACCCGCTGGGATCAACTCCGCTGGTTCCAAAGGATTTTCCATCACAAAAATTGGGTCCCACTCTACAAGGGTGGTCCCCTAAGCCTTTGTGGTATTGGCTCCGCTCGTTGGGAGCACTTCAGCTGTTGTTGAAGAAGATCCTACTGGGGAAACTTCCACCGTCGGAGTAGAAGTCAAAGGCCCTGCTTCTGGGTCTTCAGTTGTTGGCCCCGCCAGTGGAGGACCTGTCGCCACCTCTTCATGCTGCTTCGGCTCTGGTCTAGACACCTCCGGGACAGCTACCTCCGGGGCAATGGCTGGGGCTTCATCCGGTGCCCCTACCACCGCTGGCTTAGACGCCGACGCGTCAGTCACTTCCAGTTCAGCGACCGGAGCTTCAAGCATTTCCAGCTCAACCGCCGGACCTTCAATTACTTCTGTCCCAAGGGCTGGAGCTTCAACCATCTCCGGCTCGATGGACGGGACTTCAATTGCTTCTGGCTCAGCGGCCAGGGCTTCGATGACTTCCAGTTCAAAGGACGGAGCTTCTGACATCTCTGGCTCCGGTACTGGAGCATCAGCCTCCAACACCGTTGCCAGAGGTACATCTTCAACTTCTCCCCCGTGGTTCGGTGCTACTACAGGAACTTCAGGCGTCTCTTCTGGATCCAAGACCACGACAGCTGGCGTGACCTCTGCCACCACTGGAGGAGGAGACTCGGTGGTCAAAGCTGGAGCTTCGACATGCGCAGCCACAGTCACTTCAACAGATCCCGAAGTCCCTGACCCCTTTCTCAACACCCTAGAAATAAAGGGATGAGAAGATTAAGGACATAACAAAAACAAGATTAGCATTTTAAGGCAAGCACACGATGCTTACCTAGGGATGCTACCGCCCCAGTCACCTCGAAACCTCTTCTTCGGAGGCTCGGAGCCAGAGCCCACCAAGTCTGGTGAGACAACGACTTCGGACCTGAGCTAAGAACCACTTACGGAAGCCGGAGTCCTCTCAGCCAGAGCTTCTTTTGGTCGGGAAGAACTCCCAGGCCTGGAGCTCTTAGCCAGCACTGAGGCCGGGGTTGACTGTCCGGAGCTAGCGCCTCTTGAAGACGCCTGCGCCGGAGAAGGTGCAGCCGTAGAAGACCTCCCTCACTGGGGAGAAGTAGCCGTTGTAGAGGGAGCAGGCCTGACGGACCTCCCATCAGCATGCTTCAGCTTCCTCTTCCGACTCGAGGGTTCGGCTGGCTCTTTGCCCTTGCCCTTGCCTATGTCTTCAACCCTCTGGATCGAGGCGGAGGAAAGCCTTCCTTCAGAAGCTCCGGGGATCAGAATCCCGGAGGTCCGATGCCTCTCCACCCCACCAAGGTCATCAAGCATCGGCATCTTCCTCCGGAGCCCTCTACTGAACTCTGGCTCCATGTTCAGAGGAAGGAAAGCAGTCGACAGAACCAAGTCATCGCCTTCGACATTTATCCCACGCTGAAATTTCTTGTGATGAAGCTTCAGAGCTTCATCATCCAAATTGGATTTCAGACCGGTTTCAATCCAGTCATCATCCATCACGCTGTTGAGAGCCCAGGCGAGCTTCTGCCTCTTCCACAGCAGAGCCCATCTGTTGAACAGGAAATTGCAGAAGACAATCTGAGGGGTCACTCCACCCTACATGCATTCTCGGGTCCTTGTTAGGACGGGGTTAAAGGCATCTGACAGCTCCAGAACTATGCTCCAAGCATCGTTATCAATGTTGGGGAGTCCTTGAGGCAGCTCCAACCTCTCGTGCTCCTCCACTACAATGATGACCCAGTCCTTCTTCCAGTCATCCCATTTGCCAGAAGGGAATGACTTCAAGTACTTGAAGGGGCAGTTCTTGAGCTTCACGAAATAGTAGAAGCCAAGAAGCTCAGTCCCCTTGCTGGTGGTGTGGACCGTGAAGAATGTACGGAACAGCTCGATGCAGGGGGGAACACCCACCCACATCTCGCAGAAGTGGATGAAGGTTGCCACTAGCAGAAGAGATTGGGGCCAAGGTGATACAGCTGGGGACCGTAGAAGTCCAGCAGCATTAAGAGAAAGCTTGAAAAAGGTGGGATCAACCCCACCATGGCGTATGCAGAGAAGTACACCATGTCGCCATTACGCTCCTTCTTGAATGGGAGCTTGTCGGCGCGGATCAAGTGATTGAAGGAGTCATTGGACCACCCCATATAGGTCCGAACCTTTATCAGATCTTCATTGCTCTTGAGGCAGCTCTTGGGAAGACCCAACTCCATCGTGGCAAAGTGGAGCAGAGGAAAGGAAAGCTAGGTGGAGTTTGGGAGGATCTGAGCGCAAGTTTGATCGAAAACATAAAGAGTCCTCAAACCACGCATACTTTCCTTCTTAAGTAAGCCTCCGCGACGCTTGGATGGAAACCGCAACGAGAGCAGGCTCACATTTCAAAAATATACCCCATCCATGATGAATGGGCCCGGGGCCACCCCGACAAAGAGATCGAGGTTATTACCCCATGCGAACCATTGTCATGATGGGCGGCGGGAAACCCAAAGGCGGCACCCTGACAAGGTGCTTGGAACCGATATGGTTTTTGTATTGGGAACTGGCAACCTACAATTGCGTGAGATCCACACTCAAAGATCTCATCTGCCGCATTCATAACAAGCCACGCGGCGATGGTTTAATCCTGGACCATCGCCCCAACGGCACATTAGAAGACTTTTGAAGTCGAAGAGCGGGAATCAAGGATGGCCCCACCTCTGGTAGAATAACTTAACCCAAAGGGTTCCTCCCAGAGGTGGGCCCGGGGGCCACTGTCGATACCCTGCGTACCGGGTACCCCATGATACCGCAAGAAGTGCAAGGGAGTTCTACCTGACAAAGTTGAAGGTCTCCTCAGACCCCACATGTCACACTACAGCGGACCCGCACCCTTCACATGGGAAGCTCCGGGGTTGACACGTGTAATGTAAGTCCGGAAATGAACTCCCAACATAGGGAAGTTCCACTGTTAACACGTGTACAATAACCCCGGACCTAACCCCCAGCAGAGGGGAGCTCCGGTGCCAACATGTGTATAGCGGTTCTGGCACTACCTCCCCGCAAAGTGAAGCTCTGAAGCTGCCACGTGTAAAGCCTCCGGACCTTCATCACCAACGAATACATTGGCGGATCTCCTCCAGCACGGACATTCAAGGGACAGTTAAAGCGGCAGTTACAAGACCTGATGACGTGTCATTAATGTTGTATTAATGACACATGATCATAGCACTATTAATAGAGGTAACACATCAATTAAGACACGTTATCAGGCCATTAACCATGCTTAATGCTCATAGACAGTGTATTAGGCTATTAAATACGCTAGTGTCACATGTCGGGCCAGGCAAATGATGTAACGGTCAGTCCTTGGACTATAGAAGGATTGAGATGCACGACACAGAGGGAGAGACCCAAGCTGAGGCAAGCACTACGCATTCTCATGATACTCATTACAACAACACACACCCCGTGGTGTAGGGTATTACGCTCAGGCGGTCTGAACCACGTAAATGTCTCGTGTCACTATCTTGTTCTTGATCTCTGCGTGCCCCAACCAAAACAAGAACCTCCGTGGGCTACACTTTAGTGGTACCGGGGGAAGTGTCATCGCTACACTTCGACACCGTCTATTCGAAATCAAGAACATACACATATAAACATACACAATAAACGCATTGCAAACACTAATAAATATGCAAATTATGGATGTATGCAGAAAATATATTTGTATTAATGCTAAATAAATTTCTATGGCTTTTTAGTAATTTTTGATAATGATTTCCTATTTATTTGGGAAAGTTTGGGATTAATTAGAATTTATTCAGAGGCAATATTATTAATAACATACTACAATTGATTCTAAATTTTTTGGAATTTTTCTAGATTTAATTTGATACTTTATAAATTAACTAGCTTTAATCTTATTTATTAAATCTGAAAAACAAATTAAATAATACTGAAAATATAATTTAGTCAAATCTAAAATAACCTACTGATGTTGGATGATTAAATATAACTTGTGAGTTCCAAGTGATTTAAGATGATCTGTCCATAATTAACGGTCGCTCAAATAAAACATGTTCTACATGTGATTTAATTCAAGTACTAGAATCAAAATAGTTGTCTAGATCTAGACCGTAATATCCACCGTGCGCGCATCTAGTCCAGACAGTCGTGGAACGGCGGCGCAACATGTGTCTCTAGGATCTAGAGTTTCGTGGATAAAGATGACGGCACATTGTAGATGAAGAGGATAAAGGCACGACGTTGATGAAGGAGACGGCGATGCGATCCTCCGGTAGACGGCGGCGTGAAGATCTTCAGCGGACGGCGGCCCCTTCTTTTCTTTTTTTTTTGTTTCCCTCTTCTCTCCTCCCTTTTCCCTCTGACGGCTAGGGTTTATTTTTTTTCTTTTGCTCCTAGCTAGAATTCCTGGTCTTGCTGCGTTTTTATAAGGCGGAGCTGGAGTCCCGTAAGACTCGGTGCCCACGGCGCCAGGCGCGCGGGAGAGTCCCGCTCGGCTGGGACTCGGTCCCTGGCCAGCGGTAAGTTTTTTTTTATGCACCGGTGGTCAAGGAATCGAAATTTGAGTCTGCTCGTGGAAGCTTCCGGGCATCACATAGCTTGCTGCTCGTGGCCTTGATGGACTCGGTTCCAGGCCTCAGCGCCAGCTGAGTTGACTTCTTTTTTCTTTTCTTTTCGTTTTCCCTTTTTCTATTATTTTATTAGTTCGTTTTTTTACATGGCGCTGGCCAGGCTGTGCGGCCATGACTCCAGTCAGCAGTTGAGCTCTTTTTATTTTATTTTTATTTTATTTGTTTCTTTTACTTAACTTTTTTCTTTTCTTTGTAAATTGTTAACTATTATTTCTTTCTTTATATATATTTTTATTATTATCTTTTATTTTCCCATTATTTGTTATTTACATATAAATTATTTCTTTTTATTTATGTATTTATTTATTTATTTACTTCGTTATATTTATACCTTATATTTTTCTTTCTTTATTATTTTGTTATTTGTTATTTCTTTTTTCTTTGTTAGTTTCTTCCTTTCATATTTAATTTTCTTTACTTTATTTCCTTTCTTCCTGTGACGTTCGGTTCCGAAAACTGAACCAAGCTAACGCATATGTGTGCCCAGGATGTTCAACACACATACACGAGTGCAATCACAAAAGAGTATACAGAAAATTACCACAGAACAAGATTAATTATCAAATTTTATTACACAAACCATATTATCCTCGAATACAAGCTCTAATGAATATCAATGACAAGTTTAACTAATGCAGCGGAAATAAACTAATTAAGCAACTAAACAAACTAAGCAAAAGGGATAGCGCAGCTCCATGCAACACCACAGGCAAAGCTGACGGTAGACACGGCCTAGATCTCCACATTATCGCCATTAAACTCACAATTATGACCTGCAACTGTTGGGGGGGATTGCAAGAGTGAGTACGTGTCGTACTAAGCAAGTGTGGAAAGTATGACATGTGGTTGATTCAAATGACGACAATAATAATGGCTAAGTGCTGAAAAGTACAGTAAAACCATTTGGAAAAGCAATGTATCATATTTATGTGAAGTAAACCCATCATAAACCATGTAACCATAATAATACCAGTCCATAATTCACCAATACCAATAATCATAATCAATGTCATAAACCATAATTCCATCCCATAACCATAACCATAATCATAATATCAACCATAACCATTACCAAACCATAACCAATCCAAATCCCAATTTCCCTCTAATCATGTAGGTCATCCAGACGCTCATAACCGGGAGCACGGCTATCATGATAGTTTTAGTACTCTGCAGAGTTTGTACCACTTTACCCACGTGTTTGTGATTTCATCACCCGTCGGCGACTGAAGAACCTCCCTTATGCCAATTACACTTCCTTTGGTGTATGGCCAAGAGATCACAAAATAGCCTTTACAAAGGGATTACTAGCCTATTTAGACCCCACTGAGGTTTCACCGGTGGCGATGTCTTCAACTGAGCACATCTTCAACCAAGGGCCCCCTCTTGAGCCATTCGGATCCCAGGGTAGTCCCGCCAATCATCAACAAACCCAATCCGACTACCCCTTCCCCGAGCATCCACAATGGTCCAAACAACACTAGCAAAGCCCTAATTAATCAGCTACACCACGCCCATACTTGGCCTCGTGGTGGCACTGTAGTCCTGGCCTATTCTCGTATGAACCGGTCCTTAGATCTAAAGCAAACAAACCACCATGACATTCAACCCACCCACATACCAGGCTCGCTTAGATCACCCATCGTATTGACCAGTTCACATTAACCAGAATATCATTGATGCATAACTAAATGTGTAGTGTTGTTTGCCATCCCAATTAATTAAGTGAAGCAAAAAGGTAAAAATCCCTTCCCGACTCTCTATTATATATTCCAGGTGACAAGGGTGGTTAAACAAATCTAGTAAACTTCCTACCATAGGATTCCCATCAAATTGACACAAGCATGCAGTTTGCAAATAAAATATTTATTTTAAAACAAGATCAATATGCTTCAAGGACACTTGCCTTGCTTCGGCGGATAGGGTTGCTCAAGCGCTTCGAAGTCTTGGTTCTCGAAATCTTCGTACACGACTTCTTGAGCACTTCTCTCTACTCGCGATCACACATACAAGAAAACATATACAAATCAACATGATGCACACACATTAATCAACATGCGATGATATGCATGCATGCAAGGTTCAATTATTAATTAACTATGGTTGTTTATTAATTAGATGCAACTAGTTCATACGTGTTCATATGAGTTTATGGGGTTTTAGCGAGGATTAATGCTGATGAAAATAAAAAGGCGATGCAACAAAAATCAATTTACGTCTATTAGATCTAATACGTCGCTAAAATTCGCATCGGAAAAACGAATCCTACCATAGATGCGATGGCTTCGAAGATCGAGGGACGAAGGCGACGCGTAGACGAAGTGGATGACGCGACGGTCCTCCGGCGGCACGATGATGGCGACGACGATCTTCGGTGGACGACAGACCCCTCCTCTTTTTCTTCCTCTTCCTCCCTCTTTTTCCTCTTTTTTTTTTCTTCCTGGCGGCGGCAGCCTCTGGTCCCTCTCCTATTTTTCTACGACGGCGCTAGGGCTTCCTGTTGGCGGGTTCTTTGCCTCTGGCGTCGAGGAAAAAAAATGAGGCGCTACGGTCCCTTTTTGTAGCGGCGCTCGGTAGCTAGGGCCGGCGCGTAGGCAGCGGGCAGGCAAGTGGGGTCGAGCGAGGGCGAGCGGGGCCCTCGGCGCGTGCGGTGCTAGGGCGTGTGGTGCGCGGCTGCGCGGGGGTCGCGCGACGCGTTGGGGCTGGGACGCGCGGGAGGCGCTCGCGCGGGCGGCGTGGTGCGAGGCCGGGAGCGGTGCGGGCGGCTCGGCGAGCGGGGCTGGGGCACGTGGCGTGCGTGGGAGCGCGTTGGTCGGGCGGGGGCTCGCGCTGCAGGCGCGCGGGAGGGCGGGAGGCGCTCGCTGGCTGGGCCGTCGGCCTGGCCGGCGGAGCAGTCCCCTTTTTTTTTGTCTTCTTTTTTCTTCTTCTTTATATTATTTATTTATTCTTTATGTTATTTCTTTTATTATATTTATATTTTATTATTATTATATATTTTATTATTTATATTTATTATACTTATTTTATTTATTATTATATATATTATTTTATATATTATTTATTTTATATTTTTTTATATATTATTATTATACTTATATTATATTTTTTCCCTAAGTCATGTTTTATATTTTTATTTTCTTTTTCTTCTTTTGCTACTCATATTTGTATATGTATATTTTATGTTTTATTATTTTTCTTTTATTCTATTAATATTTAATGCATGAACATGTATGCAATGCATGATGCGCAAATTGAGGGTGTTACAAACCTACCCCCTTAAAGTGAATCTCGCCCTCGAGATTCGACAGCGTGGAGAAAAGATGAGGGAATTCTGCCTTCAGGTCTTCTTCACGTTCCCACGTAGCTTTGACTTTTGTATGGTGTTTCCATTGCACTTTGCACCAACGGATCTTCTTATTTCTCGTGACCCTTTCCTTCACGTCCAAGATCTTGATAGGTTGCTCGACATAGGACAAATCCTCCTGAAGTTCTAACTCGTCCATCGGCACTTGTTCTTTCGGTACCCTGAGACATTTCTTGAGTTGAGAGACGTGAAACACGTCGTGTACATCGGAGAGATATGTCGGCAGCTCAAGTCGATATGCTACTTCTCCTCGTTTGTCCAAAATCTTTAACGGTCCGATGTAACGTGGTGCCAGTTTCCCCTTGACGTTAAACCGTCGCTGACCTCGGATAGGTGACACTTTGAGGTATACAAAATCTCCAGCTTCAAATGTCAGACACCTTCACCTGTTATCAGCATAACCTTTCTGTCGAGACTGGGCAGCCTTTAAGTTTTCCCGTATTATTTGGACTTGCCTTTCAGCATCTTGTAACACGTCGGGACCAAACACTTGATTCTCTCCAGTTTCATTCCAAAACAAGGGAGTCCTACACTTCCTTCCGTACAATGCTTCGTAGGGTGACATTTTCAGACTTGCTTGGTAGCTATTGTTGTACGAGAATTCAGCATACGGCACACTTTTATCCCAACTTTTCCCATGCTTTAAAGCACAAGCTCTTAACATGTCTTCCAAAATTTGGTTGGTCCTCTCGGTTTGTCCATCTGTTTGAGGGTGATATGCCAAACTGAAGTTCAACCTTGTTCCCATTGCTTCATGCAATTTCTGCCAAAATCTGGAGGTAAACTGAGAACCTCTATCCGAGACTATCTTCTTCGATACTCTGTGTCGACACACAATATGCTCCATATACAATTCTGCTAGCTTCGCGGTGGTATATGTAGTCTTGACAGGGATGAAATGAGCTAATTTTGTCAACCGATCCACAATAACCCATATTGAATCATAGCCAGACTGAGTTCGCGGTAATCCCACTATAAAGTCCATACCAATCTCTTCCCACTTCCACTCCGGGATCTTTAATGGTTGTAACAATCCGGCTGGCCTTTGATGTTCAGCTTTAACTCGTCGGCACACATCACAAAATGCAACATATTCGACTATGTCCTTTTTCATGCTGGCCCACCAATAGCATGTCTTTAAGTCCTTGTACATCTTTGTACAACCGGGATGAATTGAGTAAGGTGAGTCATGTGCCTCCTTCAATATTATTTCCCGAATATGCCTAACATTAGGTACCACAATCCTCTTTCCAAGCCATAAGGTACCATGTTCGTCCTCATCAAATCTGAATTCTCTTCCTTCTTGGATCTTTTCCTTGATTTCCTGTATTTCCTTGTCCTTTGTCTGTCCTTCCCGTATTTCCTGCTCTAATGTTGGGTTGACTTCCATCGTTCCCATCTCATTTATGAATCCAAGGTTCAACCGTTCAAACTCCTTGCATAACTCGGATGGCAGCTCCCGGATTGTGAGTTGGTGGCTTACTCCTTTTCAGCTCAAAGCATCGGCCACTACATTGGCCTTCCCTGGGTGATAGTTGATCCCCACGTCATAATCCTTGATGAGCTCCAACCATCGGCGTTGCCTCAGATTTAGATCCGTTTGCGTAAATATGTACTTGAGACTCTTGTGATCCGTATAAATCTCACATCGGTGACCAAAAACATAGTGTCTCCATATCTTCAAGGCGTGTACCACGGTTGCGAGTTCAAGGTCGTGTGTAGGATAATTCAACTCATGTTTCTTTAGTTTCCTTGATGCATAAGCTACCACTTGGCCTTCTTGCATGAGCACACATCCTAATCCTTGTCTTGATGCATCACAATATATATCAAAACTCTTGCTCACGTCCGGTAATACTAACACCGGCGCGGTTGTCAACCTTTTCTTTAACTCCTCAAAACTGTTTTGACAAGATTCAGTCCATTGGAAAGCCTTCCCCTTCATTAGCAATTCCATCATGGGCTTGGCTATCTTGGAAAAGTCCTTGATGAATCGACGGTAATATCCAGCCATCCCAAGAAAACTCCTTATTTCCTTGACGTTTTGCGGTGGTTCCCACTTCAACACATCCCTCACTTTACCGGGTTCAACCGATACTCCTCCTCCTAAGATGATATGACCCAAAAATGGCACCTCTTTCAACCAAAACTGACACTTGTTGAACTTGGCATACAATTGATGCTCCCTCAATTTTTGCAACGTAAGCCTCAAGTGTTCCTTATGTTCCTTCTCATCCTTTGAGTAGATCATAATATCATCAATGAACACCATGACAAACTTATCCAAGTACTCCATGAAGACCTTATTCATGAGGTACATAAAGTAGGCAGGCGCATTTGTCAATCCAAAAGACATCACGGTGTACTCATAAGATCCATATCGTGTCCTAAAAGCTATTTTGGGTATGTCTGATGGTCTAATCTTCATTTGAAAGTATCCCGACCTCAAATCAATCTTAGAGAAGACACAAGCACCCTTCATCTGATCAAACAAGTCTTCTATGCGGGGCAAGGTGTACTTGTTCTTGATGGTCACCTCGTTGAGAGCTCGGTAATCCACACACATCCTTTGCGTTCTATCCTTCTTGTCCACAAATAGAACGGGCGCTCCCCAAGGTGAAGAGCTTGGGCGAATAAAACCCTTCTCTAATTGCTCTTGAATTTGCTTCTTGAGCTCCGCTAATTCCATAGGAGGCATCCTATACGGCCTCTTAGCTATAGGTGCAGTTTCAGGTATTAAATCAATGACAAACTCAATGTCTCGATCAGGTGGCATACCTGGCAACTCATCCGGAAACACATCCAAAAATTCACACACTACCATAATCTCCTCAATTGCGGCACCGTCCATATGATTCAGCTCCAATTGCTTCGGTGCGGTTTGAGATGCTTCAAATTCTACGGTGATCCCTTCCTCATTAGTCAACTTCACCGTCTTTGTGGCACACTCAATAACTCCATTGTGCTTCCTCAACCAGTCCATACCAAGTATAATTTCCAATCCTTGAGAATCCAAAACAATGAGGTTGGCGGAGAAGTCTACCCCCCTTATTTTAAGGCTTACCTTTGGACATACTATATTTGTCCTCATCTCTCCTCCAGGAGACTTAACCAATAGAGTAAACTTCATATGAGAGATAGGTAAACTATACTTGGCAACATAATTTGATGCAATGAATGAATGTGATGCTCCATAATCAAATAACATAGTCGCGGGGTTGGAGTTGGCGAGAAACATACCAATGACCACGTCATCTGCTTGTTGAGCATCCTCCGTAGAGACATGGTTCACGTTGCCACGAGCAAAATTCTGCTGTCCACGGTTCCCTTGTGGTTGTCCTCCATTGGGTCTTGGGTTTTGCCTCGGCACATTGCTTCCTTGACTAAGGACTGACTTAGGACATTGATGCGCAAAGTGTCCAGCTTCTCCACAAGTATAGCACTTCTTAACTCCACCAAAATTATTGGGACGATCTTGGTTTTGAGCATTTGCTCCAGGAAAATCAGCACGAGGCGCATAAGGCATTGGAGGCCTAGGTGCTTGCATGACAGGGCGCTGCTGCACAAACTGAGTTGGGCGTGGTGCATAACCAGGGCGTTGTGCAGGCTCAGAAGAGCCGAAGTAAGGCACATTGGGCGGTGCAAAGCGAGGGCGCACATTACTTCCTTGTTGTTGTCCTTGGTATGGCTCCTTCCTCTTGTTGTCTTGCTCCATCTCACGAACCTTGTTCTCCACCACAATTGCTTTGCCCACAAGCTTCTGGAAGTTGGCATAATCGCAATTGAGTAGTTGCACTTGGATTTCATTGTTCAAGCATCTCATGAACAAATATTGCTTCCGGCTGTCCCGACTAACATCCTCAGGCGCATATCTTTAGAGTTGAGTGAACTTATTGAGATATTCACTCACGCTTGATTTTCCTTGTCTCAAGTTCTCAAATTCTTGCCTCTTCAAGATCATAACACCTTCCGGCACATAATAAGAACGGAAACTCTCCTTGAATTCCGCCCAGGTGATCCTCTCTTGATCCTCATGAGCATTGCATAGTGAATCCCACCAATTGGCAGCTGCTCCAACGAGTTGATGAGAAGCAAATAGGACCTTCTCTTGGTCACTGCATTGGACAATAGCAAGTTTCTTCTCCACGGACTTGAGCCAGTCATCCGCATCCATAGGGTCAGCAGCTTGAGCAAAGGTCGGCGGCCTAGTCCTCATAAACTCTCCCAATCGGTTATGAGGAGATGGGGGTGGCGGTGGAGGCATGTGGGGCTGATTGTTGATATTGCCAGTCTGCAGCTGTCCCATTGTTTGTATCATGGTCTGCATGAGCTGGTTCTGCATAGCTAGTAGCTGCTCGATATTGATGGCTCCATGAGCAGGTCCTTGTCCAATATTGTTCTGAGGTACTCCATGGTTCTCCTCCTCACCATTGACATCCCTCTGATTGCGAGTCCTCATCATATGAAGGAGAGCAATAGGTAAGAATTAAGAAACGTCCCCAACTATATGCATCAAGGGATATGAAGCTAACCAACTAGCTATACTAGCCTAGGTGGACATGGCAATGCTAAAGCATCCCAAAATCCTCTATTAAGCATACAAGCAAACAATATATATATAGCAAACAACACACTAAGCAAAAACACATCGATTCCTAAGTGCTCCTATGTGCTCTAAAGTGTCCATTCTATCTAGGCTGCGTCCTACGGTCAACCTGTGGCTCTGATACCAATCTGTGACGCCCGGTTCCGAAAACTGAACCAAGCTAACGCATATGTGTGCCCAGGATGTTCAACACACATACATGAGTGCAATCACAAAAGAGTATACAGAAAATTACCATAGAACAAGATTAATTATCAAATTTTATTACACAAACCATATTATCCTCAAATACAAGCTCTAATGAATATCAATGACAAGTTCAACTAATGCAGCGGAAATAAACTAATTAAGCAACTAAGCAAACTAAGCAAAAGGGATAGCGCAGCTCCATGCAACACCACAGGCAAAGCTGACGGTAGACACGGCCTAGATATCCACATTATCACCATTAAACTCACAATTCTGACCTGCAACTGTTGGGAGGGGGGGTGCAAGAGTGAGTACGTGTCGTACTCAGCAAGTGTGGAAAGTATGACATGTGGTTGATTCAAATGACGACAATAATAATGGCTAAGTGCTGAAAAGTACAGTAAAACCATTTGGAAAATCAATGTATCATATTTATGTGAAGTAAACCCATCATAAACCATGTAACCATAATAATACCAGTCCATAATTCACCATTACCAATAACCATAATCAATGTCATAAACCATAATTCCATCCCATAACCATAACCATAATCATAATATCAACCATAACCATTACCAAACCATAACCAATCCAAATCCCAATTTCCTTCTAATCATGTAGGTCATCCAGACGCTCATAACCGGGAGCACGGCTATCATGATAGTTTTAGTACTCTGCAGAGTTTGTACCACTTTATCCACGTGTTTGTGATTTCATCACCCGTCGGCGACTAAAGAACCTCCCTTATGCCAATTACACTTCCTTTGGTGTATGGCCAAGAGATCACAAAATAGCCTTTACAAAGGGATTACTAGCCTATTTAGACCCCACTGAGGTTTCACCGGTGGCGATGTCTCCCGCTGAGCACATCTTCAACCAAGGGCCCCCTCTTGAGCCATTCGGATGCCAGGGTAGTCCCGCCAATCATCAACAAACCCAATCCGACTAACCCTTCCCCGAGCATCCACAATGGTCCAAATAGCACTAGCAAAGCCCTAATTAATCAGCTACGCCGCACCCATACTTGGCCTCGTGGTGGCACTGTAGTCCTGGCCTATTCTCGCATGAGCCGGTCCTTAGATCTAAAGCAAGCAAAGCACCATAACATTCAACCCATCCACATACCAGGCTTGCTTAGATCACCCATCGTATTGACCAGTTCACATTAACCAGAATATCATTGATGCATAACTAAATGTGTAGTGTTTTTTGCCATCTTAATTAATTAAGCGAAGCAAAAAGGTAAAAAGCCCTTCCTGACTCTCTACCATATATTCCAGGTGACAAGGGTGGTTAAACAAATCTAGTAAACTTCCTACCATAGGATTCCCATCAAATTGACACAAGCATGCAGTTTGCAAACAAAACATTTATTTTAAAACAGGATCAATATGCTTCAAGGACACTTGCCATGCTTCGGCGGATAGGGTTGCTCAAGCGCTTCGAAGTCTTGGTTCTCGAAATCTTCGTACACGACTTCTTGAGCACTTCTCTCTACTCGCGATCACACATCCAAGAAAACATAAACAAATCAACATGATGCACACACATTAATCAACATGCGATGATATGCATGCATGCAAGGTTCAATTATTAATTAACTATGGTTGTTTATTAATTAGATGCAACTAGTTCATACGTGTTTATACGAGTTTATGGGGTTTTAGCGAGGACCAATGCTGCTGAAAATAAAAAGGCGATGCAACAAAAATCAATTTACGTCTATTAGATCTAATACGTCGCTAAAATTCGCATCGGAAAAACGAATCCTACCATAGATGCGATGGCTTCGAAGATCGACGGATGAAGGCGATGCGTAGACGAAGTGGATGACGCGACGGTCCTCCGGCGGCACGACGACGGCGACGACGATCTTCGGCGGACGACAGACCCCTCCTCTTTTTGTTCCTCTTCCTCCCTCTTTTTCCTCTTTTTTTTTCTTCCTGGCGGCGGCAGCCTCTGGTCCCTCTCCTATTTTTCTACGACGGCGCTAGGGCTTCTTGTTGGCGGCTGCTTTGCCTCTGGCGTCGAGGAAAAAAAATGAGGCACTACGGTCTCTTTTTATAGCGGCGCTCGGTAGCTAGGGCCGGCGCGTAGGCAGCGGGCAGGCAAGTGGGGTCGGGCGCGGGCGAGCGGGGCGCTCGGCGCGTGCGGCGCAAGGGCGTGCGGTGCACGGCTGCGCTGGGTCGCGCGACGCGCTGGGGCCGGGACGCGCGGGATGCGCCCGCGCGGGCGGCGCGGTGCGAGGTCGGGAGCGGTGCGGGCGGCTCGGCGAGTGGGGCTGGGGCACGTGGCGTGTCGCGTGGGAGCGCATTGGTCGGGCGGGGGCTCGCGCGGCAGGCGCGCGGGAGGGCGGGAGGCGCTCGCGGGCTGGGCCGTCGGCCTGGCCGTCGGAGCAGTCCCCTTTTTTTTGTCTTCTTTTTTTTTTCTTTATATTATTTATTTATTTATTCTTTATGTTATTTCTTTTCTTATATTTATATTTTATTATTATAATATATTTTATTATTTATATTTATTTTATTTATTTTATTTATTATTATATATATTATTATATATATTATTTATTTATATTTTTTTATATATTATTATTATACTTATATTATATTTATTCCCTAATACATGTTTCATATTTTTATTTTCTTTTTCTTCTTTTGCTACTCATATTTGTATATGTATATTTTATGTTTTATTATTTTTCTTTTATTCTATTAATATTTAATGCATGAACATGTATGCAATGCATGATGCGCAAATTGAGGGTGTTACACTTCCATATTTGTTATGTCAATTAATTACTTTTAATGTATTTGTCTTAGCAATAAATTTAATACCTAGGGATGAATGCAAATGCAACATGAGATGCATATATTTTATATTTCTCTTTTATAAAATAATTGTATTCCTATTATTAACTCTAAATTCCTATTTAAGTTTTTAATTTGCCAAAACTCGAAAGTCAGGGTGTTACAGGTGCGGGCCGAACCTTTGCGATACGCACGAAGTGCTCAGGCGTTGCAGGGGTGATAAAAAATGAAACCTTTGTTAGAGGGAATGGTTCCTTCCTTACACGCACCCCATTGCCTGAGCTTTCGCCTTCTTCCTCGTGCGCCTGAGCCTTCACCCCTCAGCCAAAGCTCTCACTTTCGCTTGCTCCGATGGCCTCCCCACTGCCTCCTTCTCACTTCCAGTTGGCCGATAATCGGTTGTCTATGAGGCGACTGCTTGGATGGGTGGCGGTGGAGTATTGGTGGATGATCCGCTGTGGATCTCCCACTCTTGAAGACTTGTGCAAAGATGAGACTGTCCTCTTCGTTGCCTATGTGTCTGCGGGGCTTGGGCTCCCTCCATCGAGGTTCATTCTCGCAGTGCTGGAGGAGTACGGGCTGCAGCTTCACCACATGTCGCCCAACTCCATTGTCATGATCGCTGTGTTCGTCCACTTCTGTGAGGCGTTCGTGGGCTGCCTGCCAACAGTGGAGATGTTCTGGTTCTTCTTCATCATGAAGACAACCGGGAAGAGCGCAACGACCCAAGTGGGTGCCTACTACTTTAGGGCACCGGGACGAGACCTCCTGGGCCTACATCCCTTTGCTCAAAGGGGGCAAGTGGAGCACCTGGAGGGAAGATTGGGCGATCG
This sequence comes from Tuctoria greenei, assembly GCA_036927565.1. Taxonomy (NCBI): domain Eukaryota; kingdom Viridiplantae; phylum Streptophyta; class Magnoliopsida; order Poales; family Poaceae; genus Tuctoria; species Tuctoria greenei. The sequence goes on from JAYESD010000012.1 coordinate 77,748,062, forward strand.
TGCGGGTTGAGGCCCATCCTACGCTGAAGATGCCCTCTGAAGGTCCAGCTTCCGATCCCACCACCTTGGAAGCATTCCACGGGTTGACGAAGGAGTACCCACCGATATTGAAGAGAACCCGGTTCCGGGCGGGCAAAGGCTTGACCTCCCTGATGGTGTTGGCAGGCTTCTTGCGTCGCTGCACCGCCCCTCTCCAGAAGCGCTAGTATGGGGCCTGGCACTACACCGGTACCTATGATCAGTGATGGCTAGATCTGGATGACCCCACCCCTGAAATGTTGGAGGGGTTGTTGAAGGTGGTGACCTGCGATATGGTCGACGTCGAGCATGTCTCCATCCCGGACGACTGCCAGCCGCTCTTCATGACCCCCGGCTTGAGGGAAGAACTATTGAGCTTGATGCCGACGATCAACATGTTCAGCGTTACACGCCTGCACCCCGAAGAGACGTCTGGGGCTTCGGCGGTTCTCGCGCGGTGCCGCGCCATGATGCAACCAAGGTCGGGGTCTTCCTCCTGTTCTTTGGAAAGGGCGGAGGTAGGGCCCCCAACATCCTTCGTCAGGGTGGAGGACAGCCAGCCAGCGCTAGTTCGTTCCTGCACTCTGGCCGCGGGTTCCGCCATCGCTGCGTCGAAGAGGCGAAAGCTAACGTGCGGGGACGGTACCCCAATTTCTCATTATGTTGGAGCCAGAGCGGCCGAAGCTCTAGTCGTTGAATTTGTTTCTGATTCCAGTGGTGGCACTGGTTTTGGAGGGGGCACGGAGGAGTCTGTGCCGATGGCCATGTCGACGCAAGCCATCCCGGAGCTGGTGCCGAAGACTGTGGCTCCAGTCTCGGTGTCGAGTCCAGGGGGCCTCGATTCGCCATGCGAGCTGGGAGGCCAGGGTCTTTGGAGCAGACCGGCCCATCGGTAAGGCGCAATTTCTCCCTCCGTTATTCTTTCATTGTTTTTCCGCTCTGACGAAGTTGGTTTTGGCCTTTTAGGGCGTCGTCAGCCGACTTGGTGCTTCCAGGGGTGGGCTTGGTGGCCCCTACCTTTCTCAGAGCTGGAACAGGGTCTGATGCACCTCATCCTGCGCCCAAAGGTGCGCCCAACTTTCGGTGATGTCGATGTCTCTGCTCCCCCATCCATCGAGGCAGATGGGGCAGAGGTGGTGCTGGGTGAGGAGGTGCCAGGCGGGGAGGTGCCAGGCAAGGAGGTGCCAGGCGAGGAGGCGGCTACCTTGGTTGTGGTGGCTTCCCCTGGCGGAGCTGACCCGTCCGCCATTTATGCAACACCGGAGCCTGATGTGATTGGCGCACAAGATGGCGACTCGCCATCGGCGGCCGGCGATGCCCTTGCAGCGGAGGAGGGGACTCCAGCGCCAAGCAGTGACGCGCTGGTTCCTTGAGCTCCAGTCAGGGAGCCATCTGGTCCCTAGGCATTGGTGTCTTCTACAGAATGGGCAAAAGGGGCGGGGAGGCAGCCGTCCGTGGCGACGGTCATGCCGATCCCTCTAGCCAATGTTGTTGCCACGGCCCAGTCCGTTTTGCGCCAAATGCAAGCTGCTTTCACTTGAGAGTGGGATCATCTTGCAGAGGAGCAACACTTGGTGCAACTGGTCGATGCCAAGAACAAGGATCTCGACATGAAGGCCTTGAAGGCCCATGCCGTCACCGATGCCCGTCTGAAGCTGTCCGAGGATCGGCGGCTGGAGTTGGTCCGCCGTAAAGTTGCTGTTGCTGATGCGGAACGGGATTTGGCGGTGAAGGAGGAGGAGGTCTCCAAGAGCCTCGGCATGTGGGAGGAGGGGCGTTGAGCCGTGGAGGACTCGGAGCTTGCCATCAAACACCGGGAGGACGACTTGGAGCATTGTGCTCGGGGACATGGCGACCGGGAGGAGGCGGCGCAGAGAGAGGCTGAAAACCTCCAGGCCTCCTGTGCAGCCGAGGCACAAGGGTTTCGGGACTTTCTGACCCGCGTCGGGGCGGCATTGGAACCCCTCAGGCTTGGTCCTGTGTCGCGCGGGGAGCCGTCTCATGGGGTGGCCCAGTTGCTTCTAGCCTTTGAGTCCTTTTGCTCAACGCTTGGGATGATGGACACCGTCCTTGCAAGGCGGCTGGAGGCAGAAGGAGAGAGCTGGCGGAGCAGGTGGCCTCCGATGTCCTAGTGTGCTTCCAAAGCTGATATCTGATGATCCCGTTGGATCCGGTGGAGAACGGACCCTTCGACGAGTGGGAGGAGCAGGCGAGGTCTGAAGTCCAAGACCTTGCCAACCAGGTCCAAGGCCAGCGGCTCCAGGCGGAATGCCTTTGAAACCGGGGATGGCCTTTTGTATAAATGACTTTATGAATTTGAATTCATGTTTTTTCTTGTTGGCTTGTCTTGTGCTTCTCAATCTGTCTCTCTGAGTCCTTAGCTGCGCAAGGGCTTGAAGATGTTTGCCGAGTAGGTTAGTTTTTAAGGAACCAACGATCGCACATTTGCCATAGCCGAGCTATCAACAGTTAACGTCCTGCCTATGGCACCCCCTTAGAGGCCCCTTGGTATATTTGGCAAGGTGGCTGGGTACACCTACCACTTGATCGCAGGATGTCTTTGACGGACCCCCAATGGAGTGGGGGAGTTTGATCGGATGGCTTTAGTAGGACTGATGACGCACAACTTTGTCTGACTAGGAACGTCAACGGCAGACCCCTTGGGTGGTGCTGGAGCTAGGTGCTCTGACGATGGCCACCTTATTGTAGAAACTTTGATAGTGGGCCCCCTGGGTGGTGCCGGAGCTAGCTGCTCCAGCATCGCCTACTATCGTCGTGAAACCGTCGACGACGGTCCCCTTAGGAGGTGCCGGAGCTGGCTGCTCCAGCGTCGTCCACCATTGTTTGTAGATATGACGTCAGCAGGCCCCTTGGGAGGTGACTAGAGCTGGCTGCTCCGGTGTCACCCACCATCGTCGTAGATACGTCGATGATAGGCCCCTTGGGCAGTGCCACAACTGGCTGCTCCAGCGTTGCCCACCATCGTCGTAGATATGTCGACGGAAAGCCCCTTGGGTGTTGCCGGAGCTGGATGCTCCAGCGTCTTCCACCACCTTCGCAGAGACTACGATGGCAGACCCCTGGTGTACAGGCTATCACAAGAGAACCATGTTAGCTACAAGAGCAAGGCAGGAGAGTTTGCTCACTTATCAGTGCTTGTTGCTGTCGTCGTCGTGCTGAGACATCGACGGCGGGCCCCTTGGGGGATGCCGAAGCTGGATGCTCTGACGTCGTCCACGATCGCTGTAGAGGCATCAACGGTAGGCCCCATAGGAGCTGCCGGAGCTGGCTTCTCTGGCGTCGCCCATCATCGTTGTAGATACGTTGACTATAGGCCCCTTGGGAGGTGCCAGAGCTAGCTGCTCCAGCGTCGCCCATTATCATTGTAGATATGTTGACTACAAGCCCCATGGGAGGTGCCAGAGCTAGCTGCTCCGGCGTCGCCCACCATCATCGTAGATACGTCGACGACATGCCCCATGGAAGGTGCCGGAGCTGGCTGCTCCGGCTTCACCCACCATCATCGTAGATACGTCGACGGTAGGCCCCTTGGGAGGTGTCAGAGCTGGATGCTACGACATCTTCCACCACCTTCACAGAGACATCGATGGTAGGCCCCTGGTGTACAGGCTATCACAAGAGAACCCTGTTAGCAACAAGAGCGAGACAGAAGAGTTTTCTTACTTATCAGCACTTGTTGCTATCATCACCGTGCTGAGACGTCGACGGCAGGCCCCTTGGGGGGTGCCGGGGCTGGCTGCTCCGGCGTTGCCCACCATTGTCGTAGAGACATCGACGGTAGGCCCCTTGCTGGGAGGTGCCGGAGCTGGATGCTTCGACGTTGACCGCCATCAATTTGTTGCACTTCGATGGCAGCACCTGGCTTGCCGATGCTGCTTCTAGTTATGCCTGAACCGCCTTGCTTTGTATGTCCTGCACATACGAGAGAGGGGGCATATTTTTTCTCGTCGACCCCTTTTCCCTATCTTTTAGTTTTTCTATGTATTACAGTCTTGGGTTGGTACGTGGGGATTGGGTAATTCAGTGTATTAGCATCCAGGATTCGACTCCTGCCTTACTCAGGGCGTGAGCCTTCTGATCCTTAGTACTTAGCCGCAGCACTGGGAGGCAAAGCGGGCATGCTTAGGGTACAGGACCAGACTAAGCAGGCTGCACGCTCTGGACCTCTAGCTCGGCGTAGGCCTTTCGTTGTGGACAGTCTGGCACCACAGGGCCCCAAGTAAGAGAGCAGCAGTGAGATTCCGAAACACCTTACAGGTACCTCAAACTAGTCCGCCTTCAGCCAGGTTGCATAACTCCCCTAGGGGTGAAAATAGAGAAAAATTTACCATGTATATGAAGATAATATACGAAGGACGAGAATGGACTGATGTTCAAAAAATTTAAATCAATGAACATAAAGGGAAGCACAGGGAAGACAATGATTCTTTAAAATTGTATTCATAGGAGGAAACAAGCATTACAATGAGGTAACAACCTGCTCTGGATGGTGAGGGAGGCAGGGTGTTCATTCTTAGGGTACAGGACCAAGCTAAGCAGGCTGAACACTCTGGACCTGTCCCTCCTGGGGCTTGGCTGCCCTAAGTGCCGTTCCTAGGCACCATGATACCCTACACTGTCCAACCATTATGCTTAGGGGTAGAACATACAGAGGTGCTCTATGTTCCAAGGGTTGGGGAGGGGCTCTCCTTCCTTTGTGTCTAGGTGGACACACCCGAGAGGGGATACTTGTGTCACTCGGAAGGGGCCCTCCCAGTTGGGGGAGAGTTTGTGCGATCGTTCTCGAGAAACTATACGCCGCAGCACCAGGTCTCCTATATGGAGTTCTCTACTCTGCACGAACCGCTCCTGATAGCACCTAAGTGCCTGTTGGTAACGTGCGTTTCGGATGGTGGCGTGCCACCTTGCTTCATCAACGAGGTTCACATCTTCCTGTTGGAGCTGGTCCTGCGAGGCTTCATCGAACGCTCGGACTCGGAACGAGCCCACTACAATCTCTGGGGGGAGTACGGCCTCGGCCCCATACACCAGGACGAAAGGTGTTTCTCCAGTGGCGCGAAAGGTGATGTCCAGCTTGCCCATTGTGCACAGGGGAGTTTGTCGACCCACTTGGCACAATGCTTATCCAAGATGTTATACGTGCGTGTCTTGAGGCCCCTGAGGATCTCAGTGTTGGCCCTTTCAACTTGAAAATTTCTCTTTGGATGAGCCACAGATGCATAACAAACTTTGACGCCGAGGTCTTCGTAGTAGTCCTAAAACACTGCACTGCTGAACTAGGTCCCGTTGTCAGTGATAATCCTGTTTGCGACCCCAAACCCGTAGACAATCAACTTGATGAACTTGACTGCAGACTCCTTGTTGATGTTTGTCGGTACCCTGTGTACCGGGTACCCCTTAATACCGCGAAGAGTATAAGGGAGTTCTACCTGTCAGAGTTAAAAGACTCCTCGGGCCCCACATATCACACTACACCAGACCTGCTCCCCTCATATGGGTAGCTCCTGGATCAACACGTGTAAAGGAAAACCGGAACTAAGCTCCTAACAAAGGAAAGCTCTAGTGCCAACACGTGTACAACAGTCCCGGAGCTAACCCCCAGTAGAGAGGAGCTCCGGTGCCGACACATGTACAGTAGCCCCGGACCTAACCTCCCGTAAGGGAAAGCTCCGGAGCTTCCACGTGCGGAGCCTTCGGACCTTCATCGACGCGTACACTGGCAGATCTCCTTCAGCATGAGCCATCAAGTGTAATTAAAGCGGTAGTTACAAGATGTAATTGCGTGTCGTTAATGCTGTATTAACGACACACAATCAAGAGAGCTGTTAATAGGGGTAACGCAGCCATTAAGGCACGTTATCACACTATTAATCATGCTTAATACTCTTTAGACAGTGTATTAGGCTATTAAAAATGCTAGGGCCACATGTCGGGCAAGGCGAGCTTTGTAATGGTCAGTGCTTAGAACTATAAAAGGGTTGTACCGCACGAACTCATGGGACATCTCATTCGAGCTGATCCTAGCGAACATACTCGCACAATACAACAACACAAATCTCGTGGAGTAGGGTGTTACGCTCAGGCAGCCCGAACCACGTAAACCTCTCGTGTCATCATCTTGATCTTGATCTCTGCATGCCCCAACCACAAAAGAACCTCCGCGGGCTGCTTCTTAGCGGGTCCAGGGGAAGTGTCATAGCAAACACTTCGGCATTAAGCGCGTCAGGTAGGGGACAATCCCGAGATCACAAGATGGTGAATTCAGCTGTTAGATCCTCTAATGGCAACCACGCTGGACAACCTGCCGGAGGCAATCCCTCCAACGTCCAACAACCAGCAGGTGCCATTGTTTCAGCAGGTGCTGTGGGACCACAACCACCATCTGTTCCAGCAAACAATGCTGGTCAACAAGATGGAGCATCTGCGTTGATCACTGCATCGACAAATAACAACCCCGAGCAGACGCTCATTGCTGCGCGAGCTCTTCTACAACGCCCACCGCCTCCAGGTGCACCCCAGGGTGCTATGGAGCAGTTAAGGGCTTATGTTGACCATCTGGTCACAGATGCGGCTGCAGGCATCAGCAACCAAGGTCCCCCCCTTGCGGGGCGAGCACCATCACAACGACGGACCTTGTCCGGCCGGCTTGGTCCACAAGCCTCTCAACAAAGGAGACGTGCTGCCTCCCAACAGGTGACGTCGCTGCCCTCCAGGGCGCGACACACCCATACCATCACCAGGATTCCGACCCATGACATGCGGTCGGAACTAGATCGCCGTTACCGGCAGCAGGACGACCGTGTCCAAATCGAGCGCGCTCGTGAGAGGCGAGAAGCTTGGGACAACTCTGCTCCTCAAGGAGTAGGAGGAGGTTGTTCTGCCCTGGCCATGCACTTACATATGGTCAGATGGCCACAGAAGTTCTGGCCTCACCTGCTGGAAAAATTCGACGAGACTGTCAACCCCGCCGAATTTCTTCAAATCTACTCTACTGCCATACTGGCAGCGGGAGGTGATGAGGTTGTAATGGCCAATTACTTCCCGATGGCTTTAACTAGGACTGCAAGGTCCTGGTTCATGAGTCTTCCACCCGACTCCATTAATAGTTGGGCGGAGCTATGCCAACAATTCACTGCCAACTTCGGGAGCTCCTACACCCGGCCTGGCACTGAACTGAACTTGTTTGTCGTAAAGCAAACATTGGGGGAATCTCTATGATCCTTCATCCAGCGATTCTCTCAGGTACGAAATACCATTCCTTCAATCTCGAGCTCTTCTGTTATCGTTGCATTCACACAAGGCGTTCGAGATAAGAAGATACTGGAAAAGTTGGCCATTAAAGAAGTTACCAGCGTTACGGAACTCTTCAGCCTAGCCAACAAATGTGCTAGAGCTGCGGAGGGCCATGAAATGCATTCTAAGCCAGCTTTGGAGGCCAACCAGAAGTCCTCCAAAACTGAAGCCGCTACCTCCGGTAGTGGTAAGAAGAAAAATAAGCCCAACGGCAAAAAGAAGCCGTCGGCCGGCGCACCAGCTGCTGCTGCAGCTCCTGGAAGCCGGGGGCCATGCCCCGAGAAACGACCTCATCCTTCATCAGAGGCTGGCAACAGTTCTAAAGCATGGTTTCCAATTCACAAAATGAACCGACAGAGCTTGGAAGAGTGTTGGGAGGTCTAGAACCTTGCCGAGCGCTATAACAAGCGCCGAGAAGAAGCTCCTTTCCGTCAAAGGGAAGGAAAACAAAAAGTCGACGAAGCTCCAGCTGAAGAGGAGCTAGGTTTCCAGGACCCCAAAAAGGTCTTGAAAGCTGTTTACAACACTATTGACGACGACTCCGACGTCTCTGACAACGAACGCCAGAAGACCTTGAACACCATCTATGGTGGTTCTTGGGACATCACCTCTCACCGCATCCTCAAGACAATGCGGCAGGACATGGCCGTGGCAGCTCCCACTGCTAAGGCGGAACCACATCGAAAGTGGATGGATACGCCCATCATTTTCGATGCTTTGAATTGCCCCCGAAACATGATCGGTGCTGGTCAACTCCCGTTGATGGTGTCACCCACCATTAATAATATTCAAATCCACCATGTAATGGTGGACGGAGGTTCTAGGCTAAACCTCATAAGCTTCGAGGCTTTCGTTAAGCTTCAGCTCTAGCCTTCGGACCTTCGCCTATCCCGACCTTTCTCCGGAGTAGGTCCGGGAACCATTACTCCTCTCGGTTCCATCACACTCCCAGTGGCCTTCGGGACCCGGGAGAACTATAGAACCGAGAAACTGGTCTTCGAAGTCGTGCAGATCAGTCTGCCTTTCAATGCCATTTTGGGTAGGCCAGTTTTATACAAGTTTATGGCTGCTGCTTATTATGGCTATTTGATGTTGAAGATGCCAACACCCACAAGTGTTCTCCGGAACCGCGAAGATCATACCACAGGAGTTACAACACTGGAAGAACTCTATGCGCTTACCATAGTGCAAGAGGAAGCATCCGGTAAGGAGCCAGCTCCGAATCCTCCAAGCATTCGTCACAAAGGCTCTACCTCCGCACCTCGTGTGCAACCAAGTGGTGACGCCGACATTCTCGTCAAAGTCGTCCAAATTGGTTCCGATGCTGCTCAGACTACCTGTGTATCGAGGGGTCTGAACCACAAATAGGAACTCGCACTCATCACTTTCCTCCGGGCTAATGTCGATGTGTTTGCCTGGCAACCGTCACAAATGCCTGGGATCCCTAGGGAGGTGATTAAGCACAATCTGAAGATTTACCCAGACGCACGACCTATACACCAGAAGCCTCGGAAGTAATCAATCGAGCGACAAAATTTCATCTGACGGGAAATCAAGAAGTTGCTCGAAGCTGGATTCATCCGGGAAGTCTTCCATCCAAAATGGCTGGCAAACCCAGTTGTTGTACCCAAGGCCGTCAGGAAGCTTCGGATGTGTATCGACTACACCACCATAAATAAGGCATGTCCAAAGGATCCATTTCCACTACCTAGAATAGATCAGATATTGGACTCCACCTCCGGGTGTGAGTTACTGTGTTTCTTAGATGCATATTCTGGATATCATCAAATCCAAATGTCTAAGGAAGATGAAGAGCATACTGCCTTCATAACTGTTGATGGATTGTAATGTTATACTGCCATGCTATTCGTTCTTAAAAATAATGCTGCTTCAACATTTGTGCGAGCTATGTACAAAACATTTAGAGAGCTAATTAGAGAATTGGTGCAGGTGTATGTTTATGACATCGTTGTGAAGATCAAAAACAAGGAGTCACTCCTTGACAACTTACAAGACGTCTTCGACAAGCTGCGCACCACGCTCACCAAGCTGAACCCGGACAAGTGTGTCTTCGGGGTTAGCTCCGGAAAGCTTCTAGGGTTCTTGGTGACTCACCAAGGAATTGAAGCAAATTCGGCGAAGATCAAGGCTATAGAAGAAATGCGGCCACCAACCCGCATTAAAGATGTCCAGAAGCTAATTGGATGCCTAGCCGCGCTTAGTCGGTTTATCTCAAGACTGGCAGAACGGGCACTACCCTTCTTCAAACTCTCGAGGAAGTCCGAACCTTTTCATTGTCCTGAAGAGGCAGAAAAGGCGTTTCAAGAGCTGAAACAACTCCTCACCACACTACCAATATTGGTAGCTCCTAATTCTGGTGAGCCTTTACTGCTTTACATTTCGGTAACTACCGAAGTTGTCAGTATGGTTATGGTTGCGGAAAGACCGGAACCACACCCAATTTAGGAGTCTAGACCCCTCCGGGAGGGTCCGGAATCACCTGAAAACGTGATTGGGTCTCAGCTCCCAGACACGGAACCTCAAAATGAGATGCTAGGAGATAAACCTCATACGTCTGAGGAGGTTCACCTGGCTGACCATGATGATCTGGATCCACCTAGTGAGGTCCGGGTTGAACAGGAAGGAGCTTTGGACCCCTCCGGGAGGGTCCAAGAAGAACAACTTGATGGTCCGAAACCCTCCAGCAGGATGCGGGTCGATGAAGAGGAAGCTCCGTGTCCTTCTGAAAGGGTCCGAACTGTGACACCCGGTTCCGAATATGAACCAAGCGTAACGCATATGTGTGCCCAGGAAGTTCATCACACATATACGATTGCATCACAAACGATATACAGAATTTAACCACGTCTTAACTATTAAATAAGTACTTTATTACAATAATCCAATAGTTCACGAATGATAAAACTCTAAATATGCAGCGGAAAGTAAAATAAGCAGCACGACTCCAATCCACAGGCAATTGACGGCGGTACGCAACCTAGTACTCCACGTGATCCTCAGGGTACTCCCAATTGTCTCCAGTAGCTGTTGGGGGGGATGGCAAGGGTGAGTACATATCGTACTCAGCAAGTGTGGAAAGTATGACATGTGGCTTATTCAAATGACGAATGTAATAATGGCTAAGTGCTAAAAAGTACAATAAAACATTTGAAAAGCATTATACTATGTCTATGTGAAACAATCCCATCATAACCATCATATTAACAAAATATAAGCCATATCCAATTATTGCCAACATCATCATTATCCATGTCCAGTTACCAGAACTCAAATTCATATCCATGACCATAATCCATAAACCATCCATAACCATTACCAACCCATAACCATAAATCAACCATAACCATAACCATATCCCAATTTCACTCTAATCATGTAGGTCATCCAGGCGCTCATAACCGGGAGCGCGGCTATCATGATAGTTTTTAACACTCTGCAGAGTTTGTACCACTTTACCCACATGTTTGTGATTTCATCACCTATCGATGACTAAGAAACCTCCATTATGCCTTATCACACTTCCATAGGTGTGCGGCCAAGAGATCACAAAATAGCCTTTCAAAAGGGACTACTAGTATGTACGGGCCCACTAAGGTTTCACTGGCAGGCTTGAATCTCTATTCTCCCACCCACGGGCCCCCTCGTGTGCCATGCGGATCCCAGGGCAGTCCTCCTCGACTCCCATTCCCCGCGCCATCCAATGGTCCATACAATACTAGCAGCGCTCCTAATTATTCGGCTACGCCGCACCCATACTTGGCCTTGTGGTGGCATTGTTGACCCGGCATATTCTCGCATGAACCGGTCCTTAGATCTAGGGCAAGCAAACCACCATAACATCCAACCATCCACATACCAGGCTTGCTTAGATTACCCATCGTATTGACCAGTTCACATTAACCATAATATCGTTGATGCATAATTAAATGTGTAGTGTTGTTTGCCATCCCAATTAATTAAGCGAAGCAAAAAGGTAAAAACCCTTCCCGACTCTCTACCATATATTCCGGGTGACAAGGGTGGTTAAACAAAGCTAGTAAACTCCTACGTATGGGTTTCCCATCATATTGACACAAGCATGCAAGTTCGCAAACAAAACATTTATTTAAAAATAGGATCAATATGCTTCAAGGACACTTGCCTTGCTCCGACGGATGGGGTTGCTCAAGCGCTTCAAAGTCTTAATTTGGGAAATCCTCGTATGCGGCCTCTTGAGCACGTTCCTCTATGTGTGATCATACATACAAGAAAACATATACAATCAACATGATGCACACACATTAATCAACATGCGATGATATGCATGCATGCAAAGATCAATTATTAATTAACTATGGTTGTTTATTAATTAGATGCAACTAGTTCATACGTGTTCATATGAGTTTACGGGGGTTTTAGGGTGGATTAATGCTGCTGAAAATAAAAAGATGACGCAACTACGATCAATTTACGTCTATTAGATTCAATATGGTCGCTAAAATTTGCACCGGGAACATGGCCTACCGTAGATGCGATGGCTTCGATGATCACAGGATGGGGACAATGCGTAGACGAAGTAGATGCGCAATGTCCTCCGGCGGCACGACGACGGCGACGCGATGGCGACGATCTTCAGCAGACGGTGGCGCCCTCCTCTTTTTCCTCCTCTTATTCCCCTCCTTTTTCTTCTTTTTCTTCCCTGGGCGCAGCCCTCTGGTCTCTGGTTCCGGCGGCGGGGCCTTTTTTACCGTGGAGGCAGCGGTGCTTTTCCTGGGATCGGGAGACCTACGAAACCCTCGGTCCTTCCTTTTATAGGCTACGATCGATCCAGGGAATCGAGTCGGTTGCGGCCGGGAGACTCGCGGTCGGGCGAGCGGGCGCGTCGGGGTGGGGTCGCGTGGGGCGAGCGGATCGGGGCGGGGCGCGGGAATCGCGCGTGCGGTTGCCAGGGCCGAGCGGGAGTCGTGCATTGGGCGGGATTCGGCGGGGTGGGGCCAAGGCGCGGTACGGGGCAGGCGGGGGCGCTGGCGGCGCGGGAGTGCGGTCGCGCGCGGGAGGGGCCGGGGCGTCAGGCGGGATTCGGGGTGGGGCCCAGCAGCGGGGTGGGGGCGGGGTCGCGGGGTGCGTGGCCGGCCGGGCCGTTTGGCCTGGCCGGCGGCTGTTTGTTTTTTTTCTTTTTATATTATTATTATAATATATTTTATTATTTATATTTTATTTATTTTATTTATCTTATTCATTTTATTTATTTATTATTTTATATATATATATATTTATTATTATATAATTTATTTATATATATTATTGTTATTTTATATTTATTCCCTAATACATGTTTTACGCTATTTTTATTTCTTTCCTCTATTATTGTTTAATGCATGAATATGTATGCGATGCATGATGCAAAAATTGAGGGTGTTACAAACCTACCCCCCTTAAAGTGAATCTCGCCCTCGAGATTCGATAGCGTGGAGAAAAGATGAGGGAATTCTGCCTTCAGGTCTTCTTCACGTTCCCACGTAACTTCGGCTTCCGTATGGTGTTTCCATTGCACCTTGCACCAACGGATCCTCTTATTTCTCGTGACCCTTTCCTTCATATCCAAAATTTTGATAGGTTGCTCGACATAGGACAAATCCTCTCGAAGTTCTAACTCGTCCATCGGCACTTGTTCTTCCGGTATCCTGAGACACTTCTTGAGTTGAGAGACGTGAAACACGTCGTGTACATCGGAGAGATACGTCGGCAGCTCAAGTCGATATGCCACTTCTCCTCGTTTGTCCAAAAACTTGAACGGTCCGATGTAACGTGGTGCCAGTTTCCCTTTGACGCTAAACCGTCGCTGACCTCTGATGGGTGACATTTTGAGGTATACAAAATCTCCAACTTCAAAAGTCAGACTCCTTCGCCTATTATCAGCATAACCTTTCTGTCGAGACTGGGTAGCCTTTAAGTTTTCCCGTATTATTTGGACTTGCCTTTCAGCATCTTGTAACACGTCGGGACCAAACACTTGATTCTCTCCGGTTTCATTCCAAAACAAGGGAGTCCTACACTTCCTTCCGTATAATGCTTCATAGGGTGACATTTTCAAACTTGCTTGGTAACTATTGTTGTACGAGAATTCAGCATACGGCGAACTTTTATCCCAACTTTTCCCATACTTCAAAGCACAAGATCTTAATATGTCTTCCAAAATTTGGTTGGTCCTCTCGGTTTGTCCATCTGTTTGAGGGTGATACGCCGAACTGAAGTTCAACCTTGTTCCCAATGCTTCATGCAATTTCTGTCAAAATCTGGAGGTAAACTGAGAACCTCTATCCGAGACTATCTTCTTCGGTACCCCGTGTCGACACACAATATGCTCCATATACAATTCTGCTAGCTTCGCGGTGGTATATGTGGTCTTGATAGGGATGAAGTGAGCTGATTTTGTCAACCGATCCACGATTACCCAAATCGAGTCATATCCGGACTGTGTACGTGGTAATCCAACTATAAAGTCCATACCAATCTCTTCCCACTTCCACTCCGGGATCTTCAATGGTTGTAACAATCTGGCTGGCCTTTGATGTTCAGCTTTAACTCGTTGGCACACATCACAAAGTGCAACATATTCGGCTATGTCCTTTTTCATGCTGGCCCACCAATAGCATGTCTTTATGTCCTTGTACATCTTTGTACAGCCAAGATGAATTGAGTAAGGCGAGTCATGTGCCTCCTTCAATATTGTTTCCCGAATATGCCTCACATTAGGTACCACAATCCTCTTTCCAAGCAATAAGGTACCCTGTTTGTCCTCATCAAATCTGAATTCTTTTCCTTCTTGGGTCCTTTCCTTGATTTCCTGTATTTCCTTGTCCTTTGACTGTCCTTCCCGTATTTCCTGCTCTAATGTTGGGTTGACTTCCATCGTTCCCATCTCATTTATGAATCCAAGGTTCAACCGTTCGAACTCCTTGCATAACTCAGATGGCAGCTCTCGAACTGCGAGTTGATGACTTACTCCTTTTCGGCTCAAAGCATCGGACACTACATTGGCCTTCCCTGGGTGATAGTTGATTCCCACGTCATAATCCTTGATGAGCTCCAACCATCGGCGTTGCCTCAGATTCAGATCCGTTTGCGTAAATATGTACTTCAGACTCTTGTGATCCGTATAAATCTCACATCGGTGACCAAAAACATAGTGTCTCCATATCTTCAAGGCATGTACCACGGCTGCGAGTTCAAGGTCGTGTGTAGGATAATTCAACTCATGTTTCTTTAGTTGCCTCGATGCATAAGCTACGACTCAGCCTTCTTGCATGAGCACACATCCTAATCCTTGCCTTGATTCATCAAAATATATATCAAAACTCTTGCTCACGTCCGGTAATACTAACACTGGCACGGTTGTCAACCTTTTCTTTAACTCCTCAAAGCTATCCTGACAAGCTTGAGTCCATCGAAATGCCTTCCCTTTCATGAGTAATTCGGTCATAGGCTTGGCTATTTTGGAGAAATCCTTGATGAATCAGTGGTAATATCCAGCCATTCCAAGGAAACTCCGAATTTCCTTGACATTCTGTGGCGGTTCCCACTTAAGCACATCTCTCACCTTCCCTGGGTCAACTGATACTCCTCCTCCGGAAATAATATGGCCTAAGAAAGAAACTTCCCGTAACCAAAATTGACATTTACTGAACTTGGCATACAATTGATGCTCCCTCAATTTCTGCAGCGTAAGCCTCAAGTGTTCCTCGTGTTCCTTCTCATCCTTCGAGTAGATCATAATATCATCGATGAACACTACAACGAACTTATCCAGATATTCCATGAAGACCTTATTCATGAGATACATAAAGTACGCAGGCGCGTTTGTCAATCCAAATGACATGACGGTGTACTCGTAAGATCCATATCGTGTCCGAAATGCAGTCTTGGGTATATCTGATGGTCTAATCTTCATTTGGAAGTATCCTGACCGCAAGTCGATCTTGGAGAAGATGCAGGCACCCTTCATTTGGTCGAACAAATCCTCTATATGGGGCAGTGAGTACTTGTTCTTAATTGTCACTTCGTTGAGAGACCTATAGTCCACACACATCCTCTGGGTTCCATCCTTCTTATCTACGAAGAGCACTGGGGCTCCCCACGGGGATGAGCTTGGGCGTATAAAACCCTTCTCTAGCTGCTCTTGAATTTGCTTCTTGAGCTCTGCTAATTCCTTAGGAGGCATCCTATACGGCCTCTTAGCTATAGGTGCAGTTCCGGGTATCAACTCAATGGCGAATTCTATGTCACGATCAGGTGGCATACCTAGCAACTCATCTAGAAACACATCCGGGTACTCGTGAACGATCGGAATGCTTTCCAATGTCACTTCTTCCACGTGATTCAGCATCGCTTTCTCTCTTTCAGGTTGGGCTGCCTCAACTTCGATGCGTGTACCATGTTCACTTGTCAACTGCACAATCCTCTCGGCACATTGAATGACTCCATTATACTTGCTCAACCAGTCCATTCCAAGTATTATGTCTATTCCTTGGGAGTCCAAGACTATGAGGTTTGCGAGGAAGTCTACCCCCCTTATTTTAATGCTTACTTTCGGACATACTATATTTGTCCTCATCTCTCCGCCAGGAGAACTTACTAGCATAGTTTGCTTCATATGAGATATAGGCAAATTGCACTTGGCAACATACTTTGACGAGATGAATGAATGAGATGCTCCTGAATCAAATAAAACAGTCGCGGGGTTGGAGTTGGCGAGAAACATACCAATCATGACGTCATCAGCTTGCTGGGCTTCCTCAGTAGAGACATGATTCACATTGCCACGAGCAATAATTTTGTTGTCCACGGTTGCCTTGTGGTGCTCCTCCATTTGGTCGCAGGTGATTTGGCCTTGGTGTTCGTAGGTCCATAGTTTCTCCTGGGGCATTGACTTGCAAAGTGCCCGGGTTCTCCACACACATAGCATGTCTTACCGCCCGTAGCATTAGGGAAGTTTGGGCGCAGCTGGTTTTGAGCATTTGCCGCCAGATTAGGACGCGGCGCAGGTGGCACAGGATAGCGAGGCGCTTGCATGGCGGGGCGTTGCTGCGGTGGCTGATTTGGGCGGGGCGGATAAGCAGCGCGGTATGCAGGAGAAGATGGGTTGTAGTGTGGTGCAGTAGGTGGTGCATAGCGGGGGCGAACATTGCTTCCTTGCTGCGGTCCATGATGTGGCATCTTCCTCTTGTTGTCTTGCTCCATCTCACGAATCTTGTTCTCAACCACAATAGCCTTGTCAACCAGCTTTTGGAAGTTTGGATAATCAGTATTGAGCAACTGGACTTGAATTTCATTGTTGAGACCCCTCATAAACAGATACTGCTTCCTACTATCAGTTTTGATGTCTTCTGGAGCATATCTTGATAATTGAGTGAATTTGTTGAGATACTCACTCACGCTCATCCTTCCTTGCCTGAGATTTTCAAAGTCTTGTCTTCTCAGTATCATAACTCCTTCAGGTACATAGTGGGAACGGAAACTCTTAAACTCAGCCCAAGTGATTGCCTTCTGATTATCATGAGCGTTGCAAAGAGCTTCCCACCAGTCAGCGGCTGCTCCAACTAGTTGATGTGATGCAAAGAGAACCTTCTCCCTATCAGTGCACTGGACAATCATCAGCTTCCATTGGGTCTGTGGCTTGTGCAAAGGTAGGCGGTCTGGTCCTCATGAACTCTCCCAAACGGTTGTGAGGAGGCTGGGGTGGTGGCGGGGGCGGTATATGAGGCTGATTGTTGTTGCCAGCTTGCAGCTGTCCCATGGTCTGTATCATGGTCTGCATGAGTTGGTTCTGCATAGCTAACAGTTGTTCAATATTGATAGCTCCATGAGCATGTCCCTGGTTGTTCTGAGGTACTTCATTGCGCTCCTCCTCATCGTTGACATCCCTCTGGTTATGAGTTCTCACCATCTGTTGGCGAAAGAAAGGTGGGGACAGAAGGATTTAGAATTTGGAAGGAAACGTCCCAACTATATGCATCAAGGTATGTGACACTAAATAATCCTTTATTAATATAGACCTATATGAGGATGTGGACAAGCGCCGAAGCATCCCACAACTCTCTACTAAGCACACAAGCACTCAAACAAGCACCAAACAAAATTGACAAAAATCCTAAAAGAAGTAACACAACTCAAGGTCACACAAGTATGTCTACGTCGCTCTTATTTAACTAACGGGGGTGTGCCTATCCTTGAGTCATGGCATAGGTCGAGGACTACTCGTCGTCAAGCGGAAACTCCTCCGGGTCCTCGTCGTCGTCGTCGCCGGGTCCTCGGGGTCCTCGGGGTCCTGTGGTGGTGAGGAAGCAGGCGGCGGTGGTGCGGCATACACCACACTGGAAGGCTACTCGTCAGAGGACTCCTCAGAAGACGACTCACGCTGACCGTTGCGACGGTCTGGAGAGTCTGGGGTCCACGTCGAGGTGTCGGACGCGTAGTCATCCGGGTCCTCGTCGGTGATCCGACGATACCTCCTGATTATCGCCTCGTGGCGCTGGGCGAGGTCACGTCCATCCTGAATCTCCTGCTGCGCCCTCTGAAGTCGGGCACTGAGCTGGGCCACGTCGTCAACAGTCTGACGAGACTGCGGGAGGTCCAGGGGTCCCTCCACATGCCTGGAGACGAAGCTCGCAGTGCCACTGGGACGCTGCAGAACGAAGGCGTGCACCGTGTCCTCCAAGCGGAAACGGCGGGCGTGGCTCCAAAAGGTGGCTGCTTCCCATCTAGCATCCTGCTCCGCAGATCGGCGGGAGCTCCTCCAAGCAGGACTGCTGTGGGTCTTCACCAACTCATCACCATAGTAGATATAGATCTTGCAGCTCCACTCCTTCCTGCCGGGGCGCTGCACTCCAGTGGTGTGGTAGGAGAGCGAGAGGCTGTGTTGACGGTAGCCAGCCTCACGGAGTAGGGCACGGAGACGATGTCGCAGTTGTCCTACGGCCCTGCCGTCAGAACGGATCACCACGGGGTGACGGGGGTCGATGGCCGGAGAGCGACTGGCCAACCTACGCGGGGGCACAAGTCCACCGGTCGACTTACGGGGGGTTGTCTTGGTGCGGGCCATCTACAGAAAGCGAGAATACATTAGAGAAAAAAATAACGGAATACAAATCTGAAAATTGCAGCAGCTAAAATGGCGGAAAAAGAGCGGTGCAGCGGTTCCAAAAGAACGGAAAGATAGAGAGAAAAATACAGCAGCCAACACAATAATTTTACCCACACATAACAGCAGCAAAACACAATTTTTTCGCGAAAATTTAAGCAGCAAAAATAGCAGCACTTACTATTGCTCACTTCTGAAAATTTTTATCAAAAATGCAGCAGCGATCAATACTTTTTGCAGCTGACAATAAGGGAACAAAACAGCAGCAAAAATTTTCAAAAATAGCAGATTAGAAGAGTGTTCCTAAGTGTTCTAGAGTGTCCATTCTACCTAGTCTTGCGTCCTACGGTCAACCTGGCTCTGATACCAATTTGTGACACCCGGTTCCGAATATGAACCAAGCGTAACGCATATGTGTGCCCAGGAAGTTCATCACACATATACGATTGCATCACAAACGATATACAGAATTTAACCACGTCTTAACTATTAAATAAGTACTTTATTACAGTAATCCAATAGTTCACAAATGATAAAACTCTAAATAATGCAGCAGAAAGTAAAATAAGCAGCACGACTCCAATCCACAGGCAATTGACGGCGGTACGCAACCTAGTACTCCACGTGATCCTCAGGGTACTCCCAATTGTCTCCAGTAGCTGTTGGGGGGGGGGGGGGGGTTGCAAGGGTGAGTACATGTCGTACTCAGCAAGTGTGGAAAGTATGACATGTGGCTTATTCAAATGACGAATGTAACAATGGCTAAGTGCTGAAAAGTACAGTAAAACATTTGAAAAGCATTATACTATGTCTATGTGAAACAATCCCATCATAACCATCATATTAACAAAATATAAGCCATATCCAATTATTGCCAACATCATCATTATCCATGTCCAGTTACCAGAACTCAAATTCATATCCATGACCATAATCCATAAACCATTACCAACCCATAACCATAAATCAACCATAACCATAACCATATCCCAATTTCACTCTAATCATGTAGGTCATCCAGGCGCTCATAACCGGGAGCACGGCTATCATGATAGTTTTTAACACTCTGCAGAGTTTGTACCACTTTACCCACATGTTTGTGATTTCATCACCTTTCGATGACTAAGAAACCTCCATTATGCCTTATCATACTTCCATAGGTGTGCGGCCAAGAGATCACAAAATAGCCTTTCAAAAGGGACTACTAGTATGTACGGGCCCACTAAGGTATCACCGGCAGGCTTGAATCTCTATTCTCCCACCCACGGGCCCCCTCGTGTGCCATGCGGATCCCAGGGCAGTCCTCCTAGTCTCCCATTCCCCGCGCCATCCAATGGTCCATACAATACTAGCAGCGCTCCTAATTATTCAGCTACGCCGCACCCATACTTGGCCTTGTGGTGGCACTGTTGACCTGGCATATTCTCGCATGAACCGGTCCTTAGATCTAGGGCATGCAAACCACCATAACATCCAACCCATCCACATACCAGGCTTGCTTAGATTACCCATCGTATTGACCAGTTCACATTAACCATAATATCGTTGATGCATAATTAAATGTGTAGTGTTGTTTGCCATCCCAATTAATTAAGCGAAGCAAAAAGGTAAAAACCCTTCCCGACTCTCTACCATATATTCCGGGTGACAAGGGTGGTTAAACAAAGCTAGTAAACTCCTACATATGGGTTTCCCATCATATTGACACAAGCATGCAAGTTCGCAAACAAAACATTTATTTAAAAACAGGATCAATATGCTTCAAGGACACTTGCCTTGCTCCGATGGATGGGGTTGCTCAAGCGCATCAAAGTCTTGATTTTGGAAATCCTCGTATGCGGCCTCTTGAGCACGTTCCTCTATGCGTGATCATACATACAAGAAAACATATACAATCAACATGATGCACACACATTAATCAACATGCGATGATATGCATGCATGAAAAGATCAATTATTAATTAACTATGGTTGTTTATTAATTAGATGCAACTAGTTCATACGTGTTCATATGAGTTTACGGAGGTTTTAGGGTGGATTAATGCTGCTGAAAATAAAAAGACGACGCAACTACGATAAATTTACGTCTATTAGATTCAATATGGTCGCTAAAATTCGCATCGGGAACATGGCCTACCGTAGATGCGATGGCTTCGATGATCGCGGGATGGGGACAATGCGTAGACGAAGTAGATGCGCAAGGTCCTCCGGCGGCACGACGACGGCGACGCGATGTCGACGATCTCCGGCGGGTGGTGGCGCCCTCCTCTTTTTCCTCCTATTCTTCCCCTCCTTTTTCTTCTTTTTCTTCCCTGGGCGCAGCCCTCTGGTCTCTGGTTCTGGCGGCGGGGCCTTTTTTTACCGTGGAGGCGGTGGTGCTTTTCCCTTTTATAGGCGGCGATCGATCCAGGGAATCGAGTCGGTTGCGGCCGGGAGACTCGCGGTCGGGCGAGCGGGCGCGTCGGGGTGGGGTCGCGTGGGGCGAGCGGATCGGGGCGGGGCGCGGGAATCGCGCGTGCGGTTGCCGGGGCCAGCGGGAGTCGTGCGTTGGGAGGGACTCGGCGGGGTGGGGCCAAGGCGCGGTACGGGGCCGGCGGGGGCGCTGGCGGCGCGGGAGCGCGGTCGCGCGCGGGAGGGGCCGGGGCGTCGGACGGGATTCGCGGTGGGGCCCAGCAGCGGGGTGGGGGCAGGGTCGCAGGGTGCGTGGCCGCGGGGTGCGTGGCCGGCTGGGCCGTTTGGCCTGGCCGGCGGCTGTTTGTTTTTTTTCTTTTCTCTTTTTTTCTTTTTATATTATTATTATATATTTTATTATTCATATTTTATTTATTTTATTTATCTTATTCATTTTATTTATTTATTATATATATATTTATTATTATATAATTTATTTATATATTTTTTTATGTATATTATTATTATTTTATATTTATTCCCTAATACATGTTTTACGCTATTTTTATTTCTTTTCCTCTATTATTGTTTAATGCATGAATATGTATGCGATGCATGATGCGAAAATTGAGGGTGTTACACGAACCATCCAACGCCCTATGTACTTCATCAGTGAAGTACTCCACGACGCTAAGACAAGATACATTGAGGTGCATAAACTACTTTACGCAATTCTTATCGCCTCAAAGAAGCTTCATCACTACTTCCAAGCTCACAAAATATCAGTGGTAACTTCTTTTCCACTGCGTTCTATTTTGCATAATCCTAATTCTACTGGGAACATTGCAAAGTGGGCAGCGGAACTAGCCAAATTTGATCTAGAATTCATGTCAAGACAGGCAATCAAAAGTCAAGCTTTGGCTGACTTTGTGGCGGAATGGACTCCCTCTCCATCAAACACGTGGGGCCACAGTGAGCGGAAGCTAGAACTCAAAGCTCCGGTATTCACGGAGCCTCACTGGACCCTCTACTTCGATGGCTCCGTGCAGAAGCAGGGGGTCGAAGCTGGAATCCTTCTCCTGACTCCGATCGGAGAGAAGGTCAAGTACATGGTACACCTTGATTTCAAGGCAACCAACAATATTGCGGAGTATGAAGCCCTCATCTATGGACTCAAGGTGGCACTATCTTATGGTGTCAAACAACTATTGGTAAAGGGAGATTCACAACTCATCATCAAACAAGTGAAAGGTGAATGTTCCTATGTAAGATAGAAGAGTACATGAAAATCTACCAGAGGGGGGTGAATGGTAGATTAAAAATCTTACGCAGCAGAAACAATTAAATCCCAACCCCTTCGGCAGAAAAACAATCTGTTAAAGAAATTGTGTGTGAGACTAATTTAAACGTGTTTCACCATGGAACAAATGATAGATATAAGAAAGAATCAAGTCACGAAGATGACACAACAAGAATCACGGAAATCCATCGAGAGAAACTCAAGTTACGATCAAAAGATTGAACAAAGGTCAATCTTGTTCTACCCGAAAAAAACAGTTCTGGAACACTGCAAAGAAACACGTGTAGATCAAAAACCACAAATCCAATGACCATGAAATTTTTAGATATGATAGATAATCAAGATGTGAATACAACCCAAAAAGAATCACGTCAATTGGATCTATAAAACTCGAGTTATGATAAAACAACCAAAGAAAGGTAGTGCTGTGCAGAAAACTCGATGAGAAAAACTTGTCTTGAACAAGTTGGACGAACAAGGTACAAAAGTTCCTTTAAACTACGAATTTCATTCAATATAACACAAGAGGAACAGCCCCAAAGTCGTGCCCACGAGCTCTGGCCTCCCTTGCTTATATAACCAGTCCTTAGGTCAACCCAATCTCAACTAGGACTCTAATCCTACTCAAATCACGATCGAAACTTTCCATAATTGCTTAGGACTCTTCTATACACAGATAGAAGCAATATTAAGACTTCCAAACATCTTAGGAATGTATCCCACATTCCTAAAACAACTCAAATTCGTGACCCACACGAAATCCTATCATTACCAACTAAAAACTTTCCATATTTGAGTCAAAACCAACTCAGCTGCAGCCTGAGTCCATAACCTAGTCGGTTGGACCTTTCCGACCAATTCTTTACGTCCACATCTCTTCATCACGCCTCGGAACCATGTATCCATGTCCATGCACTCCTTGCATACATGCAAACATCTTCCAACGACGTCCACGATACCTTCATATGCATTGTTCTTGATTCAAACATGTTGCGCAACCTCCCGATCAACTCAACCACAATTCCTCTCGAACTTGGTTGTTGAACCTCATCTTTTTCCTAAGACTAGTTCAATGGATCCCGTCACCAGCCATATCTTGAACTCAAGTAACACCTGCACATGAATAAACAACCAATACGTACGAGCCCAAGTCCGCGACTTGACTCAAGTTAGTTCCAAACACAACACCTTACGTGAGCACCTCAAATAAGCATGTTGCAAAGCATAGAAAAACGATATCAGCCATATCAACCAAAATGCACCAAAAACTTAGCAAATGAAAACTAAGCAATCTTTCCAACAATGTAAAGCAAGTTTAAAATATTTCACAGTAAAAGCAGGAACACTGCGATCAAGCTCCGAGTCTTGCCAAAGCCAGCCAGGGCTTGAGCCGGAGCTTTCCAAAGCTAGTACAACCTAGCGCCGGAGCTTACCAAAGCTAGTCGGAACTAGTCAACCCAAAAGCTGGAGCTGGAAAAACATGTCGGAGCTAGCCAACATAAGTTAGACCTGTCAAAACATATCGGAGCTTAACAAAGACATGCCAGAGCTATCAAAGACACGCCGGAGCTATCAAAGAACATGTCGGACCTAGACAAAGAAAGTCGGACCTATTGTTGGACCTTGCAGAAGCTCGGAGCTAGAGTCCGACCTTGCTAAAAAGATGTTACAGCAACATTCAAAATTTTTATTATCAAAGCCAATATATTCAGCACACATAGGTCTCACAATCTTCCCCTTGATGAATGCATTGGCAACACCACTTAAGATCCGAACATTGACTTATTCATATTAAAAGTTTTGAAAACAATTTCTCTCTCTTTGTAAAACAGAAATAAAATGAGAAAAAGAAATTATCCCCCTGAGAAGAATCGTGCCAAAATGATTGTGAATATGTGATGCGTAATCAATTTCTCCCCCTTGCATAATTATCTTTTTTAAAAAATTCACATATTGTCTCTCCCCCTTTGACAATGTATTCAACAAGGTTTATAAGACAAATTTTAATTGTTATGAGCATATTATAACATATACATATTAAACAAAGCTCATCCAAGTCATACTATCAAGTAACTTACACTATCACATCAATGAAATACATAAACTAGTGCAAGCCATGCTTGAGATCAAATTTAATTTTCAATTTAAGCAAGTCATTATCTCACAAACTTAACTATTCCAAGACCTGAAAGCATGACACTTGTTGCTGCATTTTATTATATTTCATAGCACAAATTTAGATCATATGATATTTGCAAGAGATTATATGCGCATCTGCCTTATTCTAACCAACCAAGCCAAGCCTATTTCATTTGACAATCAGAAGCTTAAGGACATGGTTTTAGTCATACACAGCTTCTTCCAAGTTCATATCTAAGTGCAATGATAAGCCATCTCAAAAGAAGAAGTGCGATGCATGCATATTCTCTTGATCTTTTCTCAACTTATATTTGTTCATAAAAACTCAACATGTGAGTTGAATACCTGATTAGTTCTTTATGATTAAAAGCACTTGTGAGCATGCAACAAGTTCAAAATAGCAAGAAAGTTCAACCATGACCAAATTTAGTGTAAGTAATTATTCCAATTACTAGACATGGAAAAAACTACAAAATGTATAACACGAGAAATGTAGTAAGAACTTTTAGCATGTAAAATGAATCACAAAGTTATATATGTATGAAATATTATGCTCATATTATTTTAATTTCACATTCACACATAGACTTCTCAAGTTTCAAAACTCCCCTTTATTGTAAGCCATGAGGATGCATAACCCCTATTTCACTACGAATAAAACAAAAACGAGTGAAATCCAAAGGTTTTGTAAAAATGTCAGCCAATTGTTGTTCGGTATATACATGGTGAAGCACAATGTCTCCTTTTTCAACATTATCATGGAGAAAGTGACACCTAATGTCAATGTGCTTAGTTCTAGAATGTTGCACGGGGTTTTTAGCAATGCAAATGGCACTAGTGTTATCACAAAACAGTGAAACA
This sequence comes from Tuctoria greenei, assembly GCA_036927565.1. Taxonomy (NCBI): domain Eukaryota; kingdom Viridiplantae; phylum Streptophyta; class Magnoliopsida; order Poales; family Poaceae; genus Tuctoria; species Tuctoria greenei. Next base: position 77,773,225 of record JAYESD010000012.1, read on the forward strand.
CTATCTAGATCAACCCCATTGTCCTTAAGTGTTTGAACAATCCAAAGAATTTGTGAGCAAGCACTAGCAGCAGCTACATATTCAGATTCGGCTGTGGATTGTGCAACTGAGTTTTGTTTTCTAGAGGACCAAGCAACTAGTGAATTACCAAGAAAATGACAAGCACCGGAAGTGCTTTTCCTATCAATCCTACAACCTCCAAAATCAGCATCCGAAAAAACTTTCAAAGTAACGGTTGAGGAAGAAGGAAGAAAAATGCCAAATCCTTGAGTACCATGTAAGTACCTAAGAATCCTTTTGAGGGCTTGACGATGTGCACGTGGGGAGGCTTGAAACCGTGCACAAAGACATACGCTGAATTTTATGTCCGGTCTTGATGCCGTGAGGTACAAAAGTGATCCGATCATGCTTCTATATTATTTTTGATCCACGGGTTCACCATCTTCATCAAGTTCAAGTTTTGTTGCTGTTCCCATTGGTGTCCGAAGAGGCTTGCTTTTGTCCATGTTGAAGCGCCTTATGAGGTCTTTTGTATACTTTGTTTGATGCACAAAGGTACCCTCCTTGGTTTGCTTGATTTGCAGCCCCAAAAAGTGCGTGAGTTCTCCCATCATACTCATCTCAAATTCTGAACTCATCATAGCTGAAAACTTGGACACAAGATCATGAGAAACACAACCAAAGATAATGTCATCCACATACACTTGAACGAATAATGAGTCATTGCCATGCTTAAGCACAAAAAGAGTTATATAAACCTTGCCCATGGTAAACCCCTTTTCAAGTAAGAATGCCTTTAACCTATCATACCATGCTCTAGGGGCTTGTTTGAGACCGCACAAGGCTTTGGACAGTTTGTAAACATGATTAGAAAAATCTGAATTTTCAAAACCCAGTGGTTGTTTTACATAAACCTCCTCATCTATGTAGCCATTAAGAAAAGCACTTTTAACATCCATTTGATAAAGCATAAAACCTTTAGATGCAGCAAAAGCTAACAAAATTCTTATGGCTTCTAATCTAGCAACAGGAGCAAAAGTTTCATCAAAATCTAGACCTTCAACTTGGGTGAAACCTTGAGGAACCAACCTAGCCTTATTCCTAACCACAACCCCATCCTAACTTTGTTTATTTTTAAACACCCATTTAGTTCCAATTAAAGTGTGACCTTGAGGTGGAGGTACTAGTTTCCAAACATTATTTCTTTCAAAATATCCTAACTCTTCTTGCATGGCAATAATCCAAGATTCATTAGTGAGTGCGTGTGATATATCTTTGGGCTCAAAAGAAGCAACAAAAGCATAATGAGCAAGAGAGTTTGGATCGCAAAACCTGGACCGTGTGACTCGTTCGTGCAAGCTTCCAATAATTTGTTGTGGAGGATGACTTTTGAGAACCCCGAAGGGAGTGGACACTTCACAAGCTTCTTCTTCTTCATGTTCATCACAAATCGATGAGCCTGTGACTTGAGGAGGATCTGGACCAGCAATGGTGGTCGTCGGTGCTGGTTGTGAATCAAAATCAAGAGCTGGAACAATGTCATTCGCTGCTGAATTTTCGGGCAGCAGCTCCACCTCTTCCTCATCTTCAACGAAAATGCTCCCCCCCCCCCTGCGGATATGGATCTGGACCTGCAATGTTTGAGCTAGTACCTGTGCTAGCTTCATTAAAAGACACCTCACAAGTCTACAAAATTTTGTTAGTGTCAAGTAAAAGCACACGGTATCCTCTAGTATGAGATGGATAACCAAGAAACATGCCATCAATGGATCTAGGTTCAAATTTATCAAGATTACCATGTTTCTTAACGAAACATTTGCAACCAAAGACCCGAAAGTGTGTGACACTAGGCCTATGTCCAAACCGGAGCTCATATGGTGTTTTACCTAGCTTAGCACGCAAGAAAACATGATTTGAGACATAACAAGCGGTTGCAATCGCATCAACCCAAAATTTCCTAGGAGTTTGATATTCATCAAGCATAGTCCAAGCCATCTCAACTAAAGTTTTGTTCTTTCTTTCTACAACACCGTTTTGTTGAGGTACATATGGTGAATAAAATTGATGATCTATTCCATTTTCAGCACAAAAGTGATCAAAAGATTGATTTTTAAATTTGGTTCCGTTATCACTTCTAATTGCTTTTAAAGATCCTGGGTGATGAATTGATAATCTAAGAAATAAAGTTCTAAAGTGACTACAAACTTCATTCTTAGATGCCATAAAGTAAACCCAAGAGTATCTAGAATAATCATCAACAATCACAAGAACATACCATTTACCTCCGAAGGATTGAACAAGTGAAGGTCCTATGGTGTCAAGGTGCAAAAGTTGACACGGTTCAGTTGTCATGATCATTGTGAGAGGAGTATGTGAACCTGCAACCATCTTAGCATGTCTACAAGAAGAGCACAATTTCTTTGTCCCCTTTAAGCTTAGGCAGCCCACGTATGCGATCAAGAGCACTAACACACGTGAGATGATCAAAGCCTACGGGACCAAGTCTACGATGCCAAAAATATAAATCTTTGGAATCATTTGCAACTAGACACCTATGCTCAGAGAAAGACATATCAAAATCAGCTTTAAAAATTCTTCCAAATTGTGACATGTTAAAAATAAGCTCACTGTTTGAATTTACAACTTTGCAGCAATTTTTAGTGAAAATAATTTCCAGATTTTCATCTAGCAGTTGTGAAACAGAAAACAAGTTGTATTTCAAATTCTTAACAAGTGCCACATCCTTCAAAGTGTAGTGATCATTTACTCTAACCGAACCCTTAGCAATTATAGGAGTTGAAGAATTATCAGCAAAAGTAACATTCTCTACATGTGATACAAAAAGAGAGGGAGGAGAACCATTCTTTGTTACCTCTAGGCCACACTCAAAATCACGAATCGAAACTTTTCATAACTTCTTAGAACTCTTCTATACACAGATGGAAGCAATCTTAAGACTTCCAAACACCTTAGGAACGTATCCCACATTCCTAAAACCACCCAAATTTGTGACCCACACGAAATCCTATCATAACCAACTCAAAACTTTCCATATTTGAGTCAAAACCAACTCAGCCGCAGCCTGAGTCCATAACCTAGTCGGTTAGACCTTTCCGACGAATTCTTTACGTCCACATCTCTTCATCACGCCTTGGAACCATGTAGCCACGTCCATGCACTCCTTGCATACGTGCAAACATCTTCAAACGACGTCCACAGTACCTTCATATGCATTGTTTCTGATTCAAATATGCTGCACAACCTCCCGATCAACTCAACCACAATTTCTCTCGAACATGGTTGTTGAACCTCATCTTCTCCCTAAGACTAGTTCAATGGATCCTGTCACCAGCCATGTCTTGAACTCAAGCAACACCTGCACATGAATAAACAACCAATCCGTACGAGCCCAAGTACGCGACTTGACTCAAGTTAGTTCCGAACACAACACCTTACGTGAGCACCTCACATAAGCATGTTGCAAAGCATAGCAAAACGATATCAGCCATATCAACCAAAACGCACCAAAAACTTAGCAAATGAATACTAAGCAATCTTTCCAACAATGTAAAGCAAGTTTGAAATATTTCACAGTAAAAGCAGGAACATTGCGATCAAGCTCTGAGTCTTGCAAAAGCCAACCGGAGCTTGAGCTGGAGCTTACCAAAGCTAGTACAACCTAGTGCCGGATCTTACCAAAGCTAGTCGGAACTAGTCAACCCAAAAGCCGGAGCTAGAAAAACATGTCGGAGCTAACCAACATAAGTCGGACCCATCAAAACATATCAGAGCTTAACAAAGACATGCCGGAGCTATAAAAGACATGTCGGAGCTATCAAAGAACATGTCAGACCTAGACAAAGAAAGTCGGACCTATTGTCGGACCTTGCAGAAGCTCGGGGCTTGAGTCGAACCTTGCTAAAAAGATGTTACGACAACATTCAAAACTTTTATTGTCAAAGCCAATGTATTCAGCACACATAGGTCCCACATCCTGCAACAATTCTCAATTAGCTTCTTATCTCCTTGAAGTCCAGAGGCTTCAAAAGGACTTCAAAGTCCTGAATCTCCATCATGTTCATCGTCTTCATAACTATGAAGCCGACGAAGTCTCGACGAAAGCCTCAACTGAAGCTCCGGATCTTGACGGAATCTTCGTTCGGAGGTTGTCAAAACCAACAGCTCAGCCTGCCGAATTGAGCGAAGGGGGCGAGACCAGCATCTCGAAGCTGGCGGTCCCGGTGGCCCTGCTACCATGGTGTCCACCAAGGGTCCTAGGTGCTGTCGGAAGCTCCGAGCAACCCAGCACACAAGACTCAGAAGCTCAAGTTAGCTCTGATGCATGGATCTCAGAGATCCGAAGATACTTGAAAGACAATATCCTTCCTGAAGACAGTGTATTTGCTGACCGGATTGTCAGATTGACTAAAAGATATACGTTGGTAGAAGGGGATCTCTACCGACGTGGTGCCAATGGCATCCTCATGCGGTGCATTGCAAGGGAAGAAGGTCGCGAGCTCCTCGCAAAGATCCATGGAGGCGAGTGCGGGAACCATGCTTCTTCTCGCACGCTGGTCGGTAAAGCCTTCTGGCATGGCTTTTACTGGCCTACAACACTTCAAGATGTGGTTGAGCTAGTGAAAAAAAATGTGAAGCGTGTTAGTTCCACGCAAAACAGATTCACACACCGACTCAATAACTACAAATGATACCTCCTACATGGTCATTCATTGTGTGGGGTATGGACATCTTGGGACCTTTCCCAAAAGTCGTCGGAGGATACAGGTTCCTGTATGTCGCTATCGACAAATTCACCAATTGGCCGGAAGCAACTCCAGTTGTGACAATCAACAATCAATCTGCAATCAAGTTCTCGAAGTCCATTATATGCTGATTTGGAGTTCCTAACAAAGTCATAACTGACAACGGAACTCAATTTACAAGTGTTGCATTCCAAGAATATTGTGAAGACCTCGGCATTCAACTTAGCTACGCCTCAGTAGCTCATACAGCAAGCAATGGCCAAGCCGAGAGAGCAAATGCAGAAATCTTAAAAGGACTCAATACGCGCACATATGAGCACTTGAAAAAGCATGGAGCTAACTGGATTGAGGAGCTTCCATCCACATTGTGGGCGAACAGGACAACACCCAACCGATCAACTGGGGAGACTCCATTCTTCCTGGTGTACGGAGCTGAAGTAGTCCTTCCTCCAGAGGTCACCTTGGGGTCTCTACGGGTCCGGACCTTCGACGAAGCCACGCAGGACCAGCTCCAGCGTGAATACCTTGACCTCGTCGACGAGGGAAGGGGCCAAGCAGCTGTTCGGAACGCACGTTATCGCCAAGAGCTCAGGCGCTATCATCAAAGGCATGTGCGCGATCGACATCTTGAAGAAAGCAACCTGGTGCTTCGGAAGATACTAAGCCGTGAAGGGATGAACAAACTTTCCTCCATTTGGGAGGGTCCCTTCCGAGTTATTAAAGTATCCCGACCAGGATGCATTTGCTTGGCAACTGAGGATGGGATTCCGCTCCCCAATCCTTGGAACATAGAGCACCTCCTCAACGGAGGTGAGTCTGTAATTACACAAAATGCATGTTGTAGAATCATTACACAGAGACGGGCAAGTCCTCTGGGAGAACATCCGGACCCTCTGGGAGGGTCCGGGAAGTTCAAGTAACACTTGAGACAGTCACAACACTAAAATTATAACTACTTGCTTTGGGCTAGTACAAGATGTATAGCACATTTAGCATGGTCCATCACCCTAAGTGTGTCCTTGTCTCCCCTGTAATCCGGACCTATAATGAAAGGCATTGTTGTGTGAAAACAGACTCCACATGCATTTACTTTTTGTGCAAGGCTCAATATATCAAGTTATTTTTACCCCTCTTGTCTATAATGAAGTTGTGCAAATCTTTTTGAGCTTTGTTCCAAGTAATTCACAGGAATTACAAGCCTTATTGATAGTCTTTTTGGATCTTAACATTGCTACATAGTTTACTTGTCTGAATGCCAAGCCAACATAGGTCCGGAGTGTGCTATTGACTTAGCCTGGTCCCGCACCCTAAGTACGCCACTCTACCTACACTCCGGTAGGCCTCAGTTGGGTGAGTACTAAAAAGGCATGCATATCTAGAAAGATTATCAAAACGCTCGTTATCATGTTGAGTTTCTTAGGACCTAAAGTCCAAATAAGAACAATAATTAACAACCAATTTATAGACAAGAGGACAAATTTTACTTTTTATGTTGCCTTTAATATGCAGGAAAAGCAAAAATTCATAGAGATGGTGGACGACGCAGGAGCTACTATGCTCTGACATCCTCCAAGAGGGGTCCGCCGTCAACGACTAATATGTTGACAGTGGATGACGTCGGAGCTACCACGCTTCGACCATCCCAGGGGGCCTGTCTTTGATGCCTCAGAATTGAAGACTTCGGACCTCAAATCTACAAGTGCGAAGCATTCATGTTGTCAACATACTGCCACAACCTTTGGTACATGTACACATTTCAATTGTACACATGTACGAGGGGGCCAACAAGATACGACACGGTATATTGAAGACAAAGTAAAATTCAAGACGAAAAGGTGGATTTCATTAATCAAAAGTACTGGATTACAAAATTGGGATTACAAGGGTAAGAGAAAAGTCCTAGCCACTGGAGGATCTAAGTCCTGTGGAAAAACGAAGTAACCTTCTCAGCAGCTTCCTGGACACTAGCTCTGGCGGCATCCTCTTCCTCGGCGATGATTCATTCAAAGACCAAATCAAGGGAGAACTGGGGGTCTCGGCTTTTGTAACACGCCAAGACATACTCAGCGACGTTCTTGGCCAAGTACTTACCCTCTGTCTCCAGCTGATCGGCGATGACATTACCTATCGCATCGAGTTTGCTGCCAGCAGAGCCAAGTGCCGCTAGCGTTTGGTCCAGCTCCTGTGTTGGGTCCTCTGGGTGTACTGGACTGAAACCAAGAGGCACGAGGGCCCTGTCCGCACGTACCAAGAAGTCCCATACCATCAAGGACTCAGTCGCCTTCGAGCTTCGCAGCTCTTCCAGTGACCTCCGGGCGGTCGCTAGCTCTGAACTTTCACAGGCAAGGCGCTCAGCCAATTTATCATGCTGCTGCATGTTCTCAGCAACTTGCTTTTCCCGGTCGGCCAGCTCTATCTCCCGGAGGTGGATTCGGTTTCGCCTTTCAGCTAGGTCCTTTTCCCTACCTTTGACTCTCTCCTCCCTAGCGGCAATGTTAGACTCTCTTTTCGAGAGCTCTTGCCCCACCTTCCAGTTCTTCTTCCTTTCTCCCTCCTTCTATAGATCCAGCTTTTTGTTGCGATCTGCCAAATTCTGCTAACCCAAAGTCAACTTCTGGGTGACCTCCGCCTCTCTCTTTACTACATCCTCCGGCTGCTCTAGGAGTTTTTCTTCCCTCGCATCTCGGTCCGCCCGACGCTTCAGGAGAATTTCATTCAATTCATTATGTTTCTCGTGACACTCGTCGGCAGCATCATGTCTCTCCTTGGCTTGCTCTAGGATCTCCCTGGAGTTAGCGTTGAGCGCCCGGATGGCGGCTTCTTTCTCCTCCATTAGCTTGTCCCAGTATTCTAACCGGACCTTCTCCCTCTTAATCCATTTCTTCTTGTCAGCCAGCCTCGTTTGGGCAGCCTGGTCTCAAAATGGAGTCTGTTGCGCCAATGCCTTAAGTTGTGGTGCTCCTCCTCCAAGGCTTTGCTCTCATGATCAAAGGCAAGCTGGACCTGTCAGAGACTTGAGCAGGCGTTGTCTATGGACAACACCAGAGGGATAGGTTCCGGGCCTGCTGGGACCATTTTTGCAGGCTCAAAAGGATTTTCTATCACAAAAATTCGAGTCCCACTCTACAATAGTGGTCCCCTGGACTCCTACAGCGCTAGGGCCGCTATCGGGAACCCCTTCAGTGGTAGCGGAGCAAGAACATGCTGGCAGAATTCCCACCTCCGACGCGGGAGTTGAAGGTGCCGCTTCCAGACCTTCAGTCATAGGTTCCGAGGATGAAGGACCTGTCGTCACTTCCTCAGGCTGCTCCAGCTCTGGCCTAGGTACCTCCGGGACCACCACCTCCGGAGCATCATACAGGGCTTCGACTGGGGCCTCAACCGCTGCTGGCTCAGGCTCTGGGACGTCGACTACTTCCGGTTCAACGATTGGAGCTTCAGGTGCCTCCGGCTCAACCGCCGGGCTTTCAACTGCTTCTGGCACAAGGGCCGGAGCTTGAGAGATTTTTGACTCAATAGCCGGGGCTTCAACTACTTCTGGGTCAGCAGCCAGGGCTTCGACAACTTCTGGCTCCAAAGCCGGAACTTCTGGCATCGCAGGTGCTGGAGCATCAGCCTCTGCCACCGTCGCCAGGGGTACATCTTCAACTTCTCTCCTGTGGTCCAGCGCTACCACAGGAGCTTCGGGCGAGGACTCCGAGTCCAAGCTCACGACAGCTGGCGCAGAGCTATCGCAACTTCTGCTTACGCTTGACGAGGAGGCTCAGCGCTTGAAGTTGGAGCTTCGGGAGGCGCAGCCCTAGCCGCTGCAACAGGCGCTGAAGCTCCCAACCCCTTCTTCGACACACTTGAAATAAAGGGAAGAGAAGATCAAAAACACGTTAAAAACAAGACTGGCATATCTGGGCGAGCAATCAATGCTTACCTAGGGATGCTGCCACCCCAGTCGCCTCGAAATCTTTTCTTCTGAGGCCCGGAGCTAGAACCCACCAAGTCTGGCGAGACTACATGTTTTGACCTCAGTTGAGGGCCGCTGGCAGTAGCTGGAGTCTTCTCAGCCGGAGCTTCTCTTGGCTAGGAAGAACTCTAGGGCTTGGAGCTTTTAGCCGGCACTGAGTCCGAGTTCGACTGCCCAGAGCTAACGCCTCTTGAAGACGCTTGCACCGAAGTAGGAGTAGCTGTGGAGGACCTTCTCGTGGTAGAAGGAGCAGGTCTGACGGACCTCCCGTCAGCGTGCTTCAACTTTCTCTTCTGACTGGAGGGCTCAGCTGGCTCTATGCCCTTGCCCTTGCTGGAGTCTTCAGTCTTCCGGCTCGGGGCGGAGGCAGGACCGCCCTCGAAAGCTCCGGGGATCACCAGTCCGGTGGTCAAATGCCTTTCTACCTCACCAAGGTCGTCAAGCACCGGCATACTCCTCTGGAGCTCCCTACTGAACTGCGCCTGCCATGTTTAGAGGGAGGAAAGATGTTGGCAGAACCAAGTCATCGCCGTTGTTGTTAATCCCATGCTGGAATTTATTCAAATGAAACTCCAAGAATTCATCATCCAAGTTGGATTTCAGACCAGTTTCAATTCGATCGTCATCCATCACGCTGTTGAGGGCCCACGCGAGCTTCTCCCTCTTCTTCAGCAGAGCCCACCTGTTGACCAGGAAGTTGCAGAAGACCATCTGGGGGGTCACTCCACCCTCCACGCACTCGCGGATCCTGGTCAAGACAGGGTTGAAGGCGTTTGACAGCACCGAAACTACACTCTAGGCATCGGTGTCAACATTGGGGAGACCTTCGAGCAGCTCCAACTTCTCGTGCTCCTCCGCTGCAATGATGATCCAATCTTTCTTCCAGTCATCCCACTTACCGGAAGGAAATGACTTCAAGTATTTGAAGGGGCAGTTCTTGCGCTTCACAAAATAGTAGAAGCCATGAAGCTCACTCCCCTTGCCGGTGGTGTGGATGGTGAAGAAGGTTCAGAATAGCTCAACGCAGGGGAGAATACCCACCCATATCTCGCAAAAGTGGACGAATGTCGCCACGAGGAGAAGAATGGGGGCCAAGGTGATATAGATGCAGACCATAAAAGTCTAGCAACATCAAAAGGAAGGAAGAGAAAGGTGGAATGAATCCCACCACGGCGTACTCTATAAAGTACACCATATCGCCATTGCGCTCCTTCTTGAATGGAAGCTTACCAGCGCGGACAAAATGGTTGAAGAAGTCACTGGTCCACCCCATGTAGGTTCGGACCTTCTTCAGATCATCATCGCTCTTGAGGCGGCTCTTGGGGAGACCCAAATCCATCACAGCAAAGCGGAGCAAAGGAAGGGAAGTTAGGCGGAGTTTGGGAGGCTCTGAGCGCAAAGATGATCGAAGGCATAAAGAGTCCTCAAACCGTGCTCACTTTCCCTCTTAAGCAAGCCTCCGCGACGCTTGGATGGAAATCGCAGAAAGAACGAAGGCACATTTCAAAAGTCTACCCCGTCAATGACGAGTGGGCCTAGGGCCACCTTGACGAAGAGATCGAGGTTCTTACCAAAGGCGAGCCGTTGTCATGATGAGCAGCGGGAAACCCGATGGCGGTACCTTGACACGGTGCGCAGAACCGATACAGTTTTTGTATTGGGAACCGGCGACCTTCAATTGCGTGAGATCTTCATACAAAGATCTTATCTGCCGCATTCATAACAAGCCACGTGTCGATGGTTCCTTCCCGGAGCATCGCTCTAACAGCACATCCGAAGGCTCTTCAAATTGAAGTGCGAGAATCGAGAATGGCCCCACCTCCGGCAGAATAACTTAACCCAAAGGATTTCTCCCAGAGGTGGGCCCCGGGGCCACTGTCGGTAACCTGCGTACCAGGTACCCCTTAATACCGCGAAGAGTATAAGGGAGTTCTACCTGTCAGAGTTAAAAGACTCCCCAGGCCCCACATATCACATTACATTGGACCTACTCCCCTCATGTGGGTAGCTCCTGGATCAACACGTGTACAGGGAAACTGGAACTAAGCTCCTAACAAAGGAAAGCTCCGATGCCAACACGTGTACAACAGTCCCGGAGCTAGCCCCCAGCAGAGAGGAGCTCCGGTGCTGACACGTGTGAAAGTGCATCTAGGAATCCCTTGTGGGTTTTGGATGATTTATGACAAGCAATTGGGATCCTAACCTCTTTGTTGAGATGAGCACAGGTTTAAATAGCAAAATAAGCAAAGTGCCAAAAAGAAGGAAGAATTGAGGAGCAAAGTGGAAATGAGCTCAAGGAAAAATAATAGTAGATCATTGTGTATGGAGTGTGTTAGGGAAACACAACCCAAGAGCTCAATCACAATTAAACACACACATTGCACAAAGTTACACAGGACCGGACTAGTCCGACTGACACCGGACTAGTCCGATATCCTCTGTGCACAAAATCAGACAAGTCCGATATCCATCGGACTAGTCCGATATCTCTCTGACTAGAATCGGATTAGTCCTCCCCAGTGCGGACTAATCCTCAAAACACTTCACAAGTCACACAAAATCGGACAAGTACGATCACAACCGGACTAGTCCGATATTCTCTCTGGTCCAAATCGGACAAGTCCGATATTTGCACGGACTAGTCCGAAAAACCCTCTGAACTAAATCGGACAAGTCCTCCAAGTGCGGACTTGTCACCCAATACACTTAGGGTTTCTCATGTCCGGACAAGTCCGATGACTATCGGTCTAGTCCGAAGATTTCCAGAAGCGAAATCGGACAAGTCCGCTCCTAGCCGGACTAGTCCGATATTTCGGGACATTTAGGGTTTGCTACACACAGCACACCGGACTAGTCCGGTGACCACCACGGACTAGTCCAATCTTTCTGAACTCTAACGGTCACTTTTAGAAACCCATCTAAATAGATGTGCACGACCATATTTCATAATCTCTCGAACCCTAGCACCGTCACACCTCCCAAGAGCCTCAAAAACCACATCTCTCCACAAAATTAAGTGCAACAAAGATCAATCCTTTGAGGATTCACTCTAGTTCATTGGAGAGACACGTAACACCACATTGAGCTCTTGGTTTGATTCTCTAACACACTCCTGTGATTTCATTGTAATCTTTTGAGTTTGTTCTTGGTGGTATTTCGTGTTGTAATCCAAGGGAGCTCTCAACGTGTGAGAAGGCCCCTTTGAATTTGGTTATTCACCCCTTTGTGATAAGTGGAAGAGGATTGGTCTTCGTGGTGATCCGACGAGGGTAGGGTTGGAGAAGACCTGGTCCTTTTGTGGACTCCTCAACATGGACGTAGGTTGCCTCTTTGGGAGCCGAACCACGGGATAAATCCTTGTGTCTTGTTTTTGTGTTCATCGCTCTTATTCTTCACTATAATCTAGGGTTTCAATCATTATTGCTTACTTCAAGTTGAATCATCAAATATAAGATTGAATTGTGATATAACCTGGTTCATAACCTTGTAACACTTCATTTGATTGTATATTTCCGTTGCATACATTGAAGAATCAAATTAATTGATCAAACTTAATCAACCTAGTCCGTACACACCGGACTAGTCCCCACTTTACCGGAGTAGTCTGATATCTCTGGTTTTGAACTAGTTGTTAAGTGTTGCAGGTTTTGACAATTTTCAAAAAGGCCTATTCACCCCCCCCCCTCTAGGCCACATTCAATTGGTATCAGAGCAGGTTCTTCAAGAAAGAGACTAATCGCTCGAAGAAGATCATGTCGGACATGAAAGGCACCCACAAGAGCAACAACCAAGAAAAGGTTGATGATGAAAAGAACCTCAAGGTGGAGAAGCTCCTCGAAGCCATTCAAGACTTCGAGGACGACGATGAGGAGACGCTAGAACTAAAGGCACTCCTAAGAAAGAAGACACTTTCAAAAGGGAAAGTGAAGATTGAAGAAAAGAAGAAGGGTAGTAGTCACACCGACTACTCCCGATATCCTTTTAACTATGATCGTCTCAATTCCAATAATAATCATTATTTATCTATCCCACTTGGAAAAGCCCCACATTTTGATGGAAGTGATTACTCAATGTGGAGGAAAAATATGAAAATGCATCTAATTTCCCTCAATCAAGTTTATGACATATTGTGTGCACAGGGATAGATATCCCAGACGACGACGAAGAGCTCACACCAAGCCAAGAGCAGGCTATTCACCGAAATGCTCAAGCTGCGGCCGTAATTACCTCTTCACTCAGTCGGGATGAGTTCACCAAGGTGGATGGCCTCGAAATTGCTAAGGAGATATGGGACACACTACAAACTGCACATGAAGGTGTCCGACATGTGCGTGAAGCAAAAATCGAAATGATTGAAGGCGAGTTAGGAAGATTTGCAATTGAAGAAGACGAGACACCCCAAGACATGTACAATCGATTAAAGACACTCTTCAACAAGGTCAGATCATACGGACGTAAGAAGTGGAATGACCACAAGGTGGTAAAACTCATCCTTAGAGCTTTCATGCCTCGCAACGTCACCCTATGCTCCATGATCAGAGAAAGCCCCGGATACAAAAGGATGACTCCGGATGAACTGCTTGGAAAGATCATGAACTTCGAAATCATGGAAAAACAAGCAAAGCATGTCAAGGAGATTGCCGACCTCACCTCGGCAAAGAAGAAAGGGGTTGCTTTGAAGTCCACCATCAAGCCCCTATCCAAAGAAGCTAGAGAAGCACAACTGGAGGAAGATAGTGACGACGAGAGTAGTGAATTAGATGAAGAAGACATGATATTGTTCATGAAGAAATTCAAGAGAATAATGAAAAAGAGACAAGGTACAAAGTCAAGCGAATGAAAATACAAGGAAAGAACAAAGCCAAAGTTGAGGCGGGCATGCTATAATTGTGGTGAGTATAACCACTTTATAGTTGATTGCCCATATGAGGAGAACAAGAAGAAGACCAATGAAGCCAAGCCTCAACCCAAGAAATTCTTCAAGAAGAAGAAACAAGTCGAACAAGCGCACATTGGGAAAGAGTGGGACTCAAATGATGAGTCCTCATCATCCGAAGAGGAAGAGATGGCTAGCATAGCCATTGAGAAGACATCCAAGAAGTCTACCCTCTTCCCTACACTTGGCGAATGGAACGGAGTGGGCACTTGCCTTATTGCAAAGGAAGGTAAACGCAAGGCCTATTCCTCCGGTGGATCTAAATGGGTGCTAGACAGTGGCTGCACCAACCATAGGACCGGAGAAAGAAGAATGTTCGTGGAATATGAAGAGAATGAGGACCCAAACGAGGGCATCTACTTTGGAGATAATAGTCAAGGAAGGTGCTCGATACCGGTAAAATTGCAATATCTTCTAGACACACACTTTCTCATGTTTTACATGTTGAATCCTTTGATTATAACCTGCTATCCATATCTCAGTTATGTGACAAAGGTTATAACTGCTTGTTCACTAACGAGGGTGTGACCGTCTCAAGGAGGAGTGATGGTTCCATTGCATTCAAGAGTATGTTAAAGGGAAAGCTTTATCTTGTTGACTTCAATAAGGATAAAGCTGAACTTGACACAAGCTTGATTGCAAAGACCAACATTGGTTGGCTGTGGCATAGACGGCTAGCACATGTTGGTATGAGGAACCTTCAAAAACTCCTCAAAGGAGATCACATCCGAGGTTTAAAGGATGTTGTATTTGAGAAGGACAGGCCTTGTAGCGCGTGCCAAGCCGGAAAGCAAATTAGAGCACCTCACCCCATCAAAAACGTCATGACTACAACAAGACCACTCAAGCTACTACACATGGACTTGTTTGGACCAATTGCCTACATAAGCATCGGCGGTAACAAATATGGTTTAGTTGTCGTTGATGATTTTTCTCGCTTCACTTGGGTTTTCTTTTTGCATGATAAGTCAGAAACACAAGGAATACTCAAGAAGTTCTTCAAGTGATCTCAAAACGAATTCTCATTGACAATCAAGAATATTCAAAGCGACAACGGCACGAAGCTCAAAAACACACAAGTGGAGGAGTACATTTATGAAGAAGGCATAAAGCACGAATTTTTAGCGCCGTACTCCCCACAACAAAACGGAGTTGCCGAAAGAAAGAACCGAACACTCATAGAGATGGCAAGAACAATGCTCGATGAGTACAAGACCTCGGATCGATTTTGGGCGGAAGCGATTAACACCGCTTGCCACGCCGTAAATCGACTTTATCTCTATCGACTACTCAAGAAGACATCCTATGAGCTACTCACCGGTAACAAGCCAAATATTTCATATTTTTGAGTTTTTGGTTCTCCATGTTATATCTTGAACAAGAAGCCTAGGACTTCAAAGTTCGCTTCAAAGTCCGATGAAGGTTTCTTGCTTGGTTACGATTCGAACAGTTACGCCTATCGTGTTTTCAACAAGACCTCCAGACTTGTTGAAGTAGCACGTGACGTAGTGTTCGATGAGACTAATGGCTCCCAAAAGGAGCAAGTTGATCCATGTGAACTAGGTAAAGAAGAAGCTCCTTGTCAAGCATTGAGAAGAATGGCTCTAGGTGAAGTTCGACCACAAGAGCCACCTCCACACGTACATGAGGAAGATGAACCACAAGAGGAGGCTAATGATCAAGGGGGAGCTTCAGCACAAGATCAACCACAAGAATACAAAAATAATCAACAAGTCAACGAAGGCAATCACTTAGGGGGAGAAGAAGATGATCATGAATATAAAACGCCTCAAGTGCCACACCCAAGAGTACACCAATGCGTCCAAAGGGATCACCCAATCGACAATATCATCGGTGACATCCAAAAGGGTGTAACCACTAGATCTCGCATAGCTAACTTTTGTGAGCACTATTCGTTTGTATCCGTTTTGGAACCGCGCAGGGTTGAGGATGCATTGAAGGATCCAGACTGGGTGGTGGCAATGCAAGAAGAATTGAACAACTTCAAGCAGAACGAGGTGTGGGAACTTGTGGCAAGACCCAATGCAAACATCGTCGGCACCAAGTGGGTCTTCCGCAATAAACAAGACGAACACGGGGTGGTGACAAGGAACAAGGCAAGACTTGTGGCCAAAGGGTATTCACAAGTCGAAGGTTTGGATTTTGATGAGACCTTTGCTCCAGTATCTAGACTTGAATCTATTAGAATATTACTTGCATATGCTACTCACCATGATTTCAAGCTGTATCAAATGGATGTGAAAAGCGCCTTCCTCAACGGACCAATCAAGGAGGAGGTGTATGTGGAGCAACCTCCCGTGTTTGATGACGAAGAGTTCTCCAACCACGTATTTAAATTGTGTAAGGCTCTCTACGGCCTCAAACAAGCTCCTAGAGCTTGGTATGAGTGTCTTAGAGATTTCTTAATTGAAAATGGCTTTAAGATTAGCAAAGTATATTATACACTATTTACAAAGAATTTTGACAATTATCTTTTTATTTGCCAAATTTATGTTGATGATATAATCTTTGGGTCAAGTAATCAATCCTTTTGTGATGAATTTAGTAAAATCATGACAGACAGGTTTGAAATGTCAATGATGGGAGAACTAAAGTACTTCTTGGGATTCCAAGTGCGGCAACAAAAGGAAGGGACGTTCATAAGCCAAACCAAGTACACGCAGGACATACTTAAGAAGTTTGGTATGGACAAGGCAAAGCCCATAAAGACCCCCATGGCAACGAATGGACACTTGGATCTCAATGAAGATGGACCTAACGTCGACCAAAAGGTATATTGCTCCATGATTGGATCTCTACTCTATTTATGTGCATCTAGGGCAGACATTATGTTGAGTGTGTGTTTATGTGCAAGATTTCAAGCCAATCCTAAGGAATGTCACTTGACAGCCGTAAAAAGGATCTTGAGATATTTAGTTCATACACCCAACCTTAGTCTTTGGTACGCAAAAGGCTCAAAATTCAATCTCATTGGTTACTCCGATGAAGATTATGGCGGGTGCAAAGTAGATAGAAAAAGCACCTCCGTTACATGCCAATTCCTAGGGAGATCCTTAGTTTCTTGGTCCTCCAAGAAACAAAATTCCATTGCCTTATCCACAGCCGAAGCGGAGCATATTGCAGCCGGGAGTTGTTGTGCACAACTTCTTTGGATGCGACAAACTCTAAGGGATTATGGTTACAATATGAACCATATTCCACTCCTTTGTGACAATGAGAGTGCCATCAAAATTGCCCACAACCCAGTTGAGCACTCCAGAACTAAACACATAGATATAAGACATCACTTTTTGAGAGATCATTCCATGAAAGGAGACATAGCCATTTCCCATGTCAACACTCAAAAGCAATTGGCCGACATATTCACCAAGCCACTTGATGAAAAGCTCTTTTGTGAACTTCTAAATGAACTAAATATTCTTGATGCTCGGAGTGTGGCTTGGAATGTTGCATACCTGTATGAATTCTTCAAATATGTTGATTGGATTGTGAAAATCATCTCTCTCAATTTTCTCCGAAAAACTATGCCAATTACTAGATCTTGGTGAATTATGATCATTGCTTGATTGTTGTATGCTTACTGGTCATATTCATCAAGATTATTTGATTTGATTTGCCTTCCTATTCTCTATATATGTACCTTAAAATATATATGAATGCGCTAAGAAATTCTTACCTGGTGACCACGGACTAGTCCGTAGTTACTCGGACTAGTCCGCCCGTGCAGACTAGTTCGCAGAGTGCCGATTAGGCTGGACTAGTCTGGTATACAACGGACTAGTCTGATATAGTCCTCTGGAAAAGTCCGGACTAGTCTGGTCATCTCCGGACTTGTCCGATTTTTTAGTGTCCATAACCCTAGTCGCCGCCAAACCCTAATTCATTCACCTCCACTCTTGCCTCACGCGTTCTCTGTCTTCCACTCGAGCTCCCAAGGAGATTTTGCATCCCCTCCACCAAAAAGCTCTGCATTTGGGTGGACATCAAGCATCCTTACTCGAAGATTGAAGTTCACGGACAAGTCCGGACTTCAACTCTCTCCTCTTCGAGCATCAATCGATTTCTTTGGTAATTTTCACTCAAACCCTAGAAATTCCAAATTTCTTCATTGTTGATCGAATAGCCTAGCATATCTCACTATATGCATGCCTCCTTGATGTATTACGTTTATGCTACACTTGTTGTGCATTAGGAATCACCATGTGACTGGTAGCTTAGGTTTTTTAGGATGAATACCGGACTAGTACGTGCTTGTGCACCGGACAAGTCCGATTTTTCTATACTCAAAACCTAAGTTTTCAATTCCTCAATGAAATTCCTTGCTATACTTCCATACCTATGCCCTGTACCATTCATTCTCAATCATGCCACTCATTCTCAGGTCATGTCGAGCTTGCGCAATGAAGTCTGCGACTTTGAGGCTGAGATGGACCACGAGGTGGCACCTCGGACCTCGACAAGTCTCAGCAAGAAGCGCCAAGAGAGACCTTCTGAGCCAGCTCCGTCTCCTCCACAGGCTCGGAGGAAAGTGCTAGCAAAGAAGCCGACCTCCAAGGTGCCAGCTTCTAAGGCCACCACCGGCGGTGGCTCTAGCTCGGCAAGTTCTCGCCCAGCCAAAGGCAAGGGCAAAGGGTTAGCGACAGGTCCAGTTGGCCCGCTGAAACTCCATGCTCCAAGGGAAGGGGTACGGGACCCCACTGAAGAGAAGTTCAACGGGAAGGGTAGTGATTTGACGGAAAAATTCAGAAGCATCGATTGGTATGGCCGACCGAAGCAAGCTGTCGAGGATTCTGGTGCAACTTCCATGTTGATTTCTACAAATCTGTGTATCTCCCAATGAAGACACCAGTTGTGCACAGTCAATGGATTGATTGGGCACACTTTGAGAAGAAGGGTTGCTCCCCATTCACTGAAGTAGTGGAAACCATTGAGAGGCATGGCCTGAAGAATCTTTTTGCCTTCAGGAATAACTAGAATGATGAAGTGATTGCACAACTCTTTACAACTTGCCACTTCTCGGGTGAAGATGAGGAAAGTGTTACTTGGATGACTCATGGATCCAAGTACAGTATCACTCAAGAAGACTTTGCAAGCCTGCTTCACCTTGACACCTCAAGATCTGACTGCCTAATCATACACAACATAGGTGTCATTGAGAGGGATAGGATGAAGTTCCTATATGAGACAAACTCAAAGTTTGTCCCTCCCTCCACAAAGAACATGAAGCCTTTCTTTATGGTCCTGAATAGAGTCTTGAGGAAGACCGTTGCGCCCAAGGATGGAAATGCTGGGAGTGTGCAAGGTTATCTCCGAACGTTGATGAGGGTGATAAGCAGAGACCATCAGTTCGATGTGGCGGACTACATTTGGAATGATATGGTGAACATTTCTTGCACACCCAACAGGTCTTGTGGGTATGCCCCATATCCAATGTTTGTGATCGAGAAGGTCACCGGGATCGAATTTGTCAAGGATGTGGAGCATCTACCTCTGAGGCCTCATATGCCTCGGAAGCCAAGTGTCCAGGCTGCTCCCTCGCCGGCCTCCAATTCTAAGGCACCGGCAAGAAGATCTGAAGATGCAAGAGCTGCCCCTGCTAGTAGGATAGCCCCTCAAAGGGGATCAGCCAGTGGGATCTTCAAATACTTGGATGTCATCATTGCTTCCTGCAAGAAGGCCGAAGTGAGGGCCCACAAGCTGAACAAGAAAAGAAAGGAAGATATGAAGTATGTAAAGGCAAATGTGAAGCAAATTTGTCAGAAACTGGAGATCGAACCCATTGGGTCTCTAGTAATCTCTGAAGACTCCGATTCAGACGTCATTGAGCTCGGGCCCTTGACCCCCTCCGAGCTGGCCTACTTTAGCATTGGGGGCTCGAGTGGCTCCGCACCTCCTCCTCCTCCTCCTCCTCCTCCTCCTCATCAAGTTGAAGATGAAGATGACAAAGACGAAGATGAGAGGACCGACAGCGAAGAGTGAAGACCTTATGACCCTCCTCTCCCTCTTTTTGGTGTCTTGATGCCAAAGGGGGAGAGATTGAGGGGGAGTCTTAGCCTTAGCTGTAGGATGCGAGGAGAGAGCTCTATGTTATGCTTTTTGACTATTTTGTGGGTTGTAAAGCTTTAACTTTGTTCTTAAGTTAATTATGGTTCTGTGATGCAATGTTATGGTCTTTTGAGAAGTATTTGTTGAAATCTGTGATTTTTCTCCTAGAATGACATATATGCTTGCTTATGGTTGATTAATGTCTATTATGTCATTCCTAGTGTTTCAACGTACTTAGTTATGCATCCCACCATAAAGAATGCACATATGGATTATGTTCTCATTGCTTGATGTATTTTAAACTCATATGTGCATACTTTATGAAAATCTCAACTTTTATCATATTTTGTGAAATCTGAATTGGCTGTCATCAATCACCAAAAAGGGAGAGATTGAAAGTGCATCTAGGAATCCCTTGTGGGTTTTGGATGATTTATGACAAGCAATTGGGATCCTAACCTCTTTGTTGAGATGATCACAGGTTTAAATAGCAAAATAAGCAAAGTGCCAAAAAGAAGGAAGAATTGAGGAGCAAAGTGGAAATGAGCTCAAGGAAAAAGAATAGTAGATCATTGTGTATGGAGTGTGTTAAGGAAACACATCCCAAGAGCTCAATCACAATTAAACACACACATTGCACAAAGTTACACAGGACCGGACTAGTCCGACTGACACCGAACTAGTCCAATATCCTCTCTGCACAAAATCGGACAAGTCCGATATCCATCGGGCTAGTCCGATATCTCTCTGAATAGAATCAGACTAGTCCTCCCCAGTGCGGACTAGTCCTCAAAACACTTCACAAGTCACACAAAATCGGACAAGTCCGATCACAACCGGACTAGTCCGATATTCTCTCTGGTCCGAATCGGACAAGTCTGATATTTGCACGGACTAGTCCGAAAAACCCTCTGAACTATATCGGACAAGTCCTCCAAGTGCGGACTTGTCACCCAATACACTTAGGGTTTCACATGTCCGGACAAGTCCGATCACTATCGGACTAGTCCGAAGATTTTTGAAGCGAAATCGGACAAGTCCGCTCCTAGCCGGACTAGTCCGATATTTCGGGACACTTATGGTTTGCTACACACAGCACACCGGACTAGTCCGATGACCACCACGGACTAGTTTGATCTTTCTGAACCCTAACGATCACTTTTAGAAACCCATATAAATAGAGGTGCACGGCCATATTTCATAATCGCTCGAACCCTAGCGCCGTCACACCTCCCAAGAGCCTAAAAAACAACATCTCTCCACAAAATTAAGTGCAACAGAGATCAATCCTTTGAGGATTCACTCTAGCTCATTGGAGAGACATGTTCAACACCACATTGAGCTCTTGGTTTGATTCTCACACTCCTGTGATTTCATTATAATCTTTTGAGTGTGTTCTTGGTGGTATTTCGTGTTGTAATCCAAGGGAGCTCTCAACGTGTGAGAAGGTCCCTTTGAATTTGGTTATTCACCCCTTTGTGATAAGTGGAAGAGGATTGGCTTTCGTGGCGATCCAACGAGGGTAGGGTTGGAGAAGATCTGGTCCTTTTGTGGACTCCTCAACGTGGACGTCGATTGCCTCTGTGGGAGCCGAACCACGGGATAAATCCTTGTGTCTTGTTTTTGTGTTCATCGCTCTTATTCTTCACTATAATCTAGGATTTCAATCATTGTTGCTTACTTCAAGTTGAATCATCAAATATAAGATTGAATTGTGATATAACCTGGTTCATAACCTTGTAACACTTCATTTGATTGTATATTTCCGCTGCATACATTGAAGAATCAAATTAATTGATCAAACTTAATCAACCTAGTCCGTACACACCGGACTAGTCCGCACTTTACCGGACTAGTCCGATATATCTGGTTTTGAACTGGTTGTTAAGTGTTGCAGGTTCCGACAATTTTCAAAAAGGCCTATTCACCCCCCCTCTAAGCCACATTCAACATGTACAGTAGCCCCGGACCTAACCTTCCGTAAGGGAAACCTCCGGAGCTTCCATGTGTGGAGCCTTTGGACCTTCATCGACGCGTACACTGACAGATCTCCTTCAGCATGAGCCATCAAGTATAATTAAAGCGGCAGTTACAAGATGTAATTGTGTGTCGTTAATGCTGTATTAACGACACACGATCAAGAGAGCTATTAATAGGGGTAACACAGCCATTAAGGAACGTTATCACACTATTAATCGTGCTTAATACTCTTTAGACAGTGTATTAGGCCATTAAATACGCAAGGGCCACATGTCGGGCCAGGCAAGCTTCATAACGGTCATTCCTTAGAACTATAAAAGGGTTGTACCACACGAACTCAGGGGACATTTCATTCGAGCTGATCCTAGCGAACATACTCGCACAATACAACAACACAAATCCCGTGGAGGAGGGTGTTACTCTGAGGTGACACGAACCTCGTAAATCTCTGGTGTCATCATCTTGATCTTGATCTCTATGTGTTGTTAACGGCTGTTATATACCAATTTCAGCCGTCAATATAACTCAATTATGTGAAGGATTGATCATTTCTTGCACACATCACCTTTCTACTTGACCTATTTCCACTTGTACTTAAAGAAATATGTGTATGCAGATATTTATACAGGAATTGAGGAAAAGTATGGGAGAAATCCTATAAAATATCATCCCAGCCAATCAGGCGATGACACGTGGCGCCACATGGATCAAATGGACCACAAACCGTAGTATCTGAGGCCATCCAATGGTGTAGCACCAATATCAGTCAATGGGACCCACCTGGCAGCCACCTGGAGGAAGTACGGGCCATTTGGAGCCCTGACCAGGTCGGCCGAACCAGGGGGTCGGCCGACCTCGTCCTAGCGCCAAATGCGGTCAACTTCCACGTGTTGGCTCCTCTGGCTCCCTGGACCCAATGACGACTGATTCGCGTGCTTTTGGTGGCGGGAACCGACCTCAACACTAGTATAAATAGGACCCCATACCCCTCACTTCAACACACACCACTTGGGAATCATTCTATTGTATACACTATCTTCCATAGTCCTTAGAGGAGTTAGGATGTAGAGAGGAGATCCTCTAGTCCCAAGTCCAAATTGGGAAAGGAGTAGAAGGAGTCTCTCTTCCCAATTCCACATTGGGAAAAGGTATGTCTCATGTATTACTTCTTGTATTTGTGACTTTGTGCTCAATAAAGATATTATCTTTAGTCTTCTTTTATACGTATGCTTGGACAAAGCGTTTCTTGTTTGATTGTGGAGTCCATGTAAGTGGAAGGTATAGTCTTTATGATTGTACTCTCATGATCACATCTTATGGTCATAAACACTATAGACCCCCACTATAGTCTATGTAGTTATGATATGATTATCTTAATATGAATAACTATGCTATGCAATCAACATTGGTTCAATGATGATTTAGTTCATTGCCTTAGGATGGCTTGTGCTGCAGTTCTTAAGGTATTTGCTTAGTATGCTAGCATAGTGCTAGGGTATTTTAGTAGCGTTGGATGTCTCATAGACCCACGAATTGAAGAGGTGGCAGTAGGTGGTGACAGCCCTATGTGTCTTTTGTTATCCTCCACGTTCGGCTATGCCACAGGCTCTTGGCGGGAGTCGCCCTAGTATTGCTCGAGGCAAGCCTGTGCCCGATGTGTTTAATAGCATTACATAGGAATTCATCATTGACATGACCATTAGTATCTACCTTAGGCTATGTATATGTATTAGGAGCATTGTAGGAGCAACTCTCTAACTCTTAATCCAATCTCCCTCTAGGACCCATTTACCATTTAGAATAGATTGCCTGGGTGTGTGTCACACTACCCCTATTATCAACTTACCCCCTGTTCGGATAATTGATTGATATCCCATAGCTTGACCATAATAGTAGTATATACTTTACTCCATTGTGTTCCTTTGGGATAAATACGATACCCTTGGGAATAATCATGGGTGAAATGCTACAACGGTATCTTCCATGCGCTTGCGGATCTCATCTCTTTACCGGAGATGATCTGTGGTGTTAAGAAATAACAACAAGCATTTCTGGCGCGCCGTTGCCGGGGATGATTTGTTAGTATATCTTAGGAGCCGTCAACAAGCATTTCTGGCGCCGTTGCCGAGGAGGGCAAAGGAAGTGAAGGATATCTATCACTTGTGATTAATCTATAGGTACTAATAGTTATTAGACAGGATTACCCTTGTTTGTTTTCTCCTTCGTGTGAAAATAGTGTATTGTTGGCCAACCCATTGTATGGGATGGCCAATGAGGACGCAAGTGCTAAACTGCAAGATGATTCAAGGCGTACCTCAACAAATGTCCGCTAGGCAACACCATTGCCTTTTTCGGGAGAATTTCAGCTTTTAGTAGGAGCCAAAATCATCCATACCCAATCTTGGGGAAGGCTCCAAGATGTTCTTCTTAGTTTGCCTCCACCATGGGGTGGATAGTTGGCTCTTCATCCAACACTCGTGTCATGGGTTGGCTCCACCAATCCATGACCACATTCATGCTGGAGCTGAAGGAGTCCTATTCTCATTCACCATGGATGAGAAGAAGGTCTCCACTCAAGGGGTGGATTGAAGAATGCTCGAGTTCCCATAGCTTGTCATGCACACCACTTCACAAGGTGGATATGCTAGTTATGGAACTACACCTCCCATTGAAGTGTCATGAATATCCAAGTTGTTGGAGAAGTGTTTGGATAATCCAAGTCGTGGGTATTCACATGATTTGTGAAAATCCATGTCATCATGGGACGCGTGGGAATTATTTCCCTAGGACCCATGAGGACCTTTTTCAAACAACAACTCCAATGGCTACCATTCACAAGGAGGTCAAGGGTGGAATTAACATCACGCTTGCATTCAAGGAGGCTATGGCTTTCCAAGGGATTTAAGTTCAACTAGCCTACCTTGAAGTATCTTGGCCAAGCATAAATCAAGACAACATTCACATGAAGATCTTGGCCAAGGACAAGAACATAAGGAGCATTCAAAGTCCAAGATATCCCACATCACTTGTTGGGACTCCCACACTTCGACCAAACCCATTCAACCTAGGGCAAGTGACATTGTGGATGAAGCGTTTCTTGTTTGATTGTGGAGTCCACATGTCATCATGCCCAAGGAAGCCTTTGATCCATGATCAAGGTATGGGTTGATTCAATGGAATATTAATATGGTCAGAGTGGCACCCCTAAGAAGGACAAAGCCTCACCATGCTCATGAAGGAATACATTCAAGAGGGAGAACCCGTCGCTACAACAACATGTCTATATCAATACAACGGGGAGAGGCTAGGGCCACCATGTGGCCCACATGTCCAAATGACAGCCAAATGAGTTTGGCATGTCAAAACAGAAGAAATCCCACATCTTCAACTTCGGGATTGGACAACAAGTCATCGCGCTGAACAGAACGGAGGTAAGTCCTACTCATCGGACTTCAAAAATTCAGTGAGTCCTCGCCAATAGGTAATTGGTAGTTATCTCATATTTGTTTTCCAAATTGCATCAACCCTTGCATTTGCATGTTTGAAATTCCACACTTGCATGTTGGAAAGTAAAATTTCCAACCATCATAAAACTAAAAATTTGAATTAGGGGAGAAATTTAATTGGATATGAACTACGTGCATGACCACTTGAATTTATCTTCCTAGTTCAAACCAAAAAGATTTGCTTTGACCCTCATTGCATTTACATGTTATTTCAAGCTGGGCAAGACAATTTGAAAATTTGGTTCAATTTGCTTTTGGCTAACGTAACCTATTTTCGAGTTGTTTTGTGTGTTCTTTATTAAAGTGCAGCTAGATCAAAATTGTGAAGAGATGGTATGGCAAGAAAGTGGACGGTTTCATCAAGCTCAAGTCACCATTGGGAGGATTTGAGAACACTTGTCTCCTTCAAACTCATTTTGAGTTTGAGGAAGAGAAATGTTCAAGATGATGACCCAATGGAGGAGCCAAAACCAAATCCATTGCCAAATCCAATCTCAAATTGGCATTTGACATCAACCATCAAGCCTACGCCAAAAATAAAGGTTGTGAGTTTCTCACACAAAGACCTTCGTCACCAACTGCTCTTCAAATGAGGTATGAGTTTAGAATTTTTCATTGTTTGGTTTTCCATAGAATTGAATATATTTGCTTGCATTCGTAAGGAAGGTTGACACTTCCTCATCATTTAATTCTCATGCATCCTCACAAGAGTAAGTGTGGGTATTGACTTTTGGATCTCCAAAAGGAAATCCTACCTTACTTGGAAAAATCTAAAACAAGTACCCAGAATCCTTTATGCATTGTTTTGTAGACTTAGTCATTTTCGTCTAGGTTTAGAAAATAAAACTTTTGGGCATGACTTAATTGGTGAATTGGCATATAGAAACTTGGGCATAGTGACAGCCATAATTTTTAATTGAGCTTCATGCATGGATGGTGTCACTAGATTTCAAACTCCTAGGAATAAGTGATATCCTTGCTCTAAATTTGAATTGCATTTTTTGGAGGAGTCACTAAATTTTAAATTCCTAGTGAAGTTCAGGAGGATAAAATTGAGAATCTTGTTTGTCATGGCCTAAATGATAAAATTTGCTCTTGAAAGCTAAGATGGTTAGAAACTTTAAAAGATGTAGGGATCCATATAGTATATTTCTATCACATGCATTGCTATGAGCAGGAGCTTTAGAAAATATGCAACATGAATTATCCATAAAGCTCCACTCTTATCAATGATTAACACATTGATCATGGATACACTTGACATTGGAACCAATGCATCTTTGATTTTGGTCTTCCCCGTATGTACAAATGAAAGTTCGGTACCTAAACCGAACGTTCATTTGTACAAGTATCGAGAGCTAACCATCCCTCTCTATTCAAGAGAGGAAGTTTGCAGGAGTAATATTACTATGCAGGCATTCAAGAAGTTGATTGTTGGGATCCCTAGAGGATCCCATTTCAACATCTCTTGGCCAAGGAGTAAATGAGGATGGTTGCTACCTATCGGAAATTATGCGCGAAGGTCAATCATAACTATACGAGGCTAGAGATTTGAAATGGGAACCCTCCATGAGCAACCAATGGGCTGCCACGAATGGGTGAGAGCATTATGCTCTCAACTATTCTAAGCACTCATTCGAGCTCAAGGGATTTGCCACCATAATTGGGTGCAAGTTGTTCCTATGTGGCTAGAAGGTATGTTGTACCTTACCCAAGGAACAACTGATCATACCCAATGCATGTTGGGCACATGTCACTCCCTTATGGCAAAAAGATATGATACACCTTAGCCAAAGAATGACGAAACATACTCAATGTATGTTGAGTGCACGTCATTCCTTTGGATCTAAAGGTTATCATTATCATAACCAAGGAATGACAAATCACACCCAACACATGGAGACCCTGATGTGCGGACGATCAACATCAAAAACACTCTATTCAACCACACTCATGGTGTCCATGGGAGGCAACACAACAATCAACACTCAACCCTCCATTGTCAAAGCCACACTGCAACAAGGATAGGCCAACTCATGGCCTACCTCCGTCGTTAGGGTTTCAACCCCTATCACAGACCTTGATCAAGAATAAGATTGGGGGAGGACCCCCACTTGAGGTAACTTGTATCACACCCACTGCATTTTTATTTCAAGTCATCCATTACATATTTACTTTCCATTCATCCACCATCCACCATGCATCTAAAAAAACATAAAAATAGGAACTTAGATTTGCTTTTCTTATCAAATAAAGATGTGCGGTAAGAATGATTTAGAAATCACATAGATGAAATGATGAATAGTTTCTCTATTTTATTTTTCCTACGTCCCTAGTTTACAACTTGCTACTCTCCAAATATTTCTTAAATTGGCTAAAATTAACTTTGCCTTGATATAGAAAATGTGGATAGCAAAAGCTTAATCTACTTCTAGGTTGTTGGGAGATTTGAATTAGTAATAGGGCTACTATTCCTATTTTGAAAGTGAAACTTGGATTTCCGGAGAAATTCTATCAAGATTTAAGTTTTCCTCATTTGATTGGAAATACCTACCAAAGCCATATGATATTCATACATAGAAAACACCTTATGCATATGCTATTTGCTTTCACATTAAGCCTAGTCAAACTAGTATAGACCTATGTGAGAAATCATTCAACTCTTTTTGAATTCAAGACTTCACTTGCACACGCTATACTTCTACACTCAAAATTCCATCATATCCACCATTCCACAAAAAAAAAAGAGAAACTCCATGCTATTCATAGTTAGCACTCTCTTCAAGTTATTGCATAAAAAGGAGTAGAAGACATGGCTACAAGAAAAACAAAAAGAAAATGCTTGCTTATATCATAAGCATGAGAAAAAAAGAAGAAAAAAATATTCTTACTCCATAAGCATCAAAAAAAAAGGTAGCCATGTTTCATCCTTGCAATAAAGAGAGTTCAAATCAAAAGGTGTCATCTCAATGGTTCCACATCGACCTCCATTCCATCACACATGCACAAGTCTTGATTCAAAAGTTTGAATTGATTTCTCCTAAGGCTTGCTCTTTTGACTTAGCAATATTATGTGTTGCAAATATGCCTACTTACTTTCCCTACCAAGCTCCACATACAAGCCATATTCAAAGAGTAGTAATAGTATAGGCATAATGCCTTGGTGAGGACATATTTCCACTGTACACAAAGGAGTGATTGAGAGAATCAATTGAGGTACTTATAATCTAATTTGAGTCTCTCCAGAATTTAAGTGGAACTTTATATCTAGGCTATGCTTGCTCCATTTGTTGTTCTATCTTTCAATTACTCATGAATAGGAGAAGGCATAACTCCCATAATGACTTAAGAAGGGTGAAGTACCATAGCCACTTTTTGCAATACTAGGTAGAGTATTTTGTTGTGCACTTGGTACTTTTGGAAGGTAGAACATTGTAGCAACTCCTGATCATCAACCTAAAGTCTTGATTTTGCTCGGGACGAGCAAAGGATAAGCTTGGGGGAGTTTGTTGACGGCTGTTATATACCAATTTCAGCCATCAATATAACTCAATTATGTGAAGCATTGATCATTTCTTGCACACATCACCTTTCTACTTGACCTATTTCCACTTGTACTTGGAGAAATTTGTGTATGCAGATATTTATACAGTAATTGAGGAAAAGTATGGGGAGCAATCCTATAAAATATCATCCCAGCGAATCAGGCGACGACACGTGGCACCACATGGATCAAATGGCCCACAAACAGAAGTATCCGAGGCCATCCAACAGTGTAGCACCAATATTAGTCAACGGGACCCACCTGGCAGCCACCTGGAGGAAGTACGGGCCGTTTGGAGCCCTAATCAGGTCGGCCGAACCAGGGGGTCGGCCAACCTGGTCCTGGCGCCAAACGCGGTCAACTTCCATGTGTTGGCTCCTCCGGGCTCCCTGGAGTCAATGACGACTGATTCGCGCGCTTTTGGTGGCGGGAACCGACCTCGACACTAGTATAAATAGGACCCCATACCCCTCACTTCAATACACACCACTTGGGCATCATTCTATTGTATACACTATCTTCCATAGCCTTAGAGGAGTTAGGATGTAGAGAGGAGAGCCTCTAGTCCCAAGTCCAAATTGGGAAAGGAGTAGAAGGATCCTCTCTTCCCAATTCCACATTGGGAAAGGTATGTCTCATGTATTCCTTCTTGTATTTGTGACTTTGTGCTCAATAAAGATATTATCTTTAGTCTTTTTTATACGTATACTTGGACAAAGCATTTCTTGTTTGATTGTGGAGTCCATGTAAGTGGAAGGTATAGTCTTTATGATTGTACTCTCATGATCACATCTTATGGTCATAAACACTATAGACCCCCACTATAGTCTATGTAGTTATGATATGATTATCTTAATATGAATAACTATGCTATGCAATCAACATTGGTTCAACGATGATTTAGTTCACCTTAGGATGGCTTGTGCTGCAGTTCTTAAAGTATTTGCTTAGTATGCTAGCATGGTGCTATGGTATTTAAGTAGTGTTAGATGTCTCGTAGACCCATGGATTGAAGAGGTAGGCAGTAGGTGGTGACAGCCCTATCTGTCCTTTGTAATCCTCCACGTTCGGCTATGTCACAAGATCTTGGCAGGAGTTGCCCTAGTATTGCTAGGGATAAGCCTGTGCCCGATGTGTTGAATAGCATTGCATAGGAATTCATCATTGGCATGACCATTAGTATCTACCTTAGGCTATGTCTATGGATTAGGAGCATTGTAGGAGCAACTCTCTAACTCTTAATCCAATCTCCCTCTAGGACCCATTTACCCTTTAGAATATATTGCTTAGGTGTGTGTCACACTACCTACCCCATGTCCGGATAATTGATTAGTATCCCATAGCTTGACCATAAGAGTAGTATATACTTTAATCCATTGCCTTCCTTTGAGATAAATACGATACCCTTGGGAATACTCATGGGTGAAATGATACAACGGTATCTTTCGTGCACTTGCGGATCTCATCTCTTTACCGGAGATGATCTGTTGTGTTAAGAAATACCACAAGCATTTCTGGCGCCGTTGCCGGGATGATTCGTTAGTATATCTTAGGAACCATCAACACATGCCCCAACCACAAAAGAACCTCCGCGGGCTGCTTCTTAGCGGGTTCGGGGGAAGTGTCATAGCAAACACTTCGACAATGTTGATCATCGGGGCTGCCTCCGACCACTTGGTGCACTTGTCTACAGCGAAGTAGAGGAACTGATACCCTCCAACTGCCCTTGGTAAGGGTCCCAGGATATCCAGCCCCAGACAACGAACGACCAGGAGAGCGGGATCATCTGTAGCGTCTGCGCCGGAGTGTGAATTTGCTTTGCATGGAATTGGCATGCCTTGCATCTCTTGACCAGCTTGATGACATCTTCTAGTGTTGTTGGCTAGTAGAAGCTATGCCGGAATGCTTTACTAACCAGCGTGCGGGAAGCTACATGATTCCCGCACTCTCCTTTATGGATCTGTGCGAGCAAGTCGCAGCCTTAGTCCCGAGTTATGCAACGTAGCAGTACGCCCTTGGCACCACGCCGGTAGAGGTCATCTTCTACCAGAATGTAGGGTTTCACCATCCTCACGATCGTCTAAGCGGATACATGATCCTCCGGGAGGATGTTGTCCTTCAGATAGTCCCAGATCTCCATGATCCATGCACCAGGACTCTTCTGAGCTTCTATATCTTTGACGCCAGGTGATATGGGGTCCTTGGCAACACACAAGAACCTCGGATGGCATTGCAAGGCTGCCGAGGTCGCCAGCTCTGTGGTGCTGGGCTTGCCTTCTTCGTTAGGCCCTGCAGGACTAGCATTCGGTCGCACCAACCTCTTGCCGAAGACCCTTTCAGAAACTGAGGCTCCCGTGGATGCCATGGTTGACAGGGCGTCGCGATGGAGTTGTCGGTGCGCGGCACATGGCAGAGATCCATCCTTCTTTACGTATATGTAACTTAGGCTATGTATATGTACATTAGAAGCATAGTAGGAGTATCTACCTAAATCTTAGCCTAGTCCCTCTATTACCTCATTTATACCCTTAGGATAGGATGCTTTTGTGTGTGTCACACTACCTCAATTACCCTCTATCCATCCTTGCTAGAACCCTACCTAGGCAAACCTAGCCTTTCCACTTGATGATTGTTTTACTTCCATCTAGCCTTCCTTTGGGAAAATATAAATGACACCCTCCGGGAATACTCTTTAAAGTGGAAATGCTACATCAATAGTTTCCTTGCGCTTGCGGACGTTCATCTAATAATTAGAACCTACCAACAAGCATTTCTAGCACCACTGCTAGGGATGAATTATTAGTAGTGCGTAGGAAATATCAACAAGCATTTCTGGCGCCGTTGCCGGGGAAGGCAGCTGAAGTATTGCATGATTGAGTGAATAGGATAGGACCCTGATAGGTTTTAGTAGGATGACCCTTCTTTGTTTTTGCATTCTATGTGGAAATAGGGTAGTGTATGTCTTGTTTCCGCTTGCCAAAAAACTTTGTTGAAGATCCCGAATCCCTTCAAATAGATCGACCTTGTGTCGTGACTCCTCAGAAGCTTCGAGCGGCAAAGCAAGCCAGCACAACCGCACCAACAACCGAAACACCAATGGCCCAGAAGACCCTTCGTGAGTTTCTGGCTCCCTCTACTAACAATGTGCCTGTTGGTCCCACTGTTAACACGGGAGACGTAAACATCGAAATCAAGAGTGGCCTTATCACTATGGTGCAAGCAAACCCATTTTGTGGGAAGGCTAATGAGGATGCAAGTTCTCACCTGCAACAGTTCCTTGAGATCTGTAGCACTTTTAGGATTAAGGATGTATCCCTTGATGTTGTCTGTCTTAGGCTATTCTTGTTCTCTCTTCTTGGGAGAGCCAAACAGTGGTTTTACGCGAACCGAAGTGTTGTATATACTTGGTAGAAATGTTCTACGACATTCCTCGCCAAGTTTTTCCCGTTGGGCAAGACTAATGCCCTACGGGGAAGAATTTCCAGCTTCCAGCAAGATGCTAAGGAATCTATTCCCGAGGCTTGGGAAAGGCTGCAGGAGTATATCCTAGTCTGTCCCCACCATGGGATGGATGACTGGCCTATCATCCAAAACTTTTACAACGGTCTGATCCCTTCCGCCCGTGACCATGTTGATGATGCTGCTGGAGGTACCTTCTTCTCATTGACGGTGCCCAATGCCAAAGATTTGATTGAGAAGATGGTGTCAAAAATGGGTTGGAGCGACGAGCGTCTCCATACCCACCAGCGAGGCATGCACACCTCAAAGGAGGTGGGCATGATCGCTACTAATTTGGACCTTCTTATGAAGAAAATTGATGGACAAGGCAATGGTGAGGTATGTGGCAATGCCTCTGCCTTAGACTCTCGCATCACTTGTGAAGTCTGTGGCAGCACGGGCCTTTTGGGCAATGACTGCCCATAAACCCATGAGGATTCCTTATACATAGCCAACAATGGAAACAACAATAGCTATCATCCAGGAGTTCAAGGGTGGGGCCAACCACGCCCATTCTTTCAAGGAGGGTACAACAATAATGGCAACAATGGAAGTCGACCCAACTTCAGAGAACTTGCCATTGGCCAGCTGAAGATCAATGAGGCGACATTCAAGAAGTTGTCGGCCAATGACAAGACCCTAGAAAATATTAATGCCAATATTGAATGACTATCCTCAGCCTTCAAGAATCAATTGAGTTTCAACAAGATGTTGGAAACTCAGTTGGCTAAACTGCCAGCTGCTGTTCCTCCAATAGAAAATGGCAAGATGCCAGGATAGCCCGAACCTCCCGTGGAAAGGGCCAACATGATTTCTTTATAAGGAGGCAACTGGCTGAAGGACCCCGGATGTCCTACAATCTCATGGTCAGTTGGGGCACACCACTTTGACAAGGCCCTTTGTGACCTTTGAGCAAGTGTGAGTGTGATACCCAAGGTGATTTTCGACCAGATAAACTTCACAGAACTCACTCCAACACCAATGCATCTCCAACTGGCTGATTCCTCAGTCCATTTTCTGGCGGGTATGGCTGGAGATGTCCTAGTGAAAATCCAGAACTGCTTCATACCCGTGGATTTCATGGTGCTCGACATGGAGATCGAGAAGGATACGCCGCTCATTCTTGGGCGTCGGTTCCTAAACACCGCGAAGGCTCGCATAGATGTGGGATCTGGAGAAATCCACTTCAATATCAATGGCAAGGAGGAGAAGTTTAACTTTCACCCAAAGTTGGACCAATGCTCCATGATCTGTATCAAGTATTGGCTGAATGTTAAGCACATTCAAGAGGTCAAAATCTCACCTCCAAAGGTGGATCCGATCGTTGCATTCCTGAGGAATTTGATCTATACAAAAAACCCGTCTTATCGTCCACGCTGACACCCCAAAAGGACTGAGAAGTCTGGGCCTCTCCAAGGGCCCAACTCCACCAAGCCGCCAAAGAAGGTATGGAGGAAGAAGCAGGACAAGCCGTTCGAGCCCATCCCTCCGGGCTCGGATGTCAAAGATTGAAGAAGGAGGAATGTCATCTCATCGGACGGAGGCGAGACCTAGCCAATAGGTTAGATTGGTAGTTATCCTTTTCCTTATTTTTCTTGTCTCTTTATTTGATTTCCCTATTTAGTTTGATTTTCCCCACTGCATATTTGACAATCTTATATTCTCAACTATCATTTTTATTTCTCTATTTTTCACAGAAAGAAAATTGTTGGGTTTTGAAAAAGGAGTTTTTATTTGGAAAACAATTTATCTAAGCTGCAAAAGTGGTATTTCACCAATGTGCTAATTTAATAGCCATTGGGGAGCCACCTGTCAAAAGGGGGAACAGAGGGGCCACCTGTCAGGTCAGCCGACCCCCTGTTCGGGCGACTAGGGGAAAGAGCCATTTTGGCTCTCTCTCTCTCTCCTCCAACGGCTACATTTGGTTCCCTAGTGACCGTTGGGGATTGCACACTATAAATGGTGGCCATGAGGAGCTCTTCTCCTCGCACTTCACCTCATTTCATACATCCCCAAGGTCACTCTTGCTCACATTGTGTTTCTTGCTCTTCATTGAATTACTCTTGATCAAAATCCAACTCAAAAAGATTTATTTTTGTTTGCATTTGCAATTTTCTCTCAAGTTCTTCAAGGGAAAATCCGTCGGGGTTTTTCTTTCCTAACATCACCTTTTTTGATTTTTTGCCTTGTTGTGTTCTTGTTTGTTGTGGCCATGAAAGGAATGAGGAGGTTGTTTGGAAGGAGGAAGGAGGCTGCAAGCTCAATCCATGGTGGAGATGTGCTCGCCCCTCTTCCTTTGCTACACCATGTTCACGAAGGAGGAGTGTAGGAGAGGACACTCTCATGGGTGAGAGGAGCAACCCTCACAACCTTCTTCATGACGACGACCTCCACATCCAAAGTGAAGCTGAAGATCAAGCACACAAGCTCCTCCAAGATCGTGAGTTTTCTCATACAAAAGCTTATGATCCGGATTTGATCTCCAAAATAGGTATGTATTCCGAAATTTTTTCCATTTGGCGTGCATTAGTATGGGAAAACTTTGCTCACATAGAGGAGAAAGCTTCATGCCTTCTCTCCATACAATTCCTTTGCACACTCGAGATAGGATTTGATGGTATTACTTTTAGATTATTCCAAAAAGAATACAACATCATATGGAAAGAATTAAGTGAAATCCTAGGCTTCCACAAATGTTGTTTGCTAAGGTTTAGACACTTTGCCTAAGTTTAACAAACAAAGTTTTTGGCAAGATTTAACTAGTTAGGTCAGATGTGTGCACCTAGGAATAGCCACTTGCACAACCCTACTTTGCGCTTCATGCATAGATGGGTGGCTATGACAATGGTCCCTAGAGGAGATGTAAGGATAGTGCGTGATTAAAAAGATAAAAGTTGCTCCAGTTATTGCCATGATGACACAATGGTTAGATTACATCCCAAGGGTAGGGCCAATTGAATGCACTTCATTGATCACCCGCATTGCTACTAGGGTAGGAGCACTAAAATATTCTTCATTTGAGTATATTGAAAATGAAAGACAATTAATTGATGAAGAATATTTAGTGCAAGAACATACCCTTAAGCATGATCAAGATGGCTCTTTGGTATTTTATTATCCCGACATGGTCAATGAAATTCTTACCTAACCTGGATTATCATTTGTACAAATGCTGGAGGCTAACTATTGACCTTCTTCCCATCGAGGAAGCTGGAACAAGTATGTCTCTGGTAGGGTAACTAGAAGCCGCACTTTTTGAATTAAAGACTTCACTTGCACATGCTATACTTCTACACTAGAAGTAAGCAAATTTCCATCATACCACCATTCCACAATAAAAAGAGAAACTCCATATCATTCATGCTTAGTACTCTCTCCAAAATTCATTACATAAAAAGGGAGTAGAAGACATGGCTACAAGAAAAAGAAAAAGAAAGTGCATGCTTACATCATAAGCATGAGAAAAAAATAGCCATGTTTCATCCCTGCAAAAAAAAATAAGAGAGTCCACTCAAAAAGGAGTCATCTCAAGATCCACATCCACTCCATTCCATCACACATGCACAAGTCTTGAATCAAATTGTTTTGAATTGATTTCTCCTAATGCTTGCTCTTCTGAGTTAGTAATATTATGTGTTGCAAATATGCCTACTATATTCCCTACCAAGCTCAACATACAAGCCTTATGTAGAGGTAGGATGAGTTTAGGCACAATGTCTTGGTGAGGACATATTTCCACTACAAACAAAGGAGAGACTTGAGAGAATCAAATTGAGATACTTAAAATCTAAATTGAACTCTCTGCAATTTGAGTGGAACTTGATCTCTAGGGTATTTGTGCTCCAATTGCTGTTCTATCTTTGAACCACCCATGAATAGGAGATGGCATAAGCCCCATAATGACCTAAGATGGGTGAAGTACCGTGCCAATTTTTGCAGTACTAGGTAGAGTATTTTGTTGTGCACATGGTACATTTGAAAAATATAATATAGTAGCAACTCCTAATCATCAACTTAAAGTCTTGACTTTGCTCGGGACGAGCAAAGGATAAGCTTGGAGGAGTTTGTTGATGGCTGTTATACACCAATTTCAACCGTCAATATAACTGAATTATGTGAAGGAATTGTCATTTCTTGCACACATCACCTTTCTATTTAACCTATTTCCACTTGTCTCTGGAGAAAGTAGTGCATTCAAGGATTCTATGAAGAAATGAAGTGAAACAAGGGGATGGACCCTATAAATATCATTCTAGCCAATCAAGCAATGACACATGGCACCACATTGATCAAATGGCCCACAAACAGAAGTATCTGAGGCCATCCAACGTTGTGCACCCATATAAAGGAATGGGACCCACCTGGTAGAGACCTGGAGGAGGCACAACCCCAACGGGGCCAAGACCAGGTTGACTGACCCCCCTAGTTGGCCGACTAGGTCTTGGTGCCTTTCGCGGTCAAACGCCACGTGTTGGCTCCTCCCGGCTTGAAGAGGTCATGGATGACTAATTTGTGCACTTTTGGTGGCGGGAACTGACCCTTAGTCTCTAGTACATAGTCCAAGTAAGAGAGGAGTAGAAGGAGTCTCTTCCCAATTGGGAAAGGTATGTCTCCCATATTCCTATTTGTATTTGTGACTTTATTCATAATAAAGATGATATATTTAGTCTTCTATTGTTCATATACTTGGATGAAGCGTTTCTTGTTTGATTGTGGATTCCATGTATGTGGTCGGAATAGTATTTATGATTGTGCTATACCATTCTTATTGCATTATCATAAACACTATAAACCTCCACTATAGTCTAACTCGTTATGATATGACTATATTAATATGAATCACTTATGCTATGAATTAACATTGGTTCAATGATGATTTAGTTCATTGCCTTAGGATGGCTTATTCCTAGGCTCTTAAGGTAATTACTTAATATGCTAGCATGGTTCTAGGATAGAGAGTAGCATTGAATGTCTCGTAGACCCACAGATTGAAGAGGTGGGCAATAGGTGATGATAGCCCTATCTGCCCTTTGTAATCCTCCATGTTCGGCTATGCCACAGGCTCATGGCGGGAGTCGCCTGGTGTTGCTAGGGGTAAACCCGCGCCCGATGTGTTAATCCACTTAGCAAGAGAATTCATAATTAATATAATAATTAGTAACTAACATAGTCTATGTATATGTACATTAGAAGCATAGTAGGAGCATCTACCTAACTCTTAGCCTAGTCCCTCTATTACCTCATTTATCCCCTTGGGCTAGGATGATCTTGTGTGTGTCACACTACCTCAATTACCCTTTATCCATCCTTGCTAGAACCCTACCTAGGCCAAACTAGCCTTTCCACTTGATGATTGTTTTACTTCCATCTAGCCTTCCTTTGGGAAAATATAAATGACACCCTTTGGGAATACTCTTTAAAGGGGAAATGTTACATCGATAGTTTTTGCGCGCTTGCGGACATTCATCTATGAATTAAAACCTACCAACAAGCATTTCTGGCACCACTGCTAGGGATGAATTGTTAGTAGTGCATAGGAAATATCAATAGCCGCCCATTTGGCGATATTGCCTGTTGCGTTAGGGCTGCGCAACACCGCCCCAGTGGGAACGAAGTAACCACTGAAACTCTGTGTGCCTGAAAGTAATGGCGGAGCTTCCTCGACGCGATTAGTACCGCATAGAGCAGCTTGTGCACTTCAAGGTAACTTATTTTTTCTTCATGTAGGACTTCTCTGATGAAGTAGACCGGGCGTTGGATGGTATGGTGTCTCCTTAGGGAATCTGGCGCATCCTCTTCCATCTGCTCTGAGTCCAGAGACTCCATGTCCCCAGGGCCTGGTGTATCCTTTGGGGGCTGGGACCCAAAGGCTCCTTGGT
The DNA here is from genome assembly GCA_036927565.1 of Tuctoria greenei. Lineage (NCBI taxonomy): Eukaryota > Viridiplantae > Streptophyta > Magnoliopsida > Poales > Poaceae > Tuctoria > Tuctoria greenei. The sequence continues at coordinate 77,811,355 of JAYESD010000012.1, forward strand.
CTCTGGGCCCCATAGGGGGACCCGGTCATCCTCTGGGAGCTGGGACCCAGAGGCTCCTTGCTCTCCGGGGCCCCCTAGGGGGACCCAGGCATCCTCTGAGGACTGGGACCCAAAAACTCCTTGCTCTCTGGGGCCACCTAGGGGGACTCGGACATCCTCCGGGGGCTGGGACCCGAGGGCAACCTTGTTGTTGGGGCCCCCTACGAGCTCCAAGCCTTCAGGCTCAGGATCAATGGCAGCGGCCCCTTCTGTCCGTTGGGGCTGCTGGAGCCCGACCCACTCTACAACCAAAACCATACTTACCACCTCTGTTGTGGCGGCGATGTAGAGGTACAAGGGCTCTTTGGACTCCGGTGCCACCATTATGGGCAGCGACGTCAGCTACTGCTTCAGCTCACGGAACACCTTCTATACCTCCTCGGTACAGACAAATGGTCCGGACTGATGCAGGAGCTTGAAGAACGGGAGGGCCCACTGAGCCAACCTAGAGATAAACTGGATGAGCGCTGCCAAGCAACCTGCAAGCTTCTGAACGTCCTTGATGCGGGCCGGAGGCCGCATCAGCTCCGCCGCCTTGATCTTCTCCAGGTTAGCCTTGATCCCTCAGTGTGGGACCAAGAAACCGAGGAGCTTCCTAGCTTCGACTCCGAATACACACTTGTCGGGATTGAGCTTTGTGCGTGTGGTCCGCAGTCTGTCAAGGACAAGGGCTAGGTTCTCTAGCAATGATGTATGTGTCAGGATTTTTACTACAATATCATCGACATACACCTCTACTAGGTCCCAAATGAGGTCCCCAAACATTTTATGCATGGCACGTACAAAGGTGGGGAGGGCATTCTTAAGACCGTAAGGCATGAAGACATAGCAGTAAAGTCCATCTATGGTTATAAATGCGGTATGTTCTTCATCCTCTCTATACTTTGGGATTTGGTGGAACCCCGAATATGCATCTAGAAAGCATAACATATCGCATCCCGAGGTTGAATCTATGATTTGGTCTATTCTAGGGAGAGGGGAAGGATCTTTAGGACATGCCTTGTTGAGGTTGGTGTAGTCGATGCATAGCCGAAGCTTACCGCCAGCCTTTAGGACAACAATAGGATTGGCCAGCCATCTGGGATGGTGGACTTCCCGTATGAAGCCAGCATTGAGTAGCTTCTTGATATCTTCACGGATAAAGTTTTGCCGCTCGATGGACTGCTTACGATGCCTCTCTTGTGCCGGCCGGGCAACGGAATAGATCTTCAGACGATGCTCGATCACTTCCCTAGGGATGCCTAGCATCTGCGACGGTTGCCAGGCGAAGACGTCGACATTAGCTCATAGGAAAGCAGTGAGCGCCGATTCCTGCTCACTGCCCAGACTTCCCGCGATATGGGTGGTCTGAGCAGCATCAGAGCAAATATGGATTGTCTTGATGGGCACGTCGTCGGAGGAGGAGGGCTACACCCGTGGCGCAGCAGCGTTATTGCATGCGTGTGAGTCTAGCGAAGGCTGACTTCATCTAGCATCACTCGGGGCAGGTGCTGGGGCTGCTGCCAGCGCTCGAAGCTTCTCCATAGCCATCACCGCAGTAGCGCAATCTCAACAGATCTTGAGGACGCCGGAGGGATTGGACATCTTGAGGGCGAGGTAGCCATAGTGGGCTATATCCATGAATCGGTATAGGGCTGGCCTGTCGATGAGGGCGTGCTAGGAGGCTAATATCCACTACGTCAAATAGGATATTCTCCGTCCTGAAGTTCTCTGGTGTCCTGGGGGTCACCCGGATGTGGATGCTGTTGTGCGGGATAATACTCCACGGCCCTACCCCCGAGAATGGTCTCGATGGTGCGAGCCTGGACATGGGAATCTTTAGCTTGTCGAAGGCTGCACGGCAGATGAGGTTGAGGTCGGCCCCATCATCTACTAGGACATGGTAGAACTTCATGTTGGCGATGGTGGCTGCGACGAGGAAGGACCGAAACCCGGCTCCCGCCATGTTCTCGGGGCAGTCGGAGGCGTCGAAGCTGATCAGCGTCTTTATCCATCTATCGTGCAGCGTTGGGGCATGAGTAGAGGCTGCTGAAGCCACTGCCTGACGCATGGTCTTGACCGCATTCCTGGATGCGGGTTCCCAAGATCCTCCACAGATGACGTGGATTGCTTTGCGACACTCGTGGTCGCTGTTGAGGTCGAAGTCCACAACCTGGTGAACCGTTTCCATGACTCGTTCCGGCCTTTGGAACTCCATCTGAAAGTCTTCGTCGACCCTCTGGATGACCTTTTGCGGCTTGATCTTGCCCCTACTCACAGGCTTGATGAAAACCATGGCGATGAAAGAGCTACCACTTTTTTGAGGGAAAAAGCCCCTACCTGGCGTGCCAAATGTCGAAGTGTTAATGCGACACTTCCCTCGGATTTCCTAAGGAGCAGCCCACCAAGGTTCTTGTTCGGCAAGGCTTAGGCCTCAATCGAGTGTTCGGGGGTATGAGAATGTATGAGACGGTGGTTTTTACGTGGTTCGGGCCGCAAGGAGCATAACACCCTACTCCACGGTGGATTTTATTGCTAGTGTGTGTGAATACATGTGGATTGGGTTTTGTTCCGTTGCAACGGTGGCGGTCTGGTCCTTTTATAGCCAAGGCCAAACCCTTACAGGTCGGGTCTGAGGATCGACAGGTGGTCCCAGGGCAATCTTATCCTAAAGATCTAAGGCTTCTTGCATAAGCTTCCTCTGATCGTGGCTTTGAAGACTCGCCGTCTTGCCGCCTCTCTCGTCAGTAGCCCATGCGCCGTTGCTGACGATGGCAGAGGGTGTCCCGTCAGCCTGTCTTGTTGCCCCAAGCTACCCACTTGGCTGGGTGGGATAGGCCTGCAGCGCCTTCACTGCTGTCGGTACCCTGCGTACCGGATACCCCTTGGAATTGCAAAAAATGCAAAGGAACTCCACCTATCTAAGTTGAGGACCTCCGAAGGCCCCACGTGTTACTCGGAACCGGACCTGCTTCCCTCATATGGTTAGTCCCAGTGCCGCCACGTGTATCATAAAATCAGAGCTACAATCCATATGTGGGAATACATTGTGGCACCCCCGGACCTAACCCCCGACAAAGGGAAGCTCCGGTACCGACATGTGTACTGCAGCACCAGATCTACTCATCCAAGACGGTAAGCTCCGAAGATGCCACACGTCCAACCCCGGACCTTCAACCTCAACAGGCAGATTGGTGGACCTCCAACGGCTCAGACCTTCATGGGACATTTAAGGTTTCAAGACCTGATTATGTGTCATTAATGCTATCTTAATGACACACAATTAGAGGACCCTTAATACTAGTAACGCCACCATTAAGGCGCGTTACCACGCTATTAAGGGGAATTAAGTACATTAAACTATGTATTAGGCATCAGTAACCGCCAGGGCCACATGTCGGGCCAGGCTAACGATATAACGACCAGCCCTTGTACTATAAAAGGACTGGCCGAGCGATACACAAGGACACGCTGGTCGGAGGCTCGCACTCGGGGGTCTTTGGTCTCTTTGACTGGCGCTCTCTGACTCTCACACACTCAATACAACAACAACAACAACACACCCGTGGAGTAGGGTATTATGCTCAGGTGGCCCGAACCACGTAAATCCTTATATCAAGTCACTATCTTGTTCAGAATCTCCGCGCACCCTAACCGAACTAAGAAACTCGGGCTACTAACGGTGGTACCGGGGGAATTACCGGAACCAGCATCCGACATTTGGCGCGCCAGGTAGGGGTGCCTGAGATTCCAAGATGGTGAATTCTGCTGCTGGATCATCCAACGGTAACCACACTAAGCAAACTGTTGGAGGCAATCCCTCCAACATGCAGCAGCCAGCAGGTGTTGTAGCCCAGCAGGAGTCATGCCACCACCGCCACCGTCCGCTTCGGTGAATCAACCCGGATATCGAGATGGGGCGTCTGCGTCGATCACTGTATCGATGAACAACAACCCCGAACACGCGCTTATTGTTGTGCGCACTCTTCTCCAACGTCCACCGCCTCCAGGAGCACCCCAGGGTGCGATGGAGCAGTGGAGAGCTGATGTGGATCATCTGGTTGCTGCAACAGCCGATGGCATCAGCAATCAAGGTCCTCCCCCCTTGGGGCGGGCCCCATCACAGCGTCGGACCTTGTCGCGTAGACTCGATCCGCAAGCTTCGCAGCACAGGACACGTGCTGCATCTCAACAGGTGACATCGCTGCCTTTCGGGGCCCGACGTACTCACACGGTAACAAGGCTTTCGACTCACGACCTCCGAGCAAAACTCGATCGTCATTACCCGCAACAGGACGGTCGCGTCCACATCGAGCGTGCTCGCGAGAGGCGACAGGCTCGGGATAGTCCTGCTCCTGAGGGAGTAGGAGGAGGTTGTTCTGCCTTGGCCATGCACCTACGCATGGTCAAATGGCCGCAGAAGTTCCGGCCTCACTTGTCGGAGAAATTTGACGGGACTGTCAACCCCGTCGAATTTCTTCAAATCTACTCCACCGCTATCCTTGCAGCTGGGGGCAATGAGGCCGTGATGGCCAATTATTTCCCTATGGCTTTGACTGGGACCGCCAGGTCTTGGTTCATGAGCCTTCCGCCTGACTCCATCAATAGTTGGGCGGAGTTGTGCCAACAGTTCACCGCCAATTTCGGGAGCTCATACACCCGACCAGGCACAAAACTGGACCTTTTTGCTGTCAAGCAAAAAGGGGGAGAGTCCTTGCGATCTTTTATCCATAGGTTCTCCCAGGTACGAAATACCATTCCTTCTATCTCAAGCGCTTCTGTTATTGTAGCATTTAGGCAGCGCGTTCGAGATAAGAAAATGCTGGAGAAGCTCGCGACCAAGGAAGTCACTTGTGTCACGGAACTCTTCAGCTTGGCAGACAAGTGTGCCAAGGCTGCGGAGGGCCGTGAAATGCACTCCAAACCACCTCCGGAGGCCAACAAAAAGTCCTCCAAGGGTGAAGCCACAACCTTCGGGAGTGGCAAGAAGAAGAAAAAGTCCAACGGCAAGAAGAAGCCATCGGCTGGCACACCTACTGCTGGAGCTGCCGCAGCTCCGGGTGGCCGGGGGCCACGGCCTGGGAAACGACCTCGACCGTCATCTGAAGATGGTGGCAGCTCCAAGATGTGGTGTCCCATAGACAAGATGGACAGGCACAACCTAGAAGACTGCCAAGAGGTCTGGAACCTTGCCGAGCGTTACAACAAGCATCGATAAGAAGCTCCTTTCCGTCAAAGGGAAGGAAAACAAAAAGTTGAAGAAGCTCCGGCTGAAGAGGAGTTAGGCTTTCGGGACCCCAAAAAGGTCTTGAAGGCTTTTTACACTTTCGTTGACAACGACTTCGACATCTCCGACAACGAGCATTGGAAGACCATGAACTCAATCTTTGGTGGTTCGTGGGACATCACTTTTCGCTGTGTCCTCAAGACAATGCGACGGGACATGTCCTCTGTAGCTCCCACCGCCAGGGCGGAGCCTCATCGGAAGTGGATGGATACTGCCATCACCTTCGATGCTTTGGACTGCCCTTGAAACATGATCGGAGCTGGTCAACTTCCATTGCTAGTATCTCCGACCATCAATAACATCCAGCTCCACCACCTAATGGTGGATGGAGGTTCGGTGCTGAACCTCATAAGCTTTGAAGCCTTCATCAAGCTTCAGCTCTGACCTTCAGATCTTCGCCCCTCCCGACCTTTCTCAGGAGTAGGTCCGGGAGCCATAACCCCACTCGGTGCCATTACTCTCCCGGTGACCTTCGGAACTCGGGATGACTACAGGACTAAGAAGTTGGTCTTCGACGTGGCACAGATCATCTTGCCATTCAACACCATCTTGGGTAGGCCAGCTTTATACAAATTCATGGTTGCTGCTAATTATGGCTACTTGGTGTTGAAGATGCCAACACCCTTAGGCGTTCTTCGGATCCGCGGAGATCGCACCGCCGGAGTTACGGCTCTGGAAGAACTCCACGCGCTTGCCACAGTGCAGGAGGAAGAATCTGAAAAGGAGCAAGCTCCAAAGCCCCCGAGCATTCGTCATCGAGGCTAAACATCCGCACCCCGTGTGCAACCAAGCGGCAACACCGTCAAAGTCGTCCAAATTGGTTCCGATGCTGCTCAGACCACTCGTATATCGGGAGGCCTGAACGACAAATAGAAATTCACGCTCATCAGTTTCCTCCGGGCTAATGTCGACGTGTTTTCCAGGCAATTGTCACAAATGTCTGGGATCCCTAGGGAAGTGATTGAGCACAATCTGAAGATTTATACTAACGCTCGGCTTGTACATCAGAAGCCTCGGAAGAAATCAGTAGAGCGACAAAACTTCATACGTCAAGAAGTGAAGAAGTTGCTCGAAGGTGGATTCATCCGGGGAGTCTTCCACCCAAAATGGCTGGCAAACCCAGTCGTTGTACCCAAGGCTGGCGGGAAGCCTCGGATGTGTATCGACTACACAACATTGAATAAGGCATGCCCAAAGGATCCATTTCCACTACCTAGAATATATCAGATAGTGGATTCCACCTCCGGGTGCGAATTACTGTGTTTCCTAGACGCATATTCTGGGTATCATCAAATGAGAATGTCTAGGGAAGATGAACAGCATATTGCCTTCATCACAGTAGATGGATTATATTGTTACACTGCCATGCCATTCGGTCTCAAAAACGCTGCTTCAACGTTTGTGCGAGCTATGTACAAAACTTTTGGAGAGCTCATTAGAGATGTATTGGAAGTGTACGTTGATGACATCGTCTTCAATATCAAGAACAAGGATTCATTTCTTGACACCTTGCAAGCTGTCTTTGACAAGTTGCGAATCACATGCAAAAAGCTGAACCCAGACAAGTGTGTCTTTGGGGTTAGCTTCGGAAAGCTTCTTGGATTCTTGGTGAACCACCGAGGAATAGAGGCGAATCTGGCGAAGATTAAAGCTATTGAAGACATGCGGCCACCATCTCGCATCAAGGATGTCCAGAAGCTAACTGGTTGTCTAGCTGCCCTCAGCCGGTTCATCTCAAGACTGGGAGAATGGGCGCGACCCTTCTTCAAACTATTAAGGAAGTCCAGACCATTCCAATGGTCTGAAGAAGCAGAAAAGACATTCCAAGAGCTGAAGCAGGTCCTCACCACTCTACAAACTTTGGTAGCTCCGAATCCTGGTGAGCCACTTCTACTTTATATTTCAACAACTGACGAAGTTGTTAGCATGGTCCTGGTTGCGGAAAGACAAGAACCATCCCAAGTTCAGGAATCCAGACCCCTCTGGAAGGTCCGGAGTTACCTGAAGGCAAGTCCATGTGCCGCCACGTGTATCATAAAACCCGAGCTACAATCCATACGTGGGAATGCTTCGGACTGGATACCTATGTGGCACCCCCGGACCTAACCCCCGACAAAGGGAAGCTCTGGTACCGACACATGTACTACAACACCGGATCTACTTGTCCAAGACGGTAAGCTCCGATGATGCCACACGTCCAACCGTCGGACCTTCAACCTCAACAGGCAGATTGGTGGACCTCCAACGGCTCAGACCTTCAAGGGACATTTAAGGTTTCAAGACCTGATTATGTGTCATTAATGCTATCTTAATGACACGATATTGGAGGACCCCTAATACTAGTAACGCCAGCATTAAGGCGCATTACCACGCTATTAAGGGGAATTAAGTACATTAAACTGTGTATTAGGCATCAGTAACCGCCAGGGCCACATGTCGGGCCAGGCTAACGATGTAACAGCCAGCCCTTGTACTATAAAAGGATTGGCCGAGAAATACACAAGGACACGCTGGTCGGAGGCTCGCTCGGGGGTCTTTGGTCTCTCTAACTGGGGCTCTCAGACTCTCACACACTCAATACAACAGCAACAACACACCCGTGGAGTAGGGTATTACGCTTAGGTGGCCCGAACCACGTAAATCCTTGTGTCAAGTCACTATCTTGTTCAGAATCTTTGCGCGCCCTAACCGAACTAAGAAACTCCACGGGCTACTAACAGTAGTACCGGGGGAATTGCCGGAACCAGCATTCGTCAACTGAGATGTGATTGGTCACATTGGTCTCTGGCCATTGGCGTGCTCCACGTTGTGCGCCGGAGGTGGGTGCGCGTATTCAATGCATGACTTAGGCAGGGCACACCATCCCTTAACGCTCGCATCTTAACGTCTAGGGCAAGTTGCAGGACACGTGGCAGTGTCAGGGCTGGCCCCTGCTGGGGAGGCTAGTCCCGATTCTTCGTGACGCATGGCAGCTCCGGGGCTCTCCAGGCAACGTGGTAGCTCCGGTCCCTTCCCCACGGGGGGTGCCTGGTCTGGTGCTCTGAGCCACGTGGCTGTACCGGAGCTCTTTCCAAGGTTTGGTGAGGTTTTGTCATAACATGTGGCGTCTTGGGAGCCCGTCTCATTGGAGGAGACGAGTCCCATCTTCAAGGCTCACGTGGCAGTGTCGGAGATCACTCTTGAGGAAGGTCGGGGTCTGGAACCTTCGAGACACGTGGCGCCATCGGACGTGCCTCGGTGTTTTCCTCCTGTGTGGGAGGGTACCCCGTCTGCATGGTATCGACACAGGGCCTCTCGACCCTCTTCAAGGGCACGCAGGTGGGTGTCAGCCGTGTTATTGGCTACCTTGATGTTGGCCAGAATCTTCTGGGACATTGCGTCCATGACCTTCGCCAAGGGGTGCCTCAGCTCCAGCTCCTCACTCTCCTTCTGCAACTTCGCCTTCGCCTCGGCGATCTTGGACCTCAGAAGGTCCTCCCAGGCTTAGAGGTTCTAGCCCTCAACATGCAGCTTCTCCCACTCTGCGGCGAGAGCCCCCTGCACCCGATGGATGTTAGATTGCACTAGCGCCAGAGATGGAAGGCCACCCAGTGATATTCTCGAGGACCTCTTCCTCCCTCGGCGGTGATGGCGAGACCACCCATACCGGGGACCTCGACCCCGGGACTGAGCGGGAGTTGCAGCGCTACCAGAAGTGGCAGCACAACCGTCGTCCAAGGAGGCACATGCCAGATCAGCAGCCGTGGAGGCAAGGCCCTCAACCCGCTGAGCTGACTCTGACATTGCCTCTAGAGCGACGGTCGGAGGTGCCTCCGGCACGACAGCTAGAGATGCTTCACTACCCACGCGAGGTACAAAGCTGGAGCAGCGCTCTCCTATACAGGCTTGGTGGTCTGCTCTGCCGGTACAACTGTAGCCTCCTGGGCTGACTTCGCAACGCTCCGGAACACTACATCCAGCGGTAGAGGTGCCACAATAGCTAACGTAGACATGCAGGTCAAAATCAAAATCTGCTCAAGCTAGATGAATAGGTGTCATAATAAAGCAAGCATTGGCAAGAATGCCTTACCCAACACCGCCAAAAGCTCCAGCGGGCCTCGACCTTCGGCAGCCCTGAGGCTTCGGGCCCCATCGATAGTGTGGCAGGTGTGGTCGCTCTGGCCAGACCTCCACCAGAACCACCGACGATGCATCCACCCTGCATCGGCATATCTCCCCCGACTCCAACGGTCCCACTCCAGGAGCCTCCTCCCGAGCCGTCACCAACGTCGGCCCGATGCCTCTTGGCTTGAGGCTCCATAGGTGTAGCACTCCCGGAGCCCTCTGTGGCGCCTTTTAATGTGGCCTAGAGGGGGGTGAATAGGCCTTTTTGAATTTTCTCAGAACCTGCAACACTTAACAAACAGATCAAATCTTGAGATATCAGACTAATCCAGTCGAGTGCGGACTAGTCTGGTGTATACCATCTAGGTTTATCAAATTTGATCGATTATCTTGATCCTAGGATGTATGCAGCGGAAATATACTTGTAATTGAAGTGTTACACGATTATGAACCAGTATATACCACAAGTCAATCTTATATTTAATGTTTCAGCGTAAAGTAAGCAAGATTGATTGAAACCCTAAATTGATATGATGTATAAGAACGATGAGCGCAAAGTGAGAACACAAGCACTTTATCCCATGGTTCGGTTCCCACAGAGGCAACCTACATCCACGTTGAGGAGTCCACAAAAGGATCGGGTCTTCTCCAACCCTACCCTCGTCGGATTGCCACGGAGGCCAATCCTCTTCACTTATCACAAAGGGCAAATAACCGAATTCAAGGGGCCTTCTCACACATTGAGGGCTCCCCAAGATTACAACAAGAACTCCACCAAGAACACACTCGAAAGATTACAATAAAAACCACAGGAGTGTGTTAGGGAATCAAACCAAGAGCTCAATGAGTGATGAATTGTGTCTCTCTAATGATCCGAAGTGTATCCTCAAGGGATTGATCTTTGTTGCTTTTGATTTCGTGGAGAGATGTGTTTTTGAGGCTCCTGGGAGGTGTGACGGCGTAGGGGGTCGAGAGTTTTGAAAGATGGGCCGTGTACACCTATTTATATGGGTCCCCAAAAGTTACCGTTAGGGCTTAGGAATATCAGACTAGTCCGTGGTGGACACCGGACTAGTCCGGTGTGCTGTGTGTAGCAAACCCTAGGTGTCCTGAAATATCGGACTAGTCCAACTAAAAGCGGACTTGTCCGATTTTGCTTCTGGAAATCTTTGGACTAGTCCGATGGATATCGGACTTGTCCAGAAAAGTGAATCCCTATGTGAATCGGGGACAAGTCCGCACTTGGAGGACTTGTCCGATTTAGGTCAGAGGTTTTTTTGGACTAGTCCGTGCCAATATCGGACTTGTCCTATTTACATCAGAATAATATCGTACTAAGCCGTTGTGTAACCGGACTTGTCCGATTTTGTGCAGCTTGTGAAGTGTTTGGAGGACTAGTCTGCACTTGGTAGGACTAGTCCGATTCTAGTTAGAGAGATATTGGACTAGTCTGTGGTGATATCGGACTTGTCTGATCTTGTGCAGAAAGATATCGAACTAGTCCGGTGTCAGTCGGACTAGTCCGGTCCTGTATAAAATTGTGCAATGTGTATTTGTGCTTGAGCTCTTGGGGTGTGTTTCCTTAACACACTCCATACACAATGATCTACTACACTTGTTCCTTGAGCTCTTTTCCACATTGCTCCTCATTATCCCTTCTTTTTGGCACCTTGCTTAATTTCTCATTAGAACATGTGCTCATCTCAACAAAGTTGTTAGGATCTCATTTGCTTGTCATAAACCATCCAAAACCCACAAGGGATTTCTAGATGCACTTTCAATCTCTCCCTTTTTGGTGATTGATGACAGTCAATTGAGATTTCACAAAATATGATAAAAAGTTGAGATTTTCATAAAGTGTGCACATATGAGTTTAAAACATATTAAGCAATGAAAGCATGATCCATATGTGCACTCTTTATGGTGGGATGCAGCACTAAGTGTATAGAAGCGATAATCAATATGAGAATGACATAATTGGCATCAACACATCAACAATAAGCATATATGTCATTTTTATAGCAAAAACAGATTTCATCAATTTCTTCATAAGCAGTTCAAAACATTGCATCACAGAACCATAAGTATCATAAGAGCATATTAAACGATTTACAACCCACAAAATAGACAAAAAGCATAAATAAAGCTCTCCTCGCATCCTACAGCTAAGACCTAAGACTCCCCCTCAATATCTCCCCCTTTAGCATCAAGACACCAAAAAGAAGGAGAGGAGGGACCTAAAGTCTTCAAGCCTCGCTGTCGGTCCTCTCGTGGTCTTCGTCTTCATCTTCTGGCTAATGAGGAGGAGGAGGAGGAGGAGGAGGAGGAGGAGGAGGAGGAGGAGGAACCGGAGCCACTCGAGGCCCCAATGCCAAAATAGGCAAGCTCGGATGGAGTCAAGGGCCCGAGCTCGGTGTAGTCAGAATCGGAGTCATCAGAGATTACTGGAGATCCAATGGGCTCGATCTCCAGTTTTTGGCAAATCTGCTTCATGTTCTCCTTGACATATGTCATGCCAGCCTTTATTCTCTTGTTGAGCTTGTAGGCCTTCACCTCATCCTTTTTGCATGAGGCAAAGATAGTTGCCAGGTACTTGAAGATGCCACTTTGGGACCCCTTTTGAGGAGGGGCCCTAGTGGCGGTAGCAGCCCTAGCACCGGCAGTAGCTCTCACTGGAGCCTCAGGGCTGGAGGCCGAAGATGAAGCAGCTTGTACACTTAGCTTTTGAGGCATCTGGGGCCTCAAGGGAAAGTGCTCCACATCTTTGACAAACTTTATGCATGTGACCTTCTCAATCATAAACATGAGATAAGGGGCATAGCCACATGACCTGTTCGGTGTGCAGGAGATGTTCACCATGTCATTCCAGATATAGTCACAGACATCAAATCTTCTGTCTTTGTTACTGACTTTCATCAAGGTCCTGAGATACCCCTGCACACTCCCAGCATCTCCATCCTTGGGAGCAATTGTCTTCCTCAGGACCCTGTTCAAAACCACAAAGAAAGGCTTCATATTCTTTGTAGAAGGGGGGTTGAACTTGGAGTTGGGCTCATAGAGGAACTTCATCCTGTCCTTCTCAATGACACCTACATTTTGGATGATCATGTTGTCATTGCTTGAGGTGTCAAGGTGTAGCAGTCTTGCAAATTCCTCATAAGTTATGTTGTACTTGGATCCATGAGTCATTCAAGTCACACTTTCTTCTTCGTCACTTGAGAAGTGGCAAGTAGCATAAAACTGGGCGATGACTTCATCATTCCAGTTGTTCCTAAAGGAGAAGAGGTCCCTCAATCCATGCCTTTCGACTGCCTCCACCACTTCAATAAACGGTGAGCAGCCCTTCTTCTCAAAATGCGCCCAATCGATGCATTGGCTGCGCACCACAGGTGTCTTAAGTGGGAGGTATACGGACTTGTAGAAGTATGCATGTAAGTTGCTCCAAAACCTCCCATCGGCAGCTTGCTTCGGACGGCTGTAACAGTCAACATTTCTGAATTTTGCAGCCGTGTCACTGCCCTTCTTGTTGAATCTCTCCTCTTCGGGGTCTCTGGACCCTTCCCTTGGAGCTGACAGCTTTAAAGGGCCAATCGGGGCCGTTGCAATTCCCTTGCCCTTGCCCTTGGCTTGGCGAGGGCCACCACCAGCTGAAGCCTTGGATGCTGGCTTCTTCGCGAGGACTTTCCTTCATGCCTGGAGAGGAGAGGCTGCTGGCTCGGAGGGGCGTTCTTGGCGCTTCTTGCCAAGGCTTGTCGAGGACCGAAGCACAGCTTCGTGGTCCATCTCGGCCTCGAAGTCAGAAACTTCGTCGTGAGAGTTCGACATGCCCTGAGAATAGATGACAAGGAATTGCATTGAGGGATTAATAAGTTATGGTTGAGTTCAGAAAAATCGGACAAGTCCGGTGTACAGGCACGAACTAGTCCGGGTGACCGTACTTGTCCGTGCATGGACCGGACTAGTCCAGTATTCATCCTCAAGAACCTTAACTATGAGACAAATGGAGTTGCTCAATGCAAAACTAGCCTAAAAGCAATGTAATACATCAAGTACACTTGTATTAGATGACAGAAGCTAGGCTATTTGATCAACAATGAAGAAAATGGAGATTTCTAGGGTTTGGGAGAAAATTTACCAAAAAATCGCTTGAATCTCGGAGAAGAGGGGGTTGAATGGCGGACAAGTCCGTGGTCTTCAATCCCTAAGCGAAGGAGGTTGATTTCCACCCAAACTTGGAGATTTTTGATGGAGAAATCGTCGAATTGCCTTGGGGAGCTTGAGCGTGGAGAGAGAAAGCTTGAGGCAAGTGTGGGGTGCGGGAGATTAGGGTTTGGCGGTGGCTAGGGTTATGGACACGAAAAATCGGACAAGTCCGAAAATGATCAGACTAGTCCGAACTTTTCCAGAGGCTATATCGGACCTAGTCCGTGGTCTATCGGACTAGTCCGGCCTAACCGGCACTCTGCGGACTAGTCTGCATGGGCGGACTAGTCTAGGTAACCACAGACTAGTCTGTGGTCACCAGAGAAGAAATGCCTAGCCGATTCGTATATATTCGAATGTACTTATTTAGAAAATAGGGAAGCACATCAAATCAAATAATCTTGATGAATATGATCAGTAAGCATACAACAATCAAGCAATGATCATAATTCACCAAGATCTAGTAATTGACATAGTTTTTCAGAAAAATTGAGAGAAATGGTTTTCACAACACAATCAATGAATTTTGAAGATAGCATTCAGGTATACAAGATTTCAAGTCACACTCCTATAATTAAGGATATTTAGTTCATTTCGGAGTTTCCAAAAACGTTTTTCATCAAGTGGCTTGGTGAAAATATCGGCTAGTTGTTTTTCGGTGTTGACATGTGAAATGGCTATATCTCCGTTCATTGAATGGTCTCTCAAAAAGTGATGCCGGATGTCTATGTGTTTGGTCCTAGAGTGCTCAACGGGATTATGGAAAATTTTAATTGCACTCTTATTATAACAAAGGAGTGGAATGCGGTTCATATTGTAACCATAATCTCTTAGAGTTTGTCGCATCCAAAGGAGTTGAGCACAACAACTCCCGGCTGCAACATACTCCGCTTCGACTGTGGATAGGGCAATGGAGTTTTGTTTCTTGGAGGACCAAGAAACTAGGTATCTACCTAGGAATTGGCATGTACTGGATGTACTTTTTCTATCTACTTTGTATCCGGCATAATCTGCATCGGAGTAACCAATGAGATTAAATTTGGAACCTTTGGAGTACCAAAGTCCTAGGTTGGGTCTATGAACTAAATACCGCAAGATTCTCTTAATGGATGTCATATGACACTCTTTTGGGTTGGCTTGAAACCTTGCACACAAGCATACACTCAACATAATGTCTGGCCTAGATGCACATAAGTAGAGTAAAGATCCAATCATGGAGTGATATACCTTTTGATCGACGTTTGGTCCATCTTCATTGTGATCCAAGTGGCCATTCGTTGCCATGGGAGTCTTTATTGGCTTCGCCTTGTCCATTCCAAACTTCTTGAGTATGTCTTGAGTGTACTTAGTTTGGATTATGAACGTCCATTCCTTTTGTTGCCTCACTTGGAATCCCAAGAGGTACTTTAGCTCTCCCACCATGGACATCTCAAACCTATCTGTCATAATTTTACTAAATTCCTCACAAAAAGATTTGTTAGTTGAACAAAATATTATATCATCAACATAGATTTGACAAACAAAAAGATCATTGTCAAAGTTCTTTGTAAACAATGTATAATCTACTTTACCTATCTTAAAACCATTCTCAGTTAAGAAATCTCTAAGACACTCATACCAAGCTCTAGGAGCTTGTTTGAGGCCGTAGAGAGCCTTACGCAATTTAAATATGTGGTTGGAGAACTCTTCATCTTCAAACCCGGGGGGTTGCTCCACATACACCTCCTCCTTGATTGGTCCGTTGAGGAAGGCGCTTTTCACATCCATTTGATAGAGCTTGAAATCATGGTGAGTAGCATATGCAAGTAATATTCTAATGGACTCAAGTCCAGCTATGGGAGCAAAGGTTTCATCGAAATCCAAACCTTTGACTTGTGAATACCCTTTGGCCACAAGTCGTGCCTTGTTTCTTGTCACCGCCCCGTATTCGTCTTGTTTGCTGCGGAAGACCCATTTGGTGCCGACGATGTTGGATTTGGGTCTTTCGACTAGTTCCCAGACCTCGTTTCTTCTGAAATTGTTGAGTTCTTCTTGCATGGCCACTACCCAATCCGGATCCTTCAATGCATCCTCAACCCTGCGTAGTTCCAAAAAGGACACAAACGAGTAATGCTCACAAAAATTAGCTATGCGAGATCTAGTGGTTACTCCCTTTTGGATGTCACCGATGATGTTGTCGATTGGGTGATCCCTTTGGATGCATTGGTGTACTCTTGGGTGCGGTACTTGCTGTCTTGAATCTTCTTGATCATCTTCTTATCCCTCTAAGTGGTTGCCCACATTGACTTGAAGGTCACTTTTGTCTTCTTGAGGTTGATCTTGTATGTAAGCCCCCCCTTGATCATTGGCCTCCTCTTGTGGTTCATTTTCCTCATGCATATGTAGAGGTGGCTCTTGTGGCCGAACTTCACCTAACGCCATCCTTCTCAATGCTTGACACGGAGCTTCTTCTCTATCTATCACACATGGATCAACTTGCTCCTTTTGGGAGCCATTAGTTTCATTGAACACTATGTCACGTGCTACTTCAACAAGTCCGAAGGTCTTGTTAAAGACACGATAGGCGTAAGTGTTCGAATCATAACCAAGCAAAAAACCTTCATCAGACTTTGAAGCGAACTTTGAAGTCCTAGGCTTCTTGTTCAAAATATAGCATTTGGAACCGAAAACTCAAAAATATGAAATATTAGGCTTGTTACCGGTGAGTAGCTCATAGGATGTCTTCTTGAGTAGTCGATGAAAGATAAAGTCGATTTATGGCATGGCAAGCGGTGTTAACCGCTTCCGCCCAAAATCGATCAGAGGTCTTGTACTCATCGAGCATTGTTCTCGCCATCTCTATGAGGTTTCGGTTCTTTCTTTCGGCAACTCCGTTTTGTTGAGGGGAGTAAGGTGCTGAAAAATCGTGCTTTATGCCTTCTTCGTCTAGGTACTCCTCAACTTGTGTGTTCTTGAACTCCGTGCCGTTGTCGCTTCGAATGTTCTTGATCGTCAATGAAACTCATTTTGAGCTCGCTTGAAGAACTTCTTGAGTATTCCTTGTGTTTCTGACTTATCATGTAAAAAAAACCCAAGTGAAGCGAGAAAATCATCAACAACTACTACACCATATTTGTTACCGTTGATGCTTATGTAAGCAATTGGACCAAATAAGTCCATGTGAAGTAGTTTGAGCGGTCTTGTTCTAGTCATGAAGTTCTTAGCAGGATGAGGTGCTCCAACTTGCTTCCCGGCTTGGCACGCGCTACAAGGCATGTCTTTCTCAAAAACAACATCCTTCAAACCTCAGATGTGATCGCCCTTGAGGAGTTTTTGAAGGTTCCTCATACCAACATGTGCTAGCTATCTATGCCACAGCCAACCCATGTTGGTCTTTGCAATCAAGCATGTGTCAAGTTCGGCTTTATCTTTGTTGAAGTCAACAAGGTAAAGCTTTCCCTTTAACATACCCTTGAATGTGGAACCATCACTCCTTCTAGAGACAGTCACACCCTCGTTAGTGAACAAGCAATTATAACCTTTGTCACATAATTGAGATATGGACAACAAGTTATAATCTAAGGAATCAACATGTAATACATGAGAAAGAGTGTGTTTAGATGATATGGCAATTTTACCGGTACCGAGCACCTTTCCTTGACTATTGTCTCCAAAATAGATTCCCTTGCTTGGATCCTCATTTGCTTCATATTCAACGAACATCCTTCTTTCTCCGGTCATATGGTTGGTGCAACCACTGTCTAGCACCCATTTAGATCCACCGGAGGATAGGCCTGCAAAAACAAATTATCCCTTGGTTTTAGGTACCCAAGCTTGCTTGGGTCCTTTTAGGTTAGTCACAAGGGCTTTGGGCACCCACACATGAGACTTGGTGTTCCCATGGCGTGGCCCAACATAATGAGCATAAACTTTGCCAAAATTACTTCTCATTAAGACA
This sequence comes from Tuctoria greenei, assembly GCA_036927565.1. Classification (NCBI taxonomy): domain Eukaryota; kingdom Viridiplantae; phylum Streptophyta; class Magnoliopsida; order Poales; family Poaceae; genus Tuctoria; species Tuctoria greenei. The sequence continues at coordinate 77,828,904 of JAYESD010000012.1, forward strand.
TAAGATGCATCGAAGTTCTAAATAGGAACTGTTGTTGTTTATACAAAGGACTAGTCTGGGAGATCGGACTTGTCCGGATCCCGACCGGACTAGTCCGGTGATCATGCGTGTTGGATTCATTAATTTTGGATTTTCCAGTTTGAGAGGGTCTTCCCTTTACAAAGGCATTGATCTCCTTGTTATTCTTATGGCATCTAGCATGTTGCTTTTCACCATAAGAGTAACTAATGCCATTTTTGACATTTGGAGGTCTTGTGACCAAGTATGCACTACGTGCATATTTGACCTTATCTTTGTCAAATATGCCATTTTGTGAAGGATGCTTGTCCTTGGTAGAGGTTGACTTGTCTTTCAAGCTGGTGTCAACTTTACCACGTGTACAAGTAGAAGCACTTCAGTTTTAATGGGTTGAGAAGGTGAACTTGAAGAGGATGAAGGGTCACCTTGCTTGAGTGACTCAACTTGCACTTCAAGGATCTTGTTAACCTTGATTAGGTTAGCAAGTTCGTCCTTGATTGTAGCATTTGAGTCGCTTAACTCCAAGCAAGCTTCCTTGCTTGAAGCTAACTCAAGCTCTAGTGACTTGCTTCGCTCCTTTTCAAGCTCTAGAAGTTTGTCAAGTTCAACATATTGCTCCTTTTGGGAGATAATCATGTCTTCTTGACGATGTATCAACTTCTCCTTCTCAACAAGTTGATCAAGTAAGAATTTCATTTTTGTAGCTGTTTTCTTATCTAACCTAATGAGCATATCTTCGTTATCACTATTAATTTCACTATCACTGGAATAGGAATACATGGAAGAGGGTTTTGTTGTTACCTTGCGTTTACCTTCCTTTGCCATGAGGCAAGTGTCGTTCCCCTTCCATGCGCCGAGAGTAGGGAGGTGAGTGGACTTCTTGGATGTCTTTTCGATGGCTATGCTAGCCATCTCCTCATCTTCTTCGGATGAGGATTCATCATTTGAGTCCCATTCTTTCCCAAGTGTGCTTGTTCAGCTTGCTTCTTCTTCTTGAAGAACTTCTTGGGTTGAGGCTTCGCTACTTTGGTCTTCTTCTTGTTCTCTTCATATGGGCAATCAACTATAAAGTGGCTATACTCACCACAATTATAGCAAGCCCGCCTCAATTTTGGTTTTGATCTTTCCTTGTACTTTCCTTCACTTGATTTAGCTTCTTGTCTCTTCTTCATCATTCTCTTGAATTTCTTCATGAATAGTATCATGTCATCTTCATCCAAGTCACTGCTCTCGTCATCACCGTCTTCTTCTAGTTGAGCTTCTCGAGATTCTTTAGACAAGGGCTTAAGGGTGGACTTTAGAGCGACTCCTTTCTTCTTTGCCGAGGTGAGATCGGCAATTTCCTTAACATGTTTGGCTTGTTTTTCCATCATCTCAAAGTTGATGATTTTCCCAAGTAGCTCATCTAGGGTCATCTTCTTGTACCTGGGGCTTTCTCGTATCATCGAGCACAAGGTAACATTGCAAGGCATGAAGGCTCCAAGAATGAGCTTCACTACCTCGTGGTCGTTCCACTTCTTGCTTCTGTATGCTCGCACCTTGTTGATGAGCGTCTTTAGTCAGTTCTACATGTCTTGTGGCGACTCATCTTCTTTGATGGCGAATCTTCCTAGCTCGCCTTCAATCATCTCGATCTTTGCTTCTCGCACATGACGATCGCCTTCATGTGCGGTTTGCAACGTATCCCATATCTCCTTCGTGATCTCGAGTCCATCCACCTTTGTAAACTCATCCTGACTTAGCGATGAGGTAATGACTGCAGCAGCTTGGGCATTTTGATGGATCGCTTGCTCTTGGCTAGGTGTGAGCTCCTCATCATCATCAGGGATATCTATTCATGTGCATACTATGTGCCACAAACTTGGATTGAGAGAAATCAAATGCATTTGCCTCCACATTGAGTAGTCATTGCCGTCAAAATGTGGGGCTTTTCCAAGTGGAATGGATAGATAATGATTGTTGCTAGAATTTAGGCCATCATAGTTAAAAGGATATAGGGATTAGTCGGTGTGACTACTTCCCTTATTTTTCTTCTCATCTTCGATTTTCACCTTTCCCTTGGAAAGGGTTTTCTTCCTTAGGAGTGCCTTGAGTTCTAGCGTCTACTCATCGTCATCCTTAAAGTCTTGAATGGCTTCGAGGAGCTTCTCCAATTTTTGGTTCTTGTCTTTATCAACCTTCTCTTGGTTGTTGCTCTTGTGTACGTCCTTCATGTCCGACATGATCTCTTTGAGTGATTAGTCTCCTTCTTAAAGAACCTTGCTCTGATACCAATTTAATGTGGCCTAGAGGGGCGGTGAATAGGCCTTTTTGAATTTTGTTGGAACCTACAACACTTAACAACCAGATCAAATCTCTAGATATCGGACTAGTCCGGTCGAGTGCGGACTAGTCCGGTGTATACCATCTAGGTTTATCAAATTTGATCGATTATATTAATCCTAGGATGTATGCAGCGGAAATATACTTGTAATTGAAGTGTTACACGATTATGAACTAGGATATACCACAAGTCAATCTTATATTTAATGTTTCAACGTAAAGTAAGCAAGATTTATTGAAACCCTAGATTGATATGATGTATAAGAACGATGAGCGCAAAGTAAAAACACAAGCACTTTATCCCGTGGTTCGGTTCCCACAGAGGCAACCTACATCCACGTTGAGGAGTCCACAAAAGTATCGGGCCTTCTTCAACCCTACCCTCGTCGGATCGCCACGGAGGCCAATCCTCTTCACTTATCAAAAAGGGCAAATAACCGAATTCAAGGGGCCTTCTCACATGTTGAGGGCTCCCCAAGATTACAACAAGAACTCCACCAAGAACACACACGAAAGATTACAATGAAAACCACAGGAGTGTGTTAGGGAATCAAACCAAGAGCTCAATGAGTGATGAACCATGTCTCTCCAATGATCCAAAGTGTATCCTCAAGGGATTGATCTTTGTTGCTTTTGATTTTGTGGAGAGATGTGTTTTTGAGGCTCTTGGGAGGTGTGACACGCAGGGGGTCGAGAGTTTTGAAAGATGGGTCGTGTACACCTATTTATATGGGGTCCCCAAAAGTTACCGTTAGGGTTTAGGAATATCGGACTAGTCCGTGGTGGACACCGGACTAGTCCGGTGTGCTGTGTGTAGCAAACCCTAGGTGTCCCGAAATATCAGACTAGTCCGGCTAAAAGCGGACTTGTCCGATTTCGCTTCTAGAAATCTTCGGACTAGTCCGATGGATATCGTACTTGTCCGGAAAAGTGAAACCCTAAGTGAATTGGGGACAAGTCCGCACTTGGAGGACTTGTCTGACTTAGGTCAGAGGGTTTCTCAGACTAGTCCGTGCCAATATCAGACTTGTCCAATTTACATCAGAATAATATCAGACTAGTCCTTTGTGTTATCGGACTTGTCCGATTTTGTGCAGATTGTGAAGTGTTTGGAGGACTAGTACGCATTGGGGAGGACTAGTCCGATTATAGTCAGAGAGATAGCATACTAGTGCGTGGTGATATCGGACTTGTCCGATCTTGTGCAGAAAGATATCAGACTGGTCCGGTGTCAGTCGGACTAGTCCGGTCCTTTATAAACTTGTGCAATGTGTATGATTATTTGTGCTTGAGCTCTTGGGGTGTGTTTCCTTAACACACTCCATACACAATGATCTACTACACTTGTTCCTTGAGCTCTTTTCCACATTGCTCCTCATTCTCCCTTCTTTTTGGCACCTTGCCTAATTTCTCATTAGAACCTGTGCTCATCTCAACAAAGTGGTTAGGATCTCATTTGGTTGTCATAAATCATCCAAACCCCACAAGGGATTCCTAGATGCACTTTCATCCTTGGACTGCACTAGCGACAGAGATGTTGGACGGTGTGCCGACCACAGACGATGGCGGAACTGCCGCTTGACGGACTACCCCCCTCCTCTGAAGAATCACCGACACCTGATGTTGAGGAGAGGCACGCCGGTGGACGTTGACTTGGAGCGAGGACCGCTCGCTGCGGTGCCTTCGGTGGTGATCGAGGGTGTTTCTCCTTCACAACCTCGATCATCGGCGACTTCCCCTTCCCTACGTCAGGGACCGGCACTTTCTCCTTCCCTGTGTTGGGGACCGGCACCTTTCCTTTCCCTCTATCGGAGGGCGCATCCACCCTTGACACCTCGGAGCCTGGGGCAGGTATAGACTCCTATGGAAGGTCGATGATGGCCAATCCACGGTTCACATCGCCAACCTACCGCGGCGCAAGACTGAGCACGTCCAGGTTCGACATCTCTCTCAAGATCTTGATTCGAAGGTTCCAATGCGAGCAAAGTGGCGGACAGGACCCCGAAAGGTTGAAGACGTCGGAAGTCAGCGGGCCGTCACACGCCTTGGTCATTACGTCGAGCACCTCTTGTGGGCTCGTCTCTGTGTAGCGACCCCGCACTAGTCGGGTGCCATCCTGTGGCCCAAAGTAAAGCCATGCAGGGCGGCTACGATGCTGGAGGGGGGCCAAGCATCGACGCACGAAGTCCGCCATCACCATCAGCTCTGACAAACCATGATCTACCAAGAACCGGATCCTCTCCATCATCGGGGTGTATGCCTGCTCCAACTCCGAGCGCTCCTCCCAGGTCTTCTTCTTGAGTATCGGCCAATCGGTGGGTAGGACCATGCGATCATGGGCATCGACCTGTACGATCACCCAGTCGCTCCTCCAGGCGGCCCACTTCGCTGTGGAGAGCGGGGTGATGTACTTGAAGGTGTTGTTGGCCCAATGCTGGAAGTAGTAGCCGTCGAGGAAGCTTGTCTTGCTCTTCTTCTCGGTCTGCCTCAGCACGAAGAACTACTGGAACACCAGCATGGACAGGTGCACCCTGACAAACATCTCATAGAAGTGCGAGAACACCACCGCCACCACCAGAGTGTTCGGTGACAAGTGGTGAAGCTGGGGACCGAGGACCTCCAGGAGCATCACCAGGAAGGAGGAAACGAGAGGAACAAACCCGGAGTACATATAAGACTTGAAGAAGACAATCTCCAGCTCTCCCTCTGGGATGAGCTCCCAAGCGGCCACGTGTTCGGCGGGACGGGATCCTGCTCTCGCCATAGGAGAGGGATCCAGTGCTGCCACATGGTCCGAGACAATAGACAAGCCACCTCCCTGATGAGGAAGGTTCCAGCTATTCCACGTGTCCTGCAACCCTGGAGCTCCAGCTCTACTCAGGAGCAGGCTCTGGGGTTGCCACGTGGTCCGCAGGTCGGGACCCGACCTCCCCCGTGGAGGCTAGCTCCCGAGCTGCTACGTACCCTGCAACTTGCCCTGAGCGGTGGGTTGCGGGAGTTAAGAGCGCCGCGCGCCTTGTCCAGATCAAGCATTGAAGACACACATCTTCCCTAGGATAATGACACGGCACACGCCTGCTGTCAGGTACCACTACGCCCAATTGCATCACAGTGAAGATGTCGTAGGCCTACCCCACTCCGCCAAGTGGGTAGCTTACAGTGACAGGGACAGTTAGATGGGACATTCCCTACCATCATTAACGACTATGCATGGGCCACTGGCGACCGAGGCGGCAAGATGGCAAGACTTCAAGCCGCGGTCAGAGGAAGCTTATACGAGAAGCCTTAGATCTTTAGGATAATATCGCCTCGGGCCACCTGTCAGGCCCCGAGCCCCACTTGTAAGGCGTCTGTCCTTGTTTATAAAAAGGACCAGACCGCCACCGTTACAAAGGAAAACCAATCAATCTCCAACACACACACACACACAAACACACACACACACACCAGCAATACAACCTCACCGAGGAGTAGGGTGTTACGCTCTTGTGGCCCGAACCACGTAAAAACCACCGTCTCAATATCTGATACGCGCGATCACTCGATGGAGGACTAGGCTTTGCCGATCAAAGAACCTCTGCGGGCTGCTCCTTAGCAGATATGGGGGGAAGTGTCGCATTAACACTTCGACATCGTGCCTTTGTAAGATTTATCCATTGTGGCCAGTAGACTAGGTCATTGCATTTGTTGAGCATGAGTTATTCGAGTGATGGAGTGGAGCCATGTCAGTTTCCATTGTAGCATATGAATCGTGAAGCCTTGCGCCTGTATGTAAGCCCCCATGCAAGCCTTCCAAACTTGAAAATCAATGCCATTGAACACACAAGGTTTTGCGGAGTATTTCTCCATGATGGTTAGTCAAAACATGTGCAAATCATAAAGATTAGAGCATTGTGGATCTGATACCAATTGTAGGATCAAAGAGCGCGTGAAAATCTACCAAAGGGGGGTGAATGGTAGATTAAAACTTCTTTGCGGAAGCAACGAAAACCCCTCGGTAGAAAATCAATCTGATAGAGAAACCGTGTGTGCGAGTGTTTCCAACATCTTCAAAACATGACAAATCGGTGTAGATTGTAGAGAATCAAGTGACAAAGACACGACGACGGGAATCATGAGAAAACTTCTAGTAAAACTCAAGTTATGACTGAAACCCTGAGCAAAGGTCAATCTGTTCTAACAGAGAGCAAACAGATCTGCTACGCTACAAAGAAACTCATGTAACTACAAAACTATAAACCTAATGACCGTGAAATTTTCAGAGATGATAGAGTATTTAGTTGTGAAGACAACAAAAAAGTATCACATCAATTGGATCTTTAAAACCCGAGTTACAATCGAAATAATGAAGAAAGGTTGGGCAGCACAGAAACTCGACGAGAAAGACTTGATGAAAATAAGTCAGACGAACAAGGTGCAAAAGCTACTCTAAACTACAAATTATATTCAAATAAACACAACAGGAATAACCCCAAAGTCATCTTCTACGAGCTCTGGCCTCCCTTGCTTATATAACCAGCCCTTAGGCCAACTTAATCCTTACTAGGACTCCTACCCCTACTGAGTTTCAACCGAAACTTTTCATAACTGCTCAAGATTCTTCCATACGCAGATAGAAACAATCTTAAGACTTCCAAACACCTTTTGGACGTCCTAAACATTCCTAAAGCAACTCAACTTCATGCTCACCATAGAATCTAACCAAAAAAAACTCTAAACGTTCCATATATGAACCATAACCACCTCAGTCGTAGCCTGAGGCATAATCCAGCCAATTGGACCTTTTCGGCCACATCTTCATGTCCATATCTCTTCATGATGTCTTGGAACAATGTTGCCGCATCCATGCACCCCTTGCACACGTGCAAACACTTTCCAACAACGTCCATGATACATTCATATGCATTGTTCTTGACTCAAACATGTTGCGTGACCTCCCGATCAACTCAACCACAATTCCTCTCGAACTTGGTTGTTGAACCTCATCTTCTTCCTAAGACTAGTTCAATGGATCACCATCACCAGCCATGTCTTGACCTCAAGAAACACCTGCACATGAATAAACAACCAAATCTTTCAAGCACAAGTCCGCGACATGACTCACATTAGACCAAAAACCACAACACCTTTTGTGAGCACCTCACATAAGCACGTTGCAAACCATATAAAAATGATATCAGCCAAAACCACCGAAACACACCAAAAACTTAGCAAATAAATACTAAGAAAACCTTCCTATAAGTCAAAAGCAAGTTCAAAACATTACAAGTTAAAACAGAGCAAAATAGAGCAATCAAACTCAAAATGAAAACTCTGCGCACTAAAGTGTTACTCTTGATATACATTGAGAAAGTTCGGACAATTCAAAACCATCGAGGGTAACGTTACTCCCAAAAACATATTCAAAAGGTTATACAGTTCTAAGTGAAAAACACGTGTTGCTCACGTGACGTTGAGTTAGGACAGTGTAAAATGGATTCCTGCAAGTTCGGACAATCCGAAGTGGGTTTCTCGGGTAAATTCAAAACTTGCGCGTAAACACTCACTTTTAAAATAAATGCCAATGTATTCAACCCATAGGTCTCACAATTTTGGTATATAGTAAATGGCTGGATGATCCTATTTAACATTTGGCACAAGCATTTCATACTTTGCAGGAACACTCTCTACACATAAAGTTCAAAAAGTGTTCCTTTGCAAGGAAGAAAATATCATATCTAGGCCATGTGATATCTGAAGATGGTGTGGCAACAGATCCATCCAAAGTTGAGGACATGCTTCATTGGTCAGTGCCACTGTCTTTTAATGAACTAAGGGGCTTTTTGGGTTTAACTGACTATTACAGAAAATTCGTCAAGGATTATGGAATCACTGCAATACAACTTACAAATTTGCTGCACCACCAAACATTTGAAGAGTTAAAGACAGCCATGACCACTACACCTGTATTCAGTTTCCTAGACTTCTCCAAGGATTTTATTATTGAAACAGATGCATGTGACTCTGGGATTGGTGTTGTCTTAACCCAAGAAGGTCATCCAGTGGCATATTTTAGCAAGATCTTGAGTGTGGCAAATCAAAAGCTTTCAGCTTATGAAAAGGAATTATTAGCTGTTTTAATGGCAGTAGAGAAGTGGAGATAATACCTGCAAAAGAGGCCATTTTTCATAAAAACAGACCATGAGTCGTTATGCCACTTACAAGAACGGAATCTTTCAACAGACCTCCAAAAAAGGGCAATGAGAAAGTTGGCAGGCCTGTAGTTTAAATTTATCTACAAAACTGGTTCAGAAAATAGGGTTGTTGATGCCCTCTCAACAGTGGGGAAATTTTATCACACACAAGCTCTGACATCTGTTGTCCAGTCTGTGTTCAGGAGGTCCTTAACACATATCATTCTGATTCTGATGCACAACGGCTGTTGGCAGAGTTGGCAGTTCACATTCCAAATGCTCAAGGCTATTCTTTAATTGAAGGCATTATAAGACACAAGAACAAGATATGTATAGGCAACAACACATCTCTGAAGACAAAACTCATTTCAGTCTTTAATTGTTCTGCAATAGGAGGACATTCAGGGATAAATTCTACATTTCAGAGAATATACAAGTTATTCACTTGGAAAGGCATTAGAAGTGATGTGGAATCATTTATCAAACAATGCACTATCTGCCAACAGCCAAAACCTGAACTATGCAAATCTTCAGGCCTTCTTACACCATTGTCTGTCCCTGACAGCTCCTGGACAGACCTCTCAATGGACTTCATTGAGGGTTTGCCAAATTCTTTTGGGTATACAGTGATCCTTTTGGTGGGGGATAGATTCACAAAGTACTCACATTTCATGCCAGTGAAACATCCTTTCACCTCTGCTTCCATAGCTAAGCTTTTCTTAAAACAAATTGTCAGACTTCACGGGATACCAAAAATCATTGTATCTGACAGACCACATATTTACAAGTGCATCTGGTCAGAGCTCTTTGCCCTACTAAACACTGGACTCAAGTTGAGTAGTGCTTACCATCCTCAAACGGATGGCCAAATTGAAAGGATTAATCAATGCATAGAAATGTTTCTTCGTTGCTCAGTTCAGGCTAATCCAAGAAACTGGACTAAATGGTTGTCCCTTGCTGAATTGTGGTACAACACATCTCACCATTCGGGATTAAAGTGCTCTCCCTTCAAGGCCTTATATAGTGTTGACCCCACACCAGGATTCTTTGCTTCCTTGGATACATCAAAGGGGCAAGAGGTCTCTGACATGCTCAAAGAATGCCAAATGTTTCTGTCCTCCTGAAATAGCAGCTGAGCAGGGCACAAAATAGAATGAAGTTTCTTGCTGACAAGCACCTCTCCGAGAGACAATTTTCAGTTGGTGATCAGGTATTACTCAAGCTACAGCCTTATGTGCAACAGTCCCTAGCAAGCAGAGATTTTCCCAAGCTATCTTACAAATACTATGACCCTTACACTAGTGGAGAGAATTGGACAGACTGCATACAAGTTGGACCTCCCTGCCACAACCTCAATTCATTCAGTATTCCACGTGTCACAGCTCAAGGACTTCATACCAGATCATAACACAGTATTCTCTACACAGTTTGACATACCAACATTGGATATCTCTGACTTAAAGCCTCTCAAGATCCTTGACCGCCGTCTAGTGAAGAAGGGCAACACGGCGGTTGTGCAAGTACTCATCCAGTGGGATCAGCTACCACCTTCAGCAGAAACTTGGAAGGATTATTATGTCATCAAGAGCGGATTCCCTAATTCATCTGCCTGGGGTCATGCAGATTCTTCGGCAGGCGGCAGTGTCATGGCTCTGAAGAGAACAGAGAAGAACGGAAATGTTTGGCGCGTCGCTTTAAATTGAATGAGGCGCAGCAAGACTCGGCCCGGTTGGCCAAGCTCGAATGACCGTTGGCCCTGGAAAGAAGTTGGTTGTAGTTTGTTTAAAAGTAGGCATAGCAGGCGACAAGAGGTATCGATGAAACAGAATTTCGTTCCTCTCTTCCCCTCCGGCTCTCCCCCCCCTCTCCTCTCTCCATCCTCTGTTCTTCATCTTCTTGTTCCTCAAGTTGTACTGCATATTACCACAAATTAAAGAGAAGATAACATTTGGGACTGCCTAGATATCTGTGTGCATGTTTCGTATGTTGTTGTTTGAGTTTTGGGCATTTTAGTGATTGAGTTCGTCCCTCGTTCTGCTTGGTGATTACACGAGGTTGTCATCGTCGCGTGAGTGAAGGAGGTAGGGTGATGGGTCGTTTCAATGGCGTGTGGTGAGGTAAATGCAGCGTAGGGTAACTCGGGAGTTTTCTAGGTGAGCTTGAAGGAAGGAAGAAAGAAGGGAAGCGAGCTTCCCCACGGCTATGAAATTATTGCTGCTGTTGTGCTTGATGAGAGAAACATGTTGTCACTGTGCACTGGACAGAGGAAGAAGAAGGTGTGATGTTATTAATGTGTTGTACGGATGCTAGGAAAGCTTCTCGCGAAAAAGATAAGGATGGAGGAGGTGTGCTCGGATGCCTGCCATGGCGTGTCCAAGCGAACTGCTGCAGCTCCTCCTGTTCTGGCCAGAAAAGACATGTGTGCCGTTTGGAGGAAGAAGAAGCTAGGTGTCTTTTGTAATTAAAGACGAGTTGGGGGTGTTGGGCTGATGGAAGAATAGGGATGCCCAACGTAGAGCACGGAACCAGTAATGAGAGAAAGGTGCAGGGTGCTTCTGTAAATAAGAAAAAGGAGGAGGGGATGGATGGAAAATGGGGTGAGCTGACCTGGTACAGAGAAAGAGCGTGGATAGCTAGGAATCTGGGACTGATCTATACTTCCATCTTTTCAGATGATGGGTACGTGCAAGTACCGATCTTTTTCTCCAAGAAGGTTATAGTCAATTTATTATAAACGAGTACAAATGCTGATACTCACAACCTATTGTCTAGAACAAGGTGATTGTAACTGGATGTCTAAGCGCACAACTATGAACGGTACTTCGTAGACCAATATTTCGGCATAATCATCCCTTCAATTTTTCCATAAGTGCATCCCGGATCTAGCGTCCATGACTTCCTCCGTAGAGTATATGCATTTAGTATTGTGAAATTCAGCATCAAATTCGCTCCCACTAAAAATCAAACTCAAGACCTGAGTAGTGCTACTCAAAGTACTTAACCACTAGGTTAATCCCGATACTTCCATGAAGGAATCGGCTGGTGAGATCGTTGTGGGTTATGATATTTTTGTTTATTCTTTCTATTTTATTATTTCTCATATGTTATAATTTTTCTAATGTTCATAAATATGATTCATGATTAATTCTATGAATTCGATTTATTAGTTTAAGAAAAATGGGATGTTACGTCCACACAGCTGCTTGTAGTTCGCCCGTATCCTGCACCCCTGCTCGCTCTTATCCCATGCAAGGCAAGCCATTTTCCTCTCTCTCTCTCTCTCACTCTCTCTCTCTCTGGTCCTTGCTTCCCCTCCATGCAGAGTGCAAGCGTCCGTCGAGTTCCATCGCTGAAGCTTCATCGCCTTGCTGTTCACAGTAGCCCGGTTGATTCCATCATCCTCTTGCTCAATCAAGTCCATGGAAGGCTGCGCCGAGCCATCCCCTACCTCCCCGACGCACTCCAATGCGACCTCCTTCCTCTTCTTGCTGTCCCAGGCAAGTTCTTCTTCGACACCACCTCTGTGTCGCTGCTGTCCTACCGTCTCCAAGCCGAAGCAATCCACTTCACAACCAGCTGGCTGAAGCAAAAACGTGCGCAACCATTCCCTCTTTGTTCTCATGTAAGTCCCTTGCCATACCTCCGCTTGTAGCCGAGGTAATCCGAGTTTTCATGTCACCATCCCATGGAACCGAAGTCATCCATCAAGAAATTCCATTTCCACGTTTCATTATTTGTCAATCCAGTTAGAAAATATGTTCCTCATGTTCCTACGGACCTCCTAGATCGAAAAGAATAGGGTTTCATCAACTATACATGCCGCAATATGAGTTATCCCCTCCACCATCCAAATTGAGCTTGGTCACTGTCAAAACCCATTTTGCAACCATGTTCCGTGCAATTAGAGCTCGGATTCATGTTCCTAGTCACCCAAGGGTGATTTAGGATCCATTCTCGAGCCGAATCGACCCCCTCGGCGCTGTTTCCCCCATGGTCGGTGAGCTCGCGCGCCGCCTCCGCTGTGGGCTACCAGATTCTAGTCATCTCGGCGCGTCGGGAGGTTGCCCGGTGTGTTGCCCGTGGACCGAAGGTCATTCTGCCCCAACTATTGTCGCCTTTGGTCGCCGTCCGGCGTGGGCAATGGCGAGCGCCACCGGTGGCACGCCACCCGTGCGCTTTGGCAAGAGGTAGAAGATGACATGCGGGTCCTACATGTCTATGTCATTTCCTCCTCAGTTGAATCGGTTGTGGCGCCATGATCGGGTGTGGCCACACTAGGAAACTCTCTGGCCACATGTTGCTCGGTTGTGAGTGGCCAATTTCAAATGGTGGGCCCAGCTGCAGGTAAAACTAATTCTAGTTTGAAAATAACTCCAAATGCCATTCAAACTTTGAATTATCATGGGGACTAGTAGAATTGTTCAAAATCCCTAGACACATTTTGTTAGATTCCTTTTAACCAATATTGTGCAATGGTGCAGAAGAACGGGTTTGAAAAGCCATGGAATTTTCTGATTAATTCCTCTTCTCTACAGCTTTGGAAATTAATTCCAGGAGTGTTGTTTATTGGAAAATTCTCAAACTTGGCCAAATTGTTCCTTATATGGTTAATGATTTTCAGTAAAAGTTTCAGCATCATTAACTTGCCTAAGTAGGTCAAATGGTGTTATTTTGCTCTAGGTCTAGAAAATTACCAAAATACAACAGAAACAATTTCAGAAAATGCTTCCAACTTCTAAAATTCATATCTCCATGTAGGAAGATTAGGAAAAGGTGAAACCAATTTTCATATACTCCATGTGACCTTCCCTACATGAAAAAATACATTCATGTATGACATATCTCAGATTTGGCTCTGTAAATTCAGAGAAAGGGGACACATATGGAATTATTGTGACCACACCGGTCCATAGAAAAATCTCAAACTTGACATAGAGTTTACATATCATCTCTAGGAGCCACTGCTCAATTTATAGCCCTATTAGATCTTTTGAACCTTAGAAATTAGTGTTTGTGTCCTTATGTCCATTTGGAAGCATAAATGACATTATGCTTATTCTTACTCCATTTCAACTTTCTCTCTATTGCTGTGGACAACAGAGACAACAACTTCATTCTTAGTCAAGCCTTGATCCTTCTTATTGCAACTCAATTGAATTCTTTACTAAATTGCAATATGAATTTGGCATTTGTATTTCGGTAGCGGACGTGACGACAGAGCTCGATGAGGAGTACAACTCCAGGCGAGGATTCCCATATCGGAGCTGCTGTGGCAGATTCTCCGGAGGAAGATTAACTGCATAGAGTCCACTAACTTAACCGTTGAGCAAGGCAAGCCCCAATTTGCATTTAAGCAGTTTATAAAGTTTTGCTTTGTATTCACTATCTTCGTTAGATATGAAATGTGCATTATGTATAAGTCGAATGACACTCCAAATGCAAAATGCATGACTCAACCAACCTTGGAGTCTATGGATAGAATAGGATTTTATCGTAGGATTATTGCACGCTAATGAGGATTCATAGTTTATCCGGTAGAAGTCGACACTACAAGGATTCCGCCCTATTACAGCGGTTTTACTGCAACAAATACTAAATCGTTGCAGTAAGCTTGGTCTTTTGCCATGATTCACTAGTTCGTGACATTAGGATCTATTGGCATGGAACACAATAGTTGCATTAGGATCTGTTGCCATGATTCTTCAGTTCGTGGCATTAGGATCTATCACCACATAACACAATCGATGCATTAGGATTTATTTCCACGATTCACTAGTTTGTGGTGTTAGGCTCTATCACCACAGAATATAATCATTGCACTAGGACCTGTTGCCACGATTGTACTAGTTCATGGCATTAGGATCTATAGCCATAGAACACAATCATTGCATTAAGATTTGTTGCCACGATTCACTAGTTCGTGGCGTTAGGATCTATTGCCATGGAACACAATCATTGCGTTAGGAACTTTTGCCACGATTCACCAGTTCGTGGCGTTAAAATCTATTGCCACGGAACACAATCGTTGCATTAGGAAATTTTGCCACGATTCAGTAGTTCGTGGCATTAGGATCTATTGCCACATAACACAATCGTTGCATTAGGAACTTTTGGCATGATTCACTAGTTTGTGGCGTTAGGATCTATCACCACGGAACACAATCATAGCAGTAGGAACTTTTGCCACGATTCAGTAGTTCGTGGTATTAGTATCTATCGCCACGGAACACAATCGTTGCAGTAGAAACTTTTGCAAGGATTTAGTAGTTTGTGGCGTTAGGATCTATTGCCACAGAACACAATCATTGCATTAAGAATTTTTGCCGCGATTTACCAGTTTGTGGCATTAGAATCTATTGCCCTGAAACACAATCGTTGCATTAGGTTTTGCCACAATTCACCAGTTCGTAGCGTTAGGATCTATCGCCACGGAACACAATTGTTGCATTAGGATGTTTTGCCACGATTCACTAGTTCATGGCGTTAGGATCTATTGCCACGGAACACAATCGTTGCATTAGGAACTTTTGCCATGATTCACCAGTTCATGGCGTTAGGATCTATCGCCCAGGAACACAATCGTTGCATTGGGAACTTTTGCCACAATTCACTAGTCCATGGCGTTAGAATCTATCGCCACAGAACACACTCATTAGATTTGGAACTTCTGCCACGATTCACCAGTTTGTGGCGTTAGGATGTATTGCCACAGAACACAATCGTTGCATTAGGATTTGTTGCCACAATTGTACTAATTTGTGGCCTTAGGATCTGTTGCAACGAATTTTTTCGTTGTGATAAGCCGCAATCCTTGTAGTGCGAGTAATTGTCACTCGCTTGCTTATATAATATGGAAACACATGGATAGGTTTAGAGAGTATTCATTGGAACTGAATATAAGACTAGGTAACAATTAGATTAAAATGGAATGTGGTGACTGTAGGGGTAGCACTGCCTGTGTTGATTAAGGGTCGTGATGTGTGCGGCCCTGCTGGATAAGTTTGAGCTGTACCGGATGCATACTGGATATATGGGATCCAAGAAGCTGATGTAACTCGATGACATTTGTTTGAAAACTTCTCCGCTATTCTTGAATGGAGTTGAGAAGGCATATAGGTGTAAATATTCTAGCGGGCAACATTGACGTGTTTGTGTAGAGGACCTTTTGCTCGAGATGAAGAGTTGATTTCATATTAGGGCCTCTTACGAAAAGTGGCTGCATATGATGTAGAGTGAACAGCTCTGACATGTCTTCCTTGCGGGCGTGTGTGTCGTGCAGTTCGGGTGTTATTGATTCGAATCACCGTCATTGGCAAATATGGATTGAGTGAACTTGTTCACCGCATTGTGACATAGTAAAAGTGACTGTATATATTTAAAATGTTATTGCCTTTGAATTATTAATTGCAATGCTTAGTGATTGTATTAAGGAAGAGCTCACTAAGTGTACATTTCCATGAACTGCAAACTTGATACTAAAACTGAAAATAAGAATCTACCTTAGGCGAGTCATTTAAGCAAATTCAGCTTTCTATGTTATTAAAGTTTCCAACATGTAAATTTCATGTATTAGGAAGATGGTTAGGTCTTGCTAAGTGTTATGCTCACGGTTAGTGGTTTAATATATTCTGCAGGTTTTGTCGCATTCAACGGGTTTCGTATTGTGGCATCATCCCTCTTGGGTTTTATTGCTGAGCGGAAACCCTATGAGCCCTTGCCTTCTTCTATGTTGCTAGTGTGGTGTATTCCGGGCTGAATACCATCGCTCTTAATGTATCTAGGTTCGAGAGAGTGTAATATGTAACTTCCACTGTTGTAAAGTATTGTTGTTTTACAAAGAGAAAAGAATGTAACATGCTCATTTGTATTATGTATTTTGAATACCTTTTCATTGTATGCTATTAGGTATCACATTGCACAGCACCATCCAATGCGATTCCTGGAATATCGAGACCCCGATCCTCACACTTCATAGCTTCAAACACTTTCAGCAGTTCATGTTATCCAAAGAACATATGAGGTAGTAACATTACTGTCCATCAATAAAATAGATTTGACACAAACAGTTCAATTTTGTTCATGACAAATCATGTAAAGCAGTTTTGTGCAAAAATATTGCTAATGTGCCATTGACTTCATAGTCATCTAGAAAATTAGAAATGGATAAAAAGCACAACTGGCCGTAGGCATGCATTTTTTCTTCTACTGTTTTCGAACAATTGATATATTTGCAGATTGAGCGTGAATTAAGAAAATATGGGGAGACTAAAATCATTTGGTACAACTGAAGCCTAATATACAAGTAACAAATATGGATAAAATTGATATAACCGTATGGCATCGTGATATACATAGTAAACATGATCTAACCATATGTACACCAAGTTAGGATTTAATTGTCTTTGGTATCATAGACAAACATTGCTAAAGAAAACGGAGAAAACACACTTACCAGTGAAGCAAACCACGAATGCACTGCTTCTACACATCTTAGTTCTTTAACTATAACCCTAGCATACCAAATGTTATCTAAATCCACATATTTTTTGAGAGGAAAAATAATTTTATTGATTAAGTAACATCATTACATAGTTCATCACAGATACAATCCATATTTACAGAATTTGATATTTTACAAATCAAAGAATTGGCATTAAGAGCCAACATATGTGCTATTACACTTGTCTCACGACAAGAGAAAGAAATAGAGCAATACTCAGAAGTCAGAAGTTATAGATTTGATATCGGCAACCACAGCTCCGATGTTTGATCGATCCAGGGCAACAGAATTATTTCTTTTAACCGGGCAATCCGAGAATAACCTTATCTTAGAGAAATTATGATCTTTTAGGATCAGAAGAGCCCGACGGATTGCAATTCCTTCAGCAAACTCAGGAGTCGGAAACACATTTATGCGCTCATTACAGAAAAAGAGATGGGATCTCATGTGGTCACGAATCACCATTCCCCATCCAATCTGATTATCAGAAAGAAATAGAGCAGCATCGATATTGATGCATACTTGATCTTGTTGCATTGAATGCAAATAGGAAATAGATGGAGTGTCTTTCATTTGAGATGACCCTCTGTGCTTGAAAGAATGTTGACAATCATATCAACATAAGCAATGATTTTTGTAGCCACTCTAATAGGATTAAGGAATGCACCACCATTTGTCGGATTTCGAGGCTCCCAAATATGTCATATCATAGCCGCCCTGATAATAATATTAATTTATGGTTCACTTGCCAGGGCATAAAAAAACATTGCTTTGCATTAGACATATGTTTTATGCATAAACTGATCGGAAAATGTAATTTTATATCTTCCCATTTTCTTTTGCATAGGAGCACATAAGGAAAATATGCTCAACTTTTTTCCTCTTGGCTACCAAAAATGGAACCATTTTCTTCCTTTGTAATGTGTCTATACAGCAACTGCTCACCTATAGGTTGGCAGTGACGTATCATACGCTATAAAACAATTTTCATCTTGTTTGAAACTTGGATAGACCACAGTGATTTCCAAATTATTATGTCAGCATGCAAGTTTGAACTAGACCCTTTTCCAAGATTATCTGTGTGAAGAAAAAAATTGAACTCTTGCTAAATTATAAGCTGATTTGACTGTGTATGTTCCAAATTTAGAATGCGGCCAGGAAACAAAGTTTTCGCTGCCACTACTACAATAAGCCTTATCGTAGGTGGCTCCAAACCTATTATCACACGCGGTTTTTAAAACCGCCTGAAACGAAGAGTTTGTGATAATCCGCAATTTCACAGGCGGAGAAGTGACACCGCCTGTGAAGACACATTATCACATGGGATTTTTTTACTTAGGCTAGCCGCCTGTGAAGATAAGTTATCACAGGCGGGTCGTGCAGCATATATAACCGCCTGTGATAATTGTGTTATCACAGGCGGGTCGTGCAGCATATATAACCGCATGTGATAATAGTGTTATCACAGGCGGATCTTGACCTACTTCAAGCGTCCTGTGAAGACAGTTTATCGCAGCCGGTTTCTACCACAACAGTAACCGCCTATGATAATTAGGTTATCATAGATGGTTCTTTACCTATATCTAGCTGTCTGTGATAATTGTTTTTCACAGGCAGGTCTAGCCTTTGGTAAATAACCGCCTGTGATAAGGTATAACCTATGCAGTACTAGCTGCTATTATTTCTAATTTCTAGGTCAATTCAATATAATCACAGAAGTCAACAATATCATCACAGAAGTCAACAATATCATCACAGAAGTCATCTCACAGAAGTCAATTTCACTAAAACAATATACATATGTACAAGTTGCACATACAATTCATCTCATAGTTTACAAGTTTTCACTAAAAACTGTTTCTATTGGCATAGTCGCAATGTTCTGGCACATCAGCTATTGCACCATTCTCATCAAAGAACTTCCCTCTTTTGTGCAAAATTTCGCGACGAATGAATTGACAGAGTTCAACAGCAATCTTGTCGGCTCCTCCACCAGGAATACTTCTACAAACCGGCCATTCTTCGTTCACATTCTTCGTGTGCTGCAATGAAACACATAACAAGGTTTAGAATGTGTTGGTTTGAACAATCTCAAAGTATAGATCAAAGTGAGAGTATACAAGAATTTATTTGGTATTTTTGGAGCAGTTGTACTATGAGCAATTGAATTTTGAAGTTGGAATCAAAATATGAAAATAATTTTTCTGGTAATATTGAACAACAGAGAAAATAAGTATTAAACTATGCAAGTTACAATGAAAATGAAACTCAAAAGTAAGAAAATAAGATATCAACATTAAGGATAACTTACATCCTCACGATTCACTCTATATTCGCTGGCGCAAGATGCTCGCATACATAATACCCGCATAAGACACTCCCAGCAGGCTACTTCGGATAAACATAATACGTTTTAATGTCCAATGCAGTCGCATTAGATGGTCTCTCACCGCCAAGCCGTTCCGCGTAAAACCGCCAAGCGCTGTGATACAAGAAATGTCATATAAAACTTGTCAACACATTCTAAATGTGTGTAAATTAAAGTTATTGAATAAACGTACAGTTTCAAAATGGAAAAGAAATCTTTGTAACGATCTGGTGGGAAATCGGCCGAGTCCAAGATTGTTACCATTCCCTGCGTTGGTTTAATGAAGATCATTATGTAGTGAGCACTGCAAACATACAAACACACGTTTTTAAAATTACCAATAATTGCTATCTCAATGTCATGTGTCAAACTTACTCGAAGTGGTACGGAGCCTTTACGAGGTCCTTGTCGTCTCTGACAAAGTTAAACATCGCATGTCCTATGTAAGCTGCAACTTATGTCCTTCTATCCTTCTTAAGTTTTGTGATTGCTTTTTCAAATTCTTTTTTTCATGTGCTTGAAATTTGCTGAGTCTTGATCCGCCTTGACGTCGAATAGCGTCTTTGCGATCCGTGTAGGGTCAAGGATACCTGTCTTGTGTTCCATCTTTTCATTATCCATGTATTACATCGTATTGAAGAAGTCTAGAATTGTTATAATCTCATGAAATATGTATGCGTGTAGTAAGAAAAGCAAATGAAAAATATTAGAGGCACTTGCAAGCACCAGACGAGTAGCAGGTTGATTTCGAGCATGCCCCGATGGAAAAGGGGATGCAACTCTTCAAAGAAAATGACTCGTCTATCTTCTCCAGTGCTCTAGAATTCATTTTTTGGAATATGAAATGTGACGCAAGAAATATCATATTTTGTGCTGGCAAGGATGTACCACTCATGCATTCTTTTGAGCGGGACGGGTTGTTTGCTAAGTTGTACAGATGTCATTAACGGTTTCCCATTCTCAAATTCAGGAGGAACATCCTCAAGCTTGTATATTGGAACTCCTTGTTTAACTAAAGTCATCCGCCGATTATACATGACACTGTCTTCTTCCCACTCCTCGATATCTTCTAATGCTAGCTCATGAGAAGAACGAGATGCACTCGATTTTCTAATATTTTCCTTCATAGTTTCCAAATACTTTGACACTTCTGATGAAGTTTTCTTATTTTTGTATGAGCTAACTTTGATAGGCACTGGTTATCGAGGAGTAGTCGTCGGAAGTTGGACACTGGCTTGTTGTTGAACTTGTTGTTCAACTGATTGCTCTTTACTCCCAACAGCTGGCTCTAGTACTACTTCAAGTTGTTGCTCAACTGGTTGCTCTTTACTAGCAACATCTTGCTCTGGTACTGCTTGAAGCTGTTGTCCAGCTTGTTGCTCTTGGATATCTTTACTAGCAAGGTTACTATCATCCTTGCTGAAACATAGGGGGAGTGGATCTTCCTGGACTGGGAGTGGATCTTCCTGGACTTTCGGCTTAGAAGATGGGGTTGCAGTATTTCGAGATGCGACGGGGCTAGAAATTGGCTCATCGTCCAACACGATATTGCGTCGGTGCCAAAGGATTAATTGTTTGACAGCCTACCCCAGAGTCGTGATCCCCTCAGGTGTGACTTGGTCTATTTCATAATCTTCATAATAATTATCCATGATCTAAAGAACTTGCACCACAGCATAATACAACAGAAGTGGATTCCCGTTGAAGTCACGATTAGGCTTTGCCATAGCAGTGACAACCTGTTTGGTTTTGTTCCCTGCTCTGCTGATCGAGACAAGAAGACGACAAGATTTGTCGTTAGCAATATCATCGATAGGGAACTTATGGGTTGACCCCAAGCCTGGCACAGAACCAACGCTGCTAGGGTAGGCAGTTGGAGATACTAATGTCTCCTTTGGCATCGGAACCATCGCTGTACTCGGTGCCACTAATTGTCCCGATTCTCTAAGTTGTTCCATTATTTCTTGTATATTTTCTTTGACCTTTTGAGCAATCGTTTCATCAAGTGTTTTCTTAAACTTCTCACGTCTTCTACATGTTTCTTTATCTTTAGGGAAACCATCTAGCCAATACATTTGAGAAGAGACTGCTCGAACCCGTCCGCAGTGTTCAGGGTTTTCTAAGATAGCGGTAAGTTGGTCATTCTCCCTCTTCAGCTTGACAAATAAGCTGACAGGGATATTTAGAATGGCATCTTCTACTTCATTTTGGAAAAAGTTTTTCACCATTTCATCATTCCAAGAAGCCCATTGTTATTGAGCAATAATTTTACCTTTGCATCAACAGGCAGTGGTAATAAAGGTTTAAACGTATAAGCCGGAAAATTGGGGACCAAATTAGCAGTCAGTATATTGACATTTTTTCTATTTCCTATACCCCATCTGAGGCCTTTAAGAGCTAGATCCTTGTCAAATGGAATTGATCGCCATGTGTATGATGATCTACGATGATTACCAGCATTGAGGAAACCTGAATTTCGATAATAGCATCCCTTGAGGACTCTTGCACATAGCGATGTGGGATCTATAATGAGCCTCCAATATTGTTTTCCAAGCATAACTTGATTGAAAAGAACAAAATCATGAAGTCTCATTCCTCCAATAGATTTTGGTGATGACATCCATTCCCAAGAGCGCCAATGCATTTTCTTCTTTCCATTTTCAAAGCCCCACCAGTGGTCAGCTATACATTATTTTATTTGGTCACATATCCATACAGGCACTTGGAAACAACTCATAGTTAAGTTGGAATTGCTTGTGCTACAGATTTGAGCCATACTTCTTTTCCCGATCTAGACAGTGGGTGCCCTGACCACCGAGTGATGCATTTCCATATTTTCATGCAAGAACTTGAAAGATGTTGTGATTTCTTTAGATATTTCAGTAGGCATCCCTAGATACTTGTCATGAAGGATTTCATTATGAATTCCCAATCTCTCTTTGACCAGACCTTTAACACTTGGCCTGCATTTGGAACCAAATAACTTGATGATTTTTCAATACTGATCTTTTGTCCTGAGGCTGCACAATATTTATCAAGAGCCTTTTTTAGAATTTTTACACTTCATGAGCCGCACTGTGCAAAGAAAAGGTTATTATCTACAAACATCAAATGAGAAATAGAGGGACCAGTTCAACCATTATATGTATACCATGTAGCACACCACTACCCTCCATATTTTGCGAGAGACAAGACAAAATTTATGTGCATGGCAAAAATAAATAGGGGTGATTGGATCCCTTTACGTATTCTCCATGATGATATTACAGTCTTTGTGAGCTCAGCATTGACTTTCACAGCATATCTAGCAGATGTGGCGCAATGCATCACTGATTCTATCTAAATAGGAGAGAAACCAAGTATGCACATGCGGTCATATGCTTTCATCATATCAACTTTTAAGGCAAAATAAGGACTTCTATTTTTCTGGACTCGAATTGTACTGAAGCATTCATATGCAACGAGTACACTGTCCATTATTAACCTTCTAGGAACAAAAGCACCTTGTGTCTGAGAGATTACAGAAGGCATAATTGTCTAAATTCTATTAGCCATAACTTCTGAAGTAATTTTGTAAATCACATTTCAGAGGCTAATAGGTTGAAACTTGGAAAGATGTTTAGCATTTGACACCTTCGGAATAAGCACAATTATGGAGTCACACAAACCATCCGGAATTTCAGCACCTCCCAAGAAGGCACAAACCACTTCACACACTTCATTATGTATTGGATTCCAATTTGTCTGATAGAACATTGCTGGAAATACATCCGGACCAGGAGCTTTTGTAGGTACCATTTGAAATAACGCACATTTAATTTAATCATCGGAATATGGTTGACAAAGATCATAATTCATTGATTCAGTAACTTTGGTAGGTATGGCCACAAGTACCACTACAGGAATCTCGACGATAAACGAAAGCCAAAATTATTAGCGACGGTACCGTCATTAATTAATTGGCGAATGTTGGATCTAGCCATCGTTTACAAGTCATTAATTGGTGACGGTTAACCTAGCACCGTCACCAAATGGTTATGAGCAACGGCCACCCATCAACACTAAGGGTTGTCCTCAATATGGGCCAAGTACCAGGCCCACCCAAGTCGTAATTGGCGACGGTAGACCTAAACCGTCGCCCATATGGCCCATAATTCGTGACGGTGGGCCTAACCGTCGCCAATAAGCCTTTAATTAGCGACGATAGACCTAACCATCATTCATTATTCCTTTTTAGCCAGCCCGATGTGGCTTCCTCCTCATTTCGCGCCTTCGTCCACCTTTTCGCCGAAGCGCGCCGTGCCTCCACCATTCGCTGTCGCCCGCTGTCGCCTGCCACCACGCCTTGCTGTCGCGCATGTCGCTCAAGTAAGCTCCCTCCTCTCTCCCTCCCCCTTCCTTAGTTGCCGCCCCACCCGAGCCCCTATCCCCTCCATGGTCGACAACCATTGCCGCCCCACCGCCTCCCAGCCAAGCCCCCACCCGAGCTCCCCCCCCCCCACCTGAGCTCCCCCACCCGAGCTCCACCCCCACTCAAACGCCCCACCCTCCCTGGCCGATGGCCATGGCTCCCTGCCGCCCCACTCGAGCCATTGTGAATGCAATTTTGATTGAAAATTGTGAATGAAATTTCGGCAATGTGAATGAAATTGTTAATGCAATTTGATTATGCAATAGAATTGTGATTATGCAATTATGATTATGGAATTTTGATTATGCAATTTTGATTATGCAAATTTGATTATGTTGTTTGGTTACGATAATTGTCTATTAGTAAGATTATTATGTTGTTCATTAATTGCTACTTATTATTTAATGTTTTTTAGTGATTACTTAATATATGTAAGTAAACGGGTTCTGGTCCTGCCCGGCCCGGCACAACCCGACCCAACACGGCACAACACACATTAAATGCGTTCATGCTGTATATACATTTGTGAGACGACACAGAATCGAACTGCAGCTGTAACCCTAGACCGTCGCCAATAAAGTCTCAGAGCCATAATTGGCGACGGTAACCGTCGTTCGTCCATAGCCGAGCTTGCGTGGACAGTGGATCCGGACGTGGAATTGTCGTCTAATACCAACTCTCCTCTATCTCTCCCCCTCTCTCTCGTTCTTTTCTGTCTCGTAAATGACTTAAAAATAAAAAGAAAATATGTAACCTATAGAAATGTGTCATCCGTTTCGGATTGGCACGTAACACATGCGATAGGCATGTGAGACATGCAGGTTCAGAATTATCCTTTTTTGGACAGCCTCGGAGTGACCGAGGGCATGCTTATGACGAGCTAGGTACGAAGTCTGGATCCGGACATTATTTTGACAGCATAACATTGTTGTTCCCTGCTACACCATTTTTGAGCGTGCAGTTGGAGAAAAGCGGGGTTATGCTTCCGAAATTTCGCCCGGATTCAAACCTCGTGACTCGTCATAAGCATGTTGCCTCGGTCACTCTTGGGTGGGTTTAAAACCTATCTACCTAGTTTTAGAGTCCTGACATAACATCAAAATAAACTAATAATGATTTGTCTTCATTTGAAGGTAGACCCTCGAACATGGCTGAAGACCGCACTTGGATGTATACTAGTTGAAAAAAGGATGGGAGACATTGAGAGGAGTGGTTCACCAAGACAGATGCTTTTATACAACGAGCTTTTTCAATGTCAAACAATAGTAAGGTGCAGTGCCCATGTACCAAAAGTCAGATGCCAAGTGTTTCGATAATGTGATGATGACATTTCACTTGTATCGAAATGGTTTCATGCAACATTATGAGTTGTGGACCTTTCACACTGGGATCAATAGGATGGATGAGATGCTTGAAGCCATAAATCCTGAATTGACGGAGGATCCTCCTACAGTGGAGGCAGACAAGTTCTTCAAGCTTCTCAATGCATCAGATTAGCCATTGCATGAACACATCAAAGTGACGATCCTCATATTTATGATTAGATTTATGGCAATTAAGTCTAAGTATTTCTTCTCTAATAACTTCTACAACAATCTCATTAAGTTGATGAGCAATGTCCTTCCGCAGCCCAATAAATTGCCTAAAGATATGTATTTAGTCTAAGAAATTGATATCTGGTCTTGGTATGAACTATGAGAAGATTGATATGTGCCCAGACAACTGCATGCTTTTCTGGAAAGAGCGTGGCAAGGAGAACAAGTGCTTAAAATGTGATAAAGCGAGATTTTTTGAAGTTGTTAATGACAACGGTACAAAAGTAATAATTGAAGTCGCACAGAAGCAGCTCGCTATTTGCTTGTCACACCTCGGTTGAAGCGCTTGTTTCTCTAAAAAAACAGCCAGACACACGTGGTGGCACAAAGAAGGTGTACGTGAGAACAACAGAATGATGGTGCACCTATCCGACGGAGGCATGGAAAGCGCTTGGCCCTTCGATCCAGATTTTGCCAATGACACAAGAAATATTTGCATCGGGTTGGCAATAGATGGCTTCTCACCGTTCAATACAAACGCAACACCATACTATTGTTGCCTCGTGTTCGCTATTTTGTACAACTTACCACCATCTCTTTGTATGAAGTATGATTCCATGTTCCTTTGCCTTATTGTACCTAGACCAGATCATCCTAGTTCATGGTTGAACATGATGTTGAAGCCGTTGATTGAAGAGTTGAAAATGTTGTGGAGAGGAATCGAAGCGTACGACTGTTACAGAAAACATAAATTCAACCTTCGAGCTGCATACTTGTGGTCTTTCCAAGATTTTGCAACTTACAACATGGTCTCTAGTTGAGCACTCGTGGTCGTTTGACATGTCTGGTATGTGATTCGGACACGAAATGTTTTTGTCTAAATCATGGTGGCAAGATTTGCTACTTTGATCGCCACAGACGTTGGTTACCACCCAATCACGTATTTAGGCAACAGAGAAATGCCTTCAGGAAGGACACCATTGTCAAAAAAGGACCACCACAACGTCTCAATGGGACAGAGATTGCTGAACAGTTGAACAACTTAGTGGCAGATGATGGTCGTCCTGGATATTTTGTTGGTTACAAAGAGGACCATAATTGGACTCATATATGTGCACTATGGGAGCTAATGTATGTGAATTCCTTAATCATAATGCATAACATTGATGTCATGCACCGGCAACATAACATGGGCGAATGCATCATAAGCACATGCTTGGATATGACAGCAGAACAAAAGACAATATAAAGGCTCGAAAGGTTTGTAACCATCCAACTCTTGAGCTCTCTGAAGCTGGTGGCAAACTGCGTGCTTCTTTCTGTCTTCGACCAAAAGAAACAAAGAAGTGTTGAAGTGGTTGAAAAAGTTGAAATTCCCAGATGGTTTTGCTGCTAGTCTGAGACGAGCCGTAAATGTTAAGACTGGAAATCTCAAAGGGTTCAAGATTCATGATTATCACATAATCATGGAAAGGCTTCTGCCGGTTATGTTTCGGGGCTACCTTGACGATGCGGTGTGGAAGGTGTTAGCCGAGCTTAGCTACTTTTATAGACAGCTTTGTGCTAAAGAAATCACAAGGGAGATGATGGAGAAGTTGGAAAGGGAGATACCAGTGCTTTAATGTAAGATGGAAAAAGTTTTGCCTCCAGGGTTGTTCATCCAATGCAACATCTCCTAACCCATCTTCCATATGAAGCTGAAGTGGGCAGCCCTGTGCAATATAGGTGGATGTATCACATTGAAAGAGCACTCAGATGTCTTAAACCAATGGTTCGCAATCGGGCAAGGGTTGTGTGACACCCGGTTCCAAAAATGAACCAAGTGAATGCATATGTGTGTCCAGGATGTTCAACACACATACACAAGTGCATCACAAACGATATACAGACACAAATTATTAAACAAGTACTTTTATTACAATATTCAAAAAATCCTTAAATTACAATTCTAATGATCATTATTAATAAATCTGAAACTAATGCAACGGAAATAATCTAAACATTAATCTAAGCAACTAAGCAAACTAAGCATAGAGAATATGGCACAGCTCCAAGCAATCCACAGGCAAGTCGATGGTAGCACACAACCTAGTACTCTGCATTATCCTTAGGATACTCCCAAACATCACCTGAAAATGTAGGTGGGGGGTTGCAAGGGTGAGCACATGTCGTACTTAGCAATTGTGGGAAAAGAATGACATGTAGCTTAAACAAGGAATTGATAATAGATAATGGCTAGTTGCTGAAAAGTACATTTAAAACATGTAAAAAGCATCCAACAATGTCCATGTGAATCCCATCATATCCCAAAATAATTAACATAGTATGAAACCATCATCAATTATCCAACCATATGCCATATTCTTACCATCTCCATTAACCATGTCCATTATTTACCATCCAATCCATAACTATAACCGAAACCATTACCATCCCAAATACCAAGTTCCACTCTAATCATGTGTGGGTTCGGGTCGCTCATAACCGGGAGCATGGGTATCATAATAGATTTTAACACTCTGCATAGATTGTACCACATTACCCACAAGTTTGTGATTTCATCACCTTTAGATGACTAAGGAACTTCCATCATGCCCATGACTAGTCACATTACACACTTCCATCAGTGTGTGGCCAAAAGATCTCAAGATAGCCTTTACAAATCTGAATTCTCTCCCTTCATGGGTCCTTTCCTTGATTTCTTGGATTTCCTCATCATTTGTTTGACCCTCTCGAATTTCTTGCTTCAAAGTTGGATTTAACTCCATCATCCCCATCTCATTTACAAATCCAAGATTCATCCGTTCAAACTCCTTACAAACCTCGGATGGCAACTCTCGAACTGTGAGTTGATGACTTACCCCTTTTCTACTCAAGGCATCGACCACAACATTATCCTTCCTTGGATGATAATTGATTCCCAAATCATAATCTTTGATAAGCTCCAACCATCTTCGTTGCCTCAAATTCAAGTCCGTTTGTGTGAAAATATACTTAAGACTCTTACGATCCGTGTAAATTTCACACATATGTCCAAGGATATAATGTCTCCAAATCTTTAATGCATGAACCACGGCTGCAAGTTCCAAATCATGTGTTGGATAATTCTGCTCATGTTTCTTTAATTGTCTCGATGCATAGGCGACCACTTGACCTTCTTGCATCAACACACATCCATGTCCTTGTCTCGATGCGTCGCAATATATGTCAAAACTCTTGCTTACATCCGGCAAAACCAAAATTGGGGCTGTAGTTAACCTCTTCTTTAGCTCCTCAAAAACTTTCTTGACAAGCTTGAGTCCATTGGAAAGATTTCCCCTTCATTAGCAACTCCGTCGTTGGCTTGGCTATCTTGGAAAAGTCCTTGATGAATCGACGGTAATATCCAGCCATCCCAAGAAAACTCCTTATTTCCTTTACGTTTTGCGGTGGCTCCCACTTCAACACGTCCCTTACCTTTCTGAGGTCAACGGAAACTCCTCCTACTAAAATGATATGACCCAAAAACGACACCTCCCTCAACCAAAACTGACACTTGTTGAACTTGGCGTACAATTGATGCTCCCTTAATTTTTGCAACGTAAGCCTCAAGTGTTCCTCATGTTCCTTCTCATCCTTTGAGTAGATCATAATGTCATCAATGAACACCACAACAAACTTATCCAAGTATTCCACGAAGACCTTATTCATGAGGTACATAAAGTACGCAGGTGCATTTGTCAATCCAAAGGACATCACGGTGTACTCATAAGATCCATATCGTGTCCTAAAAGTTGTCTTGGGTATGTCCGATGGTCTTATCCTCATTTGAAAGTACCCTGACCTCAAATCAATCTTGGAGAAGACACAAACACCCTTCATCTGATCAAACAAGTCCTCTATACGGGGCAAGGTGTACTTGTTCTTGATGGTCACCTCATTGAGGGCTCGGTAATCCATACACATCATTTGCGATCCATCCTTCTTGTCCACAAATAGAACGGGTGCTCCCCAAGGTGAAGAGCTTGGGCGAATGAAACCCTTCTCTAGTTGCTCTTGAATCTGCTTCTTGAGCTCCGCTAATTCCATAGGAGGCATCCTATACGGCCTCTTAGCTATAGGTGCAGTTCCAGGTATTAAATCAATAACAAACTCAATGTCTCAATCAGGTGGCATACCTAGCAACTCGTCCGGAAAAACATCCAAAATTTCACACACCACTGGAATCTCCTCAATTGCGGCACTGTCCATGTGGTTCAGCTCTAATTGCTTCGGTGCGTGTTGGGATGCTTCAAATTCTACGGTGATCCCTTCCTCATTAGTCAACTTCACCGTCTTCGTGGCACACTCAATAACTCCATTGTGCTTTTCAACCAATCCATACCAAGTATAATGTCCAATCCTTGAGAATCCAAAACTATAAGGTTGGCGAAGAAGTCTACCCCCCTTATTCTAAGGCTTACTTTTGGACATACTATATTTGTCCTCATCTCTCTTCTAGGAGACTTAACCAATAGAGTAAACTTCATATTAGAGATAGGCAAACTATACTTGGCAACATATTTCGATGCAATGAATGAATGTGATGCTCCAGAATGAAATAACATAGTCACCGGGTTGGAGTTTGCGAGAACATACCAATCACCACGTCATCTGCTTGTTGAGCATCCTCCGTAGAGACATGGTTCACGTTGCCACGAGCAAAATTCTGCTGTCCACAATTTCCTTGTGGCTGTCCTCCATTAGGTCTTGGGTTTTGCCTCGGCGCATTGCTTCCTTGACCAAGGCCTAACTTAGGACATTGATGCGCAAAGTGTCCAACTTCACCACAAGTATAGAACTTCTTAACTCCACCAGGATTATTGGGACGAGCTTGGTTTTGAACATTTGCACCAGGAAAATTAGCACGAGGTGCATAAGGCATTGGAGGCCTAGGTGCTTGCATATTAGGGCACTGCTGTACAAACTGAGTTGGGCGCGGTGCAAATCCAGGGCGATGAGTAGACGCAGAACAACTGTAGTAAGGAGCATTTGGCTGTGCAAAGCGAGGGCGCACATTATTGCCTTGTTGTTGTCTTTGATATGGCGCCTTCCTCTTGTTGTCTTGCTCCATCTCATGGACCTTGTTCTCCACAACAATTGCTTTGTCCACAAGCTTCTAGAAGTTGGCATAGTCACAATTCAACAATTGCACTTGAATCTCATTATTCAAGCCTCTCATGAACAAATATTGCTTCCGACTGTCCCGACTAACATCCTCAGGTGCATACCTTGAGAGCTGAGTGAATTTATTGAGATATTCACTCACGTTTGACCTTCCTTACTTTAAGTTCTCAAATTCGTGCCTCCTCAAAATCATAACACCTTCCGGCACATAATGAGAATGGAAGCTCTCCTTGAATTCCGCCCAAGTCTTGGTTCTCATGAACATTGCATAAAGAATCCCACCAATTCGCAGCTGCTCCAACTAGTTGATGAGAAGAAAATAGGACCTTCTCCTAGTTACTGCACTGGACAATAGCTAGCTTCTTCTCTACAGACTTGAGCCAATCATCTGCATCCATAGGGTCAGCGGCTTGAGCAAAGGTCGGCGGCCTAGTCCTCATAAACTCTCCCAACCGGTTATGAGGAGGTGGGGGTGGTCGTGGAGGCATGTGGGGCTGATTGTTGACGTTACCAGCCTGCAGCTGTCCCATAGTTTGTATCATGGTCTGCATTAGCTGGTTTTGCATAGCCAAAAACTGCTCAATATTAATAGCTCCTGTGGCAGGTCCTTGTCCACTATTGTTCTGAGGTGCTCCATTATTCTCCTACTCATCGTTGCCATCCCTCTGATTGCGAGTCCTCACCATCTGAAGAAAAGCAAGAGATAAGAATTTAGAAGACGTCCCCGTCTATGTGCATCAAGGGATATGAAACTAAACAACTAACTAGCCAAGGTGGACATGACAATGCTAAAGCATCCAATAATCCTCTATTAAGCACACGAGCAACCAATATATAGCAAAAATGCACCAAACAAAAACACATCGATTCCTGAGTGCTCCTATGTGCTCTAAAGTGTCCATTCTATCTAGGCTGCATCCTACGGTCAACCTGTGGCTCTGATACCAATCTGTGACACCCGGTTCCGAAAATGAACCAAGTGAATGCATATGTGTGCCCAGGATGTTCAACACACATACACGAGTGCATTCACAAAAGAGTATACAGAAAATTACCACAGAACAAGATTAATTAACCAAATTTTATTACACAAACCATATTATCCTCGAATACAAGCTCTAATGAATATTAATGAAAAGTTCAACTAATGCAGCAAAAATAAACTAATTAAGCAACTAAGCAAACTAAACAGCTAGGCAGCATAAGCAATAGGGTAGCGCAACTCCAATCAACACCACGGGCAAAGCTGACGGTAGACACGGCCTATAACTCTGCATTATCATCGATATACTCCCAATCCTGTCCTGCAACTGTTGTTGGGGGAATTGCAAGGGTGAGTACATGTCATACTCAGCAAGTGTTGAAAGTATGAAATGTGGCTAATACAAATAACGAATATAATAATGGCTAAGTGTTGAAAGGTACATTAAAACATTTGAAAAGCAATATATTATATATATGTGAAATAAACCCATCATAAACCATAATTAATATCATAGTACCAGTCAATAATCCATTACCATCATCCATGTTCCAGATTTCTCATTACCAATAACCATGTTCAATACCAGAAGTTAACTCATAACCATAACCATATTGCCGAACCCTAACCAAAAACCATCCCAATACCAAGTTCCCTCTAATCATGTAGGTCATCCAGGCGCTCATAACTGGGAGCACGGCTATCATGATAGTTTTATTAGACTCTCGGAGTTTGTACCGCTTTACCCACGTGTTTGTGATTTCATCACCTTGCAGTGACGAGAACCTCTATTATGCCGTCTCACACTTCCATCGGTGTGTGGCCAAGAGATCACAAAATAGCCTTTACAAAGGGATTACTAGCCTATTTAGACCCCACTGAGGTTTCACCGGTGGCGATGTCTCCTATAGAGCACATATTCAACCAAGGGCCCCCTCTTGAGCCATTCGGATCCCAGGGTAGTCCCACCAATCATCAACAAACCCAATCCGACTACCCCTTCCCCGAGCATCCTTAATGGTCCAAATAGCACTTGCAAAGCCCTAATTAATCAGCTACGCCACACCCATACTTGGCCTCGTGGTGGCACTGTAGTCCTGGCTTATCCTCGCATGAACCGGTCCTTAGATATAAAACAAGCAAACCACCATATCATCCAACCCATCCACATACCATGATTGCTCAGATCACCCATTACCATATCATATTAACCAATTCATATTAACCATAACCTCATTAATGCATAATTAAATTAAGTTGTATAGTTGTTTTCCCATCCCAATTAAGTAAGCGAAGCGAAAAGGTAAAAATCCCATCCCGACTCTCTACCATATATTCCAGGTGACAAGGGTGGTCATACAAATCTAGTAAACTTCCTACCATGGGATTCCAATCAAATTGACACAAGCATGCAATTTGCAATCAAAACATTTATTTCAAAACAGGATCAATATGCTTCAAGGACACTTGCCTTGCTCTTGGGATTGATTAGGATAAAGACTTCAAACTCTTGGTGCTGGAGGTCCTCCGCGGCACTCTCTAGCGCAAATCCGTCTAATCCACACAAGGATCATACAAGAGAAGAAACACAATCAAAGAGTGCACAAATATTACTCAATATGACATGATATGCATGATTGATGCAAGTGCAAGGTAAGACTAGTTAATAAGTTGCTTTTGATGATCAATAACTAGTTCTAATAGCTTTTAACAAATTTACACAGGTTTGGATTTGATTAGATCTAATTTAGAATTAATTCAACACAATTTAACCAGGAAAATCGAGCTAGTCCGCTAGGGACCGGACAAGTCCACACTTCGCGAGATCAGCAGATTAGGGTTTTCTAGATCGACGTGAATTTTGAGAAACAGGTCGAATTCATGTAAATTAAAGGAAGTAGAAGGTATACCAGGTGTTTAGAACTCCAGTGAACCAAGGATCTTGGAGGCAACACTTGGATCTTGACGATCTAGGGTTGATGAAGAACTTGATGGTGGATTATCGATAAAGAATGCAAAGTTGATGGAGATCTTGATCTTCTTTCGTTTCCTACTCTTCTTCTTCTTGCTCTAGATCTCCTTCTCCCTCCTTGGTGGCGGCTATTCACGAGCTAGGGTTTTGGTGAGGTGGAAAAGTGGCAACTAGATGTCAAGCTAAGGGGTGGGGTTGTTATATAGGGGTGGACGCTAGGGTTAGATGGATTTCAAGTTTGGGGGTGAGTAGAGGCCGGTTTAGAGTACCACATGGGATCTAAAAGAGTTAGGCACGACGTCCCTAGGCCCTCTTAACGTAAAACCCAAGGAACAAGTCGTGAAACAAAGGATCAATCCGGAGTCACGATTTATCGGACACGTCCGAAAAGGACCGAACTAGTCCGAAGTTGTCCAGAGAGAAATTGGACAAGTCCGCACTGGACTTTGGACAAGTCCAAACTAATCCAGAGGGGAAAACAGACAAGTCTAGCCTAAAATCGGACAAGTCTAACTTTAGTTAGAGAGGAAAACGGACAAGTCCGCTGGAGTACCGGACTAGTCCGAACAAGTCCAGGGACTTAGCGAATTTTGCAAGGGTTTTGGAACACCCGAATAGACCGCACAAGACCGGACAAGTCTGAAGGTGTCCAGAGGCAAAAACAGACTAGTCCGCAGAAAAAAGGACAAGTCCGATCGAGGTCGGAGAGAAATTGGACTAGTCCGCACCAAAAAACGGACTAATTCGCACTTCCCAGAATTCTTAAGTGCGGTTTTGTTACAAATTGATTTTAAACTTATTCATTTTTATGTGGATTAATCTTAAACATATATTAGGATGGATGCAAGGCATGGTGTATGAAAATAAGGGTGTTACAAACCTACCCCCTTAAAATGGATCTCGCACTTGAGATTCGACGCGGAAGAGAAGAGATAGGGAAATTCCTTCTTGAGATCATCTTCCAACTCCCATGTTGCTTCTTTTTCTATGTGGTGCTTCCATTGAACCCTACACCATATGATGACCTTGTTCCTTGTGACCCTCTCCTTGGTTTCCAAGATTTTGATTGGTTGCTCAGCATACATCAAATCTTCCTCTAGTTCCAATTCTTCCATTGGCACTTGTTCTTCCGGTACTCTCAAACACTTCTTGAGCTGGGAAACATGAAACACATCATGAACATCTGAAAGATGAGTTGGCATTTCCAGTTTATATGCTATTTCTCCTCTTTTGTCCAAAATCTTGAATGGTCCAATATAACGAGGTGCTAGCTTGCCTCTTATGTTAAACCTCTTATGACCTCTCATTGGTGATACCTTGAGGTAAACGATGTCTCCCACTTCAAAGTATAATTTCCTTCTCCTATTGTCCGCATAACCTTTTTGCCTTGATTGAGCGGCCCTCAAGTTTTCACAGATTACCTGAACTTGGTTTTCAGCTTCTAGTAATACATCTGGACCAAATACTTGAGTTTCTCTTATCTCATTCCAGAACAAAGGTGTTCTACACTTCCTTACATATAGTGCCTCATATGGTGACATCTTCAAGCTTGCTTGATAACTATTGTTATAGGAAAATTCTGCATATGGCAAGCTCTTGTCCCAACTTTTCCCATGTTTCAAAGCACAAGCTCTTAACATGTCCTCTAAAATCTGATTGGTCCTCTCAGTTTGTCCATCCGTTTGAGGGTGATATGCTGAACTAAAATTTAACCTCGTTCCCAATGCTTCATGCAATTTTTGCCAAAACCTGGAGGTAAATTAAGAACCTCTATCAGAGACTATCTTCTTTGGGACTCCATGTCGACACACAATGTGCTCCATATACAATTCCACTAGCTCCGCGGTGGTATATGTGGTCTTGACAGGTACAAAATGAGCTGACTTGGTTAAGCGATCCACAATTACCCAAATTGAGTCATAACTGGACTGAGTACGCGGTAGACCAACCATAAAGTCCATTCCAATTTCTTACCACTTCCATTCCAGAATCTTTAATGGCTGCAATAATCTGGTTGGCCTTTGATGTTCCGCCTTGACTCGTAGGCACACATCACACAATGCTACGTATTCAGCTATGTCCTTTTTCATGCTAGCCCACCAATAACACGTCTTCAAGTCTTTGTACATCTTGGTACAACTGGGGTGAATTGAGTATGGTGAGTCATGTGCCTCCTTTAGTATCGTTTCCCAAATATGCTTTACATTGGACACGATAATCCTTTTTCCAAGCCACAGAGTACCATGATCGTCCTCATCAAATCTGAATTCTCTCCCTTCTTGGGTCCTTTCCTTTGATTTCATGGATTTCCTCATCATTTGTATGACCCTCTCGAATTTCTTGCTCCAAATTCAGATTTAACTCCATCATCCCCATCCCATTTACAAATATGGGATTCATCTGTTCAAACTCCTTACATAACTCGGATGGCAACTCTCGAACTGTGAGTTGATGACTTACTCCTTTTCTACTCAAGGCATCGGCCACAACATTAGCCTTCACTGGATGATAATTGATTCCCAAATTATAATCTTTGATAAGCTCCAACCATCTTCATTGCCTCAAATTCAATTCTGTTTGTGTGAAAATATACTTAAGACACTTATGATTCGTGTAAATTTCACACCTATGTCCAAGGATGTAATGTCTCCAAATCATTAATGCATGAACCACGGCTGCAAGTTCCAAATCATGTGTTGGATAATTATGCTCATGTTTCTTCAATTGTCTCGATGCATAGGCGACCACTTGACCTTCTTGCATCAACACACATCTATGTCCTTGTCTCGATGCGTCGCAATATATGTCAAAACTCTTGCTTACATCCGGCAAAACCAAAATTGGGGCTGTAGTTAACCTCTTCTTTAGCTCCTCAAAACTTTCTTGATAAGCTTGAGTCCATTGGAAAGAGTTCCCTTTCATTAGCAACTCCATCATTGGCTTGGCTATCTTGGAAAAGTCCTTGATGAATCGACGGTAATACCCAGCTATCCCAAGAAAACTCCTTATTTCCTTTACGTTTTGTGGTGGCTCCCACTTCAACACGCCCCTTACCTTTCCGGGGTCAACCGAAACTCCTCCTCCTAAAATGATATGACCCAAAAACGACACCTCCCTCAACCAAAACTGACACTTGTTGAACTTGGCGTACAATTGATGCTCCCTCAATTTTCGCAACATAAGACTCAAGTGTTCCTCATGTTCCTTCTCATCCTTCGAGTACATCATAATGTCATCAATGAACACCACAACAAACTTATCCAAGTATTCCATGAAGACCTTATTCATGAGGTACATAAAGTATGCAAGTGCATTTGTCAACCCAAAGGACATGACGGTGTACTCATAAGATCTATACCGTGTCCTAAAAGCTGTCTTGGGTATGTCCGATGGTCTTATCTTCATTTGAAAGTACCCTGACCTCAAATCAATCTTGGAGAAGACACAAGCACCCTTCATCTGATCAAGCAAGTCCTCTATACGGGGCAAGGTGTGCTTGTTCTTGATGGTCACCTCATTGAGGGCTCGATAATCCACGCACATCCTTTGTGATCCATCCTTCTTGTCCACAAATAGAACGGGCGCTCCCCAAGGTGAAGAGCTTGGGCGAATGAAACCCTTCTCTAGTTGCTCTTGAATCTGCTTCTTGAGCTCCGCTAATTCCATAGGAGGCATCCTATATGGCCTCTTAGCTATAGGTGCAGTTCCAGGTATTAAATCAATAACAAACTCACTTCCTGTTTGGCACAGCTTCTGCTGCAGCTTCTTCATAAAAATAAGTTGAGGGTGTGCCAAACAGGAAGCTTTTGTAACACCTTATTAGTTCAGCTGCTTCTCAGAATGAACTAAAAGCAGGATATAAGCAGAAGCTGCTTTCCACCAGCTTTTCAAACAAACTACTTTTGTAATAAGTTCCAGCTGTGCCAAACAGGGCCTCAATGTCTCGATCAGGGAATATCTGGCAACTCGTCCGGAAAAACATCCAAAAATTCACACACCACCGTAATAACCTCAATTGCGGCACTGTCCATATGGTTCAGCTCCAATTGCTTCGGTGCGTGTTGAGATTCTTCAAATTCTACGGTGATCCCTTACTCATTAGTCAACTTCACCATCTTCGTGGCACACTCAATAACTCCATTGTGCTTCCTCAACCAATCCATACCAAGTATAATGTCCAATCCTTGAGAATCCAAAACTATAATGTTGGCGAAGAAGTCTACCCCCGTTATTCTAAGGCTTACTTTTGGACATACTATATTTTTCCTCATCTCTCCTCTAGGAGACTTAACCAACAGAGTAAACTTCATATGAGAGATAGGCAAACTATACTTGGCAACATATTTTGATGCAATGAATGAATGCGATGCTCTAGAATGAAATAACATAGTCGTCGGGTTGGAGTTTGCGAGAAACATACCAATCACCACGTCATCCGCTTGTTGAGCATCCTCCGCAGAGACATGGTTCATGTTGCCACGAGCAAAATTATGTTGTCCACGATTTCCTTGTGGCTGTCCTCCATTGGGTCTTGGGTTTTGCCTCGGTGCATTGCTTCCTTGACCAAGGCCTGACTTAGGACATTGATGTGCAAAGTGTCCAGCTTCTCCACAAGTATAGAACTTCTTAACTCCACCAGGATTATTGGAAGGAGCTTGGTTTTGAACATTTGCACCAGGAAAATTAGCACGAGGTGCATAAGGCATTGGAGGCTTAGGTGCTTGCATAACAGGGCGCTGCTGTAAAAATTGAGTTGGGCGCGGTGCAAATCCATGGTGATGAGCAGACGCAGAACAACTGTAGTAAGGATCATTTGGCGGTGCAAAGCGAGGGCGCACATTACTGCCTTGTTGCTTTCCTTGATATGGCGCCTTCCTCTTGTTGTCTTGCTCCATCTCACGGACCTTGTTCTCCACAACAATTGCTTTGTCCACAAGCTTCTGGAAGTTGG
Source organism: Tuctoria greenei (assembly GCA_036927565.1). Lineage (NCBI taxonomy): Eukaryota > Viridiplantae > Streptophyta > Magnoliopsida > Poales > Poaceae > Tuctoria > Tuctoria greenei. Next base: position 77,867,281 of record JAYESD010000012.1, read on the forward strand.
CATAGTCACAATTCAGCAATTGCACTTGGATCTCATTGTTCAAGCCTCTCATGAACAAATATTGCTTCTGACTGTTCCGACTAACATCCTCAAGCGCATACCTTGAGAGCTGAGTGAATTTATTGAGATATTCACTCACGCTTGTCCTTCCTTGCCTTAAGTTATCAAATTCTTGCCTCTTCGAAATCATAACACCTTCTGGCACATAATGAGAACAGAAGATCTCCTTGAATTCCGCCCAAGTAATTCTCTCTTGGTTCTCATGAGTATTGCATAAAGAATCCAACCAATCCGCAGCTGCTCCAACTAGTTGATGAGAAGCAAATAGGACCTTCTCCTGGTCACTACACTGGACAATAGCTAGCTTCTTCTCTATGGACTTGAGCCAATCATCCGCATCCATAGGTTCAACGGCTTGAGCAAAGGTCGGAGGCCTAGTCCTCATAAACTCTCCCAACCGGTTATGAGGAGGTGGGGGTGGCGGTGGAGGCATGTGAGGCTGATTGTTGATGTTACCAGCCTGCAGTTGTCCCATAGTTTGTTTCATGGTCTGCATGAGCTGGTTTTGCATGGCCAAAAGCTTCTCAATATGAATAGCTCCTTGGGCAGGTCCTTGTCCACTGTTGTTCATAGGTGCTCCATCATTCTCCTCCTCATCGTTGACATCCCTCTGATTGCGAGTCCTCACCATCTGAAGAAAAGCAAGAGATAAGAATAGAAGACGTCCCCATCTATATGCATCAAGGGATATGAAACTAAACAACTAACTAGCCTAGGTGGACATGGCAATGCTAAAGCATCCCAAAATCCTCTATTAAGCACACAAGCAAGCAATATATGGCAACAACACACCAAACAAAAACACATCGATTCCTGAGTGCTCCTATGTGCTCTAAAGTGTCCATTCTATCTAGGTTGCATCTTACGGTCAACCTGTGGCTCTGATACCAATTTGTGACACCCGGTTCCAAAAATGAACCCAGTGAACGCATATGTGTGCCCAGGATGTTCAACACACATACACGAGTGCATTCACAAAAGAGTATACAAACAATTACCACAGAACAAGATTAAATAACCAAATTTTATTAAACAAACCATATTATCCTCGAATACAATCTCTAAAGAATATTAATGACAAGTTCAACTAATGTAGCGAAAATAAACTAATTAAGCAACTAAGCAAACTAAATAGCTAGACAACATAAGTGTTGGTATTTCTTAACACCACAGAGTTATCTGCAAGCGCATGGAAATACCGTTGTAGCACTTCCCCTTAAGGAGTATTTCCAAGGGTATTGAATTCAAAGAACGTGTGTGCTAATCTTTCGAACTAGCTCACCCAAGGACACAAAGTTGTTTGGTAGGCAAGGAACAGAGAGGAATTCAAAGTATTGATCCTAATTCAAGGTAGTTTGCAGTAGATGCTTGCTTCGGGCACGGGCTTACTCCTAGCAATACTAGGACGACTCCCGCCAAGAGCCTATTGCATAGCCGAACGTGGTGGATTACGAAGGACAGATAGGGCTGTCACCATCTACTGCCTACCTCTTCAATCCGTGGGTCTACGAGATATCCACTGATAATTTATAACCTAAGCACCACGCTTACGTTCTAAATCACTACTCTAGTTGTTTCGAACACAAAGCTACAACTAGAGCCTCTAATGAATTAAAGCAGTGAACCCACAAGTAACTACTTGTGCAAACTACTAAGAATAAAAGATCAAACTTGTATTGAATTCACAAAGGCTTACATGATTGAGTAAAACTTTTGTAGGGGTACATGTGTAGAAGAGGGACTTGACAAGCCCAAGCCTCCTTCTCCTAGACTCTTCACCACACTCTCCTTATACTTTGGTAGCCTCTAGGACTACTCTAAACCTTTGGAGTGTAGCACTATTCTCAACTTTTGGTGTGTGTGAGAAGTGAGGTGATGGGGTCTATTTATAGGTGGAGAAGGGTCGGTTCCCACCACAATTAACATGCGAATCAGTCACCATTGACTCTAGGGAGCCGGGAGGAGCCAACACGTGTCATTTGACCAGGTTTGGTGCCAGGAAAGGGTCGGTCGAACCCCTGGTTCGGCCGACCTGGTCAAGCCTCCCCTCGGGGAGTGCTTCCTCCAGGTGGCTTCCAGGTGGGCCCCCTTGATGTATATGGGTGCAACACCGTTGGATCTCCTCGTATTCTTCTGTTTGTGAGCCATTTGATCCATGTGTTACCACGTGTCATCGCCTGATTCGTTGAAATCCATTTTCATGGATTCATCCCTGCATGTTTTGGTATTTTGGGTAATAATTCACCTGCGTACAAATAAACACCAACACTTGTGGAATTGGGTTAGTGTATAGCCCTACCACTTGTTTTGTGTTTCTTTTATGCACATTATGAGGTGAACTGACGGTCAAAATATGGTACTTAAGGACCATCAACAAACTCCCCCACACTTAGTCTTTTGCTCAGCCTCGAGTGAAGGCAAGAAGAACTAGAGTGTTGTCATGAATTTGCTATAAGGTAGAAAATAAGGATACTAGATATTTCAATTTATACCTGAATTCATAGATCCCCTTTGTGTATGTGGCTACCACATCAATCTTGGGTGTTTGAAAAGTGGAACGGTTAGAATGAAGTTCCCTTGGATCATTCTCTGCTGAAATGATTTGGCAGTTGCTATATTTGAAAGTCATAGGAACATTTGCCCTTGCCTTCTCGATTGAAATCTCTCAAAGTGTTTGAGTCCTCACCATGGCATGTTTTGCCAATTCTTGTCCCTATACTAAAATTGGCTATATCTGGAGCTTGGTAGGGATGAATGTGGCACACATTTGCAATGCATATGTTACTAAGTAAAAAACTTGATCCTATGAGAGACTTATGCAATGAACAAAGTGAAGGGAAAATTCTTGTGCACATGAATGGAATGGAGGCGTGAGGTGATAACTCCCATGAATTTGCTCTTTTTTTTTAAGGATGAAACATGGCTACCTTTTTTTTAGCACACTCACTCTTTTTCAAGAGTGGATGCTTTTTTTTATCTTGTATCCATGTCTTCTACTTCTTTTTATTTTTAGAGAGGCTTTCATTTGTATTGTATGGAGTTTCTTTTTGACGGATGGGTAATCGATGGATGCAAACTCTCAATGTGAGAAATTTTGCATGAATGGAGTGCACAAGAGTTTTCATTTCAAAAAGTTCATGCATGTCACTCAATTGGGTCACGAGTTTGACAAAGTTCAATGAAAAACAAAGTGGCATATGCTTGTGGTTTTCAATGAATGTATCATATGGCCTTGGTGGGTATATAAATTTCCAATGAGAGATTTAGGTAAAGTTCAAGACTTCAAATAGCTACAAATGTCAAAATCAATTTCAAGCAAAAGGGTGATTTCTAAAGAACTCATTTACCATATCACACTAGTCAAATACCTAGATGATGTGTTTTTCCTATTGAATTATGGGAATCATAAACAAGGTAATGAATTGAAATATAAAGTATTCAAATTTTCAGCTTAAGCAAATTCTTGACTACCAATTTTTTTTCAATTTGTTGAGTTGATTCATTTTAGATATGCAATGAAAAATATGAAATCAACTCAAACAGCAGGGTAGCGCATAAAATTGGGGAAAAGAAATCCAAACTGATTTTCAGGAGTGAAACAGAGTTGTACAGTTGTTGATGGCTGTTATATACCAATTTCAGCCGCCAATATAACTCAATTATGTGAAGGATTGATCATTTCTTGCACACAAAACCTTTCTACTTGACCTATTTTCACTTGTACTTGGAGAAATATGTGTATGCAGATATTTATACAAGAATTGAGGAAAAGTATGGGGAGCAATCGTATAAAATATCATCCCAGCCAATCAGGCGACGACATGTCGCACCACATGGATCAAATGGCCCAGAAACAGAAGCATCTGAGGCCATCCAATGGTGTAGCACCAATATCAGTCAATGGGACCCACCTGGCAGCCACCTGGAGGAAGTACGGGCCGTTTGGAGCCCTGACCAGGTCGGTCCAACCAGGGGGTTGGACGACCTGGTCCTGGTGCCAAACGCGGTCAACTTCCATGTGTTGGCTCCTCCTGGCTCCCTAGAGTCAATGACGATTGATTCACGCGCTTTTGGTTGCGGGAACCGACCTCAACACTAGTATAAATAGGACCCCATACCCCTCACTTCAACACACACCACTTGGGCATCATTCTATTGTATACATTTTCTTCCATAGTCCTTAGAGGAGTTAGGATGTAGAGAGGAGAGCCTCTAGTCCCAAGTCCAAATTGGGAAAGGAGTAGAAGGAGTCTATCTTCCCAATTCCACATTGGGAAAGGTATGTCTCATGTATTCCTTCTTGTATTTATGACTTTGTGCTCAATAAAGATATTGTCTTTAGTCTTCTTTTATACGTATAATTGGACAAAGCGTTTCTTGTTTGATTGTGGAGTCCATGTAAGTGGAAGGTATAGTCTTTATGATTGTACTCTCATGATCACATCTTATGGTCATAAACACTATAGACCCCCACTATAGTCTATGTAGTTATGATATGATTATGTTAATATGAATAACTATGCTATGCAATCAACATTGGTTCAACGATGATTTAGTTCATTGCCTTAGGATGGCTTGTGCTGCAGCTCTTAAGGTATTTGCTTAGTATTCTAGCATGGTGCTAGGGTATTTAAGTAGCGTTGGATGTCTCGTAGACCCACGGATTGAAGAGGTAGGCAGTCGGTGGTGACAACCCTATCTGTCCTTTGTAATCCTCCACGTTCGGCTATGCCACAAGCTCTTGGCGAGAGTCGCCCTAGTATTGCTAGGGGTAAGCCCGTGCCCGATGTGTTGAATAGCATTGCATAGGAATTCATCATTGACATGACCATTAGTATCTACCTTAGGCTATGTATATGTATTAGGAGCATTGTAGGAGCAACTCTCTAACTCTTAATCCAATCTCCCTCTAGGACCCATTTACCCTTTAGAATAGATTGCCTAGGTGTGTGTCACACTACCCCTATTATCAACTTACCCTCTGTCCGGATAATTGATTAGTATCCCATAGCTTGACCATAAGAGTAGTATATACTTTACTCCATTGCCTTCCTTTGGGATAAATACGATACCCTTGGGAATATTCATGGGTGAAATGCTACAATGGTATCTTACGTGCGCTTGCGGATCTCATCTCTTTACTGAAGATGATTTGTGGTGTTAAGAAATACCAACAAGCATTTTTTGCGCCGTTGCCAGGGATGATTGGTTAGTATATCTTAGGAGCCGTCAACAACGGTGCAGAAAACAAGTCGGCCGACCAGGGGGTTCGGCCGACCTCCTGTTGGCTCTCCTATGGCTCTGTTTCGTCGTGTCGTTTTGCTCATTCTGTCGCGACGTGTTTTGATATGCAACGTTGATTTTTCACGTCGGGATTTCGTGACTTGGAGACATGTTCCCCCCACATGTTTTTCCTAAATTCTTTATTCAACAAAATAAACTAATGGGGGAACTTTACCGGTGTTACATGAACCGGTAAGTTCACTTTATTGAAATCAAAATATGGGGATGCTTACATTATTTAACCTAGATTTAGAAAACAAATGTTTTTTTTAAAAAAATCCTAAGTAGTAAGCATGCTATGCTGTTGGGACATCTAAACTATGGTGTGTTGTAGATGTCGGGCTCCCCGACGACATTGCACAAGCGCCGCAGTTTGGCGCTCTTGCCACAGCGAACACCGTCAATCTCCTCCTTGAGGGCCATGATGTCGTCCTTCAGTTCTGCCCTCCCGATGCGTCCTTCAGCCACCAAGTCATTCAGCTTCTTGTTCTCCAAGCGGAGAGAAGCGAACTCCTTGGTCAGCTGTGCCACTTTAGGGGTACGAGGAAGGAGAGTCCTCATCACTGCCCTCGAACTGACTGGGTGGCCCGTTGATGGCAGGTGGTGGGACGTGTCACCTAATCTTGGAGGGCGACGAGCCTGTCGACTCTTCCATCGCCAGATTATCCACGCGCTTGAATAAGCCCTTAGCGTAGCCTCCTTCGTTTTTGCGCACCCCGTGGATAAGAAAGTGATCTCCCATGCGTTCTGGCGAGGTACAGGTGGGCATCTTGTAGTGGTGGCTCACAACATCGCCCTTCTTAGTCTTCAGTGTGTACATTAACTCCTCGCCGGGCAGCAACGATGGGATAGACTCGTCTTTTCCGTGGAAAAGACGTGTCTTGACTGGGTTCAGTCCATCCAAAGTTGGACGGCATGGCATCGTCGACTTCATCGGCGTTCTCCGAGGGGAGTCGTCGCAGGCGGGATCATGGCAAGGGGCTTGACATCGATCGCCATGATGGACTTCAAGGCGAGGGAAGTTTTGTTGTTGGCTGGCGTAATGTCCCTGCTCAGGTTGAAGGTTGAGCTGGAGGAGGCGTGAGGCACAATCTTCTTGTCGGCCATGATGAGGACGGGAGGAAGATGATGATTCAAAGAGGTGTATAACTTTCCTCTCTGTTTCCGTCCTTTAAGTAGGCGGGGAACAACGCGTTTCACCGAGGATTTTGTGGAGGACATCGAGGAGGATCAACACGAGAAAACAGAACACGAACGGTGCGAACGGAGACTCGACCGACCCTAGGGATCGACCGACCCCCTTTTGGCTCTGTTCGGGCCACATTTTCTCGGGTCGATTAAATGGGCCTCATAGATGAAGAATTGGATGGACCCATTAGGTGGAGAATTTAAACAAAATTGAAAGAAATGGCATGGAAATCGATTAGATTTACCACATCAATTTCTTTTTCTGTATCCTTTTGGGAATCGAGAAATAATTTGAGTCGGTGCCCATTCACTTTGAATAGTTGACCGTCATCACCTTGGAGTGTGATTGCTCCATGGGATGAAGTCTCTACTACAGTGAAGGGTCCTTCCCATTTACTTCTAAGCTTCCCATGTCCAAAGAGTTTAACCCAAGAGTTAAAGAGTAAAACTTTATCTCCAGGTTTGAACTCTTTCGGTTTAATCCTCTTATCGTGCCATCTTTTGGTTCTCTCTTTATAAATTCTGGCACTGTGGTACACCTTATCTCTCCATTCCTCCAACTCAGAGATTTGCTACAATCGGTGATTTCCAGCTTCATTAAGATCATGTTCCACCGCTTGATGGCCCAATATGCTCTATGTTCCAATTCTAAGGGATGATGGCAAGTCTTCCCATAGACAAGTTGGATAGCAGACAAGCCGATAGGTGTCTTGTAGGCAGTACGATATGCCCACAATGCATCGGGTAGCTTTTGCTTCCATCCCGTTCCCATTTCTAAGATAGTCTTTTGCAAAATATTCTTAATTTGCTTATTAGATGTTTCTGCTTGACCATTCGTCTGTGGGTGGTATGGGGTAGCAATGTTATGCTGGACTCCAAGTTCCCTTAAAAAGTTTCGGAAGGTCTTATCTATGAAATGAGATCCTCCATCACTTATGACCATACGGGGAGTTCCAAACCATGGGAAAATGATCTCATGGAACATTTTCCTTGCTTGCTTGGAATCGGCATTTTTGCATGGCAATGCTTCTGCCCATTTTGACACATAAACGATGGCAACCAGAATATACTCGCAATCATAAGACCTAGAAAAAGGTCCCATGAAATCAATACCCCATACATCAAATAATTCCACTTGGAGATTGTATGTTAGGGGCATCACATCGCGAGCAGAGATTCCTCCATGCTTCTGGCATTTCCAACATCTGCGAATGAATTCCTTGGTATCTTCATATATTGAAGGCCAATAGAATCCACTCTGCCAGATCTTTGCCTGAGTACGGTAAACACCGTAATGTCCACCATAGGGGCCATCATGGAATTTCTCTATAATTTTGGTGCCTTCGATTGATGGGACGCACCTTCTAAGAAGGCCATCTACACATACTCGATAGAGGTAAGGGTAATCCCAAAGGTGTCTACGACTCTCATAAATGAGTTTCTTTTTGTTCTCCCCTGGTGGTACGTATCCCGTGACCATAAAGTTCATGATATCCGCATACCAAGGGTGAGAGTCTGTCACCTTGAGGAGCATATCATCTCGTAGGAAGTCATTGATAGGTATGTGTAGACGGCTCCTAAGATATACTAACAAATCATCCCCGGCAACGGCGCCAGAAATGCTTGTTGGTATTTCTTATGCACCATTAACTAAACATTTGCAACTGACGTGTCAGAAATGCTTGTTAATGGTTCTATTGGATCACAGAGTGAATTCCGCAAGCGCACGGAGGTATCATTGTAGCATTTCCCCTTAAGAGTATTCCCAAGGGTGTCATTTATTTGATCCCAAAAGGAAGGAAGGGAAGAGATATAATAATCATCAAGTGGAAAGGGTAGAAAGGTCTAGGTAAGAATCTATTAAGTATGGATAAAATAATAGTGGAGGTGGTGTGACACACACAAAAGCTTTCAAGTCTAAGGGGGGTAAGAGGATCCTAGAGGTTAGTTAAGGTTGAGAGTTATGGAGGTACTCCTACTATGCTCTATTGTACATATACATAGTCCAAACTAATTATTCATAAGCTAGATCAATAGTGAATACTTATGCTATGTGGTTCAACACATCGGGCACGGGCTTACCCCTAGCAATACTAGGGCGACTCCCGCTAAGAGCTTGTGGCATAGCCGAACGTGGAGGATTACAAAGGACAGATAGGGCTGTCACCACCTATTGCGTACCTCTTCAATTCGTGGGTCTACGAGACATCCAATGCTACTTACTATCCTAGCACCATGCTAGCATATTAAGTAATTACCTTAAGAGCCTAGGCACAATCCATCCTGAGGCAATGAATTGAATCATCATTGAACCAATGTTGATACACAACATAATTATCCATACTAACCTAGTTATGTTATAATTAACTAGACTATAGTGGGGGTCTATAGGTTCTATGATAATGAGATATGTTCATGATGAAATAGTCATAGAAGCTATACCTTCCACATACATGGACTCCACAATCAAACAAGAAACGTTTTTCCCAAGTATATGTATAAATAGAGACTAAAGATACTATCTTTATTATGCATAAAGTCACAATTACAAGAAAGAATACATGAGCCATACCTTTCCCAATGTAGGATTGGGAAGAGAGAGACTCCTTACTCCTTTCCCAATTTGGACTTGGGACTAGAGACTCTCCTCTCTACAACCTAACTCCTCTAAGACTATGGATGATAGTGTATACAATAGAGATGAAGCTCAAGTCGTGTGTGTTGAAGTGAGGGGTAGGGGGTCCTATTTATACTAGTGTTGAGGTCGGTTCCCGCCACAAAAAGTGCGCGAATCAGTCACCATTGACTCCTTCAAGCCAGGAGGAGCCAACACTCGTTGTTTGACCGTGTTTGGTGCCAGGAAGAGGTCGATCGAACCCCTGGTTCGGCCGACCTGGTCAGCACTCCCAACGTGGAGTGCTTCCTCCAGGTTGCTGCCAGGTGGCCCCCCTTGTTGTATATGGGTGATACACCATTGGATCTCCTCAGATACTTCTGTTTGTGGGCCATTGGATCCATTGGATGCCACGTGTCGTCGCCTGATTGGCTGGGATGATATTTTATAGGATTGGTCCCTCTACATTTCCTCATTTCCTGCATAAAATGTTGCATACACATATTTCTCCAAGTAAGTGGAATTGGGTTAGATAGAAAGGTGATGTGTGCAAGAAATGACAAATCCTTCACATAATTGAGTTAAATTGACGGATGAAATTGGTATATAACAGCTGTCAACAGTATGTCCATGGTTTGTGTGACTTCCATACGTGAAAGATGATCTGCTACTGAATTCTCTACTCCTTTCTTATCTCTTATTTCCAGATCAAATTCTTGGAGTAGAAGAATCCATTGAATTAGCCTGGCTTTAGTATCCTTTTTGGTATGCAGATATTTCAAAGCAGCATGGTCTGTGTAGACTATGACCTTTGCTCCAACCAAATATGACCTAAACTTGTCGACAGCAAAAACTACTGCTAGGAGCTCTTTCTCAGTTGTGGCATAATTGAGTTGGGCTCCTATCAGAGTTTTTCCAGCGTAGGCTATTGCGTGATGCTTTTTATCTTTGGTTTGGCCTAAGATCGCACCAACAGCAAAGTCATTGGCATCACACATGATTTCGAATGGCAGCGTCCAATCAGGAGGTTGGATAATTGGAGCTGAGATGAGTGCCTTTTTTAGTATATCAAATGATTTAAGGTATTCATCATCAAAATCAAAGGGAGCTTCTTTAGCTAATAGGTTGGTGAGGGGTCTAGCGATTTTGGAGAAATCCTTGATAAATCATCGGTAGAACCCCGTATGACCTAAAAAGCTGCGGATTCCCTTAACATTGATAGGAGGTGGAAGTTTTTCAATAACTTCAATTTTAGCTTTGTCCATCTCAATCCCTCTCTCGGACACCAAGTGTCCAAGAACGATGCCTTCCCGGACCATGAAATGGCACTTTTCCCAATTAAGCACAAGGTCCTTCTCCTGGCATCTTTGTAAGACCCTGTCTAAATTTTCTAGACAATGATCAAAAGTTTTTCCATAGATAGAGAAATCGTCCATGAAAACTTCCATGATATCCTCGATCATATCTGAAAATATAGACATCATGCATCTCTAGAAAGAAGCAGGAGCGTTACAGAGTCCAAAGGATATACGTCGGTAGGCATAGGTCTCGTAAGGACATGTGAACATGGTCTTACTTTGATCATCGGGATGGATAGGAATTTGATGATATCCCGAATACCCATCAAGGAAACAGAAGTAGGAGTGTTTTGCCAATCGCTCTAACATCTCATCGATGAAGGGCAATGGAAAATGGTCTTTCCTTGTTGCGTTGTTAAGTTTTCGGTAGTCAATGCACATCCTCCATCTCGTGACGGTCCGTTGAGTAATTAATTCATTCCTCTCGTTTTGAACGACCGTCATACCTTCCTTCTTAGGCACTACTTGAACTGGACTTACCCATTCACTATGAGGAACAGGGTAAATAATCCTAGCATGCAGAAGTTCCAAGACTTCTTTCTTGACAACTTCCCACATCGCATTATTCAATCGCCTTTGAGGTTCCCTTGACGGGACACTCTCAGGGCCAATAGGAATACGATGGGTGCATAACGCTACACTGATTCCCTAGAGATCCTGAAGTGAATATCCAAAAACAGCTCTATGCCTTTCTAACATGGCTATGAGTTTGAGCATTTCATCATGAAATCTTGTCACTTATGATGACAGGGGCTTCCAAATCGCCATTTAGAAAGGCATAACGTAGGCCTGGAGGTATAATCTTGAGCTCAACAAGAGGTTTTGGGGAGGGCTCTTCTTTTGGCAATTCAATTTCCTCCTGAAATTCATCCTCCTCTTGGACGAAGTCTTCTTCTCCTTTAATTTTAGGGGGTTCTAAAAATTGAAGAGTCCTAACCTCCTCCATTTATTCATCTTGGATGAGAGATTCTGCAGATGTGTTCTTTGAATGCAGAATAGGCATGGAGAAATTTCTCCCTCCAAGATTGATATTGAGGCTTCCTTCCAAAGGAACTTCCATGAGAAATTTCCCGGGAATCCCTATCATGATGTCGAAATCTTGGATTTCGAACATGTGAAAATCTAGGAGAGCCTCAACATCTTTGTGTCTAACAGACACTTGTTGTAGAACCCCACATCCTTCAAGAATGGTTCCGAATGAATCCCGGAAGGATTTGTGTGTTGGTGCCAATGGCACATCGCCAAGAGTGGCGAGAGCACAAGAATTGGAAATGAGATTTGCTCCAACAGTAGGGTTGTATAGGATTCTCATTGGTGTCCCTCTAATAGAACATAAAATGGTAGCCAAAGGTGAGGTCATCCGAAGAATTTCGGGTGAATTCTCGACTTCAGCTATCCACTCTCTGCTTAGGATAGAGGTCAACTCCTTGACCATCTGACGGACGAACACCCCGTCGGGTGGTTCAGGTGGAGTTGGTGGCAATGAAGGTTTCCTATAGCAACAATACTTCGAGGTATTTCCATAATCTTCAAAAAGCTCTTCCTCGATGTAAAATGGAAACTGCAAGGGTTGAATTTCTTCTACCTTCGTAGTCTCAGGTTCGGGAGAGGATTCCTCTCGCAAGGCTTGGGGTAAACAAAAAATGGGTTCGTCCTTGTCCAAGAGTGTATCATCCGTTCTTGACACGACTTCCTCTTGGGGAGGCTCATTAAGACCCATAATGAAGGAAGAATTTTCTAGAATTTTGTCCAGAAGATCCTTGCCTTCTTCTGGAGTCTTATGGAGGAAAGATCCTCCCTCTGCAATGTCAAGATATAGGGAATACTCTTTGTTCAATACCATGAAGAAATGTTGCAAAAGCATTGGATCAGGGATTAACAAATCTGGGCCAGAATTTTTCAAAAGAGAAAATATGTCCCAAGCTGCACCTATGGATTCCTTCTCCATCTGTTGGAAGCATAGTACTTCCTTTCGTAAGGAAACAATTCGGGCAATGGGAAAGAAAACAAGACAAAATTTGTCTCGTAATTCGCTCCAATCACCGTTTGTCCCAACGTAGTGGTTGTACCATTGTTTGGCTTTTTCCTTGAGGGAAAAAGGAAACAACTTCCATTTGAGAGTTTCCTGTGTCATACCTTTGATTAGAATGCATGAACACAGTTGTTCGAACTCTCGTAGATGGTCGTAACGGTTTTCACAATCTGTTCCTGAGAAGGATTGTTCCCGAACCATGGCTATAAAGCCAGGGCGAAGTTCATAGCTGGTTGAACAAATAGGTTCCACCGAAGGTGGTGGCTCGCTCACAGAACTTGCCCTTCGGAGCAGAGTAAGAAATAATGGTGGGTTGCTCCATTTATATGGTGGTGGTAAGGTAAGAATAAGAAAGGTATGATGATAGATAAGGGGGATATGATACGAGGGTGATCTTGGTTCGAAGATTAACAACAACTGTTCCCCGACAACGGCGCCAGAAATGCTTGTTGGTATTTCTTAACACCACAGAGTTATCCGCAAGCGCACGGAAATACCGTTGTAACACTTCCCCTTAAGGAGTATTCCCAAGGGTATCGAATCCAAAGAACGTGTGTGCTAATCTTTCAAACTAGCTCACCCAAGGACACAAAGTTGTTTGGTAGGCAAGGTACAGAGAGGAATTCAAAGTATTGATCCTAATTCAAGGTAGTTTGCAGTAGATGCTTGCTTCGGGCACGGGCTTACTCCTAGCAATACAAGGACGACTCTCGCCAAGAGCCTATGGCATAGCCGAACATGGAGGATTACGAAGGACAGATAGGGCTATCACCACCTACTGCCTACCTCTTCAATTTGTGGGTCTACGAGATATCCAATGATGATTTATAACCTAAGCACCACGCTTACGTTCTAAATCACTACTCTAGTTGTTTCGAACACAAAGCTACAACTAGAGCCTCTAATGAATTAAAGTAGTGAACCCACAAGTAACTACTTGTGCAAACTACTAAGAATAAAAGATCAAACTTGTATTGAATTCACAAAGGCTTACTTGATTGAGTAAAACCTTTGTAGGGGTACATGTGTAGAAGAGGGACTTGACAAGCCCAAGCCTCCTTCTCCTAGACTCTTCACCACACTCTCCTTCTACTTTGGTAGCCTCTAGGACTACTATAAACCTTTGGAGTGTAGCACTATTCTCAACTTTTGGTGTGTGTGAGAAGTGAGGTGAGGGGGTCTATTTATAGGTGAAGAATGGTCGATTCCCGCCCTAATTAACGCGCGAATCAGTCAGCATTGCCTCCATGGAGCCAGGAGGAGCCAACACGTGTCATTTGACCGGGTTTGGCGCCAGGAAGGGGTCGGCTGAACCCCTGTTTCGGCCGACCTGGTCAAGCCTCCTCTCGGGGTGTGCTTCCTCCAGGTGCCTTCCAGGTGGGCCCCATTGATGTATATGGGTGCAACACCATTGGATCTCCTTGTGTTCTTCTGTTTGTGGGCCATTTGATCCATGTGTTGCCATGTGTCATCGCCTGATTCATTGAAATCCATTTTCATGGATTCATCCCTGCATGTTTTGGTATTTTGGGTAATAATTCACCTGCATACAAATAAACACCAACACGTGTGGAATTGGGTTAATGTATAGCCCTACCACTATGTTTTGTGTTTCTTTTATGCACATTATGAGGTGAATTGACGGTCAAAATATGGTACTTAAGGACCGTCAATAATAAGCAATAGGGTTGCGCAGCTCCAGTCAACACCACAGACAAAGCTGACGATAGACACGGCCTAGAACTCCGCATTATCATCGATATACCCCCAATCCTGTCCTGCAACTGTTGGTGGGGGAATTGCAAGGGTGAGTGCATGTCGTACTCAGCAAGTGTGGAAAGTATGACATGTGGCTGATACAAATGACGAATATAATAATGGCTAAGTGCCGAAACTAGATTAAAACATTTGAAAAGCAATATATTATATGTATGTGAAATAAACCCATCATAAACCATAATTAATATCATAGTACCAGTCCATAATCCATTACCATCATCCATGTTCTAGATTTCTCATGACCAATAACCATGTTCAATACCAGAAGTTAACTCATAACCAACCATAACCAAAACCATATTGCCAAACCTTAACCAAAAACCATCCCAATATCAAGTTCCCTCTAATCATGTAGGTCGTCCAGGCGCTCATAACCGGGAGCACGGCTATCATGATAGTTTTATTAGACTCTGCAGAGTTTGTACCGCTTTACCCACGTGTTTGTGATTTCATCACCTTGAAGTGACTAGAACCTCTATTATGTCGTCTCACACTTCCATCGGTGTGTGGCCAAGAGATCATAAAATATCCTTTACAAAGCGATTACTAGCCTATTTAGACCCCACTGAGGTTTCACAGGTGGTGATGTCTCCTACAAAGCACATCTTCAACCAAGGGCCCCCTCTTGAGCCATTCGGATCCCAGGGTAGTCCCACCAATCATCAACAAACCCAATCTGATACCCCTTCCCCGAGCATCCTTAATGGTTCAAATAGCACTAGCAAAGCCAGCTAAGCCGCACCCATACTTGGCCTCGTGGTGGCACTGTAGTCGTGGCTTATTCTCGCATGAACCGGTCCTTAGATCTAAAGCAAACAAACCACCATATCATCCAACCCATCCACATATCAGGCTTACTCAGATCACCCATTACCATATCATATTAACCAGTTCATATTAACCATAACTTCATTAATGCATAATTAAATTAAGTGGTATAGTTGTTTTCCCATCCCAATTAAGTAAGCGAAGCGAAAAGGTAAAAATCTCATCCCGACTCTCTACCATATATTCCAGGTGACAAGGGTTGTCATACAAATCTAGTAAACTTCCTACCATAGGATTCCCATCAAATTGAAACAAACATGCAATTTGCAATCAAAACATTTATTTCAAAATAGGATCAATATGCTTCAAGGACACTTGTCTTGCTCTTGGGATTGATTAGGATCAAAGACTTTGAACTCTTGGTGCTAGAGATCCTCTGCGACACTCTCTAGCAAAAATCTGTCTAATCCGCACAAGGATCATACAAGACAAGAAACACAATCAAAGAGTGCACAAATATTACTCAATATGACATGATATGCATGATTGATGCAAGTGCAAGGTAAGACTAGTTAATAAGTTGCTTTTAATGATCAATAACTAGTTCTAATAGCTTTTAAAAAATTTACACATGTTTGGATTTGATTAGATCTAATTTAGAATTAATTCAACACAATTTAATTGAGAAAATCGAACTAGTCCGCTAGGGACCGGACAAGTCCGCACTTCGCGAGATCAGCAGATTTGGGTTTTCTAGATCAGCGTGAATTTGGAGAAACGGGTCGAATTCACGTAAGGAAAAGGAAGTAGAAGGTATACCAGGTGTTTAGAACTCCAGTGAACCAAGGATCTTAGAGGCAACACTTGGATCTTGATGATCTAGGGTTGATGAAGAACTTGATGGTGGATTGTCGACGAAGAACGCGAAGTTGATGGATATCTTGATCCTCTTTCTTTTCCTCCTCTTCTTCTTCTTGCTCTAGATCTCCTTCTCCTTCCTTGGTGGCGGCTATTCACGAGCTAGGGTTTGCGTGATGTGGAAAAGTGGCAAATAGATGTCTGTTTATATAGGGGTGGAGGCTAGGGTTAGATGGATTTCGAGTTTGGGGGTGAGTAGAGGACGGTTTAGAGTCCCACATGGGCTCTAAAAGAGTTAGGCACGACGTCCCTAGGCCCACTTAACGTAAAACCCAAGAAACAAGTCGTGAAACAAAGGATCAATTCAGAGTCACGATTTATCAAACAAGTCCGAAAAGGACTGGACTAGTCCGAAGTTGTCCAGAGAGAAATCGAACAAGTCCGAACTTATCAAGAGGGGAAAAATAGACAAGTCTGGCCTAAACTCGGACAAGTCCGACTTTAGTTAGAGAGGAAAATGGACAAGTCCGCTTGAGTACCGGACTAGTCCGGACAAGTCCAGGGACTTAGCAAATTTTCCAAGGGTTTTGGAACACCAGACTAGTCCGCACAAGACTGGACAAGTCTGAAGGTGTCCAGAGGCAAAAATAGATTATTTCGCAGAAAAAAGGACAAGTCCGATCGAGGTCAGAGAGAAATCGGACTAGTCCGCACTAAAAACGGACTAGTCAGCACTTCCCAGAATTCTTAAGTGCAGTTTTGCTCCAAATTGATTTTAAACTTATTCCTTTTTTGTGGATTAATGTTAAACATATATTGATGTATGCAAGGCATGATGTATGAAAATCAGGGTGTTACAAATATAAAAAAATAAAAAAATATAGATTAGTTTTATTTTCAATAAAATAAATGATGTGCGGTAAGAGTGGCTTGGAACTCACATAGATGAAATGATAAGTTGCTCTGTTTTAATTTTCCTAAGTCCATAGTTTACAACTTACTACTCTCCAACATATTGCTCTCACTGGCTAAAATTGTTTTTGCCTTGATTTGGAAATTGTGGGTAGCAAAAGCTTAATCCATTCTAAGTTGTTGTGAGATGATATAGTGATAGGGCTGCTATTCCTAGTTTGATAGTGAAACTTAGATTTCCGAAGAAATTCTAAAAATATTTAAGTTATCCTCATTTGATTAGAAATACCCACTAAAGCCATATGATACATTACCTTGACAGACCTTATGCATACGCTATTTGTCTTCACATTGAGCTTTGTCAAACTAGTATAGACCTATGCGAGATTTCATTCATTACTTTTTGAATTCAAGACTCCACTTGCACATGATATAATTCTACACTAGAAGTAAGAAAAATTCCCATCATACCACCATTCCACAATAGAAAGAGAAACTCCATATCATTCATGCTTAGTACTCTCTCCAAAATTCATTGCATAAACGGGAGTAGAAGACGTGGGTACAAGAAAAAGAAAAAAGAAAATGCATGCTTACATCATAAGCACGAGAAAAAAAAAAAAGAGAAAAGTAGCCATGTTTCATCCCTGCAAAATAAGAGAGTCCACTCAAAAAGGAGTCATCTCAAGATCCACATCCACTCCATCCCATCACACATGCACAAGTCTTGAATCAAATTATTTTGAATTGGCTTCTCCTAAGGCTTACTCTTTTGACCTAGCAATATTATGTGTTGCAAATATGCCTACTATATTCCCTACCAAGATCCACATACGAGCCTTATGTAGAGGTAGGATAAATTTAGGCAAAATGCTTTGGTGAGGATTTATTTCCACTACACAAAAAGGAGAGACTTGAGAGAATTAAATTGAGATACTTAAAATCTGAATTGAACTCTCCGGAATTTGAGTGGAACTTGACTTCTAGGGTATATGTGCTCCATTTGCTATTCTATCTTTCAACCACCCATGAATAGGAGAAGGCATAAGCCCCATAATGACCTAAAACGGGTGAAGTACCATGTCAATTTCTTCAATACTAGGTAGAGTATTTTGTTGTGCACATGGTGCTTTTAAAAAATAGAACATAGTAGCAACTCCTGATCATCAACCTAAGGTCTTGACTTTGCTCGGGGGGGGGGGGGGGGGCAAAGGATAATATTGGGGGAGTTTGTTGACGATTGTCATATACCAATTTCACCTGTCAATATAACTCAATTATGTGATGGAATTGTCATTTCTTGCACACATCACCTTTCTATTTAACCTATTTCCACTTGTCCTTGGAGAAAATGGTACATGCAGGAGTTTTATTCAGAAATGAAGTGAAACAAGGGGATGGATCCTATAAAATGTCATTCCGACCAATCAAGCAATGACACATGGCACCACATGTATCAAATAGCCCACAAACAGAAGTATCGTGTGTTTTCGACTCCCTCTGCTAACAATATGCTTGTTGGGCCCACTATTAACACGGGAGACGTAAACTTTGAAATCAAGACCAGCCTAATCACTATGGTGCAAGCCAACCCATTTTGTGAGAAGGCTAACGAGGATGCAAGTGCTCACCTGCAACAGTTCCTTGAGATATGCAGCACTTTTAAGATCAAGGACATATCTCCTGATGCTCTCCATCTTAGGCTGTTTCCGTTCTCTCTTCTTGGGAGAGCAAAACAATGGTTCTACGCGAACTAAAGTGTTGTAGACACTTGGGAGAAGTGTTCTACAGCATTCCTCGCCAAGTTTTTCTGTTGGGAAAGACCAATACCCTACGTGGAAGAATTTTCAACTTCCAGCAAAATGCTAAGAAATCTATTCCCGAGGCTTGGGAAAGGCTTCAGGTGTACATTCTAGTTTGTCCCCACCATTGGATGGATGACTAGCTCATCATCCAAAACTTGTACAATGGGCTGATCCTTTCCACCCATGACCATGTGGATGCTATTGCTGGAGGTGCCTTCTTCTCATTAACAATGCCCAAAGCCAAAGATTTGACTGAGAAGACGGTGTCAAACATGGGACTGAGCAACGAGCGTCTCCATACCTGCCATGTAGGCATGCACACTGTCGGTACCCTGCGTACTGGATACCCCTTGGAATTGCAAAGAATGCAAAGGAACTCCACCTATCTAAGTTGAAGACCTCCGAAGGCCCCACGTGTTACTCGTAGCTGGACCTGCCTCCCTCATATGGTTAGTCCCAGTGCCGCCACATGTACCATAAAACCGGAGCTACAATCCATACGTGGGAATGCTCCGGACTGGATACCAGTGTGGCACCCCCGGACCTTACCCCCGACAAAGGGAAGCTCTGGTACCGACACGTGTACTACAGCACCGAATCTACTCGTCCAAGACGGTAAGCTCCGAAGATGCCACGCGTCCAACCGCCAGACCTTCAACCTCAACAAGTAGATTGGTGGACCTCCAACGACTTGGACCTTCAAGGGACATTTAAGGTTTCAAGACCTGATTATGTGTCATTAATGCTATCTTAATGACACACGATCGGAGGACCCTTAATACTAGTAACGCCACCATTAAGGCGCGTTACCATGCTATTAAGGGGAATTAAGTACATTAAACTGTGTATTAAGCATCAGTAACCGCCAGGGCCACATGTCGGGCCAGGCTAACAATGTAACGGCCAGCCCTTGTACTATAAAAGGACTGGCCGAGCGATACACAAGAACACGCTGGTCGGAGGCTCGCACTTGGGGGTCTTTGGTCTCTCTGACTGGAGCTCTCAGACTCTCACACACTCAATACAACAACAACAACAACACACCCGTGGAGTAGAGTATTACGCTCAGGCGGCCCGAACCACGTAAATCCTTGTGTCAAGTCACTATCTTGTTTAGAATCTCCGCGCGCCCTAACCGAACTAAGAAACTCCATGGGCTACTAACAGTAGTACCGGGGGAATTGCTGGAACCAGCATCCGACATTTGGCGCGCCATGTAGGGGGTGCCTGAGATTCCAAGATGGTGAATTCTACTGCTGGATCATCCAACGGTAACCACGCTGAGCAAACTGTTGGAGGCAATCCCTCCAACATGCAGCAGCCAGCCGGTGTTGTAGCCCCAACAGAAGTCATGCCACCACCACCATCGTCCGCTCCGGTGAATAAACCTGAACATCGAGATAGGGTGTCTGCGTCGATCACTGCATCGACGAACAACAACCCCGAACGCGTGCTTATTGCTGTGTGCGCTCTTCTCCAACGTCCACCGCCTCCAGGAGCACCCCAGGGTGCGATGGAGCAGTGGAGAGCTGATGTGGATCATCTGGTTGCAGTAGCAGCCGATGGCATCAGCAATCAAGGTCCTCCCCCCTCGGGGCGGGCCCCATGACAGCGTCAGACCTTGTCGGGTAGACTCGGTCCGCAAGCTTCGCAGCACAGGAGACGTGCTACATCTCAATAGGTGACGTCGCTGCCTTTTGGGGCGCGACGTACTCACACAGTAACAAGGATTTCGACTCACAACCTCCGGGCGGAACTCGATCGTTGTTACCGGCAACAAGACGGCCGCGTCCACATCGAGCGTGTTCGCGAGAGGCGAGAGGCTCGGGACAGTCCTGCTCCTGAGAGAGTAGGAGGAGGCTGTTCTGCCTTGGCCATGCACCAACGCATGGTCAGATGGCCGTAGAAGTTCCGACCTCACTTGCCGGAGAAATATGACGGGACTGTCAACCTCATCTAGTTTCTTCAAATCTACTCCACCGCTATCCTTGCGGCTGGGGGCAATGAGGCCGTGATGGCCAATTATTTCCAAGTGGCTTTGGCTGGGACCGCCAGGTCTTGGTTCATGAGCCTTCCGCCTGACTCCATCAATAGTTGGGCGGAGTTGTGCCAACAGTTCACCGCCAATTTCTGGAGCTCATACACCCGACCAAGCACAGAACTGGATCTTTTTGCTGTTAAGCAAAAAGGGGGAGAATCCTGCTGATCTTTATACAGAGGTTCTCCCAGGTATGAAATACCATTCCTTCTATCTCAAGCGCTTCTGTTATTGTAGCTTTCAGGTAGTGCGTTCAAGATAAGAAAATGCTGGAGAAGCTGGCGACCAAGGAAGTCACTAGCGTCACAGAACTCTTTAGCTTGGCAGACAAGTGTGCCAAGGCTGCGGAGGGCCGTGAAATGCACTCCAAACCACCTCCAGAGGCCAACAAAAAGTCCTCCAAGGGTGAATCCACAACCTCCAGAAGTGGCAAGAAGAAGAAAAAGTCCAACGACAAGAAGAAGCCGTCGACCGACACACCTACTGCTGCAGCTGCTGCAGCTCCGGGTGGCCTAGGGCCACGGACCGAGAAACGACCTCGGCCGTCATCTGAAGACGGTGGCAGCTCCAAGATGTGGTGTCCCATACACAAGATAGACAGGCACAACCTGGAAGACTGCCGAGAGGTCCGGAACCTTGCCGAGCGTTATAACAAGCATCGGGAAGAAGCTCCTTTCCGTCAAAGGGAAGGAAAACAAAAAGTCGACGAAGCTCCAGCTGAAGAGGAGTTAGGCTTTCAGGACCCCAAAAAGGTCTTGAAGGCTAATTACACCTCCGTTGACAACGACTCCGACGTCTCCAACAAAGAGCGTCGGAAGACCATGAACACCGCCTTTGGTGGTTTGTGGGACATCACTTCCCGCGGTGTCCACAAGACAATGCGGCAGGACATGGCCTTTGTAGCTCCCACCGCCAGGGCGGAGCCTCATCAGAAGTGGATGGATACTGCCATCAACTTTGATGCTTCGAACTGCCCTCGGAACATGATCGGAGTTGGTCAACTTCCATTGATGGAATCTCTGACCATCAATAACATCCACCTCCACCATGTAATGGTGGATGGAGGTTCGGGGCTGAACCTCATAAGCTTCAAAGCCTTCGTCAAGCTTCAGCTCGGACCTTCGGATCTTCGCCCCTCCCGACCTTTCTCAGGAGTAGGTCCAGGAGCCATAACCCAACTCGGTGCCATTACTCTCCCGGTGACCTTCAGAAGTCGAGAGAACTACAGGACTGAGAAGTTGGTCTTCGACGTGGCACAGTGTCAATTAACGCCATCTTGGGTAGGCCAGCTTTATACAAATTCATGGCTGCTGCTCATTATGGCTACTTAGTGTTGAAGATGCCAATACCCTCAGGCGTTCTCCGGATCTGCGAAGATCGCACCGCTGGAGTTACGGCTCTGGATGAACTCTACGTGCTTGCTACAACGCAGGAGGAAGAATATGGAAAGGAGCAAGCTCCAAAGCCCCCGAACATTCGTCATTGAGGCTCAACTTCCGCACCCCGTGTCCAACCAAGCGGCGACACCGACATTCTCGTCAAAGTCGTCCCAGTTGGTCCCGACGCTGCTCAGACCACCCGTATATCGGGAGGCCTGAACGACAAATAGGAACTCACCCTCATCACTTTCCTCCGGGCTAATGTCGACGTGTTTGCCTGGCAACCGTCACAAATGTCTGGGATCCCTAGGGAGGTGATTGAGCACAATCTGAAGATTTATCCTGACGCTTGGCCTGTACATCAGAAGCCTCAGTAGCAATCAATAGAGCGAGATAACTTCATACATAAAGAAGTGAAGAAGTTGCTCGAAGCTCGATTCATCCGGGAAGTCTTCCACCCAAAATGGATGGCAAACCCAGTCGTTGTACCCAAGGCTGGCGGGAAGCTTCGATGTGTATCGACTATACAACACTGAATAAGGCATGCCCAAAGGATCCATTTCCACTACCTAGAATAGATCGGATAGTCGATTCCACCTCCGGGTGTGAATTACTGTGTTTCCTAGACGCATATTCTGGGTATCATCAAATCAGAATGTCTAGGGAAGATGAAGAGCATACTGCCTTCATCACAGTAGATGGATTATATTGTTACACTGCCAAGCCACTCGGTCTCAAAAGCGCTGCTTCAACATTTGTGCGAGCTATGTACAAAACTTTTGTAGAGCTCATTAGAGATGTAGTGGAAGTGTACATTGATGACATCGTCGTCAAGATCAAGAACAAGGAGTCATTTCTTGACACCTTGCAAGCTGTCTTCGACAAGTTGTGAATCACACGCACAAAGCTGAACCCAGACAAGTGTGTCTTTGGGGTTAGCTCCGGAAAGCTTCTTGGATTCTTGGTGAACCACCGAGGAATAGAGGCGAATCTGGCGAAGACTAAAGCTATTGAAGACATGTGGCCACCATCTTGCATCAAGGATGTCCAGAAGCTGACTGGGTGTCTAGCTGCCCTCAGCCGGTTCATCTCAAGACTAGCGGAACGGGCGCTACCCTTCTTCAAACTATTAAGGAAGTTCAGACCATTCCAATGGTCTGAAGAAGCAGAAAAGGCATTCCAAGAGCAGAAGCATCTCCTCACCACTCTACCAACTTTGGTAGCTCCGAATCCTGGTGAGCCACTTCTATTTTACATTTCAGCAACTGACAAAGTTGTTAGCATGGTCCTGGTTGCGGAAAGACCAGAACCATCCCCAGTTCAGGAATCCAGACCCCTCTGGGAAGGTCCGGAGTTACCTGAAGGCGGGTCTAGGTCCCAGCCCCCAGACCCGGATCCTCAAGTTGAGAAGTCAGAGGATCAACCTCCTTCAAATGAAGGAGTTACTGTTGCTGAACAAGAAGATCCGGGTCCTTCCGGGAGGGTTTGGGTCACTTCAGAAGAAGCTCTAGGTTCCTCTAGCAAAAATTGGGAGGTCCCCGAAAAAGGTCTGGACTCCTCAGTGAGGGTCCGGGGTGATGAGGAGGAAGCTCCAGGCCCCTCCGGGAGGTTCCGGACAGTTCAGCGCCCAGTGTACTTCATAAGTGAAGTACTTCACGATGCAAAGACTCGGTACCTAGAGGTGCATAAGCTGCTCTACGCAGTTCTTATTGCCTCTAGGAAGCTTCATCACTACTTCCAAGCTCACATGATTTCAGTGGTAACCTCTTTTCCACTGCATGCAATATTGCATAACCCCAACTCTACTGGGAACATTGCAAAGTGGGCAGCGGAATTGGTCGAGTTCGATCTTGAATTCATCCCAAGACAAGCGATCAAGAGTCAAGCATTGGCGGACTTTGTGGCGGAATGGACCCCCTCTCCATCGAATCGTGGGTGCCCCAGTGAGCAGAAACCGAAACCTAAGGTTCCGGTCTTCACTGAGCCTCACTGGACTCTCTACTTCGACGGTTCCGTGCAGAAGCAGGGGGCCGGAGCTGGAATCCTTCTCCTAGCTCCGACCGGGGAGAAGGTCAAATATATGGTTCACCTTGACTTCAAGGCGACCAACAACATGGCGGAGTATGAAGCACTAATCTATGGGCTCAAGGTGGCACTAGCATATGGTGTCAAGCAGTTGTTGGTAAAGGGTGATTCGCAGCTCATTATAAAACAAGTTAAAGGTGAATGCTGCTGCAACAACCCTCAACTAACTGCATATCTTCTTGAAGTCCAGAAGCTTCCGAAGGATTTCGAAGTCCTGGATCTTTGCCATGTCCAGCGTCTCAACAACGCTGAAGCTGATGAACTCTCGATGAAAGCTTCAACCGGAGCTTCGGCTCCCAACGGAACCTTCGTCCGGAGATTGTAAAGACCAACAGCTCAGCCTGCCAAACTGAGTGAAGGGGGCGAGACCAGCACCTCGAAGCTGGTGGTCCCGATGGTCCTGTTACCATGGCGTCCATCAAGGGTCGTAGGTGCTGCAGGAAGCTCCGAGCAACCCAACACGCAAGACTAAGAAGCTCAAGTCAGCTTTGATGCATGGATCTCGGAGATCTGGAGCTACTTGAAAGACAACATACTTCCTGAAGACAATGTATCTACTGACCGAATAGTCAGATTGGCTAAAAGATACACACTGGTGGAAGGGGATCTCTAACGGCGCGGTGCCAACGACGTACTAATGCGGTGCATTACAAGGGAAGAAGGTCACGAGATCCTCGCGGAAATCCATGAAGGCGAGTGTGGGAACCACGCATCTTCCTACACATTGGTCGGTAAAGCCTATTGGCACGGTTTTTACTGGCCTACAGCACTCCCGGATGCAACCGATCTAGTGAAGAAATGTGAGGCATGCCAGTTCCATGCAAAGCAAATTCACACACCATCTCAACCACTACAAATAATACCTCTGACATGGCCATTCGTTGTGTGGGGTATGGATATTTTGGGACCTTTCCCAAAAGTCGTCAGAGGTTACAAGTACCTGTATGTCGCCATCAACAAGTTCACCAAGTGGCCGGAAGCAACTCCAGTTGTGACAATAAACAAGCAATCAGCTATCAAGTTTTTGCAGTCCATAGTATGCAGATTTGGAGTCCCAAACAAGATCATAACTGACAATGGGACCCAATTCAAAAGTTCTGCATTCCAAGGATATTGCAAATACCTCGACATTCAAGTCAGCTACGCTTCTGTGGCTCACCCTGCAAGCAATGGCCAAGCTGAGAGAGCAAATGCAGAAATTCTAAAAGGACCCAAGACGTGCACATGTGAGCGCTTGAAAAAGCATGGAGCCAACTGGATTGAAGAGCTTCCGCCCACCTTGTGCGCAAACAGGACAACTCCAAACTGGTCAACCAAAGAGACACCCTTCTTCCTGGTGTACGAAGCTGAAGCAGTCCTTCCTCCGGAAATCACCTTGGGGTCGCTCTGGGTCCGGACCTTTGACGCAGCCACGCAGGACCGGCTCTGGCGTGAAGACCTTGACCTCATTGAAGAGGGAAGGTGTCGAGCAGCTGTTCGAAATGCACGATACCGCCAAGCGCTCCGGCGTTATCACCAAAGGCATGTGCATAGCCGACAGCTCGAGGAAGGTGATCTGGTGCTACAGAGAATACAAACTCAAGAAGGGTTAAACAAACTTTCCCCCACCTGGGAAGGACCCTTTTGAGTGATCAAAGTATCCCGTCCCGGATGCGTTCGCTTGGCAACCGAGGATGTTACACTGCTCCCTAATCCTTGGAACACTGAGCACCTCCGTAAGTTTTACGCTTAATATCACGGAGGTGAGTCTGTAATTACATATGATGTATGTTATAGCGTCATTGTACAGAGACGGGTAGCTCCTCTGGGAGGACAGCCGGACCTTTCCAGGAAGGTCCGCAAAGTTCAAGCAACACTTGACACAGTCTTAGAACTAAAAGTGTAGCTAGCTACCCTGGGTCGAACAAGAATTGTAACACACTTAGCTTGGTTCCATACCCTAAGAGTGTACTTGTCTCCCCTATATCCTGAACCTATAATGAAAGACATCATTATGTGAAAACAGACTCCACGTGCATTTATTTTGTACAGGCTCATTCTTTTTTATTTTTCTCTTTCTTGTCTATAACAAAGTTGTGCAATTCTTAAGAAATTTAGCTTGAACAATTCATATATAATTCAAGTTGCATTGTTAATTCTTTTAGGTCTTAACATTGTTGAATGGCCTACTCGCATGAACGCCAAGCCAATCTAGGTTCGGAGTGTGCTATCGGCTTAGCCTGGTCCTGCACCCTAAGTACGCCACTCTACCTACACCCCGACAGGCCTAAGTAAGGTGAGTCCAGAAAACGATTGGACCTGTAGAAAATAAACAAATGTGCTTGATTCTATATAGAATTATTGTCGACCTAAAATTTCATATGGGAATAGTAAGTCGCAAATGAGTTATAGACAAGAAATGAATTTTACTATTTTTCTTGACTTCAGTGTGCAGGAAAAATAAGAATCTCATGATGATGGTGAACGATGCCGGAGCTATCAAAGCTTTGACATCCCCCCAGGGGCCTGTCATCGATGTTTTAAACATTGATAGTGGGCGTCGCCGGAGCTATCAAGTTCCGACAAATCCAAGGGGGCCAGCCATCAACGTGAAGAAATAAAAGGAATTGAAGAAAAGATGGTAGAAGGACACCCCAATAGGGTCTGCTGTCGACGCTCTACGTGTTGACGGTGGTCGCTGTCGGAACTACTAAGCTTCGACAACCCCAGAGGGCCGACCGTTGACGCTCTACGTGTTGACGGTGGTCGCTGCCGGGGCTACTAAGCTCCGACAACCCTAGGGGGACCCTGCTGTCGACGCAACAAAACTTTGGACCTATATTCTACAAGTTAGAAGCACTCAAGTCTTCAACAAAATGCTACATCCTTTTGGTACATGTTCGCAATCAAATTGTGTACATCTACCAAGGGGCCGAGTAAGACAAAGGTTGAAGACAAAAAATGAAATTCATAAATTTCTTGGATTTCATTCATCTGAAGACAAGAGATTACAAAATTGGACAAAAGAAGAGAAGATACAAGTGGGAGCTAAAAGGAGGAAGTCTTAAGTTCTATGGAAGAACGAGGCGACCTTCTGGGCAACCTCCGACACGCTGGTCTTGGCGGCGTCTCCCTCTCCGTCGATGGGACCTTCAAGCACTGGATTTAGTGGGAAGTGAGGATCCCGGCTTGTGTAGCATGTCAGCATGTATTCTGCGACATTCTTCGCTAGGGATTTTTCCTTCAGTTTGCAACTGATCCGCGATGACATCGCCCATCGCACTGAGTTTGTTGCCAACTGAGCTCAACGCCTCCAACGCATGGTCCAGCTCCGACTCCGAATTGTCCGGACGCACGGGGCTAAAGCCCAGTGGCGTCAGTGCGACATTGGCTTTTCCCAAGAAGTCACATACTTTTTGGGACTCTACTGCCCTTGAGCCCCGAATCTCCTCCAAAGACCTTCGGGCCGCCTCAAGCTCCGAACCCTCCCAGGCAAGGTGCTCGACCTCCTTGGCATGCTGCTGAATACTCTCAGCATCTTGCTTTTCAAGGTCGGCAAGCTCCTTCTCTCGAACGTTGATCCAGTTCTGGCGGTCAACTAGGTCTTTCTCCCGGCCTCGCACCTTCTTCTCCCTGGTAGTGACTTCGACCTTCCTTTTGGTAAGGTCCTATCCCCGCTGCTAGGCCTTCTCCTCTTCACTCTTGCAGAGCTCCTCCAGCTTTTTGGTGTGCTCTGCAAGGCTCTTGTCACTCAGAGCTAGCCTTTGGGCGAGCTCCTCCTCCCTCTTCACGAGGTCATCCCTCAACTCTAGGAGTTTTTGCTCTTCCTCTTCGAGCTTTTTCTCTCGCTCGTCAAGACCCTCCCGGTGCTTGACGAGGCCTTCGTGGATGGTATTGAGGTTCTCCTGGCGACCATTCGCCGCCTCATTAGCAGCCAGAACATGTTCGTATATAGCCCAGGAGTGATTGTCGAGGGATCGCACCATGTTTTCCCTCTCATCTAGCAGCTGGCCCCAGTACTCCATCCGGGCCTTCTCCCTCTTGACCCACTCCTTGTCGTCGGTCAGCCTTGTTTGTGCCAGCTTGGTCTTGAATTGGAGTTGGTTGCGCCACCTCCTAAGAGTTTGGCACACCTCCTCGAGAGCCTTGCTATCGTGATAAAATGCAAGCTGGACTAGACAAAGGCTGGAGCAAGCATTGTCGATGGATAGCGAGAGGGGGATTGGCTCCAGACCAGCTGGGGTCCTCTCCGCTGACTCCAGCGGGTTCTTCAAAATAAAAATTGGGTCCCACTCTACAAGAGCGGTCCCCCGAGCTTTCGCAGCACTAGGGCTGCCCTCCGGGAGTGCCTCGGTCGTTGTCGAGGTAGGTCCTGCAATGGGAGTTTCTACCTCTGGAGTCAGCTCCGAAGGTCCCGCCGACAGGTCATCATCAACTGGTCCCTCAAGTAGAGGATTGGTAGCTCCGTCTTGGCACCCTGGATCAGGAGCGGATACCTCCAAAGATACCACCTCCGGGGCAGGCAGTGAAGACCCGGCCAGAGCTGAGGCCATCTCCGGCTCCGACGCTAGTGCTTCCTCCACTACCGGTTCAGGAACCGATGCTTCAACCTCCACCAGTTCGGGTGCTGGCAGCTCCACGTCAACTAGCTCAGGCTCCAGAACTTCATGAACCGCCAGCTCCGCCATCGGGGCTTCAGTAACATCCAGCTCGAAGGCTAGAACTTTAGCTACCTCCGACTCTGAGGTCGGAGCGTCCATCATCGCAGCATCCTAAACTGGAGCTTCAGCCTCCAGAGCTGGTGCCACTGGTGCGTCTTCATTCCTGTAGTCCGGCACTACCATGGGAGCTTTGGGAGATGTGTCGAGGTCTAGAACCATGACAACTGGCGCCAGAGCTGCCGCGACCTCAGCCACCACCTGGGGCGGCGCTGGAACTGGTGCCGGAGCCTCCGCCTGCATAGCATCAGCTGCTGTTACAGGAACCGGAGCTTCAACCCCTTTTTTGGATACCCTGTGGATGAAGGACAAAGAAACTCAAAATATGGTTACAACAAAAATAACAAACTGGGGTAAAAAACAAATTTACCTTGGAAGGCTTCCGCTCCAGCTAGCGCGGAACCTCTTCACCGGACGCTCAGAGTCCGACCCAGTCACAACTGGTGTAGTAACTCCGGAAGGCTCTTCAGAGCTTGCTGCCGCCTTTAGTGACGTCTCGGTTGGGGCCCCCCTCGACTGGGAAGGAACCTCGGACCTAGAGCCCTTAGCTGGCCCTGGTGCCAGAGTCACCTGGTCGGTGCTGGCGTTCCGGGGAGACACCGATGCTGGAGTTGGTGTCGCCGTCGAAGACCTACCGCGCCGAGGAGAAGGGACTGAGGCAGACGGAGCTGGCCTCGCGGAGCTTCCGTCAGCACGTCTCAGCTTCCTCTTCCAGTCGGAAGGTTCAGCGAGGTCCTTGCCCTTGCCGGTGTCTTCAACCTGTCGGCTTGGAGCAGGAGGGGCCGCCCTTTCAGAAGCTTCGAAGATTGCTACTCTGGAGGTTGGTCGCCTTTCCACCAGGGCCAAGTCATCCAATAGATGCATCCTCCTCCAAAGCTCTCTGCTCACCTCTGGTATCATATTCAGAGGCAGGAAGGCCGCTAGTGGAGACACGTCGTCAGGGCTGATGTTCCCATGCTGAAATTTCTTGAGATGGATCTTTAGAGCTTCCTCGCCTAAGTTGGTGTTCAAACCAACCTCGATGAGATTGTGATCCATCTCACTGTTGAAGGCCCATGCAGGTCGCTCCATGGCCCTCAGCAGGGCCCACCTGTTCGCTAAGAAGTTGTCGAAGACCATCTGGAGGGTCACCCCACCTTCAACACACTTTTGGATTCTTTCCAGAATGGGCCTGTACGCCCTCGACAGCTCCAGAACTTCACTCCAAGTGTTGATGTCGATGCGGGGGAGGCCTTAAGGCAGTTCCAGCTTCTCGTGTCCCAACACGGTGATGACCACCCAGTCTTTCTTCTAGTCGTCCCACTTGCCGGAAGGAAAAGGCCTCAAGTACTTGAGGGGGCAGTTTTTCTGCTTCACGGAGTAGTAGAAGCCGATGAACTCCTTGCTCTTTCCAGTGGAGTGGACCATGAAGAAAGTCCGAAACAACTCCACGCAAGGTGGAACACCCACCCACATCTCTCAAAAGTGGACGAAAGTCGCCACTAGCAAGATCGAGTGGGGGCCATGATGGTGGAGCTGCAGACCATAGAAATCTAGCAGCATCAAGAAGAAAGTAGAGAAAGGCGGGATCAAACCCGCCATGGCATACCCAAGGAAGTACACCATATCTCTGGCGTTCTCCTTCTTGAATGGGAGCTTGCCGCAGCGAATGTCGTGGTCGAAGGAGTCAGTGGACCACCCTATTAAGGTCCGGACCCTCGACAACTACTCTTTTCTCCTGATGCGGCTCTTGGGAAGGCCCAACTCCATCGCAGCACGGCGGGGCGAGAGAGAAAAAGCAAGTGAAGGTTTGGAGGATTCAAGCGCAAGTTCAAATGAAGGCGTAAAGAACCCTCAAACCATGTGCGCTTTCCCTCTTAAGTAAGTCCTCGCAATGCTTGGATGGAAACCGCAAAAAGGCCAAGGATACATTTCAAAAATTACACCCTGCCAATGACAAAGGGGCCTGAGGCCACCCCAACATCAAGTCGAGGTCCTTACCCTAGGCGAACAGTTGTCATGATGAGTGGCAGGAAACCCAAGGGCGGCGGCCTGACAGGGCGAGCGGAACCGATACGATTTACGTATTGGGAACCGTCAACCTTCAATTGCGTGAGATCCGCATGTGCAAATCTCACCTGCCACGTCCAGAAGATGCCACGCGGCGATGGTTTAACTACGAACTATCACCTCAACGGTACATCCAAAAACCCTTGAAGACACGGCGCAGAAATCGAAAGATGGACCCACCTCCGAAAGAATGACTTAATCAAAAGGGTCTCTCCCAGAGGTGGGCCCGGGGGCCACTACCGATACCCTGCGTACCGGATACCCCTTGGAATTGCAAGGAATGCAAAGGAACTCCACCTACCTGAGTTGAAGACCTCCGAAGGCCTCACGTGTTACTCGTAGCCGGGCCTACCTCTCTCATATGGTTAGTCCCAGTGCCGCCACGTGTATCATAAAACCGAAGCTACAATCCATACGTGGGAATGCTCCGGACTGTATACTTGTGTGGCACCCCTGGACCTAACCCCTGACAAAGGGAAGGTCTGGTACCGACACGTGTACTACAACACTGGATCTACTCGTCCAAGATGGTAAGCTCCGAAGATGACACGCGTCCAACCACCAGACCTTCAACCTCAACAGGCAGATTGGTGGACCTCCAACGGCTCGGACCTTCAAGGGACATTTAAGGTTTCAAGACCTGATTATGTGTCATTAATGCTATCTTAATGACACACGATCGAAGGACCCTTAACACTAGTAACGCCACCATTAAGGCGCGTTACCACGCTATTAAGGGGAATTAAGTACATTAAACTGTGTATTAGGCATCAGTAACCGCCAGGGCCACATGTCGGGCCAGGCTAACGATATAACGGCCAGCCCTTGTACTATAAAAGGACTTGTCGAGCGATACACAAGGACACGCTGGTCGAAGGCTCGCGCTCGGGGGTCTTTGGTCTCTCTGACTGGCGCTGTCAGACTCTCACACACTCAATACAACAACAACAACAACAACAACAACAACAACAACAACAACAACAACAACAACGCACCCGTGGAGTAGGGTATTACGCTCAGGCGGCCCGAACCATGTAAATCCTTGTGTCAAGTCACTATCTTGTTCAGAATCTCCATGTGCCCTAACCGAACTAAGAACTCCACGTGCTACTAACAGTAGTACCAGGGGAATTGCCGGAACCAGCATCCGACACACACCTTGAAGGAGGTGGATATGATCGCTGCCAAATTGGACCTCCTTATGAAAAAGATTGATGGACAAAGCAATATTGAGGTATGTGGCAACGCCTATGCCTTAGACTCTCACATCACTTATGAAGTCTGTGGCAACACGGGCGATTTGGGCAATGACTGCCTAGAAACTCATGAGGATGCCCTATACGTAGCCAACAATGGAAACAACAATGGCTATCGTCCGGGAGGTCAAGGGTGGGGCCAACCACACCCATTCTTTCAAGGAGGGTACAACAACAATGGCAATAATGGAAATCAACCCAACTTTATTGAACTTGCCATTGGCCAGCTGAAAATCAATAAGGCTATATCCAAGAAGTTGTCAGCCAATGATAAGACAATAGAGAGCATTAATGCCAAGATTGAAGTACTATCCACAACCTTCAAGAATCAATTGAGTTTCAACAAGATGTTGGAAATTCAATTGGCTCAACTAGCTGCAGTTGTTCCTCCAATGGAGAAAGTGAGTGCAGTGGCTACGAAAGGTGGCAAGACCACTCGTGACCCACCATACCCCACAAAAGAGAAGAGGACTACTACAAAGGAGAAGGAGGATGTCCCAGTTGGCATAAGTGAACCACTTAGTGAGAGAATGGCCAAGCACTTTGAGGACACCAACTTATTGCCATTTCCTCACAGGCAAAGGAAGCCAATAGTGGATGAGCAATTCAACCACTTTGTTGAGATCATCCAGAAAATCCACATCAATGTGCCCTTGATTGACACAACGCAAGTACCCACTTATGCCTGCTATCTCAAGGACATATTGAATAACAAGCGGCCATTGCCCACCACTTACAGAAGGCTGCAGCGCAGCCATACTCAATAGGCTTCCAGAAAAGAAGAAGGACCTTGGATGTCCTATAATTCCATGCTCAATTGGGGCTCACCACTTTGACAATACCCTTTGTGACCTTGGAGGAAGTGTGAGTGTGATGCCCAAGGTGGTTTTCGACCAGCTGAAATTCACAAAACTTACTCCAACACCAATGCAGCTTCAACTCGCTAATTCTTCAATCTGTTATCTGATGGATATCGCTGAAGATGTTCCGGTGAAAATCCGAAATTGCTTCATACCCATGGATTTTATGGTGCTCGACATGGAGGTCGAGAAGGATACACCACTCATTCTTGGGCGACCATTCCTAAGCACCACGAAGGCTCGCATAGATGTGGGTGCTAGAGAAATCCACTTCCATATCAATGGCAAGGAGGAAAAGTTTAACTTCTGCCCACAGTTGGAGCAATGCTCCATGATCCGTATCAAGTATGGGCCAAATGTTAAGCACATCCAAGAGGTCAAAATCACACCTCCAAAGGTGGACCCGCTCATTGCATTCATGAGGAATTTGATCTATGTGGAAAACTCGTCTTATCGTCCATGCCAATTCCACAAGAAGACGGAGAAGTTCGGGCCTCCCCAATGGCCCAAGTCCACCAAGCCGCCAAAGAAGGTATAGTGGAAGAAGCAAGAGAAGACATGCGAGCCCATCCCTCTGGGCTCGGCTGTCAAGAAATGAAGAAGGAGGAATGTCCATCTCATCGGATGGTGGTGAGACCTAACCAATAGGTTAATTTGGTAGTTATCCTTTTCTTTGTTTTTCTTTTCTCTTTATTTGATTTTCCCCATTTTGTTTGATTTTCCCCACTGCATATTTGATTTTCTTAGTAAGTTGAGAATCTTATATTATCAACTACCATTTTTATTACTTTATTTTCACAAAAATAAAATTGTTGAGTTTTGAGCTACAAAAGTGGTAATTCACTAACGTGCTAATCCCATAGCAGTTGGGGAGCCACCTGCCAAAAACGAGAACAAGGGGCCCACTTGTAAGTTGTGCTGACCCCCCTGTTCGGCCGACTAGGGGAAGGAGTCATTTTGGCTCTCTCTCCTCCAACAACTACATTTGGTACCCTAGTGACCATTGGGGAGTGCACACCATAAATTATGGTTGTGAAAGGCACTTCTCCTCACACTTCACCTCATTTCATACCTCCCCAAAGTCACTCCTGCTCACATTGTTTTTCTTGCTCTTCATTGAAGTGCTCTTGATCAATTCCCAACTCAAAAATATTTGCTTTTGCTTGCATTTGCAATTTGCTCTCAAGTCCTTCAAGGGAAAATTTGTCGCGGTTTTGTTTCACTAACATCACCTTGTTCGAGTTTTTGCCTTGTTGTGTTCTTGTTTGTTGTGGCCATGAAAGGAATGAAGAGGTTGTTTGGAAAGAGGAAGGAGGATGCAAGCTCAAGCCATGGTGGAGACTCAAGTGAACGCCCCTCTTCCGTTGGTACACCAAGTTCACGGAGGAGTGTAGGAGAGGACACTCCCATGGGTGAGAGGAGCAACCCTCATCAACTTCTTCACAACGACAACCTCGACATTCAAAGTGAAGTTGAAGATCAATTACGCAAGCTCTTCCAAGATCGTGAGTTTTCTCATACGAAAGCTTATGATCCGGATTTGATCTCCAAAATAGGTATGGATTCCAAATTCTTTTCCATTTGGCGTGCACTAGGATGGGAAAACTTTGCTCACATAGAGGAGAGAGATTCTCGGCTTCCCTCCATACACTTCCATTGCACACTCAAAATAGGATTTGATGGTATTACTATTAGATTATTTCAAAAAGAATACAATATCCTATGGAAAGAATTAAGTGAAATCTTAGGCTTCCATAGACGATGTTTGCTACATTTTGACGCTTTGCCTAAGTTTAACAAACGTAGTTTTGGCAAGATTTAACTTGTGAGGTCAGATGTAGAGCACCTAGAAATAGCCAATTCCACAACCCTACTTTACGCTTCGTGCATCGATGGGTGTCTATAACTATGTTCCCTATAGGAGACGTAAGGATACTGCATGATGATGAGCTGAAAATTTTATTTTCCATGATTAAAAAGATAAAAGTTGCTCCAGTTATTGCCATGATGACACAATGGTTAGATTACATTTTAAGAATAGGGCCAATTGAATGCACTTCATTGATTACTCGTATTGCTAATAGGGTAGGAGGACTAGAATATTCTTCATTTGAGTATATTGAAAATGAAGGAGAATTAATTGATGAAGATTATTTAGTGCAAGGACATACCCTTTAGCATGATCAAGATGGCTCTTTGTTATTTTATTACCTCGGCTTTCTCAAAGAAATTTGGTTACCTAACCCAGATTATCATTTGTACAAATGCCGGAGGATAACATTGATCTTCTTCCCATCCAGGAAGCACGAAGAAGTAATGTCTCTGACAGGATAACTAGAAGCCGTGCAAGGAGAGCACCCATACCCCCGACAACCTCCACGGTCCATGAGTACGAAGAGGAAGAGAACCCAATGGGTGATGCACCCAGATGGACTCAACCTCCATCGTATGAGACCGAAGGTCTGTCTTGGCATGGATTGTCAGGTGCCACATGGGAGCTGTCCCTATCCACTTCAAGCTCTAGCAGCTTGCCTCCAACGTCTATGAGAAGATGTCGTTCCTCTTCGGCTAGAAGTCATCGTGACTATAGCCAAGGAATGACAGATCTCACCAGACGTATGGAAGAGTTTGAAGTAAGAACGGGTGACATCTACAACACTCTCCAAGGGCATGTCCAAGGTACCCAAGATTGGCAATAACACATGGACGCTCAATTCACCAACTTCAACTCCACGCTACAACAACAAGAGGATCTCGCGGCATACTTCCACCATCAAGGATTCAACCCTCATCACGGAGGTGAGTGCAGAACAAGCTTGGGGGAGGACCCCCACTTGAGGTAAATTGTATCAACCCCTTGCATATTTATTTTCCATTCAACCATCATTCACCTTGCATATTAAAAATGTAGGATAGATTTGTTTTCAAATAAAATAAATGATGTGTCGCAAGAATGGTTTGGAATTCACATAGATGAAATGATGAATAGTTGCTATGTTTTAACTTTCCTAAGTCCCTAGTTTACAACTTACTACTCTCCAACATATTGCTCTCATTGGCTAAAATTGTTTTTGCCATGATTTGGAAATTGTGGGTAGCAAAAGCTTAATCAATTCTAAGTTATTGTTAGATATGATATAGTGATAGGGCTTCTATCGAAGGGTCAATGCGACACTTCCCCCGAATCTGCTAAGGAGCAGCCCGCGGAGGTTCTTGTTCGGTGGGGCTTAGGCCTCAAACTAGTGTTCTAGCGGAAGAGTATGAGACGGTCGAGTTTTTATGTGGTTCGGGCCGCAAGGAGCATAACACCCTACTCCACGGTGGATTGTATTGCTTGGTGAGTGTGTATGCGAGTGTGTGTGTATCGGGGATTCTAAGTCTTCTCCTTGTAGTGATGGCGGTCCGGGCCTCCTATAGTCAAGGTCAAACGCCTTACAAGTGGGGTCCAGGGGCCCGATAGGTGGTCCCGGGGCGATCTTATCCTAAATATCTAAGGCTTCTTCTGTAAGCTTGCTCTGACCGTGGACGTGAGGAATCGCCGTCTTGCCGCCCGAGTTCTTCTGTAAGCTGCTAATATTGGCAGGGAATGTCCCATCCAACTGTCTTTGGTGTCGTAAGCTACCCACTTGGCGGAGGGGGATAGGCCTGCGACGCCTTCACTGTGATGCGATTAGTCGTAGCGGTACTAGATATTAGGCGTGCGCTGCGCCATGCATCTAGGGAAGCCTTGTATCTTCAAGGCTTGATGGAGACAACGCGCACCGCCCTCTGAACTTCCTCACTATCTTCTCATGGCAAGCGGACTGACCATGTGACCACTGGGGAGCTCTCCGCCGCGGTGGAGGTCACGCCCGTCTTGTGGGCCACGTGGCAGCTCGAGAGCTCATCTCCGTGGGGGAGATCAGGTCTCGCCCCACGGGCCACGTGGCAGCTCGGGTGCTCGCTTCCGCTAGGGAGATCAGGTCTCGTCCCGCGCGCCACGTGGCCGCTCGGGTGCTTGCCTCCACTAGGGAGATCGGGTCTCGACTTCGTGGGCCATATGGTAGCTTGGGAGCCTACCTCTGCGAAAGAGGTTGGGTCCCGTCCTGCTGGACACATTGCTACCTGGGAGCTTGTCGTCAAGGTGGAGCTGAGCTCCCCCTTTTGGATGTCTCGTGGGCACCCCAGACTTCCTATCTGAGGCCAGTGGGTCTGGGTTTCTTTGAACACGTGGCGCCCTTGGACCCTGTCCCTGTTGGGAGGCGAGGTACCTAGGCGGCTCTAGCTTGTGCGCGAGGGTACCTGGTATGCTGGGTATCGACGGTGGCCCTTGGGTCCACCTTGGGGTGAGGCGACGAGCCTGAGGGTGGGGCCTTATCCAGCTTTCCTGCGCGGTCTTTCAATTTTTTCTTGATCAGTCGAAGCAGTGCGCTCTTCTGCTGCTGTGACCACGCGTCCATCTCTAGTTGAGGGGTCGTGGCGACAGGATCCTTGCTTCGTGCGACATTATCGCGACGGTTCCCAAGGCACCTGCTGGACTTCCGCTACTTTCACTTCTGTCTTTATGGGAACCGTCGGGTCGGGTTGCCTTCTCTGGCGGGGAACTGCTCGGGTCGGTTTATTTGATAGGGGACCTGGGCCCGCTCATCATGGACACCATGGTACGAGCTGTTGATTTGGAGCCCGCTCAAATTTGAACAGTGAGCCCAAATTCCACTAGGGTACTTTAAAAAGGTACCTTTGTGGGCAATTGAGTTTCCTTTCTTCCGCACGTCTCAAGCATTCGAGCCTTCGACTCCCTCTTTGTGTGTCTGCCCATCCTTGAGGTTCTCAACCCCCTGCTCCAATGGACTCAGCTCTGCCTCCTTCCCGAATGGAGGATACCTCACCCGTGAGGCGACTTTTCGGCTGGGAGGACAAGGAACGACGGGATCTGATCCGTCCCGGCTCCTTGCCATTGGAGTTGGGGGAGAAGGAGATCGTCTTCTTCCAGGCGTACGCATACTCTGGGTTCGTCCTTCCTGGTGACACTCCTGGAAGTCCTTGGGCTCCAGCTCCATCATCTGTCGCCGAACTCTCTGGTGGTGGTGGTGGTGGCGGTGTTCTCACATTTTTGCGAGATGTTCGTCGGGATGTGCCCATGCGTGCCGGTGTTCCAGCAGTTCTTCGTGCTGAGGCGGAACGGTAAGAAGAACAAATCCAACTTCCTTAGTGGCTTCTGCTTCCAGCATCGGGCCAACAACCCCTTTAAGTACATTACTTCACTCTCCTCGACGAAGTGGCTCGGCTGGAGGAGCGACTAGGTGGTTGTACATGCTGACACCCACGATCGCATGGTCCTACCCACCGACTGGATGACGATTACGAAGGCGGCCTGGGGGGAAGGCCCGGAGCTTGAGGTAGCGTACACGCCGGTGATGGAGAGGATTTGATTCCTGGCAGACCACAGCCTGTCAGAGCTGTCGGTGATAGCCGATTTCGTTTGCCGCCATCCGGCCTCTCTCCAGCACCGTTGTCGCCCTGCATGGTTCTACTTCTGGCTCCAAGATGGTACCAGGTTGCTGAGGGGTCACGACACGGAGACGACCCCGCAGGAGGTGTTTGAAGCAATGTCCAAGGTGTGCGACGACCTGCTGTCGGACGACGTCTTCAACCTTCCGCAGGCTTGCCCACCGCCTTGCACAGATCGGGACCTTCGGACGAAGGTTCTGAAGGAGATGCCTAACTTGGACGCGATTGGTCTTACGCCGCAGTAGGTTGGCGATGAGAGCCGGGGCCTGGCTACCGTCGACTCTTCAGAAGAGTCTGCGCCTTCTTCAGGCTCCAAAGCCTCCAGGGCGGAGGAGGCACCCGCTGTTGGGGGGAAGGGCAAGGCGCTGGTCCCCGACGTAGGTAAGGGGAAGGCACTGGTCCCCGACATAGGCCAAGGGAAGGCCCTGGTGGTCGAGGTCGTGAAGGAGAAACGCCCTCAGTCACCTCCGAGGGCGCCGCTGCACGTGGCCTTAGCTCCAAGTCAGTGTCCACCAGCGCGCCCCTCTTCAATACCTAGCATCAGCAGTTCTTCAGGGGGAGGTTTGGCCCGTCAAGCAGCGGCTCCGCCGTCGTTGGGGGTCGGCACGTCATCCAGCATCCTCGTCACCTACGTGGTCCACGGTGCCATAGGGGACTCCAGCAGCATCACACCTACGGAGCCTTAGGTAAAAAGGCCTCGAGTCGACATCGTCGGTAGCTCGGGAGGTGGCTCTGTGGGGGTTGGTGGAAGCACACCGACGCAGTGTGGCAGCACTTCTGGTGGTTTTGGCGAAGGCCCTGCCGGGCTGGCATCGCTTATTACGCCATCGCCAGGGCCCGTGGCTTCAGGGTCGCCGAAAGTGGAGGCTCGCTGGAGCTTTCGGGGACATCGGTAAGGCATTATTGCCAACACTTGCTTTATTATCTCAACCGCCTAGGTTGATTGGTCAGGACTTGATCTTGATTTGTAGGATTACGTCAGCTGTTGTGAGGTCCCTACCGCCAGGGGTAGTGCCCGGAAGTGCTTTGAAGGAGGTTGAGGTTGTGCTGGCGGGGCAGCCTGCCAAGCTTGTTCAGGGGAGCGCTGCTCCAACGTTTGTGTCCGACGTGGGTAGTGAAGCATCTCCAGTTGCATCTCCAGCTGTCGCGCCAGAGGCACCTCTTGGTGTCGTGGCAGAGGCACCTCTGGCCGTCGTGGCAGAGGCCATGTCAGAGTCAACTCCGGGGGTTGAGGGTCTCACCTCCACTGCTGCTGATTCAGTGGGCAGCTCTCTGAGCGATGGTGGCCCTGCTGTGTCAGGTGGCACCGCAACTCCTACTCATACTCCGGGGGCAAGATCCCCGGTGCTGGTGGCCTCGCCTTCACCGCTACGGGAGGAAGGGGTCCCCGAGATGATCACCGGACGACCTTCCCTGACTTCGGTGCAGCTAGAGCGGCTTTCCGACGTCATGGACTTGACGCGATCTAGAATCCTTCAGGTGCAATCCAACCTCCGCCAGGCGCAAGAGGCTCTTGCCACAGAGTGGGAGAAGTTGTGTGCCGAGGGTGAGCGCCTCCAAGGCTGGGAGGGTTTCCTTAGCTCTAGGATCGCCGAGGCGAAGGCGAAGTACCAGAAGGAGAGCAAGGAACTGGAGGTGAGGCACCGCTTGGTGAGGGCCTCAGGCGCCTTGACCCAGATAATTCTGGCCGATGCCAAGGTAGCCAATGACGCTGCTGAGGCCCGCTTGCATGCTCTTGCTATCGGTCGAGATGCCCGGAGTCGCCAAGAAGCTGCCGTTGCCAAGAGGGAGGTTGCTATCGCTGAACAAGAGGTGGCAGCACAGGCGATGATGGCCCGGGCTGAGGCCAATCGGGATAGACTGCAGTCCCGCCTCAAAGACCTTGAGCTCTAGGAGAACAATTTGACGCAGGATCGGGCGCAGCACCTAGCTGAGCATCAGGAACTCCTCCTGCACGATCTTGACGTTCAAGCCCGGGAGCAGGCAGCAGAGCGCCGCAGCTGGGAGCTTGATCTGTGAGAGCGTCAGCTAGCTGAGTGTCTAGAAGCCGAGGTTACGGTGGCGGCGGAGATGGTGGCATCCCATGTCTTGGTGTGCTACCGAAGTCGGTACCCTGATATGCCACTGGAGCCAGTTTTTGAAGGCCCTGTTGAGGAACGCAAGGCAATAGCGGCGGCGGAGGTTAAGAAGCTACCAAACATGTTGTAGTGCAATTCAGTCGGGGCTGAAGCTAGATGCTTGCTTTTTGTATTTGGGGTTCACCCTCCCTTGAATTCGAATTTGTGTTTGGATTCTTGCATTGTCTTTGCGCTTCTCAACTGTTGCTCTGAGTCCTTAGCTACGTAAGGATTTGCAGAACCTTTGTTAAGCTCGTTGGCTTCTCAGGATCAACAATTTGCACAATTGACATGGGCTTAGCGTCATCCGTTGATTTTCTGCATGTGGATCGCCTTAGAGGCCCCTTGGTAGATGTGGTTGGTTGGATAAGCACATCTACCACTTGATCACAGAATTTCATGAACTGGCCCCCAATGGAGTGGGGGAGTTTGGAGTGTCGTAGCACCACCATTTGCCAGAGCTGGATGCTCTAGTGTCGTCCACCATCGTCGCGGAGTCGTCGATGGCAGGCCCCTTGGGAGGTGCCAGAGCTGGATGCTCCAGCATCGTCCACAATTGTCGTAGAGACGTCGACGGCAAGCCCCTTGGGAGGTGCCGGAGCTGGGTGCTCCGACGTTGTCCACCATCGTCGTAGAGTCGTCGACGGCAGGCCTCTGGTTTACAGGATATCACATGGGAACCTTGTTAGCAACAAGAGCGGGGCAGGAGAGTTTACTCACTTATCCGTGCTTGGTGCTATCGTTGACGTTCTGGACGTCGACGGCAGGCTCCTTGGGAGGTGTTGGAGCTGGATGCTCCAGCGTCGTCCACCATCGTCGTAGAGTCGTTGACGGCAGACCCCTTGGGTGGTGCCGGAGCTGGATGCTCCGGCTTCGTCCACCATCATTGTAGAGACATCGACGGCAGAGCCCTTGGGAGGTGCTGGAGCTGAATGCTCTAGCGTCGTCCACCATCGTCATAGAGACATCGACGGTAGGCCCCTTCGGAGGTGCCTGAGCTGGATGCTCTGGTGTCGTCCACCATCGTCGTAGAGTCGTCGACAGCAGGCCCCTGGTTTATAGGCTATCGCAAGGGAACCTTGTTAGCAACAAGAGTGGGACAGGAGAGTTTACTCACTTATCCACGCTTGGTGCTGTCGACGGCAGGCTCCTTGGGAGGTGCCGGAACTGGATGCTCTGGCGTCATCCACCATCATCGTGTAGACATCGATGGCAGGCCCCTTGGGAGGTGCCGGAGCTGGATGCTCCGGCCTCGTCCACCATCATCGTGTAGACGTTGACGGCAGGCCCCTTGGAAGGTGTCGGAGCTGGATGCTGAGGCGTTGTCCACCATCATCGTAGAGACATCGATGGCAGGCCCCTTGGGTGTTGTCGGAGCTGGATGCTCCGGCGTCGTCCACCATCTTCGTGTAGACATCAACGACAGGCCCCTGGTTTACAGGCTATTGTAAGGGAACCTTGTTAGCAACAAGAGCGGGCAGGAAAGTTTACTCACTTATCCATGATTGGTGATGTTGTGGACGTTCTTAAACGTCGACGGCAGGCTCCTTGGGAGGTGCCGGAGCTGGATGTTCTGGCGTCGTCCACCATCGTCGTAGAGTCGTCGACGGCAGGCCCCTTGGGTGGTCTCGGAGATGGATGCTCCG
Organism: Tuctoria greenei; assembly: GCA_036927565.1. NCBI lineage: Eukaryota > Viridiplantae > Streptophyta > Magnoliopsida > Poales > Poaceae > Tuctoria > Tuctoria greenei. Next base: position 77,909,555 of record JAYESD010000012.1, read on the forward strand.
GCGTCGTTCACCATCTTCATGTAGATGTCGATGGCAGGCCCCTTGGGAAGTGCCAGAGCTGGATGCTCCGGCGTCGTCCACCATCGTCGTGTAGACGTCAACGGTAGGCCCCTTGGGAGGTGCCGGAGCTAGATGCTCCGGCCTCGTCCACCATCATTGTAGAGACATCGACGAGAGGCCTCTTGGGTGGTGCCGGAGTTGGATGCTTTGGCATCGTCCACCATCTTCGTGAAGACGTCGACGGCAGGCCCCTGGTTTGCAGGCAATCGCAAGGGAACCCTGTTAGCAGCAAGAGCGGGGCAGGAGAGTTTACTCACTTATCCGCTCTTGGTACTTTCATTGACGTTCTGGGGCGTCAACGGCAGGCTCCTTGGGAGGTGCCGGATCTGGATGCTCCAGCGTCGTCCACCATCATTGTAGAGTCATCGACGGCAGACCCCTTGGGTGGTGCCAGAGTTGGATGCTCCAACGTCGTCCACCATCTTCGTGTAGACATCGACGACAAGCCCCTTCGGAGGTGCCGGAGATGGATGCTATGGTGTCGTCCACCATCGTCGTGTAGACGTTGACGGTAGGCCCCTTGGGAGGTGTCGGAGCTGGATTCTCCAGCGTCATCCACCATCGTCGTAGAGTCATCGACGACAGTCCCCTTGGGTGGTGCTGGAGTTGGATGCTCCGGCGTCGTCCATCATCTTCGTGTAGACGTTGACGGCAGGCCCTTTGGGAGGTTCCGGAGCTGGATGCTCCGGCGTCATCTACCATCGTCATAGAGTGATCGACGGCAGGCCCCTGGTTTACATTCTATCGCAAGGGAACCTTGTTAGCAATAAGTGCGGGGCAGGAGAGTTTACTCACTTATCCGCGCTTGGTGTTTTCATTGACGTTCTGGGACGTCGTCGGCAGGCTCCTTTGGAGTTGCTGGATCTGGATGCTCCGGCGTCATCCACCATCATCGTAGAGTCGTCGTCGGCTGGCCCCTTGGGAGGTGCCGGGGTAGGCTGTTCGGCACATATGATAGAAGCATGGTGGACTAGTTTGCTCGTTGATTTACCTATAGCTCTCCATTAGCTCTATCATGCATTACTATCCTGGGCTAATAAGCGGGGCCTGGGTTATTCGGTGCGTTGGTGCTCCGGGGCCTGGCTCCTGTTGTCCTCAGGGTGCTAGCTTTCTGGCTCTCAGTACTTGGCTTTAGCGCTGGGAGGCAGGGTGTGCACTCTTAGGGTACAATACCAGGCTAAGCAGTTTACACCCCCTGGACCTCCTGCTCGGCACGGGCCTTTCTTGAGGAACCTTCTGGCGTCACAAGGCCCTATTGACGAGAGGGACCAGAAGAACCCCTCATACACCGCAGGTACCTCAAGCAGACCCGCCTGCATTTAGGACTGCATGACTCCTGCATGGTGAGTTACAGAGTGTACAATTGCGCATATAAAATAATTTGCAATGAACGAGTCTTATTGTGGCATGTTCATAAAATTAATGCGTAAGTAAATGGACAAAGTTTTCTAAGAAGCCTTTAAGTAAAACAGTGATTTTTTTATTGGAGTTCATAGGAGGAGACAGGCTTTTACAAAAGAGGGCAACAGCTTGTCTCCAGATGATGAGGGAGGCAGGGTGCACAGGCTTTAGAGTTCGGAACCTATGAAATCCTTTACACTATTCTACTAAGACTAGTATTTACAATATGGGTGCCCACAGATCCATGAGTAGCTGTGATGGTTGGCAAGCAACCTTGCTGTCAACAGCTACTTAGAGGGGCGACGAGCGAGCATCCCTATTTCTTGCCTTGACCGCCCGTCTTGCGAGTGGTCCAAGCACAACCAGGTCTGGGCTTGGCAGCTTTGGCGGAGGTGTCGATGCTATCAGAGGACTGCAACTAAGGTGCAGCGGGTGCTCTGCGTTGTCGTGAGCTTGGCGGAGGTCGACTTGATCCAGCGCCAATCGGGACTGGTGATGGGTCCATCGTGAGTGCTTGGAGCTGCTCCAAGGCTTACATTGCAGCAGTGCGATCTCCGTGGATCCTGAGGACGCTGGAGGGGGTTGGCATCTTCAGAACGAGGTAGCCATAGTGGGCTACAGCCATGAAATGTTACAGGATAGGCCTGCTGATGATGGTGTTGAAGGGGAGGCTGACGTCGGCGACGTCGAAGAGGATGCTCTCCGTCCTATAGTTGTCACGTGTCCCGAAGGTCACCAGTAGGTGGATGGTTCCGTACGGGATGATGCTCCCAGGTCCCACCCTTGAAAATGGGCTCGAGGGGGCCAGCTTGGACACCGGGATCTGCAGCTGTTTGAAGGCTGCACGACTGAGGAGGTTGAGGCCGGCCCCGCCATATATCAAGATGTAGTGGAGCTTGATGTTGGCTGTGGTGGGGGAGACTAGGAGAGGTAGGACCCCTACCCCGGCCATGTTCTTGGGGCAGTCAGAGGCGTTGAAGTTGATCAGCGTCTCCTTCCAGTGGTGGTGATGCGCCGGAGTGGGTACAGGGGCTATCGAAGCCACCGCATGACGAAGGGTCTTGACCGCGTTTCGGGATGCGGGATCCCAAGACCCTCTGAAGATGACATGGAGGGTCTTGTGACGCTCGTTGTCGCTGCTGGCGTCGGAGTCCTCATCTTGGTGGACGACTTTGACGGCCCGCTCTTGCTTTTGGTACTCCATATCCTCGTAATTATGGGCCTTGGGTTTGACCTTCTGCTTGCCCTCCCGTTGGCGGAAGGGGGCGCCGTCCGGGTGCTGCTGTGCCTGCTCTTGGTAGCGTTCGACGCACCTTTTTATCTCTCAGCACTCGCTCACGGTGTGTTCGCGAGTCTTGTGCACCTGGTAGGGCTCGACATCTTCATCAGCGACAGGTGGCTGACGAGGGCGTTTCTCTGGGCGTGGGGGCTTGCCTCCTCCAGTTACATCTGCTACCGCGACAGGGGATCCATGTGGCGGCTTGTTCTGGCCGCCACCCCAGTTCCTGTTCTTCTTTTTGCCGCTACCAGGGGTAGCGGCTCCTTCTCCAGTCTGTCCGTCCCCGCCAGCTCTGGGGGCGGGCTGAGCGTGCCAGTCGCAGCCTTCTGCTTCCCTAGAGCACCGATCGACAATGGAGAAGAGCTCGGAGATGTCTTGCACGTTGTGTGTAGCTAACTTCTCGATCATCTTGCGGTCACGCACTCCCTAGCAAAATGCCACTATGACAGAGGCATTTGGGATGTTGGGAATGGAGTTGCGAACCTGAGAGAAACGTTGGATGAATGATTGCAAACATCACCTTGGGTTGCTGTTGCACGGTGTGGAGGTTAAGCTCGGTGCCGGGGCGCCTGTAGGAGCTGCCAAAGTTCGGTGTGAACTGCCAACATAGCTCATCCCAAGAGGTTATAAATCCCGCGAGAAGGTTCATCAGCCACGAGCGGGCTGACCCAGTCAGGGCGACTGGGAATGTGTTCGTCAGGGTGGTCTCATCCGCTCCTGCAGCAAGGAGCGTCGTAGTGTCAATCTGCAAGAACTTTGCCGAGTTGATGCTTCCATCGAATCTCTCTGGGATATGTGGCCGGAACTTGCGTGACCACATTGCGAAGCTGAGGTGCGGAGCCAACGCCGAGCAGCCTCCCATGGGCCTCGTCAGAGAGGCAGATGGGACAACATACCCCAAGGGAGTCTGCTGCACGACGTGCGGCACTTGTTGTACTTGCGGTTGTGGCACAGGTTGTGCCATGCGTTGCTGTAATGGTACTGGCTGCGCCAAGTACTGTTGCTGCACATCCTGCTGCCCCGGGTACTGCAGGGGAGCTGTCGAGCCGACATATTCCTGGTAAGGTGGCGGAGGGTTTACTTGTGGCGCACCTTGGACGGAGGACACGTCATGAACAAGGCATTGAGGGCCATATTCGTCGTCGAGGTTGCGCTGCCTCTCTCGCTGCCACTCGATGATGACACGGTCATCCATGTGAGCTTGACAACGGTCAAGCTCAGCCCTGAGGTCCTCCGTGGGGAGCCGGCCAACGCTCGTAGGCTTGGAGGATCGGGAGTTGGCGGAGTGATGGTCGATGGATGGTGTGCGTGATAGTGACACGAGGCGCCTTCCTCTGTTGGGGGAGTTGATGGCTGTGACGACGAGGTGGTCGATGTCTTGGACCCACTGCTGAGCTGCCCCTTAAGAGGCATTCAGCGATGGTGGGTGGTGGAGGAGAGCTGTGGCCGCCGCCAAAGCGCTCTCTCGGCTTGCTGTTGTGGGTGGCTGTGGAGCCGACTGAGCTTGGGCGTGTCCCGACGTGCCATTTTGGCCAGCCGTACCTGCACGGGGTCGGGATGGACCAGAGAGCACCGCTCGAGCGATGGATCTGGTCACCGGACGACGGCCATGAAAACGGCCTTCCACGGGCCTGATGAACACCATGGTGGTGAAAGTGCTACCACTTTTTTGAGGGAAAAAGCCACCTTCCTGGCGCGCCAAATGTCAAAGGGTCAATGCAACACTTCCCCCGGATATGCTAAGGAGCAGCCCACGGAGGTTCTTGTTCGGCGGGGCTTAGGCCTCAAACTAGTGTTCTAGCGGAAGAGTATGAGACGGTCAAATTTTTACGTGGTTCGGGTCGCAAGGTGCGTAACACCCTACTCCACGGTGGATTGTATTGCTTGGTGAGTTTGTACGCGAGTGTGTGTGTATCGGGGATTCTGAGTCTTCTCCTTGTAGCGACAGTGGTCCGGGCCTTTTATAGTCAAGTACTGATGCCTTACAAGTGGGGTCCCGGGGCCTGACAGGTGGTCCCGGGGTGATCTTATCCTAAAGATCTAAGGCTTCTTCTGTAATCTTTCTCTGATTGAGGACAAGGACTCGCTGTCTTGCCGCCCGGGTTGTCAGTAGCCCACGCGTCGTTGCTCATATTGGCAGGGAATGTCCCATCTAACTGTCTCTGGCGCCATAAGCTACCAACTTGGCGGAGGGGGAGAGGCCTGTGACACCATCACTTTGATGCAATTAGTCGTAGCGGTACCTGACATTAGGCGTGCGCTGCGCCATGCGTCTGAAGAAGCCACGTATCTTCAAGGCTTGATGGAGACAAGGCGCACTGCCCTCTTAACTTCCTCACTATCTGCTCAGGGCAAGCGAACTCACCATGCGGACGCTGGGGAGCTCTCTGCCACAGTGGAGGCCACGCCTGTCTTGTTGGCCACGTGGCAGCTCTGGAGCTCACCTCCATGGAGGAGGCCAGGTTTCGCCCCGCAGGCCACGTGGCAACTCGGGTGCTCGCTTCTGCTGGGGAGATCGGGTCTCGCCCCGCGGGCCACGTGGTCGCTCGGGTGCTTGCCTCCGCTCGGGAGATCGGGTCTTGACTTCATGGGCCACGTGGCAGCTTTGGAGCTTACCTCTGCAGAGGAGGTCGGTCCCGTCCTGCTGGACACGTGGCTGCCTGGGAGCTTATCGTCAAGGTGGAGCTGAGCTCCCCCTTTTGGATGTCTCATGGGCACCCCGGACTTCCTATCTGAGGTTGTGGGTCCGGGTTTTTTTGAACACGTGGCGCCCTGGGACCCTGTCCCTGTTGGGAGGCGAGGTACCTAGGCGGCTCTAGCTTGTGCGCGAGGGTACCCGGTACGCCGGGTACCGACAGCTGCTATTCCTAGTTTGAAAGTGACACTTAAATTTCTGGAGAAATTCTAAAAAGATTTAAGTTACTCTCATTTGATTGGAAATACCTACCAAAGACATATGATACATTACATTGATAGATCTTATTCATATGCTATTTGTCTTCACATTGAGCTTTCTAGTATAGACCTATGTGAGACTTCCTTCATTAATTTTTGAATTCAAGACTTCACTTGCACATGCTATACTTCTACACTAGAAGTAAACAAATTTCCACCATACCACCATTCCACAATAAAAAGAGAAACTCCACATCATTAATGCTTAGTACTCTATCCAAAATTTATTGCATAAAAAGGGGGTAGAAGACTGGCTAAAAGAAAAAGAAAAAGAAAAAGAAAAAGAAAAATGCATGCTTACATCATAAGCATGTGAAAAAAAGTAGCCATGTTTCATCCCTGCAAAATAAGAGAGTGCACTCAAAAGGGAGTCATCTCAAATATCCACAACCACTTCATTCCATCACACATGCACAAGTCTTGAATCAAATAGTTTTGGATTGATTTCTCCTAAGTCTTGCTCTTTTGACTTAGCAATATTATGTGTTCCAAATATGCCTACTATGTTCCCTACCAAGCTCCACATACAAGCCTTGTGTAGAGGTAGGATGAATTTAGACACAATGCCTTGGTGAGGATATATTTCCACTACACATAAAGGAGAGACCGAGAGATTCAAATTGAGATACGTAAAATCTAAATTGAACTCCTCGGAATTTGAGAGGAACTTGATTTCTCGGGTATGTGTGCTCCATTTGCTGTTCTATCTTTCAACCACCCATGCATAGGAGATGGCATAAACCCCATATGACCTAAGATGGGTGAAGTACCATGCCAATTTTTGCAATACTAGGTAGAGTATTTTGTTGTGCACATGGTACTTTTGAAAAATAGAACATAGTAGCAACCCCTGATCATCAACCTAAAGTCTTGACTTTGCTCGGGGTGAGCAATAGATAACCTTGGGGAGTTGTTGATGGCTGTTATATACCAATTTCACCCGTCAATATAACTCAATTATGTGAAGGAAATATCATTTTTTGCACACATCACCTTTCTATTCAACCTATTTCCACTTGTCCTTGGAGAAAGTAGTGCATGCAAGTATTCCATGCAGAATTGAAGTGAAACAAGGGGGTGGATCCTATAAAATATCATTCCAGCCAATCAAGCAATGACATGTGGCACCACAAGGATTAAATGGCCACAAACAGAAGTATCCAAGACCATCCAACGATGTAACACCAATATAAGTCAATGGAACCCACCTGACAGAGACCTAGAGGAAGCAAACCACAAAATGAACCAAGACCAGGTCGGCCGACCACCCTAGTCGGCCGACTAGGTCCTGGCACCAAACGCGATCAACTTCCAGGTGTTGGCTCCTCCCGTCTTGAAGAGGTCATGGGTGACTGATTCGCGCGCTTTTGGTGGTGGGAACCGACCCTTCTCCAAAAAATAAATAGCACCCCTCACTTCAACACACACCACTTGAGTATTCATCCATTGTATCCACTACTCTCCATAGATTTAGAGGAGTATAGGCTGTACAGAGGAGAGTGTTGACGGTCCTTAAGTACCATATTTTAACCGTCAATTCACCTCATAATGTGCATAAAAGAAACACAAAACATAGTGGTAGGGCTATACACTAACCCAATTCCACAAGTGTTGGTGTTTATTTGTACGCAGGTGAATTATTACCCAAAATACCAAAACATGCAGGGATGAATCCATGAAAATGGATTTCAACGAATCAGGCGATGACACGTGGTAACACATGGATCAAATGGCTCACAAACAGAAGAATACGAGGAGATCCAACGGTGTTGCACCCATATACATCAAGGGGGCCCACCTGGAAGCCACCTGGAGGAAGCACTCCCCGAGGGGAGGCTTGACCAGGTCGGCCAAACCAGGGATTCGGCCGACCCCTTCCTCGTGCCAAACCCGGTCAAACGACACGTGTTGGCTCCTCCCGACTCCCTGGAGTCAATGGTGACTGATTCGCGCGTTAATTGTGGCGGGAACCAACCCTTCTCCACCTATAAATAGACCCCCTCACCTCACTTCTCACACACACCAAAAGTTGAGAATAGTGCTACACTCCAAAGGTTTAGAGTAGTCCTAGAGGCTACCAAAGTAGAAGGAGAGTGTGGTGAAGAGTATAGGATAAGGAGGCTTGGGCTTGTCAAGTCGCTCTTCTACACTTGTACCCCTACAAAAGTTTTACTCAATCAAGTAAGACTTTGTGAATTCAATACAAGTTTGATCTTTTATTCTTAGTAGTTTGCACAAGTAGTTACTTGTGAGTTCACTGCTTTAATTCATTAGAGGCTCTAGTTGTAGCTTCGTGTTCGAAACAACTAGAGTAGTGATTTAGAACGTAAGCGTGGTGCTTAGGTTATAAATCATCAGTGGATATCTCGTAGACCCACGGATTGAAGAGGTAGGCAGTAGGTGGTGATAGCCCTATCTGTCCTTTGTAATCCTCCATGTTCGGCTATGCCTTAGGCTCTTGGCGGGAGTCGTCCTAGTATTGCTAGGAGTAAGCCCGTGCCCGAAGCAAGCATCTACTACAAACTACCTTGAACTAGGATCAATACTTTGAATTCCTCTCTGATCCTTGCCTACCAAACAACTTTGTGTCCTTGGGTGAGCTAGTTCGAAAGATTAGCACACACGTTCTTTGGATTCGATACCCTTGGGAATACTCCTTAAGGGGAAGTGCTACAACGGTATTTCCATGCGCTTGCGAATAACTCTGTTAAGAAATACCAACAGAGAGTCTCTAGTCCTTAGTCCAATTAGGAGAGGAGTAGAAGGAGTATCTTCCCAATTCCTAATTGGGAAAGGTTTGGCTCTTATATTCCTATCTGTATTTGTGACTTTATTCTTAATAAAGATGTTATCTTTGGTCTTCTATTGTTCATATACTTGGATGAAGCATTTATTGTTTGATTGTGGATTCCATATATGTGGTAGGAGTAGTATTTATGATTATGCTATACCGTTATCATTATATCATCATAAACACTACAAACCCCCACTATAGTCTAATTAGCTATGATATGATTATGTTAAAATGAATCACTTATGCTATGAATTAACATTGGTTCAACAATGATTTAGTTCATTGCCTTAGGATGTCTTGTGCCTAGGCTTCTAAGGTAATTACTTAATATGCTAGCATGGTGCTAGGATAGAGAGTAGCGTTGAATGTCTCGTAGACTCACGGGTTGAAGAGGTAGGCAGTAGATGGTGACAGCCCTATCTGCCCTTTGTAATCCTCCACGTTCGGCTATGCCACAGGCTCTTGGTGGGAGTCGTCCTAGTATTGCTAGGGGTAAACCCGTGCCTGATGTGTTAATCCACTTAGCATGAGAATTCATAATTGACATGATCATTAGTAACTAACATTGGCTATGTATATGTACATTACAAGCATAGTAGGAGTCTCTACCTAACCCTTAGCCTAGTCTCTCTTTACCTCATCTAAACCCCCGTAGGATAGAATGCTCTTGTGTGTGTCATACTACTCCCATTTATCATCTATCCATCCTTGCTAGAACCTTACCTAGATCAACCTAGCCTCTCCACCCGATGATTGCTTTGCTTCCATCTAGCCTTCTTTTGGGAGAATATAAATGACACCCTTTAGGAATACTCTTCTAGGGGAAATGCTACATCGATTGTTTCCATGCGATTGCGGATTTATATTTATAATCTAAAATCTATTAACAAGCATTTCTAGCACCACTGCTAGAGATGAATTGTTAGTAGTGCGTAGGAACCGTCAACAGTCACCTTCTCACAACATGGATAAAACTCCTTTTTGGCATCATTTAATAAGTCATAGAATGCCTTTGCATACCCAGGTTGCTCCTGCTGGTTTATAGGATTTTCTGGATCATCAACATTTGCTGAAGTACCACCATGATCAGTGCGTCCAAGTAGACTAGATAGCATATTTCCCATAGCAGCAGCATCAGAAATTATCTCCTCATTATTTGGTGATTGCTCAGCAATATTTTTCTCAACTCGTTTTTCTCCATGATGTACCCAACAAGTATAATCCAATGACATCCCATTACGAAGCATGTGAAGATGAACTTCCTTGTGTGTCCCGTGGCAAATATTACGACATTTTGTGCAAGGACAAGACATAGTTCCTTCTTCATGAGTGCCTTGGAATGCAAAAATTAAAAATGACTTCATTTCATCCTGCCACTGCTTCGAACACCTGTCTTTTCCCATCCATGTCTTATCTTCTGACATCGCTTCCTACAATTCAATGAGCCTATCCATAAAAGATAGATCTATAATAACAATATGTGAGCAATTGTACCAAGCACTGTTGCTCCTCCACGTGTGGCGGCCGGTGGATGCTCCTCCACGTGCGGCTGCTGGCGGATGCTCCTTCACACACGGTGGCCGGCGGATGCTCTTCCAAGAGCATGGCGGACGGTGGATGCTCCTCAAAGAGCGTCGCAGCAGGTGGATTCTCCTCCAAGCGTATTTTGTACAGTCAGGAGAGGGTTCGTTGTGGATCGAAGGGTCCCATAATAAAAAATTATTTTCGTTTTTTAATTTCCTTCTTTATTCTGTGTGAAAAATATTGACCGCCGTGGGCGGGTAGCTAGGACAAAGCGTACGTAAAGCTATCAGAGTAGGCCCAACAATGCACTGGGCCGCTTGTTATTTGTGGGTTGAAACTGCGCTGAGTCACTTTGTATTCGAGGGCCAAAATTGCGCTGGGACGCTTTGTGTTCATCCCTATCACGTGTGAGCCCATCTAGGGCGCGCGTCTGGCTCTAGCAATTTGTTATCTAAATAAGTTAATGTAGCAATAATGGGGATGGTATTCTGATCAAAATAAAGCATATACATAAAATATCTTGAACCACAGCAACACAGTGATATAAACAAGGATTAAATACTAGATATAAACATCGACGAAACCAAACAGTAGTGTTCAACGTACCATTCCAGGCAACAAACTAATCGACAGAACTAGCTGTTATATAATTCCCAATAAACACAAAATAAACTATTTGGCACATCTAGTCCGCGGCACGTTCCTTCAAGCAGTGGTAATAACTTCTGGTCGTATATAGGAGTAGTGGTAATGATAACACCGCGTATAGGGGCATAGGGCCAGCGGTACGTTGGAGTTCTACCTACCTTTTTTCTAAAGAATGAGACAAAGCCTAATGGGGAGAACACTTAGACATTTCACTTTGAGTACGGGGAAGTCCACGGGGAGGAATTCTTCCGGGTGTATTACTGTTTTTCACCATTTTTCTCGTCTTTTCTTTTCTTTTCTCTCGGTTCATTGTCTCCAATTTTCTTTCCAGTCGTCGCAACCTATTGTGTTTTCCTGTTAATACGTATTGGTACTGTATACTACTACTTCACAGACCACTTTGCAGGCCCCACTACAGGCGATCTCCTCTGGCACCTCCAGCAGCTAAAGTACCATACATGACACTTTAGAGGCTACCGACGGTGTGGAGGGTCATTCATTAACAGCGAATACAGATAGAACAGATAATTCACTAAAAAAGTTGATAGAAAACAAAATAACAGATGGCGCAGACGAACAACATTGAGTTCATCAACATAAAACATTACTACAAAACAAGAAAAATGACATCATGAAACAAGAAAAACAACAACACAGCCTTATAAGTCTATTTTACATATAGACCATACCTAATAACACCCCACGACAAAATGCGACATGCTCGTGCCTAATCCTACAGTCTTCACTACAGAAGACCTTGCAGCCGCTCCACCCTTGCTTCCCGCAACCGGCAATTGTGCACGTGTCAACCTCCTTGTTGGGCAGCGACACCATCGGAGGTCTCGGAGGCAGGCGCAGATGCATCCCCGTCAGATTACCAATTTCAGCCAGGGCTTGAATCCGACACCGCCTGCACTCATTGTTGGTCCTCATGATGGCGACAGACTCAGCTGCTTTCTCACCAACGTCGACCTCGCCTTCGACCTCCCGGATTACTCGATAGCGTCGCAGGCCCTGCGGTCGGTGTCGTAGCGGAGGAGGCAAAGGACGTAGGATGCCTCCATGTGGCCGGCCCCGACCGCCTGGGCGAGAAACTAGGCACCCAGCTGCGTGCGATCGACCGCAAAGACGAGATTGAGCCTGGTGATGTAGCACCAACGAGGGTGGCTGACGATGGTCAGTTTCTCCACGAGGGCTTTGTAGCGCCCGGGTCGCTCCACATCCTCTGGGGCCGGCCCTTGCTCCAGCGCCACACGCCTGCCCATGGTGCCATCTCGGCATGCCGCATGCATGGCCTTGCAGGTGGCACGCGGACTGGATAGGTCATCCAAGAGTCATAGGGAGCATGCAGCGAGGTGCTCCGCGATCTCGACCTCAATATCGTGCGTGAATGGCAACTCTATAGGCTTCGGCATCACTGTGCTACGAAGGGAACCAATGAGGGTGCGCGCGGTGGAGACAAAGAGGAAGCTAGAATACGTGCGGAGAAGATGGTGGTGTGTCTTTATAGAGTACGCGCGGAGAAGACGATGGAGACATTATATAAAGACACACGCCATCGTCTTCTCCACGCGTACTGATGGGGGTCGCGCGCAGTGATGGTTCACCTTCAAGCTGTGACGGATTCACATCCTCCGCAATACTGCAGGTGCATTAAGGGTGGCTTACATGTGAACAACACAGCCTATAGGACACACGCTTCTCTGCATGCACTGATGGACACGCAAAGTAATGGAACCGCTTTGTTTTCAACATCAGCACAAGAATAATATCATGTCATCAATAGAGATAACATATTATATTTGACAGTAATCTGCATCAAACATTTCCTGTTTTATAGTTTGGTTCTCCACGCTCTTTCACCTTAATTCGTACATACTACCTATATTTTTCTAACATTTTTCTGGTCCTTTCTTTTCTTTTCTTTCTATTCATTGCTTCCACTCTTCATTCCAGTCATCGCTAATTGATAGAAATAGCTGTTACATAATCCCCAATAAAAACAAAATAAACTAATCAGCACACCTAGTCCGCAGCACTTCCCTTCAAGCAGTGATAATAACTTCTGGTCGTGTATAGGAGTAGTGGTAATGATGACACCGCGTATAGGGACATAGGGCCAGTGGTACATTGGAGTACTACCTATTTTTTCTAATGTTTTTCTCGTCATTTCTTTTCTTTTGTCTCCGTTCATTGTCTCCACTTTTCATTTTAGTCGTCACTACCTGTTGCATTTTCCTGTTACTATACTGCCCCGCTGCGGGCGGCAACGTATTGTACAGGCCACTTTAGAGGCCACCGATGGTGTGGAGGGTCATTCATTAACAGAGAATATATATAGAACAGATAGTTCACTAAACAGCAGATAGAAAACAAAATAACAGATAGAATAGACGAACAACATTGAGTTTATTATCATAAAACATTACTCCCTCCTTCCTATTACTTGTCGTTAGAACAAGTTTTTTAGTTCATTTTTGAACTGGAAAACTTGTCCCAATTATTAACGACAAGTAATACGGGAAGGAGGAAGTACAAAACAAGAAAAACAACATCACGAAACAAGGAAAAAAACATCACAAAACAAGAAGAGAAAAATATCACGACTAGATTAATCTGTGTCAAAAGATTTCCTATTTTAAAGTTTGGTTCAACTAGAATGTAATCAGATGTTTGGTGCAATCGTGCAATCAATCATCTTCGACCGTTGGATCAATCTACGCTACGGTCGTTAAATATTTTTATTTAACCCCCTCCACCAGGTGGAGGGGTGGTGGTAGTGGAAGGGGTTAAATGAAAAGATGTAATAACCGTAAGATGTAGATCCAACAGATGAAAATCGTTGATTACACAATTGCACCAAAACTTTAATTGCATATAGGGCTATCAACGAGTCAAACTCGAGCGAGCTTGTCTTTCTAAGCTTGAGTTTGATAAAACACCGAGTCAATCTCGAGTCGAGCCAAGAATTCATGTATATACAATAGAATCTACTAAATTTTGGTTCACAACTAATGGAGTAGGAAGGTAGATGACGTTGCACATTATTTGTTTCTATCATATATAAAAATTGTGACCCATAAAACATTTTTAATAGAATTATATAGTTTATTTAATCATATGTACATATCATAGATGACAACAATAAATGAGCTTACTCGAGGTTTTTGAGCTTGAGCTCATGGAGCTCGCAAGCTCAAGCTTGGCTCGTTCAAAATTGGCACAATACTCAACTCCATCCTCAAACTTTCAATCAAAACTCAATTTGGTCCTTGAACTTTCAAATGGGTCAATTATTTAGTCCCTCAACTTCACAAAACCGTTTCACTTTCATCCTTAGTCTGAGTTGGAGATCCACATTGGCATGCCACATAAGCTATTATGCCACATCATCTACCCCGGCCACCTCACTTTGAAAAAGATAATTATTTTTTATCATCTTAAAAAACAACTACAAATTAATTGGGGTGGATTTACGTAGTTGCATGGGATATACATATTTCTCCTCCATTTTTTTGCAAAACAATCAAGTGATATATCCTATGTCATATTACATACGTAAAAATATTGTAAAATATAAAAATTTTGAGCCTAGGGAAGAGCAACAGAGCAAACAGAGAGGAAGAGCAAACTTTTAAGGCTAAGGAATAAAATATAAAATGAAGCTACACGGATGGTCGGGTACACGTACAGTGATGAACCACTTGCGTCATCAGAAATCTAGATGGAGTTGGAGGACAGGAATCAGAGCATACCTGTAGGGGTCTTCCAACCACCACCGGGGACGCACAACAGGCTTTAAGGTACACCAGCACACTCGGACCGTACGTGTGTCGGTCAAGATGGAACTCACCAGTCTCATGGTTCATGGATAGAAAAAAAAAGGAAGAAGAAAAAGGATGGTGCGCGTCTCGATCCATGAAGTGTGAGACTGCTGACTTCCACTTAACTGTCTAGTTCCTGAAAGTGCATCTAGGACTCCCTTGTGGGTTTTGGATGATTTATGACAAGCAATTGGGATCCTAACCTCTTGGTTGAGATGAATGCAGGCCTATAATAGAAAAATGAGCAAAATACCAAAAAGAAGGGATGGAGAGGAGCAAAGTGGAAATGAGCTCAAGGAAAAAGAGTACTAGATTATCGTGTATGGAGTGTGTTAAGGAAACTCACCCCAAGAGGTCAATCATAATTAAACACACACATTGCACAAAGTTACACAGGACCGGACTAGTCCGATCACAACCGGACTAGTCCGATAACCTTTCTGCACCAGATCGGACAAGTCTGATATCTGTCGGACTAGTCCGATATCTTTTTGACTAGAATTGGACTAGTCCTCCCCAGTGCGTACTAGTCCTCAAAACACTACACAAGTCACACAAAATCGGACAAGTCCGTTATCAACCGGACTAGTCCGATATTCTTTCCGATCCACTTCGGACAAGTCCGATATTCACACGAACTAGTCCGAAAAACCCACTGATCTAAATCAGACAAATCCTCCAAGTGCGGACTTGTCATCCAACACACTTAGGGTTTCACATGTCCGGACAAGTCCGATGGACATCGGACTAGTCCGAAGATTTCCAGTAGAGAAATCGGACAAGTCCGTTTTCAGCCAGACTAGTCCGATATTTCATGACACTTAGGGTTTGCTACACACAGCACACCGGACTAGTCCAGTGACCACCACGGACTAGTCCGAACTTTTTGAACCCTAACGGTAACTCTTAGAAACCCCATATAAATAGAGGTGCACGGCCCAATTTCACACACTCTCGAACCCTAGCGCCGTCACACCTCCCAAGACCTCAAAAATGACATCTCCACGAAATTAAGTGCAACATCGAACAATCCCTTGAGGATTCACTCTAGATCATTGGAGAGACACTTGCAACACCACATTGAGCTCTTGTTTTGATTCTCTAACACACTCCTGCGTTTCAATTGTAACTTTTGAGTGTGTTTTCGGTGGCATTGTGTTTTGTAATCTAAGGGAGCTCTCAACGTGTGAGAACGCCCCTTGAATTCGGTTATTCACCCCTTTGTGATTAGTGGAAGAGGATTGGCCTTTGTGGCGATCCAACGAGGGTAGGGTTGGAGAAGACCCGGTCCTTTTGTGGACTCCTCAACGTGGACGTAGGTTGCCTTCGTGGTAGCCGAACCACGGGATAAATCATTGTGTCTTGTTTTAGTGTTCATCATTCTAATTAATCACCTCAATCTAGGGTTTCGTACACATTGTTCATCTTACGTTAAATTGTTGAACATAAGACTTAATTGTGATATAATCCAGCATATAACTGTTAAACTGTTGTTTGATTCTATATTTCCGCTGTACACCTAAAAGAATCAAACCAATCAATCAAGTTTAATCAACTTAGTCCGTGAACACCGGACTAGTCCGCACTTTACCGGACTAGTCCGATATCTCTGGTATTGAACTGGTTGTTGAGTGTTGCAGGATCCGACAATTTTCAAAAAGGCCTATTCACCCCCCTCTAGGCCTACATTCAGTTCCCGATTCCGCTGATCTCACCAGCATGCATTCACACTAGCTACTCTGTGGTGGCTGGACCCAGGGTATGCCATGGCCCACCCAGCATACCCAGTGGGTGCGCCCCTGAGAAAAGTTGTTGTTGTTGCACGTGATGTTTGGTTGAGGCAATGCAACTTGTGATCATAACGATAAGAATTAAAAAAAAGAAAGAGCATATCAGATTCAAAAATCTTCATTACTTTCTTTACTCGAGGCTCGAGCCCATCAAATTTGGAAACTCCTC
The DNA here is from genome assembly GCA_036927565.1 of Tuctoria greenei. Taxonomy (NCBI): domain Eukaryota; kingdom Viridiplantae; phylum Streptophyta; class Magnoliopsida; order Poales; family Poaceae; genus Tuctoria; species Tuctoria greenei. The sequence continues at coordinate 77,925,999 of JAYESD010000012.1, forward strand.
GATTCATATTGTAACTGCATCAGTTATATATCCACGCCCGTTTCTAAAATCAAAACTAGAGGTGTAGACGAAGGTCTGCACAAGAGAGAAGTTGTGTCGCGCCGTCGCAGACAGCAACCATAGGGACGACAAGGAGATCAAGGACCCAATGGCGGGGACTCAGTGTCAACATGACGTTCGAGGACGACGTGATCACCACCACCGTGACATCCTCCGGCAAGGCCCTGGAGGACTGGCTCGATGTAAAACCCCACTTTTATGGCATGTTAAGTTCATATGGGTTTTGTGATCAACTATTTTGGATCTCCAATATAATGGTACACATGAACTATGCCATCCAAAACTTATCTTGCACTCTTTGTTAGATTCTTTTATCATAGGTATTATACTTCACCATGAATCCAAATTATATTCTATTCACCTTTTAAGAATAAGAATTTTTGGATAAGGATTAGTAAGCAATGCACAATGAAGCCCTAATAAGCTCTAAACCAAATATTCAAATTAAGGGCTCTAAATTTTTCCATGAGGTCCTAAATTCCTCAATAGCATGCTTACAAAGTTTCAAGATTTTAGAAACTCATCTACTATTTTTATTGAGGTGCTTAGCAAATTTGAATCAAATTCAAATCTGAATTTTTAATTCTTCTCCAACTTCTTTAAACATAAGAATTGAGTTCACCATTGTGTTCAGAATAATTCATTTGCCATCTCCACAAAATTTCATGATTTTTGGAGTTGATCTTCTATTTTTAAATGAATTAGTAACTGAGCTGTGGGGAGAATCACTGGACAGTGGGCCCCACATGTCAGCTCCCCTTTTAAACGGATCAGCTCAACCCCGACACCTCTGCACCGCCGCGCCCCCGCTCGACACCGCGCGCGCGCATGCAGCTCCAGCGAGCTGCCTGCCTGCTCGCCGCGGCCCTATAAAAGGCCGGCCGAAGCCCCCTTTAATCCTCATCCCCGATCACAGCTCCATTGCCTCGCCACAATTCTTCCGCCGCGCGCCATCGCCGCCGCTCGCCACTGCTCCGCGGCGTGCTGCCGTTCCGCGCCGTTTCAAGCCTAGCTCCAAAGAGCAAAAAGGTGCGCCTGATCAAACTCTAGCTCATGGTACAAACCGTTTCCCTTATCGTTGAAGCCTGAGCAAGATATTGTTCGTTTCCTCTACGGCCGAGGGTAGATAGCTAGCTATGATTTCATGTCAAATTCCTTTTCGACAAGCAATCATCCTTTGCAATTACTTAGAGATAGTTTCTATAGGCCCTAGCGATCCTGTCTGAGCAAAAACCTTTAAGGATCATCAAGCAACGGCTCTGAATTTCGAGTTTTGCTCGCCGCCGGTGAGAAAACCTCGGTTCACCGTCGAACTCATGATTCCCGGCAACTCACTCCCCTTCTGCGCCCATATCCTTGAACTCCATCATCCCAGGAAGGTTTTGGAGCAATTCCCAAGTGATTTGAGCTACTCTATAGAGAGTTCTATGATGCCCGAGCGCTCATCGCCGCCACCGCCGTCGCATGACCTTTTCCGGCGAGCTTCAAGACCCACTGACCTCACCATCGTGCTCAGCGACCCCAAAAACCCCCAGGCGGCAAGTTTCCGCGAATCTGGTGCGTTGGATTGGCCGGCGGCGAGGCTCGCCGGAGAGCACCGCCGAGGGAGCCCCGCGCGCCGCCCGCGTCGGGAGGTAGAAGACGACGCGGCGGGTCCCGCGTGTCAGCGGCGGTAAATCCCGTCGGATCAGGTGTGGCCACGGGATTTGCTGTGGCTACGCGGTGGGAATCTGTGGCCCCCGTGTGGCTTAAATACTATTGGTTCATTTTAAAACAGTGGGGCCCACGAGTTAAATCAAATTAGGAAATTATTCCAGATTAGACTCCAACTTAGAAAAATCCATAACTTTCTGTAGGATACTCCAAAAATCTTCAAACAAATTTTGTTCGAAAGCTCTTGAGCTCTAGCTTCTGTCAATACCAATTAGGTTCTGTGGAACTCAGAGTTAAATTCTGTAGAAAATGATCTTTCTTAATGCAAATGCAATTTTTCCAGACAAGATATCCATGGGAAAATTCCCCAAAATTCACATTAAATTTATTGTCCTATTCTTGATTATCAGGCAAAGTTTGGGAGCCATAACACCTGTTTAACTCTCTGGATAATTCAATTTCCTTTTTCAGTTATTGAATTTTCACAGCTATTAGGTTGCTTTATTAGGTCCCAAAATTTTACTGAGTCTTCCATTAGTCATACCCTAGCTCCTGTTAAAGTCTTGGATTTAATTAACCTACTATACTAGTCCTAAATCAGTTACAAACCAAATATTGATTTAATGTCTCGAAACTCAACTATAAAGTAAATCCAGAAATTCTTGCCGAATTAGAAATACAATAACTCCTTCCCCACAGCTTAGAAAATTATGAAACAAATTTTGCTAAGACCAGAACCACTCCCTCCATCTTGATTATCAACTGTTAGCTAGGTTCAAGCTACAGTTTCCTCTCGGAAATTTTTGGAAGTTGGTTTGCTTGCCATACTTTCGGAGACCACAATCTGCTATGATCATCTCCTGTTCTTTGCAAGAGCTTTGATCATATTCCCTAGTATCTACCATCGAAATTCCAAAGCCAATTAAGGTCCCTGTCATATAGTGATCACCATGAATTAATTTATGGTCTTAAAATAAATAAATTTCAAAGTCATTTATATATCCATGTTATCTGCATATCGTATAGTGACCGAAGTCGAGGAGGAGCCAGAAGCCTTGGAAGAGAACCTTCCAATTTTTAACTCAGAACCTGACCTGCAACAAGGCAAGCCCCGGTTTGCATTTAAGCCGTTTATGAGCTTTTGCTTTATCACTATGATGAATAGTATATGAATTGTGCATTACGTTTAGGGTGAATGATACTCCACTTGCATGACCAAAAATCCCAGGGGTTTATTTGGCACGAGTTACAGTTTGACCTATAGTAACTGCTTTGCTAATGCATAGGAAATCCGGTAGAAGTCGAGTAGTTGGAATCTACTCGCGAGAGATGTATCTCACAGGATTGGTTGAATAGAAAATGGCTTAATATAATGAAACTGAGACCGGGTAGGGAATGGATAGGAAGCGGCGAGAATTGAGTCTCGGTCGCATAGCCCTGCCTGTGTTGATTAAGGCCCGTCCGTATGCGGCCCCGCTGGACAAGCTTGAATTGTACCGGCAATATAATGGACATATGGAATCCAATAAACTGACGTAGCTTGGTCACTTGGGTGTCGAGGCATACCGTTCCGTTTTATAGGTGTGGGTTGAGGGTAGCAAGGTGTAAATCCGCTGGTGGGCACGTCAGAGTACGCCCCACGCAGGGACCTCCTGCCCGTGACGGATCGACCGGTTCGGCATTTGAGTGTCTTGCGAAAGGTTGCCATATATGCCTAGTACTGAAGTGTTATGTAGGTACGGGTGTGCTCGCTGACACTTCCGAACGACGTATGTGTCGTGTTGTCCGGGTGAGTCCTGATTGCAATCACTGTCCCTCGCAGTAATAGAGTACCACTTGTTCACTGTGTCGTGACGTAGTAAATACTAAAGAAGTCGGGAAAGTCATATGATATTGAATTATAATTACTTTGCAACTTTGTTTGGTTTAGAGATAGTATAACTAAAGATTTACAATTTCCCCATACTTTAGCTGTAATAGCATTATGTGCTTTGGGCATGTCATATCATCGGTAAAGCGTTTCTTGTTTGATTGTGGAGCCCATGATGTGCCGTGCTCAGAGAATGTCATTTGCTACTTAAAACTTGGTTATAAGGATCCACTTGTAGGCGAGTTATTTTTGCTATTCCTTACCTATGTTTAGTGTCCCCGTGCATCTGTCTAGTGAGACGGTTAAGCCTTGCTGAGCCTTAAGCTCACGTTTGCAGTTAACGAGTTTTTGCAGGTTACCCTATTGAGGATGGGTTTGACGATGAGGCAACACCCCCTCCAGGGTGTACAGCCGAGTGGGAACCCTGCACGCCGCCATAGTTTGAGTGTTGCTAGTGCAAAGTATCCCTGGCATGGAAAACTTTGCTTTTTGCATGGCTAGTGCTGAGAGCGTAGCTATGGTATGTATATATTTCTTTACATCTGCTAGTATTGTGAAAACTTCCGCTGTGTAGTAAATAAAAGACTTGGTATTGTACTTTATTCTGGTTCTATTCTTGTAAACTGTTGGGTGTCGCATCGCACGACACCACCCAATGAGATCCTCGGATGTGTGGACTCCGGTCCCCACAGACATGGTATCAGAGCTTCGTTGGGAACAGTGTACCGGAAAAGAACATATTTTCAAAAATTAGGAACTTGAGTGAGGAATTAGTTATATGCCGTTATAAGGAGTATTATTAGTATAAGATATAAAGGTGGTAAACTAACTATGTGTTATTATATTCTGTAACGACGCTCCGACATCAGGTAAGAGGTAAGGTACGCCACCGAGAGCGGATCAATCTCGGTAAGCTCAGCATACGAGAGGTGGTATGTGAAATTTCCGTGGCTTGGCACGGAAAGTCAATATGAGTCTTTGAAACTTTCCATGTTTCTAAGAACATATGACACGCGGTACCCCAGCGTGACACAAAGTTAGAGGGAAACCCCGTCGGGTGGTATGTAACCCGATAGTATGTTCTCATATCTATGAGAACATGCGAACACGTATGCCCGAGCGTGTATAAACCGGATCGTACGGGTGTCTTTGCTGTACAGACGTATTTACAGCCATGTACCTCGAGACATGGCCTCGCTCGAGGACGACTCACGCCAGAGTCGTATGTATTTACTTTTAGTTATATATTATTGTGACTGCCTGCCGTGTTTCCCCGTGCCGCCCTTGAGGTGCGAAGGTGTGAAAGGGGATTGTTTGTCTTCTGCAGGTAACCTAACTCCGGTAGCAACCCGTGTAGAAGCCGTTTGCGAGGGAACGATATAGGAACCACCTATAGACGTAACCGGATGTACCGGATAGAATTTCCTTTCGTGAGGCACGTAGCACCGTCAGTATCAAACATGATACTAGACCCTCCCCAACGACAGAATGGTTGCATTGTGTTTTGAGAAAGTCCGACTATCAGATACTGATAATTTCGGGCTCGACTTGATAAGGTGGATAGAACCAAGATTCTTGTTTTCTGGTAGAAGTAGCTCAACTTCGCCAGGTTGTAATCTTGGTTAGCAATTAGATATCATGAGAGTATCCTACATGGATGGAAAGCTCGTGAAGGTCTCTCCAACTTTTCCGTTGACCATAAAGACAGAAAAGCTTGTTAATCTGTTGAAAACTGGGGTTTACTGCAATTACTCCATATGAACCCACCTTTGTACCGTTTCTGTATTCTTGCCATAACTCACTGTAGAAAAATCCACTACCTTATTGGGATATATGTTTGAGAAGGGTAGGTGGATATTCACGAGTTTGTTTTGGGGAGTCCTTCCTGATTTTAATTGGAGTTTAACCAAATTGGGAAGTCAGCACAGTAAACTGCATGGCTGCTGATGCAAACCAGTCAGCTTTACTGTTGAGTTTGGATAATTATAACCCCTAATCCAGAACAGTGATATGGTTACGCATGTACATTTCTGGAAAGCTTAGGAAGTCATCTATCAACTTTATTTATCACTCCTGACCTGAATCTAGGTGTAGCTATGCCTAATTCCATTTGTCGCAAATTTGGTTCCTGCAGTCCAGAACTTGGAACAGTTTGCACCTAATTGTGAATTGATGCATAATACCTTCATGACAAGGTTGTCGTGGTGGAACTTCTTTAGTTCTGGATTGTTAACACGATGTTACTCAATGTTTATTTTGACACTACCTCAATATCTTATCATGATGAACCTGTATAGAATGTGGAGATAAGCCCATATACAGGGGAGGTTCTGTCAAAATTTTCAGAACCCTTGAGTCAACTTAAAACTGGTATAGATTGTTCATACTAGTTCAACAGTGGCTGTATGAGTACAATCTGGAAAGGTTTTGAAGTGTACTACAATTTTTGTATTCAACATAAAGTTTAGTTCTGACTTCTTCTGTATGAAACTTACGGGTTACTGCAGATAGGTCAGATAAACCAGAACTGTACTCATTTTCAGATTGCAGCTTTGACTGAACCAATTGATTATGGATATTTCTTTTTGTCCCACATCACCAGTGATTGGGTCGAATACTTAAACGGTGTATTGACATTCGGGTATATTTGTCCACAGATGGCAGCACCAAGAATTCAGTTGCCTAATGGATGGGTGTTCTCAACATGCACCGGGCACGCCGGTTTTCCGGACGTGTTTGCACGGTTGCTCGGCCAGTTTGGCTATTTGGTGTTACCTAGCTATTGGGGCAAGAAGTTCCAGGAGGGCGGTATGTGGAGTTGCACCATCTACGTCGATGTGCCTGCCGGTCCACCGCACCTCGGATGGGCTCCATACTCCATCAAGATCAAAGGATTGATATTAGAAGAAACATGGAGCTACGCCGCAAGTGTTGCCATAGGGAGGTTTTGCAAACTCCATTACCGTCATCTGGTGGGTACTCCGTATGAGTTCTTTCCAGTCAACGGCAGAGCTTCTGAAGCCTGGGCAACCCGCTTGCTTGCGGAGGTGGGAGAGCATGGCGAAACATCCGCAACAGCCTTAGCGATGTATGCAGCAGCCTCACATCGCGAAAAGGGTAATCAGAGGACATGCATAAAAGAATTGACAAACAATCTGAAGCAATCCATGAAGCGAGCAAATCACTTTGAGTGGGCAAATGACGGACTTAGGGATATGATGGCTCCTCTTAATCATCGTTTGAACCTTAGGGAGAATCAATGGCATGACGCTGTTATGGATTTGGCCGCGTCTCGCCAGGAGACTCTAGAGAGAGATATTGATCTGGAGGCAAGCCTACTTTATGGGCACCAACGGGACACACAGTTGAACGTGGTGACTGCAGACAGGGATCAGTCCAGAGTAGAAGCTCAGAGCTGGAAGACCAGCTGTGAACAGGCTCAGCAAGAGAATGAGGCCTGGGGGATGTTTATGATACAGGCAGATTGGCAAGCTATGGCTGCCAAGAAGACGTTGATGTTGAACGATGTATCAACTTCTACTCCAGCACCCGTATCAGAGGTGCCTAGCCCTGAAGATGAAGAAGAAGAAGAAGACCCAGAGGAACTTGAATACGTCGAGTAGAGCGTATTGAAGTTAGATGTGGTAGCACTTCCGCCAACACCGGGCGGCATATAGTTACATGGTTGCTAGTGTTTCTCTTTTGTGACCATGTTTGTGTCATATTAAGAGTAATGGTTGTGGTGTCTAGCTAACTAGATGAGTATGACATGTCAGGAAGGCCAAGTATGGTAGAGATGTGTTTCCATAAAGGGAGTCCATCATTTTGGGTTTACTATTGTAAACTTGGTCTTGAGATGATATATTTTGTATAAAGTTTGTGCTTTATCAATATATGTAAATGTCATGCATCGTCTATTATTGTCTACCGCATTTCTAAGGGAGGATAAACTTGAGGCAATGGGACTTACCGTGTTATTCATTATATTGCAGTATGGTGCGTACTCGTACAGCCTCAGAGGTGGGAGGATCTAGTGGAGGACAGGGGGATGACACACCACCCCCGGGGCAGAATACGCCTCAGACGCAACCACCTCCACCACCTCCAACCACACTCCCCAGGAGTCTCGCGGAGGTTCTCGCTGCAGTGCTCGGCTCGCGCGACGAGCAAACCGAGTTACTGCGGACGTTGGTGCAGCACTCGTCCCGTCAAGGGGGACGACAGGATGATGGACCGCGTCAGCAATTTCAGAGTTCCTACTCTGATTTCTCATCGACACACCCACCGGTATTCAGAGAAGCCGATGAACCGTTGGACGCGGATAACTGGCTCCGCACCATTGAAGGAAAGTTCGGTTTACTCGCGGTAACCGAACAGCAGAAGACATTGTTTGCAGCGCAACAACTGCAGGGGTCTGCCGGTGCGTGGTGGGCCAATTACCTTGCCGCACGCCCCGCAGGCCATGTTGTAAGTTGGACCGAATTCCGGGAGGCATTTCGCGCCTACCACATCCCTCCCGGGATTATGAGGAGGAAGCTTCAAGAGTTCTTGGAGCTAAGACAAGGAGGAAGGAGTGCATACGAATACTCCAAATCATTCAACCACTTGGCCCAATATGCTCAGGACCAAGTGAATACCGAAGATCGGAAGCGGGAATGTTTCTACCGGGGTTTGAACCCCAAGTTGAAGGACAAGCTTGTCCTGTTCAACCGCGGCAACTTCAACGACATAGTCAATGCCGCTATCATGCAGGAGGACGCTACGCGCGAGCTGTCCTCCGATAAAAAGAAGAGGGGTGCTCCACAGAGCAGCGGAGGTGGTACTCCTCAGAAGTACCGTATGGTGTATCGATCACCATCCGGCCAGAGGTGGCAGCCGCCATCGCGACCACCAATGTTCCGTGGTCGTCAGTTCAACAACGGCGGATTTCGGCCGCAGCAACAACAGGGGGTGGTTCCACGTGCACTTCCACCTCCACCACGTGCACCGGGATTCCGTCCTCCCCTTCGTATTGGCCAAACCCCGTACACGTGTTTCACGTGTGGACGTACGGGGCACTTCGCCAAGGATTGTCCGCAGAATCGACAAAGCGGAGGGCAATCATCTTACCAGGGGGCCAACCAGCCCCGCAATCAGTTCAAGAAGCCAGCCACCAGACCCGGCAACATCCACCACCTCGCCATCGAGGGCGTTCCGGAAGGCGCACCCGTGCTCACGGGTACGTTCTCTGTCTTAAATCATTCTGTAGTCATACTTTTTGACTCCGGAGCTTCACACAATGTCATTAGTAAATCTTTGGTCGTTAAAAGTCAATTGCCTGTTATCTCCACAAAAACTCCATATATGATTTGCACCCCAGCAGGGAGGGTAGTAACATATGAGGTAGCCCATAAAGTGCCTCTTGACCTAGATGGGAACGTCTATCCTACCTCTTTCATTATCCTAGAAACTCAAAAGCTAGATATCATCTTAGGAATGGCATGGTTGCAATACCATGGTGCTATCCTTGATATCGTTCCTCGAAAAATTTATCTAAACTCTCCACTCCATCAGCCCCAGGTTCTCAATCTTGAGAACATCATTCCATTAGACCCATCCACTCACAACACCGAGGTTATGGAACTTAAGAATATTCCGGTAGTATGTGAATACCCCGACGTGTTTCCTGAAGATCTCCCTGGGATGCCACCAGAAAGGGATATAGAGTTCAAGATTGAACTTGCGCCCGGAACAGTGCCAGTTTCAAGACCACCCTACAAGATGGCACCCAAGGAACTTGCAGAACTGAAGGAACAATTAACTGAACTTGAGAGCAAAGGTTTTATTCGTCCAAGTTCATCACCATGGGGTTGTTCTGCACTGTTTGTAGAAAAGAAAGATAAGACCTTGAGGCTATGTGTAGACTATCGTCCACTTAATGCTGTCACCATCAAGAACAAGTATCCACTACCGCGCATTGATATTCTTTTCGATCAATTAGTGGGTGCTAAAGTGTTTTCGAAGATGGATCTTCGTTCTTGTTATCATCAAATTAGAATCCGACCAGAAGATATATCCAAGACAGCATTCTCAACAAGGTATGGACTGTATGAGTATCTGGTTATGTCCTTCGGATTAACCAACGCCCCGGCTCATTTCATGTATCTCATGAACTCAGTGTTCATGCCGGAATTGGACAAGTTCGTCGTGGTCTTCATTGACGACATACTTGTGTATTCAAAATCCGAAGAAGAACATGCTCAACACTTGCATATTGTGCTTCAGCGATTACGGGACCATCAGTTGTATGCTAAGTTCAGCAAGTGTGAATTCTGGATCAACCAGGTGCCATTTTTAGGGCACATCATTTCAGCAGAAGGTATTGCAGTTGATCCAAGCAAGATCAGGCAAGTCCTCAAATGGGAGTCTCCAAAGTCTGTACATGAAGTCCGAAGTTTCCTGGGTTTAGCAGGATATTACCGGAGGTTTATACCCAATTTCTCCAAAATAGCTAAACCAATGACAGAACTTCTGAAGAAAGGACAAAAGTATGTATGGACTGAGGCATGTGAGGCAGGTTTCAAAGCATTGGTGAAACACCTTACAACGGCACCAGTTTTAGCCCAACCAGACACTACCAAAGCATTTGATGTCTATTGCGATGCATCTGGGATTGGTTTAGGTTGTGTGTTAATGCAAGAGCGAAGAGTGATCGCGTATGGATCACGACAGCTTCGGAACCACGAGCAGCACTACCTGACTCATGATCTTGAACTGGCTGCTGTGGTGCTAGCATTGAAGATGTGGAGGCATTATCTACTGGGTAATTTAGTACACCTCTACACTGATCACAAAAGCTTGAAATACATCTTCACCCAGAAGGATTTGAATATGCGACAAAGGCGATGGTTAGAATTGATCAAGGATTATGAGATTGAGATCCACTACCATCCAGGCAAGGCGAATGTAGTCGCCGATGCACTGAGCCGCAAGTCCCATATCAACAATCTTTCCATTACCTCGATGGAGGGAAAAGAAGAACTGAGTCTTTACTTGGTTCCATATGGGGCGCTCTACAATCTCGCTCTCATTCCTACCATCAGAGAGGATATTATGGCAGCTCAGAGGGCGGACAAGGGGATGTCACATATTCAGCAAAGAATAAAGAAGGGGGAGATGAAATGCTTCCGAAGTGACGATGAAGGTACCCTCTGGTTTAACGACCGTATAGTGGTACCCCGAAACATGGAACTTCGGAGGAAGATACTGGATGAAGCTCATTTATCCAAGTATTCCATTCATCTGGGAAGTAACAAAATGTACCAAGATTTAAGAAAGAAGTTCTGGTGGACTCGGATGAAGCGGGAAGTAGCTAAATATGTATCCGAGTGTGATACGTGCCGGCGAGTGAAGGCCGACCATATGAAAGCAGCAGGACAGCTTCAACCTTTAAGCATACCAGCTTGGAAATGGGAGGATATCAGCATGGATTTCATTGTTGGGTTGCCTCCCACTCTCCATAAGCACGACTCAATTTGGGTGATAGTTGACCGACTGACTAAGACGGCGCATTTCATTCCCGTCAATACCAACTATCATTCCTCTAGATACGCGGAGTTATATATTGCCAGAATCGTATGCCTCCATGGAATACCCCGCACCATCATCTCAGATCGTGGGGCTGTATTTGTTTCGCGATTCTGGGAGCATCTCCACGCTGCACTGGGGACCAAGTTAATTAGGAGCTCGGCCTATCATCCTCAGACTGATGGACAAACTGAACGGGTGAATCAAGTGCTTGAGGACATGCTTCGTGCCTGTGCCATCCACCATGGTAAGAATTGGGATGACCATCTACCATTGGCAGAATTCTCGTACAACAACGGTTACCAGGCTAGCATCCAGATGGCGCCATATGAAGCTCTTTATGGCCGCAAGTGTCGCACACCCTTGAACTGGTGCGAATCAGGTGAACGGGCAGTGTACGGCATCGACTTAGTAAATGAAGCCGAGGATCGAGTTCGCACTATTCAGGCGAATCTCAAAGCTGCTCAGTCTCGTCAGAAGAGCTACGCGGACAAACGACGTCGACCTCTTCACTTCGAAGTTGGAGATCAAGTTTATCTCCGAGTATCCCCTATGAAGGGTATCCATCGCTTCGGGGTAAAAGGGAAGCTAGCCCCCCGCTTTATTGGGCCTTTCGCAATAATCGAAAGATGCGGACCTGTGGCATATCAATTGGAGTTACCAACGTCACTTTTCGGAGTCCACAATGTGTTCCACATTTCCCAATTGCGGAAATGCCTTAAGACTCCAGCTGATATCCGCATAGAGGATTTGGAAGCTCTCCAACCAGATCTCACCTATTCCGAGCATCCAACTCAGATCATCGATGAAAAGACTCGCACCACAAGAAGCCGCACCTTGCGTTTCTACAAGATCTTGTGGAGCCACCACAGTGCCGAAGAGGCCACGTGGGAAAGCGAGGAGTATCTTAGAACGAACTATCCGGACTTGTTAGCGGCATATGTTCGATAGATCCTTTTTCCTTTGCCTTCTTTTGTAATCTCGGGACGAGATTCTTTTAAGGGGGGAGGAATGTAAAACCCCACTTTTATGGCATGTTAAGTTCATATGGGTTTTGTGATCAACTATTTTGGATCTCCAATATAATGGTACACATGAACTATGCCATCCAAAACTTATCTTGCACTCTTTGTTAGATTCTTTTATCATAGGTATTAGACTTCACCATGAATCCAAATTATATTCTATTCACCTTTTAAGAATAAGAATTTTTGGATAAGGATTAGTAAGCAATGCACAATGAAGCCCTAATAAGCTCTAAACCAAATATTCAAATTAAGGGCTCTAAATTTTTCCATGAGGTCCTAAATTCCTCAATAGCATGCTTACAAAGTTTCAAGATTTTAGAAACTCATCTACTATTTTTATTGAGGTGCTTAGCAAATTTGAATCAAATTCAAATCTGAATTTTTAATTCTTCTCCAACTTCTTTAAACATAAGAATTGAGTTCACCATTGTGTTCAGAATAATTCATTTGCCATCTCCACAAAATTTCATGATTTTTGGAGTTGATCTTCTATTTTTAAATGAATTAGTAACTGAGCTGTGGGGAGAATCACTGGACATTGGGCCCCACATGTCAGCTCCCCTTTTAAACGGATCAGCTCAACCCCGACACCTCTGCACTGCCGCGCCCCCGCTCGACACCGCGCGCGCGCATGCAGCTCCAGCGAGCTGCCTGCCTGCTCGCCGCGGCCCTATAAAAGGCCGGCCGAAGCCCCCTTTAATCCTCATCCCCGATCACAGCTCCATTGCCTCGCCACAATTCTTCCGCCGCGCGCCATCGCCGCCGCTCGCCACTGCTCCGCGGCGTGCCGCCGTTCCGCGCCGTTTCAAGCCTAGCTCCAAAGAGCAAAAAGGTGCGCCTGATCAAACTCTAGCTCATGGTACAAACCGTTTCCCTTATCGTTGAAGCCTGAGCAAGATATTGTTCGTTTCCTCTATGGCCGAGGGTAGATAGCTAGCTATGATTTCATGTCAAATTCCTTTTCGACAAGCAATCATCCTTTGCAATTACTTAGAGATAGTTTCTATAGGCCCTAGCGATCCTGTCTGAGCAAAAACCTTTAAGGATCATCAAGCAACGGCTCTGAATTTCGAGTTTTGCTCGCCGCCGGTGAGAAAACCTCGGTTCACCGTCGAACTCATGATTCCCGGCAACTCACTCCCCTTCTGCGCCCATATCCTTGAACTCCATCATCCCAGGAAGGTTTTGGAGCAATTCCCAAGTGATTTGAGCTACTCTATAGAGAGTTCTATGATGCCCGAGCGCTCATCGCCGCCACCGCCGTCGCACGACCTTTTCCGGCGAGCTTCAAGACCCACTGACCTCACCATCGTGCTCAGCGACCCCAAAAACCCCCAGGCGGCAAGTTTCCGCGAATCTGGTGCGTTGGATTGGCCGGCGGCGAGGCTCGCCGGAGAGCACCGCCGCGGGAGCCCCGCGCGCCGCCCGCGTCGGGAGGTAGAAGACGACGCGGCGGGTCCCGCGTGTCAGCGGCGGTAAATCCCGTCGGATCAGGTGTGGCCACGGGATTTGCTGTGGCTACGCGGTGGGAATCTGTGGCCCCCGTGTGGCTTAAATACTATTGGTTCATTTTAAAACAGTGGGGCCCACGAGTTAAATCAAATTAGGAAATTATTCCAGATTAGACTCCAACTTAGAAAAATCCATAACTTTCTGTAGGATACTCCAAAAATCTTCAAACAAATTTTGTTCGAAAGCTCTTGAGCTCTAGTTTCTGTCAATACCAATTAGGTTCTGTGGAACTCAGAGTTAAATTCTGTAGAAAATGATCTTTCTTAATGCAAATGCAATTTTTCCAGACAAGATATCCATGGGAAAATTCCCCAAAATTCACATTAAATTTATTGTCCTATTCTTGATTATCAGGCAAAGTTTGGGAGCCATAACACCTGTTTAACTCTCTGGATAATTCAATTTCCTTTTTCAGTTATTGAATTTTCACAGCTATTAGGTTGCTTTATTAGGTCCCAAAATTTTACTGAGTCTTCCATTAGTCATACCCTAGCTCCTGTTAAAGTCTTGGATTTAATTAACCTACTATACCAGTCCTAAATCAGTTACAAACCAAATATTGATTTAATGTCTCGAAACTCAATTATAAAGTAAATCCAGAAATTCTTGCCGAATTAGAAATACAATAACTCCTTCCCCACAGCTTAGAAAATTATGAAACAAATTTTGCTAAGACCAGAACCACTCCCTCCATCTTGATTATCAACTGTTAGCTAGGTTCAAGCTACAGTTTCCTCTCGGAAATTTTTGGAAGTTGGTTTGCTTGCCATACTTTCGGAGACCACAATCTGCTATGATCATCTCCTGTTCTTTGCAAGAGCTTTGATCATATTCCCTAGTATCTACCATCGAAATTCCAAAGCCAATTAAGGTCCCTGTCATATAGTGATCACCATGAATTAATTTATGGTCTTAAAATAAATAAATTTCAAAGTCATTTATATATCCATGTTATCTGCATATCGTATAGTGACCGAAGTCGAGGAGGAGCCAGAAGCCTTGGAAGAGAACCTTCCAATTTTTAACTCAGAACCTGACCTGCAACAAGGCAAGCCCCGGTTTGCATTTAAGCCGTTTATGAGCTTTTGCTTTATCACTATGATGAATAGTATATGAATTGTGCATTACGTTTAGGGTGAATGATACTCCACTTGCATGACCAAAAATCCCAGGGGTTTATTTGGAACGAGTTACAGTTTGACCTATAGTAACTGCTTTGCTAATGCATAGGAAATCCGGTAGAAGTCGAGTAGTTGGAATCTACTCGCGAGAGATGTATCTCACAGGATTGGTTGAATAGAAAATGGCTTAATATAATGAAACTGAGACCGGGTAGGGAATGGATAGGAAGCGGCGAGAATTGAGTCTCGGTCGCATAGCCCTGCCTGTGTTGATTAAGGCCCGTCCGTATGCGGCCCCGCTGGACAAGCTTGAATTGTACCGGCAATATAATGGACATATGGAATCCAATAAACTGACGTAGCTTGGTCACTTGGGTGTCGAGGCATACCGTTCCGTTTTATAGGTGTGGGTTGAGGGTAGCAAGGTGTAAATCCGCTGGTGGGCACGTCAGAGTACGCCCCACGCAGGGACCTCCTGCCCGTGACGGATCGACCGGTTCGGCATTTGAGTGTCTTGCGAAAGGTTGCCATATACGCCTAGTACTGAAGTGTTATGTAGGTACGGGTGTGCTCGCTGACACTTCCGAACGACGTATGTGTCGTGTTGTCCAGGTGAGTCCTGATTGCAATCACTGTCCCTCGCAGTAATAGAGTACCACTTGTTCACTGTGTCGTGACGTAGTAAATACTAAAGAAGTCGAGAAAGTCATATGATATTGAATTATAATTACTTTGCAACTTTGTTTGGTTTAGAGATAGTATAACTAAAGATTTACAATTTCCCCATACTTTAGCTGTAATAGCATTATGTGCTTTGGGCATGTCATATCATCGGTAAAGCGTTTCTTGTTTGATTGTGGAGCCCATGATGTGCCGTGCTCAGAGAATGTCATTTGCTACTTAAAACTTGGTTATAAGGATCCACTTGTAGGCGAGTTATTTTTGCTATTCCTTACCTATGTTTAGTGTCCCCGTGCATCTGTCTAGTGAGACGGTTAAGCCTTGCTGAGCCTTAAGCTCACGTTTGCAGTTAACGAGTTTTTGCAGGTTACCCTATTGAGGATGGGTTTGACGATGAGGCAACACCCCCTCCAGGGTGTACAGCCGAGTGGGAACCCTGCACGCCGCCATAGTTTGAGTGTTGCTAGTGCAAAGTATCCCTGGCATGGAAAACTTTGCTTTTTGCATAGCTAGTGCTGAGAGCGTAGCTATGGTATGTATATATTTCTTTACATCCGCTAGTATTGTGAAAACTTCCGCTGTGTAGTAAATAAAAGACTTGGTATTGTACTTTATTCTGGTTCTATTCTTGTAAACTGTTGGGTGTCGCATCGCACGACACCACCCAATGAGATCCTCGGATGTGTGGACTCCGGTCCCCACACTCGACGAGGTCCTCTTCGTCCACCGTCGGTGCCTTCACAAGCTCATCGTCGGGCTCGACGTCGAGTGGTGCCCCAGCTACTCTACCGACCAGAACCCTGTCGCCATTCTGCAGCTCAACGTCATCCATCGATGTCTCCTCTTCCAGGTCATCCACGTTGACTACTTCCCCGAGAAGCTGGAAGATTTCCTCGGCAATTCCGACTACTGCTTCGTCGACGTGGGTGTGGAGGGTGACGCCGACTAACTTTGGAAGGACTGGCAGCTAAAGGTGGCCAAAACAGTGGACCTAGACGAGCTCGCGGCGGGGGAGATGGATCGCCCGAGCCTCTTCCATGCAGGGCTGAAGGACATCGTGAGTGTTGTGCTGGGCGCTGACATGGAGAAGCCTTAAAGGGTGAGGACAAGCCACTAGGACGTGTACAATCTCTCCGGCGAGCAGAGAACTATGTCTGCATCGATGCCTTCATCTTCTTTGAGGTCGGCCACAAGCTCCTCTCTGGCGACTACTGATCTAACCACCGACTTTGTGGATCGGCTGTCGTCGATCATTTCGGCATGGAATTCGCAGGTGCAGCGCTAGTTCTAGCTTTTCTGCTTGTGCGCTCAATCTCTCATAAAATTATTTTTTCTTTAGGACACACTATCTTGCGTTCATATCACATGTGTGCCCCACCGTTGTCGAGTCCACATGTCAGCTGCAGTAATAATTGCGGGGCAGAGGATTTCATCGCCACTGTCTTGGCATTTAAGTTAATGTTTTAGTAGTTTTTGTGATGATTGTTTAAAAAAAAGAATAGTTTTTGTAATGGAAGAATTAGTTGGAGTCTATTTGTCATGTGTCTTAAAATTGAGAAAATTTTAGGCAACAGATCATTAGAAGGTAATAATTACAGTCATTAGTCACTTAATTTGCAATTAATCATTAACCATTAATTTTATAGGTTAAGCAATTACAAATTAACATAGTTCTTACAATTACAAAATTACAAATGCTCCCTCTGTTGACAGCTGTTATATACCAATTTCAGTCGTCAATATAACTCAATTATGTGAAGGATTGATCATTTCTTGCACACATCACCTTTCTACTTGACCTATTTCCACTTGTTCTTGGATAAATATGTATATGCAGATATTTATATAGGAATTGAGGAAAAGTATGGGGAGCAATCCTATAAAATATCATCCCAGCCAATCAGTCGATGACACGTGGCACCACATGGATCAAATGGCCCACAAGCAGAAGTATCGGAGGCCATCCAATGGTGTAGCACAAATATCAGTCAATGGGACCCACCTAGCAGCCACCTGGAGGAAGTACGGGACATTTGGAGCCCTGACCAGGTTGGCCGAACCAGGGGGTCGACCGACCTGATCCTGGCGCCAAACGCGGTCAACTTCCACGTGTTGGCTCCTCCCAGCTCCCTGGAGTCAATGACGACTGATTCGCGTGCTTTTGGTGGCGGGAACCGACCTCAACACTAGTATAAATAGGACCCCATACCCCTCACTTCAACACACACCACTTGGGCATCATTCTATTGTATACACTATATTCCATAGTCCTTAGAGGAGTTAGGATGTAGAGAGGAGAGCCTCTGGTCCCAAGTCCGAATTGGGAAAGGAGTAGAAGGAGTCTCTCTTCCCAATTCCACATTGGGAAAGGTATGTCTCATGTATTCCTTCTTGTATTTGTGACTTTGTGCTCAATAAAGATATTATCTTTAGTCTTCTTTTATACGTATACTTGGACAAAGCGTTTCTTGTTTGATTGCGGAGTCCATGTAAGTGGAAGGTATAGTATTTATGATGGTACTCTCATGATCACATCTTATGGTCATAAACACTATAGACCCCCATATAGTCTATGTAGTTATGATATGATTATGTTAATATGAATAACTATGCTAGGCAATCAACATTGGTTCAATGATGATTTTGTTCATTGCCTTAGGATGGCTTGTGCTGCAGCTCTTAAGGTATTTGCTTAGTATGCTAGCATGGTGCTAGGGTATTTAAGTAGCGTTGAATGTCTCGTAGACCCACACATTGAAGAGGTAGACAGTAGGTGGTGACAGCCCTATCTGTCCTTTGTAATCCTCCACGTTCGGCTATGCCATAGGCTCTTGGCGGAAGTTGCCCTAGTATTGCTAGGGGTAAGCCCGTGCCCGATGTGTTGAATAGCATTGCATAGGAATTCATCATTGACATGACCATTAGTATCTACCTTAGGCTATGTATATGTATTAGGAGCATCGTAGGAGCAACTCTCTAACTCTTAATCCAATCTCCCTCTAGGACCCATTTACCCTTTAGAATAGTTTGCCTAGGTGTGTGTCACACTACCCCTATTATCAACTTACCCCGTGTCCGGATAATTGATTAGTATCCCATAGCTTGACCATAAGAGTAGTATATACTTTACTCCATTTCCTTCCTTTGGGATAAATACGATACCCTTGGGAATACTCATGGGTGAAATGCAACAATGGTATCTTCTGTGCGCTTGCGGATCTCATATCTTTATCGGAGATGATCTGTGGTGTTAAGAAATACCAACAAGCATTTCTGGCGCCATTGCTGGGGATGATTTGTTAGTATATCTTAGGAGCCGTCAACAAGCATTTCTGGCGCCGTTGTCGGGGAAGGCAAAGGAAGTGAAGGATAGCTATCACTTGTGATTAAGCTATAGGTACTAATAGTTATTAGACAGGATTACCCTTGTTCGTTTTCTCCCTTGTGTGAAAACAGGGTAGTGTTGGCCAACCCATTGTATGGGATGGCCAACGAGGACGCAAGTGCTAAACTGCAAGATGATTCAAGACGTACCTCAACAAATGTCTGCTAGGCAACGCCATTGCCTTTTGCGGGAGAATTTCAGCCTTCGGTAGAAGCCAAAGTCATCCATACCCAAGCTTGGGGAAGGCTCCAAGAAGTTCTTCTTGGTTTGCCTCCACCATGGGGTGGATAGTTGGCTCTTCATCCAACACTCGTGTCATGGGTTGGCTCCACCAATCCATGACCACATTCATGCTGGAGCTGAAGGAGTCCTATTCTCATTCATCATGGATGAGAAGAAGGTCTCCACTCAAGGGGTGGATTGAAGAATGCTCGAGTTCCCATAGCTTTTCATGCACACCACTTCACAAGGTGTATATGCTAGTTATGAAACTACACCTCCCATTGAAGTTTCATGAATATCCAAGTCGTTGGAGATTTTTTAGGATAATCCAAGTCGTGGATATTCACATGATTTGTGAAAATCCATGTCATCATGGGACGCATGGGAATTATTTTCCTAAGACCCATGAGGACCTTTTTCAAAAAACAACTCCAATGGCTACCATTCACAAGGAGGTCAAGGGTGGAATTAACATCACCCTTGTATTCAAGGATGTTATGGCTTTCCAAGGGATTTAAGTTCAACTAGCCTACCTTGAAGTATCTTGGCCAAGCAGAAATCAAGACAACATTCACATGAAGATCTTGGCCAAGGACAAGAACTTAAGGAGCATTCAAAGTCCCAGATATCCTACATCACTTGTTGGGATTCCCACACTTCGACCGAACCCATTCAACCTAGGGCAAGTGACATTGTGGATGAAGCGTTTCTTGTTTGATTGTGGAGTCCACATGTCATCATGCCCAAGGAAGCCTTTGATCCATGATCAAGATATGGGTTGATTCAATGGAATATCAATATGGTCAGAGTGGCACCACTAAGAAGGACAAAGCCTCACCATGCTCATGAAGGAATACATTCAAGAGGGAGAACCCGTCGCTACAACAACATGTCTATATCAATACAATGGGGAGAGGCTAGGGCCACCATGTGGCCCACATGTCCAAATGACAGCCAAATGAGTTTGGCATGTCAAAACAGAAGAAATCATCCACATCTTCAACTCCGGGATTGGACAACAAATCACCGTGCTGAACAAAACGGAGGTAAGTCCTACTCATCGTACTTCAAAAATTCGGTGAATCCTCGCCAATAGGTAGTTAACACTCATCGGACTTCAAAAATTCGGTGAGTCCTTGCCAATAGGTTAATTGGTAGTTATCTCATATTTTTTTCCAAATTGCATCAACCCTTGCATTTGCATGTTTGAAATTCCACACTTGCATGTTGGAAAGTAAAATTTCGAACCATCATAAAACTAAAAATTTGAATTAAGGGAGAAATTTAATTGGATATGAACTACATGCATGACCACTTGAATTTATCTTCCTAGTTCAAAACCAAAAAGATTTGCTTTGACCCTCATTGCATTTACAAGTTATTTCAAGCTGGGCAAGACAATTTGAAAATTGGGTTCAATTTTCTTTTGGCTAACATAACCCGTTTTCGAGTTGTTTTGTGTGTTCTTGATTAAAGTGCAGCTAGGTCAAAATTGTGAAGAGGTGGTATGGCAAGAAAGTGGAAGGTTTCATCAAGCTCAAGTCACCATTGGGAGGATTTGAGAACACTTCTCTCCTTCAAACTCATTTTGAGTTTGAGGAAGAGAAATGTTCAAGATGATGACCCAATGGAGGAGCCAGAACCAAATCCATTGCCAAATCCAATCTCAACTTGGCATTTGACATCAACCATCAAGCCTACGCCAAAAATCAAGGTTGTGAGTTTCTCACACAAAGACCTTCATCACCAACTGCTCTTCAAATGAAGTATGAGTTTAGAATTTTTCATTATTTGGTTTGCCATAGAATTGAATGTATTTGCTTGCATTTGTGAGGAAGGTTGACACTTCCTCATCATTTAATTCTCATGCATCCTCACAAGAGTAAGTGTGGGTATTGTATTTTGGATCTCCAAAAGGAAATCCCACCTTACTTGGAAAAATCTAAAACAAGTATCCAGAATCTTTGAAGCATTGTTTTGTAGACTTAGTCATTTTTGTCTAGGTTTATAAAATAAGACTTTTGGACATGACTTAATTGGTGAATTGGCATATAGAAACTTGAGCATAGTGACAACCATAATTTTTAATTGAGCTTCATTCATAGATGGTGTCACTAGATTTCAAACTCCTAGGAATAAGTGATATCCTTGCTCTAAAATTGAATCACATTTTTTGGAGGAGTCACTAAATTTTAAATTCCTAGTGAAGTTTAGGAGGATAAAATTGAGAATCTTGTTTGTCATGGTCTGAATGATAAAATTTGCTCTTGAAAGCTAAGATGGTTAGAAACTTTAAAAGATGTAGGGATCCATATAGTATATTTATATCACATGCATTGCTATGAGTAGGAGCTTTAGAAAATATGCAACATGAATTATCCATAAAGCTCCACTCTTATCAATGAATAACATATTGATCATGGATACACTTGACATTGGAACCAATGCATCTTTGATTTTGTTCTTCCCCGTATGTACAAATGAAAGTTCGGTTACCTAACCCGAACGTTCATTTGTACAAGTATCGGGAGCTAACCATTCCTCTCTATTCAAGAGAGGAAGTTTGCAGGAGTAATATTACTATGCAGGCATTCAAGAAACTGATTGTTGGGATCCCTAGAGGATCCCATTTCAACATCTCTTGGCCAAGGAGTAAATGAGGATGGTTGCTACCTATCGGAAATTATGCCCGAAGGTCAATCATAACTATACGAGGCTAGAGATTTGAAATGGGAACCCTCCATGAGCAACCAATGGGCTGCCACGAATGGGTGAGAGCATTATGCTCTCAACTATTCTAAGCACTCATTCAAGCTCAAGGGATTTGCCACCATCATTGGGTGCAAGTTGTTCCTATGTGGTAGAAGGTATGTTGTACCTTACCCAAGGAACAACTGATCATACCCAATGCATTTTGGGCACATGTCACTCCCTTATGGCAAAAAGATATGAAACACCTTAGCCAAAGAATGACGAAACATAGTCAATGTATGTTGAGTGCATGTCATTCCTTTGGATCTAAAGGTTATCATTATCCTAGCCAAGGAATGACAAATCACACCCAACACATGGAGACCCTGATGTGCAGACGATCAACATCGAAAACACTCTATTCAACCACACTCATGGTGTCCATGGAAGGCAACACAACAATCAACACTCAACCCTCCATTGTCAAAGCCACGCTGCAACAAGGATAGGCCAACTCATGGCCTACCTCCGTCGTTAGGGTTTCAACCCCTATCACGGACCTTGATCAAGAATAAGCTTGGGGGAGGACCCCCACTTGAGGTAACTTGTATCACACCCACTGCATTTTTATTTCAAATCATCCATTGCATATTTACTTTCCATTCATCCAACATCCACCATGCATCTAAAAAAACATAAACATAGGAACTTAGATTTGCTTATCAAATAAAGATGTGCGATAAGAATGATTTTGAATTCACATAGATGAAATGATGAATAGTTGCTCTATTTTATTTTTCCTAAGTCCCTAGTTTACAACTTGCTACTCTCTGAATATTGCTTAAATTGGATAAATTAACTTTGCCTTGATTTAGAAATTGTGGGTAGCAAAAGCTTAATCTACTTCTAGGTTGTTGGGAGATTTGAATTAGTAATAGGGCTGCTATTCCTATTTTGAAAGTGAAACTTAGATTTCCGAAGAAATTCTATCAAGATTTAAGTTTCCCTCATTTGATTGGAAATACCTACCAAAACCATATGATATTCATACATAGACAACACCTTATGCATATGCTATTTGCTTTCACATTGAGCCTAGTCAAACTAGTATAGACCTATGTGAGAAATCATTCAATTCTTTTTGAATTCAAGACTTCACTTGCACATGCTATACTTCTACACTAGAAGGAAGCAAAATTCCATCATATCCACCATTCCACAATAAAAAGAGAAACTTCATGCTATTCATAGTTAGCACTCTCTTCAAGTTATTGCATAAAAAGGAGTAGAAGACATGGCTACAAGAAAAAGAAAAAGAAAATTCATGCTTATATCATAAGCATGAGAAAAAAAAGAAAAAAAATATGCTTACTCCATAAGCATAAAAAAAAGGGTAGCCATGTTTCATCCTTGCAATAAAGAGAGTCCACATCAAAAGGAGTCATCTCAATGTTTCCACATCCACCTCCATTCCATCACACATGCACAAGTCTTGATTCAAAAGTTTGAATTGATTTCTCCTAAGGCTTGCTCTTTTGACTTAGCAATATTATGTGTTGCAAATAAGCCTACTTACTTTCCCTACCAAGCTCCACATACAAGCCATATTCAAAGAGTAGGAATAGTATAGGCATATGCCTTGGTGAGGACATATTTCCACTATACACAAAGGAGTGATTGAGAGAATCATTTGAGGTACTTATAATCTAATTTGAATCTCTCCGGAATTTAAGTGGAACTTGATATCTAGGCTATGCTTGTTCCATTTACTGTTCTATCTTTAAATTACCCATGAATGGGAGAAGGCATAACTCCCATAATGACTTAAGAAGGGTGAAGTACCACAGCCACTTTTTGCAATACTAGGTAGAGTATTTTGTTGTGCACTTGGTACTTTTGAAAGGTAGAACATTGTAGCAACTCCTGATAATCAACCTAAAGTCTTGACTTTGCTCGGGACGAGCAAAGGATAAGCTTGGGGGAGTTTGTTGACAGCTGTTATATACCAATTTCAGCCATCAATATAACTCAATTATGTGAAGGATTGATCATTTCTTGCACACATCACCTTTCTACTTGACCTATTTCCACTTGTACTTGGAGAAATATGTGTATGCAGATATTTATACAGGAATTGAGGAAAAGTATGGGGAGCAATCCTATAAAATATCATCCTATCCAATCAGCCGACGACACGTGGCACCACATGGATCAAATGGCCCACAAACAGAAGTATCCGAGGCCATCCAACGGTGTAGCACCAATATCAGTCAATGGGACCCACCTGGCAGCCACCTGGAGGAAGTACGGGCCATTTGGAGCCCTGACTAGGTCGGCCGAACCAGGGGATCGGCCGACCTGGTCCTGGCGCCAAACGTGGTCAACTTCCACGTGTTGGCTCCTCCCGGCTCCCTGGAGTCAATGACGACTGATTCGCGCGCTTTTGGTGACGGGAACCGAGCTCAACACTAGTATAAATAGGACCCCATACCCCTCACTTCAATGCACACCACTTGGGCATCATTCTATTGTATACACTATATTCCATAGTCCTTAGAGAAGTTAGGATGTAGAGAGGAGAGCCTCTAGTCCCAAGTCCAAATTGGGAAAGGAGTAGAAGGAGTCTCTCTTCCCAATTCCACATTGGGAAAGGTATGTCTCATGTATTTCTTCTTGTATTTGTGACTTTGTGCTCAATAAAGATATTATCTTTAGTATTCTTTTATACGTATACTTGGACAAAGAGTTTCTTGTTTGATTGTGGAGTCCATGTAAGTGGAAGGTATAGTGTTTATGATTGTACTCTCATGATCACATCTTACGGTCATAAACACTATAGACCCCCACTATAGTCTATGTAGTTATGATATGATTATGTTAATATGAATAACTATCCTAGGCAATCAACATTGGTTCAACGAGGATTTAGTTCATTGCCTTAGGATGGCTTGTGCTGCAGCTCTTAAGGTATTTGCTTAGTATGCTAGCATGGTGCTAGGGTATTTAAGTAGCGTTGGATGTCTCGTAGACCCACGAATTGAAGAGGTAGATAGTAGGTGGTGACAGGCCTATCTGTCCTTTGTAATCCTCCACGTTCGGCTATGCCACAAGCTCTTGGCGGGAGTCACCCTAGTATTGCTAGGGGTAAGCCCGTGCCTGATGTGTTGAATAGCATTGCATAGGAATTCATCATTGACATGACTATTAGTATCTACCTTAGGCTATGTATATGTATTAGGAGCATTGTAGGAGCAACTCTCTAACTCTTAATCCAATCTCCCTCTAGGACCCATTTACCCTTTAGAATAGATTGCCTAGGTGTGTGTCACACTACCCCTATTATCATCTTACCCCCTGTGCGGATAATTGATTAGTATCCCATAGCTTGACCATAAGAGTAGTATATACTTTACTCCATTGCCTTCCTTTGGGATAAATACGATACCCTTGGGAATACTCACGGGTGAAATGCTGCAACGGTATCTTCCGTGCGCTTGCGGATCTCATCTCTTTACCGGAGATGATTGGTGGTGTTAAGAAATACCAACAAGCATTTTTGGCGCCGTTGTCGGGGATGATTTGTTAGTATATCTTAGGAGCCGTCAACACCCTCCATCTCAAATTACTTGTCACTCTTTTTAGTTCAAAAATGAACTAATAAATTAAAGAGCGACGAGTAATTTGGGAGATGGAGGGAGTACATATTCATAATTTTGAATAAGTAAGAAACTTACTTCACCCTTCTTCCGGCCGGTCGCCTGGTAGCGGCGCCGCCTCTGCGAGCTTCGAGCGCTGCCGCCTTGAGCTCTACACGCAACCGTGAGCCGTGCCCCGCCTCCGCGTTCCACTGTGAGGCTACAAACTGCGAGCCAAAAGGTTGGTGCCGCACGCCAATGGTTCGGCCTCCTCCTCGCCGTCGCCTCGGCGTGCCGCCGTCTCGGTGCGCAGCCTTCGGCCTCCGTGCCACCACCGTCGGTTAGATCAGCGGGTGAGGGTATTTAGAAACATGCATGTTATTTCACATGCATCGAGGTCTTTCACATGATCGATCATTGTCTTTCACATGCATGTTAGTTGTCCATGCATGCTACGCCCCAAACATGATCAACGAGCTTCAAACATGACGATATCTCAACAAAAAGAGAAAACACGTAACATCATCAAACATGATCGAAGTCTTTCACATGGATGTTAGATGTCCATATGCATGCTACGCCCCAAACATGTATTCCAAGAATAGAATATTTCCTACCATGTATTGATATATATTTATCATATTCTCTACCATGCATGTGTATACTCTCAACCTATATGGCAGTTTATCTACCACACTAATGAAGAATATTATCATGTCATCAATACAGATAACAAACTATGTTTGACAGGAAGGATGTTCCCTCGAGGGTACGAGGATAGAATGTGTCCTACTATCTAATAAGCACACAGCTCTCACTACGTACGTGGTTCATAAAATTAATTGATCGCATGCTACCATGTATATAGTATATTTTCTAACATGCATGTGTTGTACTCATCTTTTGAAGAAACGACAGCCGTAGGCGCTAGCCGCTACGTGTTCTGATTTTAGGAACAAATGAACACACTTGTGAAAACACGTACGCCACATCCGATCCTCAACATCATCAAATTAACATGATCCTCAACAAGGGGGCGCAAAAATCCTCAACACGTGATCAAACATGCTTGATCGAGAGTCTCATTCACATGCATTATATTTATGCCCACCATCATATATGATCACGACAATTATCATTGATTTGATATGGACTATCGGTCAGCAACGATCGGATCCTTCAAAAAAAAAAGATATGGACCCTCAATCGATTGCCATGCACGTTCACGTCAATCTTCCACACCTCATTGAAATCATTCACACGAAATGTTACGAACATCGCGAGACGGACCTACAAAGTATGCTAGGTGGGTCATTGCATGCCCTGGGCCCTTTGCATGTCAAATTAAAAAACTGGACAATAGGACGTGTCGAGCCGTTGAGATAATCGAGAGGAGGCAAACCGCAGTTTGGAGTAACTCCGACCGTCAATTCAAAAGCACAGTTTTCGAGGCGTCCAGTCATCTCTACTCGCGCACTTAGACGACGACCCGCTATAAAGGCACACCATCCTCTTCTTCTCCACCGCACCTCTCCATCGATCTTAGCCTCCAAACTTCTCCTCTTGCTTCTCCACCGCACCATCTGTCGACCACCTCTCGCTCTTGCTCCGCACCTCTATCGCCGCACAAATGGGTAGCCCTGCATCGAAGCACTCTAGGACATCGACGTCCTTCGAACCTCCTTCTCTGTTTTCGTCGCTGCCAATGCTGGTGGAATTGGAGGCGGCACCCGCACCTTCTCCGCCCCATCTCCACCTGCGGCGCCCGCACCTCCTTCGCCTGACTTGTTCTTACCCCCAAAAAGCGGTCAAACACCACGTGTTGGCTCCTCCTGGCTTGAAGAGGTCATGGGTGACTAATTCGCGCACTTTTAGTTGCAGGAACTGACTTTTCTCCCCCTATAAATAGAACCCCACACCTCACTTCACACACACCAAAAGTTCAGAATAGAACATCACTCCAAAGGTTTAGAGTAGTCCTAGAGGCTGCCAAGTAGAAGGAGAGTCTGGTGAAGAGTTTGGAAGAATGAGGCTTGGGCTTGTCAAGTCCCTCTTCCACTTGTACCCCTACAATGGTGTTATTCAAATTAAGTAACCCTTTGTGAATTCAACTCAAGTTTGATTCTCAGTTCATATTAGTTTGCACAAGTAGTTACTTGTGGGTTCATTTCTTTAATTCATTAGAGGCTCTAGTTATAGCTTTGTGTTCGAAACAACTAGATTTGTGATTTAGAACGTAAGTGTGGTGCTTAGGTTAGAAATCACTAGAGAATATCTCGTAAACCCACGGATTGAAGAGGTAGGAAGTAGGTGGTGATAGCCCTATCTGTCCTTTGTAATCCTCCACGTTCAGCTATGCCATATGCTCTTGGCGGGAGTTGCCTAGTGTTGCTAGGGGTAAACCCGTGCCCGAAGCAAGCAGCTACCACAAATTCCTTTGAATTAGAATCAGTACTTTGAATTCCTCTCTCTTCCTTACCTACAAAACAACTTTGTGTCCTTGGGTGGATTAGTTCGTAGTATTACACACACATTCTTTGGATTCGATACCCTTGGAATACTCTCTTAAGGGGAAGTGCTACAAGATAGTTTATGTGCGCTTGCAGATTTTCTAACGTGACGTACCAGCCTTCAACAAGCATTTCTTGCACCGTTGCCGGGGAACGTGTTGTTTATCTTCGAACCTTGATCACCCTTGTATCTATCTTCTCATCTTATCTTTCCTTTTCCTACCACCACCACATATATGGAGCAGCCCACTATTCTTTCATATTCTTCCCCAAAGGGCAACTGTGTGCCACCGCCATCGGTGGACCCATTTGTTCTACTAGCTATGAACTTCACCCTGCTTCATAGCCATGGTTCGGGAGCAATCCTTCTTAGGAACGGATTGTGAAAACCCTTACCACCATCTAAGAAGTTCGAACAATTGTGTTGATGTCTTCTAATCAAGGGTATGACACAAGAGACTCTCAAATGGAAGTTGTTTCCTTTTTCCCTTAAGGAAAAAGCCAAACAATGGTATGACCATAACGTTGGGAAGACAAACAGAAATTGGAATGAATTACGAAACAGATTTTGTCTTGCTTTCTTTCCAATTGCCCGAATTGTGTCCTGACGAAAGGAAGTACTATGCTTCCAGCAGATGGAAAAGGAATCTATAAGTACAGCTTGGGATAGATTTTCTCTTTTGAGAAATTCTGGCCCAGACTTGTCTATCCATGATCCGTTGCTTTTGCAACACTTCTACGTGGGATTGAACAAAGAGTCTGCCTTGCATCTTGACATTACGGTTGGAGGATCTTTCCTCCATAATATGCCATAAGAAGGCAAGGATCTTCTTGACCGAATTCTAGAAAATTCTTCCTTCATTATGGGTCTTAATGAGCCCCCTAGAGAGGAAGTAGTGTTAAGACCCGAGGATGAATCCATGGACAAGGAAGAACCCATCTCTTGCTTATCCCACACCTTGTCAGAGGAATCCTCTCCCGAATCTGAAACTATGAAGGAAGAAGAAATTCAACCTTCAAAGTTTCCTTTCTACTTCGAGGAAGAGATATTTGAATATTTTGGACATACCTCGAAGTATTCCTGCCATAGGAAACCATCATTGCCTTTAACTCCACCTCACCCACCTGATGTAGTGTTCGTCCAACAAACGGTCAAGGAGTTAACCTCTATTTTAAGCAGGGAATGGACTGCAGAAGTTGAGCTGTAACCCGAAATCCTTAGGATGAACTCACCTTTGGCAACTATTCTATGTTACATTAGAGGGACACCAATGAAGGTCCTATACAACCCCACTGTTGGAGCAAATCTTATTTCCGATTCTTGTGCTCTCGCCATTGTTGGCAATGTGCCATTGCACCCACATGTTAATCCTTCTGAGACTTTTTCGGAAACATCCTTGAAGGATGGGGGTTTTGCAACAGGTGTTTGTAAGACACAATGATATTGAGGAAATCCTAGATTTCCATGTGTTCAAAATCCAAGATTTTGACATTATAGGTGGGATTCCCATTGAGAAATTTGTCATGGAAATTCCCTTGGAAGGAAACCTCAATGTCAACCTTGGAGGGAGAAAATTTTCTATTCATGTCCTGCGTTCCAAGAACACATCTGCAGAATCTCCCATCCAAGATGAACCATTAGAGGAGGTTAGAACTCTTCAATTCTTAGCTCCTCCCGAAATAGGAGGAGAATATTTCATCCAACAGGAGGATGAATTTTAGGAGACGATTGAATTGCCAAAAGAAGAGTTCTTCCCAAAACCTCCTATTGAGTTAAAAATTCTACCTCCAGGCCTACGTTATGCCTTTCTAAATGGTGATTTGTAAGCCCCTATCATCATAAATGACAAGCTTTCAGATGATGAGACACTTAAACTCATTGCCATGTCAGAAAAGCATAGAGTTGTTTTTGGCTATTCCTTAGAGGATTTTATGGGAATTAGTCCAACATTATGCACCCATCGCATTCCCATTGACACCAAGAGTGTCCCCTCAAGGGAACCTCAAAGGCAATTAAATGATGCGATCGATGCGGGAAGTTGTCAAGAAGGAAGTCTTAAAACTTCTGCATGCCGGGATTATCTACCCTGTTACTCATAGTGAATGGGTAAGCCCAGTTCAAGTAGTGTCCAAGAAGGGAGGTCTCACGGTCGTTCAAAATGGGAAGAATGAATTGATTCCTCAACGAACTGTCATAGGATGGAGGATGTGCATTGATTACCAAAAACTTAACAAGGCTACAAGGAAGGATCATTTTACACTGCCCTTCATCGATGAGATGTCAGAGCGATTGGCAAAACATTCCTACTTTTGTTTCCTTGATGGGTATTCAGGTTATCATCAAATCCCAATCCACCCCGACGATCAAAGTAAGACCACATTCACATGTCCCTATGGGGGTATGTATTTTGGACTCTGCAATGTGCCTGCCTCTTTTCAAAGATGCATGATGTCTATCTTTTCCGACATGATTGAGGAGATCATGGAAGTTTTCATGGACAATTTCTCTGTATATGAGAAAACTTTTGATCATTGTCTGGAAAATTTATACAAGGTCTTACAAAGATGCCAAGAGAAGGACCTCGTACTTAATTGGGAGAAGTGCCATTTCATGGTCTGTGAAGGCATCATCCTTGGGAACTTAGTGTCCGAAAGAGGGATAGAGGTGGAAAAATCAAAGATTGAAGTCATTGAAAAACTTCCACCTTCTATTAATGCTAAGGGAATCCGCAACTTTTTAGGACATGCGGGGTTCTATCGACGATTCATCAAAGACTTCTCAAAAGTCGCTATACCCCTCACTAACCTACTAGCTAAGGAAGCTCCCTTTGATTTCGATGATGGATGCCTTAAATCATTTGAAACACTCAAAAAGGCACTCATCTCAGCTCCAATCATTCACCCCCCCCCCCCCCCCCGATTGGACACTGCCATTTGAAATCATGTGTGATGCTAGTGATTTTGCTGTTGGTGCAGTATTAGGCCAAACCAATGATAGAAAGCATCATGCAATAGCCTACGCTACCAAAACACTAACAGGATCTCAACTCACTTATGCCACAACTGAAAAAGAGCTCTTGGCGGTAGTTTCTACAATCGATAAGTTTAGGTCCTATTAGGTTTGAGCCAAGGTCATAGTCTACAAAGACCATGCTGCTTTGAAGTACTTGCTCACCAAAAAGGATGCTAAACTAAGGCTAATCCTTTGGATTCTCCTACTCCAAGAGTTTGACTTAGAAATCAAGGATAAGAAGGGAGTAGAGAATTTCGTGACAGATCATCTCTCACGTATGGAAGTCACCCAACCCATGGACATTCCTAACAATGTCATGGACATTCCTATGAATGACTTCCTACAAGTTGTGGCGCATATGCAATGCCGTCGGGAAGACCGACATCTACAGCGCTCCTTAGTGTAGATGTCCCGACCGCATAGGATCCTTACTAGTTTTGTTTAGTTTGATTCCAAAATCTTTTCTATTTTTTCATTCAGTTTAGGTTGAATAATGTAAGCATCCCGATATTTGAAGTTCAATAAAAGGAACTTACGGGTTCATCTAACCCGGTGAAGTATTTTTTGTGAATAAAGAATTTAGGGAACAAGTGTGGGGGAGGTACCCCAAATTCGCGAAATCCCGACGTACAAAATTAGCGTAGCATCTCAAAATATGTCGGAACCAATTATACGACTTAGCACGTCGAAACAGAGCAACAGAGAGGCCAGAAGGGGGTCGGTCGACCTATTGTGGGCCCCACACGGCTTCGTTTCGCTTAGTAAAATCGGTTTGGATCTCCTACCCCTAAATATGCATGCTACGTGTTGTTTGAGTTTATTTGATATTTAATACTGAATATATGAAGGCAATTCAACTCAACAATTAACATTTAAAACTTGGTAGTCAAAACTTGCTTGAGCTAAAAATTTGAATACTTTATATTTCAATTTATTACCCTTTTTATGATTCCCACAAGCATAATAGGAAAATATGTCATCTTAGTATTTGACTAGTGTGATATGGTAAATGAGTTACTTGAGGAGATATCTCCTTGCCTGAAATTGATTTGTTAATGCTTGCACAATTTGGATTCTTGAACTTTGACTGATTCTCTCACTGGAAATTTAAATACCCACCAAGGCCATATGATACAAATCCTTGAAAACCACATGCATATGCCATTTTGCTTTTCATTGAACTTTGTCAACCTCATGACCCAATTGAGTGACATGCATGAACTTTTGACTTAGAAATTCTTGTGCACCCTATTCATGCAAAATTTCTCACATTGAGAATTTGCATCCACCATTCATCCATCCATTAAAGAAACTCCATACATTTTGGTCATCAAAAATCTCTCTAGAAAAATAAAAAGGAGAAGAATACATGGCTATGGAATTCAAAAAAAAAAAGCATCTACTCTTCAAAAGAGGAAGCATGCCAAAAAAAGAGTAGCCATGTTTCATCCTTAAAGAGAGAAAATCATGGAGTCCACATATATCCATCCCATTCATATGCACAAGGATTTCTTTGTCAACTTGTTTGTTGCATTAGTCTCTCATAGGATCAAGTTTTTGACTTAGTAATACATGAATTGCAACGTGTGTCACATTTATCCCTACCAAGCTCCAAATATAGCCATATCTAGTATAGGCACAGAATTGGCATAACATGCCAAGGTGAGGATAAAAACACTTGGAGAGACTAAAGGGATTCCAATTGAGAGATAAGGGCAATTGTTTCCTTGAATTTCCAAATATAGAAAATCGTCAAATCATTTCGGCAAGGGAAAATCCAAGGGAACTACATTCAAACCATTCCACTCTTCAAACACCAAAGATTGATGTGGTAGCCACATTCCACAAAAGGGAATTCATGAATTAAGGTATGAGTTGAAATATCTAGTATTCTCATTTTCTAAGCAAATTATGACAGCACCTTAGTTCTTTTTCTTGCCTTCACTCGAGGATGAGCAAAGGACTAAGTGTGGGGGAGTTTGTTAACAGTCCTTAAGTGCCATACTTAGACCGTCAATTCACCTTATAATGTGCACAAAAGAGAAACACAACGTAGTGGTAGGGTTACAAACTAACCAATTCCACAAGTGTTGGTGTTTATTTTTATGCGGGTGAATTTAGACTCAAAATACGAAGACATGCAGGGAGTAAACCATAAATTAGGGTTTCGATGAATCAGGCGACGCCACATGTAATCACATGGATCAAATGGCCCACAAACATAAGTATCAGAGGCCATCCAACAGTGTAGCACCAATATCAGTCAAGGGGACCCACCTGGCAGAGACCTGGAGAAAGCACAACCCCAACGGGGCCATGACCAGGTCGGTCGACCCTCCTAGTCGGCTGACTTGTTCTTGCCCCAAAAAGTGGTCAAACGCCACATGTTGGCTCCTCCCGGCTTGAAGAGGTCATGGGTGACTGATTCGCGCGCATTTAGTGGCGGGAACCGACTCTTCTCCCCTTATAAATAGAACCCCACACCTCACTTCACACACACACCAAAAGTTGAGAATAAAACATCGCTCCAAAGGTTTAGAGTAGTCCCAGAGGCTGCCAAGTAGAAGGAGAGTGTGGTGAAGAGTTTGGACGAAGGAGGCTTGGGCTTATCAATTCCCTCTTCGACACTTGTACCCCTACAAAGGTGTTATTCAAATCAAGTAAGCCTTTGTGAATCCAATTCAAGTTTGATTCTCAATTCATAGTAGTTTGCACGAGTAGTTACTTGTAGGTTCATTGCTTTAATTCATTAGAGGCTCTAGTTGTAGCTTTGTCTTCGAAACAACTAGAGTTGTGATTTAGAACGTAAGCGTAGTGCTTAGGTTAAAAATCACCATTGAATATCTCGTAGACCCACAGATTTAAGCGGTAGGCAGTAGGTGGTGACTGCCCTATCTGTCTTTAGTAATCCTCCACATTCGGCTATGCCATAGGGTCTTTGCGGGAGTCGCCTAGTGTTGCTAGGGTTAAACCCGTGCCCAAAGCAAGCAGCTACCGCAAATTCCTTTGAATTAGAATCAATATTTTGAATTCCTCTCTCTTCCTTACCTACCAAAAACCTTTGTGTCCTTGGGTGGATTAGTTCGTAAGATTAGACACACGTTCCTTGGATTCGATACCCTTGGAATACTCTCTTAAGGGGAAGTACTACACGATAGTTTCTGTGCGCTTGCGGATTTTCTTCTATGACGTACCAGCTGTCAACAGTGCCGCCGGCGGATGTGGAGGCGATGGCGGTGGAGGTGGACAAGTCCTCCTCCGAGTAGAGTAGAATTAGTAGTAGTTTTTTTGTTTTCTATGTGTTTTTTTCTTGATTGTAATATATGTGTTGTTTCTATGTTAATGAAAAATGTCTTTTATGTTCATGAACAATGTGTCCTACAATATGCATTAAAGAAAAACTCCCCCTTTTAGCAAAAACACTGCATATGGAAAATTAACACATTAGTAATATTATATCTAATAAATATTAAATACATTAGGACGTAGTATTATATTTCAAAAAATTACGAAAATAAAAAGCTAGACCGGGTAACTGTACATCGCATACGGATGATGCAAATACTAATTAATTTTGTTTCTTTTCTCTTTAATAGCTGACATCGTGGGCCCCTCCCCGGCCTGGCCCTAGGCGGTCGCCTCTCCCGCCTAGGCCTAGAGTCGGGCCTGCCTTTAAGACCATCCGCAGCGGTTTCTTCTAAAACTTACTCTATCCCTCTATACTTCCTATATATTCTCTATACTTCCAGCATTTCACTCTAAACACTTACTCTATACTTCCAGTAATGTACTCTATATTTACAGTCCAGTAAGCTTTATAGTGAACCACTGCGGATGGTCTAACCACTTGGTGCGGGAATCGAATTCTCGGCGGCAGAGCCGCACAGCCGTCTCTGTGCGACCCTGCCCAGATGGTTTCCACGTACATTCATGCTCCGAATCTTACAGCCATATAGCCAAAGGCGAACTGCACAATTCCTGCGATTGTGCCTCCCTGCCCTGATGATTGTCACATACACCAAAGCCTCGAATCTTGCAGCCCGCACGAGCACAACACAACAATCGAACAATTGATGAATGTCGTATCAAAGTGTGAAGCGACCCATGCATGGAAAAAGCCGACAAACTGTTAGAACTAATGATGAACGAGTGAGCGAACTATAATAGAGGAAACAAAAAACACTCTCATTTGACAGGTAACAAGGCCAGCGACGAACACTGCTTTTATATTATTCATACTGTCATTTCAACAAATGAGTACAACACCTTTTATAGGCTTGGAGCACACGAACTCCACGTTCGAAATTTGCTCAGTGATCTGAATGACTCGGCGCTCGATGTGCACGATCCATCTGTGTTTGGTTGCTTTTCTTGGATTGGAATTACTTGGATTGGATGGTCCAGTCATGTGTTATTTGTTTCACGATCAGACGGACAGGGTGATCTAGGTTCGAGGAATATTCCTCGTAGATGTTGGATGAGATGGTCCAGGAAATTTGGTTGGGTGAGTCCATCCACCTTATCTAATTATGCTTCTTAGAAATGTAATTAGTGATAATTAACTTGTTTATTGTTTATTAATAATTACAATTATGATATTAACATTAATATTTGCTAGTAATATGATAATTAGTATATAAATAATTAATATTATGAAATTATCAACTTAGATGATTCAATCAACCCAAGTTTCATCCAACCTACCATACAAAAAATTGGATCGTCCAGTCCATCCAACCAAATGTTAATTTGGATGATCCAATACATCAAGAAATGGATGATACTATCCAATCCAACTTCGATGCCAAATCAAACACAATTGACTGAGCACTTTGTCACATGTCACTAGTGTACGCACATACACGGCCTCAAAACCCGGTTTAGGGTGCATCGTGGACTAACCACATGACCCAGCCAAACACTCACGTAATTAGCATACACCTGCAAGAGCAACTACCTGGCCACATCTTCGCGTACGAACAGCAACGCCCACCAACTTAATTTGTACTATGTACAAAGTATTTTCCTTGTCCATGAGCCACACAAGCTCTTCTGATGCGGCAGCTAATAATCAGCACTAGACCACTCATATGCACGCACTCACGAACACAACCTGAACTCATCAGGTGTTCATTAGTCCAGCAAGTCAGGATTAGCACTAATACGGACAACGCAACCATAATAAGTGGTGTTGAGAGTTACCTACGGCTCCGTGACCCTCGGTCGAAAAAACTGCCACCATGCAAAGAGCGCTACAGCCTCACCTGCCATGAACTCTGTGCATGGAAACGGCAAACGCCCCTTGACGTCGCGGCTTGAGTATGAGCATGACACGGGAGATCAAACTCATGGGTGCATATTGAAGACGAAGTGATTATGCAGACTTAGCCTGAGGAAACAAGTGCTCTTGATGGAGCACACATTAGAAGAGAGAGACGATGGGCTAAGGATAAGAAGGAACGGAACTACAACAATAAAGAAATAGAATGGATAAGGCCATTGCCTAGACTCTAGATTTTATTCACTCATCAAGAAATTTATTTAGCTTCCATAGTATTTACTGTTTAATTAATACTCCCTCTTGGTTTGAAATATTTGTCACAGGATAGTTTATTTTTGAACTAATCGGTAACAAATATTTCAAACCAGGAGCGAGGCACTAATTTTCCCTTGAACTAAAATATTTTCTAAACTCAAGCACGTAATATTATTTGTTCTCCATTAATGTGCCTTATTTGAATATACTCATGCGTTCTCTTAAACAAGCTAGCCAACAAATTTAATCCTTGCTTCCTGTAGCTATCGCAAATGAATTCCTCTGATCAATACGTATTCAACACAACAAGGATTTAGTTTATATATCTAACATTTATTGTATTCCCTTATAGAAGAAAAAAATAAATAACAAAATATTCTAGCTAATGCTATGATGGAAAATTTGAATAACATTTGGACAATTAACATGCTGATAAAAAATTGATTGCACAATCTAAATCATGAAAAATTATCAAATTTATGACGTTATTTACTACTTGTGTATTGAATTATAAACTTTATATTTTTTTTATTAAATTATGAATAAGTTGTATATATTTTTCAAAGCGCATACCTTTCGGTTAAGTCCTAGGTCCGCCATTATTTTGACATGCATGTTAGTTGTCATGCATATGCTACGCCCCAAACATGATCAACGAGCCTCAAACTATATATATGACGATCTTTCAACAAAAAGAGAAAACACGTAACGTCTTCATCAAACATGATCGCGAGGTCTTTCAAGTGCATGTTGCTTGTCCATGCTTGCTACGCCCCAAACTTGATCAACGAGCCTCAAACATGACGATCTTTCAACAAAAAGAGAGAAAACACGTGTAACGTCATCATACATGATCGTCGATGTCTCTCTCACATGCATGTTAGTTGTCCATGCATGCTACGCCCCAAACATATGATCAACGAGCCTCAAACTATATATATATATATATATATATATATATATATATATATATATATATATATATATATGTATGTATGTATGTATATGTATATATATATATGACGATCTTTCAATAAAAAAGAGAAAACACCTAAAGTCATCAAACATGCATGATCGAGGTCTTTTGCATGTCAAACTGAAAAACATGATTGAGGGTTTGTGATATATATTGTGTTAATGAATGAATGTGTGGTGTGTTCATCGTGTTCCTCATGAATGACAATTCATAAAGAAGGATTTGATTATTTTTTGCACAAATGAATGATTTAGTTACCAAGTGAATGTGCTCTAAGTTCGGTGATGTGTTGTATGTGAGGAGGAGGAAGAGGATTTAGGTTTTTTTCTTTTTTTTTCTTTTTTGTGTGTGTACTTTTTTCTTGTGTTTTGTGATGATCTTTCAACTATATATGATGATCTTTCAACAAAAAGAGAAAACACGTAACGTCATGAAACATGATCGAGGTCTTTTGCATGACAAACAGAAAAACCGGAACATTGCATACCATGGGCCCTTTGCGTGTCAATA
Organism: Tuctoria greenei; assembly: GCA_036927565.1. Classification (NCBI taxonomy): domain Eukaryota; kingdom Viridiplantae; phylum Streptophyta; class Magnoliopsida; order Poales; family Poaceae; genus Tuctoria; species Tuctoria greenei. The sequence goes on from JAYESD010000012.1 coordinate 77,963,968, forward strand.
ATAAAAACTGGAACTGAAAAACTAAAACATTGTGGGACGGACCTACAAAGTATGCCAGGTGGGCCATTGATACCCGGGACCGTTTGCGTGTAAAATCAAAAAACAGCCTGTGAAGCCGAGATGGGATGCATCAAGCTGTTGCAATAACCTAGAGGAGGCAAATCGCAGTTTAGAGTAACTCCGACCCACCCACCAGTTTGAAAACACAATTTTTGAAGCGCCTGGTCATCTCCACTCTCGCGTTAGACAACGACCCGCTATAAAGCCACACCGTCCTCTTGTGTCTCCGCCGCACCACTCCACCGATCATAGCCTCCAAACTTCTCCTCTTGCTTCTCCACCGCACCACCGTCGACCACCTCTCGCTCTTTCTCTGCACCTCCGTCGCCGCACAAATGGGTAGCCCCGCACCGAAGCACTCCAAGCCATCGACGTCCTCTGAACCTCCTTCTCCATTTCTGTCATCGCCAATGCTGATGGAATTGGAGGAGGCGTCCCCAACTCCTCCGTCCCCTTCTCCACCCGCGGTGCCTGCACCTCCTCATCCCATTCGGGTTCAGTATAATGTCTGCCTCCTCCAAGACTGCGTCGAAGAACTCGATCGGTGCCTGAAAGAGGCCACCTAGCAACTATCTGCTGCCTCAAAGCGCGCAAAAAAGCTCAAAAATTTAGCGCGGGATGTATTTTCTGATACATCTCGCTCATGTGACCGTCTGGGTCATGGTAAACTTCCCGTCTACACCAGCATGGACACCACTGGCCACTACTGCTTCGGGTTAAGCTTTGTGGCCGGTCGTCTCCACATCCTCCACGAGACGATCGGGAGGTGGCTGGGGTGGAGGGCTGCCAGCAACTTCTACAGACCATCACCCAGAAGCTTCAGACTCAATTGCTGGAGGAGGAGGCGGCGGCACCGGCGGCGGCGGAGAAGGAGGTGGAGGAGATCTCCTCTGACTCCAAGTAGAGTAGTATTAAGAGTAGTTTTTCTTTTTCTTGTTTTCTATGTGCTTTTGTAGTTCTTGTTTGCAATATATGTGTTCTTTTATGTTAATAAAAAATGTCTTTTCTGTTCATGAACAATGCGTCCTATGCAGTATTGAAAAACAACTCCTTTCTGAAAAAGGGGCGAGATAACTGGTGTTCAATGTCTAGCCAAGAATTTGTTGTGTTGCAACAATCGACGATTCTTGGTTGGGACTCCATTGAGAGCATGGTTGAGGCTGCGTTTCTCCTCTTTTGTATTCTTTCACTCAATTTTTTCATTTGTAGTCGGCGGTTTACGTACTGCAATTGTTATCATCATCTTTCCAAAAAGAAGACCGATAGTGACCGATTTTACATAATCTTAGCCCATGATTGATCTGGCGATCAAACCTCACCACGGCTAAGATTACTATTGTCTTCATACTAAAATTTCATGGAGAGCATACTCATGGATCAACATTAGGGATGGGTAGCAACTTATCAGTTTTGGGGGTTCAATATTAGAATTAGGCTCCCGATGTCATCATTGCATGTCTATAATAAAATTTCAGTCATTGCCTCTCATGTGTGGAGGCACAAAGTGTGACATGCCTGTCACGCATCGGATTCTAAGGATTTCAATGATCTCTTCAAAGACGCGATTTCAAGCAGTTGCTCGTGTCGACGTCTGGTTCTAGGGACCAGCATGGACTCTGCAGCACCGGCCACTACTACTTTGGTTTAAGCTATGTGGCCGCTCGTCTCGATGCCCTCCACGAGACGATCGCGAAGGTGGCTGGGGTGGAGGGCCGCCGGCACCTTCTGCACACCATCGCCCAGAAGCTTCGGACTCAAGTGCCGGAGGAGGAAGAGGCGGCGGCGGCGGAGGTCGAGGAGACCTCCTTCGAGTATAGTAGGATTAGGAGTAGTTTTTCTTTTTCTTGTTTTCTATGTGTTTTCGTTTTTCTTGTTTGTAATATATGTGTTGTTTTTATGTTAATGAAAAATGTCTTTTATATTCATGAACAATGTGTCCTATGCAGTATCAAAAAATATCTCTTGTTTTTTTGTAACTAGGGACTGTTTATATTGCATGTGTCTGAAAGACTGGAATCCGATAAAAATTTAGGCAACCTTAGGTAACACTAATCCGGTAAAATTTCATAATTGAGGAGATTATTTTTTTTCTATAGCTCATAAATTGACAAAAATCGTGGTGCGTGTGAAAATGTATTTTTAGTAGTAGTATATACTATATGTTATCATATCATTGTGATCAATGTTACAGGATGTTGATTATTTACCTTTTACTATACCATGGATTTGCCATTGTTCTTTCGTGGACTTGGGTGTTCTGTATTTGCATGTCGTTTGCATTAGCACATGTACATTTGGCATTCATATTTTTGTTCGTATTTTTTGGACTGTCCCACTAGCTAGCACATGACTGCTTTTAGATTTTGATCTTCATGCATGGCAACAAAGATGAAGGGGAGCTAGCGGTCGCACAGCGAGCAAACAGCTAGGCCATACTGTAATTAAGAAGCAAGCAAGTGGTCCATAGAAGTCTACCCCTCTAGCTACACGCACCATGTGCAGGAATTGATGACATGTAATTAATCACGATTGCATGCGTGCACAAGAGCACGGCTAGCGCCAAATTCTCCACCCCCGCAAAAAAATTTTTGTTCTTCTTGGCGTGCCACAATTGAGATTTTGACAATTCAATTTTCACTCCCTGTGACTCCAATTTTAGTCCCACCTATTGTAACCCTATTTCAGCCATGATGAGTATAAATGGAAACATTGGCCTCTGTTCCCGACACACCGCTGCCCCGTCCTTCCGGTGATCCCGCAGTACTCCAAATGTGTTGTACTCTCTGTCTTGTGTTTCAAACTTGTATTCCTAAGAAATTCTCGTGTTTTCATTTCCCACGGTTTTTTACAAATTTTTTCCCCATGGATCTCGCAGTGACGCATCGAAGTTCTTGGTGGTGGTGACTCGTGGGTACAACACCGGGTGACCAAGTTTGACGGGCTCCACCGAACCTCTTCGTCGCCGACACCTCCCTGCGACATCCCGGACTCCAGTTTTTGTGCTAGATAAGTTTTACACAATCCATGCCGTCTTTTTATAGAGCTATATTGGCTAGGTTCTACATGATCTATGCAGTTTTGGGCTAGTTAAGTTCTACCACGATCCATTGCTGATATACAGAGATTAAATAAATTAACAAAGAAGAAATGTGCTCTTATGTTTCATGAATTTAGTTTCATATATATATATATATATATATATATATATATATATATATATATATATATATATATGTACACTACATCTGTCCTGAAATAAATGTCGCTCCGACAGCTTATTACGATAGTGTATTTCTAGTTCAAATTCCTGGTCGGGAACGACAAATATTAAAAACCGGAGGTAGTATGTAATTTCTGGATTTAGATGTAAATGACGCAACGGTTATCTAATAAACCACTCCAAATGTTGTACTCCCATTCCTGTTTTACAAATTTGTATTCCTAAGATTTTCAGTTCCCATGGTTTTTACACTTTTTTCTTTCTTGTGGCTTTATCGGATTGTACGTTTTTTTTCTATTCCTTCATTTCTAATTCCTCCATTCCAAACAAACACTGTCAGTTTATAGAAACCACACCATCCGATCCAAAATTTTAGTCGGTCATGTAATCTGACGTCATCACTGTTATTTGGAATGCCTACTTACAATATACGTATGCTCTTTACTTTAGGAACAAGCCAGCAAACCATGATGTCGTCTACAAGAATTCATGGTGGCCAACAAGCACCTGGTGTAACTATAAATGTGTTTACTATCAAAATTAAAAAAATAGAAAACATTAATTCCTTTGCATGGTATGTAGAGAATATTGCAGCACATGATGTTCAGGAACCCCGAGATTCTTCACTCCCTAGTACTACGATGTATGAACCAACAGCGGGTATAGATATACAAACCAGAAATACTCCTTCCGTCCCAGCGTAACTTTACTTTTGGATCTTAAAAAATGTCCCACTCCAACTCTATCGGTAGCTTCCAACCACCCATATCACATCACATTACTACCTGCCTCTCTCACTTGCCATTTGTTTTGGCAGAGCGTGTTATTTTTTACTCCTTTGGCATTGAATTTGGAGCATTTTGAGAGACTACATTCTGTCCTTTAAATGTATTGATGATGGGTATCATGGTCATTTGCATTCTTTGCTGAGACGGTGTTTGAATCCTAGGAATATAGATGAGTTGGAACGGAGGGAGTATGTACTAGGCTCTACTAATTGTTTTAGCATGCCTTGCGATTCTACTTTCCTAGTCTTTATAGTTAATAGCTCATCAGCATGTGTGATGGCATGATTTTTTGATGCCTCCACGCTGTGCTCTCTCGCTGCCGGCCACTCCGGCTGGCACCGGCGCCCACACCCTACTACTGGGCACTTTAGTGTCCTCCCCGACACGTCTCCCTCACCCATCGCCACGTCCCATCCTTCGCGTGCCATGATGACCCACTGCCCGCAAATCCCTGTCCATTACTCGCCCTGCCACCAATCCTCCTCGAGAGTTGCTCCGGATGATCTCAACCAGACCGAACCCTCGCTTTTAAGCGTCGCAAGGTGGGACTATGCAGTATTGCACCTGCATTAGCTGCCACTAACAAGTGGACCCGATGTCTCATGGGCCCACATGTCAGTGGCAGCTACTGCAGGTGCGGTACTGCAGAGGATTTCATCCCGCAAGCTGTCCGCCTTATCTGTCTTGCATTCGTCACCTCCTACCGTTGGCGTTCATTACTCGTCCTGCAACCAATTCTCTTCGAGACGCGCTCCAGCTGATATCAGTCCAATCAAACCAGTGAATCCTATCTTTGTCTAGTCTAGCGTGGACAGTTGCATGCCCGCCCCCTCAATCTTGACTGCTTTGCTGCTGGACTAAAAATCCTATGCAGTACTACGGGTGTAGTAGCGCCACTAATATGTGTACTTGGTGGCTCATTTTAGGGTGTGAACAGCAACAAAGAAGTCAACAATGTACTCCTTCCCGATCAAAATAATTGTCGTTCAGATAGTCCTAACTAGTTCATTTTTAATTCATTTGTTGGTCTGATACGACAATTAATATAAAACAAGAGGGAGTAATACAGAACAAAATGCTGCTGGGATACGGTTGTGGGGACCAGAGTCCACAAATCCGAGGATCTCATTGGGTGGTGCCGTGCGATGCGCCACCTAACAGCACACACGAAAAGGATACCAAAACATATAAAAGTTTAAATTTGAAGTCGACTCTGATTAAACTCTCAGTACGTGTCCAATAAATGGAAAACGTGCTTCAAAATTTTTGAAACTTTACCGAGAGTCAATTTGGAATATTAGAAGGTCATCGAAAAATTTACAGCCGTAGATTTGAATTTTTTTTTTGAATGTCCCATTTTAGGGTTGGAATAATTCCTTTTTCTTTCTCTCTATTTTGTTTTCTTTTCTCCTTTAAGTTTTCATTGAAAATGTGAATACTTGGAAATTGAAGATTTTACACCTTAAGTTCCAATACATTAGCAAACATGTTCTATATGTGAAATTTTAACAATTCCCTATTTTTAGTGAACATTGGTTAACTCATATGGTTCATGTGAGTTTGGATTTCCAAGTCCATTTTCAAAATTTTTAAGTTCGCATTTTTGCGTTTTTGTTCTTCCGAAAAGCGGGCTTTTACAGCGGTCGTCCCACGCTCGTATTTGCCACACATGTACTAAAGATGGTACTAACATCACACTTTTCTTCTTTTCACATTATTTGTACATGATACTAAACTTGGTCAGGCAGTAATTTGCTTTAACCGTTTACCGTTTGTATCAATGTAAAAGGAAGGAAGTTTGGAAGAGGTGTGGCTAAAGGACTTAAGTTTGCCAGCATACGCTATGCATCCCAAGTTAGTAGAACGCATAATGTGAAGGTACCAATTCAGTTCTCCACTAGGTTGGGTGTTGCGGTTGGTATTAATCAGCGGTACTTTGTCGATGATGTGATTATGTTAACAAAAAATCATGCACCCCTCATCGGTGCAAGGAAGTAAGCAGAGGTTTGCTATACTAACAAGATAGAAATAGTACGATACATTATGGTTAGTGTAGTCACACCCCACACAAGTAACTTTTTCTTACAATCTCCATCTTGTAGGTTTACAGCAATGTGTTATACAATTACTGAATTTATGGGACATGGAGGACACACATGAGAGCGCAAGAAAAATTTTGAAAATTGTTGGTGAGCGCTACAAGGGGTGGCGCTCGACTTTGCATGCCACCTATAAGAGTTATTCCACCAATGAAGAACGTATACGAAACAAGTCGGATGACGTACTGGCGCCCGAGTGGTTGCACCTAAAAGAATATTTTGGATTTGAGCAATTCAAGGTCAGCTAACTTTTCAATAGCTTCACATCATACAAAAACTATTTGATTTACATTCATTCGTGGAATTAATTATTAAAATTATTGCAGTCAATAAGTAGGACCAATTCTCAAAATTGAAGAAGACAAAAGACGAAACACTTCCTTGGCTCCAAATCCTACGTCCAACTTAGTTACGAGAAGGTATGAAAAATAAATCATGCTTTTACTTTGCTCTGCAATAAATATGTATACCTATATGTTGAATTTTACTTGTATTTTATGTAGCGAGACCCAGAGAACGTAGAAGAACCCGATGACATACAACTGCGGGAGGCAAGCCATTTGAAGAATGGTGAATGGGCAAACGAGCAGGCAGAAGTTGTACATGTGAGTAACACATCAAACAATCCCCATTTAGATAAATATTTGCAATGTACCTATGAATTTTCTTTTTGTATATAGAGCCAGGCACGAGGAAGCTGAGTAGGGAGGCCCAATTCCAAATGATGAGAGAAACCACATCTTCCAGCGTTGTTATAGATCCTTAGTCGGTTATGCAGGATCATAGGTTCGGGGGCATGGTTATATGGCTAACCCTATATGTCCTGAATGTGAACATATGCGTATCCAGATGGTTGAACACTTCAACGACCAAGTTCGAAACTTATAAGATAGAAATGAAGGTCTTAATCACCAAATGCAGGAGTTGGAAGGAAGAAATGATAGCTTAACCACCCAGATGGACTGCATAAACCAGAAGAATGAAGAGTTAAACCTTCAAGCCAGAACTTAGAAGGTCAGATAGCAGCTGATCGTGAACAGAGAACTCAGGAAATGGAGGACATGCGCCTCTAAATGATGGCTGAAGTGCGCAAAAAGTTGGAGACTCCACAAAAGGGCCAACATAAGGGCCAACAAAAGGTAGCTGCTCCAATTAGTCCCGGTCATCTTAGGTAAACTTTTAACATGCATAAACGTCGCGTTAGTAATACTTGAGCATCGGTGTGCGTGTTGCAATATCAACTGATGGATGTTTATTGCTAAACTCGTGATTCTGTTGCCATTAATTTTCAAACCTGGTGCATTAGGATTCTACTGCTGCTAATTATAAAACGTGGCATTACGAATTTCTTATCATGAATGATAAATTGTTGCAATAGGAAGCTATTGCCACGAATTACAAAACATTGCAGTATAAGCATTTGGCCACGACTCAAAAAATGTTGCACTAGACTGCTATTGCCACCACTCAGAAAACGTTGCATTACAACACTATTGCCACAGATGAGATAATTTTGCATTACACCTCTATCGCCACAAATCATTAAATGTTGCATTATAACCGTATTGCCACAGATCAGAAAATGTTGCATTACGAACTTATTGCCACAGATAAGGAAACGTTGCATTACAAACCTATTGCCAAAGATCAGGAAATGTTGCATTACGAACCTATTGCCACAGATAAGAAATCATTGCAATACCATACTATTCTCCATAGATGTGAAATCGTTGCAGTACCATACTATTTCCCACGGATATGAAATCGTTACAATACGGTACTATTCGCCAGCTTGTGAAACTGTTGCAATAAAATACTATTTGCCACGGACGTTAAATCATCGCAGTACCATACTATTTGCCACGGATGTGTTATCGTTGCAATACCGTACTATTTGCCACGAATGTGTAGTCGTTGAAATAACATACTATTTGTCACAGACGCTAAATCGTCGCAGTACTATACTATTTGCCACGGATGTGAAATCGTCGCAGTACCATACTATTTGCCACGCATGTGTCATCGTTGCAATACCATACTATTTGCCACGAACGCTAAATCATCGCAGTACCATACTATTTGGCACGCATGTGTAATTGTTGCAATACCGTACTTGCCACGAATGTGAAATCGTTGCAATACCATACTATTGCCACAAATATGAAGTTGTTGCAATACCGTGATATTCGTTGCAATACGTTAAATCATCGCAATATGTTAAATCGTTGCAATATCCTACTATTTGCCACGGCTGTGAAAGTGTTTCAATACCATACCATTGCCACGAATGTGAAATCGTTACAATACCGTGATATTCATTGCAATACATTAAATCATTGCAATACGTCAAATCGTTGCAATATCATACTATTTGCCACGGCTGTGAAATTGTTGCAATAACATACTATTACCATGAATGTTAAGTCGTTGCAATACCCTGCTATTCGTTGTAATACATTAAATTGTCGCAATACGTTAAATCGTTGCATTATCATACTATTTTCCACGAATGTGAAATTGTTGCAATAACATACTGTTGCCACGAATGTGTACAATACCTTACTATTCGTTGCAATATGTTAAATTGTCGCAATATGATATGCACCGAATTTGGTTCGGCGAAGGGTGGCCCGATCTTCACGACAGGAGGTTCAAGAACAAGATAACTTGCTGTAGAAACAGCGCGGATAACTAGCTTTATACATGACCAAGGTTGGATGCGACCAAGCGACGGGGAGAGAGACACCGAAACAGCGAAGACTTCGACTCGATCTCCGAACGACCGCAAAACCACAACCAGAGCTAATCCACACAAGACGGGGCAGCCGTACTGGAACCCACAGAGCACGAATTAGTGGATCTCAGAGATATCTCTCTACAAGTTCAAGAAGAACAAGGAAGAACAAGGGTTGAGTAAGACACTCAAGCAGCTCGGCTGCAAATTTCACTGGAATAATCTTAATTCATCCAAAAGTTGCCCTTGGCTTACAAAAGAGGGATATTTATACCAAAAACTAGTCTAAAAATAGATGTGAACTGAAAAAGCCACGTGGGAAGGTGGAAGGCCAACTGGCTTGATCATTCATGCAGTAGTCATCAATTTCCAGCATGTCTTCTGGCCTTTTGAGTGGTCTTCAGTGTTTTAATCATAACTCCACCTAGGGACATCCAAACGACATGGGACCAGATGCATTGGAAAGATAATTTGATAACCTTTCACACAATGTGTATTATGCTTCACGAAATATTGTAGACTGATACAGTTTCTCACGGAAACTTGGATATCAGGCTGACTGTTGGTCTTCTGAACAGTCTGTACCAAAAGCACACGGCTGCCAAGCTGGGAGCTCTAAAGCACTCGGCACTTAGTGGCATTAAAAATTTGACTTGAACACCTTTCCAACAAGTACTCATGGACCTTCACAGCTTCTATGAATCAAGAGATATGACTGTTTCTTTATGACAGTTCTGCCAGGCCGAACTGGTTCGACGTAGTTCTCCTCTCTGGTTCAGTCTTGGCGTGTCCTTGTCATCCTCCTTGGTGAGCCTGAGTAATAGAAACATGTACAATTTATGAAGTATATAATTCTCATTAATAAATGGAATTTCACAAAGTAGCGCGTGCACCTCTTGTTGTAGCTGTTAAGCTCGGCTACGAGTAATTGGTCCATCGAAAACATGAGCTGGTGCAGCTTGACTTGATGATTGTTCCATCTTGCTTGATGTAGTCAGTATACTTGATGGTGTGGTGGGCGTGGGCATATCATCCTCCCCCCCCCCTTGAAAAAGAGTCGTCCTCGACTCTTCCAATCCAAAGAATGGAGAGAGGTCGGACACATTAAAACTGGTACTTACACCATAAGTACTTGGAAGATCAATTTCATAAGCGTTGTCGTTGATCTTGCGCAGAACTTTGAATGGTCCGTCAGCCCGGGGTTGCAACTTGTTCTTGCGCAGCTCTGGAAAACAATCCTTTTGAACGTGCACCCAAACCAAGTCCCCTGGTTCGAACAACACCTTCCTGCAACCCTTGTTAGCGTGCTTCTCATACTTCTTGGTCATCTTTTCAATATTGGCCCGAGCCCTATCATGAATGTTCTTGACAAATTCAGCTCGCTTGCTTGCATCGAAGTTCACACGTTCCTGCATGGGTAAAGACAAAAGATCTATGGGAGCAGTGGGTGTGAATCCATATACAATTTCAAATGGACAAAATCTAGTTGTTGAGTGTACTGCCCTATTGTATGCAAACTCAACATGTGGCAAGCTTTCTTCCCATAGTTTCAGGTTCTTCTTAAGGACAGCTCGGAGCAACATTGATAGTGTTCGATTCACAACTTCAGTTTGGCCGTCCGTTTGCGGATGACATGTTGTGGAGAACAACAGTCTTGTCCCAAGTTTGCCCCACAATGTCTTCCAAAAGTAGCTCAAGAACTTGGTGTCACGATCCGACACAATGGTACGTGGCATTCCATGTAGTCGCACGATTTCCCTGAAAAATAATTCAGCAATACGGGGAGCATCGTTGCTCTTGTGGCAAGGAATAAAATGTGCCATTTTGCTGAAATGATCAACCACGACAAAAATTGAATCCCTTCCCCTTTTGGTCCGTGGTAACCCAAGAACAAAATCCATTGAAATGTCCTCCCAAGGTGCATTAGGAATAGGAAGGGGAGTATATAAACTATGAGGGTTCAGACGAGACTTATCTTTGTGGCAGTTTTCGCAGCGAAGAACATGTCTCTCTACATATCGTCGCATTTTTGGCCAAAAGAAATGGTCAGCCAGCACTTGCTCCGTCTTCTTGGCTCCAAAATGACCCATAAGTCCACCTGCATGAGCTTCCTGCACTAGTAAAAGTCGAACAGAGCAATTTGGAATACAAAGTTTGTTAGTGCGAAATAAAAATCCATCATGCACATGATACTTTTCCCATCCTTTGCCATTACGGCACTTGGCATATGGTTCTACAAAGTACGAATCAGTGGCATATAAGTCCTTTATACTTTCCAATCCGAGAATCTTAGCATCAAGTTGTGTGAGCAAAGCATGACGTCGAGATAAAGCATCAGCTACAATATTGTCTTGACCTTTCTTATATTTGACAATATAAGGAAAGGACTCAATAAATTCACTCCACTTAGCATGTCGTTTATTCAGTTTTAGTTGTCCCTTAATATGTTTCAAAGATTCATGGTCTGAATGTATTACAAATTCTTTAGAATAAAGGTAGTGTTGCCAAGTTTCCAAACTCTGAATGAGAGCATATAATTCTTTATCATAAACTGAATAATTCAAAGTCGGACCACTTAGCTTTTCACTGAAGAATGCAATTGGTCTCTTTTCTTGCATCAGCACGCCCCCAATCCCAACTCCACTTGCATCACATTCAATTTCAAATGTCTTGTTGAAATCAGGAAGTGCAAGGACTGGGGATGTTGTGAGCTTCCTCTTTAATTCTTCAAAAGACTTTTGTTGTGCTTCTCCCCATTTGAAAGGTACGTCTTTCTTGGTCAGCTCATTGATTGGAGCAGCGATCGTGCTGAAATCTTTCATGAAGCGCCGGTAGAAACCAACAAATCTAAGGAAGCTTCTCACTTGGCTCACGTTCTGTGGAGGCCTCCATTCGTGTACATCCTTGACTTTCTCAACATCCACCTCCACGCCTTGTCCTGAAACAACAAAACCAAGGAAAACTACCTTGTTGGTGCAGAAGGTGCACTTCTCAAGGTTAGCGTACAATTTTTGTTTACGCAGGACAACAAGCACGCTCTGGATATGTGCAACATGTTCTTCAAGAGTCTTGCTGTAGATTAGGATGTCATCAAAATAAACCACAACAAATTTACCAATGAAAGTTCTAAGCACATGATTCATTAATCGCATAAATGTACTAGGTGCATTGGTTAAACCGAAGGGCATCACTAACCATTCATACAATCCAAATTTTGTTTTAAAGGCTGTTTTCCACTCATCTCCTTCTTTCATACGAATCTGATGATAGCCACTTCTTAAATCAATTTTAGTGAAAAAATTAGCACCACTAAGTTCATCAAGCATATCATCTAAGCGAGGAATGGGATGCCTATATCTTACTGTGATGTTGTTAATTGCACAGCAATCCACACATAGTCTCCAAGACCCATCTTTCTTAGGCACTAAAAGAACAGGGATAGCACAAGGGGAAAGACTTTCCTGTACATACCCTTTTTTCATCAATTCCTCCACTTGACGCTGAATTTCTTTTGTCTCCTCTGGGTTGGTGCGGTATGCAGCCCTGTTCGGAAGTGACGCACCAGGAACCAAGTCAATTTGATGCTCGATCCCTCTCTTAGGTGGCAGTCCTGGTGGTACTTCGTCCGGAAAGACATCTTCATATTCCTACAAGACATTCAAAAGAGTACTCGGCAGGGTAGAGGGTAAAGCATTAGTAGAAAGAAAAGTGTCCTTGTACATAAGTACAAAGAACATGACATCGGGTTCACTCAATGCTTTGATATCTCCCTTCCTAGCCATCATTACTAAACCCTCTTTTCCTAGTTTCTGGGTTCCTTGCGGCTGTGGGGTTTGATTTGGCTGTGGACACTCTTCCTTACTATTTTTGTGGCTCACTCGCAAGTGGTGCTCGCTCTCGCGCTGTTTCTTCCTGATATCATCCTTCAAAATTTCTTCCGGTGTCAAAGGAAGCAAGGAAATTCGCTCTCCTTTGAACACAAAAGACAGCTTGTTGGTCCTTCCAAAAATCTGGACATCACGATCATATAGCCATGGTCGACCGAGCAGAAGCTGGCAGGCTTGCATAGGCATCACGTTGCACTCCACATGATCATTGTATTTACCAACAGAGAATGGTACAGTCACAGTATGACTGACACGTAGCGCACCACAATCATTAAGCCACTGCATCTTGTATGGACTACAATGACACCGTGGTTTCAGTCCCAATCTGTCCACCAATTCTTGGCTAGCAATATTGTTGCAGCTACCATTATCAACGATGATGCAAAACACCTTATCTTTGATTATTCCACGGGTATGGAACAAATTATGTCGCTGCCCGTTGTCTTCCTTTTCTGCTGTTACACTAAGCACTCGTAGAGAAATAAAGCAATTATGTTCTCCTTCTTCAGACTGGATCTCATTCCCTTCCTCCTCAATTTCTTCATCACATATCTGTCCAGCATCCTCCGGATCACTCTCGGATTCCCATTCACCTTTCTCATTCAACAACATGGTCCTCTTGCTTGGGCATTGGGCAGCAATGTGCCCACAGCCGTCGCATTTATGGCATACAATTTCTCTGCTTCGAGAAGAAGATGTAGCTCCCGAGGCATTGCTATGGGCTGCTGAACTTGCAGCGGGTCGCTGCTGAGTTGTTGGTGATGACGCGGTGGAGGCTGCCATCTTCGATGGAACAGATGATTGAGAAGACTTTGCTGCAGCCCCTTGACATCGTCCACCACCATAGGAAGTACTTGACTGCTGTTTGCACCATGGGGCAGCAATAGAATAACTTCTATAAGATTTTCCATGTGACTCTTGCTGAATCTTTTTCTAAGTTCGCATAGCTTGATCAACAAGATCCTGCAATGTACGATATGGAAACATCTCCACAAAACCAGAAATTTCTTCATTAAGACCTCCTAGAAATCTTGCCATTGTTGACTCTGCATCTTCTCTCATTCCCACCCGCACCAACAGCAGCTCCATCTCCTTGAAATACTCATCAACTGATCTCTTCCCTTGCTTTAACATTTGCAACCGGTTCCTGAGATCACGCTGATAGCTAGATGGCACAAATCGCCTTCTCATCACTTGCTTCATCTCCTCCCATGTATTGATATATCCACGTCCCAAATCACGTTGATTCTCCTGCACTTGGTTCCACCAAGTGAGAGTGTATCCAGAGAATTCCACCAAAGCAAGATTCACACGGCGCTGAGCCGAAAGATTATGTACTCGGAATATTTGATCACACTGCTCATCCCATTCAAGAAATTCATCAGGATTCTCCTTTCCAGTAAACTTTGGAATACTCAATTTGACACGAGCGATGTTATCTGGGTTGTCATGAGGACGTCGACCACGATGGTATTCCCTTTCTTCAAAATCAGCAGGCCGGCGATGATGACGCTGAACAAACCTGCCACCTTGACCGAAAGGATTTTCATCATCATGAGGTCCTTCTTCATGATCTTGATCTTCAAACTCTTCACCTTCAAAATGCACGCGGCGACCATCAGCATTTCGCCTATGTGCACGACGCCCACCATGGTAATTATTAAAATCAGCATGGCGACCACCACCAGATCCGTCAGGGCCATGTCCGAAGCGATTGAATCCATGGCTGAAACCAGAATTCTCATCGCCGGACTCCTCTCGATGACGGTCCTCTTGATCACGACATGCTCGATGTCCTCCAGTCGCGGGAAGACGCTCATCGAGGAGCCTGCCCATGGCCTCCATGAGTGAATCAGCCATGCGACGCATCTCATCCCGTGAGACAGGGGGTTCCCTATCACCATGGTGTCCACCATGAACACTTGAATCTGAGCCTGCCATGTTAGGAGCAGCAAGAAAAAAAAAGAAAATATATATGTGGACACACTCGATCTCACCTCTTACTTACCCAAGTTCTTGCCTGATCTCAAGAACTGTGATGGTGCTGGTGTGACAGCTTCAACGGAGGTGGTAAAGAGGCCGTAAGGAGTACAAATCGAAAGTCCCGGTTTATGTTTGTGGTGGAGCTATAGGTGGCTGAACAAGGCGGGCTACGGTACTGCCAATCAAGTGAAAAAAGGATGTGCTCAAAAGATAAATTTTGTTTTTTTGCTGCTATCAAGATTACCACCAACTTCGATATGAAAACTGAAAATTTCAACACCCAACCGTAACACAAAATTCTTCAGAATCTTTTCACTTGTGCTCTCTTTTTTTTACTGTATTTTTTCTTTTTTTATGACACTAACAGGGTGCTGATTACAAAAGATATAGGTAAACGGTGGTGACGAGCAACTGGAAGAACACAAACACAAGATAACAGTACCGTCAAAAGGGCTATAGGTATATATTTTTTAGGCTTGGGACTATAGGACAAACAAATATATGTAAAAGATAAACACAGGGATGAATATGTGGATGGTGAAAACTGTAACAGATTGAAAAAGGGCGGGAGGGTGGGTGATAAAAAAAAATGAACCTACCGTGACAACGATAGCTCTGATTACCACATGATATGCACCGAATTTGGTTCGGTGAAGGGTGGCCCGATCTTCACGACAGGAGGTTCAAGAACAAGATAACTTGCTGTAGAAACAACGTGGATAACTAGCTTTATACCTGACCAAGGTTGGATGCGACCAAGCGACGGGGGGAGAGACACCGAAACCGCGAAGACTTCGACTCGATCTCCGAACGACCACAAAACCACAACCGGAGCTAATCCACACAAGATGGGGCAGCCGTACTGGAACCCGCAGAGCACGAATTAGTGGATCTCAGAGAGATCTCTCAACAAGTTCAAGAAGAACAAGGAAGAGCAAGGGTTGAATAAGACACTCAAGCAGCTCGGCTGCGAATTTCACTGGAATAATCTTAATTCATCCAAAAGTTGCCCTTGGCTTACAAAAGAGGGATATTTATACCAACAACTAGTCTAAAAATAGATGTGAACTGAAAAAGGCACGTGGGAAGGTGGAAGGCCAACTGGCTTGATCATTCATGCAGTGGTCATCAATTTCCCGCATGTCTTCTAGCCTTATGAGTGGTCTTCAGTGTTTTAATCATAACTCCATCTAGGGACATCCAAAATACATGGGACCAGATGCGCTGGAAAGATAATTTGATAACCTTTCACATAATGTGTAGCATGCTTCACGAAATATTGTAGAGTGATACAGTTTCTCACGAAAACATGGATATTAGGCTGATTGTTGGTCTTCTGAACAGTCTGCACCAAAAGCACTCGGCTGCCAAGCTGGGAGCTCTAAAGCACTCGGCACTTAGTGGCATTAAAAAGTTGACTTCAACACCTTTCCAACAAGTACTCATGGACCTTCACAGCTTCTATGAATCAAGAGATATGACTGTTTCTTCATGATAGTTCTGCCAGGCCGAACTGGTTTGACGTAGTTCTCCTCTCTGGTTCAGTCTTGGCGTGTCCCTGTCATCCTCCTTGGTGAGCCTGAGTAATAGAAATATGTACAATTTAGGAAGTATATAATTCTCATTAATAAAGGGAATTTCACAAAGTAGCGCGTGCACCTCTTGTTGTAGTTGTTTAGCTCGGCTACGAGTAATTGGTCCATCGAAAACATGAGCTGGTGCAGCTTGACTTGATGATTGTTCCATCTTGCTTGATGTAGTCGGTATACTTGATGGTTTGGTCGGCGTGGGCATATCACAATACGTGAAATTGTTGCAATAACATACCATTTGCCACCGATGTAAAATCGTTGCAATACCATACTATTTGCCATGGATGTCAAGTCATCACAATAACCTATCACCACAGGACTTATACTAACGAATTGTAAAAGTTATCGCCACGTTCTTTTTCGTTGCAACAGTGACCTACTGCAACGAAAAATGACCTATTGCGACGAATTTTTTCGTTGCGATAAGCCAGAATCATTGTAGTGAACATAATATCTTGGTCCGTCTAAAAACGGACAAGTCTGGAAACACCGGACTAGTCCGTCTATGGGGGTAGACAAGTCCGCCCAACAGGACTTAGCTTCAGAAACCTCTTCTCTCTTAATATCATGGACTAGTCCGCCTCACAATGGAAAAGTCTGAAGTACAACAAAAACCTATTGTCCCGCCGAAAATGGACTACTCTTGGAAGTCTGGACTAGGCCGACTGATGTGGCGGAAAAGTCTGGCCTCCCGGGACTTAGCTCCGAAATTCTCACCGAGTGTAGAACGGACTAGTCCATCCAAAAATGAACAAGTCTTAACTCACGCAAAAACTCTTAGTCCAGTCAAAAACAGACTACTTTGGACAACCTGGAGTAGTCTGGCCCTGAGGCCCGGACAAGTCCGGTCTCTTGGGAATACTCTCAACAAGGCTTCTTACTTAGGTTTTCTCTCAACCACGACTTTGAGCCCTCTTCTATGATCTCAATGCACTTAATACACACACCCTCACACAGAGGGCTAGTCTAAACTCAATACATAGGAAACTCTAATGTCTACGCTTGAGTTTTTGACGCTCGTTTCAATCTTTTCTTTTTTTTTGAGGCATTTTCTTTCATTTCAATCATCACACCTGCTTAAGATCAAGTGAGTTTGTTAGTCTCTTAATTTGTCATCATTAATCATCCAAAACCCACAGGGATGCCTAGATGAACTTTCAATCTCCCCTTTTTTGGTGATTGATGACAACACATTAAGCTTCAACAAAAATGATATAAATTGGTTTTCATAACACATGTGTGTATGAGTAGCTCCCCCTCAATATATGCATCATGAATGAGATATTTGAGAGAGTTATCATACATACACATGTTATGATGGGGTGCCTAAGTGATGTGTCCATGATTTGTGATAAGGCAATAAACATGAATGCGAAATAGGCAATATTAAGCATCACATCACAATTGAGCATAGCAAACATCATAATGTGCATACAACTCTTAACATAAGTCAAGTCTTATGCAAATTGAAATGCGAGAATTTTAAACCATCTTACAAGTCTATAGGATGAACAAGAGAGACAACAACTCTAAAAAGAATTACCCCTTCCAATCTCCCCCCCCCTTTGGCATCAAGACACCAAAGAGGTAAAGAGGAAGGAAGTCCTTCAATCTACTCATCGTCGTCGTTGTCTTGTTGCCCATTATCGCTCTCCGTAGCTTCCGGATCTTCAATGTCTTCATTTATGCCTTCTCTGTTGGAGGTTGCAGCCATGGAGGTTCCATCTTCCTTAAAATGAGCGAGTTCATCGACGATGAACTTGGGAAAATGAGTCAACTCTCTGTCACTCTCCGCGGCAGAAGACATGGGAACCTCGAGCTTGTCGCACATTGCCTTGGGGTACTTCTCTTGAAGAAGCTCCATGCGATGAGTTCGAACTTCCACCTTCCAGCAAGAGATGAAAAGTGCCTTGAAGCACTTGAAGAACCCACTTTCGGACTGTGATGGAGGAGGAGGTGGTGGAGAAGCCACGGGATGAGAGGAGGAGGCAGGAGGATCGGAATTCTTCCTTCTTGGTGCTATAGGCTCGGGAGAAGGAAGTTGAGGACGAAGCCTCCAATGAGTAACATCCTTCTTGAAATTTAGCCCAGATACCTTCTCAATTAGATACATGATATATGGTGCATAGCCAAACGAGCGGTTGGGGGTGTGTGAGATGTTGAAGATGTCATCAAAGATGTACTCCACAACATTGAATCTGACATTCCCATCAATGAGCACCATCAAATGCCTCAAATTTCCTTGAATGATTACCGTATCGCCATTCTTGGGGGCTATAGTTTTCCTTAGAACAAGGTTGAGCACACTATAGAAAGGCTTGATGTTTCGTATGTGCCCCGCCTCATAAATTGCATGGCTTGGATACATGTAATCCAAATCATCCCAATCACCAGCCTTGAGATTTTAAATGATGATCTCGTTGTCAATATGGTCCTCCAAGCCAAGATTTTGGGCAAACTCTCAATATGTAATTGAGTATTGCTCACCATTAGTGGGCCAAGTGATCCTCCGATCTCCTTGCCTATGGAAGTAGAGTGTGGCCTAGAATTGCACAATAACTTCAATGTTCCAATCATACCTAAATACCATGAGATCCTTGAGTCCATGGCGCTCTACGGCCTCAATCACCGCATTGAATGCAACATGATTCTTCTCCGCCATGTAATCCCAATCGATCCATTGAGTGTTGGTCATTGGAGATTGTTTGGTCATATAGACTGTCTGATAGTAATCACAATGGAAGTCACACCAAAACTGAGGGTCGACGGTGTTCTTCTCATACTTATAGCAGTCTTCTATCCTCAATCTCTTAGCCTTCTCTACCCCTTTTCCTCTAAACAAATTAGCTTCAACATTGGCTTGTCGATTTGGATTCCTAGCAGGTGAGGACATTCTTAAAGGGCCAACGGGTTGTGAGGACCCCTTTTTACCCTTTTCTTTTATGGTAACGCCAACTCGCGCCTTGCTCGTGGCCTTCTTAACAAATGGTGTTATCTTATTTGGCAGTTCATCTGTTGGTGCCTTGCCTTTGTCCTTTGCATCTCTAGCCGCTTGAGTTCTTTTTTTCTCACCCATGGTCACAAGTCTCTTCTTCCTTGGGGCTTGTTCAGCTGCAGCTGAGTTATGAGCCTCTCGTTATTGTTTCTTGGCCTTCCTTGCCTTAGTCCTCGACTCGAGGAGAGCTATAGCAAGCTCTCGCTCCTCACGAGCACGGCAATAGGTTTCTTGCCTCTCCACCTCGTGCACGAGATCGGGTAGAGGCGAGTTGTCAGGTTTCGACATCATCCCTGTGAAGAGATAAACAAGAGAGTATATGAGTCCAAGGAAGTAGAATATTGCGTTAGAATTCACGGAAACGATCAAGGTTAGGGTTTTCGCTGTGAACCTCAGACTTGTCTGCCCAAGGGTTGGACTGCTCCACACGTGCCTTTTGGCCGGATTAGTCCGGTATACACAGCAAAAACCCTAATCTTAAGAATTTTTGCAAAAACTAAAGACTGCGCACAATATTCCTAGGTTAGGATCACAATGACATATAGAGCAACTTTTGTGCATTTATATCAAATAACATAAGAAATGTCAATTTTGTAGGATTTAGGGTTAGGTCAAGAATACCTCTTCAAATCTTCAAATCGACAAAATGTGGATGAAGAATCGACCGAGGATGCACGGGGAAGAGTTCCGACACACCTTGGGGCTTCAATCCATGGATTGGAATCAGTTTTTGGTGGATGGAATCAAAAATTGCCAATTTGGGGGTGCGATTTTTGTGATTGAAGAGAGAGAAAGTGAAGGGAGTGAAGAGTCGGGGAGCCCCCTGGGGAGGTTAAGTCTCTAGGGGCTGAACTAGTCCGGTTGGAGACTCGGACTTGTCCGGCCTATGGACTCGGTCCGGACTACTCGGAGGGCTGGACTTGTCCGGCCAGGTTGGCGGACTAGTCCAGTCCAAAAGCTGAAAACACATATATATTTGGGTTTTCACCAGAGATTTGATCCTTTGGACTAGTTTTCACAAAAGATCTTTGCAAACATGGTCAGTAAGCAATCAACAACCAAACTATGACCATAATTCACAAAGATTCGATAATTTCAAATAGTTTTGTAGATAATTGAGGGGGTGAGTTTTCCACAAGCATGCACGAATTTTAAATCAAATACAAGTAATGATCAGATGTGCAAGATTCAAGCCACATTTCGGGAATCTAAGATATTGAGCTCACTCCTAAGTACACAAAATCTTTTCTCATCTGAGGGCTTAGTGAAGATATTGGCCAATTGTCTTTCTGTTCTCATATGGGAAATCACTATGTCTCCTTTGATGGAGTGATCTCTCAAGAAATGATGGAGGATATCAATGTGCTTGGTCCTTGAGTGTTCAGCTGGATTGTCACGTAGGAGAGGGATATGGCACAAGTTTATGTCATAGCTAAGAGTTTGCCGCATCCAAAGAAGTTGTGTGTTGACGGCTACTAAGAAACATTAGCAAATCATCCCCGATAACAGCACCATAAATGCTTTTTGACGTTTCTTAACATCACATATCATCTCTCGAAAGAGATGAGGTCCGCAAGCGCACGGAAACTGTCGTGTAGCATTTCACCCAAGAGTATTCCCAAGGGTATTGTATTTATCCCAAAGGAAGGCAATGGAGTAAAGTAGACAATGCTCTTATGATCAAGCTATGGGATACTCAATTATCAAGACAGAGGTAGGTTGATAATATATGGGTAGTGTGACACACACCTAAGCAATCGATTCTAAGGGGTAAATGGATCCTAATGGAGATTAGACTAAGAGTTGGGGAGTTACTCATACATTGCTTCTAATATACATATGTATAGTCTAGGTTAGATACTAATGAGCAGGTCAATGGTAAATACTTATGCTAAGTTGTTCAACATATCGGGCACGGGTTTACCCCTGGCAATACTAGGATAACTCCTGCCAAGAGCATGTGGAATAGCCGAACATGGACGATTACAAAGGATAGATAGGGTTGTCACCACCTACTACCTACCTCTTCAATATGTGGGTCTACGAGACATCCAACGTTACTTAACTATACTTGCACCATGCTAGCGTATTAAGTAAATACCTTAAGAGTCATGACACAAGCCATCGTAAGGCAATGACTACACTAAACATCGTTGAACCAATGTTGAGACATAGCATAAGTTATTCATATCAACATGATCATATCATAACTAATTAGACTATAGTGGGGGTTTGTAGTGTTTATGATGATAGATTAAGAGTGATATGACATAATCATAAAGACTACTCATACCACATACATGGACTCCACAATCAAACAAGAAACGCATCATCTAAGTATATGAATAAAAGAAGACTAAAGATAATATCTTTATTATGCATAAAGTCACAAATATAAGAAAACATACATGAGTCATACCTTTCCCAATTTGGACTTGGGACTAGAGGCTCTCCTCCCTATAGCCTAACTCCACTAAGGACTAAGAGAACTAGTGTATACAATAGAATGATGCTCAAGTGATGTGTGTTGAAGTGAGGGGTGAGGGGTCCTATTTATAGGTGGAGAAGGGTCGGTTCCCGCCACCAAAAGTTAGCGACTCAGTCACCACTGACTTCTTCAAGCCAGAAGGAGCCAACACATGGAAGTTGACCGCGTTTAGCGCCAGAAGCACTTCTACCGAACCACTACTTCGGTCAAACAGAAAAGTGGACCAATTCCACTATGCTTCCTCGGGGTGACTTCCAGGTGGGTCCCTTTGACTGTTACAGGGTGTACACCGTTGGATGACCTCGAATACTTCTATTTGTGGGCCATGTGATCCATGTGGTGCCACGTGTCGAAGCTTGATTGGCAGAGATAGTATTTTATAGGATTGCTCCCTCCCTTTTACCTCAATTTCTGCATAAAATGTTTGCATACACAAATTCTCCAAGTACAAGTGCAAATGTGTTAAATAGAAAGGTGATGTGTGCAAGAAAAGATAATTCCTTCACATAATTGAGTAATATTGATGGGGAAATTGTATATAACAGCCATCAACAAACTCCCCAAGCTTATCCTTTGCTCGTCCCGAGCAAAGTTGTGAGACTTATGTGTGCTGAATACATTGGCTTTGACGATAAAAGTTTTGAATACTACCAAAACACCTTTATCATCAAGGTCTGACTCTAGCACAGAGCTTCTGCAAGGTCTGACAATAGGTCTGACTTTTTTTGTCAAGGTCCAACATGTTTTTGGGTAGCTCCAGTGAGCTTTGTATTTAGCTCCAGCATGTCTTTGTTAAGCTCCGATATGTCTTGCTAGGTCCGACTTGTGTTGGTTAGCTCCGACTTGTTTTTCTAGCTCCGGCTTTTGGGTTGACTAGTTCCGACCAGCTTTGGTAAACTCCGACGCTAGGTTGTACTAGCTTTGGTAAGCTTCGGCGCTAGGTTGTACTAGCGTTGGTAAGCTCCGGTGCTAGGTTGTACTAGCTTTGGTAAGCTCCGGCTCAAGCTCCGGTTAGCTTTAGCAAGATTCGGAGCTTGATCGCAATGTTCCTGCTTTTACTGTGAAATGTTTTGAACTTGCTTTATATTATTGGAAAGATTGCTTAGTATTCATTTGATAAGTTTTTGGTGTGTTTTGGTTGATATGGATGATATCGTTTTACTGTGGTTTTGCAACATGTTTATGTGGGGTGCTCACGTAAGGTGTTGTGTTCAGAACTAATTTGAGTCAAGTCACGGACTTGTGCTCAGAAGTATTAGTTGTTTATTCATGTGCAGGTGTTGCTTGAGTTCAAGACATGGCTGGTGACGGGATCCATTGAACTAGTCTTAGGGAGAAGATGAGGTTCAACAACCATGTTCAGGAGGAATTGTTGTTGAGTTGATCACGAGGTCGCGCAGCATGTATGAATCAAGAACAATGCATATGAAGGTATCATGGAGGTCGTTGGAAGATGTTTGCACGTGTACAAGGAGTGCATGGACGTGGCTACATGGTTCCAAGGCGTGATGAACAGATGTGGACATAAAGAATTAGTCGGAAAGGTCCAACCGACTAGGTTTTGGACTCAGGCTGAGGCTGAGTCGGGTTTGACTCAAATATGGAAAGATTTAAGCTGGTTATGTTAGTATTTTGTGTGGTCACTAATTTGGGTTGTTTTAGAAATGTGGGATACGTTCCTAATGTGTTTGGAAGTCTTAAGATTGCTTCTATCTGTGTATAGAAGAGTCTTGAGCAATTATGGAAAGTTACGATTCATGAATTGAGTAGGATTAGAGTCTTAGTTAGGTTTTAGTTGGCCTAAGGGCTGGTTATATAAGCAAGGGAGGTCAGAGCTTGTGGGTCACGACTTTGGGGTTGTTCCTCTTGTGGTTTGATCAATAAAATTCGTAGTTTGAAGGAACTTTTGTGCCTTGTTTGTCTGACTTGTTTTCTTCAAATATTTCTCGTCGAATTTCTGCACAACACTACCTTTCTTCGAAGGTTTTATCATAACTCGAGTTTTACAGATCCAATTGACGCAATTTCTTTTTGGGTTGTCTTCACAACTTAATTTCCTATCATCTGACAAAATTTGATCTACACGTGTTTCTTTGCAGTGTTCCAGAACTGTTTTTTCTCAGGTAGGACAGATTGACCTTTGTTCGATCTTTCGATCATAACTTGAGTTTCTCTCAACGGATTTTCGTGATTCTTGTTTTGATGTCTTTGTGACTCGATTATCTACAATATATACTAGATTTGTAACAGTTGAACATGTTTAGATTAGTCGCACACACGGTTTCTTTAACAGATCAGTTTTCTGCCGAGGGGTGTTTTAATTGCTTCCGCTGAAAAGTTTTAATCTACCATTCACCCCCCCTCTGGTAGATTTACACGTGTTCTTTGATCATAAAATTGGTATAAGAGCCACGGTGCCCTAATATTTATGATTTGCACGTGTTTTGACTAATCATCATGGAGAAATACTCCGCAAAACCTTGTGTCTTTAGTGGTATTGATTTTCAGGTTTGGAAGGCACGTATGGAAGCCTTCATCCAGGCTCAAGGCTTCGCAATATGGGAGAAGGTGTACAAGCCTTATGAAGTGACATCAAACGATCAAGTTACAGCTACAAATCTAAGAGATGTCAACAACAACAACAAGGCTCGGAACTTGATCATACAAACATTAACTCAAAGCGACTTCGATCGTGTTGCACACCTACGATCTGCATACGATGTGTGAAAAGCACTTTGCGGCTACCACGAAAGATCTAACATGATCAAGGAGGTAAAACAAGATATGTTCAAAAAGGAATACATGTGTTTTGAGATGCAACCCGTGAGTCCATTGATGACCTCTTTGCTCGTTTTAATAAAATTCTCAGCAACTTGCGTAGCGTCAATGTTAATTTTTCAGATGCTGAAAAGCTAGGCAATTATTAAGTGCATTAGACATGTCAATTTGGGAGATGAAAGTCACATCCATTCGTGAATCTACTATCATGAGTACACTTACATTAGATGTTCTTTATTCTAAATTGAAAACTCATGAAATTGACATAATCTCACGTAAGAACCCCAACAAGTCTCTTGCATTTGTTTCTCAACGTGATATGCCTAGATCCGGCAAATCTTCATCTTGTGGTACACTTTCTTTGTTGTCCTCTTTAACCCTTGAACAGATTGAGGAGTTTCCGGAGGAGGAGCTAGTACTTCTCTCTACTAGGTTCTCGAAAGCATTGCAAAATGTGAGAACTAGAAGGAGAGGAAGCTCTGGACCTCAACGATGTTTCGAATCTGGTAAGATAGGACATTTTCGTTCAGATTGCCCTTACCTTTCAGGTCCTACTTCTAGGGATGAAAAGCAAACAAGGACGAAGCACTCCTCTGCAAAAGATACGAAGAAAAAGAAGGGTTTTACAGGACGTCAACTGGTGAGCAGTTTTGTCTCCGCACTTCAAGAAGTTAGCTCAAGCGATGTGTACATTAGAAGTGCCGAAGATGAAGATGATTTGGCAAACTTGTGCTTCATGGCGAGCAAGTCAATATCAAGCATGGAGGATGTTGAACACAACATCGACAATGAAGAGGTATGTCCTACTTGCGAAGAAATGTGTGATGCTATTTCTCATGCCACTGTTATAGTTAAGAAAAAGGACAAAAAGCTTAGGGACAATGCTGTTAAAATTGAGTCACTAGAATCTGAAATTAATCATTTGAAATTCTTGATTCCTAGTGATGATTCTTGTTCCTCATTTGATTTAATATATGAACAATTGTCCTCATTAAGAAGTGTGCACACCTCCACACTTGATAAACTTGAGTTAGAAATTGAAAAGAACAGAGAGCTTGCTACACTTAATAATAAAAACATGAAAGATGCTAGTTGTTCTACAATTGATTTCCATTGTTCTACTTGTAATAATCTTGATAAGAAACTACAAGATGCTATGAATGAAATTTCTATATTGAACAATTATTTACGTTCTCATGAAGTTAAATATTGTTCCAATTGCAAATTTTAAAAGGAAAAATTTCATGTGAAGATTGACTTGATCTGTCCAATAAACTTGATGACATGCATAGGACATTAGATCAGTTTTGTAATGGGAATAAGAACTTAAACTTGATGTTGAATTCTTCTAAGTCTTGCAATGATAAAACTGGTTTAGGTTTTGATTCTCTTGTTGATACTAAGTCACATCCACCTAAAATTGTAAAGTCATTGGGAAGTGGTTTGATTCAAACAGTTCCTAAATAAAAAGAAGTTGTTTTCAAATCTGCAAGAGTATTGCCTCATTCGGTTTCAAATAAAAATGTTGCTTGCTCATCTAGACATGAACACAAAGTTAAGTTTCATTGTACCTACTGTGGTAGAGATGGTCATGTCATAGATTTCTGTTATAGACCAGCTAAACAACAGAAAAATGAAAGAATGATTACTAGATCTCATAACTTTCATGCAAAATTTGTTGCACTTGCTAAACCAAATGATAGGATCATGCAATCTGCTGTAATGAGTCGAAAACATGCAAAGTTTGCTCCCAAACCTACTGTTTTTCCTGCTACACATGTAACATCTCGTAGGACAGTAGTTGGGTACAAAAATCCTCAAGATTTGGCTCATAAACCTGTTGTTTTATCTCAGCTTTCGCGTGTTATTCCTGTTGGACGTCGTGTGACTCAGTATTGGATTCCTAAATGCCTTTTGACTAACCCCAGTATTGAGTCATCAACGTATTATGCTTCTATGTAGGTTACATGATTGAGGAAGGAGAACATTTGGATTGTGGATTCAGTTTACTCACGCCACATGACCGGTAACAAAGAATGGTTCTCCTCCCTCTCTTTTGTGTCACGTGTAGAGAATGTTACTTTTGCCTATGATTCTTCAACTCCTATAATTGCTAAAGGTTCAGTTAGAGTAAATCATCACTACACTTTGAAGGATGTGGCACTTGTAAAAAATTTGAAATACAACTTGCTTTCTGTTTCACAATTCCTAGATGAAAATCTGAAAATTATTTTCAATAAAAACTGCTGCAAAGTTGTAGGTTCAAATAGTGAGCTTATTTTTAACATGTCTCAGTTTGGAAGGGTTTTTAAAGCTGATTTTGATATGTCTTACTCTAAGCATAGGTGTCTAGTTGCTAATGATTCAAAAGACTTATATTTTTGGCATCGTAGACTTGGTTACGTAGGCTTTGATCATCTAACGCGTGTTAGTGCTCTTGATCGCATACGTGGGATGCCTAAGCTTAAAGGGGACAAAGAAATTGTGTGCTCTTTTTGTAGACATGCTAAGATGATTGCAGGTTCACATACTCCTCTCACAATGATCATGACAACTGAACCGGATCAACTTTTGCACCTTGACACCGTAGGACCTTCACGTGTTCAATCCTTCAGAGGTAAATGGTATGTTCTTGTGATTGTTGATGATTATTCTAGATACTCTTGGGTTTACTTTATGACATCTAAGAATGAAGCTTTTAGTCACTTTAGAACTTTATTTCTTAGATTATCAATTGATCACCCAGGATCTTTAAAAGCAAATAGAAGTGATAATGGGACTAAATTTAAAAATCAATCGTTTGATCACTTTTGTGCTGAAAATGGAATAGATCATCAATTTTCTTCACCATATGTACCTCAACAAAATAGTGTTGTAGAAAGAAAGAACAGAACCTTAGTTGAGATGGCTAGGACTATGCTTGATGAATATCAAACTCCTAGGAAATTTTGGGCTAATGCGATTGCAACCGCTTTTTATGTCTCAAATCGTGTTTTCTTGCGCGCTAAGCTAGGTGAAACACCATATGAGCTCTGGTTTGGACATAGGCCTAGTGTTACACATTTTCGGGTCTTTGGTTGCAAATGCTTTGTTAAGAAACATGGTAATCTTGATAAATTTGAACCTAGATCCATTGATGGCATGTTTCTTGGTTATCCATCTCATACTAGAGGCTACCGTGTGCTTTTACTTGACACTAACAAAATTGTGGAGACTTATTAGGTGTCTTTTGATGAAGCTAGCACAGGTACTAGCTCAAACATTGCAGTTCCAGATCCATATCCGCAGGGGAGAACATTTTCATTGAAGATTAGGAAGAAGTAGTGCTGTTGCCCGAAAATTCAGCAGCTAATGACATTGTTCTAGCTCCTGATTTTGATTCACAGCCAGCACCGACGACCACCATTGCTGGTCCAGATCCTCCTCAAGTCACAAACTCATCGATTTGTGATGAACATGAAGAAGAAGAAGCTTGTGAAGTGTCCACTCCCCTCTGGGTTCTCAAAATTCATCATCCATAATAAATTATTGGAAGCTTGCACGAACGAGTCACACGGTCCAGGTTTTGCGATCCAAAATCTCATGCTCATTCTGCCTTTGTTGATTCTTTTAAACCCAAAGATATATCACACGCACTCACTAATGAATCTTGGATTATTGCCATGCAAGAAGAGTTAGCAAATTTTGAAAGAAATAATGTTTGGAAACTTGTACCTCCACCTCAAGGCCACACTTTAAGTAGAACTAAATGGGTGTTTAAAAATAAACAAAGTGAGGATGGGGTTGTGGTTAGTAATAAGGCTAGATTGGTTGCTCAAGGTTTCACTCAAGTTGAAGGTCTAGATTTTGATGAAACTTTTGCTCCTATTGCAAGATTAGAAGCCATAAGAATTTTGTTAGTTTTTTTTGCATCTAAAGGTTTTAAGCTATATCAAATGGATGTTAAAAGTGCTTTTCTTAATGGCTACATAGATGAGGAGGTTTATGTCAAACAACCACCAGGTTTTGAAAACCCAGATTTTCCTAATCATGTTTACAAATTGTCCAAAGCCTTGTACGGTCTCAAACAAGCCCCTAGAGCATGGTATGATAGGTTAAAAACATTCTTACTTGAAAAGGGGTTTACAATGGGCAAGGTTGATAAAACTCTTTTTGTGCTTAAGCATGGCAATGACTCATTATTCGTTGAAGTGTATGTGGATGATATTATCTTTCGTTGTGCTTCTCATGATCTTGTGTCCAAGTTTTCAGCTATGATGAGTTCAGAATTTGAGATGAGTATGATGGGAGAACTCACGTACTTTTTGGGTCTGCAAAGCAAGAAAACTAAGGAGGGTACCTTTGTGCATCAAACAAAGTATACAAAAGACCTCCTAAGGCACTTCAACATGGACAAAAGCAAGCCTCTTCGGACACCAATGGGAACAGCAACAACAATTGAAATTGATGAAGATGGTGAACTCGTGGATCAAAAGGAATATAGAAGCATGATCGAATCACTTTTGTACTCATGGCATCAAGACCGGACATACAATTCAGTGTATGTCTTTGTGCACGGTTTCAAGCCTTCCCACGTGCTTCACATCGTCAAGCCCTCAAAAGGATTTTCAGGTACTTACATGGAACTCAAGAATTTGGCATTTTCCATCCTTCTTCCTCAATCATTACTTTGAAAGCTTTTATTTATGCTGGTTTTGGAGGTTGTAGTATTGATAGGAAAAGTACTTCGGGTGCTTGTCATTTTCTTGGTAATACACTTGTTGCTTGGTCCTCTAGAAAACAAAACTCAGTTGCACAATCTACAGCTGAATCTGAATATGTAGCTGTTGCTAGTGCTTGCTCACAAATTCTTTGGATTATTCAAACACTTAAGGACTATGGGGTTGATCTAGATAGTGTTCCACTGTTTTGTGATAACACTAGCGACATTTGCATTGCTAAAAACCCCGTGCAACATTATAGAAATAAGAACATTGACATTAGGTATCATTTCTCCGTGACAATGTTGAAAAAGGAAATATTATGCTTCACAATGTAGATATCGAACAACAATTGGCTGACATTTTTACAAAACCTTTGGATTTCACTCGTTTTTGTTTCATTCGTAGTGAAATAGGGGTTATGCATCCTCATGGCTTACATTGAGGGGGAGTTTTGAAACTTGAGAAGTTCTTGTGTGAATTTGAAATTAAAATAGTATGAGCATAGTATTTCATACATATATGACTTTGTGATTCCTTTTACATGCTGAAAGTTCTTACTACATTACTCGTGTTATACATTATGTAGTTTTTGCCATGTCTAGTAATTGGAATAATTACTTACACTAAATCTTGTCATGGTCGAACTTTCTTGCTGTTTTGAACTTGTTGCATGCTCACAAGTGATTTTAATCCTAAAGAATTAATCAAGTAATCAACTCACATGTTGAGTTTTTATGAACAAATATAAATTGAGAAAAGATCAAGAGAATATGGATGCATCGCACTTCTTCTTTTGAGATGGCTTATCATTGCACTTAGATATGAACTTGGAAGAAGTTGTGTATGACTAAAATAATGTCTTTAAGCTTCTAATTGTCAAATGACATAGGCTTGGCTTGGTTGGTTAGAATAAGGCAGATACGGCATATAATCTCTTGCAAATGTAATATGTTAAAAAATTGTGCTTTAAAGAAAAAAATTACAGCAACAAGTATCATGCTTTCAGGTATTGAAATAGTTAAGTTTGTGAGATCATGACTTTCTTAAATTGAAAATTACATTTGATCTCTAGCATGTCTTACACTACTTTATGTATCTCATTGTTGTGATGGTGTAAGTTACTTGATAGTATGACTTTGATGAGCTTTGTTTTATATGTATATGTTATAATATGCTCATAACAATGAAATTTTCTCTTTTGTACCTTGCTGAATACATTGTCAAAGGGGGAGAAATTGATCACACGTTGCACATATTCACAAGTGTTTTTGGCACGATTGCACGATTCTTCTCAGGATGAGAAGTATGCAAGTTGGAGAAATATGTATAAAGGAGAAAAATTGTTTCTATCTCATTTGATTTTCAACGGGAGAGAAATTATTTTCAAAACTTTTCATGTGGATAAACCAAATGTTAGGGATTTTAAATGGTGTTGCCAATGCATTCATCAAGGGGGAGATTGTGAGACCTATGTGTGCTGAATACATTGGCTTTGACGATAAAAGTTTTGAATACTACCAAAACACCTTTATCATCAAGGTCCGACTCTAGCACCGAGCTTCTGCAAGGTCTGACAATAGGTCCGACTTGTTTTTTCAAGGTCCAACATGTTTTTGGGTAGCTCCGATGAGCTTTGTCTTTAGCTCCGACATGTCTCTGTGTAAGGATCGAATGCCCAATAGGGGGTGAATTGGGCTTCTTTTCAAAAATTAGAGCAATAAAAACTTAATTACTAAAGCCCAATTCCCTATACAAACAACCTATGCATTCAAGTGAATAGTAACTTTGCGGTATATGAAATGCATAAGTGTAAGGGGAGAGGAAGAAAGCGCAAACTCCCGAGGAGACACGAAGACACGGAGAAAAATCAAGGAAGAAATCCAAATAAAATGTAAGGCCCATGCTTTGTGAGCTAGAGGATGAAGACTTCTATCTCTTTAAAGCATGTTCCTTTAGGCATTAACGCACCTAACATTTTGTTCTTTCCACATCATATGAGTTGAGATATTGCATTTCAAACAAGTCTCTTTCTCATGAAGTGGGTTCCCCTTTGTGACAAACTACCGTATGCAATGCCAAAGAATTTATAATGCAAGAAATTAAACGTGAGTGCAAGTCTACATGGCAGGCATCATGCAAGACACAAATTAAATCTATCTTGCCAAATTTGAACCTTTCAAAGGATTCTTCAGGAAGAGCCACTCTCCAAGCCTTGGGGAAACCCAAAAGAACCTCCATCCCAAGCTAACCATTGCTCACCCCTATCCTTTGAAAGTTAGACAAGACCTATATGAGATGCATTCTTACATGACCAAGGCAACTTACATGAAGTTTGATGCATCTAGCACATTTAATTCACTCCTTAGTCTAAAAAAGGTTTTCTCATCAAGTGGTTTAGTGAAGATATCCGCCAATTGTTCTTCGTACCTAACACCTCACAAGGAGATGTCTCCCTTATCTTCATGGTCCTGCAAGAAATGATGGTGAATATCCGTGTGCTTAGTGTGGGAGTGTTGAACGGGGTTTTTGGCAATCTTAACCGCACTTTCATTGTCACAAAGGAGAGGCACACAGCCAAGTTTAATACCAAAGTCCAAAAGGGTTTGCTTAATATAGAGAATTTGGGCACAACATGCACCGGTCGCTATATATTCCGCTTCCGCCGTGGACAAAGCAACGGAATTTTGCTTCTTGCTAGACCAAGATACTAGGGAACGCCCAAGCAAGTGTCACCCACCGGAGGTACTCAGTTCTGAGGTCTTTTTCATATGTTAAACCAACTCGACCGATGTATTGTTTTCTGGAAACATCGGTTGATCCGGTGAGTTGATTTTGTCTGCTTCAAGTTGTTCTAAGTAATTCTTTTGGAATTTTCTCGAGTGACCTCTTAGACATTGGCTTGAAATGTTCTTTTGATGATTACCAAGTCTTGATTTCTGTCAATTTTGGTTGAATAATTTTGACATATGAGCTTTTTTTCTAATCTTCATAAAAATCGATTGACCTCATAGAATGATTTGTTAAGGGGTCTCAATTATATCCAATGAGCAGTAGATGATATACATATAGATTTCATTAAGTGTGATGAGTGATATGAGAGACCTTGCAACCACAAACTCATTAGTAATATTCAACGGTTGTCATTAATCACCGAAACCATACCTCATGGGGGCCTAGATGCTTTCACTTTGATAGCTCTGGCATGTCTTTGTTAAGTTCTAATATGTTTTGCTACGTCTGACTTGTGTTGGTTAGCTCTGACTTGTTTTTCTAGCTCCGACTTTTGGGCTGACTAGTTCCGACCAGCTTTGGTAAGCTCCGACGCTAGGTTGTACTAGCTTTGGTAAGCTCCGGCGCTAGGTTGTACTTGGCTCCTACAGGAAGCTGAAATTCTTTCACAAACGGGAATGATGTTGCCTTGTGAACATTTGTTGAGGTACGCCTTGAATCATATAGTTGAGCACTTACGTCATTGTTGGCTATACCATAAGATGGGTTAGCCAACACTACCCTGTTTTCACACAAATGGAGAAAACAAACAAGGGTAATCCTGTCTAATAAATACTAGTATCTATAGCTTAATCACAAGTGATAGCTATCCTTCACTTCCTTTGCCTTCCCCAGCAACAGCGACAGAAATGCTTGTTGATAGCTACTAAGAAACATTAACAAATCATCCCCGACAACAGTGCCAGAAATGCTTGATGACATTTCTTAACGTCACAGATCATCTCTCGAAAGAGATGAGGTCCGCAAGCACACGGAAACTGTTGTGTAGCATTTCACCCAAGAGTATTCCCAAGGGTATCATATTTATCCCAAAGGAAGGCAATCGAGTAAAGTAGACACTACTCTTATGATCAAGCTATGGGATACTAATCAATTATCAAGACAGGGGTAGATTGATACTATATGGATAGTGTGACACACACCTAAGCAATCTATTCTAAGGGGTAAATGGGTCCTAATGGAGATTAGACTAAGAGTTGGGGAGTTACTCCTACAATGCTTCTAATATACATATACATAGTCTAGGTTAGATACTAATGAGCATGTCAATGGTGAATACTTATGCTAAGTTGTTCAACATATCGGGCACGGGTTTACCCCTAGCAATACTAGGACGACTCTGAAGAGCATGTGGCATAGCCGAATGTGGAGGATTACAAAGGACACATAGGATTGTCACCACTTGCTGCCGACCTCTTCAATCTGTGGGTCTACGAGACATCCAACATTACTTAACTATCCTAGCACCATGCTAGAATATTAAGTAAATACCTTAAGAGTCATGACACAAGCCATCTTAAGGCAATGACTAAACTAAACATCGTTGAACCAATGTTGAGATATAGCATAAGTTACTCATATCAACATGATCATATCATAACTAATTAGACTATAGTGGGGGTTCGTAGTGTTTATGATGATAGATTAAGAGTGATATGGCATAATCATAAAGACTACTCATACCACATACATGGACTCCACAATCAAACAAGAAACGCATCATCCAAGTATATATATGAATAAAAGAAGACTAAAGAAAATATATTTATTATGCGTAAAGTCACAAATATAAGAAAAGATACATGAGCCATACATTTCCCAATTTGTACTTCGGACTAGAGACTCTCCTCCCTATAGCCTAACTCCACTAAGTACTAAGAGAACTAGTTTATACAATAGAATGATGCTCAAGTGGTGTGTGTTGAAGTGAGGGGTGAGGGGTCCTATTTATAGGTGGAGAAGGATCGGTTCCTGCCACCAAAAGTTAGCTACTCATTCACCATTGACTTCTTCAAGCCAGGGGGAGGCAACACATGGAAGTTGACCGTTTTTAACACTGGAAGCACTTTGGCCGAAACACCACTTTGGCCGAACAGAAAAATGGACCGATTGCACTTTGCTTTCTTGGGGTGACTTCCAGGTGGGTCCCATTGACTGTTATAGGGTGTACACCGTTGGATGGCCTCGGATACTTCTGTTTGTGGGCCATTTGATCCATGTGGTGCCATGTGTCGAAGCTTGATTGGCTGGGATGGTATTTTATAGGATTGCTCCCTCCCTTTTACCTCA
Organism: Tuctoria greenei; assembly: GCA_036927565.1. Classification (NCBI taxonomy): domain Eukaryota; kingdom Viridiplantae; phylum Streptophyta; class Magnoliopsida; order Poales; family Poaceae; genus Tuctoria; species Tuctoria greenei. The sequence goes on from JAYESD010000012.1 coordinate 77,998,374, forward strand.
ATTCCTGCATAAAGGTTTGCATACACAAATTCTCCAAGGACAAGTGGAAATAGGTTAAATAGAAAGGTCATGTGTGCAAGAAATTATAATTCCTTCACATAATTGAGTTATATTGACGGGTGAATTTGGTATATAACAGTCGTCAACATTGTGCACAACAACTTCCGGCTGCAACATACTTCACTTAGGCTGTGGAGAGAGCAATGGAATTTTGTTTTTTTAGGACCAAGACACTAGGGACCTACCCAAGAATTGGCAAGTCCCGGAGGTACTCTTTCTATCAAATTTGCACCCCGCATAATCCGCATCAGAATAAACAATGAGATGAAACTTGGAGCCCTTGGGGTACCAAAGTCCTAGGCTTGGTTTGCGAACCAAATATCTAAGAATTCTCTTTACAACGGTCATATGACACACCTTGGAAGCAGCTTGGAATCGAGCACACATACACACACTTAGCATTATTTCAGTCCCAGATGCACATAAGTAAAGCAATGAACTAATCATGGAATGATATACATTTTGGTCCACAATTGGACCATCTTTATTAAGGTTGAGGTGCCCATTGGTTCCCATTGGAGTCTTAATGGGTTTGGCTTTGCCCATGTCAAACTTCTTGAGTATGTCCTGTGTGTACTTTGTTTGACTTATGAGAGTCCTATTTTTCCTCTCGGCCACCCCCATTTTGTTGATGGGAGTAGGGGACGAGAACTGATGCTTGATGCCTTCTTCATCCAAAAATTCTTCAACTTGAGTGTTCTTGAACTTGGTGCTATTGTCATTTCTGATAGTCTTGATTCTCAAGGAGAACTTATTTTGATCTCTCCTCAAGTATTTCTTGAGGACACCTTGAGTCTCACTTTTGTCATGCAAAAAGAACACCCAAGTGAAACGTGAAAAATCATCAACAATTATAAGACCATATTTGTTACCACCAATGCTTAGGTAGGCGACAGGACCGAAGAGGTCCATGTGTAGAAGCTCCAATGGTCTTGTTGTTGTCATGATGTTCTTGGATGGATGTTGAGCTCTAACTTGCTTCTGGCTTGACATGCGCAACATGGCCTATCCTTTTCAAACACAACATTTTTTAAACCACGAATGTTCTCGCTCTTAAGAAGTTATTGCAAATTCCTCATCCCAACATGGGCTAGTCTTCTATGCCAAAACCATCCCATGTTGGTTTTTGCAATTAAGCATGTATCAAGTTGGGCTTTATCCACGGAGAATCCACAATATAGAGCTTTCCCTTGAGGACACTCTTAAAAGAAATTGAGTCATTGCTTTATTGTGACGGTCACACCATCATTAGTGAAAAGACAATTATAACCTTTGTAACATAGTTGTGATATGGACAATAGGTTATAACCAAGTGAATTGACATGTAAAACGTTGGAAAGAGTATGATTAGGGGATATAGCAATTTTACCGGTGCCAAGAATTTTCCCTTGGCTATTGTCCCAAGTAGATTCCCTCGCTTGGATCTTTATTTTTCCCATACTCCACAAACATCTTCCTCTCTCCATTCATATGATTTGTGCATCCACTATCAAGGACCCACTTTGTCCCACCGGAGGAGTATGCCTACAAAATAGAGTTAAGCATTGATTTTAGGTACCCAAGTAGTGTTGGGTCCTTTGATGTTAGTCAAGAGACATTTAGGCACCCACACGCAAGGTTTTGGACTCTTGCGGAGTGGCCCAACATACCTAGCATAAGGCTTACCAAATTTGTTCCTCAACAAGACATATGAAGCATCAAAATCATGAAACAATGGATGAGGTTTGTTTTTAGGCATGTTGTGTGAAGTAGCTATGTTCTTTCCTTTGTTGTTGTGGTATGATCCTTCTTTAACAAAAACAATCAAGTCTTTGCCATTCTTGGGAGTCTTAGCATTTTGCTTCCTCTCTCTAGAATATCCAAGACCATCTTTAACGAGAGGATGTCTTGTGTTTGTGTATGCACTACGTGCATATGCCATCTTATCTTTGTCAAAGATGCCACCTTTTGGTGCTTGCTTGTTTTGTGGAACTTTAAGCTCATCTTTTAGATTTAGGATCAAGTTACAACACTTGCAAGCTTGAGGTGTTTTGGATTTGACATTTGTGGAAGATGAGCTTTTGGAGGAAGAAGGTGCATTGACCTTGAGAGACTCCACTTGTGTTTTGAGGATCTTGTTAATTTTTGTCAAGCTATCAAGTTCATCGTTTAGCACAATTGTAGTCTTCTCAAGTTTTTAGCAAGTTTCCTTGCTCAAAGCGAGTTCATGCTCAAATGCATTGCTTCTTTCTCTTTCAAGCTCCAAGAGCACCTCAAACTCTTGACATCTCTCCTTTTGTTGGATGAGCATGTTCTCTTGCGATTGATGAGCCCCTATCAAATATCTCATCCGATAACAACTTCAATATTTTCAAGGTGCTCTTACTCATATCTTTGAGCATGTCTTCATTTTCACTACCACTATCAAAATTGTCAAGTGATGAAATTGAAGAAGATGATTTGTATTTAACCTTCTTTCTTCCCTCCTTGGCCATGAGGCATGTTGGTCTTGAGCTCTCCAAGTTGGGGAAGAGCTTGTTCTTCGTGATTGATCTCTTCATGGCAATTGTTGCCATCTTCTCTTCTTCATCATCAGAGGAGTCTTCATTTGAATCCCACTCCTTCCCAAGGTGGGTTTGTCCCGATTGCTTCTTCTTCTTGAAGAATTTCTTCTCTTGGGACTTTCCCTCCTTCTTCTTCTTCTTATTTTCTTCATGTGGGCAATCCACAATGAAGTGTTCGTATTCCACACAATTGTAACAAGCCCTCTTTGCTCTTGTAACAAGTCATTTTTCTTGCTATCATGATGGTAGCTCCCCCTCCTCCTTCTCATCATCCTCTTGAACTTGTTGATGAAGAGCGCCTCTTCCTCATCAGTGTTGAGGCTCTCTTCATCACTTTCTTCTTGTTCTTGAGATCTTGACAATGTTGCCTTGAATGCAATGTAACACCCTCATTTTCACCCATCATGCATTGCATAAGTTCATATACATGTTTAACATTAATCCAAATAAAAAGAAACAAGTTTAAAATGAATTTAGAGAAAAAACGCACTTAAAAATTCTGGGAAGTGCGGACTAGTCTGTTTTTGGTGCGGACTAGTCCGATTTCTCTCTGACCTCGCTTGGACATGTCTGTTTTAGTGTGGATTATTCTGGTTTTTGCCTCTGGACACTTTCGTACTTGTCCAGTCCATTACGAACTAGTCCGGTATTCCAATTCCTTGGAAATTTAGCTAAGTCCCTGGACTTGTCCGGACTTGTCCGGTATTCCAGCAGACTTGTCCGTTTTCCCTCTTACTAAAATCGGACTTGTCCGGTTTTGGCCAGACTTGTGTGATTTCCCTCTAACCAAGTTCGGACTTGCCCGATATAGTCCGGACTTATCCGATATCTATCTGACTAACTTCGGACTAGTTCGGCCCTTTTCGGACTTGTCCGGTAAATTGCGATTCTGAGTTGATCTTCTGTCCCACAATTTGTTTTTGGGTTCTACCTTAAGTGGGCCTAAGGATGTTGTGTCTAACTCTTTTTGGACTCCATGTGGGACCCCAAACCGGCCTCTACCCATTTTAAACTCAAATTCCATCAAACCCTATCATTCACCTCTATATAAACAACTCCACCCCTTGACTTTACACCCTTTTGCCTCAATTGGAAATCCACAAACCCTAGTTCGTGGAGAGCCGCCATCGTGGAGAAGGAGATCCCGAGCGAGAAGAAGAAGATAAGGAAATGAGAGAGGATCAATATCTCCATCAAGTTTCGTTCTTCATCAACAAGTCACCATCAAGTTCTTCATCAACCCTAGATCGTCAAGATCCATGTGTTGCCTCCAAAACTCTTGATTCATTGGAGTTATAAACACTTGGTATACCTTCTACTCTCTATTTATCATGTGAATTCAACCTCGTTTCTCCAAATTCACTTCGATTTAGAAAACCCTAGTTCGCTGTTCTTGCGACAGGCGGACTAGTCTGGTCCCAAGCGGACTAGTCCGATTTTGCAACCTGTTCATGCTGAATTATTTCTAAATTGTTTTGAATCAATTCCAAACCTGTTCAAACTTGTTAAAAACTATTAGAACTAGTTAGTGAACACCATTAATAACTCATTAACTAGTTTTGCTTTGCATTTGCATTAATCATGCATATCATGACATATTGAGTAATATATGTGCACTCATTGATTGTGATTCTTGTCTTGTATGTTTATTGCGTGGTTTAGATGGATTTGTGCTAGAGAGTGCTGCGGAGGATCTCCAGCACCAGGAGTTTGAAGTCTTTGATCCTAATCAAGCCCAAGAGCAAGACAAGTGTACTTCAACATATTGATCCTGTTTCTAAAATAAATGTTTTTTTTGCAAAACTGCATGCTTGTGTCAATTTGATGGAAATCCTATGATAGGAAGTTTACTAGCTTTGTTTAACCACCCTTGTCACCTTGAATATATGGTAGAGAGTCGGGAAGGGCTTTTTACCTTTTTGCTTCGCTTAATTAATTGGGATAAGAAAACAACTATATCATTTATTTATGCATTAATGAGATTATGGTTAACATGAACTAGTTAATAAGACATGGTAATGGGTGATCTAATCAAGCATGCCACATGGATGGGTTGGATGTTATGGTGGTTTGGCTTGCTTTAGATCTAAGGACAGGTTCGTGGAGCGACCATCCAGGATTTACAGTGCCACCACGAGGCCAAGTATGGGTGAGGCGTAGCTGATTAATTAGGGTATTGCTAGTATTGAGTGGATCATTTGGCGCACCGGGGAAGGGGAGTCGGATTGGGTTTAGATATGGTTGGAGGGACTCCCTGGGATCCGAATGGCACAAGAGGGGGCCCTTTGTTGAAGATGTGCTCAGTTGGAGACATCGCCATGGTGAAACCTCAGTGGGTCCGTACATGCTAGTAATCCCTTTGTAAAGACTATTTTGTGATCTCTTGGCCACACACCTAAGGAAGTGTGAGACGGCATAATTGAGATTCTATAGTCATCGAAAGGTGATGGAATCACAAACATGTGGATAAAGCGGTACAACCTTTGCAGAGTGTGTCTAAAAACTATCATGATAGTCGTGCTCCCGGTTATGAGCAACCTAGACCCTCACATGATTAGAGGAAACTTGGGATTTGGGATGGTTTGGCACTGGTTATGGTTAATAATATGGTTATGACTGGTTATGAACTGAATTATGGTATTGGATATGGTTAATGGTAATGGAGAAATCTGGTACATGGATGATGGTAATGGAATATGGACTGGTATGATGATAACTATATGGTTTATGATGGGTTTACTTCACATACATATAATATATTGCTTTTCAAATGTTTTATTGTACTTTTCAGCACTTATCCATTATTACATTCATCATTTTAATCAGCTACATGTCATACTTTCCACACTTGCTGAGTACGACATGTACTCACCCTTGCAATTCCCCCACCAACAGTTGCAGGTCAGGATTGGGAGTATAACGATGATAATGTGCAGTTCTAGGTTGTGTCTACCGTCATCTTTGCTTGTGGTGTCGATTGGAGCTGCGTTATACCCTATTTGCTTATGTTGCTTAGTTTGCTCAGTTTAGTTTATTTCCGCTGCATTAGTTCCAACTTGTCATTAATAATCATTTTAGCTTGTATTTGAGAATATTATGAATTGTGTAATAAAAGTGGTTAATTAATCTTGTTCTGTGGTAATTTTTTGTATATCCTTTTGTGATTGCACTCGTGTATGTGTGTTGAACGTCCTGGGCACACATATGCGTTCACTTGGTTCATTTTCGGAACCGGGTGTCATAAATTGGTATCAAAGCCATAGGTTGACCGTAGGACGCAGCCTAGATAGAATGGAAACTTTAGAGCACATAGGAGCACTCAGGAATCGATGTGTTTTTATTTGGTGTGTTGTTTGCTATATATTGGTTGCTTGTGTGCTTAATAGAGGATTTTGGGATGCTTTAGCATTGCCATATCCATGTAGGCTAGTATAGGTAGTTGCTTAGTTTCATATCCCTTGATACATATAGTTGAAGACGTTTTCTAAATTCTTATCTCTTGCTTTTCTTCAGATGGTGAGGGCTTTCAACCAGGGGGGTGGCAATGATGAGGAGGAGAACAATGGAGCACCTAAGAACAACAATGGACAAGGACCTGCCCAGGGAGCTATCAATATTGAGCAACTATTGGCCATGCAAAACCAGCTCATGCAGACCATGATACAGACTATGGGACGGCTGCAGGTTGGTAACATCAACAATCAGCCCCATATGCCTCCACTGTCACCCCCACCTCCTCATAACCGGTTGGGAGAGTTCATGAGGACTAGGCCACCGACCTTTTCTCAAACCGCTGACCCTATGTATGCCGATGATTGGCTCAAGTCTATGGATAAGAAGCTAGCTATTGCCCAATGCAGTGACTCGGAGAAGGTGCTATTCGCTTCCCATCAACTTGTTGGAGCAGCTGTCGATTGGTGGGATTCGCTGTTGTAAGGATCGAATGCCCAAGAGGGGGGTGAATTGGGCTTCTTTAAAAATCTAAGCGATAAAACTTAATTCCTAAAAACCCAATTCCCTACGCAAACTATCTATGCATTCAAGTAAATAGGAGCTTTGCGGAATGTAAAATGCATAAACGTAAAGGAAAGGAGGAGGATGCAAACTCCCGAGGAGACACGAGGATTTTTCCCGTGGTTCGGCAAGATCGTCAAGATCTTCCTACATCCACGTTGTGGCACCCACCAAAGGGTTTTGCCACACCCAAGTCACCGAGACGAGGGATCTTCACTATTCCTCTCCGTTTGCCAACCTCGGCAAGGTGGAGCTCAAGCCTTGTACAACTTGGACCCTCTAGGCTTCCACAAATGCCTTGGCAAGCTCCGGAAGTCTCCTCACAGTTACAAACACCAAGGGCACTCCCTTGAGGCTCTCTCACTATCCTAGAGAGTCCACTCACCCAGAATGGAGGCACACAAGCTCTCTCTCTAGCTAGCTCTAGCCTAACTCTTGGTGTAAAGGTGATCAAAATGATGTGGAGGTGATTGCTCTTGGTCTTGAATGCTTATGGATGTGTTGATAGTGTCTGGTGATCAAGACTTAACAAAATGACAGGATTGGGGTGTATTTATAGCCAGCCTCCCCGAAATAGCCGTTGGAAAAGTAGGCTGACAGAACTTTACTGTGAACACCGGATGATCCGATGTCTCCCCTTTAGTTATCATCGGCTGACGTCATTGTGTCAGATATGACCGTTGTTAGACCGATGTTGATCCTGTCTTCTCATCGGATGATCCGGTGGCTCTTCCTCCAGAATTTTCTCAAACTTGATGCTTACTGGAGTAATCGACCGATGTGTGCTTCTCTGTACATCGGATGATCCGGTGCTACACTTGGTTCAATGATATTGCAAACTGTACTGATGGATCGATGTTGCTGAGCCATTCACATTGGATGATCCGGTGAGTACTTTGTTCTGAGGTCTTCTTCTTCAGTTGAACCAACTCGACCGATGTGTTGTTCTGAGGTATCATCGGTTGATCCGGTGAGTTGATTTTGTTTGCTTTGAGTTGTTTCTAAGTGATTCTTTTGTGTCTTGCTCGATTGACCTCTTTGACATTTATTGCAAAGGCATTTCTGATGATCTTTAAGCATTGAATGTTGTCAATTTAAAGTTGAATGACTTTGACATAAGAGCTTTCACTTCTTGTCTTCATATCATTGATTTGATCTCATACATTGATTGTTAGGGGTCTCCAGTGACATATTGATTTCATTTTATTGAGTGATTATGGGGACCTTGCATTCACAAATTCATTAGTAAAATCCAATGGTTGTCATTAATCACCGAAACCATACCTCATGGGGGCCTAGATGCTTTCAATCTCCCCCTTTTTGGTGATTGATGACAACACAACAATTTAAAGTGCAATAGTAATGAATTTGATAGAATGAAACTTAAAGGAATGAAACTTAAAGGATATGCAATGAATACAAGATATCACACTTATTATTTGAAAGCTCAAAATCAATCAATAACTCAAGTGTGAATAAGTGAGTAACACCAAATAAGCTCAATCGATTAATTAACATAAGAGTACTCAATGAACACCAAATGAGTAGCAAAAGCTTCGAATTACACAAGATAATTAGATAAACTCCAAATTACAAAAGATAACTCATAAGAAAGACTCCCCCTGAGACTAAGCAGACCTCCCCCTAACTCCTCTAACTCTTCTCCCCCTTTGGCATCAAGACACCAAAAAGGGATCCGAGTGCCTAAGGATCCTGAGTACTAGGCGCGATGACGAACTGGTCACCGTCGCTGTCGTCGGAGCTGCTGGCTGGAGTAGCGGTGGAAGGAGCTGCCGGAGCCGTAGGAGCCACCGTCGGTACCTGCTGTGTAGGAGCTGCTAGAACAGGGGCACTGACGACGGAGGCCGGCGTCTGCTGAAACAGTGTCGTGGCCGGCAGCGGGGAGTGAATCGGAGCACCAGGAGCCAGAAGTGGAGACATGCTGATGGAGAATCGGCGTAGACGGCACCGGAGCGGCAGCTGGATCCAGGACTGGTGGTGGTGGAGCGACTCCTGGCAGCTGCGACGGGAGGGCAATCCCGGTCTGGGTGTAGAGGTTGGTGATCAACCCCAGGATGCCCATCATCACCTGTTGTGTCTGCTGCTGCTGGTCGAGGGTGCGCTGGTGCATCTGGTCTATGAGTACAGTCAGCCGGTCAGTGTCCTCACACCTCTCACGGGCGATCTGACGCTGCATCTCCTGCTGCTGCTGCTGGAGCTCAAGGAGGCGGGCAGCCTGCTCCGCTCGGGCCTGCTCAGCTGCCAGCCTGTCCAGACGCTGTTGCTCAACCATCTGCTGGAGGAGCGAAGTCAGCTCTGATGGCTGAGTGACATGTGCCTCAGTGATGGGAGGTGGAGTAGGTGGTGGCACTGTAGAGCCTCCAGCCTCCGCGTCGTGCTGCCTGGGTGAGGGAGGAGGTGGAAAGTACTCCTCGACACTGTCGTCGGTGTCGCTCTCGGACCATATGTGCTGCAGGTCCTCACCCTGTGCCTCTGCCTCAGCTAGCCTCTCATCCTCCTTCTCCAAGTCCGACCAGTCCTCCTAAGAAAGACGAGCCCTGACCTGATGCTCGACTGGACGGCCAAGGCGGCGGTCTCCAAGATCTGGGGCACGGTAGTGACCGAACCATGTCACACTCTCGTCAGTGAGACGGTCATGCACGGCGAACTCCTCAGGGACCATCATAGAGAGCAGATAGCTGATCCAGTGTCCATACACGAGCTGCCTCATCATGCCCACTCCGTCAGTAATCACATCCTCCATCTCGCATATGAGGATGTCCACTATGTCGAAATCCATCCCGTTCATGATGTAGAACAGGAGAGTCTGTTGTAAGCTGGTGAACCCCTCCAAGTAGCCTGACCTCGGCAAGAGCATGCGGCGCAAGGCAAGGTGCACTATGCGCGCAGCTGGAGTCAGCAATGCCGGTACCCTCGGCTGGTCAGGAGAGAAAGTAGGACCGAACAAAGAACGGATCTCCTCCAGAGCTGGTGCCACTCCTCTAGTGAGCGGCCTCCTCGATGGGTCTGCCTGACCATATACTCTCTCATGCACGCAAGTGTCGTGCAGGTCCACGCCTAGCAGCTGTGTCAGTGTCTGCCTCATCAAGTGGTAGTGCTGTCCCATGAACATGAAATCAATCGATCTTCTGCCCTCAGCGACGTAGAGGGTAGCGTAGAACACACGTACCCAGTCCTCCACATAACCACTCCTCTCATAGGACATCAGGTGCACCAGCCCTCTGTACCTCTCAAAGTAGGGTCGTATCTCCGTCTCTGCTGCGAGGGCAAGCTGATGCCAATCCAGAAAGTTGTGCTGGAACAACTCGTGGCCTCAGCGTCTGTAAGTCTCGTAGAGGGACGCCTGCGTCACAGTCCAGAAACGACTTTCTACAAGTGCTTCTTTAGGCTGCGGGTACCACTCCTCAAGCAGCACACTCCACCTGAGTCTGTGGAGCTGCTTGGCCTTCATCTTCCGGTAGTCAGTCAACCGGACTCCTTCAGCGACATGGACAGTAGTGTCCATCTCGTAGATGGATCGTTGGGCCTCCGTGTCCTCACGACGATCGGCAGCCGTCGGTCTCGGATGTGGAGTTGCCGCGGGATGACCCCCACGGGTCCGGGCTGAGCGCCGGCGGACGAGAGGCTCTACCGGCTCTTCTTCGGCCTCAGAGTCATCGATCACAAGAGGCTGCCTCGGACGAGCCTCACGGATCCTCAGTGATCCCCCTCGACCACGCTCACGCTCCTCGGCGGCGTGAGCGGCCATCAACGCATTCTTCTCCTCCTTCAACAATTTTTGCTTCTTCGCGGTCGGCTCTGTGATGGCCTTGCCCTTGTTCTTCTTGTCGCGAGCCATTGCGATCGGGCACGTGAACGGAGTCGACGACGTCGAACACACAGAACGGTGATGCGGAGATCGACGAGGTGGTGGAGGTGTGGCTGGGCGGCGGTGGTGCGCGAGCAGTGGTCGGTGGCGCAGGAGCGGCGGCGGCGGCGCTTGGGTGGAGCGGCGGCGGCGCTTGGTGATGGAGGCGGCGGCGCTTGGTGATGGAGGCGGCGGCGCTAGGTGATGGAGGCGGCGGCGCGGTGGAGCGGCGACCGGAGGCGGCGGGCGGCGGCGGCCGGAGGGCGGCGGCGGCGGCCGGAGGGCGGCGTCGGCGTCCGTTGGCGGTGGTGGTGCTTGGTGAGAAAGTCGGCGGCGGTGGCAAACGAGATCAGGGAGAGAGAGAAAAGAGACGAACGGCCGGTTTAAATAGTGGGTCCCAAACCCTAGCCGACTTTTTAACACCAGATGGACCGATGTTGAACGATAGATGCACCAGTCGAATGCCACAGTAAGGTTTTTCAGAAAAGTGCCGTTGACACCGGATGGACCGACATTGAAGGATGGGAGCATCGGTCGAATGGTACAGTAAGGGTGTTCAAAAATGGAATGTTGACACCGGATGGTCCGACGTGGGATGAATTAGCATCGGAGGAATTTGGCACAGCTCCAGAATTGTGAAACTGGATGGACCGATGTTTTTAAGGATGAACCCGTCGGTCGATTTGTCACACTTGACAGAACTGACTCTCGGAGATTGAACACCAATTGATCCGATGAGGGATTGACCTAGGCATCGGATAATCCGATGAGAGCAGAACAAAAACATCCCATATATGTCCTTTGACCAAACAAACAAGCAAAGAGAAACACATGTCTTAGGACTTTTTGGGCAACCCCTTACCCCTCAAAAATGCTAATATGCCAATAACTTGGCTAATCCTTAAAGCAAATAGAACACCGAAGGAAGAAAATGGGAAGGAAATTATCCAAATAAAATGTAAGGCCCATGCTTTGTGAGCTAGAGTATGAAGACTTCTATCTCTTTGAAGCATGTTCCTCTAGGCATTAACGCACCTAACATTTTGTTCTTTCCACCTTGTATGAGTTGAGATATTGCATTTCAAACAAGTCTCTTTCTCATGATGTGGGTTCCCCTTTGTGACAATCTACCGTATGCAATGTCAAACATTTTATAATGCAAGAAATTATAAGTCTATATGGCAGGCATCATGCAAGGCATAAAATAAATCTATCTTGCCAAATTTGAACCTTTCAAAGGCTTCTTCAGGAAGAGCTACTCTCCAAACCTTGGGACAACCCAAAAGAACCTCCATCCCAAGCTAACCCTTGCTCACCCCTATCCTTTGAGAGTTAGGCAAGACCTATATGAAGTGCATTCTTACATGACGTTCGTTGCATCTAGAACATTTAACTCACTTCTTAGCCTAGAAAAAGTTTTCTCATCTAGTGGTTTAGTGAAGATATCTGCCAATTGTTCTTCGGACCTAACACCTCGCAATGAGATGTCTCCCTTAGCTTCATGGTCCCTCAGGAAATGATGGCGAATATCAATGTGCTTAGTGCGGGAGTGTTGAACGGGGTTTTTAGCTATCTTAACTGCACTTTCATTGTCACAAAGGAGAGGCACACAACCAAGTTTAATACCAAAGTCCAAAAGGGTTTGTTTCATATAAAGAATTTGGGCACAACATGCACCGGCCGCAATATATTCCGCTTCCGCCGTGGACAAGGCGATGGAGTTTTGCTTCTTGCTAGACCAAGATACTAGGGAACGCCCAAGCAAGTGGCACCCATCGGAGGTACTCTTGCGATCTACGCGGCATCCGGCAAATTCCGAATCCGAGTATCCCAAGAGGTGGAATTTTGCACCTTTAGGGTACCACAAGCCCATACTAGGGGTATGCTTAAGATACTTAAGTATCCTAAAGACCGCCTTCCTATGTGATTCTTTAGGTGCCGCTTGAAAGCGAGCACACAAGCATACACTAAACATGATATCGAGCCTAGATGCGGTAAGATAAAGCAATGAGCCAATCATAGAACGGTAGTTTGATTGATAAATAGGTTTACCATCCTTATCCGCGTCGAGATGACAATTAGTTGCCATTGGAGTGCTTCTTGAGCTACAATATCCCATCTCAAATTTCTTCAAGAGGTCCTTGGTGTACTTCTCTTGATAGACGAAGGTCCCCTCTTGAAGTTGCTTGATTTGAAATCCAAGGAAGAAGTTGAGCTCTCCAATCATTGACATCTCGAATTCCCTAGACATCATTTTGCCAAACTCATGGCCAAGAGCTTCGTTAGTTGAACCAAAAATAATATCATAACATAAATTTGACAAATGAACAAATCTCCGTTGATGTCCTTGGTGAAGAGTGTAGTGTCCACCCTCCCGATCTTGAATCCTTGCATGATGAGGAAATCCCGTAGTCGTTCGTACCACGCCCTAGGTGCTTGCTTGAGCCCGTAGAGCGCCTTGTGCAACCTATACACATGATTAGGATTCCTCGGATCTTCAAACCCGGGAGGTTGTTCAACATAAACAAGATCGTTAATGTAACCATTAAGAAAGGCACTTTTCACATCCATCTGATAAAGTCTAATGCTATGATGTGATGCAAAGGCAAGAAGTATACGGATGGCTTCTAGCCGGGCGACCGGGGCAAATGTCTCCCCAAAGTCTAGTCCTTCAACTTGCGAGAACCCTTTGGCCACAAGTCTAGCCTTGTTGCAGACCACAACGTCATTCTCGTCTTGTTTGTTGCGGTACACCCACTTTGTTCCGATGACGTTCTTGTCCTTGGGTCGCTCCTCCAACACCCAAACTTCATTGCAGATGAAGTTGTTGAGTTCTTCTTGCATAGCCATCACCCAATTTGGGTCTTGGAGTGCTTCCTCAATGTGAGTGGGTTCTACACACAAAACAAACGAGTAGTGCTCACAAAATGAAGCAAAGTGGCGAGAACGTGTGCTTACACCCCTTGACGGACTTCCAATGATTTGGTCCATTGGATGCGCCTTGGAGATGCGTCCGTTCCTCATAAGTGGTTGTGAAGCACTTGGCGAAGGTGATGCGTGTTGCTCCTCTTGTGGTTGGACTTGATCATGGACTTCTTCTTCCTCTTGATGTTGTTGTGCTTGTGAATCTTGAGTCGGCAATGGATCATCCTTATCCTCTTCGTCAACTTGACGCGCCATGGAGGTGTTCATGTTGGGACTTGAAGCTCCCCCTTGATCATGGCTCTCCTCAACTTTCGGCTTGATGTCTCCAATGGTCATGTTCTTCATGGCTTCTCGTAGAGGCTCATCATCTATTTCATCATGACCAAAACTCTCCTCTTGGGAGCCATTAGATTCATCAAACTCAACATCACAACTTTCCTCAACTAAACCGGAGGTTTGGTTGAATACTCGATATGATTTTGAGTTTGATGCATAACCAAGAAATACACCAACATCACATCTTCTTTCAAACTTACCGAGCCTTTTCTTGCGATAGATGTAGCACTTGCATACAGAGACTCGAAAGTAGGAGATGTTGGGCTTTCTCCCAATGAGAAGCTCATACGGGGTCTTTTGAAGTAGGCGATGTAGGTAGACCCTGTTTGCGGCATGGCACGCCGTGTTGATCGCTTCGGCCCAAAACTTCTCCGACGTGTCGTAGTCATCAAGCATTGCTCTTGCAAGAGTGATGAGTGTCTTGTTCTTCCTTTCAACGACACCGTTTTGTTGAGGAGTGTATGTGGCCGAAAACTCATGTTTCACGCCTTCACGGTCACACCACTCCCCAATGTTATAGTTCTTGAATTCGGTGTCGTTGTCACTCCGGACCTTGATGATGGGAAGTTGAAATTCCCTTTGAGCGCGGTTGGCGAAGGTCTTGAACACTTCTGGAGTTTCACTCTTGTCACCTAAAAATAGAGTCCAAGCATAGCGAGAATAGTCATCAACAATAACGAGACAATAGAGGTTACCGCCAAGGCTTTGATATGTGGACGGTCTGAAGAGGTCCATGTGGAGTAGTTCAAGTGGCTTGGAGGTTGACACCATTGTATTCATTGGATGGTGTGAAGCAACTTGCTTCTCGGCTTTACAAACGCTACAAAGCTTGTTCTTCTCAAATGTGACATCCTTCACGTCGGTCACCATCCCAAGCTTGAATGACTTCTTGAGTTTGCTCATCCCTATGTGCGCTATGCGTCGGTGCCATAGCCAACCCAAGCTTGTCTTAGTGAAAAGACAAGTGGTCAAGCTAGCATTCTTGTTGACGAAGTCCACTAGGTAGAGATGTCCATGCCGAAATCCTTTGAAGACTATGTCTTGGCTAGTTTCACTACTTACAACAACATCATTTTTACTAAATTTGCACGTTATTCCAAGATCACATAGTTGTGCAATAGAAAGTAAATTAAAAGTAAGTGACTTGTACAGGACATTAGAAATAGATAAGTCATTTGAAATAGCAATTTTACCTAAGCCTATTACCTTGCCCTTAGAGTTATCACCAAAGATTACTTGTTCATGATTGTCTGGGTTTTCTATGGTGGTGAACATACCATCATTGCCGGTCATATGTTGGGTGCACCCGCTATCGAGTACCCAATGCTTTCCTCCGGCTTTGTAGTTCACCTACACACATGAATTCAATTTTTAACTTTAGGCACTCAAGCCAACTTAGGTCCTTGTATGTGTGATACAAGCGTCTTTGGGACCCAAAGTTGCTTGGGGAGCTTCCCCTTCATGCCCTTCATGTCCTTGCCAATGAACCTAGCCTTCACCTTGCCATCTACTTTACTTAAGAGATAATAACGATCATTGAAAGTAGATTTGTAATTAGTAGGAAGCTTGGGAGAGGGTCGGTTAGGAAGAGGACACTCCCTTGTGTGGTGACCGGTGACCTCACAATGTTGGCAATAAGAACCAACTTCTTTGATGAAGCTTGTTCTTAGCTCCGGTGAGGGCACCTTTCCTTTGTTGGGCACCGGGAAGGATCCAAGTCCTCTTTTGTTGAAGGCCTTTGCTTGTTGGAAGAGGATTTCCTTGTGTTTGACCTCCCCTTTTGAAAGTCTAGCCACACTAGTGCGGAGACTCTCAATTTCTTCCAACAAGTCCTTCTCCCTAGCATTAGCTTTCAAAGGCAAAGACTTGTGCAAAGCATTAGTGGCCTGAGAAGTAATGGATATGTTATCATTAAGAGTTTGCTTCTTCATATTTTTCAACTCTTGATCAAGCATGTCATGAGCAAGGTTAAGTGTTTGATGTTCTTGTGTTAACTTGTTTTGCTCTTCGAAGAGTGTTTGGTGTGCTAAGTTAAGTTCATGATTATCTATCTTGATTTTAGCCTTTTCTTCCTCAATTTTCTTGACATGGGATTTGAGCGTGTCATGCTCTTTGAGTATGCTTTCATACTTGTCAAGCAAATCAAGGTTAGCACTCTCAAGTCTAGCACGAGTTTCTTCAAGCACTTTAACCTTACTCTTTTCCCTCTTAATGATAGCATGATATTCATTTATCAAAGAAGTTAAATCATCGGGGGAAAGCTCATAATCGCTAGAGTCGTCACATACCTTGGTGTTACCTTTCGCCATGAGGCACATGGGCGGTGGATGAAGAGGTGCATCATCATTGTTGGCGATGGCGAGGCCGGCCAAGCTTTCTTCTTCCTCTTCACTCTCTTCATCACTTGTTTCTTTGTCGGTGACCCATTCATTTGCCTCACACATGAACACCTTCTGTGGGCCATTTCTCTTCTTTGGGAAGAGCCTTGCCTTCTTGCCCTTGTCATGTTTCTTCTTCCCAAAGGATCTTGGCTTGGGTTTGGCCTCTTCTTCATCATCATCACTTCCTTCAAGCTTGCGATGCTTGCTCTTATGGTTCTCTCTTCTTTTGTCTGGTTTTGGAAAATCATAGGAGATGTGGCCTTGATCACCACAGTTGTAGCAAGTCTTGTGATCATCTCTCCTTGGTAGAAATGCTCTCTTCTTGGGATCAAATGTGTATCCATTCTTAGTGATCTTGGAGTTCAAGCGTGAGAACTTTCTCATCATCAACGCAAGCTCATCATCATCATCTTCACTTGAGGCTTGTTCTTCCTCACTTGAGCTAGGCTCAACCACCTTCTTCTTCTTGAAGCTTGTTTTCTTGGTGGAGGCCTTTAGAGCAATTGTCCTTGAAGATGATTGCTCCATAATCCCAAGCACACTCATCTCATGAGCGTGTATTTCTCCAATGAGCTCTGAAACTTCGATGTGGTCAAACGACTCTTTTTGAAGCATGGAGTTGATGATGTTGTACTTTGGCTTGGGAAGGAGCATGAGGATCTTGCGGTTGATGAGTCCCTTGCCAAGAAAAGCAATGTCAAGAGCATTTATTTCTTCAATAAGCACATTTAAGCGAGAGAACATCTCATTGACATTTTCATGGGGTAGCATCTTAAATTCATCATATTTTGCTTTAAGCATGTGATATTTAAGTTCCTTGACTCTAGAAGAACCCTCATGAATCTCTATTAAGCACGCCCAAATTTCACAAGCTTTTTCCTTGCTAGCAATCCTAGAAAACACATCTTGACTAATACATTCATAGATTGCATTCCTAGCTTTAGCATCCCATTTAATTTGATCACCAACATAATCGTGTTCTCCAAACCCCGTGTGGGTCGCTTCCCATACTTCGGGCGCAATAGCCTCTAGATAAGCGCGCATGCGTGCTTTCCAATAGGCAAAGTTCTTGCCCTCGAAGATAGGAACCGAACCCCCAACCTTGGCCATTTTAGCTCTCTAGCGGTGAAGCTAGAATGATCCTATGAGCAACCTTGCTCTGATACCAATTGTAAGGATCGAATGCCCAAGAGGGGGGTGAATTGGGCTTCTTTAAAAATCTAAGTGATAAAACTTAATTCCTAAAAAACCAATTCCCTACGCAAACTATCTATGCATTCAAGTAAATAGGAGCTTTGCGGAATGTAAAATGCATAAACGTAAAGGAAAGGAGGAGGATGCAAACTCCCGAGGAGACACGAGGATTTTTCCCGTGGTTCGGCAAGATCGTCAAGATCTTCCTACATCCACGTTGTGGCACCCACCAAAGGGTTTTGCCACACCCAAGTCACCGAGACGAGGGATCTTCACTATTCCTCTCCGTTTGCCAACCTCGGCAAGGTGGAGCTCAAGCCTTGTACAACTTCGACCCTCCAGGCTTCCACAAACGCCTTGGCAAGCTCCGGAAGTCTCCTCACAGTTACAAACACCAAGGGCACTCCCTTGAGGCTCTCTCACTATCCTAGAGAGTCCACTCACCCGGAATGGAGGCACACAAGCTCTCTCTCTAGCTAGCTCTAGCCTAATTCTTGGTGTAAAGGTGATCGAAATGATGTGGAGGTGATTGCTCTTGGTCTTGAATGCTTATGGATGTGTTGATAGTGTCTGGTGACCAAGACTTAACGAAATGACAGGATTAGGGGGTATTTATAGCCAGCCTCCCCGAAATAGCCGTTGGGAAAGTAGGCTGACAGAACTTTACTATGAACACCGGATGATCCGATGTCTCCCCTTTAGTTATCATCGATCAAGTTACTTTAGCTGACGTCATTGTGTCAGATATGACCGTTGTTAGACGATGTTGATCCTGTCTTCTCATCGGATGATCCGGTGGCTCTTCCTCCAGAATTTTCTCAAACTTGATGTTTACTGGAGTAATCGACCGATGTGTGCTTCTCTGTACATCGGATGATCCGGTGCTACACTTGGTCCAATGATATTGCAAAATGTACTGATGGACCGATGTTGCTGAGCCATTCACATCGGATGATCCGGTGAGTACTTTGTTCTGAGGTCTTCTTCTTCAGTTGAACCAACTCGACCGATGTGTTGTTCTGAGGTATCATCGGTTGATCCGGTGAGTTGATTTTTTTTGCTTTGAGTTGTTTCTAAGTGATTCTTTTGTGTCTTGCTCGATTGACCTCTTTGACATTTATTGCAAAGGCATTTCTGATGATCTTTAAGCAATGAATGTTGTCAATTTAAAGTTGAATGACTTTGACATAAGAGCTTTCACTTCTTGTCTTCATATCATTGATTTGATCTCATACATTGATTGTTAGGGGTCTCCAGTGACATATTGATTTCATTTTATTGAGTGATTATGGGGACCTTGCATTCACAAATTCATTAGTAAAATCCAATGGTTGTCATTAATCACCAAAATCATACCTCATGGGGGCCTAGATGCTTTCAGCTGTGTAACGCCCATGAAAATCAGGAGAGGATCACTTGGGCTGAATTCAAGGAGAGCTTCCGTTCTCAATATGTGCTGGAAGGTGTTATGATCCTAAAGAGACAAGAATTTGATAAATTGAGGCAAGGAAGGTCTAGAATGAGTGAATATCTCAATAAATTCACTCAACTCTCAAGGTATGCGCCTGACGATATGAGCTAGGATAGCCGGAAGCAATACTTGTTCATGAGAGGCTTGAACAATGAGATCCAAGTGCAACTACTCAACTGTGATTATGCCAACTTCCAAAAGCTTGTAGACAAATCAATTGTTGTGGAGAACAAGGTCCATGAGATGGAGCAAGACACCAAGAGGAAGGCGCCATACCGAGGACAGCAACAAGGAAGTAATGTGCGCCCTAGCTTTGCACCACCCAATGCGCCATATTTCAGCTCTTCTGCGCCTACTCATTGCCCTGTATGTGCACCGTGCCCAACTTAGTTTGCGCAACAATGCCCTATCATGCAAGCACCTAGGTCTCCAATGCCTTTTCCTCCTCGTGCCAATTTTCCTCGTGCAAATGTGCAGAATCAAGTTTGTCCCAATAATTCTGGTGGAGTTATGAAGTGTTATACATGTGGAGAAGTTGGACACTTTGCGCATCAATGCCATAAGTCAGGCCTTGGTCAAGGAAGCAATGCCCCCAAGTCAGAATCCAAGACCCAATGGAGGACAGCCGCAAGGGAACCATGGATAGCAGAATTTTGCTCGTGGCAATGTGAACCATGTCTCTACGGAGGATGCTCAACAAGAGGATGACGTGGTGATTGGTATGTTTCTCGCAAACTCCAACCCGGCGACTATGTTATTTGATTATGGAGCATCGCATTCATTCATTGCATCGAAATATGTTGCCAAGTATAGTTTGCCTATCTCTCATATGAAGTTTACTCTATTGGATAAGTCGCCTGGAGGAGACATGAGGACAAATATAGTATGTCCAAAAGTAAGCCTTAGGATAAGGGGGGTAGATTTCCTCGCCAACCTCATTGTTTTGGATTCTCAAGGATCGGACATTATACTTGGTATGGACTGGTTGAGGAAGCACAATGGAGTCATTGAGTGTGCCACGAAGATGGTGAAGTTGACCAATGAGGAAGGGATCACCATAGAGTTTGAAGCATCTCAACACGCACCGAAGCAATTGGAGCTGAACCATATGGACGGTGCCGCAATTGAGAAGATTTCGGTGGTGTGTGAATTTTTAGATGTGTTCCCAGACGAGTTGCCAGGTATGCCACCTGATCGAGACGTTGATTTTGTTATTGTTTTAATACCTGGAACTGCACCTATAGCTAAGAGGCCATATAGGATGCCTCCTAAAGAGTTAGCGGAGCTCAAGAAGCAGATTCAAGAGCAACTAGAGAAGGGTTTTATTCGCCCAAGCTCTTCACCTTGGGGAGCGCCCGTTCTATTTGTGGACAAGAAGGATAGATCCCAAAGGATGTGTGTAGATTACCAAGCTCTCAACGAGGTAACAATCAAGAAAAAGTACACCTTGCCCCGCATAGAAGACTTGTTTGATAAGATGAAGGGTGCTTGTGTCTTCTCTAAGATTGATTTGAGGTTGGGATACTTTCAAATGAAGATTAGACCATTGGACATACCCAAGACAGCTTTCAGGATACGGTATGGATCCTATGAGTACACTGTGATGTCCTTTGGATTGAAAAATGGTACCTCATGAAAAAGGTCTTTATGGAGTACTAGGATAAGTTTGTTGTGGTGTTGATTGATGACATTATGATCTACTCGAAGGATGAGAAGGAACACGAGGAACACTTGAGGCTTACATTGCAGAAATTGAGGGAGCATCAATTGTACGCCAAATTCAACAAGTGTCAGTTTTTATTGAAAGAGGTGTCATTTTTGGGTCATATCATCTCGGGAGGAGGAGTATCGGTCGACCTCGGAAAAGTGAGGGATCTGCTAAAGTGGGAGCCACCGCAAAACATAAAGGAAATAAGGAGTTTTCTTGGAATGATTGGATATTACCATCGGTTCGTCAAGGATTTCTCCAAGTTAGCCAAGCTCATGACCGACTTGCTAATGAAGGGGAAGGGTTTCCAATGGACTCAAGCTTGTCAAGAAAGTTTTGAGGAGTTGAATAAAAGGTTAACAACAGCCCCAGTCTTAATATTGCCGGATGTGAGCAAGAGTTTTGATATTTATTGTCATGCATCAAGACAAGGACTTGGATGTGTATTGATGCAAGAAGGTCAAGTGGTCGCTTATGCATCAAGACAATTGAAGAAACATGAGAAAAATTACCCAACGCATGATTTGGAACTTGCAGTCATGGTACACGCATTGAAGATTTGGAGACACTATATCCTTGGACATAGGTGTGAAATTTATACGGATCATAAGAGCCTTAAGTATATTTTCGCACAAACTGATCTGAACTTGAGGCAACGAAGATGGTTGGAGCTCATCAAGGGTTATGATTTGGGAATCAATTATCACCCAGGGAAGGCTAATGTAGTGGCCGATGCTTTATGTCAGAAAGGAATAAGTCACCAACTCACAGTTCAAGAATTGTCATCCGAGTTATGTAAGGAGTTTGAACGGTTGAACCTTGGATTTGTAAACGAGATGGGGATAGTGGAGTTAAATCCGACCTTGGAGCAAGAAATTCGAGAGTGGCAAACAAAGGATGAGGAAATCCAAGAAATCAAAGAAAGGACCCAAGAAAGAAGAGAATTCAGATTTGATGAGGATGAACATGGTACCCTATGGCTTGGAAAAAGGATCGTCGTGCCCGACGTGAAGCATATTCAGGAGACAATACTAAAGAAGGCACACGACTCGCCATACTCAATCCATCCCGGTTGTACAAAGATGTACAAGGTCTTGAAGACATGTTATTGGTGGGCTAGCATGAAAAGGGACATAGCTGAATACGTAGCGCTGTGTGATGTGTGCCAACGAGTCAATGCGCAACATCAAAGGACGGCATGACTATTGCACCTATTGAAGATTCCAAAATGGAAATGGGAAGAAATCAGTATGGACTTTATGGTTGGATTGCCACGTACTCAATTCGGCTATAACTCAATTTGGCTAATTGTGGATCGGTTAACTAAGTCAGCTCACTTTATTCCCGTCAAGACCATCTTTAATGGAGAGAAGTTGGTTGAACTGTATATGGGAAGGACAGTATGTTTGCATGGAGTTCCAAAGAGGATAGTTTCGGATAGAGGTTCTCAATTTACCTCCAGGTTCTGGCAAAAGCTGCATGAAGCATTGGGAATAAGGTTGAATTTCAGCTCGGCATATCACCCTCAAACGGACGTGCAAACTGAGAGGACCAATCATATTTTAGAGGATATGTTAAGAGCTTGTGCTTTAAAGCATGGGAAAAGTTGGGACAAGAGCTTGCCATATGCAGAGTTTTCATACAACAATAGTTACCAAACAAGCTTGAAAATGTCACCCTATGAAGCACTTTATGGAAGGAAGTGTAGGACACCTTTGGTCTAGAATGACATAGGGGAGAACCAAGTATGTGGACCTGACATGTTGCAAGAAGCTGAAAAACAAGTTCAGGTTATTCGCGACAACATCAGATCTGCTCAATCAAGATAAAAGGGCTATGTGGACAATAGGAGAAGGAAACTAGCCTTTGAAATAGGAGATTTTGTTTACCTCAAAGTGTCACCAATGAGAGGTCATAAAAGGTTTAACATAAGAGGCAAGCTAGCACCTCGCTATATTGGACCATTCAAGATTTTGGACAAAAGAGGAGAAGTAGCATATAAGTTGGAGAAGGTATCACATGCAACATCTTTTTTCTTTGAGGAGGTGAGCTTTTGGAGGTCGTTGTAGAACATGGCCTCTCCCTCCATCATCTCATGGTTGATGATTCTCCCTAATACTTCTTTCGTAGTCATCACGTAGAATCCCGAAGTCTCACGAATCAAGGAGCAAAGAGCGACATTTCGAGGCATGAATGCCCGAATCATCCTCTTTACCACTTTGTGGTCCGTCCATCAGGTGCATCCATAGGAAAGGCTCTTGTTGATGAGCATCCTTAGGCGGTTGTACATGTCTTGGGGGGTCTCACCATCCATGATGGTGAACCTCCCAAGTTCTCCTTCCATCATCTCGATCTTCGCCTCCCTAATGACACGGTTGCCTTCATGTGTTGTCCTGAGTGTATCCCATATGTCCTTGGACACCTCCAACCCATCAATTCGGTTGAATTCCTCTCAAGTCAAGGATGAGGTGATTACTCCAAACGCTTGAGCACTACAGTGGAGTAGGACAGCTTGCTCCGGGGTAATGTCTTCCTCATTCTTGGGAAGATGAACACCTGTCAAACACAATTTGCCACAAACTAGGGTTTAAGGAAATGAGGTGCATCTTCATGTTATGCTTCCACATAGAGTAATCATTTCCATCAAATTGGGGAGGTTTCCCAATGGGAATAGACAAATAATGATTGCTAGAAGTTAGGCACTCATAATTGCAAGGATATTGAGAGTAGTCTTGTGAACCACTCCCATTGTCGTTGATGGTTGCATTGCTCGCCTTCGTTTCCTTCTTGGGAAGATCTAGCCTCTTACGAAGTCGTGCCTTGAGTTGGAGGACTTCTTCATCATCATTTGGATCATCTTGAAGCACGTCGACATTCTTCGTCTTGTCATCTCCGTCGACGATCATTGGGACCTCCTTTTCACCCCTTCCGGTCATCTTCTCTCCGAGTGGTTAGACTCTTGATGGAGAGACCTGCTCTAATACCAATTGAAATCCGCCTACAGGGAGTGAATAGACAATATGACATGAAATTACTTAATCAAACCAGATTAAATCTCAGAGGCCGGACTAGTCTGGTCAAGGCCAGACTAGTCCGCTCAGTATACAGGGAAAACCTAAAAACTTGATTTCTACAAGTTACTTGCGGATTTTAGTTTGACGAAAGATTGATACAATGTATAGAAACCTAATACAACTTAGATTAACAAGTGTTAACAAATAGGTTGCAAGATTTCAATGAAGAACAATATGAAGAACGATATGAACCCTAAAAGCAATTCTAGTAAATAGTGAAAAGTAAAGCAACAAGTGAGACACGATTTATCCTGTAGTTCAGCTTCACGAAGAAACCTACATACACATTGAGAAGTACACAAAAGGATTGGGTCCCACTTGACCCTCTTCTCACCAAGCCACCACAAAAGGTCGGCTTGGTTTCCACTAATCACAAGGGTCATCACCAAGTTTTTGGGGCTTCTTACAAGTTGAGGCTCCCACAAATGATTTACAGCAAGTAGCACACAAAGCTCAATAGCCACAAGCTACAAAACATGACACCAAGTGCAAGAGGTCAAACTGAGAGCCAAAGCAAGACGATCTTCCTTCTCTCCCCTTCCCAAACCCTAATCTCCTCAAGATTTGGTTCTAGAGGGAAAGTAGGCAGAGTAGAAGGCTTATGATGGCTCAAGGAAACTTGTGGCGGCGCTAGGGTTCAAAGGTTCTTAGTTAGAGGTCGGGGGATCCCTTTTTATAGGAGTCCTGAAATCTAACCGTTGCTAGTATTGAATGTGCGGACTAGTCCAGCCAGGACCCCAGACTAGTCCGGCCTACTGGATCCACACTATATCACACTCTGGAGAGGGTGACGTACTCCAGAACGTTTGAATTTCAAACGGTCATGGCACATCAGACTAGTCCAGGCAACAAAGAACTAATCCGAACTACAACAGAATGTCTTGGTCTGTCTAAAAACGGACAATTATCGAAACACCGGACTAGTTCGGCCATGGGGGCGGACAAGTCCGGCCAACAGGACTTAGCTTCAGAAACCCCTTCTCTCTTAATACCACGGACTAGTGCGCCTCACAACGGACAAGTCCAAAGTACAACAGAAACCTTTAGTCCGATCGAAAACAGACTACTTTGGGAAGTCCGGAGTAGTCCGACCGTTGTGGCGGACAAGTCCGGCCTCGTGGGACATAGCTCCAAAAGTTCTCACCAAGTGTAGAAAGGACTATTCCTTCCAAAATGGACATTCCAAACTCACATATAAACTCTTAGTCCGGTCAAAAACGGACTACTCGGGACAACCCAGACTAGTCCGGCCCTGAGGCTCGGACAAGTCCGGTCTCTTGGGAATACTCTCAACAAGGCTTCTCACTTAGGTTTTCACTCAACCATGACTTGAGCCCTCTTCTATGATCTCAATGCACTTTATACACACACCCTCATACAAAGAAGGCTAGCCTAAACTCAACACATAGGAAGCTCTAATTTCTATGTTTGAGTCTTCGACGCCCGTTTCAATCTTTTATTTTTTTGAGGGACTTTCTTTCATTTCAATTAGTACACTTGTGCTTAATATCAACTGATCTCATTAGTCTCTTAATTTGTCATCATCAATCATCCAAAACCCACAACGTTGCCTAGATGCACTTTCAATTTGTGTAATACAAATCTATTATAGGTTAAATACATTTACTTGTATATTTCTTCTTCCAGGCATGGTACCGTTTGGAGGATGAGGTCCAACAGTTGGATCACGCTTGTTCCGTCTTCCATACGAATGCCAGGAAGCTCTTGACGCAGTCAATATCAAATGCCCGCATTCAAGAGACCAAGGCGTACTTCAAGTTGCATCCGGACGAGGGTGAGTTGGGGCATACAAGGACGTTGCTGACAAGTACTTGACGGAGGCGTGGTACTTAGAGGTAAAGTGGCTGCTTCATTATTTGATTCTGTTAATAATCTTCTGAGCCAATAATAAATGTGTGCAGGTCGGTGTTGCGTGGCTTGACAGCCGCCCGGACGCGTACCGTGCCCTGTGGGCCCATTGGGTGAGCGAGGGCTTCCAAGGCTTGTCTGTCACCCGTCAAGAGAGTCGAGGGACGGATGGGAAACATCGACTCCATGCAGACAGCTACCTACATCTTGCTAAACAAATAGTAAGTGTGACTTGAATTCTATTTAAGCAATTTTATAATCTTTGTTGTGCTAACACGTATCGATAGGACCGCGAGAGTGGTCAGGAGGCAACACCTATGCAGGTGTGGAAGAGGGGACACTTGGGAAGTGACCCGTCACAGCCTGACCAACTGTCTTCTCAGGTGACGTCGGAGGTGTTGGTGAGTTATTTTGTTAAGTTAATTGAATTATCCTTAATAGTTTTGGTGACGGTCGTTTTTCTGTATTTCCAGGCAAGGTACTAGTAGGAGGCGCGGAGGCTTCGAGGCGAAGACTACGATTGGTAGAGTGCACCAATCACCCCAGAAGCCGTGTATGCGTGCGTTGGTGGGAAACCTCACGGTTGATTAGTTTTGTTATTTTTAATTTACTATCATGAACTTTTGAAAGTGCATCTAGGCAATCCCTTGTGGTTTTGGATGATTGATGACAAACAAATGAGATCCTAATGAATTTGTTGAGATGAATGCGGGTTAAGCAAAATGAGATAGTTTGGTGCACTCAAAAAGGTGAAAAATGAAGTGGTGTACAAAAGAGAAAAGCCCAACTGACAACTAAAGCGCAAAACAGACTTAAATGTATAGGATGTGTGTGAGAGACACATCCCAATATCTCAAGTCTTTGTGTAGTGGTAAGGGCTTAATAATACCTAAAAATTCCTTGAGCGTCGAACTAGTTCGTTCATGGACCAGACTAGTTTGTTGAACTCTCTGTTGTCCAAGTACACTATGCACCAAACTAGTCTGTTAATCTTTCTGGATTCCAATGACACAGTGCACCAAACTAGTGTGATCATGGACCGGACTAGTCCGTTAATGTCTTTGTAAATCCTTTTCAGTGCACTCCGGACATGTCCGTCCACACGACAGGACTAGTCCGTTGAACTCTCTTATGTTCAATAACACATAGCACCGGACAAGTCCGTTCTTGGATCGGACTAGTCTGTTCAACTCTCTGGAGTTCAATTTCACATGGAACCGGACGAGTCCAGACACCAACCGGACTAGTCCTACTTACCTCACACAATTAGGGTTTCTAGTGTGCTGCATTCCATGCCAACTTTTACACGGCACACCAGACAAGTCCGGTACACGATACGGACTAGTCCGGTCATCGGGATCTCTAACGGTAACTTTTTGGAAACCCTATAAATAGGATATCTACGACCCCACAATGACAACTTTGATTCCTACTGTCAAACTCATAAACCCTAGCGCCGCCACCTGTCCCAAGAGCCCAAAAACACATCTCCCCACGCATCTAAAGTCCAAAAAAAGGTGAAATCAATTGAACACTTAGATTTGGGATTGGGAGATCGTCGTCTACACATCGTTGAGCTCTTGGGGTTTGGTCTCTTTACACGTGTGCTCTCTCTTGTAGTCTTTTCGAGTGTATTTGATCATTTTCTCATTGTAATTCTTGTGCGAGCCCTCAACGTGTGAGGTTTCCCCATAAATTTTATGATTGCCCGTGATAGTGGAATCAAGTCGGCCTTGTGTGGTGACTTGACGAGGGAAAGGGTTTGAAGAGACCCGGCTTTGTGTGGGCTTCCTCAATGAGGAGTAGATCTCTTTGGTGAGATCGAACCTCGATAAAAATCGGTGTCTTGCATGTTCCTTTATTTTTACATCTTAATTGATTAGGGCACATAGTTGATCAATATTAGAATTTGAATTGCAAATTGCTTCTCAAGAGTAACTTCACAACATAAATTGTTAATTCAAGTGACATTACTTGTTGTTAACATTTCCGCTGCTTTAAAGGTTAAATCCTTAATCAAAACTTAGTCAAATCGACACTCACCTAGCACACTGGACTAGTCCGTACACACAACCTCACAAGTCCGGTCTATCAAGCATTTGACTATTTGATTAAGTGTGCAAGAAATTTTCAAAAGCCTATTCACCCCCTCTAGGACACATTATATTGGTATCAAAGCAGGTTCTCCATCGATGAGACTCACCGCTCGGAGGGATCAATGGCCTCTGAGAAGAACAACGAGATCCTGAAGGTTCCCAACACCGAGGAAGAGCAAGAAACTAAAGCCTTCGATGCACTAAGGGAAAATCCACATGATGATGATGAAGTACGTCAACTGAAGGCACTTCTGAGAAAGAAACTTCTGGCACAAAAGGGAAAAGAGGACGAGAAGACGACAGGGAGTGGTCATCACGACTACTCCTGATATCCTTACAATTACAATCGTCTAAATTAAAATATCATTATCTTTGTATTCCCATGGGAAAGCCTCTGCAATTTGACGGAAATGACTACACCATGTGGAAATACAATATGAAGATGCATCTAAATTCTTTGAACCCAAGTCTTTGGCATATTGTGTGCACAGGTGTAGATATCTCGGATACGGACGAAGAGCTCACTCCGGAACAAGAACAAGAAATCCACCGCAACGCATAAGCTGTTGCAGTGATCACCTCATCACTGAGCAGAGAAGAGTTCACCAATATTGATGGATTGGAAAGCGCAAAAGAAATATGGGATACACTTAAAACACCACATGAAGGAAATAAGTCAGTCCGAGAAGCCAAAATTGAGATGCTTGAAGGAGAGTTGGGGAGATTTGCTATATAGGAACGTGAATCACCTCAAGACATGTACAACAGGATGAAGATGCTCATCAATAAGATCTGCGCCTATGGAAGCAAGAAGTGGATTGACCATGAGGTGGTTAAAAGAATGATTAAGCCTTTATGCCAAGAAACATCACATTATGCTCAATGATCCGAGAAAGTCCCAGGTTCCACAAAATGACCCCGGATGAGCTATTGGGCAAGATCATAAACCATGAGATGATGGAGAAGGAAGCCCAGTACGTCAAAGATCTAGTTGAGCTCACCTCCTCCAAAAAGAAGTAAGTTGCTCTCAAAGCAACATGCAGGCCTAAAGGAAAGGAAACTCGTGAGGCTCAAGACGAGGAAGATACAAGTGACGTGAGCACTGACCTAGATGATGAAGAGATGGTACTCTTCATCAAGAAATTCAAGCGCATGATGAAAAGAAGACATGGCAGCAACTCAAATGACGGGAAGAGCAAAGAGAAAGGAAAATCCAAGGCTCGACGCACTTGCTATAACTATGGTGAGTACGGTCACTTCATGGTTGACTGCACCTATGAAGAGAACAAGAGGAAGAAGGAAATGAATCATCAAGAGAAGAAGATCTTTAGAAAAAGGCGACAAGCTCATCAAGCGCACATCGACAAGGAGTGGGACTCAAACAATGAGTCCTCCTTCGATGAACAAGAGGAGATGGCCACCATTGCCATCAAGAAACCCATGAAGAGGTCTACACTCTTCCCAAACATGGGAGGATGGGAGACTCACAATCACACTTGCCTTATGGCTAAGGAAGGCAAGAAAAAGGTTGGACTCACTCCTCCCTTGCTAAATTCCTCTATTTATGATTTTGACAGTTCTAGTGACAATGAGGAGATGTTTAGGGGATTGAGTAAAACTGTATTAAAGAAAATTAACATTTTATCAGATGAAATCTTTGAGAAGGAGGACCTTATAAACCGACAAGAAGATATGCTCATCCGTGAAAGGAAGAGGTATCAAGAGGTTGAGAAACTCCTTGAGCTTGAAAGAGAGAAGAGCAAGTCACTTGAGCATGAGCTAGCCTTGAGTAAGGAAACTTACTCAAATCTAGGAGACTCAAACCTTGCAATCAAGGATGAACTTGCTAGCTTGTCAAAAATTAACAAGACTCTTGAAGTGCAAGTTGAGTCACTCAAGCAAAGTGACTCCTCCTCCAAAAGCTCACCTTCCAAAGGTGCAAGTTCGACAACAATTGCAACCTGCACATGTTCTATTAAGAAAAATGTCGTCAAATATGATTCTTCTACTTCTCGTGCAAAGCATCCTTCCCAAAGTGGCATATTTGACAAGGAGAAGATCAAATATGCACGTAGTGCATATATGGTCACTAGACCTCTTAACATCAAAGATGGCCTTGGGTTTAACAAGAACAAACACATGTCCACCCATATTCATGCTAAAAATAAAATTACTTATGTTAAGGAAAGATCTCATGAATCTGACTTGTAAACACTATTTTGTACTTTTGAAGCTTCGTATGTACTTATGAAAGACAAATTTGGAAATGTATTTGCTAAATATGCAGGGCCACGCCACAAGAATTCGAAAACTTGTGTGTGGGTGCCCAAGACTCTTGTGACTAACCTGAGAGGACGCAAGCAAGCTTGGGTACCTAAAACCAAGGAATAATCTTGTTTTGCAGGCCTACTCCTCCGGTGGATCAAAATGGGTGCTAGACAGCGGATGCACAAATCACATGACCAGAGAGAGGAACATGTTCGTGGAGTATGAGCACAACGCAGATCCAAGTGAAGGGATACACTTTGGAGACAACAACCAAGGAAAGGTCCTTGGTAGTGGTAAAATTGAAATCTCTTCTCAACATACTCTCTCGAATGTTTTACATGTAGATTCTTTAGATTATAACCTTCTATCAATATCTCAGCTATGCGACAAAGGT
This sequence comes from Tuctoria greenei, assembly GCA_036927565.1. NCBI lineage: Eukaryota > Viridiplantae > Streptophyta > Magnoliopsida > Poales > Poaceae > Tuctoria > Tuctoria greenei. The sequence goes on from JAYESD010000012.1 coordinate 78,028,575, forward strand.
TACAACTGTTTATTCACTAATGAGGGTGTGACCGTTTTTAGAAGAAGTGATGGCTCGATTGCATTCAAGGGAATGTTGAAGGGAAAGCTCTATCTTGTTGACTTCAACAAAGACAAAGTTGAACTCAACACTTGCTTGGTTGCTAAAACTAACATGAGATGGTTGTGGCATAGAAGGCTAGCCCATGTTGGGATGAGAAATCTGCAGAAACTTCTAGAAGGTGGTCACATTTGAGGTTTAAATGATGTTGTTTTTGAGAAAGACAGGCCGTGCAGCGCTTGCCAGGCGGGAAAACAAGTTGGAGCACCGGACCCTGCCTAGAATGTGATGATTACTACAAGACCGTTGGAACTTCTTCACATGAATCTTTTCGGTCCATTTGCTTACATAAGCATCGGCAGTAACAAATATGGTTTACTTATTGTTGATGATTTTTCAAGATTCACCTGGGTATTTTTCTTGTATGATAAATCAGAAACTTGAGAAATCCTCAAGAAATTCTTGAAAAGAGCTCAAAACGAATTCTCATCAACCGTGAAGAATATTAGAAGTGACAACAGGATAAAATTAAAAAATAAACAAGTTGAGGAGTACATTGATGAAGAAGGAATAAAGCACGAGTATTCGGCACCCTACTCCCCTCAACAAAACGGGGTGGCCAAAAGGAAAAATAGAACGCTAATTGAAATGGCAAGGACAATGTTGGATGAATACAAGACATCAGACCGGTTTCGGGCTGAAGCGGTGAACACCGCTTGTCACGACAAACCAGTTGTATTTCACCGACTCTTGAAGAAAACGCCATATGAGCTTCTTACCGGTAACAAACCGAATGTTTCATATTTTAAAGTATGTGGTTGTAAATGTTTTATTCTGAACAGGAAATCGAGGACTTCGAAGTTTGCTTCAAAATCTGATGAAGGATTCTTGCTTGATTATGATTCGAATGCCTAAGCCTATCGTGTCTTCAACAAAGTCTATGGCCTTGTTGAAGTAGCACGTGACGTAGTGTTCGATGAGACTAATGGCTCCCAAGTGGAGCAAGTTGATAAGTGTGTGCTAGATAAAGAAGAAGCCCCATGTGAAGCGTTGAGGAAAATGGCACTTGGTGATATTCTACCTCAAGAGCAACCACAAGACTCAAGTGCACGAGATGAACCTCACTAAGGAAGCAATGATCAAGGGGGAGCCCATGCACAAGATCAAAATCAGGAAGATCAAGAAGATCCATATAACCACAGAAGCAATGATTTAGGGGGAGACACTGAACATGAAGACAATGAAGAGCAAGCAACTTCACAAGTCCCTCACCCAAGAGTACATCAGAGTGTACAAAGAGATCATCCCGTCAACAACATCATTGGAGATATTGCTAAGGGAGTAACTACTAGATCTCGCATTGCAAATTTTTGTGAATATTACTCTTTTGTCTCTTTTATGGAACCATACAGGGTAGAAGACGCCTTAAAAGATCCAGATTGGGTGATGGCAATGCAAGAGGAGTTTAACAACTTCAAGAGAAATGAAGTGTGAGAACTGGTGGAAAGACCAAAGGCGAACATTGTTGGAACCAAATGGGTCTTTCGGAACAAACAAGATGAACATGGAGTGGTAACGAGAAATAAAGCGAGACTTGTGGCTAAAGGTTACTCACAAGTCGAAGGTTTGGACTTTGACAAAACTTTCGCTCCTGTAGCTAGACTTGAGTCCATTCGTATTTTATTGGCATATGCTACTCACTATAATTTCAAGTTGTATCAAATGGACGTCTGTCGGTGGTTTGGATCCGGCAGATCTCCCGACACTACTAAAGTGTTAGAGGTTTGTGGTTCGGTGTGGGCGCGCGGAGATTCAAGAAAGTGAATTGGAAATGACACAGGTGACACAAAAGTTTACGTGGTTCGGGCCGCCTGAGCGTAATACCCTACTCCACGGGTGTGTTTGTGTTGTATTAGCTGTATAAGCTTGTGTCGAGCGTCTATCGAAGGTGAGTAGCGTATCCGAAAGTGTAGAGTCCGACGTCGGCCTGTCCTTTTATACTACAAGGGCAGGCCGTTACAAGTTAGCCTGGCCTGACATGTGGCCCCGGCAGTTACTAGTATTGATACTCATTCAACACGTTTAATTGCCCATAATGATCGGGTAATGGGCTTTGACAGCACCGTTACTGGTAATTAAGGTCGTCCGATCGTGTGTCATTAATATGGTATTAATGACACTTAATCGGGTCTTGAAGTCCTTGATTCCCCTTTGAATATCCGGAGCCGTTGTGGAATCTTCCGGAGGTTAGAGGCTGAAGGTCCGACAGTTGGACACGTGGTAGCTCTGGAGCATACTGTGGGAAACAAGTAGCTCCGGAGCTACCTGACACGTGTCAGATCCGGAGCTTCCCTCGGTCTGGGGTTAGGTCCGGGGGTGCCATTTCGGTACATGGCCCGGAGCTTCCCCCTTGTGGGCGGTAGCTCCGGTTTGATAGTACACGTGGCAACCCTAGGATTAACCATGTTGGAGAAGCGGGTCCGGTTATATCTGACATGTGGGCCTCCGAAGGTCTTCAAATCAAGTAGATGACTTTCCTTTGAGATCTTTGTAACCTCAAGGGGTGTACGGTTTCCAGGGTACCGACAACGTCAAAAGTGCCTTCCTCAACGGTCCAATTAAGGAGGATTTGTACGTGAAGCAGCCACCAGGATATGAAGATCAAGAGTACCCCAACCATGTTTATAAATTGTGTAAGGCTCTCTATGGCCTCAAACAAGCTCCTCGATCTTGGTATGAGTGCCTTAGAGATTTTCTGACTCAAAATGGTTTTAAAATTGGAAAAGTTGATTATACTCTGTTCATAAAACACCTTGATGATCATCTATTTGTGTGCCAAATATATGTTGATGATATTATATTTGGTTCTACTAATAAGTCATTTTGTGAAGAGTTTAGCAAGATTATGACAGATAGGTTCGAGATGTCGATGATGGACGAATTGAAGTTCTTCTTGGGATTCCAGGTGAAGCAATTAAGAAAGGGCACGTTCATAAGACAAACCAAGTACACGCAGGACAACCTCAAGAATTTCAATATGGACAAGGCCAAGCCCATCAAGACACCCATGGCAACTAACGGACATCTCGACCTCAACGAAGATGGTCCAAATGTGGATCAAAAGGTATATTGGTCTATGATTGGATCATTACTCTATTTATGTGCATCTAGGACATATATTATGCTTAGTGTATGCATGTGTGCAAGGTTTCAAGCCGCACCTAAAGAGTGCCATTTAATAGCTGTAAAAAGAATCCTAAGATACCTTGTACACACACCCAACTTGGGCCTTTGGTATCCCAAAGGATCCAAGTTTAACTTGATAGGTTATTCCGATGTCGACTATGCGGGATGCAAAGTCGATAGAAAGAGCATGTCAGGGACCTGTCAATTTCTTGGTAGATCCCTAGTTTCATGGTCATCTAAAAAGCAAAACTCCATTGCTCTTTCCACAGCCGAAGCGGAGTATGTTGCAGTCGGTAGTTGTTGCGCACAACTACTTTAGATGCGACAAACTCTAAGGGACTATGGTTACAATCTGAACCATATTCCACTCCTATGTGATAATGAGAGTACTATAAAAATTGCACACAACCTAGTAGAGCACTCAAGAACTAAGCACATAGATATTCGTCACCATTTTCTGAGAGATCATTCATTAAAAGGTGACATAGTAATCTCACATGTCAGGACTGAAAAACAACTTGCGGACATTTTCACCAAGCCATTAGATGAAAAGAGGTTTTGTGAGCTAAGAAACGAGCTAAATATACATGACTCTAGAAATGTGGCTTGAAACATTGCATACCTGATTGTGATTTCAAAGTTTACTCATTTTAGCAAAAACTACCCCTTATCTCGATTTTCTCTTGAAAACTATTTAAAAAAGTAAATCTTGGTGAATTATGGCCATTGTATGATTGTTGATTGCTTACTGGTCATGTTCATCAAGATCGTGTGTGAAATAATATCCTCTAGATCACTATTAGATCAAACAACCAAAAATCTAGTTGTTTCAATTCAGTTCTGTCCTGCTTCGCACCGAACTAGTCCGTTGACACAAACTAGTCCGGCCCAAGTCCCACACACCGGACTTGTCCGATGTCGACTGGGCTAGTCTGGATTTATCAGGGTTAACCCAAATCCGCCGCTAGGAGCTCATCCTCCACCCTTCACAACCTCATTTGGTTTCTCTCTCCTCTTCCGTGAGCTCCAAAAGCGATCTTCACATCTAGCCACCAAAAACGCGGATTTCTCCAAGGGAAATCTCCTTCTCAGCGCGGAGCTTGTCCACCCCGGACTAATCCGGCCCCAAGTCCGCTCCTTCAACGCGAATCTTCACTTTTCGGTAAAATCTCAATAAAACCCTAGCTCTCAACTTTCCTTGACTCTTGCTTAGTTTACTTGTCTCCTAGGGCATGAATTACTCTTCTTGATGAATTCCTACTGGTTCCTAGTCCTTGTGAATCGATTCGAGCTAGATTTGGTTCAAATAGGAAAGTTAGGGTTCTTATGCCAAACCGGACTAGTCCGATGTTCAGGTGCGGACAAGTCCGGTGTACCGGACAGGTCTGCACTCTGAAAACGGACAAGTCCGACACCTGCCACTTTGAACCTCTAAAACTCCTATTTGCGCACAGTCTCAAATCAATTCTTATCTCATCCTTGAATCACCTTGTCAGGCACAATGTCTTCAGGTTCAGTGGATAATTCTTTTCACTATGATGAAAAGGTAGAGCGTGCTCTAGTGCAAAGAGCCAAGGAGAGGGTAATGAAGAAAAGACATGATGTCAATGTCCACTCTCCTCCTTCTGACGACACTCTTCCTAAGAGAAGGAGAGTTGTAGTGAAGGAAGCTCAGGGCAAGGATGCAGCTGAGAGCTCATCGGGGCCTAAGAGAGCCCTCAACAAGGGCAAAGGACTTGCTAGTGGCCCTATTGGCCCATTGAAGATGAAAGCTCCTACTCACCGCAACAAACAACCATCTAGTGCTGATTTCACTAGCAAAGGTGGTGAGCTAGCTAACAAGTTCAGGAAGGTAGAAGTCTATGATCAGCCCAAACAATCAGCTAATCCCAGATTTTGGAGTAATTTCCATGATGACTACTATGAGTATGTGTATTTAAAGATGAGGAATCTTGTCATTGAAAGTCAATGGGTTGATATCACCTATCTACATTCCAAAAGATGTCAAGCCTATCAAGAGGTTCTTGAAGCCTTGGAGCTGCATGGGCTGAAAGATCTAGTCTCTTTCCATTGGGACTGAAACATTGAGGTCATCACTCAATTCTACTCAACTCTCTATTTTGCTCGTGATGATAGTGACAGGATGATTTGGATGACACATGGAGCACAGTACAGTGTCACTTATGCGGACTTTGCAAGAATTCTTCACCTGGAAGATTCTTTGGAGAATGACATCATTATCCACAATTTGAAGCCTCTGGAGAAAGATCAGCTTGACTTTCTCTATGATACAAATATGACATTCAAGTCTCCAACCACTAAGCATTTGAAGCCTTTATATGTTGTTCTTAACAGGGTCCTGAAGAAGACCATAGCTCCCAAAGAGGGAGATGCAGTGACCATTCAAGGCACCTTCAGAATACTGATGAAGGTGGTAAGCAGGAAAAGGACTTTCAATGTCTTTGAGTACACAATGATATTGTGAACATCTCCATCACTCCTAACAGGTCCTGTGGCTATGCACCTTACATCATGTATATGATTGAGAAGGTGACAGGACTAGAATTTGTCAAGGATGTGCCTCATACTAGACTTAGGCCCCAAAAGCCTACTATCTACATTGTCCCCTTTGCTCCTACTTCACCTGCAGAGGAAAGAAGATCCAAGAGGGCTTATGAAGGCACAAGACTTGAGGCTGCTGCTCCTGCTCCTCCACCTCCTAGAGGGTCATCCAGTGGAATACTGAAAATGCTTACATCCATCTTTGCTTCTTGTCGCAAAGTGGAAATGAAGCAGCATAAAGAGTGTCTGGCCAGGAAGAAGCATCAAAGATATGTGAAGGCCAACATCAAAGCCATTTATGACAAGCTAGAGATAGAGTCAGTGGGTTCACCTTAGATCTCAAAAGACTCTGAAGAAGATATCACTGAGATGGCTCCTTTAACTGACCAAGAGTTGGCCTCATTTGGACTGGCTGTTGCCTCTGCTCCTCCTCCTCCTCCTCCTCAAGCACCTGAAGATGAACAGAGGACTGAGAGTGACAGAGGCTGTGACGATGGGTGATTCCACTCAATTTTTCCCTTTTTGGTGCCTTGATGCCAAAGGGGGAGAGATTTAGACTAGTTGTCTAGGTTGTAGTTTTTAAGCCATTAAGGACTTGTGATCAAGGACATGTACTCATTTTCAAACTATTGTAATTTATTTTGGGTTGATGTGTTTAATTTACTCAATGTGTAATGCTTAGTTAATGTTAATGTGATGATTGTTGCTATAACTGTCAAATGCTTTTGTATTGCTCATCACATCTTTTGATCACACACTTGTTAGGCACCCCACCATAAAGAGTTCATATATGTGAGAAGTATTTCGTTACTCATTCATTATTCTCATATATGCACACTTTATGAAAATTGACCTTTTTACTCATAATTGTGATATCTCAATTGGTTGTCATCAATCACCAAAAATGGGGAGATTGAAAGTGCATCTAGGCAATCCCTTGTGGGTTTTGGACGATTGATGACAAACAAATGAGATCCTAATGAATATGTTGAGATGACTGCAGGTTAAGCAAAATGAGATAGTTTGGTGCACTCAAAAAGGTGAAAAATGAAGTAGTGTACAAAATAGAAAAGCCCAACTGACAACTAAAGCGCAAAGTAGATTTAAATGTATAGAATGAGAGACACATCCCAACAGCTCAAGTCTTTGTGTATGGGTAAGGGATTAATAACACCTAAAAATTCACTGAGGAGTACATTCACCTGGCGTTTCTGCATCGATTTTTGTCACCTAAGCGCACTAACGATTAAGAGACAATACCCTATTCCTGTCATGGACGACATTTTCTTTGAACTCTCAGCAGCACGTTGGTTCACCAAGTTGGATCTCTGGTCGGGTTTTCATCAAATTTTACTGCACCCAGGCGAGGAGCATAAGACTGCATTCTCCACTCACCAGGGTCATTTCGAATTCAGGGTTCTAGCATTTGGGCTTACCGGGGCACCTGTCACGTTTCAGGGAGCGATGAACTTGACTCTGCATCCACTCTTAAGGAAATGTGTCATGGTATTTTTCGATGATATTATCATATACAACAAAACCTATGAAGATCATCTGGTTCACCTTTGATTGACTCTTGAATTGTTGCTCAAATATCTCTGGAAGATTAAATACTCCAAGTGTACATTCGCCCAACAGGAACTTTCATACTCGGGTCACATTATCAGTGCCCAGGGCATATCCACCGATCCAAGCAAAGTTGACACGATTGTTACCTTGCCTTCCCTTGCAAATTCTAAAGAACTTCAAAGCTTCTTAGGTCTAGTTGGATACTACCGGAAATTCATGAAGAACTTTGGAGTCATAAGAAAGCCACTTACATCCTTGCTCAAGAAGAACACGCAGTTTATTTGGACAGACATTCACAAGCGGGCATTCCAGCTACTGAAGACAACGCTCTCATCGGCACCGGTACTAGCCTTGCCGTATTTTAATTCTCCCTTTTGCATCGAGACCGATGCCAATGGCAATGGGGTTGGCGCTGTCCTCATGCAAAGTTGTCATCGGATCGTGTTTGCGAGCAAGGCTCTTGGTCCGAAGACTCTCGGCTTATCGACGTACGAAAAAGAGTTCCTGGGAATTCTCTTGGCAATTGACCACTGGAGGCCTTATTTGCAGTACGAGGAATTTACGATTAAGATCGATCAAAGAAGTCTGACCCACATCACGGACCAACACCTCCATACTCACTGGCAACATCGTGCATTCACAAAATTATTAGGGTTGCAATACAAGATTTTCTATCGCCAAGGCTCTGACAACACCGCCGCTGATGCTCTGTCTCGGCGTCCACGGTCAGAAAACTTCTCATTGTCGCTGTCCACACCCTCTGCTTCCTGGCTTTCGAATATTCTGAATAGTTACAATTCTGATGACAATGCTCAAAAATTGATAACTTCTCTTTCGGTCAATTCAAACTCGGTACTAGGGTTCACATTCAAGCAAGGCCTCCTTCGTTAATAGAACATGATCTGGGTTGGTAAGGAACAAGCTTTGCAACATCAGATTATATCTGCGCTTCATGACAGCCTCATTGGCGGCCACTCAGGTATTCCTGTCACTCTACGCCGCATTAAGCAACTATTTGCATGGCACAATATGAGACTCATGGTCAAGGAATTCATCAAGTCCTGTTCAGTGTGCAACCAAGCAAAACCGGCCTGTGCCAGGTATCCCGACCTTCTTTAGCCCTTGCCAATTCCTTGTCAAGCTTGGACGGTGATATCGATGGACTTCATCAATGGTCTTCCTACTTCCGGCTCATTTAACTGCATCCTAGTGGTTGTGGATAAACTAACTCGATACAACCACTTTCTGACACTCAAACATCCATACACAGCTGCTTTAGTTACTATCTTTCGGAACGCTCTTTCGCCTTTGGGGATTGGGTCTACCTCAAGCTGCAACCTTACTTGCAATCCTCAGCCTCCAGGCGTTCTAATAAAAAATTGGCCTTCAAGTATTTTGGTCCATACCAAATTCTGTCCAAGATCGGCACGGTGGCTTACAAGGTCGATCTTCCTCAGACCTCCTCGGTCGACCCTGTATTTCACGTCTCCCAGCTGAAAGATGCTCACCACACACCTCTCAGGTCGCTTCTACTCTGTCATCTGAATCTGTTTCCTACCAGATTCTGCAATGTATTCTGCAGGAGCGCGATGTTGTTCTTGGCAGATCCTCCGTTCATCAAGCTCTCATCCAGTGGTCGCACATGCCGCGGGCCCTCGCCACCTGGGAGACGTCGATAGCCTTTGCCAAGCCTTGCCCAATGCTTAGGGGCAAGCAGGCCGTAAAGGAGGGGAAAATGTCACCACCCCTCGCTAGGCAGCAGTGACGCGGGAAAGCTCTTAAGACTCAGCGACGCGAGAAGCATTCAAAACTCAAGATGCTACTCCAGGCCCTTGTCGCGAAACCCGGCCTAGGCGGCCCAACTCGCTCTTCTCGAATGTTGAATGGTCACGCTACTGACATGTGTATTTTAAGGAGTGGAACTGAGAGGGGACAGGATAACAAACACAATGATGAAGTAACAACTGCCTGACCCTACCATCTTCTTGCGTCCTAAGTTCTCTGTTCTTCCTCTGATCTCCCTTCCTCACGTCTCTTAGACCATCCGCACCAATGTACTGGAAAGCATACTGGAAAGCGTACTGGAAAGCATACTGGAAAATTTTTGTGAGACGACATACTGGAAGTATAGAGTATATAGAGTATGGTTTAGAGGATAGAGTATGCTTTAGAGTATATTGGTGCGGATCGTCTTAGTCCTCTGATCCGGCGAGTCCCCTAACAGAGAGCGACCCGCTACCGTCGCTTCAGAGGTCGCCCTTGTCGCACTTCGGCTCCGCCCCGCTGGGAAGATGGCGTCAGGGCCGTCGGCCTTGTTGTGGCAAAGCCCGGCTGTAATGCATGAACAACAACGTGCGCCCACTCTCAATTCCGCAGCTAGCCACCGATTATCCGTGCGTGGTTTGATTTCCCGACACCCAACAATGCATTAGAAAGATGTGACAACCGGCAGCAAGGCGGCATTTTCTCACATCTAGCAAGGAGGCCGTCGACTATGGTGTTGCCCGTCATTTATATACACATTGCAGTGTCAGCTGGACAACAACAAGTTTCTCTGATCTTGACAACAACAAGTGTATCTGATCTTGCACCTGAATGCCTGATTCATTTTAATTCTATTACTTGCAGGACCTGGTGGTCGATTATTGACCCCCCCCCCATCAGATCATAGAGTGAAGAAATTGAGGTATTAATCGTGATTAAATTTTTATAATGAAGAATTTTATACATGTGACTTACTAGTTATGTGATAATTTGTGACTTTGTATTTTCATATTATATCAGTTTTACATTTATATTATTTATATACACAAAATTACGAAGCCATAGTGATATAACAAGTAGTTTTTACAGAATCCATAGTTGACAGTTGCTTACAACCAAACAAATTTTAGCTTTCACACATCTGACAGCTCATAACAGTTTTTCACAGCTCACAGATTTTTAAGAATCCGCAGCTGAACCAAACACATCATAAATCTAGATGCCTTCTTTTCCCCACCTCTAATTTCATTAGATCTTGTGCGCCCTATCGTCCTTTCTGAATCCAAGCTACCTCCTCAACTACGAGCTTCAGACTCAGCGCGCGGGGCGCCGACCGCAGCGGTGCCTGTATGCGCACCGCTAAAGTGGTGCGGGTACAGCGGCCCCGCTACAGATAGAGTGCACGGTATGAGGAGAGAGAGGAATAGAAGAAGAATAAAAGAAGGAAAAAAAAAGAAAAAAAAAGAGAGGAGAAAGGAATAAAATATGTAAAAGTTGGTATAGAGATGTGATATAGAGGTGAACGAGCGTGAGAAACGAAACTATAAATAGAGAATCTTTTTAGAGGTAAAATATAGAGGTGTCTGTAAGGATCGAATGCCGAAGAGGGGGGTGAATTGGGCTTCTTTTCAAAAGTTTAAAGCAATAAAACTTAATTACTAAAAATCCAATTTCCTACGCAAACAACCTATGCAATCAAGTGACTAGTAACTTTGCAGTATATGAAATGCATAAGTTTAAAGTGAGAGTAAGAGAATGCAAACTCCCGAGGAGACACGAGGATTTATTCCGTGATTCGGCAAGATCGCCAAGATCTTCCTACATCCACGTTGTGGTATCCACCAAAGGGTATAGTCACACCCAAGTCACCGAGACTAGGGATCTTCACTATTCTTCTCTGTTTGCCAACCTCGGCAAGGTGGAGCTCAAGCCTTGTACAACATGGTTCCTCCGGGCTTCCACAACCGTCTTGGCAAGCTCCGGAAGTCTCTCTCAATTACAATCACCAAGGGACACTCCCTTACAGCTCTCACTACACTAGAGACTCTACTCACCAAGAATGGAAGCACACAAGCACTATCTCTAGCTATTTCTAGCCTATCTCTTGGTGTGTAAGTGGTGTAAATGATCTAGAAGTGGTAGCTCAACGTGTTGAATGCTTGAGAATGTGTAGAGTATGTCTGGTGATCAAGACTTGTCGAATAGACAGGTTGAAGGGGTATAAATAGCCAGCCTCCACGAAATAGCCGTTGGAAAAGTAGGCTGACATCACTGCTCTGCAAACACCGGATGATCTGATGCTCTCCCTTTAGTTATCATCGGTCAAGTTCACTTTAGTTGATGTCACTGTGTCAGATATGACCGTTGTTAGACCGATGTTACACTTGTCTTCTCATCGGATGATCCGATGGCACTTCCTACAGAATTGGTTCAGACTTGATGCTTACTGGAGTGATTGACCGATGTGTATATTGTTGTACATCAGATGATCCGGTGCTACACTTGGTCCAAGGATATTGCTTGATGTACTGTTGGACCGATGTAACATGTTCTTTGACATTGGATGATCCGGTGAGTACTTGGTTCTGAGGTCTTCATCTTCTGCTGAACCAACTCGACCGATGTGTTGTTTTCTGGAAATATCAGTTGATCTGGTGAGTTGATTTTTTTTCCAATTGTTCTAAGTGATTCTTTTGTATTTTGCTCGATTGACCTCTTAGACATTTGTTGGAAATACACTTCTGATGATTTTCAAACATTGAGTGTTGTCAATTATGGTTGAATGACTTTGACGTATGAGCTTTTACTTCTAATCTTCATAACATTGATTGATCACATAAAATGATTGTTCAGAGATCTCCAATAATCAGTAGTTGATGTTCATATTCATATAGATTTCATTTGATTGAGTTATATGGGAGACCTTGCATCCACAAATTCATTAGTAAAATCCAATGGTTGTCATTAATCATTGAAACCATACCTCATAGGGGCCTAGATGCTTTCAATCTCCCCCTTTTGGTGATTGATGACAACACAACAAGCGAAGCATAATAATAATGAATTTGATAGTACGATACTTGAGAAGATATGCAATGAGTACAAGATATGGCATTTTAAACTTGAAGACTCAAAAAGAGATTAATAACGCGAAAGCTCAATCGATCAATAACTCAAGAGAATAAGTGGCACATGAATACTCAATGAATAGCAAGTGAGTAGCAAAAACACCAAATTACAAAAGATATAGATAGAGACTCCCCCTGAGACTAAGCAACCCTCCCCCTGACTCTCCTCTAACTCTTCTCCCCCTTTGGCATCAAGACGCCAAAAAGGAATCCGAGTGCCTAAGAACCCTGAGTGCTCGGAGCAATGACGAACTGGTCACCGTCGGGGGTGTTGTCGTCAAAGCTGCTGCCTGCTACTGCGGCTGAGGCTGGAGTAGAAGTGGAGGGAGTTGTAGGAGCCGCTGTCGGTGCCTGCTGAGTCTGGACTGTAGGAAGAGGGGCACTGACAACGGACGCCGGCGTCTGCTGGAACAACGTCGTAGCCGGCAGCGGAGAGTGGATCGGTGCGCCTGGAGCAAGCAGTGGAGACATGCTGATCGTCGGGATCGGCGTGGTCGGCACTGGAGCTGCAGCTGGAGCAAGGACAGGTGGGGGTGGAGCAAAGCCTGGCAGCTGCGACGGCAGGGCAATCCCGGTCTGGGTGTAGAGGTTGGTGATCAACCCCAAGATGCCCATCATCGCCTGCTGCGTCTGCTGCTGCTGGTCGAGGGAGCACTGGTGCATCTGGTCTATCAGCACAATCATCCTGTCTGTGTCCTCTCGCCTCTCACAGGCGATCTGGCGCTGCATCTTCTGATGTTGCTGCTGCTGGAGCTCCAAAAGACGTGTTGCCTGCTCAACTCGGGCCTGCTCAGCTGCAAGCCGGTCCAGGCGCTGCTGCTCAACCATCTGCTGTAGGAGGGATGTGAGCTCGGACGACTGAGAGACCTGTGCCTCTGAGACCGGAGGTGGAGTAGGGGGTGGCACGGTCGAGCCTCCAGCCTCCGCGTCGTGCTGCCTGGGTGAGGGAGGAGGTGGGAAGTACTCCTCAACACTGTCATTCGTGTCGCTCTCGGACCATATATGCTGAAGGTCCTCACCCTGAGACTCTGCCTGTGCCAGTCTCTCATCTTCCTTCTCCAGATCTGACCAATCCTCCTCGGATAGCCGAGCACGGACCTGACGCTCGACTGGACGGCCAAGGCGGCGGTCTCCAGGAGCTGGAGCACGGTAGTGGCTGAACCGTGTGACACTCTCGTCAGTGAGACTGTCATGCACGGCGGACTCCTCAGGAACAACCATGGAGAGCAAGTAGCTGATCCAGTGTCCAAACACAAGCTGCCTCATCATGCCAACTCCATCAGTGATCACGTCCTCCATCTCACAAATGAGGATGTCCACAATATCGAACTCCATCTCGTTCATGATGTAGAACAGGAGGGTCTGCTGCAGGCTGGTGAACCCCTCTAGGTATCCGAACCTTGGCAAAAGTGTGCGGCGCAAGGCAAGGTGCACTGTGCGCGCAGCTGGAGTCAGCAATGTCGATACCCTCGGCTGGTCTAGAGAGAAAGACGGTGCAAACAGAGAGCGTATCTCCTCTAGTGGTGGTGCCACTCCTCCAGTGAGCGACCTCCTCGGCGGGTCTGTCTGTCCATACACTCTCTCGTGCAGGCAAGTGTCGTCGAGATCCACTCCTAGCAACTGTGCCAAAGTTTGTCTCGTCAAGTGACGGTGCTGGCCCATGAACATGAAGTCTATAGATCTGCGGCCCTCAGAGACGTAGAGGGTAGCGTAGAATACGCGGACCCAGTCCTCTATGTAGGCACTCCTCTCGTAGGACATCAGCTCCACCAGCCCTCTGTACCTCTCAAAGTAGGGGCGTATCTCTGTCTCGGCTGCCAGTGCGAGCTGATCCCAGTCCAGGAAGTTGTGCTGGAAGAGCTTATGGCCCCGACGTCTGTACGTCTCGTACAGTGACGCCTGTGTAAAGGTCCAAAAGCGGCTGTCCACACGTGCCTCTCTGGGCTGTGGGAACCACTCCTCAAGCAAAACGCTCCATCTGAGTCTTCTGAGCTGCTTGGCCTTCATCTTCCTGTAATCTGTCAACCGGACACCTTCACCAACACGGACGTTGGTGTCCATTTCGTAGACGGCTCTCTAGGCCACCCTGTCCTCTCGAAGATCGGCAGCAGATGGTCTCGAACGTGGTACTGCCGCGGGATGACCCCCACGGGTCCTGGCTGAGCGCCAGTGAACAAGCGGCACTTCCAGCTCTTCTTCTTCCTCGGACTCATCCGGCACGGGAGGCTGCCTCTAACGAGCCTCGCGGATCCTCAGTGATCCTCCTCGGCCACGCTCTCGCTCCTCGGCGGCGCGAGCAACCATCAAAGCCTTCTTTTCCTCCTTCGACAGCTTTTGCTTCTTTGCGGCCGGCTCCGCAATGGCCTTGCCCTTTCCCTTCTTATCACGAGCCATTGCGATGAGACGATGTGCGAGAATGAAGTTGTGTCGGGCGCACGGTCGCGGCCGGGAACCCTAGCGGCGAAGAGACGACGACCGTAGAGGGAGGCACCACGACGGCGAGGGTGGCGGTGTGGCGGCTGAGCTAGGGGCGGCGGCGGTGGTGCACGGGAGGCGGCGGTCGGCGGCGCTTGGGTGGAGCGGCTGCGGCGGTGGAGAAGAGCGGCGGCGGCGGCGCTGGAGGAAGCGGCGGCGGCGGTGCACCTGTGGTGGTGCGGCGGCGGCCGGAGGGCGGCGGCGGCCAGAGGGCTGTGTTGGCGGTAGGGCGAGGGAACGACGGTGGTGGAAGGGCGAGCGAGCATCGGGGTCGGGGAGAGAGAAAGGAGGGAGGCGAGGGGGCGTTTAAAAAGTGGGTCCCAAACCCTAGCTTAAAATTTAACACCGGATGGACCGACGTTAAATGATAGGATCATCGGTCGAATGTCACAGTAAGGGTATTCAAAAAGGTAGCGTTGACACCGGATGGTCCGACGTGGAAGGGAATAGCATCGGTGGATTTCAGCACAGTTCCAGAAATGTGAACATCGGATGCACCGATGCTTCTCAGAATGAACTCGTCGGTTGATTTGTGTTACCGACTGAGCTGACCCTTGGCTTTTGAACACAAAGTGATCCGATGATGGTCTGGCCTAAGCATCGGATAATCTGATGACTACAAAACAGCAACTTCCCATATATGTCCTTTGATCAAACAAACAAACAATGAGAAACACATGTCTCAGGACTTTTTGGGCAACCCCTTACCCCTCAAAAATGCTAATTTGCCAATAACTTGGCTAAGCCTAAAATCGAATAGAACACCGAAGAAAATAGGAAGGAAAATATCCAAATAAAGTGTAAGGCCCATGCTTTGTGAGCTAGAGGATGAAGACTTCTATCTCTTTAAAGCATGTTCTTTTAGGCATTAACGCACCTAACATTTTGTTCTTCCCACATCATATGAGTTGAGATATTGCATTTCAAACAAGTCTCTTTCTCGTGAGGTGGGTTCCCCTTTGTGACAATCTACCGTATGCAATGCCAAACAATTTATAATGCAAGAAGTTTAAATATGAGTGCAAGTCTATATGGCAAGCATCATGCAAGACATAAAGTAAATCTATCTTGCCAAGTTTGAACCTTTCAAAGGCTTCTTCAGGGAGAGTCACTCTCCAAGCCTTGGGGAAACCCAAAAGAACCCCCATCCCAAGCTAACCCTTGCTCACCCCTATCCTTTGAAAGTTAGACAAGACCTATATGAGATGCATTCTTACATGGCAACTTACATGACGTTTGATGCATCTAGCACATTTAATTCACTTCTTAGCCTAGAAAAAGTTTTCTCATCAAGTGGTTTAGTGAAGATATTCGCCAAGTGTTCTTCGGACCTAACACCTCGCAATGAGATGTCTCCCTTAGCTTCATGGTCCCTCGAGAAATGATGGCAAATATCAATGTTCTTAGTGCGGGAGTGTTGAACGGGGTTTTTAGCTATCTTAACCGCACTTTCATTGTCACAAAGGAGAGGCACACAACCAAGTTTAATACCAAAGTCCAAAAGGGTTTGCTTCATATAAAGAATTTGGGCACAACATGCACCGGCCGCAATATATTCCGCTTCCGCCGTGGACAAGGCGACGGAATTTTGCTTCTTGCTAGACCAAGATACTAGGGAACGCCCAAGCAAGTGGCACCCACCGGAGGTACTCTTGCGATCCACCCGGCATCCGGCAAAGTCCGAATCTGAGTATCCTAAGAGATGGAATTTTGCACCTTTAGGGTACCACAAGCCCACACTAGGGGTATGCTTAAGATACCTAAGTATCCTAAAGACCGCCTTCCGATGCGATTCTTTAGGTGCCTCTTGAAAGCGAGCACACAAGCATACACTAAACATGATATCGGGCCTAGATGCGGTAAGATAAAGCAATGAACCAATCATAGAATGGTTGTTAGATTGATCAATAGGTTTACCGTCCTTATCCGCGTCGAGATGACAATTTGTTGCCATTGGAGTGCTTCTTGAGCTACAATCTCCCATCTCAAATTTCTTCAAGAGGTCCTTGGTATACTTCTATTGATAGACGAAGGTTCCCTCTTGAAGTTGCTTGATTTGGAATCCAAGGAAGAAGTTGAGCTCTCCAATCATCGACATCTCGAATTCCCTAGACATCATTTTGCCAAACTCATGGCTAAGAGCTTCGTTAGTTGAACCAAAAATAATATCATCAACATAAATTTGACAAACAAATAATTCTCCGTTGATGTCTTTGGTGAAGAGTGTAGTGTCCACCCTCCCGATCTTAAATCCTTGCATGATCAAGAAATCCCGTAGTCGTTCATACCATGACCTAGGTGCTTGCTTGAGCCCGTAGAGCGCCTTGTGCAACCTATACACATGATTAGGATTCCTCGGATCTTCAAACCCGAGAGGTTGTTCAACATAAACAAGCTCGTTAATGTAACCATTAAGAAAGGCACTTTTCACATCCATTTGATAAAGTCTAATATTATGATGTGATGCAAAGGCAAGAAGTATACAGATGGCTTCTAGTCGGGCGACCGGAGCAAATGTCTCCCCAAAGTCTAGTACTTCAACTTGCGAGGACCCCTTGGCCACAAGTCTTGCCTTGTTGCGGACCACAACACCATTCTCATCTTGTTTGTTGCGGTACACCCACTTTGTTCCGATGACGTTCTTATCCTTGGGTCGCTCCTCCAACACCCAAACTTCATTGCGGATGAAGTTGTTAAGTTCTTCTTGCATGGCCATCACCCAATTTGGATCTTGGAGTGCTTCCTCAATGTGAGTGGGTTCTACACATGAAACAAACGAGTAGTGCTCACAAAACGAAGCGAAATGGCGAGAACGTGTACTTACTCCCCTTGACGGACTTCCGATAATTTGGTCCATCGGATGCGCCTTGGAGATGCGTCCATGCCTCATAAGTGGTTGTGAAGCACTTGGCGGTGGTGATGCGTGTTGCTCATCTTGTGGTTGGACTTGATCATGGACTTCTTCTTCTTCTTGATGTTGTGTAGCTTGTGAGTCTTGAGTCGGCAATGGATCATCCTTTTCTTCTTCGTCAACTTGAGGCGCCATAGAAGTGTTGATGTTGGAACTTGAAGCTCCCCCTTGATCATGGCTCTCCTCAACTTTAGGCTTGATGTCTCCAATGGTCATGTTCTTCATAGCCTCTCGTAAGGGCTCATCATCTATTTCATCATGACCAAAACTCTCCTCTTGGAAGCCATTAGTTTCATCAAACTCAACATCACAACTTTCCTCAACTAAACTGGAGGTTTGGTTGAATACTCGATATGCTTTTACATTTGATGCATAACCAAGAAATATACCAACATCACATCTTCTTTCAAACATATCGAGCCTTTTCTTGCGGTAGATGTAGCACTTGCACCCAAAGACTCGAAAGTAGGAGATGTTGAGCTTTCTCCCAATGTGAAGTTCGTACGGGGTCTTTTGAAGTAGTCGATGTATGTAGACCCTATTTGCGGTATGGCACGCCGTGTTGATTGCTTCGGCCCAAAACTTCTCCGACGTGCCATAGTCATCAAGCATTGCCCGCGCAAGAGTGATGAGAGTCATGTTCTTTCTTTCAACAATACCATTTTGTTGAGGAGTGTACGTGGCTGAAAACTCATGCTTCACGCCTTCATGGTCACACCACTCCCCAATGTTGTAGTTCTTGAATTCGGTGCCGTTGTCACTCCAGACCTTGATGATGGGAAGTTGAAATTCCCTTTGCGCGCGGTTAGCGAAGGTCTTGAACACTTCCGGAGTTTCACTCTTGTCACCTAGAAACAAAGTCCAAGCATAGCGAGAGTAGTCATCAACTATAACAAGACAATAGAGGTTACCGCCAAGACTTTGATATGTGGACGGTCCGAAGAGGTCCATGTGAAGTAGCTCAAGTGGCTTGGAGGTTGACACCATTGTCTTCATTGGGTGGTGTGAAGCAACTTGCTTCCCGGCTTGACAAGTGCTACAAAGCTTGTTCTTCTCAAATGTGACATCCTTCACGTCGGTCACCATCCCAAGCTTGAATGACTTCTTGAGCTTGCTCATCCCAATGTGCGCTATGCGTCGATGCAATAGCCAACCCAAACTTGTCTTAGTGAAAATACAGGTGGTCAAGCTAGCATCCTTGTTGGAGAAGTCTACTAGGTAGAGATGTCCATGCCGAAATCCTTTGAAGATTAGTTCTTTGCTTGTTTCACTACTCACAACAACATCATTTTTGCTAAAGGTGCACGTTAGTCCAAGATCACATAATTGTGCAATAGAAAGTAAATTAAAACTAAGTGACTTAACGTACAATACATTGGAAATAGATAAATCATTTGAAATAGCAATTTTACCTAACCCAATTACCTTACCCTTAGAGTTATCACCAAAGGTGACTTGTTCATGATTGTCGGGGTTTTCTATGGTGGTGAACATACCATCATTGCCGGTCATATGTTGAGTACACCCGCTATCGAGTAACCGATGCTTTCCTCCGGCTTTGTAGTTCACCTACACACATGAATTCAATTTTTAACTTTAGGCACTCAAGCCAACTTAGGTCCTTGTATGTGTGATACAAGTGTTTTTGGGACCCAAAGTTGCTTGAGAAGCTTCCCCTTCATGCCCTTCATATCCTTGCCAATGAATCTTGCCTTCACCTTGCCATTTACTTTACTCAAGAGATAAAAACGATCATTGAAAGTAGATTTGTAGTTAATGGGCAATTTTGGAGAAGGCCAATTAGGAAGAGTACACTCCCTTGTATGGTGACCGGTGACTTCACAATGTTGGCAATAAGAACCAACTTCCTTGATGAAGCTTGTTCTAAGCTCCGGTGAGGGCACCTTTCCTTTGTTAGGCACCTGGAAGGATCCAAGTCCTCTCTTGTTGAAGGCCTTTGCTTGTTGGAAGAGGATTTCCTTGTGCTTGACTTCTCCTTTTGATAGTCTAGCCACACTAGTGCGGAGACTCTCAATTTCTTCCAACAAGTCCTTCTCCCTAGTGTTCTCTTTCAAAGGCAAAGACTTGTGCAAGACATTAGTGGCATGAGAAGTAATGGATACCTTATCATTAAGAGTTTGTTTCTTTATATTTTTCAATTCTTGATCAAGTGCTTCATGAGCAAGGTTAAGTATTTGATGCTCTTGGATCAACTCATTGTGCTTTCCCAAGAGTGCTTGGTGGGCTAAGTCAAGCTCATGATGATCTAGCTTGATTTGAGCCTTATCCTCCTCAATTTGCTTGACATGGGATTTGAGCGTGTCATGCTCTTTAAGTATGCTTTCATACTTGTCAAGCAAATCAAGGTTAGCACTCTCAAGCTTAGCACGAGTTTCTTCAAGAGCCTTAACCTTACTCTTTTCCCTCTTAATGATAGTGTGATATTCATTTATTAATGAAGTTAAATCATCGGGGGAAAGCTCATCATCGCTAAAATCATCACATACCTTGGTGTTACCTTTAGCCATGAGGCACATGGGTGGTGGATGAAGAGGTGAGTCATCATTGTTGGCAATGGCAAGGCCGGCCAAACTTTCTTCTTCCGCTTCACTCTCTTCATCACTTGATTCTTCGTCGGTGACCCATTCATTTGCCTCACACATGAACACCTTTTGTGGGCCATTTCTTTTCTTTGGGAAGAGTTTTGCCTTCTTGCCCTTGTCATGTTTCTTCTTCCCAAAGGATCTTGGTTTGAGTTTGATCTCTTCTTCATCATCTTCACTATCTTCTAGTTTGCGATGCTTGCTCTTGTGGTTCTCTCTTCTTTTGTCCGGTTTTGGACAATCATAGGAGATGTGGCCTTGATCACCACAATTGTAGCAAGTCTTGTGGTCGTCTCTCCTTGGTAGAAACGCTTTCTTCTTGGGATCAAAGGTGTATCCCTTCTTGGCAATCTTGGAGTTCAAGCGAGAGAACTTCCTCATCATCAATGCAAGCTCATCATCGTCATCTTCACTTGATGCTTGCTCTTCTTCACTTGAGCTAGTCTCAACCACCTTCTTTTTCTTGAGACTTGTTTTCTTGGTGGAGGCCTTTAGGGCAATTGTCTTTGAAGATGATTGCTCTATCATCCCAAGTACACTCATCTTATGAGCATGAATCTCTCCAATGAGTTCCAAAACTTCAATGTGGTCAAGAGATTCTTTTTGAAGCATGGAGTTGATGATGTTGTACTTTGGCTTGGGAAGGAGCATAAGAATCTTACGGTTGATGAGTCCCTTGCCAAGAGAAGCAATGCCAAGAGCATTAATTTCTTCAATAAGCACATTCAAGCGAGAGAACATTTCATTGACATTTTCATGAGGTAGCATTTTAAATTCATCATATTTGGCTTTAAGCATGTGATATTTTAGTTCCTTGACACGAGAAGAGTACTCATGAATTTCTATTAAGCAAGCCCAAATTTCACAAGCCTTTTCCTTACTAGCAATCCTAGCAAACACATCTTGACTAATGCATTCATAAATTGCATTCCTAGCTTTAGCATCCCACTTAATTTGATCACCAACATAATTGTGCTCACCAAATCTCGCGTGGGTCGCTTCCCATACTTCGGGAGCAATAGCCTCTAGATAAGCGCGCATGCGTGGTTTCCAATAGGCAAAGTTCTTGCCCTCGAAGATAGGAACTGAACCCCCAACCTTGGCCATTTTAGCTCTCTAGCGGTGAAGCTAGAATGATCCAATGAGCAACCTTGCTCTGATACCAATTGTAAGGATCGAATGCCCAAGAGGGGGGGTGAATTGGGCTTCTTTTCAAAAGTTTAAAGCAATAAAACTTAATTACTAAAAACTCAATTTCCTACGCAAACAACCTATGCAATCAAGTGACTAGTAACTTTGCGGTATATGAAATGCATAAGTGTAAAGTGAGAGTAAGAGAATGCAAACTCCTGAGGAGACACGAGGATTTATCCCGTGGTTCGGCAAGATCGTCAAAATCTTCCTACATCCACGTTGTGGCACCCACCAAAGGGTATAACCACACCCAAGTCACCGAGACTAGGGATCTTCACTATTCTTCTCCGTTTGCCAACCTCGGCAAGGTGGAGCTCAAGCCTTGTACAACTTAGTTCCTCCGGGCTTCCACAACCGTCTTGGTGAGCTCCGAAAGTCTCTCTCAATTACAATCACCAAGGGACACTCCCTTACAGCTCTCACTACACTAGAGACTCCACTCACCAAGAATGGAAGCACACAAGCACTATCTCTAGCTAGTTCTAGCCTATCTCTTGTTGTGTAAGTGGTGTAAATGATCTAGAAGTGGTAGCTCAACGTCTTGAATGCTTGAGAATATGTAGAGTATGTCTGGTGATCAAGACTTGTTGAATAGACAGGTTGAAGGAGTATAAATAGTCAGCCTCCACGAAATAGCTGTTGGAAAAGTAGGCTGACATCACTGCTCTGCGAACACCGGATGATCCGATGCTCTCCCTTCAGTTATCATCGGTCAAGTTCACTTTAGCTGATGTCACTGTGTCAGATATGACCGTTGTTAGACCGATGTTACACTTGTCTTCTCATCGGATGATCCAGTGGCACTTCCTCCAGAATTGGTTCAGACTTGATGCTTACTGGAGTGATTGACCGATGTGTATATTGCTGTACATCGGATGATCCGCTGCTACACTTGGTCTAAGGATATTGCTTACTGTACTGTTGGACCGATGTATCATGTCCTTTGATATCGGATGATCCGGTGAGTACTTGGTTCTGAGGTCTTCTTCTTCTGCTGAACCAACTCGACCGATGTGTTATTTTTTGGAAACATCGGTTGATCTAGTGAGTTGATTTTGTTTGTTTCGAGTTGTTCTAAGTGATTCTTTTGTATTTTGCTCGATTGACTCTTAGACACTTGTTGGAAATACACTTCTAATGATTTTCAAGCATTAAGTGTTGTCAATTATGGTTGAATGACTTTGACATATGAGCTTTTACTTCTAATCTTCATAACATTGATTGATCTCATAAAATGATTGTTTAGAGGTCTCCAATGATCAATAGTTGATGTTCATATTTATATAGATTTCATTTGATTGAGTGATATGTGAGACCTTGCATCCACAAATTCATTAGTAAAATTCAATGGTTGTCATTAATCACCGAAACCATACCTCATGGGGGCCTAGATGCTTTCAGTGTCGACAGACTCAACCATCGGTCGTCCGTTATTGGCGCTGCCAGAAGATTTATGGGAAAGTTATCGAATCGTTTTTTGAGATCTGGTTGCACGGATTTTTTTGTAAGGCTGACTCCAACGCGGGCATCTAAATACGGTCACCCATATAGATATTCTGGGTAGTGTCCACGCCAGTCTACGGTACCCAGATGGGGATGTCTCCAACGCGTACTATGCAAACATTTTTTAGTTTGCTCGCGCCAACAACCCGTTGCTCCCGCCGGAAATCTCGAGGCCCCGCCCATGAAAATGGCCGCAAGGGTGACGAGCCTGAGCAGCAGGACGTGAGCTCGATGGTGCACTACTTGGCGTCGCGCACCTTGCCGGTGACGGCGGCGAGCGCGTGCGTGGACGCGTCGGTGAGGATGCGGCACTACTGCAGGTTGACGTGGAGCTCGACCTCGATCATGGCGTGTTGATGCTGCCCTCCACCTCGCCGAGGTGCCGGAGCTGCTCCATCCAGATTGGCTTCTTTCTTTCGGCCGCTTCTTCCGATGCCACCGCGAGTCCGTTTCTGTCGCCGCAGCACAAGATACTGCAGAAACATGTGCGTTTTCTATGGAAACGCTGGAGATTTCTCTACTTCTTCAATCCCAGAATACAACATTGATTCCGTTACTACTTGCTTGATGTGGTGAAATGTATTCCGTGAATGCTGGAGAACGATTCATGTGCACGTATTTCTGGAGATTTCATCGGATTTGGGATTCTCGCCGCCGTCAGCCCATTTCGCCCATGTGAGTCTACAGAAGCAGGAGATGATACGACACGTAGGGCGAGGGCGGTCGGAGCGGGAGGCTCGGCGACCGCGCGATGGCGGTCGGCGCTCGAGGAGCGGAGCGCGGCGCCAGGTCGACCGGCGCGGCGCGAGGCCATTGACGTAGGAGAGGGCGTGACGGCCGCGAGAGGCCAGCGCGGGAGGCTGGCTAGGGAGGCGCAGCGCGAGGGCCCGACACGGGAGGCCGGGAGGGAGGCGCGACACGAGGGTGGGCGGCACGGGAGGCGCAGCGTACGGAAGGAGGCGCACAGTGTTTGGTTACGTGAGAAAAACGATCTAGATTTGAGTGGCTGCGGAGTAGCTACGCAAAATTTGTTCCCATATGCGTACTTCCGTTGGAGGCTGTTTTTTAGTGTTTCGTTACCTATTTCGAGAATAGATGTCCTTATGGTAGTGTTGGAGTCAGCCTAAGTCGTGATTCGTATAATCCTTAGACCGGTCGCAGCGGGAGCGGTAAACGCCCCGCTATGCGATGTATAGCGGTGCGGTGCGGCGCCAAAAAACGACCCCGCAGCGGTGGTTTTAGAGGCATCACTAAAATAGGTTTTTAAACAGTACTGCGCCACACATGGAGAGATTGCTACGAGGAAAGAGAAGAAGCCGTGAAAGTCCGGTCGTTCCTTCGCGCGCTCGGTGAGAAGCCGTTCGTTGCTTCGCGCGCTCGGCGACGGAGCTGATCGACGACGACGCGGTGGCCCTCGGCGGCGGTCCATGCGGGAGCGAGGGCGGACGGTTCACACGCTCGGTGGAGGTCGACGGAAGCGGAGAGAACGAGATCGCCGGAGAGCGAGGACGCTGTGGATATGAGGGCGCTCGATGAGGGTAAGACGGTTGGGAAGGCAGCGAGGCAGGGAGGGGCGGCGGAGGAAGGGGCCGGATCCGCGGTGAGGCGGGAGGAGGGGCTAGGATCCGTGACGGAGGAGGCGGTCCGCCGGGATCCGTGGCAAGGCACGAGGAGGGGCTGGGATCCGAGGCGGAGGAGGGGGCCAGGATCCGTCGAGGAGCGCCCATAGGAGGATTCACGGGAGCTTCTGGAGAGATCGCGGGGAGAGATGAGAAAACGGGAAAGAATTCCATCCTACGAGGGAGAAAAAAGAAGGGTGGCTTTTGCCGAAAAACTTCGAGAAGGCCGTGAGTTGCCGGTCCAGCCTGCGTGACTTTCCAGTGGGAAAAATAAGAGGGAAAAAAAGAGAAAAAATGGAAAATAAGGGAAATAAATAAATAGAAAAAAAGAAAAAGATAGAAACAAAGAAGGAAAATAAAAGGTGAAAAGGAACAAAATAATAAGAAGAAAAATGAGATAAAGGAAAATAGAAAACGAGGTGATTATAGGATATGCTATAAAATAGATGGTAGTTGGTATAAAGGTGGGATATAGAGGTGAACGAGAGTGTAAAATGAAACTGTAAAAGGGAGAATCTTTTAAAGTTAACTGTAAAAAAGGATATAAAAGTGAAATATATAGATGAACCACTGCAATCAGTCTTAATACCATAGATCGTAACTGCGCGCATCTAGAAATACTGTTCACTATGTTTGGGAGGAACCCATCCAGATGCGCGTAGTTTTTGCTCCCAACTCAGGCGTCCCGCCCCCGTGTCAAAAAAAATCTCCGTCGGCTCGGCCGCTCAGCCTCGCTGCTCACGCCGCCGCCGCTGAGATGGTAAGCTCTACTTGTTCTCTCCCATCGTCCTTCCTCACCAAGTGGGAGAACTGGGCGTGTTCGTCCTGCCTCCATAAACCTCCGAGAAACCCTAGCGATTGGCGACTCACGTTTGGTTACTTGCCACCGCCGTCATGCAGGACCTCAAGACGGTGGTGCCGTCGCAGTTCATGTCCGAACGCGGCTCCAACCTCGTCGTCATCAACCCAGGTGCGGGCCCCTGAGGAAACCGTAGCACTTGTAACTGTTAATCACGCATACTCTTCTTGTCTTATTTTTATTTTCTTCGTGCTCTGTTTCCTCGTTGTTTTGGGTGGCGATTCATGCCCTTCCAGGCCCATCGTGGTCAGAATTTGTGTACAACAAGTTAATTTTGCTGATTTGAATGATAATTTTATCCGTTTCCCCTTCCCAGATTTAACTAAAAACCTTAAGTTGAATTATGTAGGTATAATTATAATACAAGTGCATTGCTTGATTTGGAACTCACCCTGTTCGTAATCAGTACTGTTGTGGTGTTAAGCTACTATGCGCTGACCGGTTGTACCCAAAAGCTTAAGATGATGGAGAATGATAGACAATTCACTTATACACTCCAACACTCCCCCTTACATACGGCTCCTTCAAGCTTCTAACGTGAAAAATAGCAGTAGACTTGCCTCCGCCAGGATTCGAAATCGAGACCTCTGGCTCTGATACCATGTTAAGCTACTATGCGCTGATCGGTTGCACTCAAAAGTTTAAGCTGATGGGGAAGGATAGACAATTCACTTATACACTCCAACATGTGGTTGCACAACTAAAAGAAATGCCTAGGAAGAGTAATTATTTTTTCTACATTGATGCAGTTAATGGTTGCTGGTAATTTAAAAAATTGCACTTCTGTTGTAGGATCTGCTAATGTGCGCATGGGGTTTGCTAATCAGGATGTGCCATTCAATATACCCCACTGCATTGCCCATCGCATCAATCCGCAGCAGGATCAAGGAACAAGGTTCTCTGTGCGTGATCAGGTGATGTGGGAGGGTTTCTTCTGGTGTTGGTTGCATGCTCGTATTACAATTTGGATCTATCTTCAGGAACAAGACTCGTGCCTTTTTGCAGATACTCAACTGCCATGCAACTTCCTCAATGAATGCAGAACGCGAGAGGGCATATGATACTGTAGAAGAACAAACCCCACCATTTCCTTCTGGACTATGTTTCGTACAGCTAATGAGTTGTTAATCTTACAGATTGCGGCACTGCTGAAAATCCCATTTTTAGATGAAGAAATGCCTTCGACGAACCAACCCTTTCCTCCAAAGGTACTGAACAGTGTATCCGTGTGCCCTTCCTAACCTCCGAAACCCTTTTAATGCGGAAAAGTATATGGCGCCAGCAGGATGGGCTTGCCTCCTGCTTGAAGTTCTATATTGATGATCAAAGACAAGAATTCAGAGAACCAATTTTCTTTTCTCAATGCTTGATTGACTATGAACAATGATTGCCGTTTGTCTTTTGGAGTTATAAAATTATATGTAGGCATTCAAAGGGCAACTAGCTTCATAGAGCATTGGAAAAGTCTATTTTATATCTTCAAAAAATTCACTTTGTCCGGTTGACTACCAAAACAATATCATGGCTTGATTTCCCCCTTCAAATTATTTAAGTTGGTATAATCTACCCCTATCGAATTTTCCCTTTTTGTTCTCCGTGTACAACTTGATTATAAAGCTACAACTTTACATGGCAATAGGTTTCATAGTATCCTATATTTTAAAAATTCTGATGTATTTTAGGATTAATTTCAAATATTAATATCATCTTATAATGACTTAAAGGTAGATATAAAATGAATGACAATATTATTGAAAATTTACAGATCATTTTATAACATACCACATGATTCCATCTATCATTCGGTAAAACTTGAAAATAAAACTTGACTTGTAAACAAGAAAAATATACATTTTAGTCAGGGTTACATTGCAATGATTTGATGTTTACAATGCAGATATATTAGATTGTTCGTATCACAATATTCAGTTCTGTTTGCTTAAGAAATGTTCCGGCATAGTCTGTGTGCACTGATGTTCGTTGACCTCTTCAGATGGGACACATTGATAGTTTTTCCTCACAGAAAAGCAGAGATAATAGTAAATTCACCTGGACCGACGTGACAGAGAGAAGTGTTAAGTCATCCACCTCAATTGGTACTTTCAATCATTAAACATTTCTCAGTGGACTACTGAATTTTCCTTCCCTGTTCGAGAGTTACTGGTTATTAACAGAAGTGAAAAGTGTATGCTTTTGTAGATTAATTTAGTTTTCGTAAACTTTAAAGACATTGAAATCTTATGTTATGATTTACTGTAAAAATCCTGCCCACTAGTGGATATCTGACTGACTTTTATATATGGCTCATGTTTGGCTGTATCGCATTGGAAGATTACACTAGTATGGATATAGTAAAAACCAAAGACAACCAAGTTCAGCAATTATCTGAAACCATTTGTTGAGGGAAGTAAAAAATCCCAAACAATCTGACAAGTAGACATCTATAGGAATTAACTCATTTACTCCGTTTTCTTCTTAGAAGTATGTTGGTGTTGGTTCCAGCTGGAGGTGGAGCTCGAGGGAAATTACATTATGATAGTTTTGCTGGAGCCAGCTAGCTCCGAAGTTTCAGATAAATTAAGTTCTCAGTTATGCATGATATTTCTAGGGAAATTATGTATGATATTGTTGGAATTTGAACCAAGTACTTGGATTAATTGGACTGTGCCATACCTAGGAAAAGTGACTTCACTTGACATTCAAAGAGGACTAGCCTGACAACAAGAAGTCTGCTACATCCGTTTTTGGTGGGCAACTTGGAAAATTAAGGGTGATGAACATGGGATGAAGTGTTGTCGAAAGGATGACACACCAACCCTCTCCCACCACCGCACTGCCACCATCACCACCACCAACACCACCGCCGTCCTCGCCTTGCCCCGCCATCTTGTCTATCCTCTTCATCGTTTCAGCGACTTCCAGCTTTGACGAGGTGCATCTTGGTTGTCTTATGTGATGTATTGCAAGGATAGCTCACCTTGTTACCTTGTTGAGCTAGAACAAGATGCCAAAGTTGTAGATTTGGTCAAGGACTGAGATTTCTCAATTGGTAGGAGTTTTGAAGTTGAAGTTTTCTACAAGTTCTCCTTAGTCCGTCATCCTTCTTCTCCAAAAGGGTTATTTCTTCTTGCTTGCGGTTTTTGTGAATCAAATATGTTACAAGCATCAGATTATATGATCATCATTTGCTTGTGAGTTTAGATCCAAATATTCAACATCAGACTATGCCTTATCAGGTAGCATCATCTGCTGAGCTAAGCAGTGTAGTTAGATTAGGAGAGGAGAGTAGGAAGGAGTAAGTGCTAGAATCAGCACTGTATCAGCGCACTACTGTTTCGGCTGGCTGAATATTGTTCGAGCGGTTGGAACACTCCTCTGTGTACCCAGCCCAGGGCTATAAAGAGCGAGGAAGTGTTCTTTCTCAAAGCAGCTTAGTTGTAATCTCTCATCCACTGAGGCTCGGTTTTATGATAGTAGAGAGAAACATAGAGGGAGAGGAGGAAACACCGAGTGCGCATGAGAGAATTCAGTGCGGTAAAACTCAGAAGAGTGATCAATTACCTGCCAAAATCCACACCAAAACTGAATCACATATCTGATCAGTAGTCTGGGTCAACATTTGGTATCAAAGCCACCCGAGCGCAGGCCACATGCCCACTGTGGTCACCATCACATGTTCTTTTTGTCTTCAATAAGGAGCTAGAGCCACGACGGGCGCAAGAGCTTAGGGCACCATATCCTTGGGCAAATTGTTGTGAACAAGATCGTGCACAAGATCGGTGGTAGGGATGAAAATGAATTGGATATTTTTCGGTGATAGAATGAATTGCTTAATTAATCATAGGTCTAGGTACATATTTATAGATACATAGATGGGCCGGTATACAGGCTAGGCCCAAACACAGTCCAACACCCCCCGCAGTCCCAACATCTAGCCACAACAGATGTTGAGACTGGACCGAAACTCAGAAAACAAAGTCGACGGGAGTCCCTTCGTGAAGATGTCGGCAAACTGTGACGTCGTCGGCACGTGGAGAACTCGAACCTCACCGCGTGCAACCCGCTCACGAACAAAGTGTAGATCAATCTCCACATGTTTCGTGCGCTGGTGCTGAACGGGGTTGGTGGAGAGGTAAACAGCGCTGACATTATCACAGTAGACCAACGTGCTCCGGGCGACAGGGGAGTGGAGCTCCTAAAGTAACTGCTAGAGCCAAGATGCCTCTGCTACGCCGTTAGCCACGGCGCGGTACTCCGCCTCAGCGCTGGAGCGAGAAACCACAGGCTGCCGCTTCGAGGACCAGGAGACAAGATTCTCCCCAGGAAGACGCCGTAGCCAGAGGTGGAACGGCGGGTATCTGGGCACCCCGCCCAGTCAGCGTCGGTGTAGACCACCAACTCAGAAGGCGAGTCACGTCGAAGGAGAAGGCCGTAGTCGAGGGAGCCGCGCAGGTACCGAAGAATCCGCTTCATCGCCGTGAGGTGCGTCTCCCGCGGATCATGCATGTGGAGACACACCTGCTGAACCGCGTATGAGATGTCCGACCTGGTAAAGGTGAGGTACTGCAGGGCACCTGCAAGACTCCTGTAAGAGGTGGGGTCGGCGACCGAGGCGCCGTCAGCCGAAGCCAGCTTCGCCTGGGTGTCCACGGGAGTGGAGCACGGCTTGCAATCAGCCATGCCCGCTTGCTCGAGGATATCCAGGCAGTACTGGCGCTGGTGGAGGAACAGAGCGTCCGGACGGTGCTCGACCGCAATGCCCAGGAAGTGGTGGAGCTGGCCGAGGTCCTTCATCGCGAACTCGCGCTGCAGTGCGGAGATCGTGCGCTGAAGAAGAGCTGAGCTGGACGCCGTGAGGACAATATCGTCCACGTACAGGAGGAGGTAGACAGTGTCACCCTCATGCCTGTAAACGAAGAGCGAGGTGTCCGACTTGGCCTCGACGAAGCCAAGCGAGGCCAGGAAGGAGGCGAACCGGCTGTACCAAGCCCGAGGCGCCTGCTTCAGCCCGTATAGAGACTTGTTCAGCCGGCAGACCAAGTCTGGACGGGCTGAATCAACGAACCCTGTCGGTTGACTGCAGTACACCGTCTCTGTCAGCGTCCCGTGAAGGAAGGCGTTCTTGACGTTCAGCTGGTGGACAGGCCAAGAACGCGAGAGAGTCAACGACAGAACAGTCCGTACTGTCGCTGGCTTAACCACCGGACTGAAGGTCTCGTCGTAGTCCACTCCAGGGCGCTGAGTGAAGCCCCGAAGTACCCAACGAGTCTTATATCTCTGCAGGGAGCCATCCGCCTTCCTCTTATGCGTGAAAACCCACTTACCTGTGACAACGTTGCCACGGGAAGGACGGGGAACAAGGTCCCATGTCCGGTTGGCAAGTAGGGCCGCATACTCCTCCTCCATAGCGCGGCGCCAGTGAGGGTCAGCGAGGGCGCTACGGACGAAGGTCGGTATAGGTGATACCGAAGAGGAAGTGGATGGTGTCGGTGTCGTCGAAGAGAGTACCACTCCGGAGAACCTCTCAAGAGGCCGGAGAACCCCAGCGGCACATCTAGTCACCATCGGGTGAACGTGTCCTGGGTCCCGGTGAAGCAACGGTGGGTGGTACACCGAGGGCTCTGGACGCGCAGGCGTAGAGGTACCAATCCGCTCTCGTCGCTGGTAGACAAGAGCAGGATCGGCGAACCGTAGAACAGGGGCCGCGCGTGGCGCAGCGGGGGACCCGGGAGCTGGAGTAGTCATCGGGTCCCTGCACGGCGCAGGAGTCGAGGCCGGAGACGCCGAGGCCGCGCGTGGCGCAGCTGTAGGGGTCGCCGGGGCCGCGCGTGGCGCGGGAGTCGAGGCTGGAGACGCTGGGGCCGCGCGTGGCGCAGCCGTAGGGGACGTCGGGACCTCGTGTGCCGCAGGAGTCGAGGTCGGAGACACCGTTGCCGCGCGTGGCGCAGCTGTAGGAGGCGCCGGGGCCTCGTGTGGTGCAGGAGACGAGGTCGGAGACGTCGGTGCCGCGCGTGGCACAGCGGGAGATGTCGGTGCCACGCATGGTGCGACACTCGTCCCCAGGGTCGACGGAGCCTGGGCACCAACCCGCACTCGTCGCTGGTAGACGAGAGCAGGGTCAGTGAACCGCCGAGTCGTGGCTGTAGGAGGCACAGCCGGAGTCACCACATGTGTCGGTGCTCCATAAGGTGCAGCTGGCGACGTCGTGGGAGCCACCTGGGAACTGGTGGGTGATGTACCTGCAAAAAAAGGCCAAGGCAGCTGTGGTAGAGCAGCCTCGGTGTCAGTAGAAAAAAGAGAGTCCAACTCTGCAGCTGAACCAGAGGTGGAGGAAGAAAAGGGGAAGGATGACTCGTCGAAGACGACGTGCCGAGAGATCAAAATGCGGTGGGTAGAGAGGTCGAGGCACCAGTATCCCTTATGCTCAAGGGAGTACCCAAGAAAGACACACCTAGTAGAGCGGGGCGCAAGCTTATGTGGAGCAGTGGCGGAAAGATTAGGGTAGCAGGCGCACCCGAAGACACGGAGGTGGTCGTAGAGAGGGGTAGTGCCATACAGGGCAAAGAAAGGAGTCGGTGCTTGAATCGCCTTGGTAGGAAGGCGATTAAGGAGGAAGGTGGCAGTGTGAAGTGCCTCTACCCAGTATCGAGCGGGGATAGATGCCTGAAACATCAAGGAACGCATGACATCATTAGTGGTGCGAAGCATGCGCTCAGCCTTGCCATTCTGAGGGGATGTGTATGGGCAAGACATGCGTAGCTGTGTGCCATGTGTAAGGAGAAAGTCACGGAGTCGCGAGTTGTCAAACTCTCGTCCGTTGTCACACTGGAGAGCACGAACAGTACGCCCAAACTGTGTGAAAACCCAAGTGAAGAAGTGAGAGAGAGTATCAAATGTCTCAGATTTCAGACGTAACGGAAAAGTCCAAGAAAAATGTGAGAAATCATCAAATACCACCAAATAATATTTAAAATCCGAGACACTGATAACAGGAGATGTCCACAAATCACAATGGATAAGATCAAAAATATGTTGCACATGAGACACAGAAGTGGGAAAGGGAAGCCGAACATGGCGACCAAGCTGACAAGCGTGACACAATGACTCATGTGTGCCCCTAGTACACGAGATAACTGAACTACTAGACAACTTCGACATAGCATCAGCGCCAGGTTGACCAAGCCGACGGTGCCAAGTAGCGGACGAAGCTGTCGTAGCCAGAGCAAAGGACGAAGACGTAGCGGAAGAAGGAAGTCGAAGAGTGTACAGGGGCCCCGGACTATCACATCGAAGAAGAAGACGCCGGGTGGAAAGATCCTTCACAGACAAACCAAAAGGATCAAACTCAACAGAAATATTATTATCAGTGGTGAAACGACGAATGGAAAGCAAATTTTGAATAATGTCTGGAGCAACAAGAACATTATTAAGATGGAATGAACCCGGAGAAACTGAGTCACCTACTGAGGTGACTGGAAGAACGGATCCATTTCCAACAACGATCGATGAAGGAAACGACGGATGAGGTGTGTGGGTAGAAGAGAAAATACCAGCATCTGGGGTAGTGTGATAGGAGGCGCCAGAATCAGCCACCCAATCAGTAGACGGCGGTGTAAGGTGCATGGTGCTGAAGGAAGATGCCAAGTCCTGACGGTCCCACCCCATGGGCGGCTCCTGGAGAGGTGCTGGTGGCTCCGAGTACCCAGCGGGGTAGGAAACACCGCCGTAGGCTGGAGTTGGCGATCCAGCCGCAGGGCGACCAGGTCCACCATAGCCCGGATGGGCTACGTACGCCGCCTGAGGACGTGGCTGGCGCGGAGTGGAGGAAGTCGGTGGCGCCCCAAGAAGGCCCGGAGACGGTCCAGGCCACATAGAGATCTGGCCAGTCCACGGGTTGTACGGTGTGGGCCAGGGCGCACCTCCCTGGCCAGTGCCACCAGTACCACTACCAGTAGGAGCAGTGGACGTAGGAGTGCCGCCAGCACCTCGTCCTGTGCGCCTTCCGCCGCGACGTCGACGAGTACCACCCCCAGAGCCAGCAGAGGCACCCGGGGCGGTAGGTGGAGGAGGTGGTCGCGGTAGTGGTCCCCCAGAAGACGGTGGGCGTGAGGGCTGCCCAGAGCCATAGAAGGCCGTGGCAGTCCCAGAGGTAGCAGATCCACCAGTCGTGATCTCCTCAAGCTCGAGATCAGACCAGACCTTCTCGAAGGTCGGTGGCGGCTCCATACGGAGAAGCCAGAAGCGAAGATGGCTGAAGCGCTCGTTCAGGCCGTGAAGGACCCGAAGTACTAGAGTGCTGTCAGCGACCGGCTCGCCAAGGTCGCGCAAGGAGTCAGCCATGCCCTTCATCTCTCCACAGTAGGCCGAGATGGAGCGGTCTCCCTGCACTGTATTCTGGAGTGCGTTAATGTGAAGAGCCCGAGTCGCACGGTTCCCCAAGAAGTGGTGCTCCAGTATCTGCCAAGCCTGGCGCGCGGTCCCCCCACCGCGCTGTCCGACAAGCTTGTACAGATCATCGGCGAGAGTGCCAAAGATCCAAGCAAGGACCAGACTGTCCATGCTGATCCAAGAGTCATTCCAAGGGGCGTCGTCCTGCTGGACGTGGTCCGCAAGCTGGTACCGCCGTAACGTGAGAAGGAACTCGTTACGCCAGCGGGCGTAGGTGGTAGAGGTACAACTCAGAACAGTCGGCACTAGTGTCCGAATGTTCTGAACTCCAGCCGCCTGGGCGTGTAGGGCGGCGGTGAGCGACGCCGAGTATGCGGAGTGCACACCGGTGTCCGAGGTGGGCTCGTACGTCGCGCCCGGCGGTCGGTGAGCGCTCTCCTGGATCTGGTGCGAGAGAGCAGCCGCCGAGGCGCGCTCCTGCTCTAAGGCAAGAGCGAGTGCCCGCTCGCGATCGCGAGAGGCAGCCAGAGTCGCGAAGACACCGGAGGTGTCCGCGGCCGTCGTGGTGATGCTGGCGACGTCGTAGAAAGGATCAGTGGCCGCACGAGGAGCAGTAGCAGTGCCAACAGCAGATCCGGAGCCCGTCATGAAGGCGACGGCAGTGGGGCCGGCAAGTGGTCCGCCGGCGGCAGGACCAGTCGCAGTGCCGTACGCAGGCCGGGCCATGTCGATGAGGGGTGCGCCCGCTGCAGACGGCGCCGGCCAGAGACGCGCTAGTCAGGGGCGCGCCGACCAGTGAGGGAGGCGGCTGGGCCAGGGGCGCGCCGGCGCAGGGGAGGGGTGCGCCCGCTGCAGGACCAGTCGCAGCGCCGTACGCAGGTCGGGTCATGTCGATGAGGGGTGCGCCCGCTGCAGGACCAGTGGCAGGCGCACCGGCGCAGGGGAAGGAGCCGGCCAGGGAGGGGACGGCGCCGACCAGAGACGCGCTAGTCAGGGGCGCGCCGACCAGGGAGGGAGGCGGCTGGGCCAGGGGCGCGCCGGCCCAGGGAGGGGAGGCTGCCGGCGGCTGGACCAGGGGAGCGCCGGCGGCCAGGGTAGGGGCGGCTCCGGCGGCGGCCAGGAGGGGGCGACCGGCGGCTGCGGTGGCGGCGGGGGCGCCGGCGGCTGCGGCGGCCAGGGGAAAGGCACCGGCGGCCAGGGGAGGGGTGGCCCCGGCGGCGGCCAGGAGGGGGCGGGCGGCGGCGGCGTGGGGGGCGCCTGCGCCTGCGGCCAGGGGAGGGGCGGCCCCGACGGCGGCCAGGAGAGGGCGGCCGGCGGCGGCGGCAGCGGCAGGGGGGGCACCAGCGCCGGCGGCCAGGGGAGAGTTGGCCCCGGCGGCGGCCAGAAGGGGGCGGCCGGCTGCGGCGGCAGGGGGGGCACCAGCGCCAGTGGCCAGGGGAGGGACGGCCCCGGCTGCGGCCAGGAGAGGGCGGCCGGAGGCTGCGGCGGCGGCGGCGGCGACGGCGTGGGGGGCGCCGACCATGGGGGGGGGGAGGGGCGGCTAGGGTTAGGGTTAGGGTGGTGGGGATTATGGTTTGGCTAATGATATCATGATAGAATGAATTGCTTAATTAATCATAGGTCTAGGTACATATTTATAGATACATAGATGGGCCGGTATACAGGCTAGGCCCAAACACAGTCCAACATTCGGATCATCCGAAACTGTTTTAGGAAATATACGATCCGTGTTCATTTTATGTTAGATCTTACTTGGAATCAGATCGAAAACGGTTTGGACCAATATCTGACCAAATAGTCACATATCCATATTTGTTTGGGTATATTTGAATACAACCCGTTTACAATCCGAATCTCAACCAGCCAATTTGACCTCAGGGCCCTAGCACAACTAAATCTCTTGGGCTTCTGTCGGGATCTCGCGCGCTGCACGCCACATTGTAGACATGTGTGACTGTTGGAGTTCCGGGCTCAAATATTCAACTTGAGATGTCCTTCTAATTGATTCATTGATTCTAATGAGATTGGTGGCTATTTATAGCCCGGTTACAATCAATTTGACTTCTCCTAGGACTCTAAGGTAGTGTTTGGTTTGTGGGATGGGATGGGACGATCACTATTAGTGGTGTTTGTTTTAGGAACAAGTAGGATGTGATCATCCCTAGAAGGAAACATTCTCTTTAGATCCGGGATGGATTGATCCACCCAAAACTGAGCAGATGAATTCGTCCCACTTCAACGCCATAACTCTTCGTCGTCTTCCCCACCGTGCACGCTTCCTCTTCAGCGAAGGCAAAGCGACAACCTCTGTCTCCTCTGCCGCCTTGACCCTTCCTTCGCCGCGCGCACCTTCGCCGTCGCCAGGCCGAGCTCCTCCTTCCTCACCATGCACGCCTCCCTCAGCAAGGCCATCGGCACCGCTACCGTGGCCGTGGCCGCCAGCGCCCTGCTGCAGTCTCTTCGGAGATGATGCAGAGCTCGCCGCGGGAGTAGCCGTCACGTCGCGCGACCTCGAGCACCGCATAGCCCGCGGCCACGCTGCCGCCCAGGATCATGTACACGAACACGCGCCCCATCCTCGCTCGTTGCTCCCTCCCCGCTAGACTAGATGTGGGCTGTAGCTCTGGCCTCTGTAGGCAATCGAAGCTCTCTGACCGCCTTGCATTATGAGTGGCGAGGGGGAGGAAGATGACAGAACGTGTTGTTGCCTTGCCTTGGCTTGCCAAGCTCTCTTCCAAGCATCCTTAACGTCCTTGCCAAGCTCGCTTGTCGTGCGTCTTCTAGCAAGCTCGCCATCATAGCTGTTTGATGAAATGATTGAAAGACGAGTAGTTAACAAAGAGCTAACGGGTCAGTAGACGTCATCCATTCCTATCCCTCATCGTCCCTCCAATCAAACAAAAAATAGGGATCGTCCCATCCCTATAGACAAACAAAAAATGGGATCATCCCGTCCCTAAAAACATGGATGGACTCATCCCATCCCTCTTTGTCACCAAACCAAACGCACCCTAACTCAACTCGTAATCTGGAACTATTTGTTGGAATTCTGGAAGTCAATTTCTTGTTTATTCCTCGGGTAAACCCGACCTTATATAGACTATTACAGATAGGAGTCCCTCCCTAACTATTTCAAACTCTATTTCCTCTTCTATTTGAACTCTTCACCTTTAGTCCAGACTCAAACTCTAACACTTTTAGGTGCGCCCGAATCTGGACGCGTTTTACCTTCTAGAATACAAGATTATTTTTAACACACCCCATAATCTTGTTTTCTAGGACACACTTAGGACGGAGACACAACTATCCATCCTACACACCTTTCGGGTGGACACAACCACACCCTTGGGATGGACACAACTACATCCCAACACACCTAATTTTGGAGTGGACACAACTACACTCCCAAACACATCTAATTTGGAGTGGACACAACTACACCCCCAGGATGGTCACGTCTTCACCCTGGACAATTTTGGGATGGACACATCTTCATCCCCGGGATGGGCACATCTTCACCCCGCACACATTCAGGTTGAACGCATCTTCAACCTCAGCATGGACTCACCTTCATCTTGCACACGACCTCGGGATGGGCACATCTACACCCCGAGCACCCCTCGAGGAAGAATCAAAACAGATCTCCTGCGGGCGCAAGAAGCGCCCTCTCCTCTTTCTTGGTACATTCGCTAGCAAAGTGTCCAAACTTCTGACAGCTGAAGCACCG
Organism: Tuctoria greenei; assembly: GCA_036927565.1. Lineage (NCBI taxonomy): Eukaryota > Viridiplantae > Streptophyta > Magnoliopsida > Poales > Poaceae > Tuctoria > Tuctoria greenei. Next base: position 78,066,102 of record JAYESD010000012.1, read on the forward strand.
AATTTTTGACTTGTCAAATTTCTTCTTCTCCTTTTGACCACCCTCTTTTGCTTCTCTTGCTTTCCACTCCTCCCTTGTTAAATAGAGTTTCTCTTCATGCTCTTGGTTACTGAAGCCATGTACCCGTTCTTCATGTGCCTTGAGTCTGTCAACAAGTTCCTCCATAGTCATCTCCATAGTCATCGTCTTCATGTCTACAAACTGCTCAATAGTAGATGCAATATGGAGAAATTTCGAAGGCAGAGCACGTAACAACTTCACAATGTAGCTTTCTTTAATTTCACCCCCAAGACCACAAATTTTTGTGACGATGATCATCATCCTTGTGGCAAAGTTGTCAATGGAATCTCCTCCGTTCATACGCTCACATCTAGCTCATTCTGTAGAGTTTGGATTCTTGCTTCCATCACATGTTCTTCACCAAAAAACTTGGTCTTGATCATCTTCCAAGCGTCTTTCGCCGTCTCTTGCTCGAAAATTCGCATGAGAGTGTCTTCGTCAATAGCATGGTAGATGTCCGCAAGAGCCAACTGATGTTGTTTCGGATCAACTTTGTTTGTCCCCTCTAGGGCTTTCCATACCCCTGCGCCTTTAAAAATATCTTCATCTTGATGGTCCATGCTGTATAATTGATCTTCGTATGTAGAGGATATTGAAGCGCCATTTTATTCTCCATCTCAGACAGTTGGGTCACAAATCAGATTAGCCCGCAACAGATTACTGGGTCAAATAACAACCCACTGGTCGGCCTCCCTTTGATTCGGCCCAATCCTTCCTCAATACTGCAGCCCAAGTAATATGTTCGGCCCACACTGGTAGCCCAGCCGAAACCCTAGCCCTCGGTCCTCTTCAACCGCAAGCCAACAACCGCCTCCGCCGGTTCTTTCTCCCTGGAACACACGCGTCGAACGACACCCGCAGAAGCCGCCGCGCCCGACCATGACTCGATCTCGTCCCGAGTCGCCACCGAGCTTCGCCCTCCAGACGCACTGCCGCGGTCGCCGCCTCTGCTTCGACGTTGCGCGCCGCCCTTCCCGCTTCGACGTCGCATGCCGCCGCTCTGCAACCTCGTGGGATCCTCGGCCGCGCAACCAACCGGAAGTCGCCCTCGCCTCCGAAGTCACGCGCCGTCAGGAGTTGCGGTCCGCCGCCAAATCCACCCTGGATTCGTCGTCTTCCTTGAGATCCGCTCGGATTCACGCGATTTCCGCTGGATGTGCGAACCTCGGAGCCGCCGAGCGCACAGCTCGACCTCGACCCAGAGGTAAGCGGCCTACTTGACCCTCAAATCTAGATCTTGCTTTGATGCCAATTGTTGGAATTTCGGAAGTCGATTTCTTTTTTATTCCTCCGGTAAGCCCGACCTTATATAGACTATTACAGATAGGAGTCCCTCTCTAACTATTTCTGACTCTATTTCCTCTTCTATTTGGACTCTTCACCTTTAGTTCAGACTCAAACTCTAACACTTTTAGGTGCGCCCGAATCTGGACGCGTTTTACCTTCTAGAATACAAGATTATTTTCAACACTATTTCCTATTAGAACTCCAAAATCAATCTGATTAGGACTAGGACTCCTAATCTGTTGAGATCACCTAACATCCTACAACCCAAACCACGCCTTCAACATACAAGGTCCAGGATCATCCAACAAGCTCTCCGTGATCCTGATGTTTGTGCTTATCTCATCCATGGTGTCTCCTGCCGTGTTCGTCGAGTCCTTGCTAATTGGAACCGTCATGGCATCGTCGTCGCTCCTCTGCGTCATGAGCCTTCTTCGCACTAAGCCTCCCTGTTCCTTCGAGCTGCTGTAATAGAAGACTGTCGGGTCCCGCTCGCTCTAGATACTCTCAATCTGAGCCCCCGCCCCGCCTTTGATCAGCCACTGCCATGTACTCGCCGTTGCGTGTCCACTCGTGCTAGTCGGCCTCATGCACAACCTGCTGTTAGTAGCTGAATTCTTACTCTCATTGAAGAGAGGATGGCACTAGAGAGTTGGAGCAATTTTCTTGTCTATTCCTCACACAATGCCATGCCAACCCAAGGGGTTGAGGCTACATATTTATAGCAGCCCAAGGCAGCCAACCAACCAAGCATATGCCTTCTTGCTAGTCCAAGATGCCAAGATGCTAAAGCTGTCCTAAGCTGTCCTAGATGCTGTCCTCTACTTAGGGCCACAAAGACCAAAGGACTAGAGTACAACAAGGACCAAAGACCAAGGACTAAGGTACAACAAACTAAGGACAAATGTACAAGGGACTAGGGGACCAAAGACCAATGGACCAAAGACCAAAGGACTATAAGACTTATTCCATCATTCTCCCCCTAAGTGTTATACGTCGTCTTCTGGGAGGGTTGGACCATCCCGATCCTAGAGTGAAGTTCAATGAACTTGAGCCTCCCAAGAGGCTTGGTGAGCAGGTCCGCAAGCTGGTCACTGGTGTTGATGTAGTTCGCCTTGATGCTCTCTTCCTCCAAGCAGCCTCGGATGAAGTGGTACCTCACCCGGATGTGCTTGCTTCGTTCATGGAAAACAGGGTTCTTTGCTAGGGCCAGGGCGGACACGTTGTCCACCCTGAGTTCCATCGCTCCAGTGTCTTTGTCGAGGAGATCACCAAACAGTCGAACAAGCCAGAGCGCCTGAGTCGAAGCGGTGGAGGCCGCTATGTACTCGGCCTTGCAACTGGACATGGCCACCACCTGATGCTTGACTGACTGCCAGCTAACGAGGCACTTGCCGAAGAAGAAGAGGATCCCGCTCGTGCTCTTGCTGGTGTCAATGTCGTCGGCGTGATCGTTGTCGCTGTATCCGACAAGGTGTGCCTCCCCAGGGCACCTCGGGTAGTGGAGGCCGTGATCGAGAATCCCCGCATCATAGCGGATGATCCTCTTCACAGCCTGTCGGTGCTCCGTCGTCGGTCGCTGTAGGAACCGACTAACGTAGCCAACGGAGAATGCCAAGTTCGACCGTGTGTGGGCGAGGTAGCGAAGGCTCCCCACAAGGCGCTGGTACTGCGTAGCGTCCACCTCCTCCGTCGTGCTGTCGCGACTCAGCTTCAACCTCTCCTCCATCGGAGTGAGGGCTGAGTTGCAGTTTGTGAGCCCAGCTAGCTCAACAATGCGCTTGGCGTAGGTGGTCTGTCGAATCGTGATCCCGGAGTCGGCCTGGTGCACCTCAATCCCTAGGTAGAAGGAGAGGGATCCAGGGTCACTCATCTGGAAGGTGGCTTTCATCTCTTCCTTGAACGCTGTCACCTCCTCCTCCTTGGTGCCGGTGATCACCAAGTCGTCGACGTAGACACCCACTAGTAGGGTGTTTCATCCATTGCCCCGTCGATAGATGGCCGCCTCGTGCGGGCATTGCCCGAAGCCCATCCTCTTGAGCGTAGAATCCAACTTGGCATTCTACGCCCGTGGTGCCTGCCGCAAGCCATAGAGGGCCTTGCGCAGGCGCAACACCTTGTTGGAAATCCGTACAAAAACAACTCAAAATTTTTAATAATAATTGCTGTAATTTATTCCTTGGGGTGCTCAAGTATATATAGACCCCTTACAGATAAGATCAGATCCAAATCTATTTGGACTCTATCTAAAACACTTGTCTCAACTAATTTTGGACTCTCTATCTACAATCTAATTAGGACTCTTATCTGTACTTGTACTAGGACTCTTCCCTAAAACTAATCGTGTCCTACTTGGACACCCCCTAATTTCTAACTTATTCTAGAAAAACAAGATTATTTTCAACACACCCTCTAATCTTGTTTTCAAGGACACACTTAGGACGGAGACACACCTATCCATCCTACACACTTTTCGGGTGGACACAAGTACACTCTTGAGACGGACATATCCATCTCGAACACGAATTTGGGTGGACACAGCTACACCCTTGGGATGGACTCATCTTCACCCCGCACACAAGTTTAGGTTGGACGCATCTTCAACCTCAAGATGGACTCATCTTCATCCTGCACACAATCTCGGGATGGGCGCATCTACACCCCGAGCACCTTTGGGTTGGGCACATCTTCAACCCGCACTCTTCTTCGGAATGGGCGCATCTTCATTCCGATCATTCACTCGAGATGGTCACATCTTCATCTCGAGCACACCTCTTACAACTACCATTTTTGTTTCCGTAAATTACCTCTGGTACATGGATCCTGACCTGCACTTGATATTCATTGACCTTCTCCAGATCCGGTCTGACCCTCCTGAGCCCAGCCAGCCCCTTACTCCACGGAAGCACAAAAAAAATGTTACTGCAGCCTGACTAAACACAACACGCCCTCCCGTCTGCAGTGCCTTTTCTCTGGACCAGCACGCAACCGGCTGCCACCTGTGCGTACATGCAAATAGCAGCAGTGCAAAGTCATGTGTCCACACAAAACCCCACCAGCCCAGCATTGGTCCAGTCCAGCTTGGTCCACCTCCCTGACACCAGCACGTGGTCTCCAGACAACTACAGGGAGCATTTTCTTCAATGCACGGGATTGATTTTTCCCCTGTTCGATCACCTCCCGATTCAGCACGGCGCCTCCAAATCTGGACCACCTGGCCCAGCGGCACGCGCTCTACTCGCGAGCGTCTCCCCGAACAGCCGACCACGGAGCCGCCGCCGCCACGCTCTGCACGAGTTGCTGCGCGCGCAACGCTTCCTGCTGCCGTGGCTGCGTGGCTTCCTTCGACTCGCCGAACCACTGGATCTTGCCTTGCCACGAGGATTCTGCACCCTCCGATGCGGCTACCTCCGGCGAGATCTGTGTGTCTCCTGGCTCGCCACCTCGAATCGCCGTTGGATTCTCTCAATCTGCATCGGAATCGACTCGATCCATCGGGTGCCATGGGATTCGACCTTCGTATGTGGTCGTCTACCTTCCCCTTCGATCCTCTGTTCCAGCACCACGCACGTCGTCCGAAGTTGTCGCACGCTAGATCTGCGTGCCTCCAGCTTAACTCGTCGGATCTATGGCTGCCCCCGGGAACACCTCCCAGGGGCAGATCTAAAATCCTAGCTCTGATGCCAATTGTTGGAAATCCGTACAAAAACAACTCAAAATTTTTAATAATAATTGCTGTAATTTATTTCTTGGGGTGCTCAAGTATATATAGACCCCTTACAGATAAGATCAGATCCAAATCTATTTGGACTCTATCTAAAACACTTGTCTCAACTAATTTTGGACTCTCTATCTACAATCTAATTAGGACTCTTATATGTACTTGTACTAGGACTCTTCCCTAAAACTAATCGTGTCCTACTTGGACACCCCCTAATTTCTAACTTATTCTAGAAAAACAAGATTATTTTCAACACACCTTGCCATCCTTGCCAGGGAGCGCAAACCCTGACGGCTGGTGTACGTAGACCTCCTCCTTCAAGTCGCCGTTGAGGAACACCGACTTGACGTCCATGTGCTGGACATGCCAGCCTTCTTGGGCAGCCAACGCAAGGAGTCGCACGGATTCCATCTATGCCACGGGGGCAAAGGCATCGTCGAAGTCGATCCCCTCCTGCTGCACGAAGCCGCGTGCCACCAAGCGAGCCTTATGCTTGACGATGGCGCCGGCTTCATCCCTCTTCAGCTTGAACACCTACTTAAGGGTGATCGCACGGTGACCGTGAGGGAGATCAACAAGCTCCCAAGTGCGGTTCGTCTCAACCGTGTCCATCTCCGACTACATCATGGCATGCCATGCCGTGTGTTTCTCGGCCTTTGCGAAAGACCGAGGCTTGCCGTCGTTGCACGCAAGGTGCAACTGCGCCTCCGGATCTTGATCATCCAGATCGTGAGGGGCCAGTCCCAGCACCGGCTAGTCGCCGAGGATGTTCTCCATCTTGCGATACCACAACTGCTCGCCGTTGTAGCACGCGTCGAGGCGCTCCTTGTCGTGGGAGAGCGGAGTAACAAACTCCACTGGGCCGTGCTCAACACGAGCTGGCGATGGAGTGGACGTGCCTGGAGGGGTGGACATCTGTGCTGGAGTGCGTGGGGTCGCCGGCTGAGGTGGAGGTGGACGCTCGGAGGCTGGGGTAGACACGCTCGGTGGAGAAGAGCTGCCTACTCCCCCAGCTCCCTTGAAGTGGACGTAGTCGACGATGAAGTCGTCGTTCGTCGAGGTCGAACCGTCGTCCACCGCCTTGTCCCATGCCCATCCTCGCCCTTCGTTGAACACAACGTCGCGCGTCGTGCGCACACGCTGTGTCTCTGGGTCGAGAATGCGGTAGGCCTTCGAGCCCTCCGCGTAGCCGATGAACACCCCGGGGGTGCTCCTGTCGTCGAGCTTGCTGATCTGGCCAAGCTCCTTGGCGAACGCGAGGCAACCGAAGACCCGTAGGTGAGAGACAGCCGGCTTGCGCCCATACTAAGCCTCGTACAACGTCCTGCCGTGGAGAGTCTTGGTGGGCGAACGGTTGAGGATGTAGACGACTGTCACCACCGCCTCTCACCAGAAGACAACCGGCATTCCCCTCTGCTTGAGGAGGGCCCGAGTCATCCCCACAACCGTCTGGTTGCGACGCTCGACGACGCCGTTCTGCTGCGGGCTATAGGGCGCGCAGTAGTGGCGCTGAACACCCTCATCCGCACAATACGACGCGAACTCATTCGTCGTGAATTCGCCGCCGTTGTCGGTGCGCAGCACGCGCAACTTGCGGCTGCACTCCGCCTCCGCAGTGGCGTGCACGCGCTTGATGGCGTTCGCAGCCCCTCCCTTGCTGTCAAGGACCACCACCCACATGTAGCGGGAGAGGTCGTCGACAAGCAGCAGGAAGTAGCGTCGTCCTCTTGATGTAGCCGGTGTCACCGGGCCACACAAGTTCGCGTGAACGAGGTCGAGCCGCTCCTTAGCTCGAAAGCTTGATTGCTGGGGAAAAGGAAGTCGCCTCTGCTTCGTCACCACGCAGACGTCATAGAGCTGCTCCACGTGGTCAAGGCTTGGCATGTCTCGCACCATCTCCTTGGCACTGAGCTGCTTTAGGGCCTCGAAGTGAAGATGCCCAAAGCGCTCGTGCCACTGCCATGCCTCGTCCTCCCGACGAGTGGCAAGACAGACATGCTGTGCTACCTGCACGTGAAAGACATAGAGTCGATTGGTGCCTCTAGTTACCTTGGCAAGAAGGCGACAATAGCGATCCCAAATCCTCATGACTTCGTTCTTGATCTCCACGCGCGAACCGCTCTCATCCAGCTGTCCCAAGCTGATGATGGAGTTTCTCAACGCGGGGATGTAGTAGACTCCGACGAGCAGCTTGTGCTCACCGGACTCAGCGGTGAGGATGACGGAGCCGACACCCTTGATCTCCACGCTGGAGGCGTCACCAAACTTGACGGAGCCTCGAACATTGGGATCAAGCTCGGCGAAGAACTCCTGTCGACCGGTCATGTGTTGGGTGGCGCCGATGTCGAGGCACCACCCGTCAGTCTTGTCGTTGCTGGAGCCGTCGCCGAGAAAAGCGTGCGCTCTCGGCTCATCAAGATGAAGGAGAGCCGCTGCGGTCGATGCCATTAGAGGTGGCTTGATGCTTCCGTGTGCCGTGAGCAAAGCTGACTCCTCCTCCACCTGTGCGACGTGGGCCTCCTCCACTTGTGCAACGTGGGCCTGGCCACGTCGAGGCCGTCGACACTCCCTGGCCCAATGACCAAGCTTGCCACAGTTGTGGCAGGTGTCGTCTCGTGCCGGCTTGTGGTTGCCAGCGGCACCGCCCTGGGCGCCTCCGCGGGCATGCCCCTGTGCCCCAGCCTGGGCACCTCCGCGCCCCTTGCGCGACTTTATCCCGAACACTCTTTGATGAGAGATTACATCAAAGTTTTATCTAACGCAAAAAACACCATCTCATCTTCTTTGTTCTTAGGACACTCACATCAAGCTCGTGATTGTCGAAGCCATGCACTCTTCCTCATGCGCCTTGAGTAGGTCAATGAGTTCTTTCACAGTCATCGTCTTCAAGTTAGCAAATTGCGCATGAATGAAGGAGACTCGATAGATTTTTGTTTGATGATCCAAATTCTAATAAAGTTAAAAGAGGTAGGATTTTAGAGCAAAGTGGAGGCCCATCGCCGGGAGGCTTGGACTGGAGCAAACCGGGGGTGTGCCCGGGGGGGGGGGGGGTTGGTGTGGATTGTAACCGACTATGACTCTAAATCACCATCATACATACCTCTTGTAAGCTGCACGAAGAGGCATGAGAAAAAGATTGTAATCTCTTGATATAGTGCACGTCTCTAGTTGCTGGGTTGCCTGGGAACAGTGTCCCTAATAAACCTGTTTCTAACCTGATGGTGAGAGGGATAGTTCTTATTAAAGCATCTGACACAGTGTTTTTTGAGGGAAATACAGTAGGAGAAACCACTACCACTACTATGATCTTAAATAATATAAGATAAAAGGGATGAGGTAACCATTTACAACGACCATCACAACCATACACGACCACAACGAGACAACAACCGATGTACGACCTTTACCATCTAACAACACTACAACCAATCTGGCACAATGTTTGTAACTGCTCCTTTGTTTCATTAAAGTTACCCAGTTATGTTCATTTCTACTGTAGTAATTGAGAGTAAATTGTACATAGCAACCTTCGTCATGCATGATTGTTCTAATGAACTCTTCAAATTGGCCAGGAGTGTCAGTAGACAAGGACACTGACGAAGATATTCTGCCAAACACATCTGGTGATGGTATTGAGCATGGCTTTGAAGAAAACAGGTATAAGGAAATGATATTTGGAGAAGATGCTTTGAAAATCCCTCCTTCTGAGTCATACTGTCTGAGTCGCCCAATCAGGAGAGGCCATTTCAATGTTTCTCATAACTATTCATTACATCAGGTAGGAAACCAGATTATCACATGCTTATTTCTTAAAGGGAAACATGATTTCAATAATGCTTCTCCTGGTATGTTCTTAGCAACAAAGCCTGTCTTCATCTTTAAGTGTTCCAGTTCATTGAGTTTTCTTATCTCTTATAGTTCTGTAATGGCTGAGAAGGAGTGATTTGGCTTTAAAAGCAATTGCTATGGATCAAGATATCCCTTGCACAGTTTATTCAAGTTAAACTTTCTTGATGTAAACATACTTCGATTCAGGAAAGCTTTGAAACACGGTTTATCTGCAAAAAGGGTTATATGGAATTGGGGTTCAGAAATCATAATTCATAACTGAGATTACCTGTTATTTTTAGCCTGTTCTGTTTGTCCCATGCAGCATTTATTCCTGTTAAACTTTCTTGACGTACATACTTATATTCCGGAAAGCTTTGAAACATGGTTTATCTGCAAAAAGGGTTATATGGAATTGGGGTTCAGAAATCATAACTGAAATTACCTGCTATTCTTTGCCTGTTCTGTTTCTTGTGTTCATTTGATGCAAAATACAGGCAATGAGCTGAACCCTAGGCTCTTGAATTTGAAAACATGCATATTAAAAAGGCTAGGGTATTATCTAGCTCCAAAAAGGGGTGCACAAAAGATAAACTAAGAGATGAAGTCCTTTTGAATCAGTAGTCACACATGTGACTGCCTGTTATTCTAGTTAATATATCATCTCACTGAGTTCTTTTTCAAATACTTTGCTGCAGGTTTTGGAAGATTTACGTACCATTTGGAACTGGGTACTGACAGAAAAGTTGCATATCAACCCAAGAGACAGAAATTTATATTCTGCACTTCTTGTTCTTGGGGAGACCTTTGACAACCGAGGTATTTTTCCTTTCATCTAACGGAATAGTAGGAGGTGCAAAGGTGAGGCCACCTATCTGTAGCTTACATTGTATGTGTTGTACAAAATTGTTGCGTCATCGATACAAAAGTTTATCCAATCTTCTAGAGAACAAATGACTTTATGGGGTCTGTCTGTGACTCGATACAACTTCCCATGCCATGAAATATTGGCTTACATGATATTGTACTATGTGGTTTTACCATTTTTTTTCTCGAACACGCAAGAGTTCTGCGTATCATAATATTAAGAAGAAAAGTGGGTTAAAGAACCTGTACAACATACACACCACCACCACAACAACAACCAAGCCTTTGTCATACACACCACCACCACAACAACAACCAAGCCTTTGTCCCAAACAAGTTGGGGTCGGCTATACATGAAACCCAACAATTTTTGAAAAAGAAAGTAATAGAAAATAAGATGAATAATAAAAAATAAAAATAAATAAATAAAAAATACAAATAACATAAGATTCTGCATTTTATTTATTTTAGAAATGGATTAATAAGAAAGAAGATAAGGGTAACAAAATTCGAATAAACTAAGATTTTGGCACATGAATTGCTAATTTCCATGCAGTCCTATCATGAGCCAAATCTCTAGGTATGTCCCACTCCTTTAAGTCTCGTTTCACCGCCTCCTGCCATGTCAACCTTGGTCGACCTCTACCCCTCCTAAAATTTTCTCTACTCTTTATAATCCCACTGTTAACCGGTGCTTCTGGAGGTCTCCGCTGGATATGCCCAAACCACCGTAGGCGATGTTGGACTAGCTTCTCCTCAATCGGTGCCACCCCTACCCTATCACGTATCACCTCGTTTCTAATTTTGTCTCTTCTTATGTGACCGCACATCCACCGTAGCATGCGCATCTCCGCAACACTCATTTGTTGGACATGTTGCCTTTTAGTTGGCCAGCATTCTGCTCCATACAGCATCGCAGGTCTGATCACTGTCCTATAGAATTTTTCTTTCAATTTTTGTGGATCTTTCTTATCACATAAGATTCCAGATGCTTGTCGCCACTTCATCCACCCGATCTTGATCCAGTGGCAAACATCTTCGTCAATATCACCATTGCTTTGTAACATTGATCCTAAATATCGAAATGTGTCTCTCCTAGGTACTACTTGTCCTTGTAAACTAACATTTCCATCCCCGCACCTGACATCACTAAAGTTGCATCTCATATACTCGGTCTTGGTTCTACTATGTCTAAACCCCTTAGACTCTAAGGTCTGCCTCCATAGCTCCAATTTTCTATCAACAATCAACATCATCCCTAGTTTCATCTACCAACACTACAGCATCAGCAAAGAGCATACACCAAGGGATATCTCCTTTTATATCCTTCGACACCTCATCCATCACTAAGGAAAAGATGTATGGACTTAAAGCTGATTCTTGGTGTAGCCCTATTGTGATAGGAAATGTATCAGTCTCACTATCTCTTACGCGCACACTTGTCACCACATTATCGTACATATCCTTGATAAGGTTAATGTACTTTGTTGGGACTTTGTGTTTCTCTAGCGCCCACCACATGACCGGCCTTGGTACCTTATCGTATGCCTTCTCTAAGTCAATGAACACCATATGTAGATCCTTCTTTTGCTCTCTATACCTTTCCATAAGCTGACGGAGTAAGAAAATCGCCTCCATAGTGGACCTCTCAGGCATAAAACCAAACTGTTTTTTAGTAACATTTGTCACTTTCCTTAAGCGGTGTTCAGTTACTCTCTCCCAGAGCTTCATAGTATGACTCATAAGCTTAATTCCTCGGTAATTAGTACAATTTTGAACATCTTCTTTATTTTTATTTTTGAAGATGGGTACTGAAATACTTTTTCGCCACTCTTCAGGCATTTTCTTTGACTGAAAAATGCGGTTGAATAGTTTAGTGAGCCATACTATTGCTACATCCCCCAGACATCTCCACACCTCAATGGGGACATCATCAGGACCGAGGGCCTTTCCTCTTTTCATCCTTTTTAAGGCCTCCCTAACCTCAGACTCTTGTATCTTCCGCACGAATCGTCTGTTAGTGTCATCAAATGAGTCATCTAGCTCGAACCTAATGCTCACATTCCCGTCATTGAATAGTCCATTGAAGTAGTACCGCCATCTGTTCCTAATCTCTTCATCCTTCAATAGAATTCGATTTGCCTCATCCTTAATGCATTTGACTTGGTTGAGATCCCTCACCTTCCTCTCGCGAAGTTTCGCTATCTTGTAAATATCCTTTTCGCCTTCTTTTGTCCCTAGCCTCGCATATAGCGCATCATAGGCCTGCCCCCCTGCTTTACTCACAACACGCCTTGCATTTTTCTTAGTCTCTTTATACTTCTCCATGTTACTTGCGCTTCTCTCATGATGCCAGCTCTTATAAGACTCCTTCTCCTTAATAGTTTTTTGTGCATCTTCATTCCACCACCAAGTGTCTTTTTGTACAAGTTTCTTACCTTTTGTCCACCCAAGCACCTCCCTAGCTGCCTTCCTAATGTAAGTTGCCATCTTCACCCACATACTATCCGCATTTTTCTCTTCGCTCCAAGGACCTTCCGCGATCATCCTCCTTTTGAATGATTGCTGCACTTCATCTTTCAACTTCCACCACTTCGTTCTAGCGGTTTTAACACCTTTGTCTCGTGACACACACACGTGGAAACGAAAGTCGGCTACCACAAGTTTATGTTGTGGAACAACACATTCCCCAGGAATCACCTTACAATCTAAAGATGCCCCCCCCTCTCCCTTCTCCTAGTGAGGATATAGTCGATTTGACTAGAATGTTGGACACTAGTAAAGGTCACTAAGTGAGATAGCCCCTTCTTAAAGAGGGTGTTAGCTACCAATAGGTCATAGGCTACGGCAAAGTCTAGGATATCCTTACCCTCCTGGTTTCTATCGCCACACCCAAAACCTTCGTGTACCCCCTCAAAACCTACGTTAGTTGTACCAACATGGCCATTGAGATCTCCTGTGAAGAGCTTCTCGGCTATCGATACACTACTAACCATATCCTCCAAGTCCTCCCAAAATTGTCTCTTAGTGCTTATGTCGAGCCCAACTTGTGGGGCATAAGCACTAATGACATTCAAGATAAGGTCTCCCACAACTACCTTGACTAGGATGATCATATCCCCTCGTCTACGGACATCCACTACTCCATCCTTGAGGCTCTTATCTATTAGGATGCCTACGCCATTCCTAGTCCCAGTCGAGCCAGAATACCAAAGCTTGAAACCGGTATTCTCAACCTCTCTCACCTTTTGACCTGCCCATCTAGTCTCTTGTACACAAAAGATATTTACACGCCTCCTAATCGCAACGTTCGCTAACTCTCGTAGATTTCCCGTCACGGATCCTACATTCCAACTACCCACCCGAAACCTAGTTTCCTCGGCTAGCTTCCTTGCCCTTCGCATCCGTCGAGGAAGATGCAAAACCTTGCTCACTTAACACTACATCCGGGCGATGATGTAGCGCGCCACTAAGGTGGTGGCGATCCGGCCCTCGCCCATTTAACACCACATCCGAGTTCCGATATGGCGCGCCACTAAGGCGGTGGCGACCTGACCCTCGCCCACTTAACACCATACCCGGGTTCCGGTATGGCGCGTCGCTAAGAGGGTTACGCCCCAACAAACTTCCAATGGGTTTCATTTCCATGAGAATGGCTAAGTATAGTTGCTGGCTCGCCAAGACTATCACAACCCCTCCTCCTTTACCGGGCTTGGGACCGGCTATGCCATTATAACATAGGCGGAGTTGTACAACATACACACCACTTACACATAAAGAATGAATTATGGGCGACCGCAAAGTAGCATTACTCAACTCAGCCTGATCTCCAGGCAGTGGGGCGGTCAGGAACGACACCCCAACCCCATGAGTCCCAACCATCTCCCGAAGGCATCACTCACCAGCTAGAATTAGAGGCATAGATTAGCCTTTATACTAGGAGTAATTCCTTCAAACACAGTGATTACAATAATTCCAAATCGTCCAGACCCCCAACATGGTGAGAAAGTTGAGACCCTATCTAGCCAATGCCACTGACCCTCTCACGTGATTGTTGCCACCAGACATAGAATTTGTTTGAAATTCGTCCATAATTCATAAATTCTGGACTTACCATCATGATTACTGTCTACTTGATCACTGCAGACTAGTTTGCCGAATTTCAATCTTTTGATGTGTATTGGCCAACCATCCGGAGATCAAATTGATAAATTTACAATCAACAGAACTCTAATACACAAATGAAATATTTCTCTTGTCAGCTGCTTGCTTTGCATTTTTTGGCACTATACTATGCTTCAAAGTGTATGTTCTGTTGCTAAAGGTAGATTGCGTTATGTATTTTCTCATGAAGAAAGTTAATTTATTCAATCCTTGCCAGAAATAAAAGAGATGCTGTCTATTGTCCTTAACGATTTGGGGTTTAGCACAGCAGTGGTACATCAGGTTTGTTTTTGGCTTCAATAAGCACTTCCCTTTTACACGAATCCATTTTCTTTGCCTGCAATGATAACCCAACTACTCCAGTGGTTCTGTAACTTAGACCTCTTGTTACGAGGGATATATTTTTTTATCATAATGCAATTGTATGACAAATGGCAGTGAAATAATTTCCTCATCTGTCGGATTATTGAGTGGGCCTACTGAAGATTATGTTCACTTAATGGTTCATAAGGAGTCAGCATAGAAAAACTTTAGGTTGCATGCATTTTGTGTCCTAACATCAATTATTCCTTCTTTCTTGAAGCAACTAACTTTGCTTGAGAAGTTAGATCAATCTGCAAACAAGTGAGACTCTGAGATTCGTAGTGTAGTGGAACTGTGGAGATCTAAGCTAGAATGAAAGTTTGCTTGACGGCCTAAAGAAGGCAACTTAGCTATGGGCTACTTTCATATATACAATTCTCTAGTTAACAAGAATACCTCAATAGTGCTTGTTGTTAGACTACGTATATGTGTTTGTTTAGGACTGCGTGTCTTATTGGGCCAATGTACCCAGCCCACTAGGGCTCTTTATGAACACCTTTGCTCAATTAAGGCTAATCCGATTATTTGCTTCCAATATGGTATCGGATTAGGGTTTCTCTCCTTCCTCCTCACCTAGCTGCCCCAGGCTTCCCCATGGCCAGCGCCGCCGCCGCCGCCGCTGCACGGTCGACCGGTTGCCGAGCCGCCGCGACTCCTCCCCCACCCTTCCTTGCCGGCTCCTCCCCATCCTCCGGTGTGTGGCCCCTGGCCGCGCCCAAGCCTGTGACCCTGGCCGCGCTCGCATCCCTAGCCGATGCCCCTTGGCCGCACCCACGCCGATTCGACCCCGCTGCTACGGGATTTGACCTGAAAGCTGTCGGATCTGGCACCCCTGCGCCATGGGCCGCTTCGCTCCAGTGGACCGCGGCCACCCCACCCCCTCACTCTCTAGCCCACCGCCACTAGGACGACCCCTTGCTCGATCCATCCCAGCCTGATCCAGTCTGGCCTGACCGCAAGTGTCGCTCTACCAGCTCCGTCCTCTGCGGGTACCGCCTCGCCTCCGTTGTTTCCGGCGACACCCCCTGGACGGCGCTGTGCCTCTCCTCCCTGCGCGGCTTTGTCATCCCCAGCCGCGGCTAGCTCCGTGATGCCGGTCGCCCTTGTCGCCCCTTCCACCGCCACCACCGTCATACACGCCACTGCCGCCAGATCGGGGCGCGTAGCGGTCATGGCCGCGCTCACGTGGAGCTCGTGCTCACGCAGGAGGAGAGCTGCAGGATGGAGGAGCAGCTCGCCGCTGCCACCTCCCTGACCGCTTGGGTTGCTGCCGACCTGCATTTTGTTGGCCACCGCCGTTCCTGGACGCAGCTGACCCCTCCTCCCATACGTCGGTAGCTGACTTGGTCGCACCCCTGACTGCACATCGTGCGCCGGCGCCTGTCGCCCTGTGGCCAGGCACCACCGCCACGACATTGTCGTCACTGATCTAGATGCTATCGCCGATCTGGCCCCTGCTGCAATCAGCTCTTTGACCACCACAACTCTCTACAGCTTCGGACAGTTGCTGTATCCTCCTACGTTCACAACTACCTCCGAGGGTCCGCCCTCATGTCCACCTGGCACTCCTTGCCCCTCTTGCCACCCGCTGTGCTCTTGGCGGGCGCCACTGCCGTAGGCGTGGTGGTTGACCCGGTGGTCTTTGCAGTACAGGTCGGGGCAACACCCCCTGGTCAACACCCTACAACCGTGAAGCGGCCAGATCCCCATGGGACCTCGCTTGTCTCTGGGTACTTGTTACACCGCACCTGTCACTTCCCCAACCGGTGCGCCTGGTCCAGTGTTATCAAGTTGGACGACCAATCGTGATTAATCGCGATTAGTCGTCCATATCGGTACCTCTGAACCGATCAGGCTTGGCGACTCGATCAGAGCGATCAGTTTTCTGATCGTCCGACTAGTCGAGCGATCAGGCCGATTAATCGGCCGATCTGCTGTTAAAAACGATCAGGCGATCAGAAACTGCTGTCAAGCTCATGTTATCAAGCTGCTATCATGCTCATGTTGTGTTGCAGCCTTGCTGGTTTGCTGCTGCATTGCTAGTTTGCCACTGCCATGTTGCCATGCCATTGCCACTGTTATGTGCTATGTTGCAAATTATATATATACTGCAGTATCAAGGTGTGGGCGCTCGAGGAAGAAGGCGAAAACTTAGGTTGTATTTTAGTTCACTTTGATTCCTCTCAGCTTAGCCTAGCTTAAGTTTCCAGCCCAGCCCAGTCACCCGGCAGCCACAAAACTAGCAGCCACAAAGGTTTTTGACATCACCACCTACCGCATTAATCACCTTCGTGCTAAGGCGATTAGTGCTCTCACTCCTCACGTTGCCTTGTTTGGCAACACTTATCTCTACGAGCGCCTTCGCTTCTTCGGGTGCGCTTGCTACCCTAACCTCTCCGCCACAGCCCCACGCAAGCTTGCGCCCAGCTCGACTTGTTTTGTCTTCCTTGGGTACTCCTTTGATTACAAGGGGTACTGGTGTCTTGATCTTATCACCCACCGTGTCTTGATATCTCGCACGTCGTCTTCGACAAGTCCTCCTTGCCCTTCTCCACCTCCTTCGACTCTGCCACCGAGTAGGATTCTCTTTTCGCTACTGAGTGAGGTTGCTCCTTGTCATGACCGGATTACAGTTAAGCCGCAGGAACAAGGGACACCCTACCTTTTAAGGATTAGTCATAAAATATTATAGTTAAATATGTAGTTTGAGTTTGATTAGGATTCAGATTGTGTAATAAAAGTTTAGTCAGGACTAGGAGTCTGCACCAGAGTCAGTATAGGACTAGGAGATCTTCAGTCTGATTCTGTTAGGTTTCCTGATCCTACTCTGTTTAGGAATTGTAACAGAGGGCAGCTATATAAGGCACCCAAATATGCTTAATGGAAATCAAGTTTGAGAGTTGGAAATATATTACCTCTGGCCTTGCTTGTTGGCGAGTCATCACAGCGTCGCCGCCAAGCAAGCGTCCAGTCAGGCGATTGCGTTCTCGTCCCGCTGCGTTCCACCCGTATTTCCTGCGTTCCAGCAAAAGATCCACAAGTGATTGTCACACTCCTGTACAGTAGCCTTTGTTTTTTCCTCTTGCATGTCGCGCGCGACATCGACAACCCCTGTCGTGCCTTCTGTGGCTCTAGCGGTCTCAGTACCTCTCGTTATGCCACACGTGGTCCCGGTGGACCCGACGCCTACCGTTGCTCCACATGCGATCCCGATGTCTCCGACGTCCTCTGCCGCACCACGCGTGGTCCCGTCGATCCCGATGCCCTCTGCTGCGTTGTGCGCGGCTCCGCCGTCTCCTACCACACCATGTGCGTCCTCGACGTCCTCTGATGCGTCACCCGCGACCACGACGTCTTGCTTCACCGATCCTATGCATGTCTATCTGCAAGCTAAACAAGTCTCTGTATGGTCTGAAACAGGCATCCCGAACTTGGTACATACTGTTTGCCTCTTTCTTGGTCTCACTAGGCTTTGCAGAGGCTCGGACACTTTGCTTTTTATATATCGACATGAGGGTGACACTGTGTACCTCCTCCTATACGTCGATGCCATTGTCATCATGGCGTCCAGTTCGATTTTTCTACAACGCACCGTCTCAGGCTTGCAGTGATAGTTTGCTATGAACTTAGACCAACTTCACCACTTCTTTGGTATTGCGGTCGAGCACTGACTCGATGGCTTGTTCTTTCAGCAGCGGTAGTACTGTGTGGAGATGCTTGAGCGGGTGGGCATGGCTGATTTCAAGCCGTGCTCTACTCTGGTGGATACCCAGTCCAAGTTCTCAGCTGATGGGCCTTCTGCCAGCGATCCCACTGCTTACAGGAGCCTTGCAGTTGTCCTCCAGTACCCCGCCTTCACCAACCTCGCCTTCACCAGGCTGGATATTCTACGTTGTGCAGCAGGTGTGACATTCATGATCCACATGAGCCGCACCTCACCGCTGTGAAGTGGATTCTCGGTACCTTTGAGGCACCCTCGACTACAACCTTCTTCTTTGACGTGACTCGGTGTCTGAGGTGGTCATCTATACCGTGCCGACTGGGCCCTTGGACACTCAAGTAGGGCTAATCCAATCATTTACTTCCAATATTTGTGATTGACATTATTCACTTGGTCGCTGTTGTCGTAGCCATAAATAAGATACCGAAGAACGTTGTGAACACATGATTTTGTAGGATCGAAGAGCACGTGAAAAGCTACCAGAGGGGGGGTGAATGGTAGATTTAAAAATCTTACGCAACGGAAACAATTAAACCCCAACCCCTTCGGCAGAAAAATGACCTGTTAAAGAAATCGTGTGTGAGACTAATCTAAACGTGTTTCACCGTGACAAAAGTGATAGATATCAGAGAGAATCAAGTCACGAAGACAACACAACAAGAATCACTTAAATCCGTCGAGAAAAACTCAAGTTATGATTGAAAGATCAAACAAAGGACAATCTGCCCTACCCGAGAAAAAAACAGTTCTGGAACGCTGCAAAGAAACTCGTTTAGATTATAGACCACAAATCCAATGATCGTGAAATTTTGATAGATGATAGATAATCAAGTTGTGAAGGCAACCCAAAAATAATCACGTCAATTGGATCTGTAAAACTCGAGTTATGATAAAACCACCGACGAAAGGTAGTGCTGTCCAGAAACTAGACGAGTAAAACTTGTCTGGAACAAGTCGGACGAACAAGGCACAAAAGTTCCTTCAAACTACGAATTTTATTCAATAGAACACAAGAGGAACCGCCCCAAAGTCGTGCACCACGAGCTCTGGGCTCCCTTGCTTATATAACCAGCTCGAAAGCCAACTCAACTGAGATCAGGAACCTAATCCTACTCTGTTCACGAATCGTAACTTTCCATAACTGCTTAGGATTCTTCTATACGCAGATAGAAGCAATCTTAAGACTTCCAAACACCTTAGGAACGTATCCCACATTTCTAAACAACTCAAATTCGTGACCCACACGAAATCCTATCATAACCAACTCAAATCTTTCCATATTTGAGTCAAACCCGACTCAGCCGCAGCCTGAGTCCATAACCTAGTCGGTTGGACCTTTCCGACCAATTCTTTACATCCACATCTCTTCATCACGTCTCAGAACCATGTAGCCACGTCCATGCACTCCTTGCACACGTGCAAACATCTTCCAATGACGTCCACGATACCTTCATATGCATTGTTTTTGATTCAATCATACTGCGCAACCTCCTAATCAGCTCAACCACAATTCCTCCTGAATTTGGTTGTTGGAACCTCATCTCCTCCTGAGACTAGTCCAATGGATCCCATCACCAGCCATGTCTTGAACTCAAGCAACACCTGCACATGAATAAACAACCAATCCATACAAGCCCAAGTCCTCGACTTGACTCAAGTTAGTTCCGAACACAACACCTTACGTGAGAACCTCACATAAGCATGCTGCAATACCACAGTAACACGATATCATCCATATCATTCAAAATGCACCAAAAACTTAGTAAAAGAATACTAAACAAACTTTTCAACAATGTAAAGCAAGTTCGAAACATTGAAAATTAAAAGCCAGAACATTGCGATCAAGCACCGGACCATGCCAAAGCTAACCGGAGCTTGAGCCGGAGCTTACCAAAGCTAGTCGGACCTTAATAAAAAGGTGTTTTGGTGATATTCAAAACTTTTATCGCCAAAGCAAGTGTATTCACTACAAACCAATGTATTCAACACACATAGGTCTTACAATCTCCCCCTTGATGAATGCATTGACAACACGATTTAAAATTCGAACATTAGCTTATTCACATAAAAGTTTTGAAGGCAATTTCTCCCCCTTTGTAAATCAAAAGTAAAATGAGAAGAAAATCCAAAAATTATTCCATATTATCTCCTCCCCTTATTATCTCTCCTTATGCACATATTTTCTTTCTCTTCATGCTTATCTCTCCCCATTTGACAATGTATTCAGTAAGTCATGAGCATATAATCAAATTATCTCTCCCACTTTAGTTGTTATGAGCATATTATATCATATACATATAAACAAAGCTCATCCAAGTCATACTATCAAGTACCTTACATTATCACATCAATGAGATACATAAAGTAGTGTAAGCCATGCTAGAGATCAAATGTAATTTTCAATTTAAGCAATTCATGATTTCACAAACTTAACTATTTCAAAACCTGAAAGCATGACACTAGTTGCTGCATTTTATTATTTTTCAAAGCATAAATTTAGATCATATGATATTTGCAAGAGATTATATGCGCATCTGCCTTATTCTAACCAACCAAGCCAAGCCTATGTCATTTGACAATTAGAAGCTTAAGGACATGATTTTAGTCATACACAACTTCTTCCAAGTTCATATCTAAGTGCAATGATAAGCCATCTCAAAAGAAGAAGTGCGATGCATGCATATTCTCTTGATCTTTTATCAATTTATATTTGTTCATAAAAACTCAACATGTGAGTTGATTACTTGATTAATTCTTAATGATTAAAAACACTTGTGAACATGTAACAAGTTCAAAACAGCAAGAAAGTTCGACCATGACCAGTTTTAGTGTAAGCAATTATTCCAATTACTAGACATGGCAAAAACTACAAAATGTATAACATGGGTAATGTAGTAAGAACTTTCAGCATGTAAAAGGAATTACAAAGTCATATATGTATGAAATACTATGCTCATATTATTTTAATTTCAGATTCACACATAGACTTCCCAAGTTTGAAAACTCCCCCTCAATTTAAGCCATGAGGATACATAACCCCTATTTCACTACGAATGTAACAAAAACGAGTGAAATCCAAAAGTTTTGTAAAAATGTCAGCCAATTGTTGTTCGGTATCTACATGGTGAAGCACAATGTTTCCTTTTTCAACATTATCTCGGAGAAAGTGATACCTAATGTCAATGTGCTTAGTTCTAGAATGTTGCACTGGGTTTTTAGCAATGCAAATGGCACTAGTGTTATCACAGAACAGTGAGACACTATCTAGATCAACCCCATAGTCCTTAAGTGTTTGAACAATACAAAGAATTTGTGAGCAAGCACTAGCAGCAGCTACATATTCAAATTCGGCTGTGGATTGTGCAACTGAATTTTATTTTCTAGAGGACCAAGCAACAAGAGAATTACCAAGAAAATGATAAGCACCGGAAGTACTTTTCCTATCAATCCTACAACCTCTAAAATCAGCATCGGAAAAAGCTTTCAAAGTAACGGTTGAAGAAGAAGGAAGAAAAATGCCAAATTCTGGAGTTCCATGTAAGTAACTGAGAATCCTTTTGATGGTTTGACGATGTGAAGCACGTGGGGAGGCTTGAAACTGTGCACAAAGGCATGTGCTGAATTATATGTCCGATCTTGATGCCGTGAGGTACAAAAGTGATCCGATCATGTTTATATTCTTTTTGATCCACGGGTTCACCATCTTCATCAAGTCCAAGTGTTATTGCTGTTCCCATTGGTGTCCGAAGAGGCTTGCTTTTGTCCATGTTGACGCGCCTTAGGAGGTCTTTTGTATACTTTGTTTGATGCACAAATGTACTCTCCTTTGTTTGCTTGATTTGCAGCCCCAAAAAGTAAGTGAGTTCACCCATCATACTCATTTCAAATTCGGAACTCATTATTGCTGAAAACTTGGACACAAGATCATGAGAAGCACAACCAAAGATAATATCATCCACATACACTTGAACGAATAATGAGTCATTGCCATGCTTAAGCACAAAAAGAGTTTTATCAACCTTGCTCATGGTAAACCCTTTTTCAAGTAAGAATGTTTTTAACCTATCATACCATGTTCTATGGGCTTGTTTGAGACCGTACAAGGCTTTGGACAGTTTGTAAACATGATTAGGAAAATCTGGATTTTCAAAACCCGGTGGTTGTTTGACATAAAACTTCTCATCTATGTAGCCATTAAGAGAAGCACTTTTGACATCAATTTGATATAGCTTAAAACCAATAGATGCAGCAAAAGCTAAAATAATTCTTATGGCTTCTAATCTAGCAACAGGAGCAAAAGTTTCATCAAAATCTAGACCTTCAACTTGAGTGAAACCTTGAGCAACCAACCTAGCCTTATTCCTAACCACAACCCCATCCTCACTTTGTTTATTTTTAAATACCTATTTAGTTCCAATTAAAGTGTGACCTTGAGGTGGAGGTATAAGTTTCCAAACATTATTTCTTTCAAAATTTTCTAACTCTTCTTGCATGGCAATAATCCAAGATTCATTAGTGAGTGCGTGTGATATATCTTTGGGTACAAAAGAAGCAATAAAAACAGAATGAGCATAAGAGTTTGGATCGCAAAACGTGGACCGTGTGACTCGTTCGTGCAAGCTTCCAATCATCTGTTGTGGGGATGATCTTTGTAAAACCGTAGGGGAGCAGATGTCTCACAAGCTTCTTCTTCTTCATGTTCATCACAAATCGATGAGCTTGTGACTATAGGACGATTTGAATCAGCATTGATGGTCGTCGGTGCTGGTTGAGAATTAACATCAGGAGCTGAACCAAAGTCTTTAGCTGCTGAATTTTCGGGCAGCAGCTCCAATTCTTCCTCATCTTCAACGAAAATGCCCCCCCCCCCCCCCCTACGGATATGAATATGGACCTGCAATGTTTGAGCTAGAACCTGGGCTAGCTTCATCAAAAGACACTTCACAAGTCTCCACAATTTTGTTAGTGTCAAGTAAAAACACACGGTAGCCTCTAGTATGAGATGGATAACCAAGAAACATGCCATCAATGGATCTAGGTTCAAATTTATCAAGATTACCATGTTTCTTAACAAAGCATTTGCAACCAAAGATCCGAAAGTGTGTAACACTAGGCCTATGTCCAAACCGGGGCTCATATGGTGTTTTACCTAGCTTAGCACGCAAGAAAACACGATTTGAAACATAACAAGTGGTTGCTAACGCATCAGTCCAAAATTTCCTAAGAGTTTGATATTCATCGAGCATAGTCTTAGCCATCTCAACTAAGATTCTGTTCTTTCTTTCTACAACACCGTTTTGTTGAGGTACATATGGTGAAGAAAATTGATGATTTATTCTATTTTCAGCACAAAAGTGATCAAAAGATTGATTTTTAAATTCAGTTCCATTATCACTTCTAATTTCTTTTAAACATCCTGGGTAATCAATCGATAATCTAAGAAATAAAATTCTAAAGTGACTAAAAATTTCATTCTTAGACGCCATAAAGTAAACCCAAGAGTATCTAGAATAATCATCAACAATCACAAGTACATACCATTTACCTCCGAAGAATTGAACACGTGAAGGTCCTACGTTGTCAAGATGCAAAAGTTGACATGATTCAGTTGTCATGATCATTGTGAGAGGAGTATGTGAACCTGTAACCATCTTAGCATGTCTACAAGAAGAGCACACAATTTCTTTGTCCCCTTTAAGCTTAGGCAGCCCACGTATGCGATCAAGAGCACTAACACGCGTTAGGTGATCAAAGCCTACGTGACCAAGTCTATGATGCCAAAAATATAGGTCCTTTGAATCATTAGCAACTAGACACCTATGCTTAGAGGAAGACATATCAAAATCAGCTTTAAAAACTCTTCCAAACCGAGACATGTTAAAAATAAGCTCACTATTTGAACTTACAACTTTGCAGCAGAATTATCGGCAAAAGTAACATTCACAAAAGAGAGGGAGGAGAACCAATTTTTGTTACCGGTCATGTGGCGTGAGCAACCTGAATCCACGATCCAAATGTTCTCCTTCCTCAAACGTGTAACCTCTTCATTGTCGATGTTGTGTTCTGCCTCCTCCATACTTGATCTTGACTTGCCCGCCATGAAGCACAAGTTTGCCAAATCATCTTCATCTTTATCACTTCCAATGTCCACGTCGCTTGAGCCATGTTCCTGGAGTGCTGAGATAAAACTGCTCACCAATTGACGTCCTGTAAAACCCTTATTTTTCTTCGTATCTTTTGCAGAGGAGTGCTTCGTTCTTGTTTTCTTTTCATTCCGGGAAGTAGGATCTGAAAGGTTAGGGCAATCTGAACGAAAATGTCCTGTCTTACCACATTCAAAGCATCGTTGAGGTCCGGAGCTTCCTCTTCTTCTAGTTCTCACATTTTGCAATGCTTTTGAGAACCGGGTAGAGATGAGCGCTAGCTCCTCCTCTAGAAACTCCTCAATCTGTTCAAGGGTTAGAGGGGACAGCAAAGCAAGTGTACCACAAGATGATGTTTGAGCGGAACTAGGCATGTCACGTTGAGAAACAAAAGCAATAGACTTGTTGGGGTTCTTACGTGAGATTATGTCAATTTCATGAGTTTTTAACTTGGAATATAGCACATCTAAAGTAAGTGAACTCATGACAGTAGATTCATGAATAGATGTGACTTTCATCTCCCAAATTGACATATCTAATGCACTTAGCAATTGTCTAGCATTTTCAGCATCTGAAAAATTAACATTGACACTACGCAAGTTGCTGAGAATCTTATTAAAGCGAGCAAAAAGGTCATCAATAGACTCACCGGGTTGCATCTCGAAGCGCATGTATTCTTTCTTAAACATGTCTTGCCTTACCTCTTTGATCGTGTTGGATCCTTCGTGGTAGGCACAAAGTGCTTTCCACACATCGTATGCAGATCGGAGGTGTGCAACACGGTCGAAGTCGCTTTGTGTTAATCCTTGTATGATCAAGTTCCGAGCCTTGTTGTTGTTGTCGACATCTCTCAGATTTGTAACTGTAACTTGATCGTTTGATGGCACTTCGTAAGGCTTGTATACCTTCTCCTATATTGCAAAGCCTTGTGCCTGGATGAAAGCCTTCATGCGTGTCTTCCAAACCTGAAAATCAATACCAGCGAACACAAAAAGGTTTGGCAGAGTACTTCTCTATGATGATTAGTCAAAAACACGCGCAAATATCAAAGCTTAGATCACCGTGGCTCTGATACCAATTGTCGGATCGAAGAGCACGTGAAATGCTACCAGAGGGGGGGGAGGGGTGAATGGTAGATTTAAAAATCTTACGCAGCGGAAACAATTAAACCCCAACCCCTTCGGCAGAAAAACAATCTGTTAAAGAAATCGTGTGTGAGACTAATCTAAACTCGAGTTATGATAAAACCACCGACGAAAGGTAGTGCTGTCCAGAAACTCGACGAATAAAACTTGTCTGGAACAAGTCGGACGAACAAGACACAAAAGTTCATTCAAACTACGAATTTATTCAATAGAACACAAGAGGAACAACCCCAAAATCGTGCACCACGAGCTCTGGGCTCCCTTGCTTATATAACCAACTCGAAAGCCAACTCAACTCAGATCAGGAACCTAATCCTACTCTGTTCACGAATCGTAACTTTCCATAACTGCTTAGAATTCTTCTATACGCAGATAGAAACAATCTTAAGACTTTCAAACACCTTAGGAACGTATCCCACATTCCTAAACAACTCAAATTCGTGACACACACAAAATCCTATCATAACCAACTCAAATCTTTCCATATTTGAGTCAAACCCGACTCAGCCGCAGCCTGAGTCCGTAATCTAGTCGGTTGGACCTTTCCGACCAATTCTTTACGTCCACATCTCTTCATCACGTCTCGGAACCATGTAGCCACGTCCATGCACTCCTTGCACACGTGCGAACATCTTCCAATGACGTCCACGATATCGTCAAATGCATTGTTCTTGATTCAATCATGCTGCGCAACCTCCTGATCAGCTCAACCACAATTCCTCCTGAATTTGGTTGTTGGAACATGGTCCAATGGATCCCATCACCAGCCATGTCCTGAACTCAAGCAACACCTGCACATGAATAAACAACCAATCCATACGAGCTCAAGTCCTCGACTTGACTCAAGTTAGTTCCGAACACAACACCTTACGTGAGAACCTCACATAAGCATGCTGCAATACCACAGTAACACAATATCATCCATATCATTCAAAACGCACCAAAAACTTAGTAAAAGAATACTAAGCAAACTTTCTAACAATGTAAAACAAGTTCAAAACATTGCAAATTAAAAGCCAGAACATTGCGATCAAGCACCAGACCTTGCCAAAGCTAACCGGAGCTTGAGCCGGAGCTTACCAAAGCTAGTCGGACCTTAATAAAAAGGTGTTTTGGTGATATTCAAAACTTTTATCGTCAAAGCAAGTGTATTCACTACAAGCCAATGTATTCAGCACATATAGGTCTTACAAATTTTGGCCAGAACAACTTCCACCTGTAATGAAGATGATGACTAGAGCAATTTCCACCTGACGGGTGGTCCTTAGTTTTATGCTAAACCTGGTCCATGTCCATTTGGTGTTAGGCTAATTAGCTTGCCTTATGGGATTAGAAACTATAAATTTATGGCTTAGTGGGTTTGTTGTACTCATAGGATATGTGCTGTCAACATTACAGTGGCATGGCCAGGCCTTCATATGTTTTTCACAAAATAAAATGTGCGATCTAATTATTCTGTGTATCATCTATTAGGAAGCTCTAGCTGCAGCTTTTGGAAATGGTTTGTCTACAGCTTGTGTTGTCAACATTGGAGCTCAGGTTACACAAGTTGTTTGTGTTGAGGTATTTATTATTTTTGATTGTCACTAATTGTGACATAGGCTGGTCTTATTTTGAATGACATGAGCATTTTGTAGAAACATCTACATAGATATTAACTTTCTATCTCCATCTATTTTTGCAGGATGGGGTAGCTTTGCCCCACACAGCTTTGGCACTTCCATATGGTGGAGATGTACGTTCGCCTGCACAAGAAATTTTCATTACATACGTTACTTGAGCTATTCTATCCATATTTTCTCATGCTCTGTGTTGGACTGTATTGAGTTATGTGTTTGGGCCTAGCCTGTATACCGGCCCATCTATGTATCTATAAATATGTACCTAGACCTTTGGTTAATCAAGCATTCATTCTAGCCTTCTATCATGGTATCATTAGCCAAACCCTACCCTAAATCTAGCCGCCGCCCCCCCCCCCCCCCCTATGGCGGGCGCACCTCCACTGGCCGCCGCCGGCGCGCCCCTCCTGGCCGCCGCCGGTGCCCCCCCTCTGGTGGTCGGCGCCCCTCCTCTGGCCGCCTCTCCTCTGGCCGCCGCCGCCCCCCCCTCTGGCCGCCGCCACCTCTCTGGCCGCCGCCCCCCCCCCCCCCCCCCCCCCCCCTCCTCTGGTCGCCGCCGCCGCCCTCCCCCTGGCCGGCGGCCCCCTGGCCGTCGCCTCCCTGGCTGGCGCCCCCCTGGCCGGCGCTCCCCTGACCGGCGGCCCCCTGGCCGGCGCCCCCCTGGCCGGTGCGCCCCATCCCGCCCGTGTACCTGCTAGTGGTCCGACGGCCGGCACACCTCTCGTCTCTGTGGCTCGGCACGCGCCCGCCGCAGCGACTGATCCGACAGTTGACGGATCACTTGGCGGCCCTACTGCCGTCGCCTTCATAACGGGCTCCGGATCTGCTGTTGGCACTGCTACTGCTCCTCGTACGGCCACTGATCCTCTCTACGGCTTCGCCAGCACCACCACGACGGTCGCAGACACCTCCAGTGTCTTCGCGGCTCTAGCTGCCTCTCGCGAGCGCGAGCGGACACTCGCTCTTGCCTTAGAGCAGGAGCGTGCTTCAGCGGCTGCTCTCTCGCACCAGATCCAGGAGAGCGCTCACCGGCCGCTGAGCGCGACGTACAAGCCCACCTCGGACACCAGTGTGCACTCCGCATACTCGGCGTCGCTCACCGCCGCTCTACACGCCCAGGCGGCTGGAGTTCAGAACATTCGGACACTAGTGCCGACTGTTTTGAGCTGTAACTCCACCACCTACGCCCGCTGGCGTAACGAGTTCCTCCTCACGTTGCGGCGGTACCAGCTTGCGGACCACGTCCAGCAGGACGACGCCCCGTGGGATGACTCTTGGATCATCATGGACAGTCTGGTTCTTGCCTGGATCCTTGGCACTCTCGCCGACGATCTGCACAAGCTTGTCGGACAGCGTGGTGGGGGGACCGCGCGCCGGGCTTGGCAGATACTGGAACACCATTTCTTGGGGAACCGTGCGACTCGGGCTCTTCACATTAACGCACGGTTCCAGACTACAGTGCAGGGTGACCGCTCCATCTCTGCCTACTGTGGAGAGATGAAGGGCATGGCTGACTCCTTGCGCGACCTTGGCGAGCCGGTTGCTGACAGCACTCTAGTACTTCGGGTCCTTCACGGCCTGAACGAGCGCTTCAGCCATCTTCGCTTTTGGCTTCTTCGTATGGAGCCGCCACCGACCTTCGAGAAGTTCTGGTCTGATCTCGAGCTTGAGGAGATCACGACTGGTGGATCTGCTACCTTTGGGCCTGCCACAACCTTCTATGGCTCTGGACAGCCCTCACGCCCACCGTGTTCTGGGGGACCACTACCGCGACCACCTACTCCGCCTACCGCCTCGGGTGCCTCTGTTGGCTCTGGGAGTGGTACTCGTCGACGTCGCGACGGAAGGCGCACATGACGAGGTGCTGGCGGCACTTCTACGTCCACTGCTCTTACTGGTAGTGGTACTGGTGGCACTGGCCAGGGAGGTGCGCCCTGGCCCACACCGTACAACCCGTGGACTGGCCAGATCTCTATGTGGCCTGGACCGTCTCCGGGTCTTCTTGGGGCGCCACCGACTTCCTCTACTCCGCGCCAGCCACGTCCTCGGGCGGCGTACGTAGCCCATCCGGGCTATGGCGGACTTGGTCGCCCTGTGGCTGGATCGCCAACTCCAGCCTACGGCGGTGCTTCCTACCCCGCTGGGTACTCGAAGCCGCCAGCACCCCTCCAGGAGCCGCCCCTGGGGTGGGACCGTCAGGACTTGGTGTCTTCCTTCAGCACCATGCACCTTACACCGCCGACTACTGATTGGGTGGCTGATTCTGGCCCCTCCTACCACACCACCCCAGATGCTGGTATTCTCTCTTCTACCCACCCACCTCATCCCTCGTTTCCTTCATCGATCGTTGTTGGCAATGGATCCGTTCTTCCAGTCACCTCAGTAGGTGACTTAGTTTCTCCGGGTTCATTCCATCTTAATAATGTTCTAGTTGCTCCAGACATTATTCAGAATTTGCTTTCCATTCGTCGTTTCACCACTGATAACAATATTTCTGTTGAGTTTGATCCTTTTGGTTTGTCTGTGAAGGATCTTTCCACCCGGCGTCTTCTTCTTCGATGTGATAGTCCGGGGCCCCTGTACACTCTTCGACTTCCTACTTCCGCTGCGTCTCCGTCATTTGCTGTGGCTACGACAGCTTCGTCCGCTACTTGACACCGCCGGCTTGGTCACCCTTGCGCTGATGCTATGTCGAAGTTGTCTAGTAGTTCAGTTATATCGTGTACTAGGGGCACACATGAGTCATTATGTCACGCTTGTCAGCTTGGTCGCCATGTTCGGCTTCCCTTTCCCACTTCTGTGTCTCATGTGCAACATATTTTTGATCTTATTCACTGCGATTTGTGGACATCTCCTGTTATCAGTGTCTCGGGTTTTAAATATTATTTATTGGTACTTGATGATTTCTCACATTTCTCTTGGACTTTTCCCTTACGTCTGAAATCTGAGACATTTGATACTCTCTCTCACTTCTTCACTTGGGTTTCCACACAGTTTGGGCGTACTGTTCGTGCTCTCCAGTGCGACAACGGACGCGAGTTTGACAACTCGCGACTCTGTGACTTTCTTCTTACACATGGCACACAGCTACGCATGTCTTGTCCATACACATCCCCCCAGAATGGCAAGACTGAGCGCATGCTTCGCATCACTAATGATGTCATGCGTTCCTTGATGTTTCAGACATCTATTCCCGCTCGATACTTGGTAGAGGCACTTCACACTTCCACCTTCCTCCTTAATCGCCTTCCCACCATGGCGATTCGAGCACCGACTCCTTTCTTTGCCCTGTATGGCACTACCCCTCTCTACGACCACCTCCGTGTCTTCGGGTGCGCCTGCTACCCTAATCTTTCCGCCACTGCTCCACATAAGCTTGCGCCCCGCTCTACTAGGTGTGTCTTTCTTGGGTACTCCCTTGAGCATAAGGGATATCGGTGCCTCGACCTCTCTACCCACCGCATTTTGATCTCTCGGCACGTCGTCTTCGACGAGTCCTCCTTCCCCTTTTCTTCCTCCACCTCTGGTTTAGCTGCAGAGCTGGACTCTCTTTTTTCTACTGACACCGAGGCTGCTCCACCACAGCTGCCTTGGCCTTTTTTTGCAGGTACATCACCCACCGGCTCACAGGTGGCTCCCACGACGTCGACAGCTGCACCTTACGTAGCACCGACACCTGTGGTGACTCCGGCTGTGCCTACTACAGCCACGACACGGCGGTTTACTGACCCTGCTCTCGTCTACCAGCGACGAGTGCGGGTTGGTACCTAGGCTCCGTCGACCCCGGGGACGAGTGCCGCACCACGCGTGGCACCGACGTCTCCTGCTGCGCCACGTGCAGGTCCGGTGTCTCCTACGGCGGCGCCACGCGCGGCCCCGGCGTCTCCGACCTTGCCTCCTACGCCACATGAGGCCCCGACGCTTCCTACGGCTGCGCCACGCGCGGCCCGGTGTCTCCGACCTCGACTCCTGCGCCACACGAGGTCCCGACGTCTCCTACGGCTGCGCCACGCGCGGCCCCAGCGTCTCCAGCCTCGACTCCTGCGCCACACGAGGCCCCGACGTCCCCTGCAGCTGCGCCACGCGCGGCCCCGGCGTCTCCGGCCTCGACTCCCGCGCCGTGCGGGGACCCGACGACTACTCCGGCTCCCGCGTCCCCCGCTGCGCCACGCGCGTCCCCTGTTCCACGGTTCGCCGACCCTGCTCTTGTCTACCAGCGACGAGAGCGGGTTGGTGCCTCTGCGCCTGCTCGTCCCGAGCCCTCGGTGTACCACCCACCGTTGCTCCACCGGGACCTAGGACACGTTCACCCGATGGTGACCAGACGTGCCGCTGGGGTTCTCCGGCCTCTTGAGAGGTTCTCCGGAGTGGTACTCTCTTCGACGACACCGACACCATCCACTTCCTCTTCGGTATCACCTATACCGACCTCCGTCCGTAGCGCCCTCGCTGACCCTCACTGGCGCCGCGCTATGGAGGAGTATGCGGCCCTACTTGCCAACCGGACATGGGACCTTGTTCCCCGTCCTCCCCGTGGCAACGTTGTCACAGGCAAGCGGGTTTTTACGCATAAGAGGAAGGCGGATGGCTCCCTGCAGAGATATAAGGCTCGTTGTGTACTTCGGGGCTTCACTCAGCGCCCTGGAGTGGACTACGACGAGACCTTCAGTCCGGTGGTTAAGCCAGCGACAGTACGGACTGTTCTGTCGTTGGCTCTCTCGCGTTCTTGGCCTGTCCACCAGCTGGACGTCAAGAACGCCTTCCTTCACGGGACGCTGATGGAGACGGTGTACTGCAGTCAACCGACAGGGTTCGTTGATTCAGCCCGTCCAGACTTGGTCTGCCGGCTGAACAAGTCCCTATACGGGCTGAAGCAGGCGCCTCGGGCTTGGTGCAGTTGGTTCGCCTCCTTCCTGGCCTCGCTCGGTTTCGTCGAGGCCAAGTCGGACACCTCGCTCTTCGTTTACAGGCATGAGGGTGACACTGTCTACCTCCTCCTGTACGTGGACGATATTGTCCTCACGGCGTCTAGCCCGGCTCTTCTTCAGCGCACGATCTCCGCCCTGCAGCGCGAGTTCGCGATGAAGGACCTCGGCCAGCTCCACCACTTCCTGGGCGTTGCGGTCGAGCACTGTCCGGACGCTCTGTTCCTCCACCAGCGCCAGTACTGCCTGGATATCCTCGAGCGAGCGGGCATGGCTGATTGCAAGCCGTGCTCCACTCCCGTGGACACCAGGCGAAGCTGTCTTCGGCCGACGGCGCCTCGGTCGCCGACCCCACCTCTTACAGGAGTCTTGCAGGTGCCCTGCATTATCTCACCTTCACCAGGCCGGACATCTCCTACGCGGTTCAGCAGGTGTGTCTCCACATGCATGATCCGCGGGAGACGCATCTCACGGCGATGAAGCGGATTCTTCGGTACCTGCGCGGCTCCCTCGACTACGGCCTTCTAGTTCGACGTGACTCGCCTTCTGAGCTGGTGGTCTACACCGACGCTGACTGGGCGCGGTGCCCTGATACCCGCCGCTCCACCTCTGGCTACGCCGTCTTCCTAGGGGGGGGGGGGAATCTTGTCTCCTGGTCCTCGAAGCGGCAGCCCGTGGTTTCTCGCTCCAGTGCTGAGGCGGAGTACCGCGCCGTGGCTAACGGCGTAGCAGAGGCGTCTTGGCTCCAACAATTACTTCAGGAGCTCCACTCCCCTGTCGCCCGGAGCACGTTGGTCTACTGTGATAATGTCAGCGCCGTTTACCTCTCCACCAACCCCGTCCAACACCAGCGCACGAAACATGCGGAGATTGATCTTCACTTTGTTCGTGAGCGGGTTGCACGCGGTGAGGTTCGAGTTCTCCATGTGCCGACGACGTCACAGTTTGCCGACATCTTCACGAAGGGACTCCCGTCGACTTTGTTTTCTGAGTTTCGGTCCAGTCTCAACATCTGTTGTGGCTAGATGTTGGGACTGCGGGGGGGTGTTGGACTGTGTTGAGTTATGTGTTTGGGCCTAGCCTGTATACCGGCCCATCTATGTATCTATAAATATGTACCTAGACCTTTGGTTAATCAAGCATTCATTCTAGCCTTCTATCACTCTGTAGTCTTTTATGTTATGCCTTCTGCTATTTTTATGTCAACAAAGGGAATCGTCCCTTTATATGGTTTAATTTAATGTCATTGTAGTGTTGATGTTTCTGTTTGAGTATCCTGTCCATAATGAATATCTTATGAATATATTGATGCAAGCAGAAAGTTATGCGTGAGTGAATTATGCTGTACTAGTACCAAATGTATAATTGTATATATAAAGAGCTCCATATTAAAAATGAGAAAAATAGTAGATGTTCCTAAGAAAACTCTAAATGGATATTTGTTGAAGTGTTAATGCGACACTTCCCCCGGATCTGCTAAGGAGCAGCCTGTGAAGGTTCTTGTTCGGCGGGGCTTAGCCCTCAATCAAGTGTTCCAGCGGAAGAGAGTATGACACGGTGGTTTTTACGTGGTTCGGGCCACAAGGAGCGTAACACCATACTCCACGGTGGATGGTATTGCTAGTATGTGTGTATGCGTGCGTGTGATGTTGGATGATCTGTGTTAGGGTCCCTGTAATGGTGGCGATCCAGACCTTTCTTAGACAAGGCCAGTCGCCTTACAAGTGGGGTCCAGGGCCCGACAGGTGGTCCCGGGGCGATCTTATCCTAAAGATCTAAAGCTTCTTGCATAAGCTTACTCTGATCGTGGTAGTGAAGAATCGCCGTCTTGCCGCCTCTCTCGTCAGTAGCCCACGCGCCGGTTCTGACAATGGCAGAAGGTGTCCCGTCAGTCTGTCTTGTTGCCGCAAGTTATCCACTTGGCCAAGTGGGATAGGCCTGCAGCGCCTTCACTGCGATGTGATTGGTCACAGCGGTCGTTGACCGTTGGCGTGCTCCGCGTTGTGCGCCAGAAGTGGGTGCGCGTCTTCAACGCTTGGCTTGGGCAGAGAGCACCGTCCCTTAACTCCCGCACCTTATCGTCCAGAGTAAGTTGCAGGACACGTGGCAACGTCGAGGCTCATCCCTGCTGGGGAGGCTAGCTCCGGTCCTTCGTGACGCGTGGCAGCTCTGGGGCTCTTCAGGGGACGTGGCAGCTCCGTGCCCTTCCCCACGGGGGGTGCCTGGCCCGACGCTCCGAGCCACGTGGTAGCACCGGAGCTCTTCCCCGAGGTTGGGTGAGGTCCCGTCCCAACACGTGGCGTTTCGGGAGCCCGTCTCACCGGTGGGGCCAAGTCCCATCTTCGAGGCTCTCGTGGCGGTGCTGGGGCTCGGTCTTGAGGGAGGCCGAGGTCTTGGCACCTTCGGGACATGTGGCGCCTCGGACGTGCCTTGATGTCTTCATCCTGTGTGCGAGGGTACCCCGTCTGCGGGGTATCGGCAGTGACCCCTGGGTCCACCTTGGGGCGGGGTGAAGAGCCCAAAGGTGGAGCCCTTTCCATGTTTTCCTGCACTGTGCTTTGAATTCTGCCTTGGACAGCTGAAGCGCTGGGCGCTTCTACCAACGTCGCCACACGTCCTCTTCCTGTGGCGGGGCTATGGCGACGAGATCTTTGCTCGCTGTAATATCTTAGTTTTCCGCGGTGCCTTTAACCACGACGGTTCCCGATATAGCTATAGCACTTTTGCTTGCTCCGCCATTATGGGAGCCGCTTTAGCGGTTTCCCAGGTGGCTGACTGACTGGGCCAGTGCTTTAGAGCGGGGACGTAGGGCCCATTGTCATGGGCGTTGTGCGTTGAGTGGTGTGGGCCGAAGCTTTGCACGAAGTACTCAGGCGTCGCGGGGGTGATAAAAAAGGAAACCTTTGTGAGAGGGAATGGTTCCTCCCTTACTCTCACCCCGCAACCTAAGTTTTCGCCTTCTTCCTCGAGTGCTTAATGCGGTGTATTGCAAGGGAAGAAGGCCGTGAGCTCCTCGCGGAGATCCATGGAGGCGAGTGTGGGAACCACGCGTCTTCCCGCACGCTGGTCGGTAAAGCCTTCCGACATGGTTTCTACTGGCATACAACACTCCAGGATGCAGTCAAGTTGGTAAAAAAGTATGAAGCGTGCCAGTTTCACGCGAAACAAATTCACACTCCGGCTTAGTCACTGCAAAAGATACCTCCTACATGACCATTTGCTGTGTGGGGGATGGACATTTTGGGGCCTTCCCCAAAAGCCGTTTGAGGTTACAGGTTCCTATATGTCGCCATCAACAAGTTCACCAAGTGGTCGGAAGCTACTCCAGTTGTGACAATCAACAAGCAGTCTGCTATCAAGTTCTTGAAGTCCATAGTCTGTAGATTTGGGGTTCCGAACAGAGTCATTACTGACAACGGAACCCAATTCACTAGTGCACCATTCCAAGAGTATTGCGAAGACCTCGTCATACAAGTCAGCTACGCATCAGTAGCTCACTTGGCAAGTAATGGCCAAGCCGAGAGAGTAAACGTAGAAATATTGAAAGGACTCAAGACGCGCGCATATGAGCGCCTGAAGAAACACGGAGCCATCTGGATTGAAGAGCTTCCGTCCGCATTGTGGGCGAGCAGGACAACACCTAGCCGGTCAACTAGAAAAACCCTTTTCTTCCTGGTGTACGGAGCTGAAGCGCTCCTTCCTCCAGAGATCACCATGGGGTCGCTCCGAGTCCGGACCTTCGATGAAGCCACGCAGGACCAGCTCCGGTGTGAAGACCTTGACCTCGTCGACGAGGGAAGGTGCCAAGCATCTGTTCGGAATGCACGTTATCGCCAGGCGCTCCGGTGTTATCATCAAAGGCATGTGCGCAACCGACAACTCGATGAAGGCGATCTGGTGTTGCAGAGAATACTATCTCGTGAAGGGATGAACAAACTTTTCACGAGATGGGAAGGTCCCTTTCGTGTGATCACAGTGTCCCGTCCCTGATGCATTCGCTTGACAACTGAGGATGGGACCCCGCTTCTCAATCCTTGGAACATCGAGCACCTCCGTAAGTTTTATGCTTAGTTTTACGGAGATGAGTCTATAATCACACACAATGCAAAGTTATAGAGTCTATACACAGAGTCGGGTAGGTCCCTTGGGAGAACATCCAGACCCCTTCGGGAGGGTCTGGGCGGTTCAAGCAACATTTAACTTAGTCCCTGTACTGAAAGTGTGACTTACCTACCCTGGGTTAGAACAAGATGTATATTACAGTTAGCTTGGTTCCGTACCCTAAGTGTGTCCTTGTCTCCCCTGTAATCCGGACCTATAATGAGACATTGTTGTGTGAAAGCAGACTCCACGTGCATTTATTTTGTACATACTCGTTTTCTTTTATTTATCCTTCTCCTTCTTGTCTATAATGAAGTTGTCTTTTTGATCTTTAGTCCATGTTTTTCATATGTTGCACAAGTTATATTGTGAGATTTTTCGGATCTTAGCATTGCTAGACGGTCTACTCGCCCGAACGCCAATGCCAACACAGGTCCGGGGTGCGCTATCGACTTAGCCTGGTCCAATACCCTAAGTACGCCACTCTACCTACATTCCGGCAGGCGTTAGTAGAGCGAGTCCTAAAGGCATTCGAATTTGGAAAGACTAAATCAATGTACTTGTTATCATATCGAATTCCTTCAGATCTAAAATTCAAATAAGAATAGTGAGTTGCAGAAGAGTTATAACCGAGAGGACAAATTTTATAGTTTTTCTTGTCTTTGATGCGCAGGAAAAATGAAAACTCATGACGATGGTGGACGATGTCGGAGCTACTAAGCTCTGACAGTGGACCCGTGGACGTTTTACGCGTTGACAGTGGGTGCCGTGGGACCTTCCAAGCTCCGACAACCCTAGGGGGCCCGCCGTCGACGTTTTACACGTTGATAGTGGGCGCCGTCGGACCTACCAAGCTCCAACAACCCCAGGGGCCCGCCGTCGACGTTTTACGCGTTGATAGTGGGCATCGTCGGACCTACCAAGCTCCGACACCTCCCAAGGGGTCCGCCGTCGACATCACAAAGGGTTCCTGGAGATGTCGAAAGTAAACTTTGGACCTAAAGGCTAAGCGTTCCAGCTACAAGTTCGAAGCGTTCAGGTCATAAAGACATTGTCAAACCTTTTGGTACATGTTCACAATCAAATTGTATACATCTATCAGGGGGCCAATAATATAAATGACAATGTATTGAAGACAAACATAAAATGGAATTCATTCATTCGAAGAGTGGATTTCATTCATCGGACGTACTGGATCACAAAATGAGAATTACAGTAAAAGGCAAAAGAGAAATGTCTTAGCTAATGGAGGCTCTAAGTCCTGTGCAAAAACGAGGCAACCTTCTCGGCAGCTTCTTGGACGCTGGCCCTGGCAGCATCTTCCTCTTCGACAATGGGTCCTTCGAAGACCGGATCTAGAGAAAGTTGGGGGTCTCGGCTCTTGTAACACGCCAGAACATATTCGACGATGTTCTTGGCTAGAGACTTCCCCTCCATCTCCAGATGGTCGACGATGATGTCACCCATCGCGTCGAGTTTGCTGCCAGTAGAGCTAAGCGCCACCAGTGCCTGGTCCAGCTCCGGCGTTGGGTTCTTCAGACGTACCGGACTGAAGCCAAGTGGCACAAAGCTTTGTCGGTATGCCCTAAGAAATCCCACACCTGATGGGACTCATCCTTCTTCCACGAATCGCTACCGGAAATCCTCTGCCTTGCGCGAAGCGTCCTCGACGCGCGCCGAACAGCCTCACGTGCGCCCGCTCGGTCTGTCTCAGTCCGCGAACCCTCCTTCCTTGGTGTCCTATCCGTCCCGCTCAGCCTTCCGCCGAGTCGCGACTCTCTTTGGAACATCGATACATGGATGAGCCCGCCTTTGACATGCAACAAGATACTCATGTTCAGCAATACTAAATGGATACTCATGCATGATTATTGCCAAATAGAATTTCCTCAAACTAACAGCTTGGTCATACCTATAGGGCTCCACCACAGAACTGTCCTTTTCATGATCTTTTGCCAAATTGAGTTGTTGCTACCTTTTAACTATGCCATATCAAAGTATTGTCTTCTTATCAAAGTATTCCCAAACCATAGATGTGCGCTTTTTAGCCTTCTTTGGTTGAGTGTTGTCAGTGGTGTCATCAAGTTCAATAGCATCATCTTGAGTTGTTCCAGTTGCAGCAGCTATATCATTGTTTTGCTCCTGACCTTGTGTGCCATTGCCCACTGTGCCACTGCCAATAGTCGGAGGTGCTGAAATTTCTAACGCATCCTCAGTGCTTCCTGTTTCAATCCTATCAGATGCAACAGTCTTTGTTGCACTTGCACCTGTAGCACTTCTAGCTGCTGACGCAGAAGATGATGCAGTCTCACTTATCTTCCTTTTCGTACCTGATAATTGACAACATATATCCCAGTTACATAAGCAGTTTAACTCAGTGTTCTCATTACAAATACAAAACAAAGACCAGATTATATTTATACCTTTAGATGTCACTATCTTCTTGATCCTGCCC
Organism: Tuctoria greenei; assembly: GCA_036927565.1. Lineage (NCBI taxonomy): Eukaryota > Viridiplantae > Streptophyta > Magnoliopsida > Poales > Poaceae > Tuctoria > Tuctoria greenei. The sequence continues at coordinate 78,104,498 of JAYESD010000012.1, forward strand.
CTACCACTACCAATACCAGGGTCTGAACTTTGAGGAGGCGGTGGTTGAAACAGCAAACGAGCAATGGTAGCTCTTTCTTCTTCAGTAGGTGGTCCCATATCAGATTATCACTTATCAGCCAACAACACAAAAAATTCACTCTTCACAGTCACGAACTCACAGTACCCTGCATCGATGCATCCAAATACACTTATACACATACACAAAAAATTCAGGGATCTGACTTCTAAGACAAGCGGCAAGTCGGCAACACAAAACAGGATCACAACCCACAAGGACGAACTGAGCGGCTTCTGGCTTACCAGCGAGCTAGCGACAAGATGGCGGTGAGGGCGGCAGGCTGCGCCGGGGGACAAGCCGCAGACGCGGAGGCGCCGACGGCGTGGGCGGCAACAGAGGCCAAGCCCAAGCGGCTGCGGCGCCGGAGGGCGGGGGCCATGGGGCAGCCGCAGGCGGCGGGAGACGACCGATGCTCAGGGGTCTTGAGGGCAGGAGGCTGCGCGGGCGGCGGCCAAGCGGCCGGCTGGCGACGGCGTCCCGGGGGCGGAGGGCGCCAGGGCGGAGGCTGCGCTGCGGTCGTGATTGCCAGACCCAGACGGACGGGAATCGGGGTTGCTAGGGTTTGAGTCAGACCGTGAGTCCGTGACCATGACTCCGTGAGTGGGCTAGTGGGAGTGTACTGGTACTGCCGTATTGGGGTGGCTGGAGGCGGGGCGGGGTGGGCTTCGGCCTTCGGCCCACTAGGTGGCCGATTGTCGGTTGATCTTGTTCATTTCGAATAGGATAAAGCGGTAACAAAAACGGTATTATCCCGAATAAATACGGTAACCGAAGAAACGGTCGGTAGAATGCCTAAATCATTTTCGTACCGATTTCGAATTCCGCCGTCCCTTTTTCGAACAGTTACCGAAAAAATCGAAAACAGCCGGGGAAAATCCAAAAAATACGGTATACGGTATGGGATTTTCCCGTACCGTTTTCGTCCCTAGTCTTGAAGTCTCCAAGTTGGGGAAAAGCTTGTTCTCCGTAGTTGTTTTCTTCATAGCAATAGTTGCTATCTTCTCTTCTTCATCGGAGGAGGATTCCTCATTTGAATCCCACTCTTTTCCAAGGTGCGCATGTCAGGATTGCTTCTTCTTGAAGTACTTCTTTTGCTTGGACTTGCCCCCCTTCTTCTTCTTGTTCTCTTCATGTGGACAGTCCACAATAAAGTGGCCATACTCTTCACAATTGTAGCAAGCTCTCTTTGATCTTGTTTTGGGCTTGTCTTTGCTTCTTCTTTCACTTTGATAGCTCCCCCTCCTTCTAAACATCCTCTTAAAGTTGTTGATGAAGAGAGCTTCTTCCTCATCGGTGTCGTGACTCTCTTCATCACTCTCTTCCTTTTCTTGTGATCTTGAAAACGTTGCCTTGAATGCAACATCCTTTTTCTTGGAGGAGGAGAGCTTTTGTAGATCATTGTAGAACATCGCTTCTTGCTCCATCATCTCATGGTTGATGATCCTCTCTAACACTTCTTTGGGAGTCATCTTGTGGAAGCCCGAACTTTCACGGATTAGTGAGCAAAGAGTGACGTTTCGAGGCATGAATGCTCGAATCATCTTCTTTACCACCTCATGATCGATCTACCGGGTGCTTCCATATGGCCGACTCTTGTTGATGAGAGTCTTGAGGCGGTCATACATATCTTGGCGAGACTCACCCTCCATGATGGTGAATCTCCCAAGCTCCTTCGATCATCTCGATCTTTGCCTCCCTAATGACGCAGTTGCCTTCGTGCGCCGTCTTGAGGGTATCCCAAATCTCCTTGGCAACCTCCAACCCTTCATTGTGGTTGAACTCCTCTCGAGTCAATGAGGAGGTAATCACTCCAACGGCTTGGGCATTGTGATGTAGAAGAATGGTTTGCTCCGGAGTGATGTCTTCCTCATTCTTCGGAAGATGAACACCTGTCGTAATAATTTGCCACAAGCTAGGGTTTAAGGAAATGAGATGCATCTGTTAGGAGCTGAATTTTTACTCATTGAAGAGAGGATGACACTAGAGAGTTGGGGCAATTTTCTTGTCTATTCCTCACACAATGCCATACCAACCCAAGGGGTTGAGGCTACATATTTATAGCAACCCATGATGGAATAAGTCTTGTAGTCCTTTGGTCTTTGGTCCCCTAGTCCCTTGTACCCTTGTCCTTAGTTTGTTGTACCTTAGTCCTTTGGTCTTTGGTCCTTGTTGTACTCATCTTAGACTAGAGGACAACATCTTAACTGCTTTTAGGACAGCAGTTAGGACAGCAGCATCTTGACTGCTTTTAGGACGGTTGTTAGCATCTTTAGGACAGCACCTTGCATGGCATCTTGGACTAGCAAGAAGGCATATGCTTGGCTGGTTGGCTGCCCTTGGGCTGCTATAAATATGTAGCCTCAACCCCTTGGGTTGGTATGGCATTGTGTGAGGAATAGACAAGAAAATTGCCCCAACTCCCTAGTGTCATCCTCTCTTCAATGAGAGTAAAAATCCAGCTACTAACACTTGGTATCAGAGCCGTTCTATCCTGTAGCCTAAACATCTCTTGCTCATCTCCCTCCCGCGCCTCTCCCTGTCCGCAACCGGTAGCAGGAACACCGGCTGCCCCAGCTCATCCCTCTTCCCCACACACCAGCTCCCCACTAGTGCGCGATGTCCGACGGACAGTCTCAGCGTTCGGTCGCCTCGAGCGCGCGGCAGACGGAGGTCGCCGCGGCGGAGGAGCGCGAGCGAGCGGCGACAGAGGCTGCGGCGACGGCGGCACTAGCGGCAAAGTTGGCGGCGGCGGAACTGGCAGCAGCGAGGGCGGAAGTGGAAGCAGCGGCGGCGGCGGCTGTAGCGCGTGCAGCGGCAGCAGAGCTGGAGGCTCTGCGCGGCAGTAGCTCCAGCGGCTCTGTCGACGGCGGCGTCGACGATGAGCTCAAGTTGGCAAGGGAAGTGGCGCGAGCACAGGAGATGCATCGAGTAGCCGCGCGTCCCCATGGGCGCGATAGCCGCAGCCCAGGCCGGCGCGGACGTGCCGGTGGCGCTCCCGGCGGCGGCAGCGCAGTCGACGGAGAACGCGGCCGTTACAGGCAGCGCGGTTCTCCCTCCCCAGATCGGTACCATGGACACCATGGGGTCCAGGCCATTGTCAGGGATGTCGGTCCCGGCGGTGGGTGGCCTACCCTCACCAAGACCAACTACGTGGAGTGGGCCGCGGTGATGAGGGTGCGGCTCCAGGTGCGACACATGTGGGAAGCAGTTCGGTACGGCGACGTCGACTACTACGAGGATCGACGGGCGCTGGATGCCCTCATTGCTGCAGTCCCGCCCGAGATGCAGTTCTCGCTTTCCAAGAAGCGGACTGCTAAGGAGGCTTGGGACGCCATCGCTGCGGCACGCATCGGCAGCGACCGCGCCCGCAAGACCACGCTGCAGGCGCTTCGCAAGGAGTGGGAGAACCTGGCCTTTAAGCCAGGTGAGGACGTCGATGACTTTGCTCTCCGTCTCAACACTTTGTTGCAGAAGTTGGAGCAGTTCGGTGACGACACCTACGACGAGGAGAGAGCTATCGAGAAGCTCTTCCGTTGCATCCCCGAGAAGTACAAGCAGATCGCTCGCTCGATCGAGTCTCTGCTGGACCTCTCCACGATGTCGATCGAAGAGGCGATAGGTCGCCTCAAGGTCGTCGACAGCGACGAACCACAGCCTCTCTCGGGGCCTATCACCATTGGCGGGAAGCTTCATCTCACTCGCGAGCAGTGGGAGGCTAGCCAGGGTGACCGGAAGAAGGGGGAGCCCTCTTTCTCGACAGGCGGCCGCAAGCGCGGCAAGCCGCGCAAGGGGCGCGGAGGCGCCCAGGCCGGGGCGCAAGGAAGTGCCCGCGGAGGTGCCCAGGGCGGTGCCGCCGGCAACCACAAGCCGGCACGAGACGACACCTGCCACAACTGTGGCAAGCTTGGTCATTGGGCCAGGGAGTGTCGACAACCACGACGTGGTCAGGCCCACGTCGCACAAGTGGAGGAGGAGGCCCACGTCGCCCAGGTGGAGGAGGAGCCAGCTTTGCTCATGGCACATGGAAGCATCAAGCCATCTCTAGCGGCATTGACCGCAACGGCTCTCTTTCATCTTGATGAGCCGAGAGCACACGCTCTCCTCGGCGACGGCTCCAGCAACGACAAGACTGACGGGTGGTGCCTCGACACCGGCGCCACCCATCACATGACCGGTCGACGGGAGTTCTTCGCCGAGCTTGATCCCAATGTCCGAGGCTCCGTCAAGTTTGGTGACGCCTCCGGCGTGGAGATCAACGGTGTTGGCTCCGTCCTCCTCAGCGCTAAGTCCGGTGAGCACAAGCTGCTCGTCGGAGTCTACTACATCCCCGCGTTGCGAAACTCCATCATCAGCTTGGGACAGCTGGATGAGAGTGGTTCGCGCGTGGAGATCAAGGACGGAGTCATGAGGATTTGGGATCGCCATTGTCGCCTTCTTGCCAAGGTAACTAGAGGCACCAATCGACTCTATGTCCTTCACGTGCAGGTAGCACAGCCTGTCTGTCTTGCCACTCGTCGGGAGGACGAGGCATGGCAGTGGCACGAGCGCTTTGGGCACCTTCACTTCGAGGCCCTGAAGCAGCTCAGTGCCAAGGAGATGGTGCGAGGCATGCCATGCCTTGACCACGTGGAGCAGCTCTGTGACGTCTGCGTGGTGACGAAGCAGAGGCGGCTTCCTTTTCCCCAGCAGTCGAGCTTTCGAGCCAAGGAGCGGCTCGAGCTCGTTCACGGGGACTTGTGTGGCCCGGTGACACCGGCTACACCAGGAGGACGACGCTACTTCCTGCTGCTCGTCGACGACCTCTCCCGCTACATGTGGGTGGTGGTCCTTGGCAGCAAGGGAGAGGTTGCGAACGCCATCAGGCGTGCGCAGGCCACTGCGGAGGCGGAGTGCGGCCGCAAGCTGCGCGTGTTGCGCACCGACAACGGCGGCGAATTCACGGCGGCTGAATTCGCGTCGTATTGCGCGGATGAGGGTGTTCAGCGCCACTACTCCGCGCCCTACAGCCCGCAGCAGAACGGCGTCGTCGAGCGGCGCAACCAGACGGTTGTGGGGATGACTCGGGCCCTCCTCAAGCAGAGGGGAATGCCGGCTATCTTTTGGGGAGAGGCGGTGGTGACCGCCGTCTACATCCTCAACCGTTCGCCCACCAAGGCCCTCCACGGCAGGACGCCGTACGAGGCTTGGTATGGGCGCAAGCCGGCGGTCTCTCACCTACGAGTCTTCGGCTGCCTCGCGTTCGCCAAGGAGCTTGGCCAGATTGGCAAGCTCGACGACAGGAGCACCCCCGGGGTGTTCATCGGCTACGCGGAGGGCTCGAAGGCCTACCGCATTCTCGACCCAGAGACACAGCGTGTGCGCACGACGCGCGACGTTGTGTTCAACGAAGGGCGAGGATGGGCATGGGACAAGGCGGTGGACGATAGTTCGACCTCGACGAACGACGACTTCATCGTCGACTACGTCTACTCCAAGGGAGCTGGGGGAGTAGGCAGCTCTTCTCCACCGAGCGTGTCTACCCCTGCCCCAGAGCGTCCACCTCCACCTCAGCCGGCGACCCCACGCACTCCAGCACCGACGGCCACCCCTCCGGCCACGTCCACTCCATCACCAGCTTGTGTCGAGCACGACCCAGTGGAGTTTGTCACTCCGCTCTCCCACGACGAGGAGCGCCTCGACAGGTGCTACGACGGCGAGCAGTTGTGGTATCGCAAGATGGAGAACATTCTCGGCGACCAGCCGGTGCCGGGACTGGCCCCTCACGATCTGGATGATCAAGATTCGGAGGCGCAGTTGCACCTTGCGTGCGACGACGGCGAGCCTCGGTCTTTCGCGGAGGCCGAGAAACACGCGGCATGGCGTGCCGCGATGCAGTCGGAGATGGATGCGGTTGAGACGAACCGCACTTGGGAGCTTGCTGACCTCCCTCGCGGTCACCGTGCGATCACCCTTAAGTGGGTGTTCAAGCTGAAGAGGGATGAAGCCGGCGCCATCGTCAAGCACAAGGCTCGCTTGGTGGCACGCGGCTTCGTGCAGCAGGAGGGGATCGACTTCGACGATGCCTTTGCCCCCGTGGCACGGATGGAATCCGTGCGACTTCTTCTTGCGCTGGCTGCTCAAGAAGGCTGGCGTGTCCAGCACATGGACGTCAAGTCGGCGTTCCTCAACGGCGACTTGAAGGAGGAGGTCTACGTACACCAGCCGCCAGGGTTTGCGCTCCCTGGCAAGGAGGGCAAGGTGTTGCGCCTGCGCAAGGCCCTCTATGGCTTGCGGCAGGCACCACGGGCGTGGAATGCCAAGTTGGATTCCACGCTCAAGAGGATGGGCTTCGGGCAATGCCCACACGAGGCGGCCATCTACCGGCGGGGCAATGGAGGAAACACCCTACTGGTGGGTGTCTACGTCGACGACTTGGTGATCACCGGCACCAAGGAGGCGGAGGTGGCAGCGTTCAAGGAAGAGATGAAAGCCACTTTCCAGATGAGTGACCTGGGATCCCTCTCCTTCTACCTAGGAATTGAGGTACACCAGGCCGACTCCGGGATCACACTTCGACAGACCGCCTACGCCAGGCGAATTGTTGAGCTAGCTGGGCTCACAAACTGCAACCCAGCCCTCACTCCGATGGAGGAGAGGCTGAAGCTGAGCCGCGACAGCACGGCGGAGGAGGTGGACGCTACACAGTACCGGCGTCTTGTGGGGAGCCTTCGCTACCTCGCCCACACACGGCCGGACTTGGCATTCTCCGTCGGCTACGTTAGTCGGTTCCTGCAGCGACCGACGACGGAGCACCAGCAAGCTGTGAAGAGGATCATCCGCTACGTTGCGGGGACTCTTGATCACGGCCTTCACTACTCGAGGTGTCCTGGAGAGGCACACCTTGTCGGGTACAGCGACAGCGACCACGCCGGCGACATCGACACCAGCAAAAGCACGAGCGGGATCCTCTTCTTCTTCGGCAAGTGCCTCGTTAGCTGGCAGTCGGTCAAGCAGCAGGTGGTGGCCATGTCCAGCTGCGAGGCCGAGTACATAGCGGCCTCCACCGCTTCGACTCAGGCGCTCTGGCTTGTTCGACTGCTTGGTGATCTACTCGGCAGAGACACTGGAGCGGTGGAGCTCAGGGTGGACAACGTGTCTGCTCTGGCCCTGGCAAAGAACCCCGTTTTTCATGAACGGAGCAAGCACATCCGGGTGAGGTACCACTTCATCCGAGGCTGCTTGGAGGAAGGTAGCATCAAGGCGATCTACATCAACACCAAGGACCAGCTTGCGGATCTGCTCACCAAGCCCCTTGGGAGGCTCAAGTTCATTGAACTTTGCTCCAGGATCGGGATGGTCCAACCCTCCCAGAAGACGACGTACAAGACTTAGGGGGAGAATGATGGAATAAGTCTTGTAGTCCTTTGGTCTTTGGTCCCCTAGTCCCTTGTACCCTTGTCCTTAGTTTGTTGTACCTTAGTCCTTTGGTCTTTGGTCCTTGTTGTACTCATCTTAGACTAGAGGACAGCATCTTAACTGCTTTTAGGACAGCAGTTAGGACAGCAGCATCTTGACTGCTTTTAGGACGGTTGTTAGCATCTTTAGGACAGCACCTTGCATGGCATCTTGGACTAGCAAGAAGGCATATGCTTGGCTGGTTGGCTGCCCTTGGGCTGCTATAAATATGTAGCCTCAACCCCTTGGGTTGGTATGGCATTGTGTGAGGAATAGACAAGAAAATTGCCCCAACTCCCTAGTGTCATCCTCTCTTCAATGAGAGTAAAAATCCAGCTACTAACAACCCAAGGGCAGCCAACCAGCCAAGCATATGCCTTCTTGCTAGTCCAAGATGGCATGCAAGGTGCTATCCTCATGATGCTAACAACCGTCCTAAAAGCAGTCAAGATGCCGTCCTCTAGTCTAAGATGAGTACAACAAGGACCAAAGACCAAGGACTAAGGTACAACAAACTAAGGACAAGGGTACAAGGGACTAGGGGACCAAAGACCAAATGACTACAAGACTTATTCCATCATTCCCCCCCTAAGTCTTGTACGTCGGCTTCTGGGAGGGTTGGACCATCCCGATCCTGGAGCAAAGTTCAATGAACTTGAGCCTCCCAATGGGGCTTGGTGAGCAGGTCTGCAAGCTGGTCCTTGGTGTTGATGTAGATCGCCTTGATGCTGCCTCCCTCCAAGCAGCCTCGGATGAAGTGGTACCTCACCCTAATGTGTTTGCCCCGTTCATGGAAAACGGGGTTCTTTGCGAGGGCCAGAGCAGACACGTTGTCCACCCTGAGTTCCACCGCTCCAGTGTCTCTGCCGAGGAGATCACCAAGCAGTCGAACAAGCCAGAGCGCTTGAGTCGAAGCGGTGGAGGCCGCTATGTACTCGGCCTCGCAACTGGACATGGCCACCACCTGCTGCTTGACCGACTGCCAGCTAACAAGACACTTGCCGAAGAAGAAGAGGATCCCGCTCGTGCTCTTGCTGGTGTCGATGTCGCCGGCGTGGTCACTGTTGCTGTACCCGACAAGGTGTGCCTCCCCAGGACACCTCGAGTAGTGGAGGCCGTGATCAAGAGTCCCCGCAACATAGCGGATGATCCTCTTCACAACCTGCTGGTGCTCCGTCGTCGGTCGCTGCAGGAACCGACTAACGTAGCCGACGGAGAATGCCAAGTCCGGCCGTGTGTGGGCGAGGTAGCGAAGGCTCCCCACAAGACGTCGGTACTGTGTAGCATCCACCTCCTCCGCCGTGCCGTCGCGGCTCAACTTCAGCCTCTCCTCCATCGGAGTGAGGGCTGGATTGCAGTTTGTGAGCCCAGCTAGCTCAACAATACGCCTGGTGTAGGCGGTCTGTCGAAGTGTGATCCCGGAGTCGGCCTGATGCACCTCAATCCCTAGATAGAAGGAGAAGGATCCCAGGTCACTCATCTGGAAGGTGGCTTTCATCTCTTCCTTGAACGCTGCCACCTTCGCATCCTTGGTGCCGGTGATCACCAAGTCGTCGACGTAGACACCCACCAGTAGGGTGTTTCCCCCATTGCCCCGCCGGTAGATGGCCGCCTCGTGCGGGCATTGCCCGAAGCCCATCCTCTTGAGCGTGGAATCCAACTTGGCATTCCACGCCCGTGGTGCCTGCCGCAAGCCGTAGAGGGCCTTGCGCAGGCGCAACACCTTGCCCTCCTTGCCAGGGAGCGCAAACCCCGGCGGCTGGTGTACGTAGACCTCCTCCTTCAAGTCACCGTTGAGGAACGCCGACTTGACGTCCATGTGCTGGACACGCCAGCCTTCTTGGGCAGCCAGCGCAAGGAGTCGCACGGATTCCATCCGTGCCACGGGGGCAAAGGCATCGTCGAAGTCGATCCCCTCCTGCTGCACGAAGCCACATGCCACCAAGCGAGCCTTGTGCTTGACGATGGCGCCGGCTTCATCCCTCTTCAACTTGAACACCCACTTAAGGGTGATCGCGCGGTGACCGCGAGGGAGGTCAGCAAGCTCCCAAGTGCGATTCGTCTCAACCGCGTCCATCTCCGACTGCATCGCGGCACACCATGCCGCGTGTTTCTCGGCCTCCGCGAAAGACCGAGGCTCGCCGTCGTCGCACGCAAGGTGCAACTGCGCCCCCGGATCTTGATCATCCAGATCGTGAGGGGCCAATCCCGGCACCGGCTGGTCGCCGAGAATGTTCTCCATCTGTCGATACCACAACTGCTCGCCGTCGTAGCACCTGTCGAGGCGCTCCTCGTCGTGGGAGAGCGGAGTGACAAACTCCACTGGGTCGTGCTCGACACAAGCTGGTGACGGAGTGGACGTGGCCGGAGGGGTGGCCGTCGGTGCTGGAGTGCGTGGGGTCGTCGGCTGAGGTGGAGGTGGACGCTCGGGGGCTGGGTAGACATGCTCGGTGAAGAGGAGCTGCCTACTCCCCCAGCTCCCTTGAAGTAGACGTAGTCGACGACGAAGTCGTCGTTCGTCGAGGTCGAACCGTCGTCCACCGCCTTGTCCCATGCCCATCCTCGCCCTTCGTTGAACACAACGTCGCGTGTCGTGCGCACACGTTGTGTCTCTGGGTCGAGAATGCGGTAGGCCTTCGAGCCCTCTGCGTAGCCGATGAACACCCCGGGGGTGCTCCTGTCGTTGAGCTTGCCGATTTGGCCAAGCTCCTTAGCGAACGCGAGGCAGCCGAAGACCCGTAGGTGAGAGACCGCCGGCTTGCGCCCATACCAAGCCTCGTACGGCTTGTGCCATGAGCAAAGCTGGCTCCTCCTCCACTTGTGTGACGTGGGCCTCCTCCTCCACTTGTGCGACGTGGGCCAGACCACGTCGTGGCTGTCGACACTCCTTGGCCCAATGACCAAGCTTGCCACAGTTGTGGCAGGTGTCGTCTCGTGTCGGCTTGTGGTTGCCGACGGCACCGCCCTGGGCGCCTCCGCGGGCACGTCCTTGCGCCCCGGCCTGGGCGCCTCCGCGCCCCTTGCGCGGCTTGCCGCGCTTGCGACCGCCTGTCGAGGAAGAGGACTCCCCCTTCTTCCGGTCACCCTGGCCAGCCTCCCACTGCTCTCGAGTGAGATGAAGCTTCCCACCAATGGTGATAGGCCCCGAGAGAGGTTGTGGTTCGTTGCTGTCGACGACCTTGAGGCGACCTATCGCCTCTTCGATCGACATCGTGGAGAGGTCCAGCAGAGACTCGATCGATCGAGCGATCTGCTTGTACTTCTCGGGGATGCAACGAAAGAGCTTCTCGACAGCTCTCTCCTCGTCGTAGGTGTCGTCGCCGAACTGCTCCAACTTCTGCAACAAAGTGTTGAGACGGAGAGCAAAGTCATCGACGTCCTCACTTGGCTTAAAGGCCAGGTTCTCCCACTCCTTGTGAAGCGCCTGCAGTGTGGTCTTGCGGGCGCGGTCGCTGCCGATGCGTGCCGCAGCGATGGCGTCCCAAGCCTCCTTACCAGTCTGCTTCTTGGAAAGCGAGAACTGCATCTCGGGCGGGACTGCAACAATGAGGGCATCCAACGCCCGTCGATCTTCGTAGTAGTCGACGTCGCCGTACCGAACTGCTTCCCACATGTGTCGCACCTGGAGCCGCACCCTCATCACCGCGGCCCACTCGACGTAGTTGGTCTTGGTGAGGGTAGGCCACCCACCGCCGGGACCGACATCCCTGACAATGGCCTGGACCCCATGGTGTCCATGGTACCGATCTGGGGAGGGAGAACCGCGCTGCCTGTAACGGCCGCGTTCTCTGTCGACTGCGCCGCCGCCGCCGGGAGCGCCACCGGCACGTCCGCGCCGGCCTGGACTGCGGCTATCGCGCCCATGGGGACGCGCGGCTACTCGATGCATCTCCTGTGCTCGCGCCACTTCCCTTGCCATCCTGAACTCATCGTCGACGCCGCCGTCGACAGAGCCGCTGGAGCTACTGCCGCGCAGAGCCTCCAGCTCTGCTGCACGCGCCGCAGCCGCCGCCGCTGCTTCCACTTCTGGCCTCGCTGCTGCCAGTTCCGCCGCCGCCAACCTTGCCGCTAGTGCCGCCGTCGCCGCAGCCTCTGCCGCCGCTCGCTCGCGTTCCTCCGCTGCGGCGACCTCCGTCTGCCGCGCGCTCAAGGCGACCGAACGCTGAGACTGTCCGTCGGACATCGCGCACTAGTGGGGAGCTGGTGTGTGGGGAAGATGGATGAGCTGGAGCAGCCGGTGTTCCTGCTACCGGTTGTGGACAGGGAGAGGCGCGGGAAGGAGATGAGCAAGAGATGTTTAGGCTACAGGATAGAACGGCTCTGATACGAAGTGTTAGGAGCTGAATTTTTACTCTCATTGAGGAGAAGATGACACTAGAGAGTTGGGGCAATTTTCTTGTCTATTCCTCACACAATGCCATACCAACCCAATGGGTTGAGGCTACATATTTATAGCAGCCCAAGGGCAGCCAACCAGCCAAGCATATGCCTTCTTGCTAGTCCAAGATGCCATGCAAGGTGCTATCCTAAAGATACTAACAACCGTCCTAAAAGCAGTCAAGATGCTGTCCTCTAGTCTAAGATGAGTACAACAAGGACCAAAGACCAAGGACTAAGGTACAACAAACTAAGGACAAGGGTACAAGGGACTAGGGGACCAAAGACCAAATGACTACAAGACTTATTCCATCAGCATCTTCATATTATGCTTCCACATAGAATAATCATTTCCGTCAAATTGAGGAGGTTTGCCAATGGGAATAGACAAATAATGGTTGCTCGTGGTAAGTTGCTCATAATTGTAAGGATATCGGGAGTAGTCTTGTGAACTACTCCCATTGTCGATGTTGACCGAAGCAATTGGCTTGATCTCCTTCTTAGCCACGTTGAGCTTCTCACGAAGCCATGCTTTGAGCATTCGAACTTCTTCGTCGTCATTCGGATCATCTTGAAGAACATCGACGTTCTGCGTCTTGGTGTCATCAACGTCCACCGGAACCTCGTTGTCACCCCTTCCGGCCATTACTTCTCCGAGTTGTTAGACTCTTGGGGAGAAGCCTGTTCTGATACCAATTGAAAGTCACTTAGAGGGGGGTGAATAGGCAATAATACCTGAAATCACTTAATCAAACAAGATTAAATTCCTGTGGCCGGACTAGTCTGCACAGGGCGGGACTAGTCCGCTCAGCACAGGGTGGAAACCCTAAAACTTGATTTCTACAAGTTATTTGCGGAATTAAAGTTCACCAAATAGATAAGCAATGTGTCGTAAACTTGTAAAGCTCAGATTGTGAAGTTTAAACACTTAGATTGCAAGTTTACAATAATGATCAATGTGTAGGGCAATAAGAGCAAAGTGAACCCTAATAGCAATACTAGTGATCACGAAAGGCGAAAGACAAGTGAAACGAGATTTATCCCGTGGTTCAGCTCCACGAAGAAGCCTACCTCCACGTTGAGAAGTCCACACAAGGATCGGGTCTCACTTGACCCTTCTCACACCAAGCCACCACGATGGCCGGCTTGGTTTCCACTATATCAATGGGCAATCACAAAGTTTGATGGGGCTGGTCACAACTTGAGGCTCCCAAAATCAATACAATGAGGAGTACACGAAGCTCAACTCAAACAAGTCACAAAACACAACACAATGTGCAAGAGATCAAACCGAGAGCCAAAGCGCGATGATCTTCCTTTACTCTCCTCACCAAACTCTAATCTCTTCAAGATTTGCTCTTAAGGGGTTAGTAGGACGAGTAGAAGGCTTTGGAATGCTCTAGGATGCTTGTGGCGGCGCTAGGGTTCAAGACTTGTTCAAATGAGCCCGGGAGTCCCCTTTTTATAGGAGTCCCGAGCCCCTTCTGCTGACCTCAGCAGAGGGGCGGACTAGTCCGACCTCTAACCCCGGACTAGTCTGGCCCTATGGGACCACTGACCTCTGGTCAGGTCCCGACAACTGCCACACTGCGCGACGATCGTCACGCTACCCGCCAAATTTCCAAATTCAAACTGTCACTAGACAACGGACTAGTCCGGTCAAAAACAGACTAGTCCGAAGTAGAACAGAACCATTTGGTCCGTCCTAAAACACTCTTTTGGGTTGGCCCGGACTAGTCCGACCACTGAGGCGGACTAGTCCGGCACTCTAGGGTTTCTCTCGGTCTATCTCATTAAGTCTCAAACGGACAAGTCCGTACCCAAACAGACAAGTTCGAACTATTCCAGAGAGCTTTAGTCCGCCAAAAAACGGACTTCTCGGATTTAGTTCCAAATTCACTCAGATTCACTCCAGAAACGTTTGGTCCGTCTCAAAACGGACTTGTCTGCCTGGCCGGACTAGTCCGCCCTTGAGGCCCGGACTAGTCCGACCTCCTAGGGTTTTTCTCATTTTTGGCTTCTCACTTAGGTGTTTCACTAAACCACCACTTTGAGCCTTCTAGAATGATCTCAATGCACATGATACATCCACCCTCTCACATGACACGGCTCATATAACCTCAATACCATAGAAACCCTAATTTCCACGCTTGAGTCTTTGACGCCCGTTTTATCCTTTTCCTTTTTGAGGGTTATCATCACATTTCGATCTTTGTACCTGTGCTTAAGATCACTTTAACTCATTAGCCTCTTAATTGTCGTCATCAATCATCCAAAACCCACTGGGATGCCGAAATGCACTTTCACAATTGTTGAAAATTCGGACCTAAAATCAACTCGAAAATTATAATATTAATCTGCTTAATCTGGTCGGGAGGCACATGGATGTATAAAGGCCTCTTACACATAAAAACACCCCTAAATCTGTTTAGGACTCTCCCTAAAATACTTGGACTCAAACTATAACTCGTACCTAATTTGGACTTTCCTACACTATTATCTTTTATTAATTCTAGAAAACAAGATTTTTTCAACAGGTACCCTCACGCACAAGTTAGAGCTGCCTAGGTACCTCGCCTTCTGCAGAGGCAAGGTCCAAGGGCGCTACGTGTTCAGAAGACCCGGACCCTTCGGCTTCAGATACGGGTTCCGGTGTACCTGCAAGAGACCCTGGGGAAGAGTTCAACTCCCCCTCGAAGACGAGCTCCAAAGCAACCACGTGTCCAGTCGGGAAGGATCCCTCTCCCCCACGAGACAGGGCTCCAGAGCTGCCAAGTGGTCTGAGGCATCAGACGGGCCACCTCCCGTATAGGCGCGCTCCGGCGCTGCCACGTGTCCTGCAAGGTGGGACCGAACCTCCTCCGCAGAGGTGAGCTCCCGAGCTGCCACGTGGCCGCAAGACGAGACCTGACCCCCACTACGGAAGTGAGCACCCGAGCTGCCACGTGGTCCGCTAGACGGGACCTAACCTCCTCCGCAGAGATGAGCTCCCGAGCTGTCACGTAGTCCAGCCACTTGCCCTGAACGGAGGGACGCGAGAGTTAAGAGGGCGATGCGCCTTGTCCCAATCAAGGATTGAAGATACGTAGCTTCCCTAGACGCATGGCGCACCAATCGCATCGCAGTGAAGACGCTGCAGGCCTATCCCACTCCGCCAAGTGGGTAGCTTACGCCGACATAGACAGTTGGATGGGACATCCCCTGCCATTGTTATCAATGGCGCATGGGCTACTAACGACTCAGGCGGCAAGACGGTGAGTCTTCAAGTCCACGATCAGAGCAAGCTTACGCGAGAAGCCTTAGATCTCTAGGATAAGATCACCCCGGGACCACTTGTCGGGCCCCGGGCCCCACTTGTAAGTCGTCCTACCTTAGCTATTAAAGGCCCGAACCGCCACTGTTACAAAGGATCCAACATCAAACTCACGCATACACAGACACTATTATTACCATCCACCCTGGAGTAGGGTGTTACGCTCCTTGCGGCCGGAACCACGTAAAAACCACCGTGTCATACTCCCTCACGAGCTCGCACACATGATTGAGGCCTAAGCCCCGCCAAACAAGAACCTCTGCGAACTGCTCCTTAGCAGATCGGGGGAACTGTCGCAATAACACTTCGACAAGTACAATGCATATAAATTTCTACAATAATTCAATACATTAAAACGTGTCTATTATATTGTCCAACACATTACACAATAGTCCATGAAACATCATATATATATACATCATATATATATATATATTTATGTATATATAAAACCCTAAATACTATATATATATTTAAGAAATTTTGTTGGACCCACATGTTAGTGCGGCTACGGGTATACGGGTACGGATGTGAGATTTTTTACCCGATAAGAAATACTCATTGGGTACAACCCGTTACCCGAACCCATACCTGCGGGTACAAATTCGTACCCAAACCCGTATCATCTGGTCGGGTATCCGCGGATAATTGATACCCACTGCCATCCCTAATCTGGGCGCCCCCGTCTGGACTCTGAAAGTTCTAAAAGACTCTAAAGCACTCTAGGAAACAAGATTAAAGTCAATAGTGGAGTATGAACTTACTGTTAGGCAGCATTATAATACTACAAAACAAGTTGATTTAAATTTCTTTTAGTTCAATCTGTATTTACTGCATTTAACAAACTTGTATCATGGGCACTGTTAGAGTACATGGAGCAGTTAAAATGTTCCCCCTCTTTCGTTGTAGATGACTAGCTGCCACCCATTTGTTACGTGATATGTGTTGTCAATGGTTTTTTAACTAGTTATATCTCAAAAGTTACTTATACCATTGTTTCTCGATGGAATTTTTGTGCTCATTTCAAGAACTGTGGAAATTTGTGTAGTTTCTTTGAATATATATAGATCTGTGCAGTTTCTTAGGAACATAAATGATTGTTTGATGGCCTTACCTTTAGTGTCCAAATGATGAGTTTAATTGTCCATTTTTATGGAAAATAGTATTATGATATTTTTATGTTTTGTAACTGTATGAATGATTTTTATGCCTGACAAATGCCAATTGCTCGTGTAATGTACGCCCATAACATTATTTTGTAATCATTCAGCTTCTTTTGCTAACAGTACCCCCTTTCTTAACTTCATTGTCTTGTAGGACATCTCTAGATGCCTATTTTGGGTTCAGCGTCGCCATGGCTCATGGCCAAACTTTCAAACTGATCCATTGAGCAATCCAATAGACATGCTGATGCTCAACAAATTAAAAGAGTCATATACCCAAATAAGGGTTAGTGGTTTATTCTACACTTACAATTCTAAAAAAGGTATCAAAGGATAAGGACTATGCACTGAGCGTTTGCACCTGTTGGACTGTATGCGTGCGTGTGTTGGGCTAGGCCCATGTACCAGCCCCTATGGGACTATATATGTGTACCCTACCCCTATGGGGGTGAATTAATCTAGTCATTATTCTCTAATCTGGTATCATTAGCCAGCTCGTTATAACGCTAACTCTAGGGCCCTCTACCTCCCTGTAGCAGCCCACCATGGTGGGCCAGCCGCCCCCGCCACTTCTGGCAGGTGTGGCCGCTGCCGCCGCCGTCGCGGATCCGAGCGGCCTGGCCGGTGCGCCTCCTCTTCCTCTGGCAGGCCCTTCGCCCCCGCCGCCGCCAGTCGGCGTGCCTGCTACCGCCGGTGTCGCGGTCGTGTGCGACTCCTCACTGTACGCCGCTGCCCTCGGTGCCACGGACGTGCACGACTCCTCCCTGTATGCCGCCGGCCTCCCACCGGCGACACCCACCGTCTCTCCCGCCTCTCATGGCCTAGCCGCCGGCCGCCGCCGCCGCGTCGCTCACGGCCGCCGCCGCGGCGCCGCCTCTGGCGCGAGCTGTCTCCATCGCCCGATCTAGCTGCCGCCGGCCTCAGCCATGGCGCCTCCGGCCGCCGCCCAGATCTGGCCGCCACAGGTCCCAGCCGCGGCGCCTCCGGCTGCCGCCCAGAACAGGTTGCTGCCGACCCCAGCCGCGGCGCCTCCGGCTGCCGCCCAGAACAGGTTGCCGCCAACCCCAGCCGCGGCGCCTCCGGCTGCCATCTTCCCCGTTGGCGCTGCCCAGACCTGGCATTCGCTAGCTGTTGGCCCAGTGGCCCAGTCGCGCTGGTCACTTGGTGCACCGCAACATTAGCGGCGTCCCACCGTCCTCGTTGGATCTGGCCGCGCGCCGCCGCCGCCGGGTCCCCAACGAGCGCTGCCACTAGGACTCGGGATGCCACCGTCAGGCCACGTTCCCTCGGCGCCGCCACCTGCTGGTACTCTGTCGGTCGCCGCCGCCGACCTTCAGCATGCTGGCTCGGCGCAGCCACCACTGGTTTGGCTGCCGGCTGGTACCCGCCCTGGGGCTGTCACCTTTGCAGGCACACCACGGCCGTCGGGATGGCCTCCGACTGCCACCGCCGAACTCCAAATGGCCGCACAATTGCCCCCTGGCACTGGCACCGGCGGGCCGACCGCCGTGCTGCCACTCCATGGCGTCGCCGGCCCTCAGATGCGCACGCCGCAACCGACTTTAGGCGCCGTGTGCCTGCCTTACCTCGTGGCCTCTCCTGGACCGCACCAGATCCGACCACTGCCGGCCCCTGGCGCCACGCGCTCGTCTCCAATTGCGTCGCAACCACCCTGGTGCCCTCCCACCGCTGCCGCCGTGGGGCTGCGATCCATCGGCGCGCCTAGTCCTGTTGGATCCGCGGCCGCCGCCACCTTGGGTGGCGTCGCTAGCACAACCGCCATACTGGGCTACCTCTTGCCAACGGTTGCTCCACGGCTTGGTGCTGCCATCGTTGTTGGCGCGCCGCAACACCCTCCGAAGGGTTGGCTGCCGGCCGATGGTGCGACTCTCTCCAACGACTGGTCCGGCCACCGGCGGACCACTTACCGGCTCTGTCGCCATCGCCTTCATGACCAGTGCTGTCTCTAAGCGAGATGGGCCTGCTGCCACTTCTGCACTTGCTTTTGCTACTGGTGGTGGTAGTGGTGACACCGGCTGTGGAGGTGCGCCCTGGCCCACACCCTGCAACCCGTGGACCGGCGAAATCGCTATGTGGTTTGGACCGTCTCCGGGTCTTTTGCCTCGATGCCCACCTGGGCTACGGTGGGACCAGCCTACACTACCGGTGGGCTGTCAACTCAGGCCTATAGCGGGCCTGACTACTCTGCTGGTGGGCTGTCGACCTCAGGCTATGGGGCACCGACTACCCTGCTGGGGACTCGGAGTCGTAGGCGCCGTGCCAGGAGCCACCCTTGGTGTGGGATTGTCTGTCATCGTTCAGCACCGTGCACCTCGCTCCAGCTGCTGCTAACTGGGTGGTTGATTCCAGAGCATCGTACCATATCACTCCTGATGTTGATATACTTTCTTCTACCCACCCTTCCCACCCTTCTTTTCCTTCATCTATTGTTGTCAGGAATTGGTCTGTTCTTCCGGTCACCCGGTCACCTCAGTAGGTGCCTCGATATTTCCGGGTTCTTTCCAGCTCAAAACCATTCTTTTTGCTTCGGATATTATTCGGAATTAGTTTTCTGTTCGTCATTTTACCACTGATAATCATGTTTCTGTTGAGTTTGACCCTTTTGGCTTATCTATCAAGGATCTTTCCACCTGACGTTTTCTTCTTCGATGTGATAGCTCGGGCCTTTGTACACTCTTGGACTTCCTATTTCTGCTGCGTCTCCACCTTTCGCTCTGACTATGACAGCTTCGTCTACCACTTGGCACCGCCGGCTTGGCCATCCTGGCGTAGATGCTATGTCCAAGTTGTCTAGTAGTTCAATTATCTCGTGTACTAGGGGCACACATGAGTCTTCATGTCATGCTTGTCAGCTTGGTCGCCATGTTCGGCTTCCTTTTTCGACTTCTATGACTCATGTTGAGCACAGTTTTGATCTTATTCACTGTGATTTGTGGACATCTCCAATTATCAGTGTTCCAGGGTTCAAATATTATTTGGTGGTGCTTGATGATTTTTCACACTTTTTGTGGACTTTTCCTTTGCGATTGAAGTCTGAGACATATGTCACTCTTTCTCACTTCTTCGTTTGGGTGTCCAGTCAGTTTGGGCACACTGTCCGAATTGTCCAGTGCAATAACGGACGTCAGTTTGATAAATCGGCGTTCCATAACATTCTACTCGCCCATGGTGTTCAGTTGCGCATGTCTCGTCCATACACCTCTCCCCATAATGGAAAAGTAGAGCGCATCCTCTGCACCACCAATAATGTTATGTGCTCTCTGATGTTTCAGGCCTCCATTCGTGTTCGGTACTGGGTACATGCCCTTCACACTACCACTTTCATCATTAATCGCCTTCCCACCAAGGTGATTCGTGTCCCCAACCCTTACTTTGCGTTGTATGGCACCACCCCCTTTACGACCACCTTCGAGTTTTCGGGTGCGCTTGCTACCCTATCCTTTCCGTCGCGGCCCCACATAAGCTTGCGCCTGGCTCTACTCGTTGCGTCTTCCTTGGGTATTCCCTTGATCATAAGGGGTACCGGTGTCTAGACCTCACCACTCACCGTATTTTGATCTCTCGACACGTCGTCTTCGACTTCGACGAGTCCTTTTTTCCTTTCTCCACTTCCTCCTCTATTTCTGCCGCAGAGTTGGATTCCCTATTTTCTACTGACACCGAGGCTCCTCTACAACTGCCTTGGCCTTTTTCTGTAGGTACGACAACAGCTGCGCCACGCGCGGCCCTAACGTCCCCGACGTCACCTGTCGCGCCTTGCGCAACCTCAGCGTCCCCGACGTCGCCCGTTGAGCCACGCGCGGCCCCTGCGTTTTCGACGTCACCAGCCGCTCCTCGTGCGGCCTTGGCGTCCCCGACCTCGCCCGCTGCGCCATACGTGACCCCGACGTTTCCGACATCGACTGCTGCGCCCTGCGCTCAGCGCCCTAGGCGCCAACGACTGCACCTCCCGCAGCCTCGACCTCTCGGTTCACCAACCCCGCTCTCGTCTACCAGTGACGAGCGCGGGTTGGTGCTCAGGCTCTAGCAGCTCCGGCGTCTTCGACCTCCACAGCTGCGCCACGCGTGGCCCTGGCGTCTCCGACCTCCACAGCAGCGCCACACGCGGCCCCAGTGTCTCCGACCTCCACAACCGCGCTGCGCGCGACCCCGAAGTCGCCGACCTCCACAGCTGCGCAACGCGCGGCCCCGGAGTCTCTAACGTCACTCACTGCTCTTGTCTATCAGAGACGAGAGCGGGTTGGGGATCCGACTCCTGCTCGCCCTGAGCCCCAGGCGTACCATCCGCCTCTACTCCACCGGGACCCAAGTCACGTGCACCCGATGGTGACTCGATGTGCAACTAGGGTTTTTCGGCTGGTTGAGCGTTTCTCCGGGTTGTCCTCTCGTCAACGCTTCCACCGTCCGTCTCCTCTTCAGTATCGCCTATACCGTCTTCCGTCCGTATCGCCCTCCCCGACCCTCAATGGCGCGACACTATGGAGGAAGAGTATGCGTCCCTGCTTGCCAATCGGACTTGGGACCGGTGCCTCGTCTTAGTCGTGGCAATGTTGTCACAGTCAAGTGCGTGTTCACGCATAAGAAGAATGCAGATGGTTCCCTGGAGAGATACAAGGTTCCTTGGGTACTTCGGGGCTTTACTCAGCGCCCTGGAGTTGGCTACGACGAGACCTTCAGTTCGATGGTGAAGCCGGCAGCGGTTCATACTGTTCTGTCGCTGGCTCTCTCACATTCTTAGCCTGTCCATCAGCTGGACGTCAAGAACGCCTTCCTCCATGACACTCTGACGGAGACGGTGTACTGCAGTCAGCCGATGGGGCTCGTTGATTCAACTCATCCAGACATGATTTACAAGCGGAACAAGTCCTTGTCCGGTCTGAAGCAGACACATCGCGCCTTGTATAGCCGGTTCACCTCCTTTCTGGCCTTGTTGGGCTTCGTCGAGGTCAAGTCGGACACTTCGCTTTTTGTCTATCGACGGAGGGTGACACTGCCTACCTTCTCTTGTACGTCGATGACATTGTACTGATGGCGTCCAGTCCGGCTCTCCTTCAGTTCATTGTGTCCGCCTTACAACAGGAGTTCGCTATGAAGGACTTGGGTCAACTTCACCACTTTCTGGGTATTCCAGTCGAGGACCGACCAGGTGGTCTGCTCCTTCACCAGCAATAGTACGGTCTGGACATGCTCGAGCGAGCGGACATGGTTGAGTGCAAGCCGTGCTCCACTCCGTTGGATACCCTAGCGAAGGTCTCCTCTACTGACGGGACACCCGTCGGTGACCCGACTGCTTACTGGAGTCTTGCAGGTGCTCTTCAGTACCTCACCTTCACCTGGCCAAATATCTCCTAAGCGGTTCAGCAGATGTGCCTTCACATGCATGACCCGTGGGAGCCGCACCTCACCGCTGTGAAGCGGATTCTTCGATACCTGCGCGACACCCTCGACTACGGCCTCCTTCGTCAGCATGACTCGACTTTCGACTTGGTCGTCTACACCGATGCTGACTGGACAGGCTGACCGGACACTCGTCGGTCCTCCTCTGGCTACTTCTGGGCGGCAACCTCGTCTCCTAGACCTCAAATCGGTAACCCATAGTGTCATGCTCGAGTTTTGAGGCAAGAGTACCGCGCTGTGGCTAACGCCGTGGCTGAGGCTTTCTAGCTTCAGCAGCTGCTTCAGGAGCTCCACTCCCCCGTCGCCCAGAGCACGGTTGTCTACTGCGACAACGTCAACGCCGTCTACCTCTCCACCAATATCGTCCAGCATCAGCGCACGAAGCATGTGGAGATTGACGTCCATTTTGTTCGTGAGCGGGTTGCACATGACGAGGTTCGAGTTCTCCACGCCCTGACGATGTCGCAGTTCGCCGAAATCTTCACAAAGGGGCTCCCGTCGTCGCTTTTCTTCGAGTTTCGATTCAATCTCAACATCTGCCGTGTCTAGATGTTGGGACCGCGGGGGGTGTTGGACTGTGTACGTGTGTATTGGGCTAGGTCCATGTACCAGCCTCCTATGAGGCTATACATGTGTACTCTACTCTTATCATGTTATTCAATCCACTAATTACCCTCTAATACTAATATTATCGAATCAGTTAGTGTCATAAAACACTAAAACTGTCAACCAGTGTTTTAAAAGGGCAGGTGGACATTATGGTAATGTTCTGCTAAGGAGATGAAGATGAAACAGGCTTATGTTAGCACTATTGGTTCATAGCCCTTTCAGACAGATCTTTTGTGCAGGTGCCCTGGTGGTGTGAATTATTATTTTTATTTTGCCATCTTCATTCTTTATTCGACATGAACTTGATTTCTTAATACCATTGTATTATTATAAGCAGAACATGACTTTTTTAGATTAAAATCTTTATTATTGATATATTTTGTTATTGATAAATTGAGGTGGACCCAACGCAAGCGGGAGCTACATGCACCGGGCTGCCCTTTTAATAAATTGAGGTGGAATGTTTCCATGAAACTTATTTGGGGATTTTTTTTTTGCAGAGCGGGAGTTTTGATGCCGTTACCCTGGTTCATTCATATGATAATGAAAAATCTGTTGGGCATCAGAAGACAATACTATCAGCTCTCAATGTAATTACTGTTGAATATAATCTTTTATATAATATTCTAGAAAAGTTCTAGATAGAGTCCAAATTAAGTAAGAGTTAGAGTTTAAGTTCAAATAGTTTAGATAGAGTCCTAAATATTTTTAGGGGTGCTTTTTATCTGTATGGGATCTATATGTGTTGGGGCACCCCAAGGAATAAATCGAAGGATAATATTATTGAAAATTCGTGTTTAATTTTCGTTCGGATTTCCAACAATTAGCATCGGAGCCGGTTTAAGTCTTGAGATCCCATCTCCTTCCTCGAGAGGATGTGCTCCCGGGGAGGGGCGGCTGACAGTCCAGAGGAGCATGCACGGAGAAGGGGCCTGGGGGTGTCCTAGAGAAACAAGATTAGGGAGAGATTGTTGAATATAATCTTGTTTTATAGAATATTCTAGAAAAGTTTTAGATAGAGTCCAAATCATAGTTATCAAGGCGTCGTTAAAGCGTCGCTAAAGCGACGCTTGAGCGGTAAAGCGCCCGTCGTGGTTAAGGCGTCTCGTCGCCTTGGAAATCTTGGCTAAGGCGACGTGACGACGACGGGAAATGGGGAGTGCGGCGGCGGCGGGAGCAGAGGAAGGCGGCGGAGGAACCTACCTCAACGAAGATCGACGCAGATCTGTCGAGGACGCATGGCGGCGGAAGCAGGAGAGCCGCAGCCGGAGGCAGAAGCAGGGGAAGCCGCCGCCGGCGGCGGGAGAAGGGAAGCCACCGGAGATTGGAGCAGGGGGAAGGCGGCGTCGGACCATCATCTTCTGCCTCGTGGGGCGGCGTCGGGCCCTCGGCTCTCTGGGGCGGTGCCGATAGAACCTGCAGGTGCGGGGGAATCTGACGGCTAGCTAGGGTTTTTTTGCTGGTAGTGTTTCTTGCTGTAGGGTGAGGTGGGCTGGGCTGCCTTTGGGCTGGAAAACTTAACTGGCTGTTGGGTGAAGGCTGGGTTGGGCTGGTTCCAACATAAACTAAAATACATCTATATTGTTGTATTTTAAATTTTTACAGCTAATAAATATTTCTATTTTCTATTTTTACGTAATATTAAGGCGTCGCCTTGCCTTACGCCTTACCGCTTAAAAGGTAAAAAGGAGGTCCATCGCCTTAAGTCGCTTTACCGCCTTAATAACTATGGTCCAAATTAGGTAAGA
Source organism: Tuctoria greenei (assembly GCA_036927565.1). Taxonomy (NCBI): domain Eukaryota; kingdom Viridiplantae; phylum Streptophyta; class Magnoliopsida; order Poales; family Poaceae; genus Tuctoria; species Tuctoria greenei. The sequence continues at coordinate 78,128,620 of JAYESD010000012.1, forward strand.
GTTAGAGTTTGAGTTCAAATAGTTTAGATATAGTCCTATACAGTTTTAGGGTTTTTTTATCTGTAAGGGATCTATATATGTTGGGGCGCCCGAAGGAATAAATCGAAGGAGAATATTATTGAAAATTCGTGTTTACTCTTCGTTCGGATTCCCAACAATTACTTGGACCTGTACAGATTCATTTGCTTATTTCATTGCTGATACTTCCATTTTAGATGACTGATAGATTATTTTTCTTTTGACGGTTTGCAACGGAAGAGTGCATTGTATTCATGTCTAGCATCTGTAAAGAAGTCCTCTTTATGTCACATGGACATGCGTGCCTGCAGACAAACTGCGTATATTCCAACAAGCTGTCTAGTGAATTGTTGCAATTGATATTAGGTCCTGTTGAGAATAACTTCGTTTAAATATTCTGGCTCGAAGCACATCTTTGGTGTCTTTGTTAGAGTATGGCTATGCATGTGTTAGGGGTAATTGGGTCATTATCTAGGGGACTCCTTGACCCCAAGTTTTGTAATCCATGTTAGTAGCTGAATTTTTACTTTCATTGAAGAGAGGCTGACACTAATGTCGGGTGACCCTGGGCCTGGGCCTGAGGCGGCCTGGTGCGGCTGAGCCCACCAGGGGCGCGCGCGCCCAAGCGGGGCCCACCTCACTGGTGCGGTCAGTTAAGATAGAGTCTAGAAAAATTAGAAATTCTATTTAGAGTCCTATTCAATTTAGAGATAGAATAATAGTTGTTAGGGGTTGGGACTCTCCCAAAAACCCCCCTATATAAACAGGGCTGCGCCCCCCTGTACCCGCACCCCATTATCAAATAATACAAGTTTTCCACCAAAAAACCCCTCCCCACGGCAGAACCTGATCTAGCCGAGTTCCCCAACTCGCCTAGATTAGGATTTCGCTTCTGCTCCATCAGGAACACGCCGAGTTCTCCTCTGTTCCCCTCGTCCCCGATCTGATCAGCACCAGGGGTGCCTCTCTGTTCTGCACACAGGGATCACCCTGTACTGAACTGCACCGCAGATCAGATCTGTTCTGCCCGAACAAACCTGATCAGCACACCTGTAGAGCCAGCAACAGGGCTGAACAGGCCGGATTTCCAACATTCGTGGCATCAGAGCCATGTCGACCTCTCCCCCAAGCAGCGGCAGCGTCACCGGCAACGGCGGCAAGATCACGACGACGACCTCTCCGGTAGTTCGTGAGGTGAACACGGGAACCGGGTTTCCGCTGCTCACCAAGACCAACTATGCGGAGTGGGCCGTCATGATGGAGATCAAGCTGAAGGCGCGGCTACTTTGGAAAGCGGTGGAAGAAGGCAACGTGACGCAGCAGGAGGACATGTTGGCGCTCGACATCCTAGTCAGCGCCATCCCGTCGGAGATGATCACGACGATCGGGAAGAAGACGGCGAAGGAGGCTTGGGACACGATCGCCCTCATGCGGGTGGGGGCCGATTGCGTGAAGAAGACCACGGCGCGTCAACTCAGGCGGGAGTTTGACGCTGCCACGTTCAAGGACGGCGAGAGCGTGGAGGACTTCTCCCTTCGTCTGAGCGGCATCATAGCCCGTCTCGAGATGCTAGGGGAGCACATCGACGAAGATATGGCTGTGGAGAAGCTCCTTCGGAGCGTTCCAGAACGCTTCCAGCAGATCGTGGTGGCGATCTCGACCCTGCTGGACGTGTTGACCCTCAAATTGTCGGATGTGACGGGGCGGCTGAGGGCTGTCGAAAACGCCTTCGACACGACGCGACGCAAGGGAGGAGTGCACGACGGCCACCTGTACCTCACTCAGGAGAAGTGGGAGGCACGACGGAAGGAGGCGCGAGGCAATGAGGGTTCTTCGAAGAAGGGCGGCCGCAAAGGCGCGCCCAAGAAGAAGAAGGGTTCCGGGAAGGACATTCCGCGGGACCAGTGCAGGAAGTGCGGCAAGAAGGGCCATTGGGCCAAGGAGTGTCGTTCGAAGAAGTAGCAACAGGAGGAGCCGCAGCAGCAGGCGCACGTGACGAAGGCAGAGGAGGATGGTGCCTTGTTCATGACAAGGGCTATCTCAGTACAGGAGGAGCCTGTACGCGAGCGTTCCACGCGTCCACTGGAGATAGTAGAGGGATGCGTCTTCGCACATCGTGGCCACGACGACGACGACTCCGACGACGCCCTTTGGTACCTCGACACGGGCGCGACCCACCACATGACTGGTTCGCACACCGTCTTCTCCGAGCTCGACGAGAACGTCGTCGGAACCATCAAGTTCGGCGACAACTCGGTCGTGCAGATCGAGGGGAAGGGCACGGTCCTGTTCGCCTACGACACGGGTGAGCATCGGCGCCTCACTGGTGTCTACTTCATCCCGTGTCTCACCACCACATCAGCCTCGGGCAGCTGGATGAGGATGGCTACACCGTCACCATGCATGCAGGGGTGATGCACATTCGAGACGAGCTGAACCGTCTCATCACACGAGTGCGGCGCGACGATAGCAAGTTGTACCCCGTCAGGCTCAACATCATGCGTCCAGTTTGCCTGACCGCACGACGTGGTGACGTCGCGTGGCGTTGGCACGAACGTTACGGACACGTCGGCTTCCAGGCGCTTCGGAAGCTGGCAAAGGAGGAGATGGTGCTCGGGCTTCCGCAAATTGATCATGTCGATCAATTGTGCGAGGCTTGCTTGGCCAGGAAACAGAGGTGCTCCAGCTTCCCAACGCAAGCTCGTTGGCGCGCGGAGGGCGTGCTCAACCTCGTCCACGGCGACATCTGCGGGCCGATCACGCCGACGACTCCAGGCGGCAACAAGATGTTCTTGTTGCTAGTGGATGACATGAGCCGCTATATGTGGCTCTATCTCCTAGCAAGCAAGGACAAGGCGCGGAGGAGAGTTCACCTCACGGGAGTTCGGCGAGTACTGCGCTCAGCACGGCGTACAGCGTCAGCTCACAGCCCCATACACGCCGCAACAAAACGGGGTTGTGGAGCAGCGCAACCAGACGGTTGTCGGGATGGCGAGAAGCATGTTGAAGGCGAAGGGTATGCCCGGGTTCTTTTGGGGTGAGGCGGTCCTGACAGCCGTCTACATCTTGAATAGATCCCCCACCCGCGGCCTCGACGGGAAGACGCCATATGAAGCTTGGCACGGGGAGCGACCAACCGTCAACTACTTCCGAATTTTTGGGTGCGTGGGACATGTCAAAAATACAAGCCCCCACCTGAAAAAGTTGGAAGACCGAAGTACGCCGATGGTGTTTCTTGGCTATGTTGCAGGGACGAAGGGCTACCGGATGTACAATCCGGCCGATGGGCGCACACACATATCACGTGACGTGATATTCGACGAGGTGGCCAAGTGGGACTGGGGTGAAGGAGCTGAAGAAGAGGACTACGACGCGTTCTACGTTGACTCCATGGGTTTAGCACATGCTGAACCTGCTGTTCCAGCACCTGCTGCTCCAGTCCCTCCTCGGTGGGAGCAAGGGCCCGGAGTTGAAGGACGCGTGACAGCTCCAGAGCCCTCGGTAGGAGCAAGGGCCCGGAGCCGGTGGACGCCTGGCAGCTCCGGAGCCCTCCTCGCTGGGAGCAAGGGCCCGAAGCCAGACGACGCGAGGCAGCCTCGGAGTTCGCATCAGCGTGGAGGCCGGGTCCGGAGCTTGTTCTAGCTGGTACAGGGGGTACCCGGTCTGCAGGGTACCGATAGTGGCTCTCGGGCCCATCTCGGTAGAGGTGACGATCCCGCAGGTAAGGCCACCATCATACTGCCCCGCGTGGCTGTTCTGAACTTGTATCTGGTTGGGACCTGCATAGGCATGATAGACAAGTAATTGCACTTACCGGTCATGTTTACCCTGCTCGTAGTCTCGTTATGTCTTACGGTTCCGAGCCAGACTTACGGTGCATGGGTAATTCAGCGCGACGGTGTTCGGGTTATGGTTATCGCCCTGCTCAGGAGCGTGTGCCGTCCGGCCCCCTGTACTCAGCCGTTAGCGCTGGAGAGGCAAAGTGTACACACTTATGGTGTAGGACCAGGTTAAGCAGGGTTGTACACTCTGGACCTCCTACGGGCATTAGCTTTTTAGGGGAGTGACCATCGGCGCCACGGGCTCTCGAGCAGCAAAACAACCAAGGAACCCAAATACATTAAAGGAACCTCAAGCAGACCCGCCTGCAACAGGACAACACAACTCCAACTAGGGGCGAGACATGAGAAATGTAGCAGGGCATATGGCGGACGATATGCGAGTGGAAGCAAAAAATTAAAGCATAATGTATTGAACATGGTAATGCAGTGTGACAGTATCGAGTTATGGTTATTGCCTTGTTCAGGAGCATGGGTCGTCCGACCCCCAGTAGTCAGCCGCAGCGCTGTGGAGGCAGAGTGTACACGCTCAGGGTCCAGGACGAGGCTAAGCAGACTGCACACTCTGGACCTCCCACTAGCATTAGCAGGAATATGAACCGACTGCCCCCCCCCCCCCCCCCCCCCCCCCCCCCCCCCCCCGTACTCGGCCGCTACGCGGGGGAGGCAAAGTGCCCACGCTTAGGGTGCAGGACCAGACTAAGTAGATTGTACACTCTGGACCTCCCACTGGCGTTAGCCTTTCAGGGGAGGGACCGTTCAACACCACGAGACCCGAACAAGAAAATAACCAAAAGACCCTGGATTCCCTGTCCCGGCCTTGTTCAGAGTGTATGCCGTCTGGCCCCCAATACTCAGTCGTAGCGTTGGGGAAGCAAAGTGCGCACGCTTAGGGTACGGAACCAGACTAAGCAGGCTGCACACCCTGGACCTCTTGCACACCCTGGACCTCCCGCTTGGCGTAGGCCTTTCCTGAGGGAGTCCATTTGGCGTCACTGGACCCCAAAAACAAGAGGACGACCAAAAGACCCCTGGATACGCCACAAGTACCTTAAGAAGAATCGCATGCTGTCCACGCTCGCAGCAGACGGCGACGACGTTGTCGTGGCGACCGGAAGCCGCTTAACGTCCCGCACATGGGACCCCTTAGGGGCCCCTGATAAGTGTGGCCAACTGGTTGGGCACGCCTACCACTAATTCCTAGGATGTCGGGATGTCGTCGGAGGGCCCCCGGCGTAGCGCGGAAGCTTGGGTAGGTTACGCCGGTGGGCCCCTGGGAGCCGAACTTGAATTGAGATGCGTGGTCGTCGTCGAAGAAGTCCTCGCTGGCGATGGCGACATGGTAGCCGCCGAACCGAGGCGATACCCACCCTCAACATGCGGAACGTCGACGACGGCCCCCCTGGGAGGTGCCGGAGTTGGATGCTCCGATAGCGCCCACCTTCAATGTGTGAATCGTTGACTGCGGGCCCCCTGGAAGGTGCCAGAGTTGGATGCTCCAGCGACGCCTATCATCAGCGCAAAGAACGTCAATGGCGGACCCCTTGGGAGGTGCAGAAACTGGGTGCTCCGGCGGCACCCTCCTTCAACGCGCGGAACGTCGACGGCGGGCCCCCTGGAGGGTGTCGGAGCTAGATGCTCCGACGGTGCCCACCTTCAACGTGCAAAACTTCGACGGCGGGCCCCCTGGAAGGTGCCGGAGCTGGATGCTCCGGTGGCGCCCTCCTTCAACGTGCGGAACGTCGACGGCGGGCCCCCTGAAAGGTGTCGGAGTTGGATGCTCCGGCGGCGCCCACCTTCAACGTGCGGAACGTAGACGGCGGCCAACCTGGGAGGTGCTCGAGCTAGATGCTTCGGCGGTGCCCACCATCAACGATAAGAACGTCGACGGCGGGTGAAAGGCGCAACTTCTTGAGAGAAAAAAGCCCCCTACCTGGCGTGCCAATTGTCGAAGTGTTCTTGCGACACTTCCCCGGACCTGCTTAGAGAGCAGCCCGCGAAGGTTCTTTGATCGGCGGGGGCTTAGTCTCAGGTGAGATTGCACGGTTGAGGAACTATGGTGAGAGGGTGGTTTTACGTGGTTCGGGCCGCCAGAGCGTAATACCCTACTCCATGGTGATTTTTGTATTGTTTGAGTATCTGAGTGTGTTTGTGAGTGTAAAAGATCGGATTCCCCTGAGAGGATCTGGGATCCCCCCCCAACCCCCCCCCCCCCCCCCCCCTAAGTCGGTGGCTGCCCGATCCTTGTATAGTCCAAGGCCTGACAGCTTACAAGTTGGGTCCGGGGCCTGACAGGTTGCCCTGGGTTGATCTTATCCTGTACAAGATCTAAGGTGTAATGGCTACCTGCTACCTCTGACCGTGCGCCAGTGGCCTGAGCGTAGCATGTGATGATGGTGAAGGGTGTCTCGTCTTGTCGCCGTAAGCTACCCACTTGGCAGCGTGGGGTAGCCCTACAACGCCTTCATTGTGTTGTGATGTGACACGCCACAGTGGTACCTGACAGGGGTGTGTGCCGCACCTGTGCGCCTAGGGAAGGCGCGTGCCTTCAATGCGCGACTGGACAGGACGCGCTGCCCTTTATTCTTCGGGGCCCACGGCCCATTACAGGTCATGAGACACATGCCAGCTCCGGAACCCTCCTCGGTGGGAGCAAGGGCCCGGAGTCGAAGGACGCGTGGCAGCTCTGGAGCCCTCCTCGGTGGGAGCAAGGGCCCAGAGCCGGAGGACGCGTGGCAGCTCCGGCGCCCTCCTCGGTGGGAGCAAGGGCCCGAAGCCGGAGGACGCGAGGCAGCCCCGGAGTCCGCCTCAGCGGGAGGCCGGGTCCGGAGCTTCTTCTAGCTTGTATGCGGGGTACCGAGTCTACAGGGTACCGAAGGCGCATCTTCACCCTGTACACAAATTTGGGTTGGACACATCTTCAACCCCAGGATGAGCTCATCTTCATCCTGCACACGATCTCGGGATGAGCACATCTACACCCCGAACACTCCATGTAAAATCAGAACAAAGTTCCCTCGGACGCAAGAAGCGCCCTTTCATCTTCCTCGTTCTTGGTACACTCACTAGCGAAGTGTCCATACTTCTAACAATTGAACAATAGAATTTTTGACTTGTCAAATTTCTTCTTTTGGTCGCCATCCTTTGCTTTTTTGCTTTCCACTCCTCTTGTCAAAAGAAGTTTGTCTTCATTCTTTGTTTCTCTTGCTCCCCATTCCTCCCTTGTTATGTAGAGTTTCTTTTCATGCTCTTGGTTGTTGAAGTCATGCACTTGTTGCTCATGTGTCTTGAGTTTGTTTCTGAACTTCTCCATAGTCATCGTCTTCAAATCAACAAATTGTTCAATAGTAAGATGTAATGTGGAGGAGTTTCGAAGGTAGGGCACGTAGCAATATCTTCACAATATAACTTTTTTCAACTTCTCCAAAAACCATGAATCTTTATGACGATGATCATCACCCTTGTGGCAAAGTCGTCGATGAAGTCTCCTCCGTTCATGCACATCACATCAAGCTCGTTCTGAAGAGTTTGAATTCTTGCTTCCATCACGTGTTCTTCATCCAAGAACTAGGTCTTGATCATCTCCCAAACATCTTATGTTGTCTCTTGCTTGGAAATTCGCATGAGAGCATCTTCATCAGTAGCGCGATAGATTACTGCAAGAGCCATCTGATCTTGCTTCGGATCAACCTTGTCCTTTGCAGCGTTATCCAGGTGTCGACTAGGCGGGGTCTAGGCATCCAGTCGGGTGGCGGGAGGATGCCATGGAGGCTCACCTCGCCTGGTCGACTGCCGTCGCCGTCAACGCCGCCCCTTCCGCCGCTGCCGAGATCGCTGCAGCCGCCGCCCACCCCCTCGTGCTCGTCGTGGGTAGGACCGCCACCGGTCGTCGGCGCCGCCGTCACCCACGCCTGGGGTGCCTCTGGTGGAGACTAGATAGGAGAGGGTGAGGGAAAAAAGGTGTAGGGTTAGGGATAACCGGATGAGGGTAGATATGTCTATAGTATGTCGATATGTAAAATGAACTGTTGGATGCGATCCAACGGTTTCACATCAATCGGGCGAAGTTTAGGCCCAATCCACCATGGCCAACCTTCTTCTTCCTCGGCTCTTTCTCGAGATATCGGCCGTCGCTCTTCTCTGACATCGGCTGCCGCTCACCCCCGCCCTCGCGGCCTCGCGGCCCGCCCTTGCCCTTGCTGCCGCCTCGGCCCGCTCCCTTGCCCATCCCCTCTCCCCATGCCCCCAGCCCCAGGCGCGTGCCTATGCACGTCCTGCTGAAATCTCCTAATCCACCTTGTCTGGCGCTCGCCTAGGCGTCTCGACGGTCGGCAGGGGCCTAGGTGTCTAGGCATGGATTCACAACCTTGGTCCTTTTTTCACCTCCACGGCTTCCCATACCCCTTACGCTTTCAAAAATACTTTCATCTTGATTGCCCATGTTGTGTAGTTGGTCTCCATTAGCAGTGGATATTGCAACGCCATTTTACTCTCCATGTCGCGTTCGCCTCGTGTGTACGTTTAGTGAACGGACAAAACTTGGGTGCTTCACTGGGTGCCTTTAGCGAAATGTTGCCTTCAGAAGTCGGCAGGCCCAACCACTTCTTTTCTTGCTTTCCCCTCCAAGTCAATTTTGCAAAGCCCATCCCAGCTTCCCGTGAACAGAGGACACAATAGAGACGCCAAACCCTAGCCACATTCAAGATTCTTGTCTCTCTCGACTGTGAGCTTCGGTTCGCCACGTGACCCGCTCGTCGTCCAATCGAGCCGTTAGAGTTTTTCCGCCCCTGTTGAGATCTCGTCGCCGCCGGAGGGGCTTTCTGCTGCGCGCTGCTCCGTCTAGCGCGTCGACCAAGCCTCACGGCAGAGCCACCCGAGTCGCCTCGTCCGCCGAAATACGCGTCGAGCGCTTCATCAATCGAGTGGCCTCCTTCGTGGGTGGATCTGGTTCAGCTGCCGCTGGGATGGCTCCCGCTTCTCAAATTCGATCGAAGCCCTCTTCGATTCGCACCACGCATGTCGAGAATGCGTCAAGTCGATGGGATCCGACGCAAGACTCGCGGACGCTCTACTCAAACTTTGTAGCTCTGATTCTAATTGTTGGAAATCTTTTCAATTGCATGTTATCCTTGGGTCATACTAGCTATTTATACTCTATTACAGAAAAAATCTATTCTAGTTCTTATCCCTACTCCAATTTGGACTTTTGACTTGACTAGGACTCTCTCAAACACTTCTCCAGCATTTGCACAACCCCTAATCTCTATTATCTCCTAGAAAACGTGATTAACTCAACATTTGCCACCCTCTAGTTCTCCACAGGGATCCTTGGCACGTTGACTGCTTCTCCGATCTGGCCCCTTGGCTCGTTGATCGCTTCTCCGATCTTGCTCTCTCATCAGCCACGTCACTATCGCCTCCTTGCCGGTCTCACCGGTACCGTCATCTATCTGTAGCACCCTTGTCGATCCCCGTTGTGCGCAATGTTGGAGTACATGGTTCTGTTTGCCAACCGGACCTAGCAATTGGTACCACATCCCAACCGTAGCAATGTTGTGGATGACAAGTGGGTGTTCACGCACAAGAAGGCAGATGGTTCTCTTGAGTTGTACAAGGCTCGGTAGGTCCTTTAGGGTTTCACTCAGTGCTCCGCAGTCGACTACGACGAGACTTTCAATCCGGTGATGAAGTCTATCACTGTACGCACTGTCCTGTCGCTGGCTACCTCGTGGTCTTGGGCGGTCTATTAGCTTAAGCTTTTGGGTTCAGTCGGTTAGCGCATACTAGCTTTACATGGTAACTGAGCCAGAAATCTCGAGTTCGAATCCTGGCGGGCACAAACCAACTCTTATTTCCATGTTTGAGGCTCGAGGGAGCCTCACGTGAGTGGGAATGTTGGAGTGTACAAGTGAATTATTTATCCTTCCCCATCAGCATAAGCTTGTGGAGGCAACCGGTCAGCGCATTGTAGCTTAACATGTTGCAGTTAGCCGACGGTGTTTTTTCGGATTCTGCTCTCCGTACATGGTTTGCAAGCTGAACAGTTCGTTGTACGGTCTGAAGCAGGCAATCCGAGCTTGGTACAACCGCTTTGCCTCTTTTCTGTTCTCTTTGGGATTTGTGGAGGCCAACTCAGACACCTCCCTCTTCATCTATCGGCATGATGTGAGTACCTTTTTTCTGTATGTAGTTGAAATTGTACTCACGGCGTCCAATGCGACCCTCTTACAACACACCATCTCAACCATGCATCGGGAGTTTGCTGTGAAGGATCTAGGTTAGCTCCATCACTTCTTGGACATTGCAGTTGAGCATCGGCCCGATTGCCTGTTCCTCTAGTAGCAACAGTACAGTGTGGAGATCCTTGAGCAGACTGACATGACTTATTGCAAGTCGTGCACCACCCCGGTTCATAGCTAGGCCAGGAGATGTTGCTCCTGTCAGTGATTCTGCCGCCTTCAGGAGCCTTGTAGGTGCTCTTGAGTACCTCAACTTCTCCGGACTAGATAGTGAAGTAGGTATGTCTTCACATGCACGATTTATTGTAGTCGCACCTCACTGCTGTGAAGCAGATCTTCCGGTATCTTCGGGGCACCCTCGACTACGACCTTCTACGTCGTTCCTCAACATTTGAGCTAGTCGTCTTCACTAACAATGACTGGACGGGTTGTCGGACACGTGTAGATCCACTAGCTACACTGTGTTCTTGGGCGGTAATCTCGTCTCTTGGTCGTAAAGCGGTAGCAAGTCGTCGCCCGCTTGAGTGTTGAGGCTGAGTACCGGACCATGGTCAATGGTGTGGCTAAGGCGTGCTGGCTCCGGGAGCTGCTACGAGGGCTCCACAATCCTCTCGCTCGGAGCATTCTTATCTGTTGTGACAACGTCAGCGACATCTACCTCTACACCAACCTCATCTAACACCAGAGCACAAAGCATGTGGAGATCGACCTCCACTTCGTTCGTGAACATGTTGCCATCGGTGATGTTCGAGTTCTCCATGTTCCAATGACTTTTCAGTTTGCCGACATCTTCACCAAGGAACATCCTCATTGATGATTCACTATTTTTACATCTAATAGTCTTGCTGGGAGGCCAAGAGGCTCCAGGGTCTTTGTTAGAGTCATGTCAAGAGTTTAGATTTATCTAACTCTGGTCGGATCGTTTTTATTTTATTTTAAACTGTTTGTTGTCATGTGGGGGCGCACGTACAGGCGCCGTTGGACGTGCGTTGCGCCACAGAACGTGCTGCGCTCGCACAGGAGGTGGAATCCATCACGACTGCCTAAGTCGGAAATAGAGATTAGTTTATGTTATTATTCCTTAAATCTAGGAGTGGTTGGTTAGGGCAAAGGCGATATATCCCTGTAATCAGACATGGAGAAGGGAAGCAAGATCATAATTCCATAATCTCCTATCTCTCCCTTCCTCAACAAGCCAACGACATAGGGTTAAACCTCGCCCGTGACTACGGACCAAGGCTATGAGTTACGTAGCCGACGACCAGCTACCCTAGGGGCCGACACCCTTGACAACCTGATATCACGATCCCGACGATCCTCGCCTTCCTGATCCATCTCACCACCAGCTGTTGTCGCTCCATCTCCATCAACAGCCGCCGTTCCGCCATCATCCTCATCGTCCACCGCGTCGTGTGCCGCCGACATGGCTAACGCCAATGACCTTAAGGCCACCATCGAGTCTCTCACCAACGCCCTCAAGACTCTGCAGACTACGGTCGAGGCCAATGCCAAGACCTTCGCCTTTCTCACCTCCGACCGCACAACGTCCTCGGGCACTAAGATGAGCTCCGGCGAGCACCACAATGACCGACCACTGAGATTCTGTTGGAAATCCGCCCACTAGAACCTCCCTAGTAGCTCTGGTCAGGTGCTGAACCGATCTGGATGAACAGATCTGAACCCTTGCAGCCTGACAGAGGTAAACAAAGAGAATAGAGGGATTGCTGGTGCACGAAACAGAGAGGACAGGAGAACAGGAGGAAGTATGGGGGTACTCTGGTGCTGTACTGCGCTAGTACAGGGATGAACAGCGATGAACAAGACGCCCCTGTTACAAAAACTGCGCAAGAACATCTGCGTACAGAGATGCTGCCGTGAGAGTTTTTGTGGAGCCTATTGTTTATTGATCTGATGTGATATTGGGTACAGGGGTGGGTTCTTTATATAACCCGGGTACAAGACCCTAATAGATTTAGGACTCTATCTACTATATCTCTAAGGAAACAGATTAAATCTTCTAAGGAAATCTCTGGACTCTATCTATACTTGGTCGCCTAGATCTCTGGAGTCCAGAGTACTGCCGCTCCACACCTCCTCCTTGTTGCGTGCCCTGGATCCTCTTGGATCCTACTCAGATTCAGGTCCAGGGAGCCGCACAGGGCAGACCCAGGATCAACTAACATTCTCCTCCTGACCCTGGATCTGCAGCACATCCAGGATGCCGATTTTCCTTCTCATCTCAACGAACTTGTGTCTTCCAAGCGCCATGGTCAATATGTCTGCCATCTGATCCTTAGTAGAGATTTGCTCAATCACAATAACACCGTTGTCCACACACTAACGTATGTAGTGGTATTTGGTGTCTATGTGCTTGCTCCTGTGCTGTGGACTGGGGCCGACATATGGCCCACATCCTTGCTGCTGCACCAGAAGATCTTCTAGAAGATTAATTAGGATAAGAAAAGAATAAAGGAGTTATAGATTGAGTTGGGTTTAAATAGGAAGTATTAGATTGAGTTGAATTTAAATAGAAGGTAATAGATTAAATAAGGAGAGAAATAGAGTCCTGGTCTGTTGGGAGGATGTCCCCAACAGATCTGTTGGTTGCGGCCAGGAAAGGGGGGCGCCCAGCCAGGGGGGTCCTCACCCCCTATATAAGCAGCCCCCTCCCTCATGTATGCTTCATCGAAGAATAAAGGAATTTCCCCTATTGGGCTGTTCCTACCTTCGGTCACCGGACGTCCAGCCCGGTGGCACTACCCCACCACGATTCACAGCATCCTGTCATGGTGTACCGGGTTCTTGCTCAAGTCTATAACAGACTTGTGGTCAACCTGCAGCACTTGAGCCTTCACTTTTCCAGCCATGTCTTCCATCAGCCAGTTGCGTCTTCACTTTTCCAGCCAAGTCTTCCATCAGTCGTGCCATCCATACACTTTGACATGACCCTTGAGCTGCTGCAATATATTCTGCTTCACACGAGGACAGGGCCACCACCTTCTGCTTGCTGTACTGCCACGAAACGGGGTTGTTTCAAAGACAAAACAGCACCCCACTTGTGCTCTTGCGGTCCTCCACGTCTCCTGCATAGTCTCTATCCGAGTAGATAATCAACTCCATGTTGCCTCCCCTTGGATAGAAGACTCTGAAGTGGATCGTACCCGTTATATAGCGTACGATGCGCTTGACTACAATGTAGTGTTCTTCCCTTGGCTCCTCCAGGAACCGACTCACGTACCCAACTGAGTAGGCGAGGTCGGGGCATGTGTTCACCAAATATCGCAGCCCTCCCACCATGCTCCTGTAATCCATTGCGTGCACCAACGGACTGTCACTTATCTTGTAAAGCTTCAGGCCTTGCTCCATTGGGAGTGTACAAGGGTTGCACTCCTCCAGGCCAGCTTTTGAGACAAGCTTGGAAGCGTAGGCCGCCTGCCCAACGCTTATCCCTGCTTCAGACTGCCGCACCTCCAGGCCAATATAATACAACAAGAGGCCCAAGTCGCTCATCTTGAACCACTTCATCATCTCCTCCTTGAACTTCTTGATGTCGCCCCCTCCTGTGATTACGAGATCGTCGACGTACACGCCAACGATGAGCTTCTCCTCTCCAGCTCCACAAAAGTAGATCCCATGCTCGCTCGTACTGTTCTGGAAACCAAGCGATTGCAAGCTATCGTTGAGCTTGGCATTCCAGGCCATGGGCGCTTGACGAAGTCCGTACAAAGCCTTCTTGAGCCGGTACACCTTGTGTTCGGCTCCGTCGATGATGAAGCCAACAGGTTGAGAGACGTACACCTCCTCCATCAGATAGCCGTTCAGGAAGGCGCTCTTCATGTCCATGTGGTGTACCTCTCACCCCTTGTGCACGGCAACTGCAAGGAGCAAGCGAACAGACTTGAGACGAGCTACAGGAGCGAATACCTCGTCAAAGTCTATTCCTTGCCGCTGGACATAGCCTTTAGCCATCAATCGAGCCTTGTGCTTCACCACCTCTCCATGCTCGTCGCTCTTCACCTTGAATACCCACTTAAGACCAATGGGCTTGTGTCCTGCAGGAAGATCAACAAGTTGCCATGTCTTGTTCTCTTCTATGGACCCCATCTCCTCGAGCATGGCCCGTCTCCAGCATGGTTGTTCCTCAGCATCGGCGAAGGACGTAGGCTCCTCCGCGGTGGTGAACATGAGCTCCCCCTCCTCCAGGCTCGGTGGGCGTGGTGCGCGCCCAGGAGGGGTGAGGGTTCCCAGCACGTTGCCCATTGCGTGGAACTGAAGTGCGACGTCGTCGTTGTGGTAGGCGTCGACATTGCTGCCAACATCCGTCGGCGGCGTAACGAAGCGGATGAGTCGTGGAGGCTGCTCGGGGGTGACGAAGGTGCTGAAATCTTCAAAACTGGACCCTCTTGTTGCTGCTGACCCCTGCGCGGGGTTGTTCCAGCTCTGCTCCATGCTGGACAGACCCTGCAGGAGCCTACTAGGAGTCGTTAGGGGTGCTGGTCGCCTACCAGCAACCCTGGTGTGCCGCGCCGGGGCCCCTGGGTCTAGACAGACCGTCTTGCGCCCCTCCTGGGCACTGCAGGGGTGCTGTTCGGCCCCTCCGAGCTCTGCAACACCTCGGTAGGTTTTGGAACAGCAGGTCCTGCAGGTGCTAAACCCATGGAGTCGACGTAGAACGCGTTGTAGTTCTCTTCTTCAGCTCCTTCAACCCAGTCCCACTTGGCCGCCTCGTCAAATATCACGTCACGTGATATGTGTGTGCGCCCATTGGCCGGATTGTACATCTAGTATCCCTTTGTCCCTGCAACATAGCCAAGAAAAACCATCGGCGTACTCCGGTCCTCCAACTTTTTAAGGTGGGGGCTTGTATTTCTTACATGCCCCACGCACCCAAAAGTACGGAAGTAGTTAACGGCTGGTCGCTCCTCGTGCCAAGCTTCGTATGGCGTCTTCCCCTCGAAGCCACGGGTGGAAGATCTATTCAAGATGTAAATGGTTGTCAGGACCGCCTCACTCCAAAAGAACCCGGGCATACCCTTCGCCTTCAACATGCTTCTCGCCATCCCGACCACCGTCTGGTTGCGGCGCTCCACAACCCCGTTTTGCTGCGGCGTGTACAGGGCTGTAAGCTGACGTTGTACGCCGTGCTGAGCGCAGTACTCGCCGAACTCTTGTGAGGTGAACTCTCCTCCGCAATCAGTACGGAGTAGTTTCAGCATCCTCCCGGACTCTAATTCAGCTGTTGCCTAGAATTGCTGAATTAAGTCGGGCGCCTTGTCCTTGCTTGCTAGGAGATAGAGCCACATATAGCGGCTCATGTCGTCCACTAGCAACAAGAACATCTTCTTGCCGCCTGGAGTCGTCGGCGTGATCGGCCCGCAGATGTCGTCGTAGACGAGGTTGAGCGCGCCCTCCGCGCGTCGACGAGCTTGCGTGGGGAAGCTTGAGCGCCTCTGCTTCCCGGCCATGCAAGCCTCGCACAATTGATCGACGTGATCAATTTGCGGAAGCCCGAGCACCATCTCCTTCGCTAGCTTCCAGAGTGCCTGGAAGCTTACGTGTCTATAGCGTTCGTGCCAACGCCACGCGACATCACCACGCCGTGCGGTCAGGCAGACCGGGCACGTGATGTTGAGTCTAACGGGGTACAACTTGGTGTGGTCGCGCCGCACCTGTGTGATGAGACGGTTCTGCTTGTCTCTTATATGCATCACCCCTGCATGCATGGTGACACTGTAGCCATCCTCATCCAGCTGCCCGAGGCTGATGAGGGTGGTGGTGAGACGTGGGATGAGGTAGATGCCAGTGAGCTGCCGATGCTCACCTGTGTCGCAGACGAACAGGACATTGCCCTCCCCCTCGATCCGCACGATCGAGTTATCGCCGAACTTGATGGTTCCGACGACGTTCTCGTCGAGCTCGGAGAAGACAGTGTGCGAGCCAGTCATGTGGTTGGTCGCGCCCGTGTCGAGGTACCAAAGGGTCTCGTTGTCGTCATGGCCACGATGTGCGAAGACGCGTCCCTCCACTATGTCCACTGGACGCGTGGAAGGCTCGCGTATAGGCTCCTCCTGTACTAAAATCGCCCTTGTCATGAACAAGGCGCCATCCTCCTCTGCCTTCGTCACGTGCGCCTGCTGCTACGACTCCTCCTGCTGCTGCTTCTTCGAACGACGCTCCTTGGCCCAATGGCCTTTCTTGCCGCACTTCCTGCACTGGTCCCGCGGAATGTCCTTCCCGGAACCCATCTTTTCCTTAGACGCGCCCTTGAGGCCGCCCTTCTTCGAAGAACCCTCATTGCCTCGCGCCTCCTTTCGCCGTGCCTCCCACTCCTCCTGAGGTACAGCTTGCCGTCGTGCACTCTCCCCTTGCGTCGCGACGTGTCGAAGGCGTTTTCGCCAGCCCTCATCCGCCCCGTCACATCTGACAATGTGAGGGTCGACACATCTAGTAGGGTTGAGACTGCCTCCATGATCTGCTCGAAGCGTTCTGGAACGCTTCGAAGGAGTTTCTCCACCGCCACGGCCTCGTCGATTTCCTCCCCTAGCGCCTTGAGGCAGGCAATGATGTCGCTCAGATGAAGGGAGAAGTCTTCCACACTCTCGCCATCGTTGAACACGGCGTTGTCGAACTCTCACCTGAGTTGAGGCACTGTGGTCTTCTTCACGCGGTCGACCCCGACCCGCATGAGGGTGATCGTGTCCCACGCCTCCTTGGTTGCCTTCTTCTTCCCGATCGTCGTGATCATCTCCGGCGGGACAGCGCTGACAAGGATGTCCAACGCCATCATGTCCTCCTACTGCGTTGCCACGCCTTCGGAGCTCACCGCCTCCCACAACATTCGGGCCTTCATCTTGATCTCCATCATGACCGCTCATTCCGCGTAGTTGGTCTTGGTGAGTAGCGGGAACCTGGTCCGCGTGTTCACCTCACAAACTACTTGAGGGGTCGTCTTGATCTTGAGGCCGGTCACGGAACTGGTGCCGCTGATGTTGCTGGAAGGAGGGGTCTGCTGGGGTCCTGTTGACATGGCTCTGATTACCTCGATTGTCGGAAATCCGCCCACTAGAACCTCCTTGGTAGCTCTGGTCAGGTGCTGAAACGATCTGGATGAACAGATCTGAACCCTTGAACCCTTGCAGCCTGACAGAGGTAAACAGAGAGAACAAAAGGATTGCTGGTGCACAAAACAGAGAGGACAAGAGAACAGGAGGAAGTATGGGGGTACTCTGGTGCTGTACTGCGGGTACAGGGATGAACAACGATGAACAGGACGCCCCTGTTGCAAAAACTACGCAAGAACATCTGCGTACAGAGATGGTGCCGTGAGGGCTTTTGTGGAGGTTATTGTTTTTTGATCTCATGTGATGCGGTACAAGACCCTAATAGATTTAGGACTCTATCTACTATATCTCTAAGGAAACAAATTAAATCTTCTAAGGAAATCTCTGGACTCTATCTATACTTGGTCGGCTAGATCTCTGGACTCCAGAGTCCTACCGCTCCACACCTCCTCCCTGTTGCACACCCTGGTCCTCTTGGATCCTGTTCAGATTCACGTCCAGGGAGCCGCACAGGGCAGACCCAGGGTCAACTAACAGATTCCAAAAGATGGATTTTCCCGTGTACAACGGCAAGTCGGATCCCCTCATCTTCATCAACCGATGCGATTCCTACTTCCACTAGCAACGGATCATGGAGGAAGAGAAGGTCTGGATGGCCTCCTACAACCAGGAGGACGCGGCGCAGCTGTGGTACATCCAGGTCCAACAAGACGAGGGCACTCCGTCGTGGCGCCAGTTCACGGAGTTGCTCAACTTGCGCTACGGCCTTCCTCTCCGCGCTGCTCCCCTCTTTGAACTTGCACATTGTCGTCGCACTGGCACCGTCGCAGAGTATCAGGACCGTTTTCAGGCGCTTCTTCCCCGCGCAACGAGTCCAGCTGTTTACGGCGGCCTCCCTCCTCCGCTCAGCCTCGACGTCCAAGTCTTCAACCCGCAGTCTCTTGCGGCGGCCATGAGCCTGGCGCGCCAGCTGGAGCTATGGGAGTAGTACGCGTCGGTGCCTGCCAAGGCCTCGACCTGTGGCCTTTTATCGGCCCCTGCGCCGCGCCTCGCCCTCCTCGCTCCCTAGATTGACAAGGTGGCCACGCCCACGACCACGGTGGACGGTCGACTGGTGAAGCGCCTGTCCCTGCCAAAGCAAGAGGAGCGCAGTCGGCAGGGCCTCTGCTTTAACTGCAACGACAAGTACACGCGGGAACACAACCACGTATGAAAACGGATTTTCTACATCAACGGCATCGAGATTGCCTCTGCCGACGACAACGAGGTCGGGGATGCCCAGGACACAGAAGCATCGGTCTTCTCCTTGCATGCGGTCGCGGGGGTGGCCATATGCAACACAGTACAACTCCAGGTGGTCCTGGGTACCGCCACCTTTGTCGCGCTCATCGACACGGGATCGACCCACGGCTTCATCTGGGAGGCGGCGGCACGGCGCACGGGTCTGCACATCGAGCCGCGCCCAACGCTCACGGCGACGGTGGCAAACGACGAGCGCGTCTCATGCCCCAGTGTCCTCTGGTAGGCCCCAATCATCATCGATGCTAGGGCATTCAACGTCGACCTCTTCCTGATGACCCTAGTCGGGTACGACGTGGTTCTCGACACACACTGGATGGCCACGCTGGGTCCCATCGTATGGGACTTCACCGTCGGGACCACGATGTTCTAGCAAGAGGGGCGCAACGTCTACTAGCGCAGCGTGGCATCACTGACCGCGTCGGGCCCCCACGCTGGCACAACAGACGGCTCCCTCCTCGATGGGTTGTTGGACTCCTTCGTCGATGTCTTTGCCCAACCGACCGGCATGGCCCCTGTGCGCAACCGTGACCACCACATCGTCCTCAAGCCCGATGCACTGTCGGTGGCTATGCAACTGTATGGGTACCCTGCGGCTCACAAGGACGAACTTGAGCGGCAGTGCGCCGCCATGATCAAGCAAGGCATCGTCCGCCGTAACGACTCGACATTCTCCTCCCAAGTCATCCTCGTCATGAAGCTGGACGGGTCGTGGCAATTCTGCGTCAATAATCGCGCGTTGAACGCGCTCACGGTCAAGGACGCGTTCTCGATTCCGGTCGTCGATGAGCTGCTCGACGAACTCCACGGTGCACGGTTTTTCTCCAATCTCGACTTACACTCAGGGTACTATCAGGTGTGCAAGCTCCTGGAGGACATCCACAAGACGGCGTTTTGCACCCAGGACAACCTCTACGAGTTTTTGGTCATTGCCGTTCGGACTGTGCAACGCCCCGGCAACATTCCAGCCTCTCATGAATGATGTACTCCGCCCCTTCCTACGTCGCTTTTGTGCTCGTTTTCTTTTACGACACTTTGGTATACAGCAAGTCCTGGGCGGATCATCTTCGTCATCTACGTGTCGTCCTCACCGAGCTTCGCTAGCACAGACTCTTCGTCAAGCGTTCCAAGTGCGCTTTCGGCGTCACCTCCGCCGCCTACCTCGACCACATCATCTCGGAGGAAGGCGTTGCCATGGACCCGACCAAGTGCAGGCCATTCACGATTGGTAGGTGCCTCGCTCAGCGCGAGCGTTGCGAGGGTTCCTCGGCTTGGCGGGCTATTACCGCAAGTTTGCCACAACTATGGAGCCGTCGAAGCGCCGCTGACCAATCTAATCAAGAAGGACAATTTCTCCTGGGGCGAGGAGGCAGCTGCGGCCTTTGCTGCGCTCAAAGCCACGGTTACCACGGCTCCTGTCTTGGCCATGGCGGACTTCACCAAGACCTTCGTCGTCGAGTGCGATGCATCGACCTATTGCTTCGGCGCGGTGCTAATTCTGTAGGGCCATCCCATCGTGTTCTACAGCAGGTCGGTGGCGTTGTGCCATCGCGCGCTCGCCGCGTATGAGCGGGAGCTCATCGGCCTTGTCCAGGCCGTACGACATTGGCAGGCGTACTTGTGAGGGCGGCGTTTCACCGTCAAGACGGACCACTACAGCCTCAAGCACCTGCTCAACCAGGGCCTTGCTACGATCCCATAATACCATTGGGTTGGCAAGTTGTTGGGATTGGACTTCAACGTCGAATACAAGTCTGGGTCCACAAACACCGTGGCTGACGACCTCTCCCGCCGTGACACTGAGGATGGTGCATTACTGGCTTTTTCGGCGCCTCGCTTTGACTTCATCGGCCGTCTTCGGGGATCTGGCACTGGTGGCCATCCGCGAGGTGCGCGCGGGTAGACGCGTCGCGACTTGTACAGTGGTCGATGACATGGTCGCCTACGGGGGGCGTCTCTACATCCCACCCACCTCACCGCTGCTGCAAGAGATCATAGAGGGCGTTCATGAGGATGGGCACGAGGGCGTCCATCGCACGCTTCACCGCCTCTGCCGCGATTTCATTTTCCCAACATGCGTCATTTGGTGCAGGAGTTCGTGCGGTCAGGCTCTACTTGTCAGCAGTACAAGTCGGAGCATCTACAACCAGCAGGGCTGCTTATGCCGCTGCCCGTGCCGTCGGCGGTCTGGGCCGACATCGGTCTCGACTTTGTGGAAGCGCTACCAAGGGTGAACTGGAAGACAGTCATTCTTTCCGTCATCGATAGGTTCATCAAGTACTGCCACTTCATCTCCCTCGCGCACCTGTACACGGCGGAGTCTGTGGCGCAGGCTTTCTTTGTCGACATTATTCGCCTACATGGTGTTCCACAGTCCATCGTCTCCAACCGTGACCCGGTTTTCACTTCGACGTTTTGGCGCGAGCTCATGCGGCTTATGGTCATCAAGCTGCACATGACGTCGGGTTTCCATCCACAGTTGGATGGCCAGACAGAGGTCGCCAACCGCGTCATCGTGATGTATCTGTGCCGCTTCACCGGAGATCATCCCCGCCAGTGGTTGCGCTGGTTGCCGTGGGCTGAGTACACCTACAACACCACGTACCAGACCTCACTCCAGGACACGCCGTTCCGAGTGGTATATGGGCGCAATCCTCCTTCCATTTGCTCTTATGAGCCAGGGGACACGTGGGTGGCCGCCGTCGCTCAGGACATGGAGGCTCGTGCAGCCTTCCTGGCTGATGTACACTACCGCCTGGAGCAGGCACAGACGTCACAGAAGCTCCACTACGACCGGTAGCATCGGCAGGTCTCTTATCAGGTGGGCGATTGGGCACTTCTTCAACTCCGGCAGCGCTCCACGTCCTCCCTACCCAGTACAACCACGGGGAAGTTGAAGCCGTGGTTTGTGGGACCCTACCACGTCGTCGAGATCATCAACGATGTCGCTGTGCGCCTGGAACCGCCCCCGGGTGCCCGACTTTATGATGTGTTCCCTGTGGGCATCCTCAAGAAGTTCATTGGCGCACCTCCGACCTCCCCCCCAGCCCTACCGGCCATCCACAATTGCACGGTGGTTCCAGAACCTCAGCGTGTCGAGCAAGCCCGCTTGGCGCGTGGGGTTCGTCAGGTGTTTGTCCACTGGCGAGGCGAGCCGGCGGAGTCTGCTTCTTGGGAGGACCTCGACGAGTTCCGCATCAAGTACCCTGACTTCAGCTCGGGGACGAGCTGATCTCGAGGGGGGGGGGGGGGAGATGTCATGTGGGGGCGCACGTACAGGCACTGCCATGACGTGCGCCGCGCCACAGAACGCGTTGCGCTTGCGCAGGACGTGGAATCCATCACGAGTGCCTAAGATGGAAATAGAGATTAGTTTATGTTTTTATCCCTTAAATTTAGGAGTGATTGGTTAGGGCCCAGGGCCATATATCCCTGTAACCGGACATGGAGAAGGGAAGCAAGATCATTATTCCATAATCTCCTATCTCTCCCTTCCTCAACAAGCCGACGACAGAGGGTTAAACCTCGCCGGCGACGACGGACCAAGGCTACGAGTTACGTAGCCGAGGTCCATCTACCTTAGGGGCCGACGCCCTTGACAGTTGTTATGTAATCTCGAGAACTTAAGCTCCTCTTGGGTGGGAGTGTGTTCATATTGGACATCCGTAGCCTTTTGTCTATTACTACAAAGGTGCACAACTCCTATTTGTTCGAGAAAGAAAAGTACCCTAAAGATTATTCATTTTTCTTAAAGGTTGCTCAACATACAAGTGTAGTCAAGCAAATATTCTAGGCGAAGTTCTGCTATATTTCCTCTTTAAAGAGGTACATATGAAACTCAAATTTCTGTTGATTGTGATCAAATAGGTTCCACCCATGGGGCTTTTCTATCCAAGGGTTCTTGTCCCAGAAGAGTACCCTCCACCTCCTCGATCATGGTAAGTTTTTGTTTTCCCTTTGGTGGCCTCATCATTTTTACCACAACCTTTCCGTCTAACTCCTTTTTTCTTTTCTCTTCTTTTCTCTTTTTCATTCTGTCTTCTTTTACTTTCTTATGACTTTTCGTGCGGTTCTTGCTGGTACTTCTGGGTTTCATTTCTAGCCTACCCCAACTTGCTTGACACTAAAAGGCTTTGTTGTTGTGGTGGTGGTCTTAATAGTATTAGCAATTGGTAATTTTTTTTTTGGGTATGCATATTATTGATTTAGCTATATTTATGCTTCCAGGTTCCAAAACTATGATGACGTGCTGGAAGATACTTGGCAAACAAGTGACAGTCTTTACCCTAGTGGGAATAGTGGCTTTGGCATGTGGGACAGCTATCCGATGTTTCCCACTATAATGAAGAAATTTGATAACATTGGCCTTGTAGATGCCATTATTAAAAGCATTAATTCCACAGGTATCTTCTTCCTTAATACTTCAGTTATCTGATTATTTTTTCTAATTGCAACTTATTGCAGGACGTGTTGATCTTCAAAGAAAGCTGTTCTGTAGCATTCAGCTGGTATGATATCAGAGATATTTGTCATAAATTTAAATACTGTTCTATGACTCCGATGATGTGATGAGTAGGTTTAGGCCCGATCTTCCGAAAGGTATGTCGATTGGGGTGGAGAACTCGACGTTGATGATCCGCGGCACTCGAGCGGTTCGAGTACCCCTGCAATCACTACACCACGGCTCCGTTGGTTATCAACCGTGCTGCACACGCTTGACCTCGCCAAGAAGGCTAATCCCTGCAAGTGCAATCGAGAACACGAGCAAGAACGTAGAAGACACGATCGGAAATCGCGAAATTGGGGTCTCACAAACCGTAGAACGGCGATTTTATTGATCTAAGCAAAACCCACTGAATATGACCGGCGGCTGCAGTATTTATAGGCTAGGGTTCGACCAAAACACGATTAGACGCGTCCCTAATGGACTCTTACGGGATACAAGGCCCAAAGGCCCGATTCGGTGGCGCAGCACCGGACAGAAATCTGGACTCGACTTGTTTCGACGATTCCCAATGACTCCGGAGGAATTTTGAGGTGGGACCAGAACCATTGGAAAGTTTATCTTCTCCTCTTTCCGTGCATATGTAGAACGTCGAAAACGGAGTCCGTATGCCTCCTGGGCGTCTGTTTTAAGGTGGACTGCTCCTGGACTCCGAGTTGAACTCGAGTCCGAGTTGTAAACTATTTCCATCTACTTGTGGACGTCCCAGGTGGTTGTCCACGCTCCCAAGGCCTCCTTCCTTCAATTGTTGATCTTCTCCATTATTCCTAATAACAATTAAATCATCACATAGCAATCTATTCTCAAACTCACATGCAAAAGAAGTTAAGAACGAATTCACCTGCTGATTTAATAACCGTGCCCGTGCTCTTGTGATTGGTCCTTGCAGTTCAATGCACGTCTCTGCTGTTGTGATGTCCTCATCATCCTCCCCCTCTTGAATTGGAGTCGTCCTCGACTCAAGTTCATCTTCTTCTCCCAAGTACGGTCGCAAATCTGAAATGTTAAATGTAGGACTAACCCCAAAATCAGGAGGCAATTCAAGCTTATATGCATTATCATTAATCTTTTCAACGATCTTAAAAGGACCAGCAGCTCGTGGCATAAGTTTAGATTTTCTCAAGTCGGGAAATCGCTCTTTTCTCAAATGTAACCACACCAAATCGCCCGGTTCAAGTTTTACTTCTTTTCTACCTTTACTACCTGCAATCCTATACTTCTCATTCATCATTTCAATATTTTTCTTTGTAGTTTCATGCATCTTAAGAATGAATTCAGATCGTTGTGTAGCATCCAAATTTAAAGTTTCAGAAGGAGGCAAAGGTAGTAAATCAATAGGAGCACGGGGATTGAAACCATACACTACCTGGAATGGACTTACCTTTGTCGTGGAGTGAACGGATCTGTTGTAAGCAAATTCTATATGTGGTAAACACTCCTCCCACAACTTCAAATTTGTTTTCAAGACAGCCCGTAACATAGTGGATAAAGTACGATTAACTACCTCGGTCTGTCCATCCGTTTGTGGGTGACATGTAGTTGAAAACAGCAACTTGGTTCCCAATTTATACCACAAAGTTCTCCAAAAATGACTTAAAAATTTTGCATCACGATCAGAAACAATTGTATTTGGCACACCATGTAAACGAACAATTTCCGTCATAAATAAATCAGCAATGTGTGAGGCATTATCATTCTTATGACAAGGTATAAAGTGTGCCATTTTGGAAAAACGATCAACAACTACAAAAATACTATCCCTCCCCCTCTTAGTCCTAGGCAATCCCAAAACAAAGTCCATAGAAATATCCTCCCAAGGTACACTAGGAACAGGAAGAGGCATATAAAGACCATGTGGGTTAAGACGAGACTTAGCTTTGTTGCAAGTAGTGCATCGTGACACGTAGCGCTCGACATCACGCCTCATCTTTGGCCAAAAGAAGTGTGTGGACAGCACGTCTTCAGTTTTCTTCACTCCAAAATGTCCCATCAAACCTCCTCCATGTGCTTCCTGCAAAAGCAATAGACGAACGGAGCTAGCTGGAACGCATAGCTTGTTAGCACGATAGAGGAGACCCTCTCGCAGCACATATTTATTCCAAGTTCTTCCTTCTCTACAATTTTCAAAAGCAACTTTGAAGTCCAAATCAGTAGGATATAATGCTTTAATTGTTTCCAAACCAAAGATTTTATGATCAAGTTGGGACAGCATGGTATAACGCCTAGATAATGCATCGGCAATGATATTTTCCTTCCCTTTCTTATGCTTAATGATGTATGGAAATGACTCTATGAACTCAATCCATTTAGCATGTCGTTTATTCAGATTGGTTTGACACTTAAGATACTTCAATGATTCATGATCGGAATGTATGACAAACTCCTTAGACCAAAGATAATGTTGCCAAGTTTGTAATACACGGACTAAGGCATACAATTCCTTATCATAAGTGGAGTAATTCAGAGAAGGACCATGAAGTTTTTCACTAAAGAAAGCAACGGGTTTACCTCCTTGTATGAGAACGCCTCCAATACCAATGCCGCTTGCATCGCATTCTAGCTCAAAGGTCTTGTCAAAATCAGGAAGTTGTAGTAATGGTGCTTGTGTAAGCTTCGATTTGAGAGCATCAAAAGCTTGTTGCTGCTGTTCGCCCCATCGAAATGGAACTCCCTTCTTCGTTAGCTCATGTAGAGGTGCTGCAATGGTGCTGAAATCCCGCACAAAGCGCCGATAAAATCCTGCAAGACCAAGAAAACTACGAACCTGTGTGACGGTAGTTGGGGCTGGCCAGCTGGTGATTGCTTCAATTTTTGCCTCATCCATCTCAATTCCCTGCGAGGAAACGACATAGCCAAGAAACGAGACTCGATTGGTGCAAAAAACGCACTTTTCGAGGTTACCAAACAAACGTGCATCTCTCAAAACAGTAAAAACAGCACGTAAATGTTCAAGATGTTCATCATATGACTTGCTGTAAATGAGGATATCATCAAAGTAAACCACCACAAATTGTCCAATGAAAGCACGTAAAACCTCGTTCATTAATCGCATAAAGGTGCTGGGTGCATTAGTTAAACCAAAAGGCATGACTAACCACTCATAAAGTCCAAACTTGGTTTTAAATGCAGTTTTCCATTCATCTCCTAGTGCCATTCTAATTTGGTGGTAACCACTACGCAAGTCAATTTTTGTGAAGATGATAGCACCACTCAATTCATCAAGCATGTCATCTAATCGAGGAATAGGATAACGATATCGAATGGTGATGTTATTAATCGCTCGACAATCAACACACATGCGCCAACTACCATCTTTCTTAGGAACCAAAAGAACAGGAACGGAACAAGGGCTAAGGCTTTCACGAATGTACCCGCGGTCCAAAAGATCTTGGACTTGTCGCTGAATTTCCTTAGTTTCTTGTGGATTCGCCCTGTAAGCTGCACGATTTGGCAAACTTGCTCCTGGAATCAAATCGATCTTGTGTTCAATGCCTCTCATCGGTGGTAAACCAGGGGGTATCTCGGAGGGAAACACATCCTCAAACTCCTGCAAAAGGTTAGCAACAGCAGGGGGCAATGCAATAGACAATTCATGAAGTGAAAACATGGCTTCTTTGCAAACTAAAGCATAGCACATCCCCTTAGCATCGAATAAATCAGCAAGTTCAGATTTAGTTGCGAGCAATGATGGTGATTTTAACTTAATAACTTGCTGTTTTTCAGATTCTAATTTAGTTGCGTTGCCCTCACGAATTTTACTCTTCTCAAAATGCACAATTTCAGCAGGAGTCATGGGGAGCAAAGTGATTTTCTTTCCCTTATGCATGAGAGTATATTTATTGGTTCTACCATGATGAATAGCATCTGTATCAAATTCCCAAGGACGACCCAATAAAAGAGAACAAGCATCCATAGGAACAACATCAAAATCAGCAAAATCATGGTATGAACCAATTGAAAAATGGATTCTCGCTGTTTGTGTTACCCGAACCTTACCGCTGTTGTTGAACCATTGAATGTGGTACGGATGAGGGTGTGCTCTTGTTGTCAAACCGAGTTTCTTGACGACGTCCGTGTTTACCAAGTTATTGCAGCTACCTCCATCAATTATAGTGTGTACACGGCAGTCCTTGACGACGAGAAACATGTGGAAGAGGTTGTGTCGTTGTAGCTTGTCGTCGGTCTCCACTTTGGAGCTCAAGGCACGCTGCACAATGATGCTCCTATAGTTCTCCGTCGCCGCTGCACCAAGTACCTCTTCTTCGGTGTGTTCGTCATTTGGATCTGTAAAGTCAGTAGCAAGAGAATATTCATCTTCAACATCCGAAGTACTATCATACCCGCCATCGTCGCGTGCTATGTATGCTCGTTTGCTCGGGCAATCTCTCATCATATGACCAAGTCCCTGGCAGCGGTGACACTTAATGTCGGAAGTACGACCCGTAGAAGGAGTGGACGACGAAGGCTTGAATGATGTCGCCTTGCTGCCTTCCGGCACGCGAGAAGGTGGAGCAGCAGGTATAGTTCGTTGGCCGCCATTGGGTGGTGTAGTCGCTGCACGGGGGGCCGAAGATGGTGCTGTTTTGGATGGTGTAGTTGCTGCACGCGGCGTGAAGTTGCTCCTCGTGCGTTGTTGCTGTTGTTGTCGGCCCTGCAATTCTTTTTCTGCCAACATAGCAAGCTGAAACAATCTGTTAACAGTATCATATTCTTTGTAATCAACAATGTCCTGAATTTCACGCCTCAACCCCCCATAAAAACGAGCTATTTTATCATCCATGTCCTCCACTACCCCACAACGCAGCATACCCTTTTGTAACTCTTGATAATACTCCTCTACGGACATGTTACCTTGGTCTAAACGCTGCAATTTTTTGCGAAGGTCCCGCTGAAAAGATGGAGGAACAAATCGAACACGCATAGCTTCCTTTAATCTATCCCATGTTGGAGGATCAGTTCTAGTTTTAACAAGTTCATTCCACCATATGATAGCAAAGTCCTTAAACTCACTAGTGGCTTGACGAACTCTATGTTGTTCAGGAACAAGATGGGAATTAAATTTTTGCTCTACTGTCATCTCCCAATCAAGATAAGCCTCAGCATCATAAGCACCAGAAAAAGAGGGTATAGTAAATTTCACTTTAGCAAAAGGATCATCAGGAGGGCGGTTATAATTGTTATGATTATTACCTCCCATACCTCGACGATAAAGTGGCAGTCTTGGCTGATTACTGTGATCTTCCAGTTCATCATAAGCATTGTCTTCTTGTCTTCCAGCGAGAGGCAACCGAGCCTCAAAAGTATTCATCCGAAGAGCAAGGTCATCCAGTTTGCGAGTCAAGTTCGCCAATGACTCCTCTGTTGATGCGTTGTATTTGGCGAACATATCACGTAACTCAACATGTTGAACACATTCGTCATTATTTTCTTCTCCTGCCATTGTTAGTAAGGAACAAAAGACAACAAAAAAATGTTATCCCTATCAACTACAGTGACAATGTGGAAGGTGGAAGAAAAGAATCTCTCTCGCTCAAGCGTCTTACCACGCTCTTACAAGTGTTCTTACCGACACAGCAGGTGGTGTGGACGGTGAGATGAACCAATGAAGCGTGGGGTGATTGCAAAGGTACCTGTTATGCTCAAGAGAAAGGTGGAGCTTGGATGGTATAATATGGTGGCTAATAAGCAGAAAATCGTTAACAGCTAAACAATGTTGAATAAGTATTCAATGTAGGAAACTGTTGCTGGTCAACTGAGTGCCCTAGAGCCTAGCACAACACAAGGAAGTATCAAGGCAAAAGAAAGACAGAATGATATAACCAAACAAACAACACCAAGTGGTATAGGCCAATTGCTTTAATATGCGTGCTCTTCACTATTTTTTCTTCTTTTTTGTAATATTTTTTTGATATTTTTTCTTTACTCAGTAGCAAAAATATAGGAAGCACACAAATTTGCAGCTCAATTGGATGTAATATGCGGCCTATAGAAAATCAAGAAGGTTCTTTAAAATTCGTGCTGAAACTTCGGAGGCCGGATAGCCTATCTTCCGAGGGGAATTTGGGCAATCTAATTTCGCCGAACGCGGCTACGCTGCGGAAAATCAGATGCGAAATTTCGCGTAGATGAATTTGAAAAAAAAATTCGCCCGATTTCGAGTTCGTATGCGAAAGTTATGGCCGTTTTAAGGTAGGCTGTCCGAGTTACGTTTTTTTGGATGTTGATTCCAACTCGGTTTGAGAACAGAACTCGCAAACGGATACGAAAACGATCGGGAATTTGCACAGCAACTAATGGGGTGGTGTGTGATGATTCAAGGATGAATGGCACAAATATTTGTCACCTAATCTAGGGCTGGCGATGCGGGAGTTCACGCAAGGCGGCTAGCTAGGGCAAACCGATGAACGTGGCGGATCGGTTTGTTATTTAGGGATTGTGGAATAGGTGTCGAATAGCAAGAAAACAAGGACGAAACACGATAACTAGGACCAAAAAACACAAAGCTAAACCAGCAACAAGACTCAACCACACGAATGCAAACTCAACAATGCAAACTGAAAAACGAACTGCAGGCACTATAGTCTGGGAAGCGGTAAAAACGATCTAATTTTTTTTTGTGGCTTTTTTGTGGACTCTAGGTACGAAACAAAATCGATCTAATGGAAGGAAGGAAAACAAAGATACCTCACGGGCAACCTGGAAATCTGATACCAATTGATGAGTAGGTTTAGGCCCGATCTTCCGAAAGGTATGTCGATTGGGGTGGAGAACTCGACGTTGATGATCCGCGGCACTCGAGCGGTTCGAGTACCCCTGCAATCACTACACCACGGCTCTGTTGGTTATCAACCGTGCTGCACACGCTTGACCTCGCCAAGAAGGCTAATCCCTGCAAGTGCAATCGAGAACACGAGCAAGAACGTAGAAGACACGATCGGAAATCGCGAAATTGGGGTCTCACAAACCGTAGAACGGCGATTTTATTGATCTAAGCAAAACCCACCGAATATGACCGGCGGCTGCAGTATTTATAGGCTAGGGTTCGACCAAAACACGATTAGACGCGTCCCTAATGGACTCTTACGGGATACAAGGCCCAAAGGCCCGATTCGGTGGCGCAGCACCGGACAGAAATCTGGACTCGACTTGTTTCGACGATTCCCAATGACTCCGGAGGAATTTTGAGGTGGGACCAGAACCATTGGAAAGTTTATCTTCTCCTCTTTCCGTGCATATGTAGAACGTCGAAAACGGAGTCCGTATGCCTCCTGGGCGTCTGTTTTAAGGTGGACTGCTCCTGGACTCCGAGTTGAACTCGAGTCCGAGTTGTAAACTATTTCCATCTACTTGTGGACGTCCCAGGTGGTTGTCCACGCTCCCAAGGCCTCCTTCCTTCAATTGTTGATCTTCTCCATTATTCCTAATAACAATTAAATCATCACATAGCAATCTATTCTCAAACTCACATGCAAAAGAAGTTAAGAACGAATTCACCTGCTGATTTAATAACCGTGCCCGTGCTCTTGTGATTGGTCCTTGCAGTTCAATGCACGTCTCTGCTGTTGTGATGTCCTCATCATGATGGCAAAGCTTTCTGTGCTTTTTCAGGTTGGTGGTGCAGCTTCAACAACTGGCCTTGCACCAGTTCTTGAGCAAAGGTTTGTAATTGTAGATTAGGTTGGTCTGGCTCTATTTAGGAATACTACTGGAATAATTTTGCAAATTTCTACAAATATTCCACTATATATATGTAATTAATGCGCAAATATTAACTAGTGTGAGTACTGTTCTTTTGGTATTTAGATTTCCTCCAGTCACAATTTTTTGTGAAAAATATAATATGATGGAACTACTATCCAGAAAAACATATTGACATTGTTTTGATTTCCTCAGTGTCAGTTTGTAACAATGATCAACTTGAAATGCTTGTATACCTTGACTAGCACACAGCCCAAAGTGTCCTTGCTTAATTGAACTGTATGGTGCTGTTGTAATTGCCTAACTAGTCCATTTCCGGATTAAAAAAGATAGCATAGTGCTGGTCTTGTCGACATGATTCAGTTTTTGACTATCAACGAAGGCTCAGCATTCTACTTTCCAATTTTTTCAGGGTTCTCAATAAAGTGCCAACAAACCAATCGATTGAGAGAGTTGAGGTGTGTCTTCTTGAAGACTTCAATAATGTGGACTAGTTCTTTCTTTATTTACTTCTTGGCTATACATGTTGCATGTCTTGACATGGATAGTTACGTGATAGGTTCTGCATGCATCAATTATCCCTGGGAAGATTGATGTTTTAAGTTTTTTGGCATATTTTTCAATAGTTTTTTATCCCTCAAATTTGAAATGGTAGGTATTGCAGTCAAGGACTCATCCATTATATGTTCCGTGGAAAGGTGGTGTGGTAAGTTATATCTCTTCTCAATTGAAGTAACCCATGCCTTCTCTATGCTAAAGACTAGGTTCATTGGTTGAAAACATTATTAAGTTTCTGTGACTCGCTCCAAGTCAAATCTAATCAAGTCTTGAGGAGTCTTGAGGGTGCTCAGATTCAAAATGCAATATGTTTCTGAATTTAGAATTGATTGGCCACCTCTAGCTCTACGAGCTGAAAAATCCTGGTGGTATTGAGAGGGTGATCCCAGTGAACGCAATAGCCAGTTGACTTCTATATGTTCAAAGTGTCAAATTTGTATATAAATTTATGGTAGTTAAATATCAAGTAAAGGACTCCAGAAAGTGTCGGTCAGCCTCTGTTTTAGGAGAATAGACTGCTGGTTTTTTTTGTGTGTGTTTGGACGTGTCAGTTATGTAGCTTTCTAAACATGCTTCTGGTTATCCTCACATTAGATAAGTGCTCATGATAGAATTTGTTTTAACCAGACTTCGTAAGGCGTCGCCTATGCGACGCTTAGTCGCCGCCTAGGCGTCTAGGCGCTCCGGCCCGGACGCCATGCGCCGTCGTCTCACCTGGCCGCCGTTGTCTAGGCCACCGGCGCCACCCGCCTCACCGCTGTCCGCCGCGTAGCCGCCCGCCGTGCTGCCGTCCGCCTTGCAGCCGCCCTCCGCACCGTCGCGAGCCATGAAATCATTGCCACCGGCCATCTGTTGTGGCCGCCGTCGGGTGGGATGGAAGATACGGGTGTAGAGAAGAGGGGAGAAGTGAAGATTAGGGTTAGGGGGTGTTCATTAATCAGCGCGTTGTCCCAAGTTGGCCCAACTCGGCCACACCCGCCTCCAGTCCCGATTTGCTGCTTCTGCCCGCCCGATCTCTCTTCCTCCCGTTCCTCCACCGCCGCCTCCTCTGCTCGCCGCCGCCGCTCGACTGGCCTGGCGCCTAGGCGAGCGCCTAGGCGTCCAGGCAGTGATTCACAACCCTGGTTGCAACTCGAAACAGTCAGATCACTAAGTAGACAATAAGACAACCTGATCAAAGCTTTCAGAATAACGCAACAATCTAGAGACATATAAATTGAGAATAAGAGGAAAACAAACGCAGAAATTTCTCAACGTGCTGGTAATCCTTGTCACTTGGGAGCTATGGAAACATCACAGCTACTGTGTCTTCAATGGGGTGACCACAAGTGCTTACGCGGTGGTGCATGCAGTGGAAATAAGGGCTCACTATGAATGTTTCTGGTGCAAAGGAGTTTGGTAGTTTGGTTTGCTAGTAGTAAATGCCATTTGGAGGTTCTCATGTGGTATGCTCATATTGCTCGGTCTTTGGCACATGTGTACTTACTGATAAAATGAGTATGGGTGAGGTGGTTTCATTTTTTTTATCAAACATTTATTCCTTCTATTAATAAAATGACGCAACTCTCCTGTGCGGTTGAGAAAAAGGGAATCCACATAGAACTTCTGTTTATGCTTCCTTTCTAGTCCTTTTAACTTATCTTCCTCTGCCTTTCCTCTTGTTAGTTACTGTTGGTTTCTTCTCAAGTGTATTCCAACTTGTTTGGGACTAAAATGTTTTATGTATAGTTATCAATAAGAAAACTAATGTGATATCCCTTCCCCAGTTTCTTCCTTGTGTATTATTGATTACTACATCCTTTACTTTTTGGACAGATTTTGGGTGTCCTGGATGTTGGTAAGGATGCTTGGATTCACAGAGAAGATTGGATTAAAAATGGTGTTCACGCTGGGAGTGGCAGGAAATACAAGGACTCGTATTTTCTTCAGGCACAAGTAATGTGCTACTACAATACATAACAGGTGATCTCTCCTTTTGTAGTTTTGTAGAAGCCATATATCTTCCTTTTCATTTTCACATTTTATATACACATTTTTCTTAATGTTTCTGTCACGTTGTATGAAATTGTACATTGTGAAGCCCCCTTTGCCCCATCATTCAACATGTATCTCTGATTAGTATGAATGTTTTTCCCTATTTTTCTTCAACAACTGGCTAAAATGATTGGTGCATGATTCTCAACAATTAGCATTTGCCTTTTTTTCCACCATGTTATTGTAGCCACGCTATCTTGTTACTAACATTAGAAACTTGCACTCTTAAAGGTTTGACTGTATCAGTCATGCATGGTGAGTCCAGTGTGCCCGGTGGCAGTTGATCCGGACTGCGGGTTTGCTCCTTATGCTTTACCAGTTCCTATGAGTTCTACTGGCCACAGAGAATGTTAATGGTCAAAGAAACCTTCTTGTAAAATACTAGTTCCATTGAGCAACATGCGTCTAATTTTTCTTTTTGCGGGTGTGATTGGTGTGAACTTTAAGATGATATCTATGATCATCAAATTTTTATTTTTGTTCATCTATACATACAGAAAAATTGGTATGATATTCTAATGGCTTGAAACTACTTTTTCCAAGCGGAAATTACAAATTCACCCTTTACGTGGGAAAGCAACGTGAGAATACAAATGTACAGAGCCAGTACCATTGTGGCCGACTGCATGTCTGGAGAACATGTGAGAATATGTAATATCTAAGTGTAATCTGAGTATTCCAGAGCAGCAAATCTCAAATTGTCATCAAGACAAACTTCGGCAATGAGCATTCAGCCAGTTGAAATATTTCAGCTTAGGTTATGCCAAGAGGCTGTAGCTGCCTTACATTTATCCAAGGAAGTTCTGTTTACCTTCTTGTTATAGTCTTACTTTTCTCTGTAAGTCAGGGAAATAGACATTCATCCTCTAACTTTAAAAATGGCTTGATTTTTGGTCCCTCATGGTTTTGTCCTATGTGGTTGTCTGAGCAGTATGGCCACTTTATGGCTTTTTCTGCCAATCATGTAGTTTGTAATTACTGAACCAATGTTCTTGATTTTTTTTTTGTTTTCTGAATATTAAGAGCGTGCTCAAAGGAGTCTGTCAGTTGTTGACTTTTACCATATATAAGAAGTCAGTACAAGAGTTTATCCTGACTCTGAATTAATTACTAGTCTCGCATGTCGGCAGCTCAATGAATGTTTGATGAAGAACAGACTCTTGAGCTTCTCTTCTCTACTCCGGATAAGTTAGAAGCCTACATGGCCTAGTTCTTAGTAGGGACTATCTAAGGGCAAACCTGATTACTCCTTCCATTTTAAAATACTTGTTACTCTTTAATTCAAAAATGAACTAGAGAGCGACAAGTATTTTGAGATGGAGGTAGTACTTAATGAACGTTGACAAAGAAGATTGGCACGAAGCACAATACGGAATATTGGCAACAAGGACAAGCGAACGATCTTTTTTACACGGCATAAGAGTTGTATGGGTTCCTTAAATACAAGTTATGTGATCAGCAACTGCCTGTGGGGGGACTTCAATGATTGTGCGGAGACCGACTATTGGTGTAATTTTGTAGTCATCGAATGCAGCCTCCAAGAAGATGTTTCTCCATTCATGCTCCTCTCGCTGCAGTGCTGGACCAGTTGATAGGCACAACGAACAGATCAGTCAGCCTGCGTCTCTTGGAGGGACCTGTCTGGCTGTCTAGTGGCGCCAACCCAACCACCGTATCTATGAGAGTATTGCTTCTGTACCCATTTTTATAGGACTGTACGAATCTCAAGGCATCATTAAACAAATAAGTATCTTTTTGAAATAGTATATTTAAATCGCATTTTTTAAAGTGGGTTGTTTCAAACAATTATAGAATTAGCTAAAAGTCGCTCTCTGGACGGTCGATTCATCCATTATAGTGATGAATCATTTGGCGGGGCTGCTCGCAAAAACCTCGTTGGGAGATGTTGGGAGATTTTGCATGTATCGTCCCTGTGGATTAATCGCCCTCCCAACGGATGATTTTTCTTAACAGTGGATGAATCACGTGTTGGGAGGGAGGAGAGGAGGTGAGGGGAAGGAAAGAAGCCAAGCTCCGCCAATTTGAGGTCTGCTCGCAAGTATGTTTATATGCGTATACTTAATTATGTTTTAAATACGTAGATATGTTCGGTAATATTAGGATTACGGCACATAGAAAATTTTGATCTCTAGATTAGGCTTTTGTGATTGATTTAGGAGATTATAATTTATTTAATGTTCCAAGGTACGCAGATATACTTAGGAAATTTTGATTTGTAGTTCAGACTTCTATGGTTCATAAAGAAAATTATACTTGATTTAATGATTAAAAGTACGTAGCTACATTCATTTAATTGACATGGATAATGAGGTACTCCCTCCGGTTTCAGAATAGAAGTCGTTTTACACAGGTTGTCAAAGTTCCACAATAGATGTCATTTCAGAAATTTATGGTTGTTTGAGACTGAAATAGCCTTGTATTAACGGTGCACCCACGCTTCGTTACCTGCAGCCTTGGTACTGTGCGTGCACTCGGAAACGAGGCAGCTGCAAGTGCATGACGGTTGGAATCCAGAGAGCGTGCTTGAATAAGCAATGAACCTGACGCGCGCCGCTGCTATTGCTATGCTGCGCGGTAGCAAAAATATTCGTAGACGAAGAAACAAAACAACAGTGTTGATTTATGGCGCGAATAAACATAACAGCAACGTTGCAGCAAAAAAAGTCTGGCGCGAAGAAACGAAACAACGGCTGGAGTAAAAATACAGCAGACCACTACAGTGGCCCTGTAAAAAATGGCGCGCGGATGTTACCGCGCAGTGAAAAAACGGTGCATGGAGCCTGGTGAAAAACGGTGCCCGAAATAAAAAAAATCAGGAGCCTTTGCTGGGAATCGAACCCACAGCAATATAAATGAAAGCTGTTGGTAGTAACCAATGTGAAGCCAAGCTCTGAATGCTTAGGCTTGACCATTAAATATATTTAATAAGGGCAAATAGGGAAACAATACCTATAGTTAATGACTCCTTGTTAAGCGAGATTATGTCTAAAACGACTTCTATTTTGAAACCGGAGGGAGTATTGCTAAGAATCCTGGTAGCCCCCCTACAACCTAGACTGGACCATCTATGAGCTATATAGGTCTTACCTTTCGGGTCGTAAAGGGGGTTGAGCTTGGGAGCTGCTGTTGGTTTCTTGGGAAAAAGAGTTTCCATTTCCCGCTATTGATCTTGCTAAGATACACTAGTAAAACATTTATGGCAATGGTGCCATAATACTTTTCTATTGCACACTAGGATCACTGCCAGGGTAAAATCCTCAAGCGTTCGAAACGGGAAGTATTCAGTGTATTACTATCATAATTGTTTATCCAAAGTAAGACATAACTACTCCTATAAAAATTGTATAAAATTCTCTAGTAGGTATCCGACAAGGAAGATAAATGGTAATAGGGGTAATATGACACACACAAACACCTACTCTAATAAGATAATCTAATCGTTGTGCGAGTTAAGCTAAAAAGGGAGTTGTTCCATTTATGTCTCTAATATTAATGTGTATAGCCTAATAGTGTACATATGAGCATGTTAGTGATGGATTCTTAGAGTTTAGTATTCCAACATAGTGGGCATGGGCATACACATGGTCTTCCAGGTGACTCCCGCTAAGAGGCTTGTGCCAATAGCCGAACGTGGAGGACTACAAAGGATGGACATGTCTGTCACCACCTACCGCCTACTCTTCAATCTGTAGGCATACAGAGACATCCAATACTACATGAGCATCCAAACTCCATGCTTACATACTAAGTAGATACCTAGATCCCCAGTATGAAGCAGAGGCAATTTCTAATCTAATGATTGTTGAACCGATGTTAGAGCTAAACACCAATGAGTTCATACTAACATATTCATGCCTTGCAAAATTAGAATATAGTGGTGGCTTCTGATATTTATGATAGCATAATAATAGCATTACCATACTAGCATAAGAATAACTAGTCCTACCACATGCATGGAATCTATAATGAAACAAAAAAACACTTCATCTAAATACATGGATAAGGGAAGACTAACTCCATTATGAATGTATAAGTCAACATAAGAAGGAATAGTACAAGAGACATACCAAGATTTCCAAGCTGACTTGGGAACATTTGAAGCTTCTCTCTAAGCCTAAACTCCACTAAGGACTTGTAGAAAGAGTGTATACAAGAGAGTGTTGCTCAATGGTGTGTGTATGAGTGTGATACACCTCCCCCTATTTATGCTCTCACTAAGGCAATTTCGCACCATTTTTTACGTGCTTATCATCCTTCATCGACTTTAGGGGTTCACCAGGAGTTGCCACATACAAGCACGTGGGAAATGCCGCCAGGGCGCCGAGCTTGCCCTCGAGGTAACGTCGGAGGAGGATGCATTCCTTCAGTGTGTGGTTTGTCAGGTAGGTGTGATGAGTGCAAGGTCCCTCGAGCATCTTTTCGAAGTGGGTGGCTATCATTCGGCCGATCTTCAGCCTTTGTGTCGGTCGAGGATCGAGCTGCGCTTGGGGCCGGCGTTTGCGGGCCGCCTTGGTTGGGGCCGGTCTTTTGCCCTCTTTTCTTCCAACGAGCGGCCGAATCACTCTTGGTTTCGGTCCGTCGGGCCTTGGTTTTGGTGCGCTAGTGCCGCTCCTTCGTCCGGGGCGGTGCGGGAGATGACGTCGAACAGTTTCTTCACGCACCTTGACTTGATGCGGGCGAGCTTGGATGCCAGGGTCTCGCGGGTCACCCCCAAGGGGAAGGCCCAAATGATGTCTGTGTCAATGGCTTAAGGGAACTTTCCGCACTTCAGAGAAGCGATGTATGTACCTGTAGAGGATTTTGTTCGGCCTCCGCCAGCATTCTTCGAGCTTTTGGAGGTGGCCGGGATGCTCATACGTCCCCCGGAAGTCGTCATTGCTGAAGGTAGTCTTGAGACTGGTCCTTCTTGGCGCGGGGTTTGGGATCGGTCCCTGTCGCCATTGTGTCCGCTTTCCTAACGACATCGCGGTAGCTCGGAGGGAAGTCGCGCAAGCCCCTCGCGAGCAATCTTCCGGACGCTGAGGGCCAGACGAAGATCGGGAAACAGTCTCGCGCTTGAGTTGGCGGAGACGAGCGGGTAGATGACCCGGTCCCATCGGCAAATCTCATTCAGGCCGGAGCGTCTTTCCTCGATCGTCGGCGGTAGTCGCTGGTGTAGTACTTGTGACGATGCCTGTCCGTGTAAATGCAGGTGACGTGGCCCGTTGGGAAATTGAAAGTCGCCTAGAGAGGGGTGAATAAGCAATAAGACCTGAAATGGCTTAATCAAACGAGATTAAATTACTGAGGCCGGACTTGTCTGGACAGGGCCGCACTAGTCCGCTCAGCACAGGGTGAAAACTTAAAAACTTAATTTCTATAAGTTATTTGCGAAATTTAAGTTCACCAATGATGTAAGCAATGTGTAGTAACCTAGTACAACTTAGATTGACAATTGTAAGCAAATAGGGTACAAGATTTCAACAATGATCAAATATGAAGAACAATATGAACCCTAATAGCAATTCTAGTGATTACGAAATGTAAAGCGACAAGCGAGACAAGATTTATCTCGTGGTTCAGCTCCACGAAGAAGCTTACATCCACGTTGAGAAGTCCACACAAGGACCGGGTCTCACTTGACCCTCTTCTCACCAAGCCACCACAATGGTCGGCTTGGTTTCCACTATATCAATAGGTAATCACCTAGTTTGATTGAGGCTGCTCACAAGTTGAGGCTTCCACAAATCAATACAATAAGGAGCACACGAAGCTCAACTCACACAAGCCACAAAAAACACAACAAAATATGCAAGAGATCAAACCGAGAGCCAAAGCGCGATGATCTTCCTTCACTCTCCTTCCCAAACCCTAATCTCTTCAAGATTTGGTCTTAGAGGACGAGTAGGACGAGTGGAAGGCTTTGGAAGGCTCTAGGTCACTTGTGGTGGCGCTAGGGTTCAAGAGTTGTCAAATAGGGGTCGAGGGTCCCATTTTTAAAGGGGTTCGGACAACTAACCGTTGCCACCAGGACAACCCCGGACTAGTCTGGCCTTCTAGGACCACCAAAAATTTCACGTCATCGATTGACAAAACAGATGATGTGCGTGCCAATGTTTGAATTTCAAAAGGCCACTGACAACACGGACTAGTCTGGTCAACAACGGACTAGTCCGAAGTAGGACTGAAAGGTTAAGTCCATCCCAAAATGGACTCAACTGGGTAGGCCCGGACTAGTCCGACCACAAGGGCGGACTAGTCCAACCCTCTAGGGTTTTCTCGGTTTCTCTCACACTAAGTCTCAAACGGACTAGTCCGTACCACAACGGACAAGTCCAAACTTTTCTAGAGAGCTCTGGTCTGTTCCAAAACAGACAAGTCCGATTTTCGGGGACTTAGCTCCAACTCCACTAAGGGATGAACGGACTAGTCTGTACCCATACAAACAAGTCCGATCTCCTTCAGAGACATTTAGTATGACTCAAAATAGACTTCTCTGCCTGGCTGGACTAGTTCGGCCCTGAGGCCTGGACTAGTCCGTCCTCCTAGGGTTTTTCCTCATTTTGGCTTCTCACTTAGGTTTTTCTCTCAACTACCACTTTGGGCCCTCTAGAATGATCTCAATGCACATGATACAACCACCATCACAAAAGATACGGCTCATCTAAGCTCAACACCATAGAAACCCTAATTTCTACGCTTAGAGTCTTTGATGCTCGTTTCGACCTTTTCCTTTTGAGGGATTTCGTCTCATTTCAACCATCACACATGTGCTTAAGATCAACTCAACTTATTAGTCTCTTAACTATCATCATCAATCATCCAAAACCCATGGGGATGCCTAGATGCACTTTCAATCTCCCCCTTTGTGGTGATTGATGACAACACATTAAGACTTCAACAAAAATAATAATAATTTGTTTTCATAACATGTATTTGTATGAGTGACTCCCCCTCAATGTATGCATCATGAGTAAGAGAAATTGAGAGAGTTCTCAATACATATACATGTTATGGTGGGGTGCCTAAGTGATGTGCTCATAAATTGTGATAAGGCAACAAACACGCAAGATAAACATGTAATTGAGGCATAACATCACAATTTAGACATAGTTCATGAATTAAGTCTTAAAACAACTTGAAATGAGAGTTTAAAAACATAAGTCCATAGTGGATCAATCTCTCCCCCATAAAATTATAAGCACCCCCTTCCAATCTCTCCCCCTTTGGCATCAAGACACCAAAAAAGAAAAAGAGAGAAAGAAGAGTCCTAAGATCTACTCTTCATCACCATCGACGTCATCATCGTTGTCGTCTCCTCCACCTTGGTGCCCGCTATCGCTCTCTGTGGCCTCCGGATCATCATTATCATCATCTTCGGACAGAGCGGCCGTGGAGGTGCAAACTTCACCGAATTGAGCAAGCTCCTCGGCGGTGAACTCCGGGAATGGAGTCATCTCCCCATCACTCTCTGCGGCGGGAGACATAGGGATGTCCAGCTTGTCGCACATCGCCTTGAGATACTTCTCTTGGCGACGCTCCATGCGACGTTGCCGAACTTCCGTATTCGGCAAGAGGAGAATATGGCTTTGAAGCACTTGAGGAAACCACTGTCGCATTGTGATGAAGGAGGAGGTGATGGCACGAAGTGAGAAGAAGAAGCAAGAGGATCCACATTCTTCCTTCATGGGGCAACAAGCTCCGAAGGTGGGATTTGAGGACGAAGCCTTCAGCGAGTGATGTCTTTCTTGAAAGTGAGCCCGGACACCTTCTCGATCATGTAGATGTAAGGAGCGTATCCACATGATCGGTTTGGAGGATGCGAGATGTTGAAGATGGCGTCAAAGATGTAGTCCACCACATTGAAACAGACATATCCATCACTTATCACCATCAAGTGCCTCAAATTTCTTTGAATAATCCTCGCATCTCCATGCTTGGGGGCAATAGTTTTCCAGAGCACCCGGTTGAGGACACTGTAGAACGGCTTGATGTTCCTGATATGTCCAACATCAAATGGTACATGACTTGGATACATGTATTCCAAGGTGTCTCGATCAACTGGCCTTAGATTGGAGATGATGATCTCATTCTCCAGTTGATCCTCCATGTCGAGTAGTTGAGCAAACTCCCAGTAGGTGGTGGAGTATTGCTCTCCATGTGTCATCCAAGTGATCCTCCTATCCCTGTCGGTGTGGAAGTAGACGGTGGAGTAGAATTGAGCAATAACCTCCACATTCAAATCATACTGAAATGCCATGAACTTCATCAAGCCATGGCGCTCTATGGCCTCAATCACAACATTGAAAGCCACATGATCCTTCTGGGCCATGTAATCCCAATCGATCCACTGAGCATCTGTGACTGGAGTCTGCTTGGACATGTAGACTGTCCGATAGTAGTCACAGTGGAAGTCACACCAAAAGCGGGGATCCATTGTGCTCCTCTCCCTTTGATAGACATTGATCTTTCTCAACTTTCTTGCCTTCTCATCCCCTTTGCCTTTGAAGATGTTGGCATCAAAGGCAGCTGCACGGTTTGGGTTCCTTGCAGGAGATGACATCCTCAAGGGACCAATGGGTTGAGAGGCTCCCTTCTTGGCCTTGTTGCAGGCTTTTTAGCAACAAGAATTCTCTTTTTGGGTGCAGCATTCACTGGTGCCTTGCCCTTGTCCTTGGAGGTCCTTGCCTCCTGGGATTTTGCCTTCCCCCCCACAGTCACAAGTCTCTTCCTCTTGGGAGCTGCCTCGGCTACCGCTGAGTTATGAGCTTCCCTTTGCGTCTTCTTTGCTCTTCTAGCCTCTGACTGAGACTCGAGATATGATACGGCAAGCTCGTGCTCCTCACGATTTCGACGGTAAAGAGCTTGCCTTCCCGCCTCGACTTCGGAGTTGGAAAGTGAAACATAGTCCGAATCTGACATTGTCACTGATAAGAGAGGCATAGAAGTGTGTATGAGTCCAAAGAAGTAGATACACGACGTTAGAATTCACAAAATCGATCAATGTTAGGGTTTTCACTGTATAACCTGGACTTGTCTGCCCAGGGGCCAGACTAGTCCGTACCAAGCCAGACTTGTCCGCCCTATGGCCGGACTAGTCCGGTTCACACATCAAGAACCCTAATCTAGAGAAAATTTTCAATAATCTATGGATCCTACCACCAAATTTGAGATACATGATCACAATGATGTAGACAACAACTTTTGTGAAGAATTTTCTATCAATAGACCTAAAATAATTGAATTTTGAAGGTTTTGGGGTTAGGTCAAGAATACCTCTTCAAATCTTCGATTCGGCGAAATGTGAGTGAGGAATCGGCCTCTAATGCTTGGGTAAGAGTTCCCACAGACCCTAGGGCTTCAATCCACGGATTGGAATCGAGATTTGGTGGATGGAATCAAAAATCGCCGATTTGGGGGCGGTTTTCGAGCGTTTGAAGTGAGAGAGTGTTTGAATGGAAGTGGAGAGGTCGAGGGCTCCCTGGGGAGGTTAAGTCCCCAGGGGTCGGACTAGTCCAGTTGGAGACCCAGACTTGTCCGACCTACGGACTGGGTCCGGACTTACCTGAACCACCAGACTAGTCCGGTCAAGGGGCAGACTAGTCCGGTTCAAAGGCTAAAAACTCATATATATTGATTTTTCAAAGGAGATTTGATCCTTTTGGACTAGGTTTTCACAAAGGATATTTGTAAACATGGTCAGTAAGCAATCAACAATCAAACTATGAACATAATTCACAAAGATTCAATAATTTTGAAATAATTTGTAGAAAATTGAGGAGGATGAGTTTTTCGCAAGCATGTGCAAATTTTGAAGTAACAATCAGATATGCAAGACTCAAGCCACATTTCGAGAATCTAAGATATTGAGCTCACTCCTAAGTTCACAAAATATTTTCTAATCTAGGGGTTTGGTAAAAATATCGGCCAATTACTTTTCGGTTCTCACATGGGAAATTGCAATGTCTCCTTTGATGGAGTGATCTCTCAAGAAGTGGTGACGAATATCAATATGTTTGGTCCTTGAATGCTCAACTGGATTGTGGGCTATTTTGATGGCACTCTCATTGTCACATAAGAGGGGGATATGGCGCAAGTTTATGCCATAGTCCCTAAGAGTTTGTCGCATCTAAAGAAGTTGTGCGCAGAAACTTCCGGTGGCGACATACTCCGTTTCGGCCGTGGAAAGAGCAATGGAGTTTTGTTTCTTGAGGACCAAGACACTATAGATCTACCAAGGAATTGAAAAGTTTCGGATGTACTCTTCCTATCAAATTTGCACCCCGCATAGTCCGCATTGGAATATCCAATGAGGTTAAACTTAGAGCCCTTAGGGTACCAAAGTCCTAGGCTTGGTGTGTGAACTAAATATCTAAGAATTCTCTTAACGGCGGTCAAATGACACACCTTAGGAGCACTTGAAATCCAGCACACATAAACACACTAAGCATGATATCGGGCCTATATGCACATAAGTAAATCAATGAACCTATCATGGAACGATATACCTTTTGGTCCACACTTGGACCATCTTCATGAAGATCGAGATGCCCATTGGTTGCCATAGGAGTCTTGATAGGTTTGGGCTTGTCCATGTCAAACTTCTAGAGTATGTCTTGTGTGTACTTAGATTGACTAATGAATGTCCCTTCCTTGAGTTGCTTCACTTGAAAACTTAGGAAGAACTTCAACTCCCCCATCATGGACATCTCAAATCTTTCGGTCATTATCTTGGAAAACTCATCACAAAAAGCTTTGTTCGTAGAACCAAATATAATACCATCGACATATATTTAGCAAACAAAAAATCATCATTAAAGTGCTTAGTGAATAGAGGTTAATCCACCTTCCCAATTTAAAAACCATTTTGAGTTAGAAAGTCTCTAGGAGCTTGTTTGAGGCCGTAGAGAGCCTTATGCAATTTGTACACATGGTTTGGGAATTCTCGGTCTTCAAAGCCAGAGGGTTGCTCCACATACACCTCTTCCTTGATTGGACCATTGAGGAATGCACTCTTGACGTCCATTTGGTATAGCTTAAAATTATGGTGAGTAGCAAAGGCAAGTAATATATGAATTGATTCAAGCCTAGCTACAGGAGCAAATGTTTCTTCGAAATACAAACCTTCGACTTGTGAATACCCCTTGGCCACAAGTTGTGCCTTGTTCCTTGTAACCACCCCGTGCTAATCTTGTTTGTTGTGAAACACCCACTTGGTGCCTACAACATTCGCATTAGGCCTCCTCATGAGCTCCCATACTTGATTTCTTTCAAAGTTGTTGAACTTTTCTTGCATGGCCATCACCCAATCCGAATATCGTAGTGCTTCTTCAACCTTGTGAGGCTCCAAGGAAGCAACAAAAGAGTAATGTTCACAAAAATTTGCAACACGAGATCGAGTAGTTACCCCCTTGGAGATGTATCCAAGTATATTTTCAATGAGATGGTCCCGTTGAACGCTTTAGTGCACTCTTGGGTGAGGCGCTTGAGGTCTTGAATCTTCATCTTCGTCTTCCTCGTTTTCATTGTCTCCCCCTTGATTGATGCCTCCATTTTAATCTTCTTGGATCGCATCTTGGGGAACTTGAGTTTGATCATTTGAGGAAGAACTTTCTTGAGGCATAGGATGATCACTTGAGTCTTGAGGTTGTTATTGTGGTCGTATGTCTCCAAGTGCCATCCTTT
Source organism: Tuctoria greenei (assembly GCA_036927565.1). NCBI lineage: Eukaryota > Viridiplantae > Streptophyta > Magnoliopsida > Poales > Poaceae > Tuctoria > Tuctoria greenei. Next base: position 78,173,555 of record JAYESD010000012.1, read on the forward strand.
CTATCACAACTTATGGAGCTTCTTCTTGATCTAGCACATGACGATCAACTTGCTCCACTTTGGAGCCATTAGTCTCATCAAACACTACGTCATGTGCTACTTCAAGAATTCCGGAGGATTTGTTGAAGGCACGATAGGCGTAAGTGTTTGAGTCATAACCAAGCAAGAAACCTTCACTGGACTTGGAAGCGAACTTCGATGTCCTAGGCTTCTTGTTGAGAATGTAGCATTTTCTCCCAAAAACACGAAAATAAGAAATGTTGGGCTTGTTACCGGTTAAGAGCTCTTAAGACGTCTTCTTGAGTATGCCATGAAGGTACAACCAGTTTATGGCATGGCGAGCGGTGTTAACCGCTTCCGCCCAAAACCGGCCCAACGTCTTGTACTCATCAAGCATAGTTCTTGACATCTCAATTAGAGTTCTATTCTTCCTTTCGGCCACCGCATTTTGTTGAGGGGAGTAGGGGGGGCGAGAACTCATGCTTGATGCCTTCTTCATCCAAAAATTCTTCAACTTGAGTATTCTTGAATTCGGTGCCGTTGTCACTCCTTATGGTCTTGATACTTATGGAGAACTCATTTCGAGCTCTCTTTAAGTATTTCTTGAGGACACCTTGAGTCTCACTCTTGTCATGCAAAAAGAATACACAAGCAAAACGTGAAAAATCATCAACAATACACAAGACCGTATTTGTTACCGCCAATACTTATGTATGCAATTGGACCAAAGAGATCCATGTGTAGAAGCTCCAATGGTCTTGTTGTCATCATAATGTTCTTGGATGGATGTGAGGCTCCAACTTGCTTTCCGGCTTGGCATGCGCTACATGGCCTATCCTTTTCAAACACAACATTCTTTAAACCACAGATGTGCTCGCCCTTAAGGAGTTTTTGCAAGTTTCTCATCCCAACACGGGCTAGCCTTCTATGCCAAAGCCATCCCATGTTAGTTTTTGCAATTAAGCATGTATCAAGTTGGGCCTTATCCGTAGAGAAATCCACAAGATAGAGCTTCCCTTGAGTACACCCTTAAAAGCAATTGAGCCATTGCTTCTCCTTGTGACGGTCACACCCTCATTAGTAAAGAGACAATTATAACCTTTGTCACATAGCTGTGATATGGACAAGAGATTATAATCAAGGGAATCAACATGCAAAACATTTGAAAGAGTATGAGTAGGGGATATAGCAATTTTACCGGTGCCAAGGGTTTTTCCTTGGCTATTGTCCCCAAAATAGATTCCTTCACTTGGATCTTCATTTTGCTCATACTCCACAAACATCTTCCTCTCTCTGGTCATATGATTAGTGCACCCGCTATCAAGAACCCATTTGGTTACACCGGAGGAGTATGCCTACAAGAAAGATTTAAGCCTTGGCTTTAGGTACCAAAGCGATGTTGGGTCATTTGATGTTAGTCAAGAGGCACTTGGGCACCCACACACAAGGTTTAGGACTCTTGCGGTGTGGCCCAACATACCTAGCATAGGCCTTTCCAAACTTGTTCCTCAATAAAACATATGATGCATCAAAATCATGAAACATAGGATGAGGTTCCCTCTTGGGCATTTTGGGTGATGTGGCAATGTTCTTTCCCTTATTGTTGTATGAACCTCCTTTGACAAAAACAATCAAGTCTTTGCCGTTCTTGGGAGTTTTGGCATTTTGCCTCATTTCCCTAGAATAGCTAAGACCATCCTTGACAAGGGGATGACTTGTGTTGGTATATGCACTACGTGCATATGCCATCTTCTCCTTGTAAAAGATGCCACCGTTTGGTGCTTGGTTGTTTTGTGCCACTTTAAGCTCATCGTTAAGTTTTATAATCAAATTTGAGCATTTGCAAGGTTGAGGTGCTTCGGATTTGACATTTGTGGAAGGTGATCTTGTAGAGTAAGAAGGAGCATTGACCTTGAGAGACTTGACTTGTGTTTCAAGAATCTTGTTAGCTTGTGTCAAACTAACAAGTTCATCCTTGAGCACAATTGTAGTGTTCTCAAGGTTTGAGCAAGTTTCCTTGCTCAAGGCGAGTTCACGCTCAAGTGCCTTGCTTATTTCTCTTTCAAGTTCCAAGAGCTCCTCAACCTCTTGACATCTCTCCTTTTGTTGGATGAGCATGTCCTCTTGACGGTTGATGATCTCTTCCTTCTCAAATATCTTATCCATCGACAACCTCAATCTTTTCAAGGTACTTGTACTCATATCCTTAAGCATATGTTCATTTTCACTACTACTATAAAAATCATCAGGCGAAGAAATTAAAGAGGATGATTTAGATTTAACCTTCTTTCTTCCCTCCTTGGCCATGAGACAAGTTGGCCTTGAATTCTCCAAGTTTGGGAAGAGATTGTTCTCCGCGGTTGTCTTCTTCATAGCAATGGTTGCTATCTTTTCCTCTTCATCAGAGGAGGATTCCTCATTTGAATCCCACTCCTTTCTAAGGTGGGCATTCCCCAATTGCTTCTTCTTCTTGAAGTACTTCTTCTCTTTGGACTTGCCCTCCTTCTTCTTCTTGTTTTCCTAATGCGGGCAATCCACAATGAAGTTGCCATACTCCCCACAATTGTAGCAAGACCTCTTTGATCTTGTCTTGGGCTTGTCTTTGCTCTTGATTTCATGATGGTAGCCCCCCTCCTTCTTCTAAACATCCTCTTGAAGTTGTTGTTGAAGAGTGCCTCTTCCTCATTGGTGTCGAGGCTCTCTTCATCACTCTCTTCCTTTTCTTGTGATCTTGAGGATGTTGCCTTGAATGCAACATCAATTTTCTTGGAGGAGGAGAGCGTTTGTAGATCGTTGTAGAACATATCTTCTTCCTCCATCATCTCATGGTTGATGATCCTCTCAAGCACTTCTACGGGAGTCATCTTGTGAAAACCTGGACTCTCACAAATTAGTGAGCAAAGAGTGACATTTCAAGGCATGAATGCTCGAATCATCCTCTTTACCACCTCATGGTCGGACCACCAGGTGCTTCCATAAGACTGACTCTTGTTGATAAGAGTTTTGAGGCGGTCGTACATGTCTTGGGGAGATTCACCATACATGATAGTGAACCTCCCAAGTTCTCCTTCGATCATCTCGATCTTTGCCTCCCTAATGACACGGTTGCCCTCATGTGCCGTCTTGAGGGTGTCCCATATCTCCTTGGCAACTTCCAACCCTTCAATGCGATTGAACTCTTCTCGAGTCACTGAGGAGGTAATCACTCCAACGGCTTGAGCATTATGATGGAGGAGGACAGCTTGCTCCGGGGTGATGTCTTCCTCATTCTTGGGAAGATGTACACCTGTCATAACAATTTGCCACAAATCAGGGTTTAAAGAAATGAGATGCATCTTTATATTATGCTTCCACATAGAGTAATCATTTCCATCAAATTTAGGAGATTTGCCAATAGGGATAGATAAATAATGGTAGCTTGTAGTTAGTTGCTCATAGTTGTAAGGATACCGGGAGTAGTCTTGTGAACTACTCCCATTGTCGACGTTGCTCGGAGCAATTGGCTTGATCTCTTTCTTAGGCACATTGAGCTTCTCACGAAGCCGTGCCTTGAGCATACAAACTTCCACTTCGTCATTTGGATCATCTTGAAGAATATCGACGTTCTTCATCTTGGTGACATCAACGACCACCGGAACCTCGTTGTCACCCCTTTCGACCATTTCCTCTCCGAGTTCTTAGACTATTGATGGAGAGTCCTACTCTGATACCAATTGAAAGTCGCCTAGAGGGGGGGTTGAATAGGAAATAAGACCTTAAATGAGTTAATCAAATGAGATTAAATTACTGAGGCCGGACTTGTCTAGACAGGGCTGGACTAGTCCGCTCAGCACAGGGTGAAAACCTAAAAACTTGATTTCTACAAGTTATTTGCAGAATTTAAATTCACCAAAGTTGTAAGCAATGTGTAGTAACCTAGTACAACTTAGATTGACAATTGTAAGCAAAAAGGTTACAACATTTCAACAATGATCAAATATGAAGAACAATATGAACCCTAATAGCAATTCTAGTGATTACAAAATGTAAAGCGACAAGCGAGACAAGATTTATCCCGTGGTTCAGCTCCACGAAGAAGCCTACATCCACGTTGAGAAGTCCACACAAGGACCGGGTATCACTTGACCCTCTTCTCACCAAGCCATCACAATGGCCGACTTGGTTTCCACTATATCAATTGGTAATCACCAAGTTTGATTGGGGCTGCTCACAAGTTGAGGCTACCACAAATCAATACAATGAGGAGCACACGAAGCTCAACTCACACAAGCCACAAAAAACACAACACAATGTGCAAGAGATCAAACCGAGATCCAAAGCGCGATGATCTTCCTTCACTCTCCTTCCCAAACCCTAATCCGTTCAAGATTTGGTCTTAGAGGGATAGTAGGACGAGTGGAAGGCTTTCGAAGGCTCTAGGTCACTTGTGGCGGCGCTAGGGTTCAAGAGTTGTCAAATAGGGGCCAGGGGTCCCCTTTTTATAGGGGTCCCGACAACTAACCGTTGCCACCAGGACAACCCCGAACTAGTCTGGCCCTGTCCACAGACTAATCCGGCTTTCTGGGAGCACTGGCAATTTCACGTCATCGATCGACAAAATAGATGATGTGCGCGCCAACGTTTGAATTTCAAACGGCCACTGACAACACGGACTAGTCCGGTCAACAACGGACTAGTCCAAAGTAGGACAAAAAGGTTTAGTCCGTCCCAAAACGGACTCAATTGGGTAGGCCCGGACTAGTCCGGCCACAGGGCGAACTAGTCCGGCCCTCTAGGGTTTCCTCGGTTTCTCTCACACTAAGTCTCAAATGGACTAGTCCGTACCACAACGGACAAGTCTGAACTTTTCCAGAGAGCTTTGGTCCGTTCCAAAACGGACAAGTCTGGTTTCCGAGGACTTAGATCTAACTCCACTAAGGGATGAACGGACTAGTCCATACCCATATGGACAAGTCCGATCTCCTCCAGAGACCTTTAGTCCCACTCAAAACGGACTTCTCTGCCTGGACGGACTAGTCCGGCCTCAGGGCCGGACTAGGCCTCCTAGGTTTTTTTCTCGTTTTGGCTTCTCACTTAGATTTTTCTCTGAACTACCACTTTGAGCCCTCTAGAATGATCTCAATGTACATGATACAACAACCCTCACACAAGATACGGCTCATCTAAGGTCAACACCATAGAAACCCTAATTTCTACGCTTGAGTCTTTGACGCCCGTTTTGACCTTTTTCTTTTGAGGGATTTCATCTCATTTCAACCATCACACCTGTGCTTAAGATTAACTTGGCTCATTAGTCTCTTAATTGTTGTTATCAATCATCCAAAACCCACGGAGATGCCTAGATGCACTTTCAGAAATGGGGATCCGGACGGGCCAGACCGAACCTGGTATCGGCTGGTACGTGCATGGCACACCATGACGTGGGTGCTACCACGGTGCTCTGGCTTATCCGTTCGAAGCTTTGGTGGTTCCAGTGGTGGTGCCGGTCTGGGCGGGATGCGCGTGAATCCACGCTACATCTGGATTGGCGTGTTGACAGAGCTGGGTCCAAAGTGCGATATCGCTCATTTTTGGGCGCGTCTATCAGAATCGAGCACAGGGCGCCCTGGTTCTGCGAGCGTCCATGGTTTTCTGGCCTATCCGCTCAGAACGTGGGATGTAGGTGGTGCCAGTTGTGACTCTGGACTAGGAGGAACGCGCATGAGGGCGCGGCGTATGGATTGGTGCGGTGGCGGAACTTGGTCTGGAATGATGTCTCGCCCAATTTTGGGCGTGTCTGCTCGGAATTGAGTGCGGCGTGCCCTTGCTGGAAGTGGTTATTGGGGGCAGGACCGTGTGCAAGTTCCCTTCCAAGCTCCTAGCCCCACGTCTCTTGTTGTGGAGACACGATCTATGATCTTGCTCGTATACCAGTGTGAGGGTTCACGGGGCGACGTTCCCAGCAAAAATGATCGCTTACATTGGTGACGGAGTCGGAGCTGATACAGGAGCTGACAGTATCCTCTAGTATCCCAAAAAGGGATGGCGACGCATCGTTGTCGATTCCTCCATAGGGTGCTTTTTGAGAGTCGTCGACGATGTCGAAGCTGTTGAGCCCTCGAGGGCCGCCGGCGATGTTCCATAGGGTCTATGAAGCCATACGAAGCTGATGAGAATGCGCAATAGCATTCCCCTACCTGGCGCGCCAACTGTAGGCATTTCAGAAACTGACTAGTACATTTGTATTAAATCACGTTCTTTTCCGTACGGCTAGCTGCAAAGAATAAAAGATTTATTCTGGTTCAGACAAAAAAGGCCCTACGTCCAGAGGGAGTACCCCGTGATCTTTTTTAGCTCAAAAGGCGAGAGAACATATTACAAGCGGGCCTGGCCCGAGTATATGAACTCTAAGAAAGTAAGAACAACTATGAAAGTAATGCGTAAACATATACGCGCACAGGCGTATGAAAGTAAAGCACGAGCGCAAGTGCGTCAAAGGAAAACGATGCAAGAGCACCAAAGGGAAAAGTGCGTAAGGTAGTGCAATAAGTAAAATGTGTATAGTAACTACGAATACAGAGTGAATTCATCCCCCTCGCTGAAGGTCTTAAGGGTCATTTTATAGGGGGCAAGGCGGCCCTATCTATCCGACATTCATCATAGTGGAGTCAGTTTTACAGTGTTCACTCTATGTATCCAGTCTGTCGAAAGCTTTGGTCTTGGCTTCTTCGTGGTCTCTAAGGCACGATCTTCAGGGTAACGTTACCGCCCCTATGACAACGGATGGGAGGGATGTCACGCTTATCCTGCAACGGGTCACATCGCGGGTTATTCCCCCCTCCCTAAGTTATTACGGCCACCTTCAGTCATAAATGCTCCTAACTACCCGCCTCTCCCGGGCTCGAGCTCGGAAGGAATCGTCCGCCCGACCTCTCGGTCGGGACTTGGATGTGTTAAATACCCCAACCTCCCTGGCCATGTTATTGGTGGCGGGTCCCTCCTCGACTGAAGAGTAGCTTCAGTCTGTAGCCACGTAGTGGTCACATACCATCGGGTACCGTATGTTTGGTACCCCAGGTACAGAACTCCGCCGGCGTGCATTAACTAATTTCTAAGAGCCACTTTATTCGTGGATGTTTTCAAATTATCTTCAAAATAAAACATAAGTTCCTCAAGTGATGTCTCTCGATCACATAATTTATGTATGAAATTTTCTCACAAGGCAATGCCTCTTTTGTTCTTCATCTAAATATGACCTATGTGAGCTCTGTAGGGAACCAGAGTAAGCATATTTGTGACACATATTATGCTAAGTCAAAAGAATAGGTTTTAAGAAAAACCAGATCATACTTTCGGACTAAGATGTCCAAGTGTAATGGAATATTTGTGGAATTTGAAGATGACTCCTTATTGTGGATTTTCTTTTGATGTAAGGATTAAGCATGACTACTACTTTGTTTTGTCATGCTCATTTGTTGAGAGCATGCTTTTTTTTCTCTTGTGACCATGCCTTGTACCCCTTTTTTCAATGAATTTTAAAGAGAATATTTGACAATGAAAATATAGAGTATTTTTCTTGGTGGAGTGGAATCATTGCTAACTTCTAATGTAGAAGTTTAGCATGTGCACATGTAATCTTGATCATATAAGTATGAAAAGAATATCATATAGATCTATAGTAGTTTGACTAGGTTCATTGTGAGTACAAATAGTATATGCATAAAATTTACTAATTTGAATAGTATCATATGACTTTGGTAGGAAATTTTCATCAAATGAGGAACTTTAAGTTTTATTGTTTTGAAAATTCTTCGGAGCGTAAGTTTCACTTTGATTAAGAAATTAGCAGCTCTACATACTTTATCGTATCTCACAACAACCTAGAATTGGATCATGCTCACGCTACCCACAATTTCTAAGTTCAAGATAAGAAATAAGAAGCCAATAAACGCGATATTAAGGAATATTAAGTTGTTAACCAAGTGCTAAGGAAGAATAGACCAGATCAACTATTCATCATTTCAACTTATGAAGAACTAAAATAGTCTTACCACACATATTTTATTTTATTTATCCTAGGCTAGAGAGGAACAATTTATTTTGTATTTTTTATATGCAAATGAAGGAAAAAATGATACAAGTTACCTTAAGTGGGGTTCCTTCTCCAAGCTTTTTCTTCACTATAAGGGTTGAATCTGACGGTAGAAATAAGCCATGAGGTTGACCTGTCCTTGTTGCAGCTGTAGAATCCAAAAGCATGTGAAAGCTACCAGAGAGGGGGGGTGAATTGTAGATTAAAAACTTTTATGCAGAAGTCTACAAAATTCCATGATAGAAAATCAATCTGATGAAGAAAATTGTGTGCTTGATTGTTTTAACCATGTTCAATCGTGACCAAACCAGTAGAGAAAATGAAAAGTCACAAAGACACCACAATAAGAATCACACTCTAACGTCGAATATAACTTATGTTATGGATAAAAGACTGAGCAAAGGTCAATATGTTCTACCAGAACAAAAACAAATATACTACAGTGCAAAGAAACTCGTTTACCGTGAGAACCATGAATCTAATGGTTGTGAAATTTTCACAGATGATAGAAAAGTGAGTTGTGAAGCCAACACAAGAAGAATAGTGATTTTACATGTGTTCAACATTTATTCACAAATAGTTTCTTAATTATTAAGCAACTTTTGGAATTACTTAGGAATTAAAATATTGAATTCAGATAAAATTTATGGATAGAGAAGTATATATTAATTTTCCAGAACTTATTCTGAATATTATGATTTTTGTAATTATTTGCTATTTTATACAATAACTGGGGATTTATTTTTATCTTTTAAGTTAAAAATAATTAATACAGAATATTTCAAATCCAAATATAAAATTGATTTCTTGTTCAGGGACCAAACTGAGAAGTTGTTATTTAGCAGGGTCATTTTAATAAATATTATATTGCCTAAAGGGCTTTGTATAAAGATTTAGGATGAAAAGCATAGTATTAATTGGGACAATTGTGTTTTGACCTTAGATTTGAAGCTCAATTATGATTTAGACCCGATTTTGAGAGTTTGTGTTTTTGCCACAACTTTTTCTATCAGAAACGACTGTTTGCCACAACTTTGTAACATAGTTAGTTGAATTGGAATAAAAAGAATAAAAATCATTTGAAAATAAAAAGGTCTGAAATGCCCCTCATGTCTCTGTTGTTTATCCCGATCCGACCCTCTCGAGCAGAGCAGACGGGTAAACGCTAGCGGCGGCAGGCAACCAATGCGGCGGTAGCGGCAGGCGCGCGAGAGGCAAGCTTGGTAGGCGTGAGTGCAAGCGAGGAAGGCATGCTCTCGCACAGATTTGCAGTAGGCGGACAGGCACTAGCGCGGCTTGCTTGCGCGACAGGTGCTGGTCGGGGCAAGCGGCATGCCATTCTGCTACAGCTGCTATGCCATGGCGGCAACAAGGTCCACCTCCTTGGCTCCTACCTTAGCTTGGCAACAAACACGAGGGCAGCCCCGCAGTGACGCGTTCTTTAGGCTCGGATGCGTTCCTTAATTAGCGCCAATCACTCAATTACACATTGGCTTGCTCATCAGCCTGGTTAACTTGGCAAGACAATCCAACTCAACATTCCAGTTTGGCAAAACCACCATCCAAATGAGTAGGTGGTATTGAATAGGTTGTCAAAATTATGTTTAATTTTTAAAGATTTTTTGAAAATAAATTATATCTGAATTTTAAATTTGGTAAGAAAATTTAGAATTTGTTCAAATTATGTCCAGATTATGTTGTTCAAAGTTACCATGTCACATATCAAAATCATGCTACAAACACAACGTTAGTATCAAAACCGTGGTAAAATCACAAAAGATATATTTGTCTTTTCACATCAAAGTTAACACCGTTAGTGGTACTAAATGGACTTGTGGTAATCTGGAGCTTCAGGTGAAAAAATTGTGGTACAAATGCAAAATTCTAAAATCAGAATCTGGATCACAATTGGACTCTAAAACTATGGTCAAAACACAATTGCCCCCTTATTAATTAGATTGAGGGCCAATTTGTAAGCTCTAGGCTTAAATCTTTAAATTCTAGGAGTCTAAGGACCTAACTACCAATTTTGGCTTTCTTCTACAATTTTAGATTTATTTCCTTAAGAAAAATCCGTAGAAAGGGTCTATGGCACCGTGGACCGAAGGGTTCCGCGTGGTTGATGACGGTTGTTAAGTACTATTGTTGACCATCAAATTAACTCATACATGTGCAATAAACATTTCTTACACGCATTGCCTTTACAAATAACCTAGTTCTACTTGTTCTTGGAGAATTTGTGTATGAAGATGACATGTGGCAATACACGAATCTATGGACCCACTTTCAGGCAAATCCAAGGGAATCTGACCACAATTCATCTAGAAGGTAAGTGAGGGCCCACATATCAGTCGGAAGAGGAAGGACGACGCAAAACGAACACATGTTGCATCGGACGAATCAAGGGTTCGGCCGAAGTGGTCTTCGCGTCAAAAATGCCACGTCGACACATGGTGACTCCCTGTGGTGTCCTAAAGACTTGGTGACTTCTTCCCGTGCAAGGAGTAGCGCCAGACCGACCTTCTCAAACTGCAGGAGTATATCAGTTTTAGTTGTTGTCCCTCGCGGTTATTGAGTACCGCTTGTTCATTGTGTCACCGCATGTTGGTATTTCTTAATGTCTACAATTCACCCTAGCAGTCAAGGCTGGTTCTGTAGAGGCACTAGGCTAACCTAAGCCAAAGCAAGATGAGTTATGCAAGCGCACAAAAAATACCGCTGTAGCATTTGATCCAAGAGTATTCCCTAGGGTATCATATTTATTTTATCCCAAAGGAACGCAAGGGAAGAGTGGCAAGATCAAAGGAAGAGTAGGGTGTTCTAGTGAAGAGTCCAGTAGGATGGCAAATGACGTAGAACAATCTACTCTAAGGGGTAAAAATGTCCTAGTGAAGGTCAAGTTAGAGATGAAGCTACTCTTGTTGTGCTTTAATTACTCATATACATAGACTATTAGTGTACACATGAGTATGTTAACGATGAATACTAGGTCTTAGTGGTCCAACATATCGGGCACGGGTTTACCCCTGCAACATCAGGACAATTCCTGCCTCGAGCCTGTGGTGTAGCCGAACATGGAGGATTACGAAGGACGGACATGACTGTCACCACCTGCCGCCTAGCCCTACAACATGTGGGTCTACGAGACATCCAACACTACTTAACTATCTAACCACCACACTTACATGTTAAGTAATTACCTTAAGAGTCCGGATACAAATACCATCCTTAGGCAATGACTAACCTAAACATCGTTGAACCAATGTTGGAACCAAGCACTAACATATTCATATTAACATAATCATATTAATACCTAGTTAGACTATAGTGGTGGTGTATGATGTTTATGATAACATGGTATGAGCATTATGACTAGACCATAATAACATCTACACCTAACACATACATGGACTCCACAATCAAACAAAAAACGCTTTGCCCAAGTATATGAATAAATAAAGACTAATAATATCATTGTGATAAAGCATAAGGTCACCAAATAAAGAAAATATACATGAACCATACCTTTCCAAATTTCGACTTGGGACTAGAGGCTCCTCTCTACAACTTAATCTCCACTAAGGAACCAGGAGAGCACTAGTGTATACAAGAGAGAATGCTTGAGTGGTGTGTGTGTGAAGTGAGGCCTTCTCCCCCTAATTATACATGGAGTAGAGGAGGTTCCCGCTACCAAAAGCACGTGAATCAGTCATCACTGCCTTCAGGGCACCACAAGAGAGCAACACACATCGATTGACCACGTTTGACGCCAGGACCTAGTTGGCCAAGCCAAGGGATCGTCCAACCTGGTCCTTGTCCCCTCTTGGCTGTGCTTTCTCCTGGTGGCTGACAGGTGGGTCTAGGCCTCATCCCCACATGAATCTACGTTGGATTCCCTCAGTACGCCTGTCAATGGGTCCATGTATCCATGTGATGCCACATGTCATCGCGTGATTGGTTGGGGTGGCACTTTTCAGGATTACTCCCCTCATTCTTCATCAGTTCTGCATCAAAACTCCTGCATGCACTATTTCTCCAGGTACAAGTGTAATTATATCAAATCTTAATATAATGTGTGTAAGAAATATTTATTCCTTTAAATATTTGAGTTATATTGATGATCAAAATTGGTATATAATGACCGTCAACAAACTCCCCCAAGCTTACCCTTTGGTCATCCCGTGGCAAAGATAAAGACCTAGGTTGTTGATCAGAAGTTGCTACATTGTCCTATTTTCAAAAGTACCAAGTGCACAACAAAATATTATATCTTGTACTGCATAATTTGGCTATGGCACCTCTTTTTATTAGTCATTATGGTTTGATGCCTCCTCCATTTCTCGGGTGATTGAAGGACAGAACAGAAAGTCAGCATGCATCACCCAATGTCTAAGTTCCACCCAAAATTTTGGAGAGTTTCAAATGGTGTTTGAATTTAAGTCCCTCAAATGATGCTCTTGATCACTCCTATGTGGGAAGTGGTATTTATATCCTCACCAAGGCAATGCCTTTCTTGTGATACATCTAAATCAGCCTTATATGTGGAGCTAGGTAGGGATCAAGAGTAGGCATATTTGCAACACATTTATTGCTAATTCAAAATAGTAAGCCTTAGGAGAAAACAAATCATACTTTTGATCAAGATTTGTGCAAGTGATGAAATGTTTGTGGAGTGGAAATATGAAGATGACTCCTTTGTATGCACTCTCTTTATTGTGAAGATGAAACATGGCTACTTATTCTCTTCTTTTTTTTTCTCATGCTCTTGCACATGAGCATGTATTTTTTTTTCCTTATAGCCATGTCTTCTACTCCTCTTTTCTTTTAAAATATTCTGAAGAGAGTATTATGCATGGAAATCATGAAGTAGCTTTTGATGGTGGAATGATATGATGAAATTTCGCTTACTTCTAGTGTAGAAGTTTAGCATGTGCTCCGCAATCTTGATTGTAAAAGCATGAAAACATTCTCACATTGGTCTATGCTACATTGACTAGGCTCAACGTGAAAGCAAATAGCATATGCACGGGGTTTATTATATTTGAATCATCATGCGGCTTTGCTAGGAATTTGTATCAAATAAGGAACTTCCATTTTAGATTTCTCCAAAAAATCAAGTTTCACATTCAACCAGAATATTAGCAGCTCTTATCACTATATCATATCCCACAACAACCTAGAATTGGACTTAAGCTTTTGGTACCCACAACTTCCAAGTTTTAAGGAAAGAATATTCTAAGCCAATAAACGGAGTACTTGGAGAATACATGGTTGTATACAAGGGACTAGGAAAAATAAAACAGAGCAACTATTCATCACGTCAACTTATGCAAAGTAAAGAAATATTCTTAACGCACATCTTTTATTTTATTACCCTATCCTAGAATAAATTATTTTTTAGATGCAAATGTGGTGGAATGAAATAAATGAAATATTGGAATGTGAATTGGCTGTGATACAAGTTACCTCAAGTGGGGTCCTCTCCCAAGCTTGTTTTTATCAATCTCCGTGATAAGGGTTGAACCCTTGATGAAGGAAATAGGCCATGAGGTCGGCATGTTGTTGTTGCAGCATGGTGTTGACGTTGTTGAATTGTGCGTCGATTTGTTGCTGCCAGCCATAGGTACCTTGTATTTGGTCTTGAAGGGTGTTGAGGATGTCGTCCGTCCTCACTTCAAGGTCTCCCATCCTTTAACCTAATTCCGCCATTCCTTGGACAAGGTCACGGGAACATCGGGTTGAAAATGAACGATGTGTATTCATCAGCGGAGGAGGCAAGCTACTAGAGCTTGAGTGGGAACTATAAGGGTCCAATCTCTCTCTGGTGGTAGTCCACTCTTGCCACGATGATCCTCCGGCCTCATACGCTTGAGGTTGGATCCAACCGAGTGCATCACCCGTCGGATCCACTTCCTCTTGGTACTCATAGGCGGGAGTAGATCGCGGCGGCATCTCCATAGCTGTTCTTTGTGAACGGCTTCTTGTGACCCTGCCAGAAACATTACTCCGATGAACCTCTTCGATAGGTTGAAGAGCAACGGTTAGTTGCTGATATTTGTATAAATGAAAAGCCTAGTTAGGTATCCGAATTTCATTTTTATAGCCGTGGTAGAAAAATACTAAGGATCCATCTGGATCATGTTTAAGAATGTGTCCTTGCACTAGATATTCGGGGTAGAAAAACACTAAGTATTATTTTTGGAAAAACCTAAAAGAAATACCTTCAAATCCTAATTTAGGAGTGCATAGGAATTGAATAGTGAGGAGGTGTGAACCTTCCTCATCTATTTGAGCAAAGTTCTCCCATCCTAATACATGTGAAATGGTAAACAATTCGGAGTCTATACCAATTTTGGAGAGTAGCAACGGATCGTAAGCCTTCGTGTGAGAGAACTCACGATCTCAAAGGAGGTTGCAGGCTTGTCATTCAACATAGTGCTTCAAGTCGAGGTCTTCGTCATTGAGAAGGCGGAATGGAGCATCATCTTCTTCCATCAGGATGTCGTCTTGCACACCTCTCCACCGTAGACTTGGTGTAGCCTCGGAGGAGATGTGTGAGCTTGAGTCTCTCGCTTGGCTTGAGCTTAATGAAGGTCCCTTCCTCTTCCCAAACAACTTCTTCATGCTCTTCATGGCTGCACAACTTGAGAAAAAACAAAACAAACTCGAAACTGGTTATGTTAGTGAAAACTAAACGAAAACCCTCGACGAATTGTTTTGTCAACTAGAAAGCAACTTGAAAATGCAAGTGAAAAATGCAAATGGGGATGAAAGCAAATCTTTTTGGTTAGAAACTGGGAGAAGTATTTCAATAAAGAGCAAAACAATTCTTGAGCAAGTGAGTGAGTTAGTGGGGAAGGTGAAAATGAGGTGAAGTGTGAAACAACACACTCACCCGGGTATGTATAAATAGTGTAGCACCACCCCAATTGGTCATCAGAGGAAAGAATATAGCCGTCAGAGGAGGGAGAGCCAAATTGGCACTCCCCCCAAGCCGACCAGGGGGCACGACCGACCTTTAGGTGGGCCCCCTCTGGTCCCTCTTTTGGCATGTGGCACCCCAACGGCTATATTTCGAGCTGTTGGGTGAATCAACCACAAAATTGCTCTGAAAAGTTTTTTTAAAAAATAAAACTTCCCCAATCCAATATTTTTACTTTTGATTTTAAAAATGAAGGAAAATAAATCTAAGTTGAGACTACAAAATTCCCAACCCCCTAAGCAAAAGCAAACATGATGTGGAAAATGCAAAAATCCAAATGGCGAAAAATTCAAATGGGGATGAAAAAAATAAAAATGAGATAACTACAAAATTAACTTACTGGCGAGGTCCCATCCAAAATTCAATGACATGGATTTTCCTCCGTCTTCATGAAGCTTAATTTTCAGCCTCCAGCCCCAGGGAAAAGTGGGCATGGCCGGCTCGCCTTGCTTCTTTCGCCATTCCTTCTTTGGCGGTTTAATGGACTGGGCCATTCAGACGGTCCTGGCTTCTCCATCTTTTTGAAATGTCCACGTGGGCAAAAATATGTAGTCTCCTGATAGATTAATTTCGTCATAAATGCAATGAGGGTGTCCACTTGAGGTGGTGTAATTTTGACCTCCTTGATGTGTTTGGCATTTGGGCCATACTTAATCTTGATCATGGAGCATTGCTCCTTCTTTGGCCAAAAGTCAAACTTTTCCTCCTTTACATTGATATGGAAGCGGATTTCTCTGACTCCCACATCGATGCGAGCATCCGCGGTGCTAAGGAAAGGGCGCCCAAGAATGAGAGGGGTTTCCTTCTCGAACTCCATGCCGAGCACCACAAAATCCACGATTTTGAAGCAGTTTTAGATTCTCACAAGAACATATTCGGCGATACCTGCAGGATAGTAGACTGATGAATCGGCCAACCGGAGCCGCATCGACGTTGGAGAAAATGTGTTGAAGTTGAGCTTATCAAAGACCACCTTTGGCATGACACTAACACATGCACCAAGGTCACAAAGTGCCTTGTCAAAGTGTTGTGTCCCAATGGAGCAAGATATAGTAGGACATTCTGGATCCTTCTTCTTTTCCGAAAGCGTGTTGGGGATAGCAGCACTGCAATCCTCGATGAGCTTGACAACTTCTGCGATGGGTAATGGTCGCTTGTTGTTCAATATGTCCTTGAGATAGCGAGCATAAGTGGGTGCTTGCATCGCATCTATCAAGGGCACACTGATGTGGATCTTATGGTTGACTTCAACAAAGCGATTGAATTGCTCATCCACAGTTGGCTTCCGATTTCTTTGAGGGAATGCCACGAAGGTATCATCCTCAAATTCTCTTGCCATTCTCATCTTGAGTTTTTCTCCCTTATTAGAAGGGACTCCTTCCTTGTTTTTCTCAACTATTGTCTCCTCTTGAGTGGGGTACGGTGGGTCATGAGTGGTCTTTCAACCTCTCATAGCCACCGCACTCCACTTTAAGCATTCCGGTTTACCGCAACGAAAAAATTCGTCGCAATAGGTCGTTTTTCGTCGGAATAGGTCACTGTTGCAGCGAAAAAGAGCGTGGAAATAGTTTTTACGGTTCGTCATAATAATTCCCGTGGCGATAAGTTATTGCGATGCCTTGACATCCGTGGCAAATAGTATGGTATTGCAACGATTTCACATCGGTGGCAAATAGTGCGCTATTGCAACGATTTCACGTATTGCAACAATTTAACACTACAAGGATTCCACCCTGTTGCAACGATTGTATTGCAACGAATACTAAATCGTTGCAGTAAGCTTGGTCTTTTGCCACGATTCACTAGTTCGTGGCATTAGCATCTATCGCCACGGAATACGATCGTTGCATTAGGATCTGTTGCCATGATTGACTAGGTCGTTGCATTAGGATCTATCGCCGCGAATCTTTTTCCATGATTCACTAGTTCGTGGCATTAGCATCTATCGCCACGGAATACGATCGTTGCATTAGGATCTGTTGCCACGATTCCCTAGTTTGTGGCGTTAGGATCTATCGCAACGAATCTGTTGCCATGATTCACCACATTCGTGGCATTAGCATCTATCGCCATGGAACACGATCGTTGCATTAGAAACTTTTACCACGATTCACCAGTTCAGGGCGTTAGCATTTATTGCCACGGAACACAATCATTGCATTAGGAACTTTTGCCACAATTCACCAGTTCGTGGCGTTAGCATCTATCGCCACAGAACATGATCGTTGCATTAGGATCTGTTGCCTCGAATTATCGGTTCATGGTGTTAGTACCTATCGCCACGGAACAAAATTGTTGCATTAGGAACTTTTGCCACGAATTACAAGTTTGAGGCGTTAGGATCTATCGCTATAGAACACAATCGTTGCAGTAGGAACTTTTGCCATGAATCACAAGTTTGTGGCACTAGGATCTATCGCCGCGGAACGCAATCGTTGCATTAGGAACTTTTGCCACGAATTACAAGTTTGTGGCGTTGGGATCAATCGCCACGGAACGGAATCGTTGCATTAGGAAATTTTGCCACGAATTAAAATTCGTGGTGTTAGGATCTATCGCCACGGAACACAATCGTTGCATTAGGAACTTTTCCACAAATCCACAGTTCATGGCGATAGGATCTATCGTCACGGAACACAACCGTAGCATTAGGAACTTTTGCCACAATTCACCAGTTCGTGGCATTAGGATCTATCGCCACGAAACACAATCGTTGCATTATGAACTTTTGCCATGATTCACTAGTTTGTGGCATTAGGATCAATCGCCACGGAACACGATCGTTGCATTACGAACATTTGCAACGATTCACCAGTTCATGGTGTTAGGATCTATCGCCACATAACACAATTGTTGCATTACAAACTTTTGCCACGATTCACTAGTTTGTGGCGTTAGGATCTATCACCACGGAACACGATCGTTGCATTATGAACTTTTGCAACGATTCACCAGTTCGTGGCGTTAGGATCTATCGTCACGGAACACAATCGTTGAATTAGGAACTTTTGCCACGATTCACCATGATTCAATATCAACTTGCTTCTAAACTTGCTACTAAATAGAATAGCGGCTTCTATCTATTAAAAAAATCAAATAGTTCACATACAACTAGCTCACACAATACTTATATAAAAAAAATCATCATCTTCGCTGTCCCCCCCCCCCCCCCCCCCCAATATTGGAGGTACAATACCATCATTGATATATGTATCATCATCGTCGTCGTCGTCGTCGTCATCTTCATTTTCTGATGGAACTCTATGTGTCTCAGACCGATCACATGTTCTCATTTGAAGAGCGGAAGCATCACCGATTGCTCCCTCAATGTCATTCCTATCTCATGCGGTCCTATCCTCATTTATATCAGTAAGTCGTAGATCATCAAATGTCTCAGTCTCCATCGTCTCAGTGACATTATTTTTACTGTCTCCAGGGGCATGGCAAAAAGGTTTCGCGGCTTTGTTTTAACAACTGTAGCCCTTTTAGGTTGCTTCACACTTTGAACGTAAAAAAAACTTGTTCTGCTTGGGTGGCTAGAATATAAGGCTCATACTTAAATTGAAAAAGAGTAGTGTCAACATCTATCATTTCGTATCGATCCATTTTGTAGCCTCTGCTTTGGCTCTGACCGGAACGAGGCTGATCAAACCAGTCAAATTCAAATAACAGAACCTCTTGATTTTTTTTCAGTATCAACAGAAATCATTTCCTTGATTACTCCATACCACTCATGATCACCATCCCAAACAACAACACCACTGTTTTGCGTTCGTAAATCTTTTTCCACCTCCGCTGTTTGAAAGAATAAGCCATTTATGAATGATCGACTAAAGAAACGTGCCCGACGATTAGATCCTCTAGATAATGCATACAAAAAATTGGTTACTTTGCCTTCTTTGAGTAATGTCTGTACACATTAATTAGTATAAAAGGGGTCATCGATAAACCAACTTCAGAACACATATTTGTTCAATATTCATCAAAGTAAAAACTTGCATGTACTTACTCGTTTCTGAAACCAATAAACAAACTCATCTCTATGGCGTTTTTCAACATCACGAGAATGGATCTTTTTCAGGTCTTCAAACTGCTCAATGAAAAGGGTACAAAATTAAATTAGCCAGCTACAATAAGCATGATCCAATATAGTATAGAACATCTGAGTTATACGTACTTGATCCATGGAGCGACCTCTTCAACATTAGAAATAATATCATGCCTAATGTTATGTAGTTCCACCATAGTAACTTGGCCCCATTTAAACCATTTTATAGAATTATCAACTTCTGTAAATATATTAGACTCGAGAGAAGGTTAATTCCTAGCTGCATCTTTATGACGTTCTGGCCTATTAAGCTTGGTGCTAATGTTATCCAAAAACTGACTACAAAAAGTCATACACTCTTCCATAATGTATCACTCAGCTATAGAACCCTCCGGGTGAGCTCTGTTACGTACATACCTCTTCAATGTACCAAGGTACCTCTCAATTGGATTCCATCTGTAAGAAAAAGGTCCACCCAAGCTAGCTTCTTCGGCAAAATGGATTGGAAGATGTACCATGATATCAAAGAAAGCGGGAGGAAGCAACATCTCAAGCTTACTAATTGTTTCAAGAAATTGTTCAATCATCTTATCCAAATCTGGTTCTGCCATTCTTTAGAACAAATTCCAGAAAAGAATCTACTAAACTCAATTAAAGGTTCAACAACCTTTTCAGGCAATATGTCACGTATTGCAATAGGAAGGAGCTTATGAAATATAATATGGCAGTCATGAGTTTTTAGACCTGATACCTTGCGTGCTGTTATGTCCACACATCTCTTGATGTTTGAGGCATAACCATCGGGCATTTTCACATCCGCCAAAAACCTGCACAAGGAGGTCTTCTCATCTTTTTGCAAAGTATATGATGTTGATGGACAATCATACTTCCCTTTCATACCCACCGGATGTTGCTTTGGCCGTATACCCATTTCCTGCCTATCAAAACGAGCTTGTAGACTATCTTTTGTTTTACCATCCATATTAAGCAATGTCCCAAATATGCTATCACAAATGTTTTTCTCAATGTGCATGACATCCAAGTTATGCATTATTAGCAATGTCTTCCAATACGGGAGCTGAAAAGATATACTTTTCTTCTTCCAACTATGCCACCTATCTTCCTCAGTGCGCTTTCTTTTATTATTCGTCTGTCCAAAACTCACTTGATCAAAAGTCTTGTATTGTTGGAGTACTTCGTGACCAGAGAGTGATGTTGGAGCCTCTCTATTCTCTATCTTGTTGTTGAAAGAAGCTTTGTCTCGACGCCACCGGTGATCCTGAGGCAGGAATCAACAATGACCCATGTAGCAATACTTTCGTCCATGTTTCAACCACAAGGCGTTAGTGTTTACATGGCAGTATGGACATGCTAGCCTACCTTTTGTGCTCCATCCACATAGCATTGCATATGCTGGACCAAGTGCAAGGAATTCAATTGGAAGACACGTGGTGTTATGCCGCTAGTGTTGCCATAATGAGGTTTTGCAAACTTCATTACCGTTCTATGGATGACACTCCATTCACGCTCTTTCCGATCGACGGTAGAGCCGGTGATGAGTGGGCAAGTCAGATGGTTGCAGCATATGGGCATAATGAAGAAGTACCCAAGATGATTTTAGCATCATATGCAGCATCAACATGTCAATAGAGCCTTGATCAGCATGCTAGCCTTGGAAAAATGATGAATGACCTGAAGTAGGCTCTGATTCGAGGGGATCACTTTGAAGGGGCCAATGACTAACTTAGGGCCATAGTTGCTCCCCTTAATTGCCGTCTAAACTTCAGGGAGAATCAGTGGTACCGGGCTGTTAAAGCTCGATCGGAGGCTCGCATAAAAACGCAACACACGGAAAGTGCGTTGGAAGCGAGTCAATTCGAGGTGCAACTATTGGATGAACAGATGAGTGAGGTGACTCAAGAGAGGAATAAATCCAGAGGGGAGACTCAGGATTGGAAGGTTAGTTGCAAAAACGCACAGAAAGAACTGGAAGACTTGAGGATGTTTCTTCTGCAAGCTGATGTGAAATCTTTATTTGCAGCGACATCATCAATGGTGGGTGAGGTAGCAACTCTTGCTCCCGCAACCACACCTGTGGCACCAACTTCGAATGACGAAGAGGAAGAAGAAGATCTCGAGGAACTCGAGTACGTCGAGTAGGACGTATTGGAGTGGTATGTGGCAGCAGTTCTGCCATCACGGGGCCACACATAGTTTAATAGTTGCTCGTGTTTATTTTGTGGCCATGTTTGTATCATATTAAGAATAGCAATGGGTATGTTTAAGATGACAAGGTGTGTATGACATCTCATGGGGACCAAGTATGGTAGAGATGCACTTCCGTAGGGGGAGTCCATCGTTTTGGAGTACACTACTGTAAATTTGGTCATGAGATAATATATCTTGTATAAAGTTTGTACTTTATCAATATATGTGAATATTATGCACTTATTCCCTTGTCAATAAGTCATGCTACTGAATAATGAAATGGATAAAGGAAAAGCAAACATGTGCTGATTTTAAGTCATTTGGATGCAGAATGGTGCGTACGCGCTCGACGCCTAAAATGGGAGGATCCAGTCGTGGTTGTGAGGACGAATCTCCGACTCAGGAGACAGCTTCGACACCGCAGCAACGAGTTCCTACACCACCACCTCTTGAACTTCCAAGGAGTCTAGCGGAGGTTCTCGCCACAGTACTTGGCTCGCGCGATGAGCAAATAGAGTTACTATTACTACGGACTTTGGTCCAGCATTCGTCCCATCAAGGAGGGCGACCAGATGCGGGTCCACGACAGCTTTCTTCGAGTTCATACTCGGACTTCATGTCAACGCACCCGCCGGTATTCGTGGAGGCCGATGAACCATTGGAGGCGGACAACTGGCTCCGCTCCATTGAAGGGAAGTTCGGTTTGCTACGAGTAACCGAACATCAGAAGACCCTGTTTGCAGCCCAACAATTACAAGGGTCTGCTGGTGTGTGGTGGACATATTACCTTGCCGCATGACCAGTCGTCTATGCCGCGAGCTGGGAGGAATTCCGGGAGGCATTTCGCGCCTATCACGTACCTCCCGGTGTTATGTGGAGGAAGCTTCAAGAGTTCTTGGAGTTGAAACAAGGAGGAAGGAGTGCCTACGAGTACTCCAAGATATTCAACCACTTGGCCCAATATGCTCAGGACCAAGTGAGTACTGAAGATCGGAAGTGAGAATGCTTCTATCGAGGTTTGAACCCCAAGATGAAGGACAAGCTTGCCTTGTTCAACAGCGGCAGCTTCAAAAACATGGTCAATGCCGCGATCGTACAGGAGGACGCTACTAGGGAGCTGTTCTCCGACAAGAAGAAAAGGAGTGCTCTGCAGGGCAGCGGAGTGGGTACTCCTCATAAGTACCGCATGGTGTATCGATCACCATCCGGCCAGAGGTGGCAGCCGCCATTGCGACCACCGATGTTTCGTGGTTGCCCATTCAACAACGCCGGCTTCCACCCACAACATCAACAAGGGATGATTCCGCGTGCACCTCTACCCCCACCGCGTGCACCAAGATTCCGTCCTCCATTCCGTGCTGGTCAGACCCTGTACACGTGTTATACGTGTGGACGTACGGGGCACTTCGCCAAGGACTGCCCGTAGAGCGGAGTACAATCATCGTACCAGGGGGCAAACCAGCCTCGCAACCAGCCCAAGAAGCCAGCCACTAGAACCGGCAACGTCCACCACCTCGCCATCGAGGACGTTTCGGAAGGCGCACCCGTACTCACAGGTACGTTCTCTCTCATTGGTCATCCCGTAGTCATCCTTTTTGACTCCGGTGCCTCCCACAACTTTATTAGCAATTCTTATGTCAATCAATACCAGTTGCCTATCTGTTCCACAAGAACCCCAAATATGATTTGTTCTCCCGGAGGGAAAGTTGTCACACATAGGATGGTCCATACGGCACCTCTTAATCTGGGTGGGAACATATACCCTATCTCTCTCATTATACTAGAGCATCAGAAGTTAGATGTCATCTTAGGGATGGC
Organism: Tuctoria greenei; assembly: GCA_036927565.1. Lineage (NCBI taxonomy): Eukaryota > Viridiplantae > Streptophyta > Magnoliopsida > Poales > Poaceae > Tuctoria > Tuctoria greenei. Next base: position 78,196,682 of record JAYESD010000012.1, read on the forward strand.
ATGGTTGCAATACAACTGTGCTATTATTGACATCGTTCCTCGGAGGATATATCTAAATTCTTCGATTCACTCTCCCCAAACTCTCACTCTTGAGAGTAATATCCACGTGACTCCAACTGCTTATAACACCGAAGCCTGTAAACTCGAAGACATTCCAGTAGTATGTGAGTATCCGGACGTTTTTCCCGAAGATCTTCCTGACATCCCACCGGAAAGAGATGTCGAGTTTAAAATTGAACTTGTACCGGGAACAGTGCCATTCTCGAGAAAGCCGTATAAGATGGCACCTAAGGAACTTGCATAACTGAAAGAGCAGCTGAAGGAACTTTTGGACAAGGGTTTCATTCGTCCAAGTTCATCACCTTGGGGCCGTTCTGCATTGTTCGTGGAAGAGAAGGATAAAACATTGAGACTATGTGTGGACTATCGTCCACTCAATGCTGTCACGATCAAGAACGAGTATCCACAACTCCGTATCGATATTCTGTTCGATCAATTGGTGGGTGCTCGAGTATTTTCAAAAATGGATCTTCGCATTGGGTATCATCAAATCAGGATTCGACCAGAGGATATACCTAAGACAACATTCTCGATGAGGTATGAATTATATGAGTACCTTGTCATGTCCTTCGGATTGACCAACGCACCGGCCCATTTCATGTATCTCATGAATTCGGTATTCACGCCCTGATTCGACCAGAGGATATACCTAAGACATCATTCTCGATGAGGTATGGATTATATGAGTACCTTGTCATGTCCTTCGGATTGACCAACGCACCGGCCCATTTCATGTATCTCATGAATTCGGTATTCATGCCTGATTTGGAAAAGATTGTCGTGGTTGTCGGTGATTTGGATCCGGCAGATCTCCCGACACTACTAAAGTGTTAGAGGAGTTTGATGTTCGGTGTGGGCGCGCGGAGATTCAAGAAGGTGAATTGTAAATGACACAGGGGACACGGAGATTTACGTGGTTCGGGCCGCCTGAGCGTAATACCCTACTCCACAGGATGTATTGGTGTTGTATTGGTTGTCTGAGCTCAAAGTGAGTTCAGAGTATAGAGTGAGCGTATCGTGTCTCGAGCGTGTCTATGGAACGTGTCCTATGTATCGTCGGCCTGTCCTTTTATAGTACAAGGGCAAGCCGTTACAAGTTAGCCTGGCCCGACATGTGGCCCCGGCGGTTACTGATATTGATACACATTCAGCATGTTTAATTGCCCTTAATGACCGAGTTATGGGCTTTGACAGCACCGTTACTGGTAATTAAGGTCGTCCGATCGTGTGTCATTAATATGGTATTAATGACACTTAATCGGGTCTTGAAGTCCTTGATTCCCCTTCGAAGATCCGGAGCCGTTGTGGAGTCTTCCGGAGGTCAGAGGCTTAAGATCCAACAGTTGGACACGTGGCAGCTCTGGAGCATACTGTGGGAAACAGATAGCTCCGGAGCTACCTGACACATGTCAGATCCGGAGCTTCCCTCGGTCTGGGGTTAGGTCCGGGGGTGCCATTTTGGTACATAGCCCGGAGCTTCCCCCTTGTGGGCAGTAGCTCCGGTTTGATTGTACACGTGGCGAGCCTGGGACTAACCATGTTGGAGAAGCGGGTCCGGTTATGTCTGACATGTGGGCCTCCGAAGGTCTTCAAATCAAGTAGATGACTTTCCCTTGAGATCTTTGTAATCTCAATGGGTGTACGGTTCCCAGAGTATCGACAGTGGCCCCCTAGGCCCACCTCTGGGGAAGACCCCTTGGGTGAAGGCATTCCGCCGGAGGTGGGTCCATCCTCGCGACTTTTGAACTCAGTCTTCAAAGGTCTTCGGATGTGCCGTTGGCGATGGTTTGGAGTTAAATCCTCGCCGCGTGGCGTATCCCGTGTGCGGCAGATGAGATCTTTGGCGTGCGGACCTCACGCAATTGAAGGTCGCCTGTTCCCGATACGAAAACCGTATCTGTTCCGCGCGCCTTGTCAGTCCGCTGCCTTCGGGCTTCCCGCCTCATGATGACAACCGTTTGCCTAGGTAAGAACCTCGACTTGATCGTCGGGGTGGTCCCGGGCCCTCTTGTCATCGGCTGGTTGGAATTTTTGAGTGGTATCTTCGACTTCCTTGCGGTTTCCATCCAAGCGTTGCGAGGGCTTACTTAAGAAGGAAGGCGCGCACCGTCTGGAGTTCTTTACGCCTCTCATTTGATCTTGTGCTCAAACTCCCAACTTGTGCTCGCCTTTCCTCTCTTGCCTTGCTGTGCTGCGATGGAGTTGGGTCTCCGCGAGAGCCGTTTGAAGACCGACGGCGACCTGAAGAAGGTCCGGACCCTCATGGGATGGTCCTCAGACTTCTTCAACCGCCTGGTCCGCGCCGGGGGAGAGCTCCCGTTTGAGAAGGAGCACGCCGGCGAAATGGTGTACTTCTCTTCGTACGCCATGGTGGGGTTGATCCAACCTTTTTCCTCCTTTTTCTTGATGCTGCTAGACTTTTATGGTCTGGAGCTATACGACCTTGGCCCCCACTCCATTCTCCTTGTGTCTATCTTCGTCCACTTCTGTGAGATGTGGGTGGGCATCCCCCCTGCATTGAACTCTTCCAGACCTTCTTCACCGTCCATACCACCGGTAGGAGCAATGAGTACCTTGGCTTCTACTACTTCGTGAAGCGCAAGAAGTGCCCATTCAAGTACCTCCGGTCGTTTCCCTCTGGGAAGTGGGATGATTGGAAGAAGGACCGGATAGTCATGCGGGTGGAGGAGCACGATAGGCTGGAGCTGCCTGAAGGCCTCCCCAACATTGACACGACGATTTGGAGTGAAGCTCCGGTGTTGGCAGACGCCTTCAACCCTGCTCTGACCAGGATCCGCCAGTGCGTGGAGGGAGGATTAACTCCTCAGGCGGTGTTTTGTAACTTCCTGGTCAATAGGTGGGCACGGCTGAAGAGGAGAGAAAAACTCGCTTGTGCCCTCAACAGCGTGATGGACGACGACCGGGTCGAGACCAGGCTGAAGTCCAACATGGTGGGGACAACCTTGGAGTTTCACCTCAAGAAGTTCCAGCACGGCATCGACGTCGCGGGTGACAACTTGACTCTGCCATCAGCTTTTCTCCCTCTGAACGTGGAAGTAGAGTTCAGCAGGGAGCTCCAGCGGAAGATGCCTGTGCTTGACGACCTCGTTGTCGTCGAGAGAAGGTCGATCTCCAGGGTGGCGATCCCTGGGGTTTCCGAAGGTGGCTCCGACCCTGCCCCGAAGCCAAGGGTCGAGGTTGTCGACAAGGGCAAGGAGCCGGCGGAAGAACCCTTGAGCCGAAAGAGGAAGCTGCAGCACGCCGACGGAAGGTCCGTCAGGCCTGCCACCTCTGCATCAGCTCCTTCTCCCCGGAGGGGGAAGTCTTCTACAACCGTGGCGACTGTATCCGCAGCGGGGTCCTCCCGGGGTGCTAGCTCCGGGCATGCGACTCCAGCACCAGGGTCAGTTGAGGCCTCTAGGTCCGGAGGTTCTTCCCAATCGAGGGGGGCCTCGACTAGGGAAACGCCCGTGGCTGCAACGAGTTTTGGGGGGCCTTCCGGAGCTTCCACGCCGGCGACGGCTATGACCAGCCCAGAATGCCCGGGAAAGAGGTTCCGCGCAAGCTGGTGCAGAAGCCTCCCAAGGTAATTTTTAATCTTTACCTTGGACAGTTGTTTAGTTGTAGTAACTATTTTTTAAGTTTCTTAGTCCATCATATGCAGCGTTCCCAAGAAGAGGAGTGAGGCTCCACCCTCGGCCACAGCAGCTGAAGCTGTGAGGGCGGAAGCTTCTGCTCCTGTCCCGGTGCCGCCCCAAGTGGTGGCTGAAGCAGCGACAGCTCCGGCGCCAACTGTCGTGGTCATGGACCTCGACTCATCCCCAGAGACTCCCGTGGTAGCGCCGGACCACGGGAGAGAAGATGCGCCAGCGGCACCTGCCCCGGAGGTTGAAGCTCCGGGTCCTGGTGCAGAGATGATGGAAGCTCCGGCTGTTGAGCCGGAGGAAGCTATAATTCCGGCCCCAGAGCCGGAAATTGTCGAAGCTCCGGCGGTTGAGCCGGAGGTGATTGAAGTCCCAGCGTGCGCGCCGGATGTTGAGGAAGTCCCGGCGGTTGGGCCGGCTACCTCAGAAGCACCGGCCGCAGAGCCGGTCGTTGTTGGAGCTCCGGCCGCAGGGCCGGTTGATGATGAAGATCTTCCGGCTCCTGAGCCAGTTGTTGCAGAGGCGTCGGAGCTCGAGCCCCCAATAGAGGAGGTGCCCAGGCCAGAGCCAGAAGCGGCCCCTGCTCCGGAAGTGACGATGTCGGAGGTACTCGCGGCTGAGCCGGAGTGCCCTAGTGAAGTTGCTGGCCCCCTGCCTGAGGGGGCAAATGAAGACCTGGCGGCGGGGCCTTCCTCGATGGCGACTGAGGACATCCCGGAGGACGGCCCTAGTGCCACTGCGACCCAGAGGACCACTCTTGTGGAGTGGGACCCAATTTTTGTATCTAAAAACCCTGGAACCAGCGGAGGAGACCCCAGCAGGTCTGGAACCTATCCTGTTGTCATTGTCTATTGACAACGCCTGTTCCAGTCTGCGTCAAGTTCAATTGGTCTTCTTCCACGACAGCAAGGCTCTTGAAGAGGAGCGCCAAACCCTTAGGCGGTGGTGTAACCGGCTCTACTTTGAGACCAAGCTGGCGCAGTCGAGGCTAGCAGATGACAAAGAGTGGATCAAGCGAGAGAAGGTCCGCCTGGAATACTGGTGCAAATTATTGGATGACAGGGAGAGTATGACTCGCGCCCTCGACGCTCAATCCCGAGAGATTTATGAGCAGACCAAAGCAGCTAACAGTGCGGCCGATGAACGCCAAGAAAGACTTGAGGCCATTAACACTACTCTCATCAAGCGCCGGGAGGCACTTGAGGAGAGGGAGAAATGGCTCGAAGATGAAGAGAAGAAACTCCTAGAGCTACAGGATGACGTCCTGAGGAGGAGCTCACCGAGAAGGTGGCTCTGGCTGACAAGGGCCTCGAGGAGCGCGCCAAGAATTGGAAGAGCGCTGCACTGAGGAGGAGGAGAAGGCCTGGGTGCGAGGGCAGGAACTCTACGAGCAAGAGTGTGCCCTTTCTACCAGGGAGAAGAAAGTGAGGGGCAGGGAGAAGGACCTGGTTGACCGCCGGAACAAGATCCACCTCTGGGAGGAGGAGCTCGGAAAAATCGAGAAGCGAGTTGCTGAAAAGATTCAGCAAAACACCAAAGAAGTTGAGCGCTTCGCTCGTGAGAATTCTGAACTGGTGGCGGCCAGGAGATACTTGGAAGAATTGAAGGGCTTGAGGACTGCAGACTCCCTACAGATTTGGGAGTTCCTGGGCAAGGCCTACGATGCGGTGACACCGATGGGCTTCAGTCTCGTGCGTCCGGATGATCTGGAGCCGGAGCCGGACCTGGCGTTGCAGGCGTTGAGCTCGGCAGGTAGCAAACTCTCCAAGGTGGGCGACGTCATCGCGGACCAATTGGAGGTTGAGGGGCAATCCCTGGCGAAGAACGTCGTAGAGTACGTGCTGACGTGCTACATCAGCCGGAATCCCCAATTTCCTCTGGACCCGGTGTTTGAAGGTCCCGTTGAAGGAGAAGGTGAAGCTGCCCGAGCCAACGTGTCGGAGGTTGCCCAGAAGGTCGCCCGATTCTTCCATAGGGTCTAGGACCATCTCTGTAGTTCCCACTTGTATTCTCTCTTCTTCTTCCTCAATTTTGTAATCCCTTGTCTCCAGATGAATAAAATCCCCAAATTTTTTTTGTGAATTTCTTTTTTTGTCTTCAACACTTTTGTCTTCACTTGGCCCCCTGGTAGATGTACACAATTTGATTGTGAACATGTACCAAGAGGATATTGTGTTTTGTTGAAGACTCATTTGCTCCGAACTTGTAGAGTGTAGGTCCGAAGTCTTCGATAGTGAAGGCCCCCTGAGGTTTTCGGAGCTTAGAAGCTTCGCCATTGTCTATCGTCGGAGCTTAGTAGCTCCGGCAATAGTCCCTATCAACGCGTAGAGCATCGATAGTTAGTCCTCCGGGGTGTCGGAGCTAGTAGCTCCGGCAGTGACCTTTGCCAACATGTAGTTTGTTGGCAGCAGACTCCATTTGCGGGGTCTTCTCACCATCTTTTATTTAGCATCGACGGCTGGTCCCCCTAGCTCTACCGGAGCTTGGTTGCTCTGGTGATGCTCGTTTTCAATGCTTAACATCGATTACAATCCACCTAGGGGAGTCGGAGCTTTGTTAGCTCCGACTTTTCTCCATCAACGTAGATTTTTTATTTTTCCTGCACACTGAAGCCAAGAAAAATATTAAAATTCGTTTCTTGTCTATAACTTCGTCGCGACTTACAATTTTCAAGAAAATTTTAAGTCAAATGCGATTCTAAATACAACCGAATGCGTTGTCTTTTCTTTCAGATCCAATTGTACATGGACCCGCCTTACTTCGGCCTGCCAGGGTGTAGGTAGAGTGGCGTACTTAGGGTGCTTCACCAGGCTAAGTCGATAGCACACTCCGACCCTAGATTGGCTTGGCGGCATTCAGGCGAGTGGGCCATGAACAATATTTGAATCCAAAAGAATTGACAATACAACTCGAATCGTATATGAACCGGTCGAACTAAAATTTCTTAAGAATTGCACGTCTTTGTTATAGACAAGAAAGAGAAAAATGTTGAGCCTGTACAAAATAAATGCACGTGGAGTCTGTTTCACCTGAAGATGTCTTTCATTATAGGTCCGGGGTACAGGGGAAACAAGTACACTCTTAGGGTACAGAACATGCTAAGCGTGTTTAATTTCTTGTTTGACCCAGGGTAGCTAGCTACACTTTTAGTCCTGAGACTGTGACAAGTGTTGCATAAACTTTGCGGACCTTCTGGGAAAGGTCCGGCTGTTCTCCCGGAGGAACTACCCGACTCTGTACAGTGACTCTATAACATACACCTCAAGTTACTACAGACTCACCTCCGTGATGTTAAGTGTAGAACTTACGGAGGTGCTCAATGTTCCAAGGATTTGGGAGAGGTGCCCCATCCTCAGTAGCCAAGCGAACGCTTCTGGGACGGGATACTTTAATCACTCGGAAGGGTCCCTCCCAGCTGGGGGAGAGTTTGTTTAACCCTTCTCTGGATTGTATTCTCCGTAGAACCATATCGCCTTCCTCGAGCTGTCGGTTGTGTACATGCCGCTGATGATAGCGCCGAAGGGCTTGGCGGTATCGGGCATTCCGAACAGCTGCTTGGCACCTTCCTCCTCAAGGAGGTCTAGGTCTCCACGCCGAAGCTGGTCCTGCGTGGCTTCGTCGAAGGTCCGGACCCGGAGTGACCCCAAGGTGATTTCCAGAGGAAGGATTGCTTCAGCTCCATACACCAGGAAGAAGGGTGTCTCTCCAGTTGATCGGTTTGGAGTTGTCCTGTTGGCCCATAAAGTGGGCGGAAGCTCTTCAATCCAGTTGGCTCCATGTTTTTTCATGCGCTCATAGGTGCGCGTTTTGAGTCCTTTAAGGATTTCAGCATTTGCTCTCTTGGCTTGGCCATTGCTTGCTGGGTGAGCTACGGAGGCGTAGCAAACTTGAATGCCGAGGTCTTCGTAATATCCTTGAAATGCAGAGCTTGTGAATTGGGTCCCATTATCAGTGATGATTTTGTTTGGGACTCCAAATCTGCATACAATGGACTGCAAAAAGTTATAGCAGATTGCTTGTTGATTGGCACAACTGGAGTTGCTTCTGGCCACTTGGTGAACTTGTCAATGGCAACGTACAGGAACTTGTAACCTCTGACGGCTCTTGGGAAAGGTCCCAAGATGTCCATCCCCCACACAGCGAAAGGCCATGTAGGAGGTATCATTTGTAGGGGCTGAGCCGGTATGTGAATTTGCTTTGCATGAAATTGACATGCTTCGCATTTCTTCACCAGCTCAGTTGCATCTTGGAGTGCTGTAGGCCAGTAGAAGCCATGCCGAAAGGCTTTACCAACCAGCGTGCGGGAAGACGCGTGGTTCCCACACTCGCCTCCTTGGAATTCTGCGAGGAGCTCGCAACCTTCTTCCCTTGTGATGCACCGCATTAGGATGTCGTTGGCACCGCGCCGGTAGAGATCCCCTTCTACCAATGTGTATCTTTTAGCCAATCTAACTACCCGGTCAGTGGATACATCATTGTCAGGAAGGATGTTGTCTTTCAAGTAGTTCCGGATCTCCGAGATCCATGCATCGGAACTAACTTGAGCATTTGAGTCTTGCATGCTGGGTTGCTCGGAGCTTCCGGCAGCACCTACGACCCTTGATGGCTGCCATGGTAACAGGGCCATCGGGACCGTCAGCTTCGGGATGCTGATCTCGCCCCCTTCGCTCAGTTCGGCAGGCTGAGCTGTGGGTTTTGACAACCTCCGGACAAAAGTTCCGTCAGGAGCGGGAGCTCCGGTTGACGCTTTCGTCGAGAGTTCGTCGGCTTCAGCGTTATGGGCACGCTGGACATGGTGGAGATCTAGGACTTCGAAGTCCTTCTGAAGCCTCTGGACTTCAAGGAGGTAAGAAGCTAGCTGGAGATTGTTGCAGGAGCATTCACCCTTCACTTTCTTAATGATGAGCTGCGAATCTCCCTTGACCAGCAGTTGCTTGACACCATATGACAGTGCCACCTTTAGTCCGTAGATGAGTGCTTCGTACTCCGCCATGTTGTTGGTTGCCTTGAAGTCAAGGTGTACCATGTATTTCACCTTCTCCCCGGTTGGTGCGAGGAGAAGGATTCCAGCTCCGGCCCCTTGCTATTGCATGGAGCCGTCGAAGTGGAGGGTCCAATGAGGCTCTGTGAATACCGGAGCTTTGTGTTCCGGCTTCTGCTCACTGGGGCCCCAGGGTTAGATGGAGAGGGAGTCAATTCCGCCACGAAGTCTGCCAATGCTTGACTCTTGACCGCTTGCCTTGAAATGAATTCGAGATCGAATTCGGCCAATTCCGCTGCCCACTTTGCAATATTCCCAGTTGAATTGGGATTATGCAAGATTGCTCGAAGTGGGTAAGAAGTCACCACTGAAATCTTGTGAGCTTGGAAATAATGGCCAAGCTTCCTGGAGGCAATAAGAACTGCATAGAGCAACTTATGCACCTCTAGGTATCAAGTCTTGGCATCATGTAATACTTCACTGATGAAGTACACTGGGCACTGAATGGTCCGGACCCTCCCGGAGGGGCCCGAAGCTTCCTCTTCACTGACCCGGGTCCTCCCGGAGGGATCAGGATTTTCTTCGGGGACCTCCGGGTCCTGGCTGGAGGAACCCGGAGCTTCTTCAGAAGCGACCTGGACCCTCCCGGAGGGGTCTGGGTCTTCTGAAGTGACTTCTTGTGGATTCAAGTCTGGGAGCTGGGACCCAGACTCGCTTTCAGGATTCTCCGGACCCTCTTGGAGGGGTCTAGATTCCTGAGTATGGGGTAGTTCTGGTCTCTCCGTGACCAGGACCATACTGATGACTTCGTCAATCGCTGAAATGTAAAGCAACAAAGGCTCACCAGGGGTCGGAGCTACCAGAATTGGTAGGGTGGTGAGGAACTGTTTTAGCTCCTGGAATGCCTTTTCTGCTTCTTCAGACCATTGGAATGGTTCAGACTTCCTCAATAACTTGAAGAAGGGGAGTGCCCGTTCCGCCAGTCTTGAAATGAACCGGCTGAGGGCTGCTAGACATCCAGTTAGCTTTTGGACATCTTTGATGCGGGCTGGTGGCCGCATGTCTTCAATGGCCTTGATCTTCACTGGATTAGCTTCTATGCCCCGGTGACTTACCAGGAAACCAAGAAGTTTTCCGGAGCTAACCTCGAAGACACACTTGTCTAGATTTAGCTTTGTGCGGGTGATCCGCAGCTTATCAAAGATAGCCAGCAAGGTGTCAAGGAGTGACTCCTTGTTCTTGACCTTGACCACGATGTCATCAACGTACACTTTCACTATGTCTCTAATGAGTTCTTCAAAGGTTTTGTACATAGCTCGTACAAAGGTTGAAGCTGCATTCTTGAGACCAAATGGCATGGCTGTATAACAGTACAATCCATCTACTGTGATGAAAGAGGTATGCTCTTCATCTTCCCTAGACATTCTGATTTGATGATACCCAGAATATGCGTCTAGGAAACACAGCAATTCACACCCGGAGGTGGAATCTATTATCTGATCTATTCTAGGTAGTGGGAATGGATCTTTTGGACATGCCTTATTTAGTGTTGTGTAGTCAATACACATCCGAAGCTTTCCGCCGGCCTTGGGAACAACGACTGGGTTTGCCAGCCATTTTGGATAGAAGACTTCTCGGATGAATCCAGCTTCGAGCAACTTCTTCACTTCTTGTCGAATGAAGTTCTGTCGCTCTACGGATTGCTTCTGAGGTTTCTGATGCACAGGCCGGGCGTCGGGGTAGATCTTCAGATTGTGCTCAATCACTTCCCTGGGGATCCCAGGCATTTGTGATGGTTTCCAGGCAAACACGTCGACATTAGCCCGGAGGAAAGTGATGAGCGCGAGTTCCTATTTGTCGTTCAATCCTCCCGATATACGGGTGGTCTGAGCGGCATCAAAACTGATTTGGACGACTTTGACGGGAATGTCGGCGTCGCCGCTTGGCTGCACACGAGGTGCAGATGTCGAGCCTCGTTGACGAATGCTCGGGGGTTTTGGAGCTTTCTTCTGCCTGGAGTCCTCCTCTTGTGCCGTAGTAAGTGCATGGAGTTCTTCCAGAGCAGTTACTCTGGCAGTACGATCTCCGCGGATCCGGAGAACACCTACTGGTGTTGGCATTTTTAACACCAGGTAACCATAATGAGCAGCTACCATGAATTTGTACAAGGCAGGCCTACCCAAGATGGCATTGAAGGGTAAGTTGATCTGAGCAACGTCAAAGACCAACTTCTCGGTGCGATACTTCTCCCGGGTCCCGAAGGTAACGGGGAGGGTAATGGCTCCGAGTGGGGTAATGGCTCCTGGACCTACTCCAGAGAAAGGTCGGGAGGGGTGAAGATCCGAAGGTCGGAGCTGAAGCTTGGTAAAAGCTTTGAAGCTTATGAGATTGAGCCCCGAACCTCCGTCTATCATAACATGGTGGAGCTGGATGTTATTAATGGTAGGAGATACCATCAAAGGTAGCTAACCTGCTCCAACCATGCTTCGAGGGCAGTCCGAAGCATCAAAAGTGATGGCTGTGTCCATCCACTTCCGATGAGGCTCCAGTCTGGCTGTAGGAGCTACAACATCCATGTCCCGACGCATAGTCTTGATGACGCGGCGGGAGGTGATGTCCCATGATCCACCGAAAATGGTGTTCATGGTCTTCCGACGCTCGTTGTCGGAGACGTGGGAATCGTCGTCGACGGAGGTGTAGACGGCCTTCAGGACCTTTTTGGGATCCTGAAAACCTAACTCCTCTTCAGCCGGAGCTTCGTCGACTTTTTGTTTTCCTTCCCTCTGTCGGAAAGGAGCTTCTTCCCGGCGCTTGTTGTAGCGCTCGGCAAGGTTTTGGACCTCCCGGCAGTCTTCCAAACTGTGGCTGCCCATTTTGTGAATTGGACACCACACCTTGGGTTTGCCACCGTCTTCAGAAGACGGTCGAGGTCGCTTCTCGGGGCATGGCCCCCGGCCACCCGGAGCTGCAGCAGCTGCAACATTGGATGTACCGGCCGACGGCTTCTTCTTGCCGTTGGTCTTCTTCTTCTTCTTGCCACTCCTAGAGGTAGCGGCTTCTCCTTTGGAGGATTTCTTGTTATCCTTCGGAGTTGGTTTGGAGTGCATTTCATGGCCCTCCGCAGCTCTGGCACATTTGTCGGCCAAACTGAAGAGTTCCGTGACACTGGTGATCTCCTTGATCGCTAGTTTCTCCAGCATCTTCTTATCCCGTACACCCTGTCTGAATGCCACAATGACAGAGGCGCTAGAGATAGAAGGGATAGTGTTTCATACTTGAGAGAACCTCTGGATGAATGATCGCAGGGATTCTCCCCCTTTTTGCATGACTGCAAAAAGGTCCAGTTCAGTGCCTGGTCGGGTGTATGAACTTCCGAAGTTGGCGGTGAACTGCCAGCACAGCTCCTCCCAACTGTTGATGGAGTTGGGTGGAAGGCTCATAAACCAGGACCTTGCGGTCCCAGTTAAAGCCACTGGGAAATAATTGGCCATTACGGCCTCATTTCCTCCATCTGCCAAGATAGCAGTGGAGTAAATCTGAAGAAATTCGACAGGATTGACGGTCCCGTCGAACTTCTCCGGCAGGTGAGGCCGGAACTTCTGTGGCCACCTGACCATACGTAGATGCATGGCCAAGGCTGAACAGCCTCCTCCTACTCCTTCAGGAGCAGGAATGTCTTGAGCTTCTCGTCTTTCACGAGCATGCTCAATATGGACTCGGTCGTCTTGTTGGCGATATCGGTGATCAAGCTCCGCCCGGAGGTCATGAGCTGAAAGCCTTGATACCGTGTGAGTACGTCGTGCCCCGGAGGGCAATGACGTCACTTGCTGTGATGCAGCTCATCTCCTGTTGTTGGAAACGTGCGGACCAAGTCTGCCAGACAAGGTCCGTCGCTGCGATGGGGCCTGTCCTAAAGGAGGAGGACCCTGGTTGCTGATGCGGTCGGCTGCTGCTGCAACCAAATGTTCCACATCGGCCCTCCACTGTTCCAGTGCATCCCGGGATGCATCCGGAGGTGGTGGGCGTTGGAGAAGAGCACGTGCCGCATGGAGCGCGTGTTCCGGATTGTCATGATTCGCCGATGCAGTGATTGACGCCGGTGCACCATCGAGTTGTCCAACTTGATTTGCTGGTGGAGGCGGCGGTGGTGGTAGTGTGACTCCTGCTGGCGCTGAGGCTCCTGCTGGCGGCTGCATATTGGAGGGATTGCCCCCAATAGCTTGAACAGCAGGATGATCGTTGGATGATCCAACAGTTGAGTTCACCATCCTTGAAATCTCAGGCGCCCCTACCTGGCGCGCCAACTGTCGGTGGTTTGGATCCGGCAGATCTCCCGACACTACTAAAGTGTTAGAGGAGTTTGATGTTCGGTGTGGGCGCGCGGAGATTCAAGAAGGTGAATTGTAAATGACACAGGGGACACGGGGATTTACGTGGTTCGGGCCGCCTGAGCGTAATACCCTACTCCACGGGATGTGTTGGTGTTGTATTGGTTGTCTGAGCTCAAAGTGAGTTCAGAGTATAGAGTGAGCGTATCGTGTCTCGAGCGTGTCTTTGGAACGTGTCCTATGTATCGTCGGCCTGTCCTTTTATAGTACAAGGGCAAGCCGTTACAAGTTAGCCTGGCCCGACATGTGGTCGGCGGTTACTCATATTGATACACATTCAGCACGTTTAATTGCCCTTAATGACCGAGTTATGGGCTTTGACAGCACCGTTACTGGTAATTAAGGTCGTCCGATCGTGTGTCATTAATATGGTATTAATGACACTTAATCGGGTCTTGAAGTCCTTGACTCCCCTTCGAAGGTCCGGAGCCGTTGTGGAGTCTTCCGGAGGTCAGAGGCTGAAGATCCAACGGTTGGACACGTGGCAGCTCCGGAGCATACTGTGGGAAACAGATAGCTCCGGAGCTACCTGACACTTGTCAGATCCGGAGCTTCCCTCGGTCTGGGGTTAGGTCCGGGGGTGCCATTTCGGTACATAGCCCGGAGCTTCCCCCTTGTGGACAGTAGCTTCGGTTTGATTGTACACGTGGTGATCCTGGGACTAACCATGTTGGAGAAGCGGGTCTAGTTATGTCTGACATGTGGGCCTCCGAAGGTCTTCAAATCAAGTAGATGACTTTCCCTTGAGATCTTTGTAATCTCAAGGGGTGTACGGTTCCCAGGGTATCGAGAATGGTCTTCATCGATGACATCCTTGTATACTCAAAATTCAAAGAAGAACATGCACAACATTTGCACATCATGCTTCAGCAATTGCGGGACCACAAGTTGTACTCTAAGTTAAGCAAATGTGAGTTCTGGATCAACCAAGCGCCATTTCTAGGGCACATCACCTCTGCTGAAGGGATTGCCGTTGATCCAAGCAAGATTAAGCAAGTACTCAAATGGGAGTCTCCTAAGTCTGTGCATGAAGTTCGAAGTTTCTTGGGTTTAGCAGGATATTACCCGAGGTTCATCCCAAGCTTTTCCAAGATAGCTAAACTAATGACGGAACTTTTGAAGAAAGGACAAAAATATGCATGGACAAAGGAATGTGAGGAAGGTTTTCAAGCATTAGTAAAACACCTCACAACCGCACCATTATTAGCCCAACCAGACACAACTAGATCATTTGATGTTTATTGTGATGCATCTGGGATTGGTTTGGGTTGCGTATTAATGCAAGACAGAAGGGTGATCGCTTATGGATCACGACAACTTTGAAACCGTGAGCAGCATTATCTGACTCATGATCTTGAGCTCACTGCCGTGGTACTAGCATTAAAGATGTGGAGACACTATCTATGGGGCAACCTAGTACATCTCTACACCAATCAAAAAAGCTTGAAGTACATCTTCACCCGGAAAGAATTGAATATGCGACAACGAAGATGGTTGGAGTTAATCAAAGACTATGAGATTGAGATCTACTACCATCCTGGAAAGGCAAACGTAGTCGCAGATGCGCTAAGTCGCAAGTCCCATATCAATAACCTTTCTATCACCTTGATAGAGGAAGAAGAACCGAGTCTCTACTTGGTTCCGTATGGGGCGCTCTACAACCTAGCCCTCATTCCTACCATTAGGGAGGAAATTGTGGAGGCTAAGAAGGAGGACAAGGGCATATCTCATATTCGCCAACGAATGAAAAAGGGGGAAATGAATTGTTTCCGAGGTGACAATGACGGTACCATCTGGTTCAAAGTCCGCATCGTGGTACCCCGCAATGTGGGACTTCGGAAGAAAATTTTGGACGAAGCTCATTTGTCCAAATATTCTATTCATCCAGGGAGTAACAAATTGTACCAAGATTTGAAGAAGAAATTTTGGTGGAATCGGATGAAGAGGAAGATATCGAAGTATGTATCCGATTGTGATACGTGTCGACAAGTGAAAGCCGACCATTTGAAGGCAGCCGGACAACTACAACCTTTAAGCATACCGGCCTGGAAATGGAGGACATCAGCATGGATTTCATTATTGGATTACCTCTCACTTTTCGCAAGCATGACTCGATTTGGGTGATAATCGACCGACTCACCAAGTCGGCTCACTTTATTCCAGTCAATGTCAAGTATGTGGCACGACAATATGTAGAGCTGTATATTGCCAGGATCTTATGCTTACACGGAGTACCCCTCACTATCATATCAGATCGTGGAACCTTGTTTGTTGCTCGATTTTGGGAGCAGCTCCACGCATCTCTGGGTACCAAATTGATTCGAAGCTCAGCTTACCATCCACAGACTGATGGTCAAACGGAATGAGTAAACCAAGTGCTTGAGGATATGCTCCGCACCTGTGCCATCCACCATGGTAAGAATTGGGATGATAATCTACCATTGGCGGAGTTTTCATACAACAATGGTTATCATACTAGCATCCAAATGGCACCATATGAAGCTCTTTATGGCCGGACGTGCCGCACACCTTTGAACTGGTGTGAATCCGGTGAACAAGTAACATATGGTATAGACTTGGTAAAGGAAGCCAAAGATCGAGTACGAGTTATTCAAGCCAACCTCAAGGCTGCTTAGTCTCGCCAGAAAAGCTATGCGGACAAACGACGTCGACCGCTTCACTTTGATATCAGGCATCACGTTTACCTTCGTGTATCCCCAATGAAAGGAATTCATCGCTTCGGAGTAAAAGGGAAGCTAGCTCCGCGTTTCATCAGACCATTCGCAATAAGTGAGCAATGCGGACCTGTAGCCTATCGGCTAGAGCTGCCGGCATCGCTTTCAGGGGACCACAATGTATTTCACATTTCACAATTGAGAAAATGTCTCAAGGCCCCAGCGGAAGTCTGTATGGAGGATTTGGAAGCTCTCCAACCAGATCTTACTTACTCCGAGCATCCAACCCAGATGGTCGATGAGAAGACTCGTACCACAAGAAACCGCACCTTGCATTTCTACAAGGTCTTGTGGGAAAACCACATCGCTGCTGAGGCAACGTGGGAAAGCGAGGAATATCTTAGAACCAACTATCCAGACTTGTTAACGTCATATGTTCATTAGATCTTTTCCTTTTATCTTTCCTTTTGTAATCTCGGGACGAGATTCTTTTAAGGGGGGAGGAATGTAAAATCCCACATTTTCCTTCATATGAGGTTCAGTTGTAAGTAGGTTATCAACCCTAATAGAGACCAATTATAGCTATGCTTCTGAACTTGATCTCATCAAATAATTTCTTCCACTCATGCTTAAATTTTATTAACATGAGGAATGAACTTCACCAATAATCTTAGATAAACTCTTTTGACCTCTCTCCAAAGTTTGGAATTATTTGAATGAAGGATCCTAGGTCAAATTAACATGCAGTACCCAATATATATATATATATATATATATATATATATATATATTCAAATTGCATATGCTACTGTATATTTGGCCCTGTCAAAATTTTTCAATTCAGAGGCCACAATTTTTTCTATGGTTTACTAATATTCCAAATAGACTTCCTGTAAAGTTTCATAATTTATGGACTCCATTGGCTATTTTATTTGAGACGCTTAGCAAATTCAGACCCTATTAGGAATTCAAATTTTGAAAGCTGTTCAACTTAATTGAACATCAAGATTTGAACACACCATCATGGTCAGCATGACCTGCTTGACTTATCCTCATAGATTCAAAATTTTTGGAACTCATTTGCTATTTAAATCAGTGACACCATTGAATTTCATCCAAATTCAAATTCAACTGAAACTTGCTCCAATTTGAAATCCAATTGCAGAATCAAATTTCCAGATATTTATTTGAGACTTCCCACAAAAATCTAGAATTTTTGGATCAAGTTTGGTAAGGGAATTGATGCTGCAGAGAAGGGGCAGGGATAAGAGTAGTGGGACCCACCAGTCAGTGAGGCAAAATCGGTGCTGCTCTGCACGCCGTTTTTCCGGCGCTCCCCTGCTCGACACCGCACCGCATGCAAACCAACACCGAGCTGCTCGTCTGCCTGCTTCATGGCGTGCCTTCTACTCCTCCCCGAGCTATATAAACCCTCCCCCGGTCGAAGTGGACACACACCCACGCTCTCGCCTCTGTTTTCCCTTTTTCGCCACTGCACCACATCGTCGCCACTGTTCTTGACGCGCCATCCGAACAACGCAAGGATTCGCAGTGCTTCCAACAGCAAAAGGTGGCTTAACTAGTTGCTCTTCCTTCCCATCCAATCCTTTGTTTGATTCCTTGCTTATATGTGCGGTATTTCAAAGTTTCCTCGGAGCTCGCGGATGAAGCCGCTAGGGAACCTTCTGTTCCACGAGGACAGACCACTTCAAGCACGTTTTCATCTCCTTCCTTGGAGCAATAAGGCGCGCAAAGGTACCTAGATGCTTGTTGTGAAGGTTCAGCTGCTATCGTGCTTTCTAGCTCCCTTATCTCAAGTTTCCCCGAAAACAGTTCATACCGAGATCACTAGATTACCGATTAAATTCCGTTTCTACATACAATGATTTGTCAATCCAATAAGGTATTATCTCCTATATCTCCCGGCACATCACCTCACCAAAATTGAAAGGAAGACATCGAGAGACGGGGTCGGATTTTGAGTTTTCGCGGCCGCCGGTTGAAAAACCGTACTTCACCGTCGAACTCAACTTTGCCGGCAATATCACTCCGTTCTAACCCCCAAATCATCCCCTGGTGATCCCAGGAACCTTCCCGACCTTTTCCCGAGCCTATTACGCCATTACCGAGCATTTCGGACGAACGCTGAAACCCTAGCTCCGCCGTCACTGTCGCTTCGCCGTCTCCGGCCATCGCCGACGTGATTGGACACCACCATCGGCTTGCGCGGTCGATTTTATGGTTGAGCGGTCAAGGCGAGGCCGAAAGGAGGTCGACGCACTAAGTCCGGCGAAGCGCTGCCGCGGTTCCGGCGAGAGACGCCGCCGCGTCGGGAGGTTGACGAAGGTGCGGGTCCCACCTGTCAACGACACCGCTCGCGTGGGATCAGCCGGGCACACAGATCCGGTGTGGCTGCATGGGTTAACCCCGTGGCTCCTGGTGTGGCTCCGTTCTGATTGGTCCGATTCAAATGAAGTGGGACCGGCCCCTTTATTTGAAATTTCCAATAGGAAAATAAATCCAGATACAATCCAAATTCGGAAAATCCATAACTTCCGGTAGAATTGTCCAAAAAATCCCAAATAAATTTTGTTAGAACCAGCATGAAGAATACTGTCCAGTGGTGCAATTGGATTTGTATGAAAAGCCATAGAAATTTATCTATAGTTAAGATAAGTAAAATGCTTAAAAAATCCATTCCCACAGTTCTGTTAATTGGAAAATTTCCAGTTTTGGTCAGAACACTATTGTTAATACCCTTGATCTCCAGTAAAAGTTTCAATTTCTTTGGACTTAAAATACTGGGTTGATCAATATTCCAAATCTCTATGTTGTTATAAATTGAGAAAATGGAAAAATCAATTTCCAGAAATTTACCCAAACTTGAAAAATCAGTTCCTCACTGTAGGAAGGTTAGAAAATAGTGAAACAAAATTTCCTAGAACCAATGAGGCCCCCTTCTACATGATACAACCCCTGATAGCCATGGTAGGTCTCCAAAATTTCAACCAAAATTTAGAGAAGGTTATTGCTTACCCTAATTTTTAAGAATAATAAACTCTTTTGATCATGTCCTGTTCCTTGCAAGAGTCTTCTCTGTAGTGTCTAGTATCTACCATAAAAGTCCCAAAGCCAATTAAGATAATTATCTTATGTTCATCCTAGGATATTTCACACCACCTCAAGCATATTAATTACTTTCAAAATCATTCATACCTAGTATATGCATATCGTGTAGTAGCTGAAATCGAGGAGCAGCCGGAAGCTTTGGAGGTCCAGCTGCCAGAAACTAACATAGGCTCAGACTCGCATTCAGGCAAGGCCCGGTTTGCATTTAAGTTCATTACTATGTTTTGCAGTTTTATTTCACCTTACGTCTTCAAATGTTTGTGCATTACGTTTAAGGTGTTTGACATCCACTTGCATGACCACAAATTCTATGGAGTCTTGGGTAGGTCTACGGCCCGTTGAGTAGACACTGCTATGCTTATGCTCATAGGAATTCGGTAGAAGTCGAGTAGTTGGAATCTACTCACGAGATAGGAATTTTATCACGGAAGGATCTGGAATAAGAAAATGGTTTATGAATATGAAATTGAGATCGAGCAGTGGGTAGGATGCAGCGAGACGTGGTCTCACATGCGTAGCCCTGCTTGTGTCGATTGAGGACCATTTCGTGTGCGGTCCTGCTGGACAAGCTTGAATTGTACCGGCGGCATTCTGGAGGAATGGGCTCCAATAAACTGACGTAGCTTGATACTGGTTTGTCGAGGCATTCCGTTCCGTTTTAAGGCGTGGGTTGAGGGCAACAAGGTGTAAATCAGCTGGTAGGCACGCCATTGTACGCCCCACGCAGTGACCTCCTGCTCGTGACGGATCGACCGGTTCGACATTCGAGTGTTTAGTGAAAGGTGGCCATATACGACTAGTACTGAATTGTTATGTAGGTACTGCTGTAAGTACTCGCTGACATTTTCAAAAGTGTGTATGTGTCGTGTTGTTCGGGGTGTATCCTAATTACAATCACCATCCCTCGCGGTAATAGAGTACCACTTGTTCACTGCGCCGTGACGTAGTAAATACTGAAGAAGTTAGGAGAATATGATATATATTGGTTTACAAATTTCTTGGACAACCTTGTTTAGCTTAGAGATAGTACAATTAAAAGTTTACAGTTTCCCCATACTTTACCTGTAAAAGCATTCTGTGCTTTGTGCACGCCATATCATCGGCAAAGCGTTTCTTGTTTGATTGTGGAGTCCATGATGTGCCGTGCCTGAAGAATGTCATGTGCTACATAAAATATGAATATAAGGATCCACTTGTAGGCGAGGCCTTTATGCTTTACCTTACCTAAGCTTAGTATTCACCCTTGCATATGTCTAGTGATACGGGTTAGTCTTTCTGAGCCTTATGCTCACGTTTGCAGTTAACGAGTTTTTGCAGATTATAGGACTGATGATGGGTTTTATGATGATGCTGCACCCCCTCTAGGGTTTACAGGCGAGTGGGAACCCTGCACGCCGCCGTGAATTGTGTGTTGCTAGTGCAAAGTATCCAGGGCATGGATGACTTTGCTTTTGCATAGCTAGTGCTGAGAGCGTAGCTATGATATATAGTTCTCTTTCCTTTCATTAGTATTTTAAAACTTCCGCTGTGCTTTTCAATAAAGACTTGGTATTGTAAATTGTTCTCGTCCTTTTCTTATATATTGTTGGGTGTCACATCGCACGACACCACCCAATGAGATCCTTAGAGGTCGGGATTCCGGTCCCCACAGACTAAACCAATTTGGCATGGTTGAAGTAAAACACAAGGAACGGTTGAAAGGATTCGATTCATTAGCTCTTGCACACCAAGTGGAGCAAGTGTACTATCTACCTTATCAATGCAATAAACTCAAAACTTGGTGGGTGGCACATAAGGTGAATCTTCTTTAGCGGTTATACGCTCCAAGAGATGATGATTACCATGAGGAAGCTGAGGTTGATTAGGTCTACCAAGAGGAAGAGTTGCCAGACTCATTCTCAGTCGAGCCCGGTGTAGGACTCAACGACTTAGTTGGAGACGCTCGAGATATCAAGACAGGCATGGAAACGGAAACTGAAGATATCAATGATTTAGTCGAGTCTACTGCTATGCGGTAACGGAAACGAAATGCAATCGAGACGGGCATGGAAGAAAAGGATCGATGGGCTGGTTTAAGGAGTAGGGTGCATGATCGTGACATTGATGAATTTTGAAATTTATGAAGTAATGTTTTCTTCACTAACTTAACATGAATCTTGTATATTATCTTAGCATATTAATCAATTATTCCTTCCAACACGATGTCATCGAAGGGGATTGGAAGGGGGAAGCCAGTGAGAGGGTTTGCGCCAGCACGAGACCCTTTCTCAGTTACCTCGTCAGCTGGGAGCAGACGTTACTAGCTGCTGGCGCAAGTTCTAGAGTTTGCAGCTCGGGTCTAGTCGGCTGACCTGCGCACGGAGGTAAATTTCAATTGATAATCATGTTATTTTAAATAGCACTTATAAATAATTATTTCTTATCAATTTCTTTTATTTTTGTAGTCTGACTTAGAGTCACCTAAGTCGGAGTTAGAGGCTAGGGGGCCGCCACAGGAGCCGGCTAGCCTCCCTTTGGATCCGACTAGCGCTAGCCTCCCTTCGGACTCTGGTGGTGACCAGCCTTACGGGTCACAAGACGCGGTGGTGCCGTAGAGGCGACGGAGGAGGAGGACCCACTTTGCAGCTCCTCTTGTGGTTCCTGCTCGACGATCACAATCCGTCCTGTCGGAGATAGGTAAAAACTGTATAGTATATTAAATATTAGATTTTGTCTTCCGTTCCTTAATGAGTTAACATATTTTGCAGATGTTGGTCTGACTTTTCATTCAAGGGGGCCCAAAAACACCACAGGAAGGATAACGATGTCCTTGGGGCTATAGTTAAGTTGCACTACCCCGATGTCATCGACGGTTTCCCTACCCTATGGTGGGATGACTAGCTCGCATCTCTTACGAGGTCGACGACACCCTTCAGCGAGCCCTATGGAACAATTTTAGGGTAAGTTTAACTGTTTAATTTTTAACTCATTTAAAGTGTTAATGCATATCAGTTAAATTTTTGTCTACTTACAGCTGAGGTACCAGGTAGAGGAACTGGGCATAGAGGATCACGCTAGACACATGTTCCACTACAACGCTCGAAAGCTCGCGACGGCGGTGTTGTCGAACTCTCGAATCTAGGCCGTCAACGCGTACCACAAGCTGCACCCCCAAGAGCAGCAGCAGGAAAGGGGTCCATTTAGGAAGGACTCCAACACGTACTTGACAGAGGAGCAGTACGCGGAGGTCTGTTTTTATTATTAAATATTTACAATACCTATGTATGTTAACTACATTGATGAATTATGAAATATGTGCAGGTTAGTATTTCCTGGTTACACGATCGACCCGAGGTGTACGTAGCTCTCTGTCAGCACTGGGGTAGCGATGCTTTCATCGCTAGGTACATAAAGGCAAGACAATGCCGCCTGGGGTCTGAGGGCAAGCACAACTACGGCGGTGACGGCTACTTGCATTTAGTTGAATGCATGACAAGTACAATTTAAGTTCATTTTTATGTTCATAATATATTTTTCCCACTAACACTGCTATACAGGTGCGAAAGACCTTTCAGGAGCTGACCCCGACCCATGTTTGGAAGAGAGGTCACAAGGGAAGTGACCCTTCTTAGACAGGGCAGTGCAGTCAGGTCGCGACCGATCCACTGGTAAGTTTTCAAAATTCATCAATTTTAATATAACTAATATTATTACTGATATGCTTACAAGATTTCTTTGTATTTTAGAAAAAGTACGCCCAAGAGGTCGCAAAGATACAAGACGAAGATTACGATTGGGAAAACGCGTCGATCGACCCCCACGCCGTGTACGCGAGCGGAGGAGGGAAGGCCCATGGACGGTGAGTTGGTCATTTGTTTTATTTTCTTTTCAATCTATCTTCTTCTACTTGGTATTTTTCATTCTTTCGCAGGTTTGCCATTTTCGATGCAGTTGTCGACTCGAGGTCGGCACGACCTCTGAGAGGCGCTTCATCGACACAGGCCTCGTCCATTGGCCGTCAAATGGTCATCTCTTGCAGACCTAGTTGGAGCTCAATTCCTTGAAGGAGATGCTGGAGTAGACCCACGCGGAGCTGGAGAAGTCGAGGGCAGAGTAGGAGAGGGCGACGACAGAGCAGGAGAGGGCGAGGGAAGAGTAGGAGAGGTTGAGGGCCTTTCAGGAGGTCACAAGCTTTTACATGGCCCAGATGCAAGCAACGGTGGCGGTAAGTAATTTAAACTACCGTAGTTTAATTTCGTAACATTTCAGTAACATATATTTTCTATTATTTTTCATGGCAGACTCTTGCTCGATAGAGCGGTCAGCAGATTGAGATTCCTCTGTTTCCACTGCTGCAGGTGACCCTGGCACAGATGCCCCCAGCACAGGTAATAATTTTTTATTTAATATTGTCGTATTCTTTTCAGTATTTGACATAGGGAGAGGAGGTAGAACATATGGTGAGAGATAGTGAGATAGAGGTGGAGTAAGAGAGATACACGCAGGTTGAGATAGAGAGAGAGGTGAGATAGAGGTGAAGTAAGAGAGACATAGATAGGGAGAGATGGAGTGCGAGAGAGAGGGTACTATGAGAGAGAGGATGCTTGAGAGGGATGGGAAGAGCGAGAAGCGATGGAGAGGAATAGAGTGAGGGAATGAGAGAAAGGAGAGGAAGAGAGAAATTGTGACAAAAGGAGAGGGAGAGAAAGTGAGAGAGAGGAAGAGAGTGAGAGAATGAGACAGAGAGAGAGGATGAGAGAATGAGACAGAGAGAGAGGAAGAGGGAGAGGAAGAGAGTGTGAGAGAAAGAGATAGAGGGAGAGGCAGAGGGAGAGGGAGAGGAAGAGAGTGAGATAAAGAGAGAGGGGGAGGAAGAGGAAGAGTGTGAGATGAATTCATAACATGTGTAACTCTAATATTCTTTTGTAGTGTTTGGCGACGGCAGCGCAAACTCCTTCGACACAGCTACCGGCACCTGGAGGGATGCACGGAGACGGCCTTTTCGGCTCCGGAGGTAGTCGAGGGGCTAGAGTGTAGCTCAGTCGAGAGTTTGTGTTGTGTTTGATGTGTTTTTCGAATAATTTTAGATCTGTCTGTTCTGTTTGTTTGCTGCTGTATAATCTGTATGTTCTGTGATCTCGCCATCGTGTGAGGCAGTCAATTTCTGTTTTTTTTTAAAAAATTAAAACATAACTTACGTCGGCTATGGTAAGACCGACGTAAGTTAGTCCAGATTAACTTACGTCAGCTGCGGATGACCGACGTTAGTACTAACTTACGTCGAATACTGACGGCCGACGTAATTAAGAGCGGTCTGACGTAAGTAACCTTAATTAGATCCAAATTGCCACATCGACCAACAACCAACGTAATTAAGAAAAAAACAACGTAATTAAGTATCTTACATCGGCTTAGGCTTAATTACGTCGGCTCTAGCTGACGTAAATGATCGTGATTCCTGTAGTGAAAATCTGGTGGAGTTATAGCTGGAGGGGGCACAAGGAGGCAAGAGGGGGTCACTGTCTTCTTGCATAGGACACGGTGTGTCGGCCTTTGGACAGGGGAGTCTCGACATCTCGAACCTCAAAATCCTAGGATGGGCATTGAGATCTCGTTGGCTATGGCTGAAGAAAATAGAACCTCATCGCCCTTGGGCGAGCCTAGAGATACAAGTCCCCGATCAGGTGCGTGATTTTTTTGTAATATCAATAATTTCAGAGGTGGGAGATGGGCAGGACACGATGTTCTGGACGGATAGATGACTACATGCGCAATGCGTTGCTGATATTGCCCCTTCTCTATGCCATCCCACATATGCGAAGGAGAAAACGAACAGTACAAGATGCCCTCCAAAATCACGCTTGGGTTTCAGATATTCAAGAGACCCTCACAGCTGCTACTATTGTTGAATACATTGAACTGTGGGATATGTTAGAGCAGGTTCAGCTACAGCAAGAGATGGAGGATACCCATATTTGGAGGTGGGAGGCGAACGGCCAGTACTCAGCTAGATCGGCTTATGACTACCTTTTTTTGAGTGCCACTATGTTCAAGCCTTTTGATAGGATCTGGAAGTCCTGGGCACCTCCTAAGTGTAAGCTGTTCATGTGGTTGGCAGCACACAAGAGATGTTGGACCTCAGATCGATTGGCGCAGCGTGGGCTACTCCATCCGGAGCATTGCCCACTTTGGGACCAAGAGGAAGAAACCATAGATCATTTACTAGTTTCTTGTGTCTTTACAAGACAGTTTTGGTACACAATTCTGTGATAAGTGGGATTGCAGTCCCTTGCACCTCAGTAACCAAACCTAGTCTTTGATGAATGGTGGGAAAAGACAAATGCGGCAGCCTCTGGAATCACTTATATAGGATTGAATTTACTAATCATCTTGGGGGCATGGACAATCTGGAACCACCACAATAAGTGTCTTTGATGGGATCAATCCTAACATGGCAGAGGCACTAATATGGTCGGACAAGAATGCCAACTTTCGATGATGGCGGGTGCGCGAGGGCTGTCCCACCTGATGGCTCCCCTCCCAGGAAATTAGAGTGGTGTAGCTTGGGTTTTGATGTGGTGACTATGAAAAAGATGTGAATGTAAATCTAAAACCAAAGGTGTGCGTGTGTATTGTATTTGGGGCTCTTTACCCCTGTTTCAACCTTCTTAATATAATGAAGCGCAGTCGTCCTGCGTTTTCGAGAAAAAGAATACAACCTAGCCAAACATGCGCTTGTAGTGTATGGGGAAGAATTGCTTACCAACAAATAAACAAAACAATAAGTTCAATAGTCAGAATACAACTAGAACCAAACAAGCGCGTGTAGTTTATGGGGAAAGAACTGCTTACCAACAAATTAACAAAACAGTAAGTCCAAGGTCCAGACCGATCTGCACTCTATGTGAATCCAGTACCGGAAAGAGGACGAGAAAATGTTTGTTGGAATTCCAGGCACAATAAACACAAAATTTTTGTTCTAATTTTCATGATTTATTCCCTAAGATCTTCTAGATATATATAAACTTTTACATATCCGAAAAAAGTCCCAAATGAGTTTAGGACTCTCTCTAAAATACTTGGACTCAAACTCTAACTCTTACCTAATTTGGACTCTCTTATCCTATTATCTTTAAAAAACATGATTAACTCAACAATCACCCTCTAATCTTATTTCCTAGGACAACATACTTAGGATGGAAAACACACATTTCATCTACACACTTTGGGTGGACGCAACTACACCCGTGGGATGGACGCAACTACATCCCGTACATAAATTTAGGTTTCAACCCTGGAGTTGACACAACTACATCCCACGAGCATGGACACATCCACCCCGATCCCAAATTTGGGATTTAACCCTGCAGTGGACACAACTACACCTCATGGATATGGACACATCCAACCCGAGCACGAACGCATATGGTACAAACACATCATCCCCCGAGATGAATACATCATCTCGAGCACGAATTTGAGTGTGATGGACACATCATCCACCGGGATGAACACATCATCCCGAGCACTCTATTTCGCACGAACACTTGTTGCAGTGAACCACCTTGATCTTGATTCACACTTAACCTTCTCCAGATTTAGTCAGGCCCACCAGATCCACCGGACCCTTTTTTCACTTGACTAAACACCCCGACAACATTAGGCCCCCAAGGCTCAGCCTTGGAGTTTCATTTTTTAGAGACCAGGCCTAACTAGGGCCCAGCTTAGCCTGCCACCAAGTCTGGCTCCACCAGGCATGCTCCTTCTTGTTCCTCCTGTCTTCTCTTATGAAGCTGCCAAGGATGTCGCATGCCTTGAGCTCTTCCTTCTTCCTCACGTGGCCCAGACACAGTGGCTGTCACTGACCTCGCTAGCACTACCCAGCCACCATCCTCTCTGCTCCTGCTGGTCCACACTGCAAGCTCTCGTGCTGGAGCACAGTCGTGCCCGATCCCACTTCTGCCGCCTCAAACTTTGCCCAGCTGGGATCTCTTCTGGACCACATCGGTGCCTTCCCGATCTAATCTCTTATAGATCCACACCTGTCGGGCACCCTCGACCTTCAATCCGAAGCCTTCAACCGCAAATCCACCCAATTTGCGACCCTTCTGCCGACGTGACATTACGCCAACGTCGTGCCACTTTGGCCTCGCACCTCTCCTGATGTTGTGTCTCTTCCTGCTATGAACCCCGAGCATACCAGGTACGCCTCCATCTGGTTTTCCCGAGCCACCGGCTTCACTTGACTTCAAGTCGGGCTGCCACACCGAAACCGACCCAGATCCACATGTCGTCTCTGTCTCAGTGCGCCAGCTACACCTTCTTTTCCCGGATCGCACGCACGCCTGCGGCACGAACTCCGTCGCCTTGCAGCCACACCTTGATTTGAGCTAGCAAAATCTGGCCTCAACGCGCGCTCTTCCTCTCACTGTCCCAGAGAGACGCTCTTCGGGGACAATAGTCAAGATCTCTTCCCTAGGTTCTGATTGCCATTTGTTAGAGTTCCGTGCGCAATAAACTCAAAATTTCTCATCGATTTTTTTTATTTATTCTTTGGAATATCTCATATATATAGACTTTTACAGATCTAAAAATAGCTCTTAATCTGTTTAGGACTCACTAAAACACGGATTCAAACTCTAGCTCTTACCTAATTTGGACTCTCCTACCCTATTATCTTATAGAAAACATGATTAACTCAACAATGTTCGGCACCAAAGGCCATGAATTTCTGCTAGGTACATTGCTTGATCTAGTGACAGAGTGGTGCGAGTTCAGGCCTGGTGAAAAGACGTGAACATACCTTCCAGATTGACACTCTTAGGTCATTGAGCCATTTGACATTGCTAATTGAAAGTGCTAATTGAAAGTGCATCTAGGACTCCCTTGTGGGTTTTGGATGATTTATGACAAGCAATTGGGATTATAACCTCTTTGTTGAGATGAGTGAAGGATTTTAACATGAAAATGAGCAAAGTGCCAAAAAGAAGGAAGAATGAGGAGCAAAATTGAAATGAGATCAAGGAAGAAAAATAGTAGATCATTGTGTATGGAGTGTGTTAAGAAAACACATCCCAAGAGCTCAATCACAATTAAACACACACATTGCACAAAGTTACACAGGACCGAACTAGTCCGACTGACACCGGACTAGTCCGATATCCTTTCTGCACGAAATTGGACAAGTTCGATATCCATCGGACTAGTCCGATATCCTTTCTGACTAGAATCGGACTAGTCCTCCCATTGCGGACTAGTCCTCAAAACATTTCACAAGTCACACAAAATCAGAAAAGTCCGATCACAATCGGACTAGTCTGATATTCTTTCTTATCCAAATTGGACAAGTCCGATGTTTGCACGGACTAGTCCGAAATACCCTCTGATCTGAATCGGACAAGTCCCCCAAGTGCGGACTTGTCATCCTATACACTTAGGGTTTTACATGTCCGGACAAGTCCGATGACTATCGGACTAGTCCGAAGATTTCCAGTAGCAAAATCGGACAAGTCCGCTCCTAGCCGGACTAGTCCGATATTTTGGGACACTTAGGGTTTGCTACACACAGCACACCAGACTAGTCCGGTGACCACCACAGACTAGTCTGATCTTTCTGAACCCTAACGGTCACTTTTAGAAAGCCATATAAATAGAGTTGTACGGCCATATTTTACACACTCTCAAACCCTAGCGCCGTCACACCTCCCAAGAGACTCAAAAACCACATCTCTCCACGAAATTAAGTGCAACAAAGATCAATCCTTTGAGGATTCACTCTAGTTCATTGGAGAGACACATTCAACAATACATTGAGCTCTTGGTTTTATTCTCTAACACACTCCTGCGTTTTAATTGTAATCTTTTTAGTGTGTTCTTGGTGCTATTTTGTGTTGTAATCCAAGGGAGTTCTCAACGTGTGAGAAAGCCCCTTGAATTCAGTTATTCACCCCTTTGAGATAAGTGGAAGAGGATTGACCTTCGTGGCGATCCGACGAGGGTAGGGTTGGAGAAGACCCGGTCCTTTTGTGGGCTCCTCAACGTGGATGTAGGTTGCCTTTGCGGGGCTAAACCACGAGATAAATCTCTTGTGTTCTCTTTTGTGCTCATTGTCCTTTACATTATATAAATCTAGGGTTACAAACTAATCTTGATTACTTTACGTTGAAATATCAAGTATAAGTTTGATTTGTGATATAACCTGATTCATAACCTTGTGACACTTTGTTTAATCGTATACTTCCGCTGCATATATTGAAGAACAAAGTTAATCGATGAAACCTAATCAGTCAGGTCCGTGCCAAGCCGCGAAGCAAGTTGGAGCACCTCACCCCGCCAAAAACGTCATGACTACAACAAGACCACTCAAGCTTCTACACATGGACTTGTTTGGTCCAATAGCCTACATAAGCATCGGCGGTAACAAATATTGTTTAGTTGTCGTTGATGATTTTTCTCGCTTCACTTGGGTTTTCTTTTTGCATGATAAGTCAGAGACACAAGGAAACTCAAAAAGTTCTTCAAGCGAGCTCAAAACGAATTCTCGTTGACAATCAAGAATATTCGTAACGACAACGGCACAGAGTTCAAGAACACGCAAGTGGAGGAGTACCTTGATGACGAAGGCATAAAGCATGAATTTTCAGCGCTGTACTCCCCACAACAAAACGGAGTTGCCGAAAGAAAGAATCGAACACTCATAGAGATGGCAAGAACAATGCTCGATGAGTACAAGACATCGGATCGATTTTGGGCAGAAGCGATTAACACCGCTTGCCATGCCGTAAATCGACTATATCTTCATCGACTACTCAAGAAGACATCATATGAGCTACTCACCGGTAACAAACCAAATATTTCATATTTTCATGTTTTCGGTTCTCCATGTTATATATTGAACAAGAAGCCTAGGACTTCAAAGTTCGCTTCGAAGTCCGATGAAGGTTTCTTGCTTGGTTATGATTCGAACACTTACGCCTATCGTGTTTTCAACAAGACCTCCGGACTTGTTGAAGTAGCATGTGACGTAGTGTTCGATGAGACTAATGGCTCCCAAAAGGAGCAAGTTGATTCATGTGAACTAGGTAAAGAAGAAGCTCCTTGTCAAGCATTGAAGAGAATGGCTCTAGGTTAGGTTCGACCACAAGAGCCACCTCCACACGTACATGAGGAAGATGAAACACAAGAGGAGCCCAACGATCAAGGGGGATCTTCAACACAAGATCAACCACAAGAATACAAAGATAATCAACAAGTCAACAAAGGCAATCACTTAGGGGGAGAATAAGATGATCATGAAGATACAACTCCTCAAGTGCCACACCCAAGAGTACACCAATGCATCCAAATGGATCACCCAATCGACAACATCATCGGTGACATCCAAAAGGGAGTAACCACTAGATCTCGCATAGCTAACTTTTGTGAACACTATTCGTTTGTATCCTTTTTGGAACCACGCAGGTTTGAAGATGCATTGAAAGATCCGAACTGGGTGGTGGTAATGCAAGAAGAATTGAACAACTTCAAGTGGAACGAAGTGTGGGAACTTGTGACAAGACCCAATGCAAATATTGTAGGCACCAAGTGGGTCTTCCGCAACAAACAAGATGAACACGGGGTGGTGACAAGGAACAAGGCACGACTTGTGGCCAAAGGGTATTCACAAGTCGAAGGTTTGGATTTCGATGAGACTTTTGCTCCAGTAGCTAGGCTTGAATCTATTAGAATATTACTTGCATATGCTACTCACCATGATTTCAAGCTATATCAAATGGATGTGAAAAGCGCCTTCCTCAACGGACCAATCAATGAAGAGGTGTACGTGGAGCAACCACCCGGGTTTGAAGACAAAGAGTTCCCCGACCACGTGTTTAAATTGCGTAAGGTTCTCTACGGCCTCAAACAAGCAGCTAGAGCTTGGTATGAGTGTCTTAGAGATTTCTTAATTGAAAATGGCTTTAAGATTGGCAAAGTAGATTATACACTGTTTACGAAGAATTTTGATGATGATCTTTTTATTTGTCAAATTTATGTTGACGATATAATCTTTGGGTCAACTAACCAATCTTTTTGTGAAGAATTTAGTAAAATCATGACAGACAGGTTTGAAATATCAATGATGGGAGAGTTAAAGTACTTCTTGGGATTCCAAGTACGGCAACAGAAGGAAGGGACGTTCCTAAGCCAAACCAAGTACACGCAGGACATACTCAAGAAGTTTGGCATGGACAAGGCGGAGCCCATAAAAACCCCCATGGCAACGAATGGCCACCTAGACCTCAATGAAGATGGACCTAGCGTCGACCAAAAGGTATATCGCTCCATGATTGGATCTCTACTCTATTTATGTGCATCTACGCCAGATATTATGTTGAGTGTATGTTTGTGTGCAAGATTTCAAGCAAATCCTAAGGAACGTCACTTGACAGCCGTAAAAAGGATCTTGAGATAGTTAGTTCATACACCCAACCTTGGTCTTTGGTACCCAAAAGGCTCAAAATTCAATATCATTGGTTACTCTGATGCAGATTATGCCGGGTGCAAAGTAGATAGAAAAAGCACTTCCGGTACATGCCAATTCCTAGGGAGATCCTTAATTTCTTGGTCCTCCAAGAAACAAAATTCCATTGCCTTATCCACAGCCGAAGCGGAGTATGTTGCAGCCGAGAGTTGTTGTGCTCAACTCCTTTGGATGCGACAAAATCTAAGGGACTATGGTTACAATATGAACCATATTCCACTCCTTTGTGACAATGAGAGTGCCATTAAAATTGCCCACAACCCAGTTGAGCACTCCAGAACTAAACACATAGACATAAGACACCACTTTTTGAGAGATCATGCCATGAAAGGAGACATAGCCATTTCACATGTCAACACTCAAAAGCAATTGGCCGACATATTCACCAAGCCACTTGATGAAAAACGTTTCTTTGAACTCCAAAATGAACTAAATATCCTTGATGCTCGGAGTGTGGCTTGAAATGTTGCATATCTGTATGAATTCTTAAAATATGTTGATTGGATTGTGAAAATCATCTCTCTCATTTTTTTCGAAAAACTATGTCAATTACTAGATCTTGGTGAATTATGATCATTGCTTGATTGTTGTATGCTTACTGATCATATTCATCAAGATTATTTGATGTGTTTTGCCTCTCTTTTATCTAAATATGTACCTTCAAATATATATGAATGGGCTAAAAATATAAATAGGCCGGACTCGTCCGGTAGACAACGGACTAGTCCGATATAGCCCCTGGAAAAGTTCGTACTATCCCGGTCATCTCCGGACATGTCCGATTTTTCGTGTACATAACCCTAGCCGCCTCTAAACCCTAATTTCCTCACCTTAACTCTTGCCTCACGCACTCTCTCTCTTCGTGCTCGAGCTCCCAAGGCGATTTCTTGCTCCCTCCATCAAAAACCTTCGCATTTGGGCGGAAATCAAGCTTGTCCGCTTGAGGATTGAAGCTAGCAGACTTGTCCGGCCTTCAACTCCCTCATCTCCAAGCTTCAAGCAATTTTTCCGGTCATGTCAAGCTCCGACAATGATGTCTCCGATTTTGAGGCCGAGATGGACCTTGAGGTGGCACCTCGGACCTCGATGGGTCTTGGCAAGAAGCGCCAAGAAAGACCGTCCGAGCCAGCTTAGTCTCCTCCACAGGCTTGGAGGAAAGTGTTGGCTAAGAAGCTAGTGTCCAAGGCAGCGACATCATCGAGTGGCCCTCCCAAAGCAAAGGGCAATGGCAAAGGGATTACTACGGGTCCAGTTGGCCCGTTGAAACTTCATGCTCCAAGGGAAGGGGTCCGGGACCCAAATGAAGAGAAGTTCAACGGGAAGGGCAGTGACTCAGCGGCCAAGTTCAGAAGCATCGATTGGTATGGCCAACCGAAGCAAGCGGCTGATGGAAGATTCTGGTGCAACTTCCATGTTGATTTCTATAGATCGGTGTATCTCCCAATGAAGACACCAGTTGTGCGCAATCAGTGGATTGACTGGGCACATTTTGAGAAGAAGGGCTGCTCACCTTTCACTGAGGTAGTGAGAGCCATTGAGAAGCATGGACTGAGAGATCTGTTTGCTTTCATAAATAACTGGAATGATGAAGTGACTGCGCAGTTCTTTGCGACCTGTCACTTCTCTAGTGAGGATGAGGAGAGTGTCACTTGAATGACCCATGGATCCAAGTACAGCATTGCTCAAGAAGATTTCGCTAACCTACTTCACCTTGACACCACAAGATCTGATTGCTTGGTCATACACAACATTGGTGTCATTGACAAGGATAGGATGAAGTTCCTATATGAGCCAAACTCAAAGTTCAACCCACCTTCCACCAAAAACATGAAGCCATTCTTTGTGGTGTTGAACAGAGTGTTAAGGAAGACGATTGCTCCCAAGGATGGAGATGCTGGGAGTGTGCAAGGATACCTCCGAACTCTGATGAGAGTCATAAGCAAGGACCGCCCATTTGATGTGGCGGAATGCATTTGGAATAATATGGTGAACATATCCTGCACTCCCAACAGATCTTGCGGATATGCTCCTTACCTAATGTTTGTGATTGAGAAAGTCACCGGCATTGAGTTTGTGAAAGATGTGGAGCATCTCCCCTTGAGGCCTCAAATGCCTCAAAAGCCGAGTGTGCAGGCTGCTCCCTCACCGGCCTCCAGTCCCGAGGCACCGGCAAGATCAAGAGAAGATGCTAGGGCTGCCCCTGCTTCTAGTGCAACCCCTCAAAAAGGTTCAGCCAGCAGAATTCTCAAGTACCTAGCTGCAATCTTTGCCTCCTGCAAAAAGGACGAAGTGAAGGCCCATAAGCTCAACAATAAAAGAAAGGAGGACATGAAGTATATCAAGGCAAATGTGAAGCAAATTTGCCAGAATCTGGAGATTGAGCCAATTGGGTCTCCAACAATCTCAGAAGACTCATACTCTGATTTCACCGAGCTCGGGCCCTTGACCCCCTCCGAGCTTGCCTACTCTGGCGTTGGGGACTCGAGTACCTCCGCACCTCCTCCTCCTCCTCTTCATCAAACCGAAGATGAAGATGATGAAGACGACGATGAGAGGACCGACAGCAAAGAGTGAAGACCCTAGGACCCTCCTCTCCTTCTTTTTGGTGTCTTGATGCCAAAGGGGGAGAGATTGAGGGGGAGTCTTAATCTTAGCTGTAGTTTGCGAGGAGAGAGTTCTATGCTTCGCTTTTTATCTCTTTTTTGGCTTGTAATGTTTTAACAATGATCTTATGTTAATTATGGTTCTGTGATGCAATGATTTGATCCTTTGAGTAATATTTATGAAAACTGTGATTTTACTCTAGAATGACATATATGCTTGCTATTGGGTAATTAATGTCAATTATGTCATTCTCAATGTTTTAGTGCACTTAGTTATGCATCCCACCATAAAGAATGCACATATGGACTATGCTTTCACTACTTGATGTATTTTGGACCCATATGTGCATGCTTTATGAAAATCTAAATTTTTATCATATTTTGTGAAATCTCAATTGGTTGTCATCAATCACCAAAAAGGAGGAGATTGAAAGTGCATCTAGGACTCCCTTGTGGGTTTTGGATGATTTATGACAAGCAATTGGGATCCTAAACTCTTTGTTGAGATGAGTGCAGGATTTTAACACGAAAATGAGCAAAGTGCCAAAAAGAAGGAAGAATGAGGAGCAAAGTGGAAATGAGCTCAAGGAAGAAAAATAGTAGATCATTGTGTGTGGAGTGTGTTAAGAAAACACATCCCAAGAGCTCAATCAAAATTAAACACACACATTGCACAAAGTTACACAGGACCGGACTAGTCCGACTGATACCGGACTAGTCCCGATATCCTTTCTGCACAAAATCGGACAAGTCCGATATCCATCGGACTAGTCCGATATCCTTTCTGACTAGAATCGGACTAGTCCTCCCCAGTGCGGACTAGTCCTCAAAACACTTCACAAGTCACACAAAATTGAACAAGTCCGATCACAACCGGACTAGTCCATTATTCTTTCTGATCCAAATCGGACAAGTCCGATGTTTGCACGGACTAGTCCGAAATACCCTCTGATCTGAATCGGACAAGTCCCCCAAGTGCGGACTTGTCATCCTATACACTTAGGGTTTCACATGTCTGGACAAGTCCGATGACTATCGGACTAGTCCTAAGATTTCCAGTAGCGAAATCGGACAAGTCTGCTCCTAGCCGGACTAGTCCGATATTTCGGGACACTTAGGGTTTGCTACACACAGCACATCGGACTAGTTCGGTGACCACCACGGACTAGTCCGATCTTTCTGAACCCTAACAGTCACTTTTAGAACCCATATAAATAGAGTTGTACGGCCATATTTTACACACTCTCGAACCCTAGCGCCGTCACACCTCCCAAGAGACTCAAAAACCACATCTCTCCACGAAATTAAGTGCAACAAAGATCAATCCTTTGAGAATTCACTCTAGTTCATTGGAGAGACACATTCAACATCACATTGAGCTCTTGGTTTGATTCTCTAACACACTCCTGCATTTTAATTGTAATCTTTTGAGTGTGTTCTTGGTGGTATTTTGTGTTGTAATCCAAGGGGGCTCTCAACGTGTGAGAAAGCCCCTTGAATTCGGTTATTCACCCCTTTGAGATAAGTGGAAGAGGATTGGCCTTCGTGGCGATCCGACGAGGGTAGGGTTGGAGAAGACCCGATCCTTTTGTGGGCTCCTTAACGTGGATGTAGGTTGCCTTTGTGGGGATCGAACCACGGGATAAATCTCTTGTGTTCTCTTTTGTGCTCATTGTCCTTTACATTATATCAATCTAGGGTTACAAACTAATCTTGATTACTTTACGTTGAAATATCAAGTATAAGTTTGATTTGTGATATAACCTGATTCATAACCTTGTTACACTTTGTTTAATCGTATACTTCCGCTGCATATATTGAAGAACAAAGTTAATTGATCAAACCTAATCAATCTAGTCTGTATATACCGGACTAGTCCGCACTTTACTGGACTAGTCTGATTTGTCTGTTTTTGAACTGGTTGTTAAGTGTTGCAGGATCTGACAATTTTCAAAAAGGCCTATTCACCTCCCTCTAGGCCACATTCACTAATGGAGAAGAATAAGAAGTGGGAACGAGCGGGGGCTCGTATGGCTAGCATCGTGGGGTTGGTGCCGGCCCGCCCTCGTTCGAGCGCCAGCTCCAACGTGTGCGCCCACCTTCTTTTTAATGTATTAACCCATGGCATCTAGACCATTATGGATTTCAAAAAGAAAGAACAGGAAGTCAGTGGTTGCTGCTAGAAAAATTTTGATCTCAACTTGGTCCCCAAACAGAACCAATCCTTTCTCCCTATATGTGCCCTGATCTAGTTGTGGACGGTAAACCGATCTCAAACTTGGGGCCCTGTCTGGTGATCTCATCTCTCCATCTGCGGACTACAGAGAAGGAAATCTTTCCTCCGCATCACCTCTCGCAGATAGCATCTGCCATCGCCATTAGTTCATGGTGT
Organism: Tuctoria greenei; assembly: GCA_036927565.1. NCBI lineage: Eukaryota > Viridiplantae > Streptophyta > Magnoliopsida > Poales > Poaceae > Tuctoria > Tuctoria greenei. The sequence continues at coordinate 78,233,053 of JAYESD010000012.1, forward strand.
TGTGCTGCTTGTGAAGAAGACAACCATGTCCAAAGCATTCTAGGCCATAACGCTCATCAAGAACTGCCTCAGGGATGAGGTTATAGATGGCCAATGGGTCGTGCCGGGCCAGTCTGACACGAGCCCGACAACGCTCGGGTCTGGAAAACCTCAGCCCAATCTGACACAATTACTAAACCAGTCGTGCCGGGCCCGGCCCTTGTCGGGCCGAATGTGCCGAGCAGAATGAGGCACGACGGCGGATCTGCGGGCGTGCAGCTCCTCTACGGCGCTGGGAGCTGAGTCCATCAGGAGTCAGGAGTGCGTGCGATGGATTTGTGATGATGGCGCATCTACAAGCGAAGCTGTAGAGGGATGAGGCGTGGGGCAGCGAGGGTGAACCGGCGACACCGCGACGGGAGGACTGAGAACCGCGACGATTGCCGATCGGGACCACGTGAGGGGAGGGGAGGGACGAGGGTGCGACCATGGGAGGGAGACGGAGAGAGGCACAAATGAGGAGGGGAAATCGTAGGGGGGCGGCTAGAGTTTGACCGGGACTTGGGAGAGGAAATCGGTTTATATATGAAGTAACTGACAGTGGGCTAGTCAGGTCGCGCCCGTGCCGGGCCGGTCCATCCAGGCTATACGGGCAAAATATCAAGCCTACCGGGCTGCCCCTTGTTCGGGTCGTGCCGAACTGGCCCAGCGTGCTGGAGGGTGAGCCCAGGGTGACCCGAGTCGTGCTTCAGACCGGCCCGTACCCGGTCTCCTCCATGTCGAGCCGTGCCCGTGACGGGCAAAAATGTCGGGCTTCGAACTGGTCCATCTAACCAGGCCTAGTCATCTCTAGTTGAGGTTGTCCGACAGGACATGGACATGATTGAGCAGGCCACGTACACCATGCGCCACCATGCTAGGGTCTGGCGCTGGCTCCAACACCCAGCTACAGGGGTCCGCAAGTGAATTGCCTACTAGCATATGTTGTTGTTTGCGTCCGTGTCTGATCTGGTGGCGCGCGGGCGGTGTGGTGGAGAATGTGGGAGAGGGTGGTGGAGGAGGCGGACAGAGGTCGCAAGACAGCGTGAGTGCGTCACATCAATACACCAGCAGGCAGGAGCGAGATAGGGAGAGGACGAGGGTCAGCACTGACCCTGTTGCTGTGATGTGCAATGACTGGTTGCACTCGATAGTTGGTGTCATATCCGCGACACAACCAACTTCACCTAGGCTGGACTCAGGAGATCTCAATCCGTGTAAAGTTTTGCTTCATCAAAATGGGCATCTCAGCACTGGTAACCATGATGTGACATGAAGTAAGATCAATTGTGATGGTGGAACAAGTGCTCAAGGCATCAGAGTTGATAGTTTAAATCTCAATGCTCGTGTCGAATTTGAGAAAGTACTTCACTACAGGAATATCCATCACTTACGTCGGCCAGGGCAACTTACGTCGGCCGGCCGACGTAAGTAAGTAACTTACGTCGGTGCCTGGTAGCCGACGTAAGTTAAATAAATTACGTCGGCCGACCGACGTAAGTAAAGGGACTGACAGTAATAAAAAAAAGTACCCACGTCGGCCTCGGCCCATAGCCGACGTAAGTTAAGTGACTGACGTAAGTTAAACCTAACTTACGTCGGCCCTGACGTCGGCCGACGTAAGTAAACTTGGCCGACGTAAGTTGTTGTTTAACCTAACCGCGCGAGCGGTGCGAGCTCTCATTTCACGCGCACCTTTTCCCAACCGCCGCCGCCGCCTGCCCCCCTTCGCCGCCCCGCCGCCTGCTCCCCGTCGCCGCCCCGCCGCCGGCGCGCTGCCCCGCCGTCGCCGCCCGGCCGCCCGACGCCGCCGTTCTACGCCGCCGCCACAAGGTACTCCCCTCCCCTCCTCTCCTCCCCTCCCCTCCCCGACCCCCCCCCCCCCCCACGCGCCGCCCTGCCGCCGCCGTCCCGCCGCCCTGCCGCCGCCGTCCGCCTCCCCATCCCGAGCGCCGCCCTCCTCCTCCTCTCCCCCTCGACCTCCCCTCCCCCTCCCCTCCACGGCCGAGCGCCGCCCCCCTTCCCCTCCCCTCCCATCCCGAGCCCCCCCTCTCCCCCTCCTCCTCCCCTCCCCCTCGACCTCCCCTCCCCATGTGCTTAATTGTTTAATTGCTTAATTGTTTGCTGAAATTGCTTAATTGCTTAATTTAAATTTGCTGAAATTGCTTAATTGTTTATTTAATTATGGTTAAGTGGTTAATTTGCTTAAATATGCTTAAGTGGTTTATTTTATTATGATTAATTTGCTTAATTATGCATAATTATGCTTATTTTTGCTTAATTTGCTTAATATGCTTAAGTGGTTTATTTTATTATGATTAATTTGCTTAATTATGCATAATTATGCTTAATTTGCTTATTTTTGCTTAATTTGCTTAATTATGCTTAGGTGGTTTATTTAATTATGTTTAATTATGCTTAAATTGCTTAAATTTGTTTAATTATGCTTAATTGGTTTATTTAAGTTGTTAATTTGCTTATGCGTTTAATTATGCTGAAGTGGTTTATCTATTTATTATTAAGTGCTTAATTGCACCATGAGGAGGGCATCGTCGGGGCCGGCCCATTGTCGGGTGCCACGGCGTCACCGGTAGCTCCAAGAGAGAGAGAGAAATCGTGTGTCGTGTGTAGGGGTGAGCAGAGGAGATCGGGGCGGCGGAGGAGCTCGAGGCGGTGGGCGGCACGCAAAAGAAGCTTGCGCCGGCGGTGAACTGAGAAACGCGGTATATAGTTATTAAGGCGTCGCTTTAGCATCGCTTTAGCAACGCTAAAGCGGTAAGGCGCTCCAACATCGTAAGGCGTCCCAGTTGCCTTGCTTTCTAGGGTAAGGCGGCGGCGACCAGGGAAGCCGGCGGCGGCAGGGAAAGCTGGCGCCGCGGGAGCAGGGGGATCCGTCGCCTTAAGTCGCCTTACCGACTTAAGAACGTCAATGACCCGCGATTGTGTGGACGGTGGAAATGGATGTGGAATTGTCATCTAAGACCAACTTTCCTCTCAGTCTTTCTCTAGTTCTTTCCTCTCTCTTAAATGACCTCAAAATGAAAATGAGCAACGTAACCTATAGCAATGTATTACCCGTTTTGGATCGGCACGTCTCACATGCCATTGGCATGTGAGACGTGCAGGTTCGGAATTGTCCCTTTTTGGACAGCCTCGGAGTGACTGAGGGGGCGTGGCTTGTGACGAGACGCGGGTCCGGATTTGGACGAGATTTCGGTGGCGTAACCCTGTTGTTCTCTGCTGCACCATTTTTGGGCGTGCAGTGGAGAACAACGGGGTTATGCTGCCGAAATTTCGTTCGAATCCGGATCACGTGTCTCGTCATGAGCACGCTCCGCTCGGTCACTCTTGGGTGGGTTTAGGATCTATCTGCCTAGGTTGTAGGGCCGTGACACATAACATAACAATACATTAACGACAATTTCTTTCGCGTTAAACTGCAGAGTCAAACATGGGCAAAGACCGTAGTTGGATGTACACTAGTTGGAAGAGCAGAACTGATGGTCACTCAGATGAGTGGTACGTCAAGACAAAAGCTTTTGTGGAATGAGCTTTTTCGTTGTCAAATAGTGATAAGGCGCGGTGCCCATGTACGAAATGCCGAAACGGAACGTTTTTGGACAAAGTGGAACTTACGTTGCACTTGTGTCGAAACGGTTACGTGTCACATTTTGAGTTGTGGAACTTCCATGGCGAGACAGCTTCTCAAGCTGTACAAGAAGTGGAAGCGGACAATGATGATGCTCAAGAGGTTGATATGATGGATGAGATGCTGGAAGCTATACGACCAGAGCTTACAGAAGATACTCAAACAGCAGAGGTTAAAGAGTTCTTCAAACGTCTCAAAGATTCAGAAGAGGCTCTGCATGAACACACTAAAATGTCAATCCTCAATTTTGTGACTAGACTTATGGCAATTAAGTCTAAGTTCTTCTTTTCTAACAATTGTTACAACATGCTCATCGATTTGTTCAAAGATGCCCTTCCACAACCCAACAAAGTGCCTAAGGATATGTACAACTCGAAAAAAATTCTTTCTGGTCTCCGGATGAAGCACAAAAAGATTGATGTGTGTCCGGACAACTGCATGCTTTTCTGGAGAGAGCATGCCAATGAGAACAAATGTTTGAAATGTGGTCAACCGAGGTTTGTCGAAGTTGTTAATAACGATGGTAATACAGTGACGACGGAAGTCGCACGTAAGCAGCTTCGTTACTTACCTGTGACACTGAGGTTGAAGCGGCTGTTCCTTTCAAAAAAAAACGGCCAGACACATGAGATGGCACAAAGAAGGTGAGCGTGAGAACAATGGAGTCATGACGCACCCGTCCGATGGTGAGGCATGGAAGGCTCTGGACTGGTTCGACCCAGAATTTGCTCGTGAAGCGAGAAATGTTCGCATCGGGTTGGCGACAGATGGGTTCACGCCGTTCAGCACAAACGCCGCACCATACTCATGTTGGCCCGTCTTTGTCATTCCGTACAATCTTCTGCCGACCTTTTGCATGAAGAATGAGTTTATGTTTCTTAGCCTCATTGTACATGGGCCAGATCATCCTGGGTCACGTCTCAACGTGATGTTGAAACCGTTGATCGAAGAGTTGAAAATGTTGTGGACAGGAGTCGAAGCGTACGGCTGTTACAAGAAACAGAAATTCAACCTCTGAGTTGCTTATTTGTGGTCCGTTCATGATTTTCTGGCATACGGCATGTTTTCTGGATGGAGCACTCATGGTCGGTTGACGTGTCCGATATGTGCCTCGGACACCGATTGCTTTCGACTTACCCATGGAGGCAAGATATCTTACTTCGATTGTCATAGACGTTGGCTACCTCCGAATCACTTGTTTAGACAACAGAGGAATGTCTTCAGAAAGAACACCGTTGTCACTAAAGGACCACCGAAACATCTTGACGGGTCAGAAATATCTGATATGTTGGACAAATTGGTGCCAGATGAAGGTCGTCCTGGATATTTCGAAGGTTACGGAGACAAACACAATTGGACTCACATATGTGGACTTTGGGAGTTACCGTATGTGAAGTCGTTGATTCTAAGGCACAACATTGATGTTATGCATCAAGAGCGTAACATGGCCGAATGTATCATAAGCACATGCATGGACATGATGGGCAAAACAAAAGACAATTTAAAGGCTTGAAAGGATCTTGCCGAGCTTTGTAACCTTCAAACTCTTGAGCTCTCCGAAAATGGTGGTAAACCACGCGCTCCTTTCTGTCTTCGACCTAAAGAGAAAAAAAGAAGTTCTCGAATGGTTGCAAAGGTTGAAATTCCCAGATGGTTACGCAGCTAGTCTGAGACGAGCCATGAATGTAAAAACGGGAAAGCTCATTGGATTGAAGAGTCAGGATTATCACATAATCATGGAAAGACTTCTGCCTGTTATGTTTCGAGGCTATTTTGACGATGCAGTGTGGAAGGTGTTAGCCGAGCTTAGCCACTTCTATAGGCAACTCTGTGCTAAAGAAATCACGCCATAGATGATGACTAAATTGGAAAAGGAGGTTCCGGTACTTTTGTGTAATATGGAAAAAAATTTTCCTCCGGGATTTTTCAATCCAATGCAACATCTCTTAATTCATCTTCCATTTGAAGCGAAAGTGGGTGGTCCCGTGCAATATAGGTGGATGTATCATATTGAAAGATCACTTAGATATCTGAAACCAATGGTTGGTAACAGGGCAAGGGTTGAAGGTTGCATCGCCGAAGCTTTTACTCTTAAGGAAGTGGGATACTTCTCAAGTGTTTACTTTGCAGAGGAAAACAATGTTAATACTTCGGTAATGCGATACAATATAGATGAGCAACCTCCTTGTAGCGATCTCTCCATTTTTGCAACAAGAGGCACTACTGTTGGTAGTTACACTTCGTATGATGTTAGCGAAAAAGAAAGGCGTGCTGCATTCTTCTACATGTACGCTAATATGGAAGAAATGAATGAATATTTCAAGTATGTGTTTCTCCTACACTTATGCTTTTCACCATCTTTTCCGACACATGTATTCTAAGAGGTTCTCTTTGTCGTGTAGTATGTTGGACAAGCAAAATTGGAGACATAGACATCAACCCACGAGCAAGCAAATAGAACATATTCAACGGGAAGGAATAAACGGGGGATCTAATTTTCTCTCCTGGTTTCGAGATCATGTAATGTTTTCTCGATAACTAATCAATGTTAACAATGTTTTCTTATAACTTAAGAATGCTTACGTTTTCTAATAGCTCCATATCTTGGACAATGCCAAAAAGATGCCAACGTCCATGAAGATTTGCGACAACTATCCCGTGGAGTGGTTAATGTTAGAAGCTATGGTCGATATGACATCAATGGCTTTCGATTCCGTACAACTCAATTTGAATCTCTTCGTCCTCTCGCGGCAACATGTAATACCAGAGTTGTGATGAGGGCAATCGATTCGCAAGATCATGAAACGCAATACTACGGGATTATTAAAAAAATCCTTGAATTCACCTTTGTCGCAAACAAGCCAATTCGAGCGGTATTCTTTGACTGCGAATGGTTTGATTCCATTCGTGGAATTTGAGTAAACAAATTTGGCATGGTCGAAGTAAAACACAAGGAACGGTTGAAAGGATTCGATTCATTAGTTCTTGCACACCAAGTAGAGCAAGTGTACTATCTACCTTATCCATGCAATAAATTCAAAGCTTGGTGGGTGGTACATAAGGTGAATCCTCGTGAGCGGTTATACGCTCCAGGAGATGATGATTATCACGACGAAGCTGAGGTTGATTGTGTCTACCAAGAGGAAGAGTTGCCAAACTCCTTCTCAGTCGAGCCCGGTGTAGGACTCGATAACTTAGTTGGAGACGCTCAAGATATCGAGGCTGGCACGGAAGCGAAAACTGAATCAGAATCAGAAACTGAAGATATCGATGAAATAGTCGAACCTGCTGATTTGCGCAAACGAAAACGATATGCGCAAGAAGAAGATCGATGGGCTGGTTTAAGGAGTAGGGTGCATGATCGTGATGTTGATGAATTTTGAAGTAACGTTTTATTCACTAATTTAACATTAATTTTGTATATTATCTTTGCATATTAATCATTTATTCCTTGCAATAGGATGTTGTCAAAGGGGAAGGGGAAGGGGAAGCCAGTGAGAGGGTTTGAGCCGCCAGCAGACCCTTGCTCACGGAGCTCGTTCCTTTCTAGCCGACGTGAGCTCTTTCTGGCACACGCTCCACCCTCAGCTGTCGTGTGCTTTCAGCGGACAGAGGTAAACTTTAGTTACAATAAAGTTATTTTTGAAATTGCAATTGTTATTAATTATTAATAAAGTCATTCCCTTTGTGCAGTCTGACTCAGAGACTTCTGAGTCAGAGTCAGAGTCAGAGGCTAGAAGGCCGCTACAGGAGCCCAACTCAGAGGCTAGGGGGCCCTCTAGCGCTAGCCTCCCTTCGGAGCCGGCTAGCGCTAGCCTCCCTGGGCAGCCCTCTACCACTAGCCTTCTTGGAGGCTCTGGGGGGTCCGTAGAGCCTTCAGGATCACAGGACGCGGCAGCGTCGTAGCAGAGGCGACGGATGAGGAGGACCCACTTTGCGGCTCCTCCTCCGGTTACTACTCAGCGGACCACGATCCGTCCCGTTGGAGACAGGTATAAATACTGTATATAGTATATTAAATATTAGATGTTGTTTTCCTTTACTTAATGATTTAATATATTTTGTAGATGTTGGTACGACTTCTCGTTCACGGGGGCTGAGAAGCACCACAGGCAGGTTAACAGTGTCCTCGGTGCTATCGTCAAGTTGCACTACCCCGGTGTAATTGACGGTTTTCCTACCCTGTCGTGGGATGACTACGCTCGGGTCTCTCACCCGGTGCACGACACGGTTCAGGGAGCCGTGTAGCACGATTTTATGGTAAGTTTAACTGTTTCATTTTTTCTAACTCGTTTGAATTCTTAATTGCATATCACTTAAATATTTGTTTGCTTAAAGCTGAGGTACCAAGTAGAGGAACCGGGCATGGAGGACCACGCGAGACGCGTGTTCCATTACAACGCTCGGAAGCTCATGACGGCGGCGTTGTCGTACGCCTGGATTCAGGCCGTCAACGCGTACTACAAGCGGCACCCCCGGGAGCAGGAGCAGGAGCAGCAAAGGGGTGTCTTTAGGAAGGACTCGGACTCCTACTTGACAGAGGAGCAGTACGCGGAGGTAAGTTTTTAATATTGTTAAATATTTACAATATCTACGTATGTTAACCGCGTTGATGAAAATGAAATATGTGCAGACTATTATTTCCTGGTTACAGGGTAACATCGAGGCGTACTTAGCTCTCTGTCGGTACTGGGCTAGCGACGCTTTTATCAACAAGTCCACGAAGGCTAGACAGTGCCGCATGGGGTCCGAGGGCAAGCACAACTATGGCGGCGACGACTACTTGCGTTTGGCTAAACGCATGGTAAGTACCTTTTTATTTTATTTATGTATTCCTAATATATTATTTATCTCACTAACACGGATGTACAGGAGCGAGAGATGGGTCATGAGCCGACCCCGACCCAGGTTTGGAAGAGAGGTCACAAGGGAAGTGACCCTTCTCAGCCAGGGCAGTGTAGTCAGGTCGCAGCCGACCGACTGGTAAGTTTTCGAAATTCATCAATTTCATTATAACTAATACTATTATTGACATGCTTACAAGATTTTATTTGTTTTGTAGACAAAGTACGCACAGGAGGTCGCGAAGATACATGGTGCGGATTATGATTGGGAAAGCGCGCCGATCGACCCCCAAGCCGCGTACGCAAGCGAAGGCGGGAAGGCCTACGGACGGTGAGTTCTTCGTGTGTTTCATTTCTTTTTCAATTAATCTTCTTCTACTTAGTGTTTTCATTTTTTTGCAGGTTTGCCATTTTCGATGGAGTTGTCGACTCGAGGTCGACACGACCTTTGAGAGACGTTTCATCGTCGCAGGCTTCGACCGTTGGCACCAGTGGTCGTCTCTCGCAGACCCAGCTGGAGCTCCAGGCCTTGAAGGAGTCGCTGACGCAAACTCAGGCAAAGCTGGAGAGGACGAGAGCAGAGGCAAGGGAAGAGCAGCAGAGGACGGCCTTAATGATGGCCCAGATGCAAGCAACGGTGGCGGTAAGTAATTTAAAGTACCGTAGTTAAATTTCACAGCACTTAATAACATATATCTGCTAATATCTTGCAATGGCAGACTCTTGCTCGACAAAGCGGTCAGGACATCGAGATTCCTACGCTTCCGCCGCAGCATACACCGGAGCAGGTAATATTTTCTATACCTAGGAGTTTGATTCCCTTTTCATTATGTTAAAGAAGTTACTTGCATCACATTTAATTTAGCAAATGTGTTACTCACACTATTGACTAGTTGTTTTATGGACTTCTAATTTATCCTAATTATGATTCTTTTGCAGGGTTCCGGAACGCGTCGAGATCCCGGAGGCAGTGGAGGGGCTAGCGTGTAGACACCGGAGCAGGTGATAAACTCTCTTTAATATTGTTGTATCCATTTTAGTATTTTACATAGAGAGATAAGGAGGTACAACATAGAGGTAGATCTTGATAACTTGTCAGATATTGATTCCTATAGTGGTGAGGAAGTTAAGTGTATCTAATCAAGCTTTAGAAGTTTTTGACCATGGTAGAAATGATTAGTATATAGTGAATAAGTTGTCAGTGCTTCCATGTCATTGATGTTTCCTTCTTATGTCGAAACTGATGTTCACTGAGTTAACAAAGGGCTAGTGCTTCCATTTAACTAGTGATATAGTACATTACTTCATTTGAAACTACATCATGCTTCCTTCTTTTGTCACTGATGTTCTTGGCCTCTTACGTTATCACTGAGTTGACATTGATGCTTACTAGTGATTATGTTTCTTTTGCAGGGATCCGGAACGCGCCGAGAAGATCCCGGAGGTAATGGAGGGGCTAGCGTGTAGCCCGGTGGAATTTATTTTGCAAATTGTGTTGTTGTTGATGTTTTGAACTATATATTGAAACTGTTATGCTGTGTATATCTTATTTGTCTGTTCTGTGTTCTCGCCATCGAGCGAGGTAGTCAGTTTCTGTTTTTTAAAAAAATTCGAAAACTTAACTTACGTCGGCTATGGGAATGCCGACGTAAGTTAGCCCAGGTTAACTTACGTCGGTCAGGCCATACCGACGTAAGTTAAACCACTTAACTTACGCCGGTTTGCCCTGGTCGATGTAAGTTACAGCACTTTACTTACGTCGGCTTGCCCAAGCCGACGTAAGTCCTCTAGCCCAGCCCAAGGCCCATCTCGACACTTAACTTACGTCGGCTTCTGCTGACCGACGTAATTAAGGTAACTTACGTTGGTGGCCGACGTAAGTCACCTTAATTACGTCCAAATGTCTACGTCGGCTGAAAGCCGACGTAATTAAGGGAAAACCAACGTAATTAAGTTACTTACGTCGGTTTAAGCCTTACTTACGTCGACTTTGGCCGACGTAAGTGACCGATATTCCTGTAGTGTGTAAGAGTTTCTTTTTTCTCTTTTTAGGATGCGTGCATATACGGATGAAAATGTATGGATATGGACGGATAAAATATTTTTCTATATCCATATCCATATTATAGTTTCGGAAATGGATTTGGATGTGAGATGTTGTCGAAAATGGATACAATTTCAGATATTTTGGAAACGGATTCATCAGATCGGAAACTTGTCGATATTGGACAGACACATATATTTATTTTGGAATAAAGTTTTCACATTTCACATAATGGCAATGACTAGTATGCAATCTGATTTACGGTGCAATCCTGCAATCATCCTTCTCAATCATTGGATGTTCATCTTAAGGTGGTTGCGTTTGTTTTACTTAACCCCCTCCACCTGTGTTTCTCATTGTATAGGAGTTAACAGAAAAAACACAACCACTTTAGAATAGACATCTAATAGTTCGGGATAGATGATTGCATGATTGCACCATAAATCAGATTTCATAGTAGTCATTGCCTCACATCATATAAGTATTAAATATTAGATTTACTAAATTAAATAACAGACAATCAAATATATACAAATCATCACTTAATACTTAAACATCGCATGATCACGAAAAACACATGTAATTAATTTTTTTAAATTAACATATAGTTCATAACACATCCGTATCAAATGCACACCTAACACATAGTTCACCTACCAGCTCGCCGCCACCACCGCTGACCGAGTGGCCGCCTGCACGCAACTAGGTCAAAGCCGCGGCCGGGGGATTCCCGGCCGTCCACTTCTACTGGACGGCCCGGAGGAGGCATAATTTTTTTTCTCTTTAACACCATGCATGCACGCTAATGCATCGTTGGACGTTGTCGCATGTTTGCATGCAGAGTTACACGAGAACCATGGTGAGGGCCACCTACTGCTACCTACACACACAAGCAGAAGAAGCACATCCTCCCACACTTCGTGTACAGAACGGCATTTCCAAAAGCAAAGAAAAATTTGTGTAGTGAACCATCGCAAGTGGCCCGGCCTAAGAAGTCATGTCAACGGCCTACTAAGGCCCATTAGAAAAACACATGTAAATGTTTCGAAATAATCGGATTTTGATTCGGATATATCCGAATGAATATGTATATCCGAGTTCGGATTGATATTAAGCCATACCGTTTCTGTTGGAGTGTATAAGTAAATTTTCTACCCTTCTCCATCAGCTTAATTAAGCTTTTAGGTACAACCGATCAGCGCATAGTAGCTTAACATAGTATAAGAGCCAGAGATCTCGAGTACGAATCCTGGCAGACACAAGACCACTCCTATTTTTCACGTTAAAGGCCTGAGGGAGCCTCACGTGAGGGGGAGTGTTGGAGTGTACAAGTGAATTGTCTATCCTTTCCTATCAGCTTAAGTTTTTTGGTGCAACCGATCAGCGTATAGTACCTTAACAGTTTCTGATCGGATATCCGATCCATATCTCCAATTAAGATCCAACAAAAACGGATCGGAAAATATCTGATCCATTTTCATCCCTATGTGCATACATTGTGCCTTGACTTGTTCTTGATATTATGTTGGTGTAGAAGTCAGGTGTAATTAGTATCTTCTTGATATTAATCTACATTCTTTTTTTTTAAAAAAAAATATGTGGCCTGATCCGGGACGTACCTGTTGTTCTATGGTTGTGGGGCCCCTTCCTCTCGCACAACATAAAAGGAGGCGCACCGGTGACCCACTGACAACCACCGATGGCATCCTCAACCTCCAACTACGAAGGTACTCTCCCAAACCCTAATTTCCTTGTTCTTGTTCTTAATATAACTAGTCCAGGACTTTTTTTGAAAGGAAACAGCAGGGAGGTCCTACTGTTAAAAACTTCTATTAAAAGAGAGATATAGATGATACAACTTAAATATATCACTTAATCACTAGGACTAACAAAGGTAAAGTGGGAAGAATCCTAAATATCTTTAAGAGCTGAGCGATAAGAACCATGCTTGGAACTTATCCTTAGCCGTGGGTTTAATCGATAACTTTGCAAGTTACATTCATCCAGGAAGAGCACTTTCCAATAAGAGAAATGGGATCTATGTTTTCAAACATTGTAGAAATTCTCTGTCGCTAGATTATACAACAAGCTATTAAGATCTTCATAAAGAAATCCTATTGGAATTCCTCTGCAGCCGCCAGTATTATGTCAAAAAGTCCACATGCAAATTTCAGGGAACAACAAGCCATTGCCATCATTGGACACTATAATCACATTTGAAAATAAGTGAAAACCTGTCTCTTCCCTGGGTCTGGTGCAAAGTCCGCCATCATTGTTATTAGGGTCTATCTATTTGTCAGGTGCCTTAAATTTGAGAAAATTTTAGGCACTAGGTAATTAGCAGCTAATTATTGTAATTAACAACTAATCTTGTAATTAACTACTAAACCTTTAATTCTATAGGTTAATCAATTACAATTTCTTTGTTAGATTATTCTACAAATTAACATAGCCTTACAATTACGGATTGACAATTACATATTAACAATTAACAAAAAATAAACAAATCTTACGTTCTTCACCGGCGATGGTGGCCGCCGGTGCCGCCGCCGCCATCTCCGCCAAGAGTGGCCCGCGTGGGCGCTGCCACCACCGACGCTGTCGCCGCTCGGGTTGTCGTGCCGATGCGCCGGGGGCCGCGACGCCGCCGTTAGATGCCGCGCCGACCGACGCCAGGGGGGGGGGGGGGGACGCAGGGTAGCGCTGAAGCTCCACCGCCGCTAATGGAAAAAAGGTTAATCGGGAATCAGGGTAGGAACTGGGAAGGAGAAGATAAGATTGATTCGGCACGAATTTGAAAGCGGATCCAATGGTCGTCAAATTTTCAGGCACCTAACAAATAGCATTTCTATTGTTATTATTCGGAATCGCAGAATGCTTCCTTCTGAGCAGAATCTGAATATTGAGTGGATCCATGAGCAATGGCCAAGCAAAAACCCTGAGTTTATTCTTTCACCGTGAAGACCAAATTTTCCTTAGCGATTACTTGGAGTACGTGACATTATTCCACACAAATTTCCATGCATCAGGAAAATCCTGAGCTAAGTGGATGGTCTGCAATATAGCATTGAGCAACAATAGTTCTTGATCGGACTCTTCCGATAATGTAGTGTGAAAGGCCATTTCAAATTGCTTTTGGCTCATAAAACCCTTTAACGAAATCTCCTTTTTGACATAAGTGAACAGGTATGGTGAACGATTGCTGAGTTCGTTACCATTCCATTTTTCAACCCAAAGTCTTACTGAGTAACCTGTGCCAACTGTGCATGTCGTATAATCTCTGAACTTTGTACTGAGATCTAAAATATTCCGCCACCAGAATGGTCCTCTAGTTGAAGAAGCATGCGGTACCACGTGCCAACTATGCACTGTTAGAAATAGAAACTAGGATTGCTCAATATTGTCTTCCATATTTGTTTATATGTCTTCCTATCTGGATGTAACCGAATCATAACATACTCTGTAAATTATGGGATCGGTTGTTGATCTCCCCTATAAATAAAAGTGCGGCCCGAGAAAAGAGTTCAACGCTTCCCACAATATCAATTTTAATATGGCATCAGAGCCGCTCTTCCATCTCGTCTAGTTTTGCTCAAGCGATGGCGACATGGTGACGTCAAGTTCTTCGGCGCCGGTGCTTCAGAATGCATCGATGTCACGTCTGGTCATCAAGACGATGAACAGACGCTAACCACATGTACGCCAGGATCAGTTGAATCAGACATGTGATAAAATGAAATATTATTACATAACAATGTTTGATTACATCATAAGTCCTACATAAGGAACCGTATGTCTCCAAATACACACCACTAAACTATTTACATTATCTAAGCTATTTACAAAGTCCAGACTACCACTAGAGGAAACGCGAACAATTACGTCGGCCGGTACAACTTACGTGCGCCAGCCGACGTAAGTTGCGTAAATTACGCCGGGGCCTGGTCACCGACGTAAGTTAACTAAATTGTGTCGGCTGCGGTCCCACAGCCGACGTAAGTAAAACAACCGACGGCAAAAAATGGATACTGACATCGGCCGTGGCCCGTAGCCGGCGCAAGTAACGCGGCCGACGGAAGTTAACATTTACTTACGTCGACCGACGTTACAGCCGGCGTAAATAACTACAGTCGATGTAAGTCAAATAGCAATAAAGCGCAGTTCCCATGTACAAAATGCCGGAACAGAATATTTTTGGACAAAGTAGAACTTATGATGCACTTGTGTCGAAACGGATACGTGTCACATTATGAGTTGTGGAACTTCCACGGCGAGTAAACTTCTCAAGCTGTACAAGAAGTGGAAGCAGACAATGAGGATGCCATAGCGGTTGACATGATGGATGAGATGCTGGAAGCTATACAACCAGAGCTTACGGAGGATCCTCAAACAGCGGAGGTTAAAAAGTTCTTCAAACTTCTCAAAGATTCAGAACAACAACTGCATGGACACACTAAAATGACAATCCTCAATTTTGTGTCTAGACTTATGGCAATTAAGTTTATGTTATTCTTTTCTAATAACTGTTACATCGAGCTCATCAATTTGTTCAACGATGCCCTTCCACATCCCAGCAAAGTGCCTAAAGATATGTATAAGTCGAAGAAAATTCTATCCGATCTCGGTATGAACTATGAAAAGATTGACGTGTGTCCAGACAACTGCATGCTTTTTTGGAGAGAGCATGCCAATGAGAACAAATGTTTAAAACATGGTCAACCGAAGTTTTTCAAAGTTTATAATATCGATGGTGATACTGTGACGACGGAAGTCGCACGTAAGCAGCTTCGTTACTTACCCGTGACACTGAGGTTGAAGAAGTTGTTCCTTTCAAAAAAACGGTCAGACACATGAGATGGCACAAAGAAGGACAATGGATTCATGACACACCCGTCCGATGGTGAGGCCTGGAAGGCGCTGGACCGGTTCGAACCAGAATTCGATCGTGAAGCGAGTAATGTTCGCATCGGGTTGGCGACAGATGGGTTCACGTCGTTCATCACAAACGCGACACCATACTCCTGTTGGCCCATCTTTGTCATTCCGTACAATCTTCCACCGACTTTTTGCATGAAGAATGAGTTCATGTTTCTTAGCCTTATTGTACCTGGGCCAGATCATCATGGATCACGTCTCAATGTGATGTTGAAACCGTTGATCGAAGAGTTGAAAATGTTGTGGACAGGAGTCGAAGTGTACGACTGTTACAAGAAGCAGAAATTCAACCTTCAAGCTGCTTATTTGTGGTCCATCCATGATTTCTCGGCATACGACATGTTTTCTGGATGGAGCACTCATGGTCGGTTGACGTGTCCGATATGTGCCTCGGATACTGATTGCTTTCAACTTTCCCATGGAGGCAAGATATCTTACTTCGATTGTCATAGACGTCGGCTGCCTTCGAATCACTTCTTTAGACATCAGAGGAATGTCTTCAGAAAGAACACCGTTGTCACTAAAGGACCACTGAAACATCTTAACGGGTCAGGAATATCTGATATGTTGGACAAATTGGTGCCAGATAAAGGTCGTCCTAGATATTTCAAAGGTTATAGAGACAAACACAATTGGACTCACATATGTGGACTTTGGGAGCTACCGTATGTGAAGTTATTGATTCCAAGGCACAACATTGATGTCATGCATCAAGAGCGTAACATGGCCGAAAGTAACATAAGCTCATGCATGGACATGATGGGCAAAACAAAAGACAATTTGAAGGCTAGAAAGGATCTTGCCGAGCTTTGTAACCGTCAAACTCTTGAGCTCTCCGAAAATGGTGGTAAACCACGTGCTCTTTTCTATCTTCGACCTAAAGAAATGAAAGCAGTCCTCGAATGGTTGCAAAGGATGAAATTCCCAGATGGTTATGCAGCTAGTCTGAGACGAGCCGCGAATGTTAAAACGGGAAAGCTCATTGGGTTGAAGAGTCATGATTATCACATAATCATGGAAATACTTCTGCCTGTTATGATTCGAGGCTACTTTGACGATGCACGTGTGGATGGTGTTAGCCGACCTTAGCCACTTATATAGGCAACTCTGTGCTAAAGAAATTACGTCAGAGATGATGACTAAGTTAGAGAAGGAGATTCTTGTACTTTTGTGTAAGATGGAATTTTTTCCTCCAGTGTTCTTCAATCCAACGCAAGATCTCGTAATTCATCTTCCATTTGAAGCAAAAGTGGGCGGTCCCGTGCAATATAGGTGGATGTATCATATTGAAAGATCACTGAGATATCTGAAACCAATGGTTGGTAACAGGACAAGGGTTGAAGGTTGCATCACCGAAGCTTTTACTCTTATGGAAGTAGTATACTTCTCAACTGTTTACTTTGCGGAGGAACCCATTGTTAATACTTCGGCAATGCGGTACAATATGAATGAGCAACCTCCTTGTAGCGATCTCTCCATTTTTGCAACAAGAGGCACTACTGTTGGTAGTTACACTTCATACAACGTTAGCGAAAAAGAAAGGCGTGCTGCTTTCTTCTACATGTACCCTAATATGGATGAAATGGATGAATATTTCAAGTAAGTGTTTCTCCTACACTTATGCTTTTCAGCATATTTTGCAACACATATATTTTAAAAGGTTCGCTTTTCGTGCAGTATGTTCGACAAGCAAAATTGGAGACATAGACATCAGCCCATGAGCAAACAAATAGACCAGATTTGACAGGAAGAAATAAACGGGGGATCTTATTTTCTTTCATTGTTTCAGGATCATGTAATGTTTTCTCGTTAACTTATCAATATTAACAACATTTTCTTATAACTTAAGAACGCTTATGTTTTCTAATAACTTCATATCTTGGACAGTGCAAAAAAGATGCCAACGTCCATGAAGATTTGCCACAACTATCCTATGGAGTGGTTAAGTTAGAAGCTATGGTTGATATGACGTCAACGACTTTCGATTCTATACAACTCAATTTGAATCTCTTCGTCCTCTCGCAGCAACATGTAATACCGGAGTTGTGATGAGGGCAGTCGATTCGCAAGAACGTGAAACTCATTACTACGGGATTATTCAAAAACTCCTTGAATTCACTTTTGTCAGAAACAAGACAATTCGATCAGTATTCTTTGACTGCGAATGGTTTGATTCCATTCTTGGAATTCGAGTAAACAAATTTGGCATAGTCGAAGTAAAACACAAGGAACAGTTGAAAGGATTTGATTCATTAGTTCTTGCACACTGTGACGCCCGGTTCCGAAAAATGAACCAAGCTAACGCATATGTGTGACCAGGATGTTCAACACATATACACGGGTGCATTCACAAAAGAGTATACAGAACATTACCACAGAACAAGATTAATTATCCAAGTTTTATTACACAAACCATATTATCCTCGAATACAACCTCTAATGAATATTTATGACAAGTTCAACTAATGCAGCAGAAATAAACTAATTAAGCAAACTAAACAGCTAGGCATCATAAGCAATAGGGTATAGCGCAGCTCCAATAACACCACAGGCAAGCTGACGGTAGACACGGCCTAGAACTCCACATTATCACCATTAAACTCCCAATCCTGACCTGCAACTGTTGGGGGGGATTGCAAGAGTGAGTACATGTCGTACTTAGCAAGTGTGGAAAGTATGACATGTGGCTGATTCAAACGACGAATATAATAATGGCTAAGTGCTGAAAAGTACATTGAAACATTTGAAAAGTAATATATTATATGTATGTGAAGTAAACCCATCACAATCATAAATAATATCATAATACCAGTCTGAATTCAGTACCATCATCAATAATTCCAGATTTCACCATTGCCAATAACCATATTCAATACCAGAAATAATCCATAACCAACCATAACCATAATACCAACCATAACCATAATACCAACCATAACCATCCCGATACTAAGTTCCCTCTATTCATGGAAGTTGTCCAGGTGCTCATAACCGGGAGCACGACTATCATGATAGTTTTAGACACACTCTGTAGAGTTTGTACCACTTTATCCACGTATTTGTGATTTCATCACCTTTCGATGACTAGAACCTCTATTATGCCGTCTCACACTTCCGTCAGTGTGTGGCCAAGAGATCACAAAATAGCCTTTACAAAAGGATAACTAGCCTATTTAGACCCCACTTAGGTTTCACCGGTGGCGATGTCTCTTATAGAGCACATCTTCAACCAAGGGCCCCCTCTTGAGCCATTCGGATCCCAGGGTAGTCCCACCAATCATCAACAAACCCAATCCGACTACCCCTTCCCCGAGCATCCATAATGGTCCAAACAGTACTAGCAAAGCACTAATTAATCAGCTACGCCGCACCCATACTTGGCCTCGTGGTGGCACTGTGTCCTGGCTTATTCTCGCATGAACCGGTACTTAGATATAAAGCAAGCAAACCACCATACGTCCAACCCATACACATACCAGGCTTGCTTAGATCACCCATTACCCTATCATATTGACCAGTTCACATTAACAGAATATCATTAATGCGTAATTAAATGTGTAGTGTTGTTTTCCCATCCCAATTAATCAAGCGAAGCAAAAACGTAAATGGCCCTTCCCAACTCTCTACCGTATATCCCAGGTGACAAGGGTGGTCAAACAACGCTAGTCAACTTCCTACCATAGGATCCCTATCAAATTGACACAAGCATGCAGTTTGCAAACAAAACATTTATTTTTAAAACAGATCAATATGCTTCAAGGACACTTGCGTTGCTCTTGCTGTTAATTAGTGTCAAAGCCTTCAAACTCTTGGTGCTGTAGATCCTCTGCGGCACTTTCTAGCGCGAGTCCGTCTAATCCGCACAATAAACATACAAGACAAGAAACACAATCAAAGAGTGCACAAATATTACTCAATATGTCATAACATGCATGATTAATGCAAATGCAAGGTAGAACTTTGTCGGTACCCTAAAAACCATACACCCCCTGAGATTACGAAGATCTCGTGGGAAGGATGACTACTTGAATTGAAGACCCTCGGAGGCCCACTTGTCAGACATGACCGGACCTGCTTTTCCAACATGGTTAATCCCTAGGTCGCCACGTGTACAGCCAAACCGGAGCTACCGCCCACAAGGGGGAGGCTCCGGACCAAGTACCGAAATGGCACCTCCGGACCTAACCCCTGACCGAGAGAAGCTCCAGAACTGACACATGTCAGGTAGCCCTGGAGCTTCCTGCTTCCCACAGCAAGTTCCGGAGCTGCCACGTATCTAAACATCGGAGCTGGCAGCCTCTAACCTCCGGGAGACCTTGTAACGGCTCCGGATCTTCAAAGGAGAGCCAAGGACTTCAAGACCCGTTTAAATGTCATTAGTGCCATATTAATGACACTTAAACGGATGATCTTAACACCTGTAACGGCACTGTCGAAGCCCGTTACAGGATCATTAACAACAATTAATTGTGTATCAATACTAGTAACCGCCGGGGCCACATGTCGGGCCAGGCAGCTTGTAACGGCCTGTCTTTGTACTATAAAAGGACAGGCCGACGATACACATAGGGACACACACACAGACGTGGAGATCATACGTGATAAGCTAATACAACACCAACACACCCGTGGAGTAGGGTATTACGCTCAAGCGGCCCGAACCACGTAAATCCTAGTGTCTCCCGTGTTAAACCGCAATTCACCTTCTTGAGTCTCCGCGCGCCCACACCGAACTACGAACTCCTTCAACACTTTAGCAGTGTCAGGAGATCTGCTGACTCCAACAGTCGACAGTTGGCGCGCCAGGTAGGGGCGCCTGAGATTTTCAAGAATGGTGAACTCCGCGGCTGGATCATCCAACGGCCAACCTACTGCTCAGGTTGTTGGGGGCAATCCCTCCAACAGGCAGCCACCAGCAGGAGCCTCGGCACCAGCAGGAGCCACTCTCCCACCACCACCATCTTCTCCGGCAAATCGTGCTGGACAACGTGATGGTGTTCCGGCGACACTGACTGCGTCAGCAAGTCATGACAACCCGGAACACGCACTCCATGCAGTGCGTTCTCTTCTCCAACGACCACCACCTCCGGACGCATCTCGAGATGCAATGGAGCAGTGGAGGGCCGATGTGGAGCATTTGGTCGCAGCAGCGGCCGAACGCCTCAACAACCAGGGTCCTCCTCCTTCGGGACGAGCCCCGTCGCAGCGACGGACTTTGTCTGGGAGACTTGGTCCGCACGTTTCCAACAACAGGAGACGGTCTGCATCACAGCAGGTGACATCGTTGCCCTCTGGGGCACGACGTACCCATACGGTATCCAGGCTTTCGACTCATGACCTTCGAGCGGAGCTTGATCGCCGATACCGCCAACAAGATGGCCGTGTCCATATCGAGCGTGCTCGTGAAAGACGGGAAGCTCAGGACCTTTCTACTCTGGAAGGAGTAGGAGGAGGCTGTTCAGCCCTAGCCATGCACCTGCGTATTGTTAGATGGCCACAGAAGTTCCGGCCACACCTGCCGGAAAAATTCGACGGGACTGTCAACCCCGCTGAATTCCTTCAGATATACTCTACTGCAATCTTGGCAGCTGGAGGAAACGAGGCCGTAATGGCCAATTACTTCCCAGTGGCCTTAACCGGGACCGCCAGGTCCTGGTTTATGAGCCTTCCACCCAACTCTATCAACAGTTGGGAAGAGCTGTGCCGTCAGTTCACTGCCAACTTCGGGAGTTCATACACCCGACCAGGCACTGAATTGGACCTTTTTGCGGTCGTGCAAAAAGGGGGAGAATCTTTGCGGTCCTTCATCCAGAGGTTCTCTCAGGTACGCAATACAATCCCTTCTATCTCAAGCGCTTCTGTCATTGTGGCATTCAGACAGGGCGTACGGGACAAGAAGATGTTGGAGAAGCTGGCGATCAAAGAGATCACCAGCGTCACGGAACTCTTCAGCCTGGCAGATAAATGTGCCAGAGCTGCGGAGGGCCGTGAAATGCACTCCAAACCAGCTTCGGAGGATCACAAGAAATCCTCCAAAGAAGAAGCCGCTACCTCCGAGGGTGGCAAGAAGAAAAAGAAGACCCACGGCAAGAAGAAGCCGTCGGCCGGTACATCCAACGTTGCAGCTGCTGCAACTCTTGGTGGCCGGGGGCCACGCCCCGAGAAGCGACCTCGACTGTCTTCCGAAGATGGTGGCAAACCCAAAGTGTGGTGTCCCATTCACAAAACGGGCAGCCATGGTTTGGAAGACTGCCGAGAGGTCCAAAACCTTGCCGAGCGCTACAGCAAGCGCCGGGAAGGGTCTCCTTTCCGACAGAGAGAAGGAAAACAGAAGGTCGACGAAGCTCCAGCTGAAGAGGAGTTAGGGTTTCAAGATCCCAAAAAGGTCCTGAAGGCCGTCTACACCTCCGTCGACAACGACTCTGACGTCTCTGACAACGAGCGTCGAAAAACCATGAACACCATTTTTGGTGGATCATGGGACATCACCTCCCGTCGCGTCATCAAGACTATGCGGCGGGATATGGCCGCTGTAGCTCCTACAGCTAGGCCAGAGCCACATCGAAAGTGGATGGACACATCCATCACTTTTGATGCTTCGGACTGTCCTCGAAGCATGGTCGGAGCTGGACAGTTACCTTTGATGGTATCTCCCACCATCAATAACATCCAGCTCCATCATGTTATGGTGGACGGAGGTTCGGGGCTGAACCTCATAAGCTTTGAAGCTTTTACCAAGCTTCAGCTCCGGCCTTCGGATCTCTAGCCCTCTCGACCTTTCTCCGGAGTAGGTCCGGGGGCCATTACTCCACTCGGAGCTATAACTCTCCCTGTTACCTTCGGGACACGGGAGAAGTATCGCACCGAAAAGTTGGTCTTCGACGTCGCTCATATCAACTTACCCTTCAACGCCATCTTGGGTAGACCTGCCCTATACAAATTTATGGCAGCCGCTCATTATGGATACCTGGTGTTGAAGATGCCAACACCAGTAGGCGTTCTCCGAATCCGCGGAGATCGCACTGCCGGAGTAACCGCTCTGTAGGAGCTCCATGCACTCACCACGGTGTAAGAAGAGGACTCCAGACAGGAGCAAGCTCCGAAACCCCCAAGCATTCGTCAACGGGGCTCAACCTCTGCACCCTGTGTGCAGCCAAGCGGCGACACCGACATTCCCGTCAAGGTCATCCAAATTGGTTCCGATGCCACTCAAACCACCCGTATATCGGGAGGGTTGAATAGCAAATAGGAACTCGTGCTCATCACTTTCCTCCGGGCTAATGTTGACGTGTTTGCCTGGCAACCGTCACAAATGCCTGGGATCCCCAGGGAAGTGATTGAGCACAATCTGAAGATTTACCCCGATGCTCGGCCTGTGCATCAGAAGCCTCGGAAGCAATCCGTAGAGCAGCAGAACTTCATCAGAAAAGAAGTGAAGAAGTTGCTCGAAGCCGGATTCATTCGAGAAGTCTTCCATCCAAAATGGCTGGTGAACCCAGTCATTGTGCCCAAGGCCGGCGGGAAGCTTCGGATGTGCATCGACTACACCACACTGAATAAGGCATGTCCAAAAGATCCATTTCCACTACCTAGAATAGATCAGATAGTGGATTCCACCTCCGGGTGTGAGTTACTGTGTTTCCTAGACGCATATTCTGGGTATCATCAAATCAGGATGTCTAGGGAGGATGAAGAGCATACTTCATTCATCACAGTAGATGGATTGTATTGTTACACAGCCATGCCATTTGGTCTTAAGAATGCAGCTTCAACTTTTGTACGAGCTATGTACAAAACATTTGAAGAACTCATCAGAGACATAGTAGAAGTGTACGTCGATGACATCTTGGTCAAGGTCAAGAACAAGGAGTCCCTCTTGGACACCTTGCAGGCTGTCTTCGACAAGTTGCGGGCCACCCGCACGAAGCTAAACCCAGACAAGTGTGTCTTCGGGGTTAGCTCCGGAAAACTTCTGGGATTCCTGGTAAGTCACCGGGGCATAGAAGCTAATCCGGCAAAGATAAAAGCCATTGAAGACATGCGGCCACCAACCCGCATCAAAGACGTCCAAAAGTTAACTGGGTGTCTAGCAGCCCTCAGCCGGTTCATATCAAGACTGGCGGAACGGGCACTCCCTTCTTCAAGTTGTTGAGGAAGTCCGGACCATTCCAATGGTCCGAAGAAGCAGAGAAGGCATTCCAGGAGCTGAAACAGTTCCTCACCACCCTACCAATTCTGGTAGCTCCAAACCCTGGTGAGCCTTTGTTGCTTTACATTTCAGCTACTGACGAAGTTGTCAGTATGGTTCTGGTTGCGGAGAGACCAGAACTACCCCATACTCAGGAATCCAGACCCCTCCAGGGGGTCCGGAGATCCCTGAAAGTGAGTCCGGGTCCCAGCTCCCAGACTCAAATCCCCAAGAAGTCACTTCAGAAGACTCAGACCCCTCCGAGAGGGTCCAGGTCATTTCTGAAGAAGCTCCGGGTTCCTCCAGCCAGAACCCGGAGGTCCCCGAAGAGAATCTGGACTCCTCCGATAGGGTCCGGATCAATAGAGAGGAAGCTCCGGACCCCTCCGGGAGGGTCCGGACCATTCAACGCCCGGTATACTTCATCAGTGAAGTATTACATGATGCCAAGACTCGATACCTAGGGGTACATAAGCTGCTTTATGCAGTTCTTATTGCCTCCAGGAAGCTCCGACACTACTTCCAAGCTCACAAAGTCTCGGTGGTGACCTCCTATCCACTTCGAGCAATCTTGCATAATCCCAATTCAACTGGGAATATTGCAAAGTGGGCAGCGGAATTGGCTGAATTCGATCTCAAATTCATTTCGAGACAAGCAACCAAGAGTCAAGCGTTGGCAGATTTCGTAGCGGAATGGACTCCCTCTCCATCAAACCCTGGGGGCCCCAGCGAGCAGAAGACGGAACATCAAGTTCCAACCTTCACCGAGCCTCACTGGACCCTTTACTTTGATGGCTCCATGCAGAAGCAGGGGGCCAGAGCTGGAATCCTTCTCCTCGCACCGACTGGGGAGAAGGTAAAATACATGGTACACCTTGACTTCAAGGCAACCAACAACATGGCGGAGTATGAAGCACTCATCTGCGGGCTAAAGGTGGCACTGTCATACGGTGTCAAGCAACTGCTGGTCAAAGGAGATTCATAGCTCATCATCAAGCAGGTGAAGGGTGAATGCTCCTGCAATAATCTCCAGCTAGCTGCTTACCTCCTTGAAGTCCAGAGGCTTCAGAAGGACTTTGAAGTCCTAGATCTCCACCATGTTCAGCGTGCCCACAACGCTGAAGCTGACGAACTCTCGACCAAAGCGTCAACCGGAGCTCTGGCTCCTGACGGAATCTTTGTCCGGAGGTTGTCAAAACCCACAGTTCAGCCGGCCGAACTGAACGAAGGGGGCGAGATCAGCATCCCGAAGCTGACGGTCCCGATGGCCCTATTACCATGGCAGCCATCAAGGGTCGTAGGTGCTGCCGGAAGCTCCGAGCAACCCAACACGCAAGACTCAAATGCTCAAGTCTGTTCTGATGCATGGATCTCGGAGATCCGGAACTACTTGAAAGACAACATCCTTCCTGACGATGATGTATTCGCTGACCGAGTAGTCAGATTGGCTAAAAGATACACGCTGGTAGAAGGGGATCTCTACCGGCGCGGTGCCAACGGCATTCTAATGCGGTGCATCACAAGGGAAGAAGGCTGCGAGCTTCTCGCAGAAATCCATGGAGGCGAGTGTGGGAACCACACATCTTCTCGCACGCTGGTCGGAAAAGCCTTTCGGCATGGCTTCTACTGGCCTACAGCGCTCCAGGACGCCACTGAGCTGGTGAAGAAATGTGAAGCATGCCAATTTCATGCAAAGCAAATTCATACACCTGCTCATCCCTTACAAATGATACCTCCTACATGGCCCTTCGCTGTGTGGGGGATGGACATCTTGGGACCCTTCCCAAGAGCCGTCGGAGGTTACAAGTTCCTGTACGTCGCCATCGACAAGTTCACCAAGTGGCCGGAAGCAACTCCAGTTGTGACGATCAACAAGCAATCTGCTATCAACTTTCTGCAATCCATTGTAAGCAGATTCGGAGTCCCAAACAAGATCATCACTGATAATGGGACTCAATTCACAAGCTCCGCATTCCAAGGGTATTGCGAAGACCTCGGCATACAGGTTTGCTACGCTTCTGTAGCTCATCCCGCCAGCAATGGCCAAGCTGAGAGAGCAAATGCAGAAATCCTTAAAGGACTCAAAACGCGCACCTATGAGCGTTTAAAAAAGCACGGAGCCAATTGGATCGAAGAGCATCCGCCCACTCTATGTGCCAACAGGACTTCTCCAAACCGGTCAACCGGAGAAACACCCTTCTTTCTGGTGTATGGAGTTGAAGCAATCCTTCCTCCGGAAATCACCTTGGGTTCGCTCCGGATCCGGACCTTCGACGAAGCCGCGCAGGACCAGCTCCGACGTGAAGACCTGGACCTCCTCGAGGAGGGAAGGTGCCAAGCAGCTGTTCGGAATGCCCGATATCGCCAAGCTCTACGGCGTTATCACCAGCGGCATGTACACAACTGACAGCTCGAGGAAGGCAATCTGGTGCTACGGAGAATACTATCCAGAGAAGGGCTAAACAAACTTTCCCCCGGTTGGGAGGGGCCCTTCCGAGTGATCAAAGTATCCCATCCCGGAAGCGTTCGCTTGGCTACTGAGGATGGGACACCTCTCCCAAATCCTTGGAACACCGAGCACCTCCGTAAGTTCTACACTTAATTCCACGGAGGTGAGTCTTGAGTAACTTGAAGATGTATGTTATAGAGTCATTGTACAGAGTCGGGTAGTTCCTCCGGGAGAGCAGCCGAACCTTTTTCGAAAGGTCTGCAAAGCTCAAGCAGCACTTGTCACAGTCTCCGGACTAAAAGCGTGGCTAACTACCCTGGGTCAAACGAGAAACCAAGCACACTTAGCCTAGTCCCGTACCCTAAGAGTGTACTTGTTTCCCCTGTACCCCGGACCTATAATGAAAGACATCTTCATGTGAAATAGACTCCACGTGCATTCATTTTGTGCAGGCTCGACATTTTTATTTTTCTCTTTCTTGTCTATAACAGAAACGTGCAATTCTTAAGAAATTTTAGTTTGACCGGTTTATATACGACTCGAGTTGAATTGTCAGATCTCTTGGATTTTAATATCGTTTATGGCCAACTCGCCTGAAAGCCGCCAAGCCAATCTAGGGCCGGAGTGCGCTATCGACTTAGCCTGGTCAAGCACCCTAAGTACGCCACTCTACCTACACCCCGGCACGCCAAAGTAAGGCGGGTCCATGGACAATTAGATCTAAGAGAAAAGACAACGCATCCAGTTGTATTTAAAATCGCGTTCAACTTAAAATTTTCTTGAGAATCATAAGCCGCGACGAAATTATAGACAAGGAACAAATTTTACTTTTTTTCTTGGCTTAAGTGTGCAGGAAAAATAAACTCTACGTTGATGGAGAAAAGCCGGAGCTAACCAAGCTCCGACCCCCCCCAAGGGGGTCAACCGTCGGCACTGAGTAAAAGATGGTGAGAAGACCCCGTACACGGAGTCTGTTGCCAACTAACCAAGTGTTGGCAAAGGTCATTGCCGGAGCTACTAAGCTCCGACACCTTGGAGTACTAACTATCAGCGCTCTACGTGTTGATAGAGGCTATTGTCGGAGCTACTAAGCTCCAGCGATGGACAGTACCGGAGCTTCTAAGCTCCGACAACTTCAGGGGACCTTCACTACCAAAGACTTCGGACCTAAATTCTACAAGTTCGAAGCAAATTCGTCTTCAACAAAACTCAGTATCCTTTTGGTACATGTTCACAATCAAATTGTGTACATCTACCAGGGGGCCAAGAGAAGATAAAGATGTTGAAGACAAAAAATGAAATTCGCAAAAATTTGGGGATTTCATTCATCTGGAGACAGGAGATTACATCTGGAGACAAGGGAGTACAAAATTGAGGAAGAAGAGAAAATACAAGCGAGAGCTAAAGAGATGGTCCTAGACCCTGTGGAAGAACTCGGCAACCTTCTGGGCGACCTCCGATACGCTGGCTCGGGTAGCTTCGCCTTCTCCTTCGACGGGGCCTTCAAGCACCGGGTCCAGAGGAAATTGAGGGTTCCGGCTGGTGTAGCACGTCGGCACATATTCTGTGACGTTCCTCGCCAGGGATTGCCCCTCGACCTCAAGTTGGTCCACGACGACGTCGCCCACCTTGGAGAGCTTACTGCCTGCTGCGCTCAACGCTTTCAGCGCAAGGTCCGGCTCCGGCTCCGGATCATCCGGGCGCACGGGGCTGAAACCCATCAGCGTCAACGCATCGTTGGCCTTGCCCAGGAACTCCCAAATCTGCAGGGAGTCCGCCATCCTCAGGCTCTTCACCTCTTCCAAGGATCTCTTGGCCGCCGTCAGTTTAGAATTCTCACGAGCGAGGCGCTCAACTTCTTTGGCGTTTTGCTGAATTTTTGCAGCAACCCGCCTCTCAAGTCTTCCGAGCTCCTCCTCCCGGAGGCGGATCTTGTTCCGACGATCGACCAGGTCCTTCTCCCTAGCCTCCACTTTCTTCTCCTGGGCAACAAGGGCACACTCGTATTCGTAGAGTTCCTGCCCTCGCACCCAGGTCTTCTCCTCTTCCTCGAGGCAGCGCTCTTCCAACTTCTTAGTGTGCTCCTCGAGGCCCTTATCAGCCAGAGCTGTTTTCTCGTCATCCCGCAGCTCCAGGAGTTTTTGCTCTTCGTCTTCGAGCCGTCTCTCCCTCCCTTCAAGTGCCTCTCGGTGCTTGATGAGCGCTGCGTTGATGGCCTCAAGCTGCTCGAACCGAGCATTGGCCGCGTCGTTGGCAGCCTTGGCCTGATCGTGGAACTCCCGGGAATGAGCGTCGAGGGCATGGGTCATGCTCTCCCTCTCATCCAACAGCTTCTCCCAATACTCCAGGCGGATCTTCTCCCACTGGATCCACTCCTTGTCATCCGCTAGCCTCGACTGCGCCAGCTTAGTCTCGAAGTGGAGCCGATTACGCCACCGCCTAAGGGTTTGGCGCTCCTCTTCAAGAGCCTTGCTGTCGTGGAAGAAGGCCAGTTGGACCTGACGTAGACTGGAGCAGGCGTTGTCGATAGACATCGACAGCGGGATGGGCTCCGGACCTGCTGGGGTCTCCTCCGCTGGTTCCAACGGGTCTTCACATACAAAAATTGGGTCCCACTCTACGAGAGCGGGACCCTGAGCCTCCAAGGCGCTAGGGCCGTCCTCCGGGATGGCCTCAGTCGCCATCAAAGAAGGCCCCGCCGCCAAGTCTTCATTCGCCCCCTTAGGCAGGGGGCCGACGACTTCGCTTAGGCACTCTGGCTTTGCCACAGGTACCATCGACGTTGTCGCTTCCGGAGCAGGAGCTACTACTGGCCCCGACCGGAGAACCTCTTCTGAGGGAGACTCGAGCTCCCTCGCCTCTTCAACCGCCAGCTCCGTGACCGTCGCTCCAACAACAACCGGCTCAGCGACCGGTGCTTCGGAGGTAACCGGCTCCACTGCCGGAACTGCCTCAACTTCCGGCTCGCATGCCGGAGCTCCCGTCACCTCCGGTTCAATCGCCAGGGCTTCAACGAGTTCCGGCTCCGAGGCCGGGACTACTACTTCTTCTTTCGGCTCTGCAACCAGAGCTTCCATTATGGCAGCACCAGGACCCGGAGCTTCAACCTCCGAAACAAGTGCCGCTGGCGTGTCTTCACTCCCGTGGCCCGGCGCTACCACGGGAAGTTCTGGGGACGAGTCAAGGTTCATGACCACGACAGCCGGCGCCGGAGCTGTCGCAGCTTCAACCACTACCTGGGGCGGAGCTGGGACAGGAGCAGAAGCTCCCACGGCCTCAGAAATCATGGCCGAGGGTGGAGCTTCACTCCCCTTCTTAGGGACGTTACAGAGGATGGATAAAGAGAATTAACAAACAATCGCTACAACTAAAAAGTTAACCAGGGTAAACATCAGAAATTACCTTGGAAGGCTCCCGCACCAGCTTGCGCGGAACCTTTTTCCCGGACGTTCCGGGCTGGCCATGGTCGGCGTAGGAGCTCCAGGAGGCCCTCCAGAACTCGCCGCAGCCACGGGAGATTCCCGGGTCGAGGCTCTCCTCGATCGGGAGGAACCCATGGACCTGGAGGCTCCAACTGCCCCAAGGGCCGGAGTCGTACACCCGGAGCTAGCACCACCGGAGGGCTCTACCACGGAGACAGACGCGCTCCGGGAGGATCCCACTGCAGGAACAGTCTCGTTCCGGGAGGACCCCACCACGGGGACAGTTGCCACGGCAGCAGAAGATCTTCCCCCCTGGGGAGAAGGAGCCAAGGTGGAAGCAGCAGGCATGACGGACCTTCCGTCGGCATGCCGTAGCTTCCTCTTCCGACTCTCCGGCTCCTCCGCCAGCTCCTTGCCTTTGCCGATGACTTCAACCCTCGGCTGTGGAGCAGGGACCGAGCCATCTTTGGGCACCCTAGGGATTGCCACCCGGGTGGTTGGTCTTCTCTCGACGACACCAAGGTCGTCAAGCGCTGGCATCTTCCGCCGGAGCTCTCTGCTGAACTCCACTTCCACGTTCAGAGGAAGAAAGGCCGACGGCGGAGTCAAGTAATCCCCGTCGACGTCGATGCCGTGCTGGAACTTCTTGAGGTGGAACTCCAAGGTCTTCCCCACCATGTTGGACTTCAACCCAGTCTCAACCCGGTCCTCGTCCATCACGCTGTTGAGGGCCCAGGCGAGCTTCTCCCTCCTCTTCAGCGGCGCCCACCTGTTGGTCAGGAAATTGCAGAATACCGCCTGGGGAGTCAATCCTCCCTCCACACATCGGCGGATCCTGGTCAGGACAGGATCAAAAACTTCTGCCAGCACCGGAACTTCACTCCATATCGACGTGTCGATGCCGGGCAGACTGTCTGGTAGTTCCAACCGCTCATGCTCCTCCACCCTGACGACTATCCAATCTTTCTTCCAGTCATCCCACTTCCCGGAAGGGAACGACCTGAGGTACTTGAATGGGCACTTCTTGCGCTTCACGAAGTAGTAGAAGCCAAGGTACTCATTGCTCCGGCCGGTGGTGTGAACGGTGAAGAAGGTCCGGAAGAGCTCGACGCAGGGGGGGATGCCCACCCACATCTCGCAGAAGTGGACAAAGATGGACACGAGGAGAATGGAGTGAGGGCCAAGGTGGTATAGCTGCAGACCATAGAAGTCTAGCAGCATCAAGAAGAAAGAAGAAAACGGTGGGATCAGCCCCACCATGGCGTACGAAGAAAAGTACACCATCTCGCCAGCGCGCTCCTTCTCAAAGGGGAGCTCTCCGCCGGCACGGACCGAGCGGCTGAAGAAGTCCGAGGACCACCCCATAAGGGCCCGGACCTTCTTCAAATCGTTGTCGGTCTTCAGGCGACTCTCGCGCAGACCCAACTCCATCGCAGGACAGCTAGACAAGAGAGGAGGAGCAAAGTACGAGTCGGGAGTTTGAGCGCAAGATCAGATGGGAGGCGTAAAAAACTCCCGACGGTGCTCGCTTTCCTTCTTAAGTAAGCCCTCGCAACGCTTGGATGGAAACTGCAGGGGAGTCGAAAATACTACTCAAGAGTCAACCCAGCCGATGACAAGAGGGCCCGGGACCACCCCGACGATCAAGTCGAGGTTCTCACCCAGGCGAACGGTTGTCATCACGAGGCGGGAAACCCAAAGGCGGCGGCCTGACAAGGTGCGCGGAACCGATATGGTTTTCATATCGGGAACCGGCGACCTTCAATTGCGTGAGATCCGCACGTCAATGATCTTATCTGCCGCCTGAGGTGTGCCACGCGTCGGGATTTAACTGTAAAATCCTGCCAACGGCACCTCCGAAGACCCTTGAAGACCCAGTTCAAGAGTCGCAAAGATGGACCCACCTCCGATGGAACGACTTCACCCCAGTGACCTTCCTCGGAGGTAGGTCCAGGGGGCCACTGTCGGTACCCTAAAAACCGTACACCCCCTGAGATTACGAAGATCTCGTGGGAAGGACGACTACTTGAATTGAAGACCCTCGGAGGCCCACTTGTCAGACATGACCGGACCTGCTTCTCCAACATGGTTAATCCCTAGGTCGCCACGTGTACAGCCAAACCGGAGCTACCGCCCACAAGGGGGAGGCTCCGGACCAAGTACCGAAATGGCACCTCCGGACCTAACCCCTGACCGAGAGAAGCTCCGGAACTGACACGTGTCAGGTAGCCCCGGAGCTTCCTGCTTCCCACAGCAAGCTCCAGAGCTGCCACGTATCTAAACATCGGAGCTGGCAGCCTCTAACCTCCGGGAGACCTTGTAACGGCTCCGGATCTTCAAAGGAGAGCCAAGGACTTCAAGACCCGTTTAAATGTCATTACTGCCATATTAATGACACTTAAACGGACGATCTTAACACCTGTAACGGCACTGTTGAAGCCCGTTACAGGATCATTAACAACAATTAATCGTGTATCAATACTAGTAACCACCAGGGCCACATGTCGGGCCAGGCAGCTTGTAACGGCCTGTCTTTGTACTATAAAAGGACAGGCCGACGATACACATAGGGACACACACACAAACGTGGAGATCATACGTGATAAGCTAATACAACACCAACACACCCGTGGAGTAGGGTATTACGCTCAGGCGGCCCGAACCACGTAAATCCTAGTGTCTCCCGTGTTAAACAGCAATTCACCTTCTTGAGTCTCCGCGCGCCCACACCGAACTACGAACTCCTTCAACACTTTAGCAGTGTCAGGAGATCTGTCGACTCCAACAGTCGACAAACTTGTTAATAGATTGCTTTTAAAGATCACTAACTAGTTCTAATAGATTTTAACAAGTTTATACAGGTTTGGATTCGATTAGGTCAGTTTTTGGAATTAATTCAACACAATTTATCCAGGGAAATCGGACTAGTCCACTAGGGACCGGACAAGTCCGCACTTTACGAGATCAACAGATTAGGGTTTTCTAGATCGACGTAAATTTGGAGATTAGGTGTTGAATTCACGTAAGGAAAAGATAATAGAAGGTATACCAGGTGTTTGGAACTTCAATGAATCAAGAAACTTGGAGGTAGCACTTGGATCTTGGTGATCTAGGGTTGGTGATGAACTTGGAGATGAATTGGTGATGAAGAACGAAAGCTTGATGGAGATCTTGATCCTCTTTCGTTTGCTCCTCTTCTTCTTCTTCTTGCTTGGGATCTTCTCCTCCCTCCTTGGTGGTGGCTCTCCACGAACTAGGGTTTGGGTGGGGTGGGAAAGTGGAAAATAGATGTCAAACCAAGAGGTGGGGTTGTCTATATAGAGGTGGAGGCTAGGGTTAGATGGATTTCAAGTTTGAGAGGAGTAGAGGCCGGTTTAGAGTCCCACATGGGCTCTAAAAGAGTTAGGCACAACGTCCCTAGGCCCACTTAACATGAAACCCAAGATTCAAATCGTAAAACAAAAGATCAATTCGGAGTCACAAAATATCGGACAAGTCCGGAAAGGACCGAACTAGTTCGAAGTCATCCAGAGAGAAAATCGGACAAGTCTGGCCAAAAATCGAACAAGTACGACTTTAAACAGAGAGGAAATCGGACTAGTCCGCTGGAACACCGGACTAGTACGGAAAAGTCCAGGGACTTAGCAATTGTTCAAAGATTCATGGAATATCGGACTAGTCCGCACAAAATCGGACAAGTCCGAAGGTTTCAAGAGGCAAAATTGGACTAGTCCACAGCAAAAACGGACAAGTCCGTTTTTAGTCAGATAGAAATCGGACTAGTCCTCAGTAAAATCGGACTAGTCCGCACTTTCCTGCATTTTAAGTGTGATTTTGTTCCAAATCAATTTTAAATGCTCCAAATCAATTTTAAACTCGTTCCTCTTTATGTAGGTTAATGTTAAACATGTATATGAGTGTATGTAGGGCATGATGCATGAAAATGTGGATGTTACAAACCTACCCCCCTTAAAATGAATCTCGCCCTCGAGATTCGACGCGGAAGAGAAGAGATAGGGAAATTCCTTCTTGAGATCATCCTCCAATTCCTACGTCGCTTCTTTTTCGGTGTGGTGCTTCCATTGAACTTTACACCATCGATTCACCTTGTTCCTTGTGACTCTCTCCTTGGTTTCCAAGATCTTGACCGGTTGCCCGACATAAGTCAAATCTTCCTCTAATTCCAATCCTTCCATTGGCACTTGTTCTTCCGACACTCTCAATCACTTCTTGAGTTGGGAAACATGAAAGACATCATGAACATCTGAAAGATTAGCTGACATCTCCAACTTATATGCTACTTCTCCTCTTTTGTCCAAAATCTTGAATGGTCCAATGTAGCGAGGTGCGAGCTTGCCTCTTATGTTAAACCTCTTATGACCTCTCATCAGCGACACCTTGAGATAAACAAAATCTCCCACTTCAAAGGTTAATTTCCTTCTCCTATTGTCCGCATAGCCCTTTTGTCTCGATTGGGCAGCCCTCAAGTTTTCACGAATTATTTGGACTTGCTTTTCGGCTTCTTGCAACACATCCGGACCAAATACTTGAGTTTCTCTTGCCTCATTCCAGAATAAAGGTGTCCTACACTTCCTTCCATAAAGTGCTTCATACGGTGACATTTTTAAGCTTGCTTGATAACTATGGTTGTATGAAAATTCTGCGTATGGCAAGCTTTTGTCCCAACTTTTCCCAAGCTTTAAAGCACAAGCTCTTAACATGTCCTTCAAAATCTGATTGATCCTCTCGGTTTGTCCATCCGTTTGAGGGTGATATGCTGAACTAAAATTCAACCTCGTTCCCAAAGCTTCAAGCAATTTTGGCCAAAATCTGGAGGTAAATTGAGAACCTCTATCTGAGACTATCTTCTTAGGGACTCCATGTCGACAAACAATATGCTCCATGTATATTTCGGCCAATCGTGCAGCTGTATGTTTGGTCTTCACAGGGACAAAATGAGCTGACTTGGTTAAGCGATCCACAGTTACCCAAATTGAGTCATACCCGGACTGAGTACGTGGTAACCCAACTATGAAGTCCATACTGATTTCTTCCCACTTCCATTCCGGGATCTTCAATGGTTGCAATAATCCAGCTGGCCTTTAATGTTCCGCCTTGACTCGTTGACACACATCACACAATGCTACGTATTCAGTTATGTCCTTCTTCATGCTACCCCACGAATAGCAAGTCTTCAAGTCTTTGCACATCTTTGTACAACCAGGATGAATTGAGTAAGGTGAGTCATGTGCCTCCTTTAATATTGTCCCCGGATATGCTTCACATTAGGCACAACAATTCTGTTTCCAGGCCATAAGGTACCATGTTCGTCTTCATCAAATCTGAATTCTCTCCCTTCTTCGGTCCTTTCCTTGATTTCCTTGATCTCTTCATCTGCGGTTTGTGCTTCTCGAATTTCTTGCTCCAAGGTTGGATTTAACTCCATCATATCCATCTCATTTACAAACCCAAGGTTCAACCTTTCAAACTCCTTACATAACTCAAATGATAACTCTCAAACTGTGAGTTGATGACTTGCTCCCTTTCTACTCAAAGCATCGTCCACTACATTGGCTTTTCCTGGATGATAGTTGATCCCCAAATCATAATCTTTGATGAGCTCCAACCATCTTCGTTGCCTCAAATTCAGATCCATTTGTGTGAAAATATACTTAAGACTCTTATGATCCGTATAAATTTCACACCTATGTCCAAGAATGTAGTGCCTCCAAATCTTCAATGCATGTACCACGGCTGCAAGTTCTAAATCATGTGTTGGGTAATTTTGCCCATGTTTCTTCAATTGTCTTGATGCATAGGCGACCACTTGACCTTCTTGCATCAATAAACATCCAAGTCCTTGTCTCGATGCGTCGCAATAAATATCAAAACTTTTGCTCACATCCAGCAGTACCAAAACTGGGGCTGTTGTCAACCTTTTCTTCAACTCCTCAAAACTGTTTTGACAAGCTTGAGTCCATTGGAAAGCCTTTCCCTTCATTAGCAACTCCATCATAGGCTTGTCTATCTTGGAAAAGTCCTTGATGAATCTACGGTAATATCTAGCCATCCCAAGAAAACTCCTGATCTCCGTTACATTTTGCGGGGGCTCCCACTTCAACACGTCTCTCACTTTTCCAGGGTCAACCAATACTCCTCCTCCTGAGATGATATGTCCCAAAAACTACACCTCTCTCAACCAAAACTGAGACTTATTGAACTTGGCATACAATTGATGCTCCCTCAATTTCTGTAGTGTAAGCCTCAAGTGTTCCTCATGTTCCTTCTCATCCTTCGAGTAGATCATAATGTCATCAATAAACACCAGAACAAACTTATCCAAGTACTCCATGAAGACCTTATTCATGAGGTACATAAAGTACGCGGGTGCATTTGTCAATCCAAAAGACATCACGGTGTACTCATAAGATCCATACCGCGTCCTAAAAGCTGTTTTGGGTATGTCCGATGGTCTAATCTTCATTTGAAAGTATCCCGACCTCAAATCAATCTTAGAGAATACACAAGCACCCTTCATCTGATCAAACAAGTCTTCTATGCGTGGCAAGGTGTACTTGTTCTTGATTGTCACCTCGTTGAGAGCTCGGTAATCTACACACATCCTTTGAGTCCCATCCTTCTTGTCCACAAACAGCACGGGCGCTCCCCAAGGTGAAGAACTAGGGTGAATAAAACCTTTCTCTAGTTGCTCTTGAATTTGCTTCTTAAGCTCCGCTAATTCCATCGGAGGCATCCTATACGACCTCTTAGCTATAGGTGCAGTTCCAGGTATTAAATCAATAACAAACTCAATGTCTCGATCAGGTGGCATACCTGGCAACTCGTCCGGAAAAACATCCAAAAATTCACACACCACCAGAATCTCCTCAATGGCAGCACCGTCCATATGATTCAGCTCCAATTGCTTCGGTGCGGTTTGAGATGCTTCAAATTCTACGGTGATCCCTTCTTCATTGGTCAACTTCACCGTCTTCGTGGCACACTCAATAACTCCACTGTGCTTCCTCAACCAGTCCATACCAAGTATAATGTTCAATCCTTGAGAATCCAAAACAATGAGGTTGGCGGAGAAGTCTACCCCCCTTATTCTAAGGCTTACTTTTGGACATACTATATTTGTCCTCATCTCTCCTCCAGGAGACTTAACCAATAGAGTAAACTTCATATGAGAGATAGGCAAACTATACTTGGCAACATACTTTGATGCAATAAATGAATGCGATGCTCCAGAATCAAATAACATAGTCGTAGGGTTGGAGTTGGCGAGAAACATACCAATGACCACATCATCCGCTTTTTGAGCATCCTCCGTAGAGACATGGTTCACGTTGCCACGAGCAAAATTCTGCTGTCCACGGTTCCCTTGTGGCTGTCCTCCATTGGTTCATGGGTTTTGCTTCGGTGCATTGCTTCCTTGACCAAGGCCTGACTTAGGACATTGATGCGCAAAGTGTCCAGCTTCTCCACAAGTATAGCACTTCTTAACTCCACCCGAATTATTGGGACGAGTTTGGTTCTGAACATTGGCACCAGGAAAATTAGCACGAGGCGCATAAGGCATTGGAGGCCTAGGCGCTTGCATGACAGGGCGCTGCTGCACAAACTGAGTTGGGCGCGGTGCAAATCCAGGGCGTTGAGCAGGAATAGAAGAGCTATAATATGGTGCATTAGGTGGTGCAAGGCGAGGGCGCACATTACTCCCTTGTTGCTATCCTTGATGTGGCGCCTTCCTCTTGTTGTCTTGTTCCATCTCACGGACCTTGTTCTCAACCACAATTGCTTTGTCCACAAGCTTCTGAAAATTGGCATAATCGCAGTTGAGTAGTTGCACTTGGATTTCATTGTTCGAGCCTATCATGAACAAATATTGCTTCCGGCTGTCCCGACTAACATCCTCGGGCGCATACCTTGAGAGTTGAGTGAACTTATTGAGATATTCACTCACACTCGATCTTCCTTGCCTCAAATTCTTGCCTCTTCAAAATCATAACATCCTCGGGCACATAATGAGAACGGAAGCTCTCTTTGAAGTCGGCCCAAGTGATTCTATCTTGGTTCTCATGAGCATTGCATAAAGAATCCCACCAATCCGTGACTGCTCCAACTAGTTGATGAGAAGCAAAAAGCACTTTCTCCCGATCACTGAATTGGACAATAGCAAGTTTCTTCTCCACGGGCTTGAGCCAATCATCCGCATCCATAGGGTCGGCAGCTTGAGCAAAGGTTGGCGGCCTAGTCCTCATAAACTCTCCCAACGGGTTATGAGGAGGCGGGGGTGGCGGTGGAGGCATGTGGGGCAGATTGTTGATATTGCCAGCCTGCAGCTGTCCCATAGTTTGTATCATGGTCTGCATGAGCTGGTTTTGCATAGCCAATAGCTACTCAATGTTAATAGCCTCTTGAGTAGATCCTTGTCCAATGTTATTCTGAGGCACTCCATTGTTCTCCTCCCCATCATTGCCATCCCTCTGGTTGCGAGTCCTCACCATCTGAAGAACAGCAATAGGTAAGAATTAGAAAATGTCCCCAACTATATGCGTCAAGGGATATGAAACTAAACAACTAACTAGCCTAGGTGGTCATGTCAATGCTAAAGCATCCCAAAATCCTCTATTAAGCACACAAGCAAGCAATATATATAGCAAATAGCACACCAAGCAAAAACACATCGATTCCTGAGTGCTCCTATGTGCTCTAAAGTGTCCATTCTATCTAGGCTGCATCCTACAGTCAACCTGTGGCTCTGATACCAATCTGTGATGCCCGGTTCCGAAAAATGAACCAAGCTAACACATATGTGCGCCCACGATGTTCAACACACATACACGAGTGCATTCACAAAAGAGTATACAGAACATTACCACAGAACAAGATTAATTATCCAAGATTTATTACACAAACCATATTATCCTCGAATACAACCTCTAATGAATATTTATGACAAGTTCAACTAATGTAGCATAAATAAACTAATTAAGCAAACTAAATAGCTAGTCAGCATAAGCAATAGGGTATAGCGCAGCTCCAATAACACCACAAGCAAGCTGACGGTAGACACGACCTAGAACTCCATATTATGACCATTAAACTCTCAATCCTGACCTACAACTGTTGGGGGGGGGGGATTGCAAGAGTGAGTACATGTCGTACTCAGCAAGTGTGGAAAGTATGACATGTGGCTGATTCAAACGACAAAAATAATAATGGCTAAGTGCTGAAAAGTACATTAAAACATTTGAAAAGCAATATATTATATGTATGTGAAGTAAACCCATAACAATCATAAGTAATATCATAATACCAGTCTGAATTCACTACCATCATCAATAATTCTAGATTTCACCATTGCCAATAACCATATTCAATACCAGAAATAAATCCATAACCAACCCTAACCATAATACCAACCATAACCATAATATCAACCATAACCATCCCAAATACCATCCCAATACTAAGTTCCCTCTAATCATGGAAGTTGTCCAGGTGCTCATAACCGGGAGCACGGCTATCATGATAGTTTTAGACACACTCTGCACAGTTTGTAC
This sequence comes from Tuctoria greenei, assembly GCA_036927565.1. NCBI lineage: Eukaryota > Viridiplantae > Streptophyta > Magnoliopsida > Poales > Poaceae > Tuctoria > Tuctoria greenei. The sequence continues at coordinate 78,272,171 of JAYESD010000012.1, forward strand.
CACTTTAACCACGTGTTTGTGATTTCATCACCTTTCGATGACTAGAACCTCTATTATGCCGTCTCACACTTCCGTCGGTGTGTGGCCAAGAGATCACAAAATAGCCTTTACAAAGGTATTATTAGCCTATTTAGACCCCACTGTGGTTTCACCGGTGGCGATGTCTCCTACAGAGCACATCTTCAACCAAGGGCCCCCTCTTGAGCCATTTGGATCCCAGGGTAGTCCCACCAATCATAAACAAACCCAATCCGACTACCCCTTCCCCGAGCATCCATAATGGTCCAAACAGTACTAGCAAAGCCCTAATTAATCAGCTACGCCGCACCCATACTTGGCCTCGTGGTGGCACTGTAGTCTTGGCTTATTCTTGCATGAACCGGTCCTTAGATCTAAAACAAGCAAACCACCATACGTCCAACCCATCCACATACCAGGCTTGCTTAGATCACCCATTACCATATCATATTGACCAGTTCACATTAACAGAATACCATTAATGCGTAATTAAATGTGTAGTGTTGTTTTCCCATCCCAATTAATCAAGCGAAGCAAAAAGGTAAAAGGCCCTTCCCGACTCTCTACCATATATCCCAGGTGACAAGGGTGGTCAAACAACACTAGTCAACTTCCTACAATAGGATTCCCATCAAATTGACACAAGCATGCAGTTTGCAAACAAAACATTTATTTTTAAAACAGGATCAATATGCTTCAAGGACACTTGCCTTGCTCTTGCTGTTGATTAGGGTCAAAGCCTTCAAACTCATGGTGCTGTAGATCCTCTGCGGCACTTTCTAGCGCAAATCCGTCTAATCCGCACAATAAACATACAAGACAAGAAATACAATCAAAGAGTGCACAAATATTACTTAATATGTCATGACATGCATGATTATGCAAATGCAAGGTAGAACTTGTTAATAGATTGCTTTTAATGATCACTAACTACTTCTAATAGATTTTAACAAGTTTATACAGGTTTGGATTCGATTAGGTCAGTTTTTGGAATTAATTCAACATAATTTATCCAGGGAAATCGGACTAGTCCGCTAGGGACCGGACAAGTCCGCACTTTATGAGATCAACAGATTAGGGTTTTCTAGATCGACATAAATTTGGAGATTAGGTGTTGAATTCACCTAAGGAAAAGATAATAGAAGGTATACCAGGTGTTTGGAACTCCAATGAATCAAGAAACTTGGAGGTAGCACTTGGATCTTGGTGATCTAGGGTTGGTGATGAACATGGAAATGAATTGGTGATGAAGAATGAAAGCTTGATGGAGATCTTGATCCTCTTTCGTTTCCTCCTCTTCTTCTTCTTGCTTGGGATCTTATCCTCCCTCCTTGGTGGTGGCTCTCCACGAACTAGGGTTTGGGTGGGGTGGAAAAGTGGCAAATAGATGTCAAACCAAGGGGTGGGGCTGTTTATATAGAGGTGGAGGCTAGAGTTAGATGGATTTCGAGTTTGAGAGGAGTAGAGGCCGATTTAGAGTCCCACATGGGCTCTAAAAGAGTTAGGCACGACGTTCCTAGGCCCACTTAACGTGAAACCCAAGATTCAAGTCGTAAAACAAAAGATCAACTCAGAGTCACGAAAATCGAACAAGTGTGGAAAGGACTGGACTAGTCAGAAGTCGTCCAGAGAGAAAATCGGACAAGTCTGGCCAAAAATCGGACAAGTACGACTTTAAACAGAGAGGAAATCGTACAAGTCCGCTGGAACACCGGACTAGTCCGGAAAAGTCCAGGGACTTAGCAATTTTTCAAAGATTCATGGAATATCGGACTAGTCCGCACAAAATCGGACAAGTCCAAAGGTTTCCAGAGGCAAAATTGGACTAGTCCACAGCAAAAATAGACAAGTCCGTTTTTAGTGAGAGAGAAATCGGACTAGTCTTCAGTAAAATCGGACTATTCCGCACTTTCCTGCATTTTAAGTGCGGTTTTGTTCCAAATCAATTTTAAATGCTCCAAATCAATTTTAAACTCATTCCTCTTTATGTGGGTTAATGTTAAACATGTATATGAGTGTATGTAGGGCATGATGCATGAAAATGTGGGTGTTACACACACCAAGTAGAGCAAGTGTACTAAATACTTTATCCATGCAATAAATTCAAATCTTGGTGAGTGGTACATAAGGTGAATCCTCGTGAGCAGTTATACGTTCCACGAGATGATGATTACCATGAGGAAGCTGAGGCTGATGAGGTCTACCAAGAGCAAGAGTTGCCAGACTCCTTCTCAGTCGAGCCCAGTGTAGAACTCAATGACTTAGTTGGAGACTCTCAAGATATCGAGACTGGCATGGAAGCGGAAACAGAATCGGAAACTGAAGAAATTGATGACTTAGTCGAACCTCCTGATTTGCGGAAACGAAAAAGTTATGCGGAAGAAGAAGATCGATGGGCTGGTTTAAGGAGTAGGGTGCATGACCATGATGTTGATGAATTTTGAAATTTATGAAGTAACGTTTTATTCACTAACTTAACATTAATTTTGTATATTATCTTAGCATATTAATCATTTATTCCTTACAATAGGATGTCGTCGAAGGGGAGGGGGAAGGGGAAGGGTAGCTAGTGAGAGGGTTTGAGCTGCCACGAGACCCTTGCTCAGGGACCTCGTTACCTTCGAGCTGACGTTCCCTCTTTCTGGCGCATGCTCCACACTCAGCTCACGTCTGCTTTCAGCGGACGGAGGTAAATTATAATTTACAGTCAAATTATTTTATAAATTGCACTTGTTAGTAATTATTTATTGTCAATTTTTTTCTTTTGTGCAGTCTGACTCAGAGTCTTCTGAGTCCGAGTCAGCGGCTTGGGGGCCACTACAGGAGCACGAGTCAGAGGCTAGTGGGTCGCTATAGGAGCCCGCTAGCGCTAGCCTCCCTCTGCAGTCGGCTACCGCTAGCCTTGCTTTGGACTCTGGTGGTTCTGCAGAGCCTTCAGGGTCATAGGACGCATCCGCATCGTAGCAGAGGCGACGGACGAGAAGGACCCACTTTGCGGCTCCTCCTCCGGTTACTTCTCAGCGGAACACGATCCGTCCTGTCGGAGATAGGTAAAAAACTTTATATAGTATATTAAATATTAGATGTTGTTTTCCTTTACTTAATGATTTAATATATTTTGCAGATGTTGGTACAACCTATCGTTCACAAGGGCCGAGAAACACCACAGGCAGGTTAACAGTGTCCTGGGTGCTATTGTGAAGTTGCAATACCCCGGTGTCATTGACGGTTTCCTTGCCCTGTCATTGGATGACTACGACCATGTCTCTCAACCGGTCCACGATAAGGTTCAGGGAGTCGCGTGGCACGATTTTAAGGTAAGTTTAACTGTTTCATTTTTTTCAAATCATTTGAATTGTTAATGCATATCACTTAAATGTTTGTTTGCTTAAAGCTGAGGTACTAAGTAGAGGAACTGGGCATGGAGGACCACGCGAGATGCATGTTCCATTACAACGCTCGGAAGCTCATGACAGCGGAGTTGTCGAACGCCAGGATTCAGGCCGTCAGCGTACTACAAGCGGCACCCCCGGGAGCAGGAGCAGCAAAGCGGTCCATTTAGGAAGGACTCCGATGCGTACTTGACAGGGGATCAGTACGCAGAGGTAAGTTTTTAATATTGTTAAATATTTACAATATCTATGTATGTTATCTGCATTGATGAAAAATAAGATATGTGCAGGTTAGTATTTCCTGGTTACAGGGTAACATCGAGGCGTACTTAGCTCTCTGTAGGCACTGGGCTAGCGATGCTTTCATCGGTAAGTCCACATAGGCTAGACAGTGCCGCATGGGGTCCGAGGGCAAACATAACTTTGGCGGCGACAACTACTTACGTTTGGCTAAACGCATGGTAAGTAGTTTTTCAATTTATTTATGTGTTCCTAATATATTTATCTCACTAACACGGCTATACAGGAGCGAGAGATGGGTCAGGAGCCGACCCCGACCCAGGTTTGGAAGAGAGGTCACAAGGTAAGTGACCCTTCTCAGCCAGGGCATTGTAGTCAGGTCGCAGCCGACCGACTGGAAAATTTTTAGAATTCATTAATTTCATTGTAACTAATACTATTATTGACATGCTTACAATATTTCTTTGTTTTGTAGGCAAAATACGGGCAGGTGGTCGCGAAGATACACGGTGCAGATTACGATTGGAAAAACGCGTCGATCGACCCCCCAAGCCGGTACGCAAGCGAAGGCGGGAAGGCACATGGACGGTGAGTTGTTCATTTGATTCATTTCTTTTACCATTTATCTTCTTCTACTTAGTGTTTTTATTCTTTTGCAGGTTTGCCATTTTTGATGGAGTTGTCGACTCGAGGTCGGCGCGACCTTTGAGAGGCGCTTCATTGTCGTAGGCCTCGTCCATTGGGACCTCAAGTGGTCATCTCTCGCAGACCCATCTAGAGCTCCTTTCCTTGAAGGAGACGCTGGCGCAAATCCAGGCGGAGCTAGAAAGGTCGAGGGCGGAGGCAAGGGAGGAGCAGTGGAGGACAACCTTAATGATGACCTAGATGCAAGCAGCGGTGGCGGTAAGTAATTTAAACTACCATTGTTAAATTTCATAGTATTTCAATAATATATATCTTCTAATATTTTTAAATGGCACACTCTTGCTCAAAACACCGACCACGATATCGAAATTCCTACGTTTCCGCCGCAGCAGACCCCGGAGCAGGTAATAAACTATTTCTTTAATATTGTCGTATTCATTTCTGTATTTTATATAGGGAGATAAGGAGGTAGAACATAGAGTGGAAGAGAGTGAAACAGAGGTAGAACATGTGATTTTTGGTGTTGGAAGGTTCCTGGATTGAGACCAAGTTTCCATTTTGCTGGTTCTTGGATTTGGGGCACCTGGAGTGGAAGAAAACCAAATGCTAAGTTACAGCATAAAAAATATTTCTTCCCTGATATCATTCAAAATATTAAGTTACAGCATTAAGTTACATTTCCTGGTTTCTAGACACAGACCCGGAGTGTCAAGAATATGGAAAGGGCAATTCTTTGGAACGCGCCATTGGATATCTGACTGGGCGCGCTTGCTTGGTTGGATCACTTGGTTTCCCCTGCAATTGTGGGCTCGGCTATGTGTCCGTGGAGCTGGGTTCCATTGCGTGAACTCCGGTGGTACAGTGGGATTCATCTTTAGTTTGTCCACTTAAGCCATTTGTGGAAATAAATCGGGCTGAACTGGTTGGAATAATCCGTCAAGGACTTTGTAATTCAGCTGTAGCCAAACGGATGTTCATTGAGTTGATAGATGTATCTCTTCCATTGCATTAATCAACAATCACAGTTGGCAACCTGTATTAGTTATTGAATATATTCTTGGTGTTTAGATGTTGTAACTAAGTTTAGTTCTTTATTTTTAATGCAGTGAAAGCATTGAATGAGATCATGGAATATAACTTAGCGTTCTTTAATGCAGGAGGTTGTAGTTTTGGTTATTTATGTGTTAGTTTTATGATTCTTTATAGGGTCGTCCAATTCTTTACAAGGCTAATACAAGGAATATATGGTTCTTTTGCAGGGTTCGAGAATGGCGGCGCAAACTCCTTCGCCACACCTACAGGCACCCGGAGGGACGCGCCGAGAAGATCTCGGCTCCGGAGGAAGTGGAGGGGCTAGCTTGTAGCCCGGTGAATGCTTTGAAACTGTTTTGTGTTGTTGTGAATGTTTTGAATATTTTGGGGACTATTTTGTGATCAGTTTTCTGTATAAACTATTTTTGTATATCTGTCTGGAGCTCACAATCCTGCGAGGTAGTTAGTTTCTATTTTTTTTAAAAAAAAATGAAAACTTAACTTACGTCGGCTATGGTTAAGCCGACGTAAGTTAGCCCAATTTAAGTTACGTCGGTCCGACCATACCGACGTAAGTTATAACACTTAACTTACGTCGGTTATGCCATACCGACATAAGTTAGACTACTTAACTTTCATCGGCTGGGCAGCGACCGACGTAAGTTCTACGTCCCACCACGCGGCCCATCCAAGTAAATAACTTACGTCGGTTGCAGGATACCGACATAATTTAGTCACTTACATCGGTGGCCAACCTAAGTTACCTTAATTATGTCCAAACTGCTTCATCGGCTGGCAACCGACATCGTTAAGGGATGAAAGTGCATCTAGGCATCCCCGTGGGTTTTGGATGATTGATGACAACAATTAAGAGTCTAATGAGCTAAGTTGACCTTAAGCACAGGTACAATGATTGAAATGAGATGAAACCCTTCAAAAAGGAAAAGGACATAACGGGCATCAAAGACTCAACAGTAGAAATTAGGGTTTCTATGAAGTTGAGCTTATATGAGGTGTATGATGTGAGAGGGTGGATGTATCATGTGCATTGAGATCATTCTAAGGGGCTCAAAGTGGTGGTTTAGAGAAAAAACCAAGTGATAGGCCAAAATGAGGAAAAACCCTAGGAGTCCGGACTAGTCTAGGCCTCAAGGCTGGACTAGTCCGGCCAGTCAGACCAGTCCATTTTGAGACGGACCAAACGTCTCTGGAGTGTTTCTTAGTGAATTTGGAGCTAAATCCTAGAAGACCAGACTTTCCCATTTTTGGACGGACCAAAGCTCTCTGGAAGAGTTTAGACTTGTCCGTATGGGTACGGACTAGTCCGTTTGAGACTTAGTGAGATTAATAGAGAGAAACCCTAGAGGGTCGGACTAGTCCGCCCCCTGTGGCCAGACTAGTCCAGGCCTACACAGATGAGTCCGTTTTGAGCTGGACTAAACCCTTCTGTCCTACTTCGTACTAGTCTGTTTTGGACCGGACTAGTCCTTTGTTTAGTGACCGTTTCAATTTTGAAATTTGGCAGGTAGCGTTACGATCGTCGCGCAGTGTGACAGTTGTCGGGACCTGACTAGAGGTCAGTGGTCCCATTGGGCCGGACAAGTCTGGGGCCATTGGTCGGACTAGTCCGCCCTTCTGCTGAGGTTAGCAGAAGGGGCTTGGGACCCCCTTAAAAAGGGGACCCCCCAACATCATTTGTATAAGTCTTGAACCCTAGCGCCGCCACAAGTGACCAAGAGCCTTCCAAAGCCTTCTACTTGTCCTACTAGCCCTCTAAGACCAAATCTTGAAGAGATTAGGGTTTGGGGAGGAGAGTAAAGGAAGATCATCGCGCTTTGGCTCTCAGTTTGATCTCTTTGCACATTGTGATTGTGTTTTGTGGCTTGTGTGAGTTGAGCTTCGTGTGCTCCTCATTGTATTGATTTGTGGGAGCCTCAACTTGTGAGCAGCCCCATCAAACTTGGTGATTACCCATTGATATAGTGGAAACCAAGCCGGCCATCGTGGTGGCTTGGTGAGAGAAGGGTCAAGTGAGACCCGGTCCTTGTGTGGAGTCCTCAACGTGGATGTAGGCTTTTTCGTGGAGTTGAACCACGGGATAAATCTTGTCTCACTTGTCTTTTACTTCTTGTGATCACTAGTATTGCTATTAGGGTTCATATTGTTCATATTGCATTTCACTTTTGATCTTTGTTGAAATCTTGTGATCTAAGTGCTTAAGTCTTCCAATCTTAGTTGTACTAAGTTACTACATATTGTTTACATCTTGGTTGAACTTAAATTCCGCGAATAATTTGTTGAAACCAAGTTTTTAGGTTTTCACCCTGTGCTGAGCGGACTAGTCCGGCCCTGCCCAGACAAGTTTGGCCTTAGGAGTTTAATCTCATTTGATTAAGCCATTTCAGGTCTATTGCCTATTCACACCCCCTCTAGGCGACTTTCAATTGGTATCAGAGCAAGCTTCTCCACAAGAGTCTAACAACTCAGAGAAGTAATGGCTGGAAGGGGTGACAACAAGGTTCCGGTGGTCATCGATGACACTGAGACGAAGAACGTCGATGTTCTTCAAGATGATCTAAATGATGACGAAGAAGTTTGTATGCTCAAGGCACGACTTTGTGAGAAGCTCAATGTGCCCAAAAAGGAGATCAAGACAATTGCTCTGACCAATGTCGATAATAGGAGTAGTTCACAAGACTACTCCCTGTATCCTTACAATTATGAGCAACTTAGCGCGAGCAATCACTATTTGTCTATTCCCATTGGCAAACCTCCTCAGTTCAACAGAAATGATTACTCCATGTGGAAGCATAATATGAAGATGCACCTCATATCCTTAAACCCTAGCTTGTGGCAAATTGTTATGATAGGTGTTCATCTTCCGAAGAATGAGGAAGACATCACTCCGGAGCAAGCCGTTCTCCTCCATCGCAATGCTCAAGCCATTGGAGTGATTACCTCCTCATTGACTTGAGAGGAGTTCAACCGCATTGAAGGGTTAGAGGTTGCCAAGGAGATATGGGATACCCTCAAGACGACACATGAAGGCAACCACGTCATTAGGGAGGCGAAGATCAAGATGATCGAAGGAGAGCTTGAGAGGTTTACCATCATGGATGGTGAGTCCCCCCAAGACATGTACGACCGCCTCAAGACTCTCATCAACAAGAGTCGATCATATGGAAGCACCCGGTGGACCGACCACGTGGTGGTAAAGAGGATGATTCGAGCATTCATGCCTCGAAATGTCACTTTTTGCTCACTAATTCGTGAGAGTCCTGGCTTTCACAAGATGACCCCCGAGGAAGTGCTAGAGAGGATTATCAACCATGAGATGATGGAGCAAGAAGCTATGTTCTACAACGATCTACAAAAGCTTTCCTCCTCCAAGAAAAGGGATGTCGCATTCAAGGAAACATCCTCAAGATCACAAGAAAAGGAAGAGAGTGATGAAGAGAGCCCCGATATCGATGAGTAAGAGGCTCTCTTTATAAACAACTTTAAGAGGATGTTTAGAAGAAGGAGGGTGAGCTACCAAAATGAAAGGAAAAGCAAAGACAAGCCCAAGACAAGATCAAATAGGGCTTGTTACAATTGTGGGGAGTATGACCACTTCATTGTGGATTGCCCACATGAAGGAAACAAGAAGAAGAAGGAGGGCAAGTCCAAAGAGAAGAAGTACTTCAAGAAGAAGTACTTCAAGAAGAAGAAGCAATCTTGACATACCCACCTTGGAAAGGAGTGGGATTCAAATGAGGAATCCTCCTCCGATGAAGAAGAGAAGATAGCAACCATTGCTATGAAGAAGCCAACTATGGAAAACAAGCTCTTCCTCAACTTGGAGGCTTCAAGGCCAACGTGTCTCATGGCCAAGGAGGGAAGAAAGAAGGTCAAAACTAAATACTCTTCTTCAATTTCTTCTCATGATGATTTTGATAGTAGTAGTGAAAATGAGCATATGCTTAAAGACATGAGTAAAAGTACTTTGAAAAGATTGAGATTTTTGACGGAGGAAATACCGTCAAGAGGACATGCTCATCCAACAAAAGGAGAGATGTCAAGAGGTTGAGGAGCTCTTGGAGCTTGAAAGAGAAAGAAGCAAGGCACTTGAGCATGAACTTGCTTTGAGCAAGGAAACTTGCTCAAACCTCGAGAACACTACAATTGTGCTCAAGGATGAACTTGTTAGTTTGACACAAGCTAACAAGATCCTTGAGACACAAGTGAAGTCTCTCAAGGTCAATGCACCTTCTTCCTCTACAAGATCATCTTCCACAAATGTTAAATCTGAAGCATCTCACCCTTGTAAATGCTCAAACTTGACCATAAAGCTTAAAGATGAGCTTAAGTTGGCACAAAAAAATCAAGAACCAAAGGGTGGCATCTTTGACAAGGAGAAGATGACATATGCACGTAGTGCATATACCAACATAAGACATCCCCTTGTCAAGGATGGTCTTGGTTATTCTAGGGAGATGAGGCGAAACGCCAAAACTCTCAAGAATGGCAAAGACTTGATTGTTTTTGTCAAAGGAGGCTCATACAATAACAAAGGGAAGAACATTGCTACTTCGCCCAAAATGCCTAAGAAAGAACCTCATCCATTGTTCCATGATTTTGATGCATCATATGTTTTATTTAGGAATAAGTTTGGAAAGGCCTATGCTAGGTATGTTGGCCCACACCGCAAGAGTCCTAAACATTGTGTGTGGGTGTCCAAGTGACTCTTGACTAACATCAAAGGACCCAGCACCGCTTGGGTACCTAAAACCAAGGCTTAAATCTTTCTTGAAGGCATACTCCTCCGGAGGAACCAAATGGGTTCTTGATAGCGGGTGCACAAATCATATGACCGGAGAGAGGGAGATGTTTGTGGAGTATGAGCTAAATGAAGATCCAAGTGAAGGAATCTATTTTAGGGACAATAGCCAAGGAAATATCCTTGGCAATGGTAAAATTGCTATATCCCCTAATCACACTCTTTCAAATGTTTTACATCATGATTCACTTGATTATAACCTCTTGTCCATATCAAAACTATGTGACAAAGGTTATAATTGTTTATTCACTAATGAGGGTGTGACCGTCACAAGGAGAAGCAATGACTCAATTGCCTTTAAGGGTGTACTCAAGGGAAAGCTCTATCTTGTGGATTTCTCCGCGGATAAAGCCCAACTTGATACATGCTTAATTGCAAAAACTAACATGGGATGGTTGTGCCATAGAAGGCTAGCCCATGTTGGGATGAGGAACTTGCAAAAACTCCTTAAGGGCGAGCATATCCGTGGTTTAAAGAATGTTGTATTTGAAAAGGATAGACCATGTAGCGCATGCGAAGCCGGAAAACAAGTTGGAACACCACATCCATTCAAGAACATTATGACAACATCAAGACCATTGGAGCTTCTACACATGGATCTCTTCGGTCCAATTGCCTACATAAGTATTGGCGGTAACAAATATGGTCTTGTTATTGTTGATGATTTTTCACGTTTCACTCGGGTATTCTTTTTGCATGACAAGAGTGAGACTCAAGGTGTCTTCATGAGGTACTTGAAGAGAGCTCAAAATGAGTTCTCCTTAAGTATCAAGACTATAAGGAGTGACAACGGCACCGAACTCAAGAACACTCAAGTTGAAGAATTTTCGGATGAGGAATGCATCAAGCATGAGTTTTCGGCCCCCTACTCCCCTCAACAAAATGGGGTGGCCAAGAGGAATAATAGGACATTAATTGAAATGTCAAGAACCATGCTTGATGAGTACAAGACATCGGACCGGTTTTGGGCGGAAGCGGTTAACATCGCTTGCCATGCCATAAACCGGTTGTATCTTCACCGCATACTTAAGAAGATGCCTTATGAACTCCTAACCCATAACAAGCCAAACATCTCCTACTTTCGTGTTTTTGGGAGCAAATGATACATTCTTAACAAGAAGACTAGGACATCGAAGTTTTCTTCTAAGTCCGATGAAGGTTTCTTACTTGGTTATGACTCAAACACTTACGCCTATCGTGTCTTTAACAAATCCTCCGAAATTGTTGAAGTGGCACATGGCATAGTGTTTGATGAGACTAATGGCTCCCAAGTGGAGCAAGTTGATCGTCATGTGCTAGATCAAGAAGAAGCTCCACAAGTGGTGCTAGGAAGGATGGCACTTGGATATATACGACCAAAAGAACAACCTCAAGATGCAAGTGACCATCCTAGACATCAAGCAAGCTCCTCCTCAAATGATCAAGATCAAGTCCCCTAAGATGCGCTCCAAGAAGATGAAAATGGAGGCATCAATCAAGGGGGAGACAATGAGGATGAGGTAGACCAAGATGATGACTCAAGACCTCAAGCGCCTCACCCAAGAGTGCATCAAAGCGTCCAAAGGGACCATCCCGTTGACAATATACTTGGAGACATCTCCAAGGCGGTAAATACTCGATCTCGTGTTGCAAATTTTTGTGAACATTACTCTTTTGTTTCTTCCTTGAAGCCCCACAAGGTTGCAGAAGCACTACGAGATCCGGATTGGGTGATGGCCATGCAAGAAGAGCTCAACAACTTCAAAAGAAATCAAGTATGGGAGCTTGTGAAGAGGCCTAATGCGAATGTTGTAGGCACCAAATGGGTGTTCTGCAACAAACAAGATGAGCACGGGGTGGTTACAAGGAACAAGGCACGACTTGTGGCCAAAGATTATTCACAAGTCGAAGGTTTGGATTTCGAAGAAACCTTTGCTCCCGTAGCTAGGCTTGAATCAATTCGTATATTACTTGCCTTTGCTACTCACCATGATTTTAAGCTATATCAAATGGACATCAAGAGTGCATTCTTCAATGGTCCAATCAAGGAAGAGGTGTATGTGGAGCAACCCCCTGGATTTGAAGATGAAGAATTCCCAAACCATGTGTACAAATTGCGTAAGGCTGTCTATGGACTCAAACAAGCTCCTAGAGTTTGGTATGAGTGCCTTAGAGATTTTCTAACTCAAAATGGTTTAAAAATTGGGAAGGCGGATTACACTTTATTTACTAAGCACTTCAATGATGATTTGTTTGTTTGCCAAATATATATCGATGACATTATATTTGGTTCTACTAACAAAGCTTTTTGTGATGAGTTTTCTAAGATAATGACGGAAAGATTTGAGATGTCCATGATGGGGGAGTTGATGTTCTTCCTAGGTTTTCAAGTGAAGCAACTCTTGGAAGGCACGTTCATTAGTCAAACCAAGTACACACAAGATATACTCAAGAAATTTGACATGGACAAGGCCAAACCCATCAATACTCTCATGGAAAGCAATGGGCATCTCAATCTCAATGAAAATGGTCCATGTGTGGACCAAAAGGTATATCGTTCCTTGATAGGCTCATTGCTTTACTTATGTGCAACTAGGCCCGATATCATGCTTAGTGAGTGTATGTGTGCTAGATTTCATGCTGCTCCTAAGGTGTGTCATTTGATCGCCATTAAGAGAATTCTTAGATATTTGGTTCACACACCAAGCCTAGGACTTTGGTACCCCAAAGGCTCTAAGTTTAACCTCATTGGATATACTGATGCGGACTATGCGGGGTGCAAAGATGATAGGAAGAGTACATCAGGAACTTGCCAATTCCTTGGTAGATCTGTAGTGTCTTGGTACTCAGAAACAAAACTTCATTGCTCTTTCCACATCCGAAGCGGAGTATGTCGCCGCTGGAAGTTGTTGTGCACAACTTCTTTGGATGCGACAAACGCTTAAGGACTATGGCATTAACATGCACCATATTCCCCTCCTATGTGACAATGAGAGTGCCATCAAAATAGCCCATAATCCAGTTGAACACTCAAGGACCAAACATATCGACGACACCATTTCATGAGAGATCACTCCATCAAAGGAGACATTGCAATTTCACATGTGAGAACCGAGAAACAATTGGTTGATATATTCACCAAACCCTTAGGTGAGAAAAGATTTTGTGAACTTAGGAGTGAACTTAATATCTTGGATTCTCGAGATGTGGTTTGAGTCTTGCACATCTGATTGTCGTACTCAAAATTCACACATGCTTGCGAAAAACTTATCCTCCTTAATTTTCTGCAAATTATTTTGAAATTATTGAATCCTTGTGAACCATGGTCATAGTTTGATTGTTGACTGATTATTGACCATGTTTACAAAGATATTTTGTGAAATCTAGTCCAAAAGTATCAAGTCTCCACTAAAAACTCAATATATAGGAGTTTTCAGTCTTAGGACCGGACTAGTCCGCCCTGTGACCGGACTAGTCCGGTGGCTCAGGTTGTCCGGACCCAGTACGTTGGCCGGACAAGTCCGGGTCCCTGACCGGACTAGTCCGGCCCTTGGGGACTTAACCTCCCTAGGGAGCCCTCGACCTCTCCACTTCCACTCAAACACTTTCTCTCAAAAAACGCTCAAAAACCGCCCCCCAAATGGCAATTTTTGATTCCCACAAACAAATATCGACTCCAGTCCGTGGATTGAAGCCCTAAGGTGCTAGGGAACTATTCCCCAAGCATCGGAGGCCGATTCTTCATCCACATTTCATCGATTTGAAGATTTGAAGAGTTATTCTTGACCTAACCCCAAAATCCTTGAAATTCATTTCTTTTGGGTCTATTAATAGAAACTTCTTCACAAATGTTGTTGTGCCCATCATTGTGATCATGTACCTCCATTTTTGTGGTAAGATCCGTAGTTTTCAAGAAAATTCTCTAGATTAGGGTTCTTGCTGTGTGAACCGGACTAGTCTGGCTTCAGGGCGGACAAGTCCGGTCCGATACGGACTAGACCGGCCCCTGGGCCGACAAGTCCAGATTACACCGCGAAAACCCTAACCTTGATCGATTCTGTGAATTCTACCACTATGTCTTGACTCCTTGGACTCATACACATTCCATTGCTTCTATTATCAGCAACCATGTTGGATAACGAGTATATTCCACTCTTCGACTCTGAGGCCGAAGCGGGAAGGCAATCTCTTTACTGCCAGAGACGCGAGGATCAGGAAATGGCTGCTGCCTACTTTGAATAAAGGAGAGCAAAGAAGACGCAGCGAGAAGCTCACAACTCTGCTGCCGCCGAGGCAGCCCCAAGGAAAAAGAGACTTGTGACATTGGGGTATCAAGCTAGAGCCCAGGAGTCCAGGACCTCCAAGGATAAGGGAAAGGCCCTAGTCGATGCTGCACCCAAGAAGAGGGTGATTGTTGCCAAGAAGCCTCCAAGCAAGGCTAAGAAAGGAGCCTCTCAGCCCATAGGCCCCTTGAGGATGTCCTCTTCTGCACGAAACCCAAACCATGCAGCTGCCTTCAATGCCAACATCTTCAACGGCAAAGGGGCTGAGAAAGCAAGAAAGCTAAGGAAGATAAATGTCTATCAGAGGGACAGGAGCACAATGGATGCCCGATTCTGGTGTGACTTCCACTGTGATTATTACCGGACTGTTTACATGTCCAAGCAAACCCCAGTCACCGATGCTCAGTGGATTGACTGGGACTACATGGCCTGGAAGGATCACATGACTTTCAATGCCGTGATTGAGGCCATCGAGCGACATGGCTTGAAGAAGTTCATGGCTTTCTAGTATGACTGGAATGTGGAATTAATTACTCAATTCTATTCCACTATCTACTTCCACACCGATGGAGACAGGAGGATCACCTGGATGACCTATGGAGAGCAATACTCCACCACCTACTGGGAGTTTGCTCAACTACATTACTTAGAGGATCAACTGGACAATGAAATCATTATCTCCAACTTGAGGCCAGTTGATCGCGATACCTTGGAGTACATATATCCTAGCCATGTACCCTTTGAGGCGAGGCATATAAGGAACATCAAGCCCTTCTACAGTGTCCTCAACAGGGTGCTCCGGATGACGATTGCCCCCAAGGATGGAGATGCGGAGATTATTCCAGGAAACTTAAGGCACTTGATGGTGCTAATTGATGAAGATGTCCACTTCAACGTGGTTGACTACATCTTTGACGACATCTTCAACGTCTCCCATACTCCAAACCAATCATGTGGCTACACTCCTTACATTATGTACATGATCGAGAAGGTGTCAGGACTCAACTTCAAGAAATACATCACTCACCGAAGGCTTCAACCTCAACTCCCTCCTCCGGAGCCTGCAACCCCTAGAAGGAAGAATGCGGATCCTCCCGCTTCTTCCTCTCGCTTTGTGCCATCTCCTCCGCCACCTCCACCTTCATCATAATGCAGAAGTGGATTCTTCAAGTGCTTCAAAGCTCTTTTCTCCTCTTTCCTAAAGACGGAAATTCGGCAACGTCGCATGGAGCGTCGCAACGAAAAGTATCTCAAGGCGATGTGCGACAAGCTGGACATTCCTATGTCTCCCGCCGAGAAGAGTGATGGTGAGCTCACTTCATTCTCGAAGTTCACCACCGAGGAGCTCGCTCAATTTGGTGAAGATGGTACTTCCACCGCGGCCCTGTCCGATGATGATGCTAATATTGATCCGGAGGCCGCGGAGAGCGATAGCGGGCACCAAGGCAGAGACGATGACAACGACGCCGATGAAGATGACGAGTAGACCTAAGGGTTCTTCCTCTCTTCTTTCCTTTTTGGTGTCTTGATGCCAAAGGGGGAGAGATTAGTGCATGTGACTCTTAGGGAAAGGAGATAGATTGGTGGATGCGACACTTAGATAGGGGGAGAGATTGAGAGCTCTACTTAGTTACTTGATGGAGAGATTGATTGATCCAAGATGGACTTATGTTTTTATGTTTAAAACTCTCATTTCAATTGTTGTAAGACTTAGTTCATATCGATTGTGATGTTATACTTGAGTTACATGTTTATCTTGCATATTTGTTGCCTTATCACAATTTATGAGCACATCACTTAGTCACCCCACCATAACATGTATATGTATGAGAACTCTCTCAAATCTCTCTTACTCATGATGCGTACATTGAGGGGGAGTCACTGACACAACTACACGTTATGAAAAACAAATTATTATCCTTTTTGTCGAAGTCTTAATGTGTTGTCATCAATCACCAAAAAGGGGGAGATTGAAAGTGCATCTAGGCATCCCCGTGGGTTTTGGATGATTGATTACGGCAATTAAGAGTCTAATGAGCTAAGTTGATCTTAAGCACAGGTACAATGATTGAAATGAGATGAAACCCTTCAAAAAGGAAAAGGACATAACGGGCGTCAAAGGCTCAAGAGTAGAAATTAGGGTTTCTATGAGGTTGAGCTTATATGAGCCGTATCATGTGAGAGGGTGGATGTATTATGTGCATTGAGATCATTCTAAGGGGCTCAAAGTGGTGGTTTAGAGAAAAACCTAAGTGAGAAGCCAAAATGAAGAAAAACCCTAGGAGGCCGGACTAGTCTGGGCCTCAAGGCCGGACTAGTCCGGCCAGTCAGACCAGTCCATTTTGATACAGACCAAATGTCTCTGGAGTTTTTCTTAGTGAATTTAGAGCTAAGTCCTAAAAGACCGGACTTGTCCGTTTTTGGACGGACCAAAGCTCACTAGAAGAGTTCGGACTTGTTCGTATGGGTACGGACTAGTCCGTTTGAGACTTAGTGAGATTAACCGAGTGAAACCCTAGAGGGCCAGACTAGTCCGCCCCTTGTGGCCGGACTAGTCCGGGCCTACACAAATGAGTCCGTTTTGAGCCGGACTAAACCCTTCTGTCCTACTTCAGACTAGTCTGTTTTGGACCGAACTAGTCCGTTGTTTAGTGACCATTTGAATTTGGAAATTTGGCGGGTAGCGTGACAATCGTCGCGCAGTGTGGCAGTTGTCAGGACCTGACTAGAGGTCAGTGGTCCCATTGGGCCGGACTAGTCCGGGGCCAGTGGCCGGACTAGTCGGCCCTTCTACTGAGGTCAGCAGAAGGGGCTCCGGACCCCTATAAAAAGGGGACCTCCGGCCTCATTTGTATAAGTCTTGAACCCTAGCGCCGCCACAAGTGACCAAGGGCCTTCCAAAGACTTCTACTCGTCCTACTAGCCCTCTAAGACCAAATCTTGAAGAGATTAGGGTTTGGGGAGGAGAGTAAAGGAAGATCATCACACTTTGGCTCTCGGTTTGCTCTCTTTGCACATTATGATTGTGTTTTGTGGCATGTGTGAGTTGATCTTCGTGTGCTCCTCATTGTATTGATTTGTGGGAGCCTCAACTTGTGAGCATCCCCATTAAACTTGGTGATTACCCATTGATATAGTGGAAACCAAGCTGACCATGGTGGTGGCTTGGTGAGAGAAGGGTCAAGTGAGACCTGGTCCTTGTGTGGACATCTCAACGTGGATGTAGACTTCTTCGTGGAGCTGAACCACGGGATAAATCTTGTCTCACTTGTCTTTTACTTCTTGTGATCACTAGTATTGCTATTAGGGTTCATATTGTTCATATTGCATTTCACTTTTGATCTCTGCTGAAATCTTGTGATCTAAGTGCTTAAATCTTCCAATCTTAGTTGTACTAAGTTACTACATATTGTTTACATCTTGGTTGAACTTAAATTCCACAAATAACTTGTTGAAACCAAGTTTTTAGGTTTTCACCCTGTGCTGAGCGGACTAGTTCGGCCCTGTCCAAACAAGTCCGACCTCAGGAGTTTAATCTCATTTGATTAAGCCATTTCAGGTCTTATTGCCTATTCACCCCCCCTCTAGGTGACTTTCAAGGGAAAACCGACATAATTAAGTAACTTATATCGGTTTTGGCCTTAATCATGTCAGCTTCGGCTGACGTAATTGGTCGGGATGCAGCGGAAGAAAAGGTAGATAAGGCTCCATCTCAGTTGCGCGAAGGATCGCCCGCCTAAACCATGTCCTCCAGTTTGACAAAGAAATCTTATGGTGCCACTTCTTCTTCATATTCTGAGGGGAGGAAGGTAAGCGCATGAGTACATAGAGTACAAACAAGTGTGGGAAGAGGATGACATGACTGGCTAGAACAAGGATAGGCCAACTTTGGCTTAAGCATTATGCTTATAACCTAACCTTAGCTTTCATTATCAATTTTAATACTAAAAAATATTCCAAATCATAATGATGATATTAAAGATAAACTGGAATCATAAATAACCATCATTTCTTATCGATGAACTAATTATGAACTAGCCCCAAGCCGCTCTTGTCCGTGAGCATGGCTGTCTAGGTAGTTTGACAAAACTCTGCAGAGTCTGTACCCTTTACCCACAAGTAGTAATTTCATCCCCTGTTGCCAGGTGGGCTTTGTAAACCTCCCTGATGCCCGTGCTAGCTAGCCACATTACGCACTTCCTTTAGTGTGCGGCCAGGAGATCACTACGTGGTCTTTACAAAGGTACTCCCAACTAGTGCTAGCCCTCTAAGGTTTCACCGCTGAGGCATTCCCGGAGTAACCCTCCATATCAGAAGCCCCCTCTTGAGCCTTGCGGTTCTTAGAGCAGTACCCCTGCATCACTTTTGGGACCTTCCAACTACTAGCATTTCGTTGGTAGAAACCTAACTAATTGACCAAGCCGCCCCATATCAGTCTCGTGGTGGTACTGTAAAGCTTAGTTGCTTCCTCCATAAACCGGTCCTTAGAATCCCGCGGTGTCATACCCAAACCCGGTCTTGTGCAAACTGCACCACACCAAACCATCCAGCCGCAAGATTCCTACCAACTACTTCATCATCTTTAATGTAACATAATGATCATAAATAATAATATAATCATGTGTCCAAGTTCCCCTCCCAACTATTAAGCATGGGTAAGCGTGATAGCAATACCCAATACCAACCAATCCAATCCCGAGCGACAAAGAATTATATGGAATGGTAAATAGAATAGGATACACATTAATTAAACACGCAATTAACTACAATTCATAAAATAGGCACAAGATGATCAAGGGCACTTGCCTTCCTCGAAACCTTGTAATCGCTGAAGACTTGGTCTTGGAGGTTAAAAGTCGGGTCGTGAAACGACTCTAAATATAATGCCAAGGTGAAGCAACAAGCAAATAAAGACTAAATAAGTACATATCACATAGTACAATGCGTCACAATATGAACATAAGCATAGAACCCTACACTAATACGTCCCTACGAAGTATTTATCATTTTTCATAGGCAAAGATATGTATTTAGCATTTATTTCCTATTTTTAGTATTTATATTTACACTAAAAACATTTATAATGAGTTTGCCATAGTCAAAATATATTTTATAATCTTAGTTCAGCCTACAAAAGATTTAATAATAAATTTTTATCATTTCTATGCTTCATTTCATCATTTACAAATATTTTCTATTCATTAAATACACGTCCAAATAATACTCAGCAATTAAACAAAACATCAAGGGTTGTTTGGTAATTTCCCTTTACATGACAGGGGCTAAAAGTAATATTCAATAAAATTCCAAGGGCCTAATCAATTATTTCCTTGATTTATCTTTATTTCAGAGGAATCTAGGGTTTAAATGGTAAAAGCAGATGTTAAAACAGTATTTTAATGAGTCTAGGGGCTTAACTGAAAGAATCCTAGGAATTGGGTGCAAAAGTGGCAGCGGGAAAGGCTTAAATGAATAAGGGTCGTAGGATCCGAGATGAACGCTTGAGATTTAAATAAAACGAACTGGTACGATGTTCTAATCCCAGTCGTTGGCCTCAAATCAATGGCCGAGTAGAGGACGGTTCGAAAACGGGTGGAGATGAGTCGGCGACGAGGGTTTGCGCAAGAGGCGTCGGCTTCCGTCAATTCCCTCGATCCGACGATGATTCCTGGGATCACTAAGAAGTGAGTAGAGAAGAGAGGGAAGGGAGAGAACTAGTGAAACGTCAGGAACGTGCACGACATACCTCGGTGATGGTGAGGCTAGGGTTAGGCGCGGAGAGGAGGGAAGGAGTGGGGTGGGGGCGCTTTATAAATGGGTGATGGGCGGTGGTTGCTGGCGATTATGAGTGACTGTTCCTCTGTTGGAATCAACGCAAGGGCGACGTTTGTGGAGGGGGGTGCACGGTGCGTCGCATAAGAGAAAGAGAGCCGGCAGTTGCTTGGGGAAGGGTATGCCAAGTGGGTCCCGATTGGCAGTGAGGGTAAGAGAGAGAGGGGGCTGCTGGGACGCAGGTGGGGAAGGAAAGATGGGCCTCAGGTGAGGTTTTTGGCCCTGGTAGGTTTTATTTCCTTTTCTTTTTCTTTTTCTTTTTCTTTTCTTTTCATTTGATTTCAAATTTAAACCTTATAGAATTCTACTCGTTTGAATTCAACCATTCACACAAAATGCACAACCAAACGCACTTCATTTTATTTCCTTTATTTACAAAGGTTTTTAAATTTTAGGGTGTTACAGCTCTACACCCCTGAAAAGGAATCTCGCCCTCGAGGTTCGGACGTCCTAAGAGAAAAGATGAGGAAACTCGGCCTTGAGGTCTTCTTCTCTTTTCCACGTTGCTTCTGCCTCCGAGTGATGCTTCCATTGCACTTTGCACATGCGGATGACCTTGTTTCTGGTAAAACGATGTGATGTCTCAAGTATCTTGACATGATGCTCTACATAGGACAAGTCTTCTTGTACATCTATAGCTTCCATAGGTAAACTATTCCTTAGGTACTCTCAAACACTTCAAAAGCTGTGATACCTGGAACACATTACATCTGATAGGTGGGATGGAAGCTCAAGCCGATAAGCTACTTCTCCTCGTCGTTCTGATATCTTGAACGGACCAATGTAGCGGGGTGACACCTTGCCCTTTACTTTAAATCTTCTCAACCATCTCACGGGTGACACTTTCAGGTATACATAATCACCAACCTCAATATTAGATCACGTCTTCTAGTATCCGCATAACTCTTCTGTCTTGTTTGAGGTGTCCTTAGATTCTTCCAAATCTCTTGTACTTGTCTTTCAGCCTCTTTCAATACATCGGGCCCAAACACTTGACTCTCTCTAGTCTGATTCCAAAACAATGGTGTTCTACATTTCTGCCCATACAGCGCTTCAAATGGAGACATCTTCAAACTAGATTGATAACTGTTATTATAAGAAAACTTAGCGTACAATAGATTCTTTTCCCAACTTTGGCAATTCTTCAAAGCACACGCCCTTATATCCTCCCGAATCCTATTGGTGCGCTTTGTCTGACCGTCAGTCTGTGGGTGATATGCAAAACTGAAGTTCATACGAGTATCCATCAACTCATGTAACTTTTGCTTGAACCTTGAGGTAAACTGAGTGCCTTGATCCGAGATTATCATCTTGAGAACTCCATACAAGCATACAATCCTAGAGATGTATAATTCTGCCAACTTGGGACCATTATAGCTCTCCTTCACAGGGATAAAGTGGGCAACTTTAGTCAATCGATCCACTATAACCCATATAGAGTCATACCCAGACTGTGTCCTTGGCAGTCCCACAATGAAATCCATGCTTATTTCTTCCCATTTCCATTCTGGCACTTTGATTGGTTGCAACAACCCTGCTGGTCTTTGATGTCCCGCCTTAACAAGTTGACACGTATCACAAATAGCCCCATACTCCACCACATCCCGTTTAATTCCATGCCACCATTACCGATCTTTAAGATCTTGGTACATCTTCGTACTTTCGAGATGAATGGAGTATGACGAGTCATGAGCTTCTCTTAGTACCAACTCTCGAATCTCCTTCACATCTGGCACATATATCCTCTTTGCAAGCCATAGTGTTCCTTGTTCATCCTCTCTAAAGTTTGGAGCTTTTCCTTTCTTCATCAATTGTTTGATCTCCTTGACCTTATCATCATTCTTGTGCCCTTCTCGAATGTCACGCATGTTGACGGCTGTTATATACCAGTTTCACTCGTCAATATAACTCAATTATGTGGAGGAAATATTATTTCTTGCACACATCATCTTTCTATTTAACCTATTTCCACTTGCACTTTGAGAAATTGGTGCATGCAGGTATTTTATACATAATTGAAGTGAGACAAGGCGATGGATCCTATAAAATATCATCCTAGTCAATCAAGTGCCAACAGGTGGCACCACATGGATCAAATGGACAACAAACAGAAGTATCCACGGTCATCCAACTGTGTACACCCTATATCAGTAAAGGGGACCCACCTGGAAGTCACCCCATGAAAGCACAGACCATTTGGAGGACTTACCAGGTCAGCTACTAAGAAACATTAACAAATCATCTCGGCAACGGCGCCAGAAATGCTTGTTAACGGCTACTAATGTCACAGATCATCTCTAGTGAGAGATGAGGTCCGCAAGTGCACGGAAACTATCGTGTAGCATTTCACCCAAGAGAATTCCCAAGGGTATCGTATTTATCCCAAAGGAAGGCAATTGGGTACAGTAAACACTACTCTTATGATCAAGCTATGGGATACTAATCAATTATCAAGATAGGGGTAAGTTGATAGTATATGGATAGTGTGACACACACCTAAGCAATCTATTCTAAAGGGTAGATGTGTCCTAATGGAGGTTAGACTAAGAATTGGGGAGTTGCTCCTACAATGCTTCTAATGTACATATACATAGCCTAGGTTAGATACTAATGAGCATGTCAATGGTGAATACTTATGCTAAGTTGTTCAACACATCGAGCATGGGTTTACCCCAAGCAATACTAGTACGACTCCCGCATGAGACAGTGGCATAACCGAACGTGGAGGATTACAAAGGACGGGTAGGGCTGTCACCACCTAATGCCTACCTCTTCAATCCATGGGTCTACGAGACATCCAACACTACTTAACTACCCTAGCACCATTCTAGCATATTAAGTAAACACCCTTGGAGCCATGGCACAAGCCATCCTAAGGCAATGAACTAAATCATCGTTGAACCTATGTTGATACATAGCATAAGTTATTCATATTAACATAGTCATATCATAACTAACTAGAATATAGTGGGGGTTTATAGTGTTTATGATGATAGTATAGTGACATTAAGGCATGATCATAAAGACTATTCCTACCACATACATGGAATCCACAATAAAAAAAGAAACGCTTCATCCAAGTATATGAATGTAAGAAGACTAAAGATAATATCTTTATTAAGCATAAAGTCACAAATATAAGAAAAGATACATGAGCCATACCTTTCCCAACTTTGACTTGGAACTAGAGGCTCTCCTCTCTATAGCATAACTCCACTAAGAACTAAGAGAACTAGTGTATACAATAGAATGATGCTCAAGTAGTGTGTGTTGAAGTGAGGGGTGATGTGTCCTATTTATAGCTTAGAGAAGGGTCAGTTCCCGCCAGCAAAAGTGCGTGAACCAATCACCATTGACTTCTTCAAGCCGGGAGGAGCCAACACGTGTCGTTTGACCATGTTTGGCGCCAGGAAGGGGTCGACCGACCTGGTCCTAGCTCCAAACAACAAATTCTTTCTCTAGGTGACAGATAGGTGGGTCTCATTCCATGATATGGGTGCTAAATCATTGGATGGCCTCGGATACTTCTGTTTGTGGGCCATTCAATCCTTGTGGTGCCACGTGTCGATGCCTGATTGGATTGATGGTATTTTATAGTATCCATCCCTTTGTTTCACTTCAATTCTGTATAAAATGCATGCATGCACCAATTTTTCTAAGTACAAGTGGAAATAGTTTAAATAGAAAGGTGATGTGTGCAAGAAATGATATTTACTTCACATCATTGAGTTATATTGACGATTGAAATTCATATATAACAGCCGTCAACACTTATCAGATCGGCCGACCCCCCTACTCGGCTGACCTGATCTTTCCTCCAAACCTGGTCAGCTTCCATGTGTTGGCTCCTCCTGGATTGAAGAAGTTGTTGATGGCTGATTTGCGCGCTTTTCGTGGCGGGAACTGACCCTTCTCCAGCTATAAATAGAACCCCTCACCCCTCACTTCAACACACACTACTTGAGCATCATTCTGTTGTATACACTAGTTCTCTTAGTCCTTAGTGAAGTTATACTATAGAGAGGAGAGCCTCTAGTCCCAAGTCCAAGTTGGGAAAGGTATGGCTCATGTATCTTTTCTTATATTTGTAACTTTATGCATAATAAGATATTATCTTTAGTCTTCTTTTATTCGTATACTTGGATGAAACGTTTCTTGTTTGATTATGGATTCCATGTATGAGGTAGGAGTAGTCTTTATGATTATGCCATATCACTCCTAATCTATCATCATAAATACTACAAACCCCCACTATAGTCTAATTAGTTATGATATCATCATGTTAATATGAACAACTTATGCTATGTCTCAACATCGGTTCAACGATGTTTAGTTAGTCATTGCCTTAAAGAGGTACTTGTACTCGAGCCTCTAAGGTATTTACTTAGTTGCTAGCATGGTGCTAGGATAGTAAGTACCGTTGGTGTCTCATAGACCCACGGATATATGAGGTAGGCAGTAGGTGGTGATAGTCCTATCTGTCCTTTGTAATCCTCCACGTTCGGTTATGCCACAGGCTCTTGGCGAGAGTCGTCTTAGTATTGATAGGGGTAAACCCGTGCCCTATACGTTGAACAACTTAGCATAAGGATTCACCATTGATATGCTCATTAGTATCTAACCTAGGCTATGTATATGTATATCAGAAGCATTGTAGGAGCAACTCCCCAACTCTTAGTCTAACCTCCATTAGGACCCATCTACCCTTTGGAATAGATTGCTTTGGTGTGTGTCACACTACCCATATATTATCTACTTACCCCTGTCTTGATTTTTGATTAGTATCTCATAGCTTGATCATAAGAGTAGTGTTTACTTTACTCTATTGCCTTCCTTTGGGATAAATACGATACCCTTGGGAATAATCTTGGGTGAAATGCTACACGACAGTTTCTGTGCGCTTGCGGACCTCATCTCTTTGGAGAGATGATCTGTGATGTAAGAAATGTCAACAAACATTTCTGGTGTTGTTGCCGGGGAAGGCAAGGAAGTGAAGGATAACTATCACTTGTGATTAAGCTATAGGTACTAATAGTTATTAGACAGGATTACCCTTGCGCATTTTGTCCTTTTGTGGTTAAAATAGGATAGTGTTGGGAAACCCATTTTATGCGATGGCCAACGAGGATGCAAGTGCTCAACTGCAAGATGATTCATGGCGTACCTCAACAAATGTTCGCTAGGCAACACCATTTCCTTTCGTAGAAGAATTTCAGCTTCCAGTAGGAGCCAAAGTCATCCATCCCCAAGTTTGGGGAAGGCTCCAAGAGTTCTTCTTGGTTTGCTTCCATTATGGGGTGGATAGTTGGCTCTTCATCCAAAACTCAGGTCATGGGTTGGCTTCACCAATCCTTGACCACATTCATGCTGGAGCTGAAGGGGCCCTATTCTCATTCTTCATGGATGAGAATATGGTCTCTACCCAAGGGATGGATCGAAGAATGTTGTAGTTCCCTTAGCTTGGCATGGACACCACTTAGAAATGTGGACGTGCTGGCTATGGAACTACCTCCCATTGAAGTATCATGATGAGAATTGTTTGGAATTATCCAAGTCATGGATATTCACATGATTTGTGAAAATCCATGGCAACATGGAAAACTTGGGGAATCATTTACCTAAGACCCATGAGGGTTCTTCCTTTCAAACAACAACTCCAATGACTACCATTCACGAGGAGGTCAAGGGTTGAATCAATATCACCCTTGTAATCAAGGAGGCTATGAGGATTTCAAGGGATTTAAGTTAAACTAGCCTACCTTGAAGTATATTGTCCATGCCAAGCAAGAAATCAAGACTACATGAAGCCCTTGGCCTAGGAAAAGAAAATTAAAGAGCATTCAAAATCCAAGATATCCTACAATCACTTGTTGGGATCCCTACCTTTCGACCAAGCCCATGCAACCTAAGGCAAGTGACATTGTGGATGAAGCGTTTCTTGTTTAATTGTGGAGTCCACATGTCATCGTGCCAAGTCTTTGATCCATGATCAAATTGTGGGTTAACTTAGAGGAATATCAAGAAGGTCAAAATAACACCCCTAAAGAAGGACAAGCCTCACCATGCTCATGAGAGAATATCTTCAAGAGGGAAAAGTCGTCACTACATCAACAAGTCTTCATCAAGATGACGGAGAGACTAGAGCCATCATGTGGTCCACATATCCAATTAACATTCCAAAGGAGATTTGGCATGTCAATCAAAAGAAGTTTTCCACATCTTCAACTTCGGGATTGGACGACAAATCATCGCACTAATAGGACGGAGGTAAGTCCCACTCATCGGACTTCAAAAATTCGGTGTGTCCTTGCCAATAGGTTAATTGGTAGTTATCTCATATTTGTTTCCCTAATTGCATATTTGAATTTCCCATCAATCTTTGCATTTGCATTTAGCATGTTTGAATTTTCACACTTGCATGTTGGGAAAGTAAATTTCGAACCATCATAAAACTAAAATTTTGAATTAGGAAATAAATTTATTTGGATATAAACCTTGGGCGTAACCACTTGAATTTATTTTCCTAATTCAAACCTAAAATATTTCCCTTAGATATTCATTGCATTTGCAAGTTGTTTCAAGTTGGGCAAAACAATTTGACAAAGTGTACAACATGATTTTTAGCTAATGTAACCCGTTTTTGAGTTGTTTTGTTTGTTCTTGATTATTAGTGCAGCCAGGACAAAATTTGTGAAGGGGTTGGAATGCCCATCAAGCGCATATCACTCCATCGATCTCATTTTGAGTTCCTGGTGGAGGAATGCTCAAGATGGTGGTCCAATGGAGGAACAAGATGAAGCTCATTCAACTTCAATCTCAACTTGGCAGAAGATATTGAATATGAAGGCTACAACCAAATTCATGGTCGTGAGTTTTTCACACAACGACCTTCAACCTGGAGTGCTCTTCAATTGAAATACAAGTTTAAAATTTTTCGTTGTTGGAATTACATTAGGATTGAATGATTTTTTTTGCTTACATTGGTAAAGAAGGTTTACACCTTCTCATCATTCAATTCTTATGCGTCCTCACGAGAGTAAGTATTGGCATTTCTCTTTTTGATTTTTCAAAAAGAAATGTCACCTTACTTAGGAATAAATTTAAACAAGTACCTAGAATTTTATAAGCATTGCTAAAATTGACTTAGACATTTTCTGCCTAGGTAATGGTTATGAATTATTTAATAGTTGAATTGGTATGTAGCAACCCAGGAATAGTGTTGTCTATAATTTTAATTTGAAACTCATTCATGCATGGATCACTAAATTTCAAATTCGAAGTCAAGAAATTAAACATGTTCAAGATGATAAAATTGAGATTCTTGTTTGCCATGATCTCCATAATAGATATTTGCTATTGTAAAAAGTTATGATGGTTAGATATTTTACAAGATGAAGGGATACAAATAGTGTATTTATACCACTTGCATTGCTATGAGTAGGAGCTTTATAAAATGTGCAAATTGATTTATCCATAAAGCCCCACTCCTATCAATGAATAATACATTGTTCATGAATACACTTGAAATTGGACCCAATGCATCTTTGGTCTTGTTCTTCTCCGTACATATAAATGAAGATTCGGTTACCTAACCCGAAATTTTGTTTGTACGAGTATCGAGAGCTAACCATCCATCTCGATCATAGAGGGGAAGTTTGCACGAGTAATATAACTATGCAGGCATTCAAAGATCCGATTGTTGGAATCCCTATAGGATTCCATTCCAACATCTCTTGGCCAAGGAGTAAATTAGGATGGTTGTTACCTATTGTAAATTAAGCCCGAAGGTTGACCATAACTATACGAGGCCGAAGATTTGACATGGAAACCCTCCATGAGCAACCAATGGCCTGCTACGAATGTGTGAGAGCAATATGCTCTCAACTATTCTAAGCACTCATTCAAGCTGAAGGGAATTGCCACCATCATTGGGTGTAAGTTATTCCTTTGTGGCTAAAAGGTATGATGCACCTTAACCAAGGTATGACAAGATCACATTCAATGTATATTGGGTCCAAGTTGTTCCTATGTTGCTAGAAGGTATACCTTAGCCAAGGAACAACAGATAACACTCAACCCATATTGAGTGAACGTAATCCCTTTGTGGTTATAGGTATGTTGTACCTTAGCCAAGGAATAACGGATCATACTCAACACATGTTAGGTACATGTCACTCCTTTGTGGCTAAAGGTTTTTATTACCTTAGCCAAGGAATGACGGATCACACCCAATGCATGAGGCTTACAAGTTATTTCTTTATGGCAAGAATGTATGATGCACCTTTGCCAAAGGATGACGGAACACACTCAACACATGTTGAGTGCACGTCATTCCTTTGTAGACAAGGGATATAATTACCTTAGCCATGGAATAACAAGGTACATCCAACCTATGGAAACCTTGAGGTTTGGATGAGCGACATCGACAACACTCCCTCGACCACACTAATGGAAACAATGGAAGGCAACCCAACATCGACACTCAACCCGCTAATGCCAAAGCCATGCTGCAACAAGGTTAGGCCAACCTCATGGCCTACATCCGTCGTTAGGGTTTCAACCCCTATCGCGGACCTTGACCAAGAACAAGCTTGGGGGAGAACCCCACTTGAGGTAACTTGTGTCACATCCCATTTGCATTCCATTATTTTATTTATTTCTTACCACCACATTTGCATCTAAAAAAAGAGATTAATAATAATGTAGTATAGGTTCGGTTAATAAAATAAAAGATGTGCGGTAAGAATGATTTGGAATTCACATAGATGAAATGATGAATAGTTGCTTTGTTTAAATTTTCCGAAGTCCCTAGTTTACATTTTACTACTCTCTAAAATATTGCTTTCATTGGCTAGAATTATTTTTGCCTTGATTTAGAAATTATGGGTAGCAAAAGCTTAATCCAGTTCTAAGTTGTTGTGAGATATGATATAGTGATAGGGCTGCTATTCCTAGTTTGAAAGTGAAACTTAGATTTCTGGCAAAATTCTAAAAAGATTTAAGTTACTCTCATTTGATTGGAAATACCTACCAAAGCCATATGATACATTACATTGATAGACCTTATGCATATGCTATTTGTCTTCACATTGAGCTTTGTCAAACTAGTATAGACCTATGTGAGATTTCAGTCATTACTTTTTGAATTCAAGACTTCACTTGCACATGCTATACTTCTACACTAGAAGTAAGCAAAATCTCATGATACTATCCTTCCACAATAAAAAGAGAAACTCCATACCCTTCATGTTTAAGTACTCTCTCCAAATTTCTTGCATAAAAAGGGAGTAGAAAGCATGGATACAAAACAAAATGCATGCTCACATCAATAGCATGAGAAAAAAGTAGCCATGTTCCATCCCTACAAAAAATAAGAGAGTCCACACAAAAAGGAGTCATCTCAAATATCCACATCCACTTCCACTCCATCACACATGCACAAGTATTAAATCAAATAGTTTTGAAATGTTTTCTCCTAAGGCTTGCTTTTTTGACTTAGCAATATTATGTGTTGAAAATATGCCTACTATATTCCCTACCAAGCTCCACATACAAGCCTTGTTTAGTGGTAGGATGAATTTAGGCAAAATATCTTGGTGAGGACATATTTCTACTACACATAAAGTAGAGACTAAAACAATCAAATTGATGTACTTATAAACTAAATTGAACTCTCCAGAATTTGAGTGGAACTGGATCTCTAGGGTATGTGTGCTCCATTTTTTGTGCTGTCTTTCAACCACCCATGAATAGGAGATGGCATAAGCCCCATAATGACTTAAGATGGGTGAAGTACCATGCCATTTTTTGCAATACTAGGTAGAGTATTTTGTTGTGCACATGGTACTTTTGAAACGTAGAACATTGTAGAAACTCTTGATCAACAACCTAAAGTCTTGACTTTGCTCGAGACAAGCAAAGGATAAGCTTGGGGGAGTTTGTTGACGGCTGTTATTGTGACACTCGGTTCCAAAAATGAACCAAGTAAACACATATGTGTGCCCAAGACGTTCAACACACATACACGAGTGCATTCACAAAAGGATATACAGAAAATTACCACAGAACAAGATTAATTAAGCACTTTTATTACACAACCATATTATCCTCGAATACAAGCTCTAATGATTATTAATGACAAGTTCGAACTAATGCACAAAAATAAACTAATTAAGCAAACTAAGCAACTAAGCAGCATAAGCAAAGGGTATAGCACAGCTCCAATCAATACCACGGGCAAGCTGACGGCAGATGCGGCCTAGAACTTCGCATTATCATTGTTATAATTCCAATCCTGACCTGCAACTGTTGGTGGGGGAATTGCAAGGGTGAGTACATGTCGTACTCAACAAGTGTGGAAAGTATGACATGCAGCTGATTAAAATGACGAATATAATAATGGACAAGTGCATACAAGTACATTAAAACCTTTGAAAAGCAACATATTATATGTATGTGAAATAAACCCATCATAAACCATATATTCATCACAATACCAGTCCATATTCATTACCATCATTCATATTCCAGATTTAACCATTACCAATAACCATAATCAATATCAGAATTTAACTCATAACCAGCCATAACCATAATATTAACCATATCCATTACCAAACCATAACCATAACCAAACCAAAACCATAACAAAACCAAAACCATAACCAAGTTTCCTCTAATCATGTGAGGGTCCATGTGGCTCATGACCGGGAGCACGGCTATCATGATAGTTTTCAAGACACTCTGTGTAGAGGTTGTACCACTTTACAACGTGTTTGTGATTTCATCACCTTTCGATGACTATAGAATCTCAATTATGTCGTCTCACACTTCCTTAGGTGTGTGGCCAAGAGATCGCAAAATAGCTTTTACAAAGAAATTATTAGCCTATTTAGACCCCACTGAGGTTTCACCGGTGGTGATGTCTCCAACTGAGCACATCTTCAACCAAGGGCCCCCTCTTGAGCCATTTGGATCCTAGGGTAGTCCCACCAATCATCAACAAACCCAATCTGACTATCCCTTCCCCGAGCATCCTTAATGGTCCAAATAGCACTCGCAAAGCCCTAATTAATCAGCTACGCCACACCCATACTTGGCCTCGTGGTGGCATTGTAAATCCTGGATGGTCGCTCCACGAACCGGTCCTTAGATCTAAAGCGAGCAAACCACCATAATATCCAACCCATCCACATACCATGCTTCCTTAGATCACCCATTACCATATCAAATTAACCAGTTCATGTTAATCATAATATCATATCCCATCCCAATTAATTAAGCGAAGCAAAAAGGGTAAAAAGCCCATCCCGACTCTCTACCATCCATTCCAGGTGACAAGGGTGGTCAACAAATCTAGTAAGCTTCCTATCATAGGATTCCCATCAAATTGACACAAGCGTGCAGTTTTACAAACAAAACACTTACTTTAAAACAGGATCAATATGCTTCAAGGACACTTGCCTTGCTCTTGGGATTGGTTCGGGTCAAAGCCTTCAAACTCTTGGTGCTGGAGATCCTCCGCGGCACTCTCTAGTGCAAATCCGTCTAATCCGCACAATAAACATACAAGACAAGAATTACAATCAAAAGTTGCACAAATATTACTCAATATGACATGACATGCATGATTAATGCAAATGCAAGGTGGAACTTGTTAATGAGTTGCATTTAATGATCACTAACTAGTTCTAATAGCTTTTAACAAGTTTATACAGGTTTGGATTTGATTCGAACTAATTTAGAACTAATTCAGCAGAAATTAACCAGGAAAATCGGACTAGTCCGCTTGGGATCGGACAAGTCCGCACTGCGCGAGATCAGCATATTAGGGTTTTCTAGATCGACGTGAATTTTGAGATTTGGGCTTGAATTCACGTAAGGAAAAGAGAATAGAAGGTATACCAGGTGTTTAGTACTCCAAAGAATCGAAGATTTTGGAGGCAACACTTGGATCTTGACGATTTAGGGCTGATGAAGAACTTGATGGTAGATTGTTGATGAAGAACGCAAAGTTGATGGAGATCTTGATCCTCTTTCATTTCCTCCTCTTCTTCTTCTTGCTCTAGAACTCCTTCTCCCTCCTTGGTGGCGGCTAATCACGAGCTTGGGCTTGGGTGTGGAGGAAAAGTGGCAAATAGATGTCAAGTCAAGGGGTGGGGTTGTTTATATAGAGGTGGAGGGCTAGGGTTAGATGGATTTCGAGTTTGAGATGAGTAGGGGTCAGTTTAGAGTCTCACATGGGCTCTAAAAGAGTTAGGCACGACGTCCCTAGGCCCACTTAACGTAAAACCCAATAAACAAGTCATGAAACAAAAGATCAACTCGGAGTCACGATTTATCGGACAAGTTCGAAAAAGGGTCGGACTAGTCCGAAGTTGGATAGAGAGATATCAGTCAAGACTGGACTGGTCATCGGACAAGTTTGAACTTATCCAGAGGGGAAAAACAGACAAGTTTGGCCAATAATCGGACAAGTCCGACTTTAGTCAAAGGGGAAAAGGGACAAGTCCGGTGGAGTACCGGATTAGTCCGGACAAGTCCAGGGACTTAGCAAATTTTTCAAGGAATTGGAACACCGGACTAGTCCGCACAGGACCGGACAAGTCTGAAAGTGTCCAGAGGGAAAACAGACTTGTTCGCAGCAAGACGTACAAGTCCGTTTGAAGTCAGAGGGAAATCGGACTAGTCTGCACCAAAATCGGACTAGTCCGCACTTCCCAGAATAATTAAGTGCGGTTTTGTTTCTAATTCATTTTAAACTTGTTCCTTTTTATGTTGCTCAATGTTAAACAGATATTAGAATGTATGCAATGCATGATGCATGAAAATGAGGGTGTTACAGTTATATACCAATTTCACCCGTCAATATAACTCAATTATGTGAAGGAAATATCATTTATTACATGCATCACCTTTCTATTTAACCTATTTTCACTTGTACTTGGAGAAATTGTACATGTAGGTATTTTATACAGAATTGAAGTGAAACAAGGGGATGGATCCTATAAAATATCATTGCAGCCAATCAAGTGTCGACATGTGGCATCACATGGATCAAATGGCCCACAAACAGAAGTATTCAATGCCATCCAATGG
The DNA here is from genome assembly GCA_036927565.1 of Tuctoria greenei. Lineage (NCBI taxonomy): Eukaryota > Viridiplantae > Streptophyta > Magnoliopsida > Poales > Poaceae > Tuctoria > Tuctoria greenei. Next base: position 78,305,509 of record JAYESD010000012.1, read on the forward strand.
TGTACACCCTATATCAGTAAAGGGGACCAACCTGGAAGTCACCCCAAGAAAGCACGTACCGTTTGGAGGACTTACCAGGTCGGCCGACCCCTCTAGTCGGTCGACCTGGTCTTTCCTCCAAACCCGGTCAGCTTCAACGTGTTGGCTCCTCCTGGCTTGAAGAAGTCGTTGATGACTGATTCACGCACTTTTGGTGGCGGGAACCGACCCTTCTCCAACTATAAATAGGACCCCTCACTTCAACACACACCACTTGAGCATCGTTCTATTGTATACACTAGTTATGTTAGTCCTTTTTGGAGTTAGGCTATAGAGAGGAGAGCCTCTTGTCCCAAGTCCAAGTTGGGAAAGGTATGACTCATGCATCTTTTCTTATATTTGTGACTTTATGCATAATAAAAATATGTTTAGTCTTCTTTTATCCATATACTTGGATGAAGCGTTTCTTGTTTGATTGTGGATTCCATGTATGTGGTAGGAGTAGTCTTTATGATTATGCTATATCACTCCTAATCTATCATCATAAAGACTACAAACCCTCATGATAGTCTAATTTGTTATGATATGATCATGTTAGTATAAATAACTTATGCTATGTCTCAACATTGGTTCAAAGATGTTTAGGTTAGTCATTGCCTTAGAGAGGTACTTGTACTCGATCCTCTAAGGTATTTACTTAGTATGCTAGCATGGTGCTAGGATAATAAGTAGCGTTGGATGTCTCATAGACCCACGGATTGAAGAGGTAGGCAGTAGGTGGTGACAGCCCTATCTATCATTTGTAATCCTCCACGTTCGGCTATGTCACAGGCTCTTGGCGGGAGTCGTCCTAATATTGCTAGAGGTAAACCCGTGCCTGATATGTTGAACAACCTAGCATAAGGATTCACCATTGACAAGCTCATTAGTATCTAACCTAGGCTATGTATATGTATATTAGAAGCATTGTAGGAGCAACTCCCTTACTCTTAGTCTAACCTCCATTAGGACCCATCTACCCTTTAGAATAGATTGCTTAGGTGTCTGTCACGCTACCCATATATTATCAACTTACCCATGTCTTGATAATTGATTAGTATCCCATAGCTTGATCATAAGAGTAGTGTTTACTTTACTCCATTACCTTCCTTTGGGATAAATACGATACCCTTAGGAATACTCTTGGGTGAAATGCTACACGACAATTTCTGTGCGCTTGTAGACCTCATCTCTTTGGAGAGATGATCTTTGACATAAGGAACTTCAACAACGCTCAAGGGTTGAATCTACTTCCATAGCAACTGCTTCAGTGCTAGACACCATGCATAGGTTTTGCCTTGCAAACACTTCACATAATTGGGGTTGAAGAACTTGTAATGTCAAATTGTTACATTGTGCCTTTCTATTTAGAGCATCGGCAACCACATTAGCTTTCGATGGATGATAGTTGATTCCCACATCAAAATCATTTATAAACTCCAACCAACGACGTTGTATGAGGTTGAGATCTGGTTGGGTGAATATGTACTTCAAGGTCTTGTGATCAGTATAGATCTCGGTTGTTTTTCCCATTAGATAGTGTCTCCATATCTTCAGAGCATGGACGACAACTGCCAGCTCTAGATCATGGGTTGGATAATTCCCCTCATGCTTCCGGAGCTGCCTTGAAGCATAGGCTACAACATGTCCTTCTTGCATTAAGACACACCCTAAACCTTGACCAGATGCATTGCAATAAACCACAAACTCCTTCTGCATATCAGGCATCACCAATACTGGCGCACTAGTTAATCTCTTCTTTAGTTCGGCGAAGCTCACTTCACATTCGGGTGTCCATTTGAAAGAAGCACCTTTCTCGAGTAGCTTGGTTAGTGGCCGATAGATCTTCGAAAATCCATAGATAAACTGACGATAATAACAAGCCATGCCCAAGAATCATCGTATATCATGCACACTCTCGGGTGTTTCCCGTTTGAGGACATCTGCCACTTTGCCTGGGTCTACTGCTATACCTCCTTCTGATATAACATGACCCAAAAATGATACCTCCTTTTGCCTGAACTCACACTTACTGAGTTTGGCATACAACTGATGCTGGCGAAGCTTCTGATCCTAATGTGTTCCCCGTGCTCTTCTTCAGTCTTAGAGTAGATAAGTATGTCATCTATAAATTCCACTACAAACTTATCCAAGTACTCCATGAATACCTTTTTCATTAGGTACATAAAGTAGGCAGGAGCGTTGGTCAACCCAAATGACATAACAATATACTCATAAAGACCGTATTGAGAGACAAATGCAGTCTTGGGGATGTCCGAGGGTTGAATCTTCAACTTGTGGTAGGCCGAGCGAATATCGATCTTAGAGAACACACATGCTCCTCGCAACTGATCAAACAAATCTTCAATCCTTGGTAACGGATACTTATTCTTGATGGTCACCGCATTCAAAGCATGATAATCCACACAGAATCTCTTGGTGTCATCTTTCTTAGGTACAAATATAACTGGTGCTCCCCAAGGTGACGTGCTAGGACGAATATATCCTTTTCCTAATAACTCCTCAATATGGTCCTTTAGCTCAGCCAGTTGATTAGCGTCCATTCTATAGGGCCACTTATATATCGAGGCCGTCCCGGGCACTAACTCAATGATGAACTCAATCTCCGATCAGAGAGCATACCTGGCAGTGCGTCTGGGAATACGTTTGGAAACTCACTCACAACCCTAATGCCTTTTGTACTCTCGACATGGTTGAGTTCAACAATTGTTTCTTGCATCTGATCTGGCATGAACTCCACTGTAGTGCCATCTGGATGTGTTAGGAAAACTGTCCTGGTTGCACAATGGATCACTCTTTCGTTCTTTGTCAACCAGTCCATTTCGAGAATGATGTCTAGTCCTTGTGACTCCAATACTATTAGGTTGGCCACAAAGACTTCCCCCCTTATATTTAGACTCACATTAGGGCATACATGTATTGCTACCATCTCTCCTCAAGGAGAGTTAATTGTCATCGCCCGATTCAAGAATGTATCTACCATGCCATGTTTCTTTATAGATTCTTTCGATATGAATGAATGTGTAGCACCCAAATCAAAAAACACTGTAGCGCAGTGGGAATTGGCGGAAAACATACCGATCACCACATCAGGTGCTTCCTAAGCCTGCTCCAGTGTCACATGATTGACACGTCCAGGCGGGTTCTGTCGCTTCTTTGGACAATTGTTGGAGTAGTGTCCCATTTCTCCACACTTGTAACACTGAACTGCGGCGGCATTGTTCTAGCCCTTATTGCCTCCTGGTTGGTTCCGCTGTGGCTGTCCAATTGGACGGTTAGCTGGTGTTGATGGGTGAGGTGGTTGCATATGCCGGCGAGAGGGTTGCACTAGTTGGCATGGAGGTTGTGGTGGTCGGCTAGGTGACTCAGGAGTCCAAGGCTCACTATCTGACGTGTAGCGGGGGGAGTCAGGGTCACTTGCAGTGATCCTCCGATAGCACCGAAGAAGCTGCTCGTAACAATCGGTGAGCTCCCTGCGGTCCTAAAGCTCCTGCTGACAACGCTGGAGTCGTGAGGATAACTCCACAACATCGTCAACAAGTCTCTCGCTCTGAGCGAGGTGTAGAGGTCCCTAAACCACGCATCCAGTGAAGTTGGCTGCACCACTAGGGTGCTGAGGGGTGAACGCGTGCTCCGAGTACTTCAGTTAGTACCTGTGAGCATGGCTCCAGTACGTGGTAGCCTCCCACGTAGCGTCCTCCTCGGCAGAACGCTGAGAGCTCCTCCAGGCCGGAGAGTAGTGCACGTGCAGCAGCTTAGAGGCGTAGTAAATCGACAGCTGGCAAGTCCCCTCTCCCCCACTAGGGACAGTGACCCTCGTGCTGTGGTAGACAAAGTGAACTCGGTACAGTCGGTACCCTGCTCCACTGAGAAGAGAGAGCGTGGGTGGTTGCGCATCCCCACTGCGGCACGTCTAGAAGAGAAAAGCACTGTCTCCCTACAGGGTGCGTGAGGTGCGGTGCGCCTAGCCAAAGCATGACGTGGATCACGTCCACTGATCGACTTGCACGCCAACTGCTTGGAGTGTGCCATCTACAAAATTTTGAAAAGAGAAGAGTGATATTAATTAATAATCAATAAATCATGTTAGAAACAAAATTAGCAAGTACAGTAAGATAAGAATCATAAGAGATTAAGGTAGGGAACACAAACTTTTTTTTTTGGAAAATACTATTTTATAAGAAAATAGGATACTCCTTAGTTCGGCCATTTCTAACTAGGCTTGCATCCTACGGGCAACACAGCTTTGATACCACTTTGTCACGCATGGTCATCAAGACGACGAACAGACGCTAACCACTTGTACGCCAGAATCAGTTAAATCGTGCATGCGTTGATGAAAGTGAAATATCATTACATAGCCATGTTAGATTACATAATGAGTCTTACATGAGGAACCTAGGTATCCAAATACACACCACTAAACTATTTACATCATCTAAGATATTTACAAAGTCTAGAATATAGCGGAAGAAAAGGTAGATAAGGCTCCATCTCCACGGCCAGTTGCGTGAAGGATCGCCCGCCTAGACCATGTCCTCTAGTTTGACAAAAAATTCTTCTGGTGCCACTTCTGCTTCATAATCTGAGGGGGGGAAGGTAAGCACATGAACACATAGAGTACTCAGCAAGTGTGGGAAGAGGATGACATGAATGGTTAGAACAAGGATAGGCCAACTTTGGCTTAAGAAGTATGTTTATAACCTAACCTTAGCTTTCATTATCAATTTTAATACTAAACAATATTCCAAATCATAATGATGATATTAAAGATAATCTTGAATCATAAATAATTATCATTTCCCATCCATGAACTAATTATGAACTGGCCCCAAGCCGCTCTTGTCCGTGAGCACAATTGTCTAGACAATTTGAAAACACTCTGTGGTGTGTGTACCCTTTACCCACAAACAATGATTTCATCCGCGGTTTCCAGGTGGACTAAGTAAACCTCCCTGAAACACGTGGTAGCTAGCCACATTACACACTTCCATTGGTGTACGGCCACAGGATTACTACATGGTCTTTACAAAGATACTCCCAACTTGTGCTAGCCCTCTAAGGTTTCATCGCTGAGGCATTCCTGGGGTAACCCTCCACCTCATAAGCCCTCTCTTGAGCCTTGCGGTTCCCAGAGAAGTACCCCTGCATCATTTCCCGCACCTTCCAACTACTAGCGGTTCGTCAGAAGAAACCTAATTAATTGACCAAGCCGCCCCATCTCAGTCTCGGAGTGGTATTGTAAAGCTTAGTGGCTTCCTCCATAAACCGGTCCTTAGAATCTGGCAGTGTCAAACCCAAAACCGGGTCTCGTGCAAACTGCACCACACCAAACCATCTGACCACTAGATTCCTACCAACTACTTCATCATTTTTAATTTAACATAACGATCATAAGTAATAACATAATCATGTGTCCATGTTCCCCTCCCAACTACTAAGCATGATTGCAATACTCAAGACCACCCAATCCAATTACGAGCGACAAGGAATTATATGGAACTGTAAATAGAATAGGATTCACAATAATTAAACATGCAACTAACTACAATTCCTAAAATAGGCACAAGATGATCAAGGGCACTTGCCGTCCTCAAAACCTTGGTAGTCGTTGAAGACTTGGTCTTGGAGGTTACAAGTCGGGTCGTGAAACGACTCTAAATATAATGCCAAAGTGAGGCAACAAGCAAATGAAGACCAAATAAGTACATATCACACAATACAATAAATCACAATATGCACATAAGCATAGAACCCTACACTAATATGTCCCTACGAAGTATTTATCATTTTTCATAACCAAAGATTTGTATTTACCATTTATTTCCTATTTTTAGTATTTATTTTATGATAAACACATTTCTAATGAGTTTCCCATAGTCAAAATATATTTTATAATTTTACTTCAGCCTACAAAAGATTTAATATTAATATTTATCATTTCTATGGTTCATTGCATCATTTATAAATATTTTCTATTCCTTAAATAACCTTCTAAATAATATTCAGCAATTAAACAAAACATCAAGGGTTGTTTGCTCGTTTTTCCTTTACATGACACGGGCTAAAAGTAATATTCAATAAAATTCTAGGGGGCTAATCAATTATTTCCTTGATTTATCTTCATTTCAGAGGAATCTAGGGTTTTAATGGTAAAATTAGATGTTAAAAAATTATTTTAATGAGTCTAGGGGCTTAACTGAAAGAATCCAAGGACTTGGGTGCAAAAGTGGCGGCGGGAAAGGCTTAATTGTTTAAGGGCCATAGGATCTGAGATGAACGCTTGAGATTTAAATAAAAGGAACCGGTACGATGTTCTAATCTCGGCCGAATGCCTCAATTCAACAACCGAGAGTGTGGCCACGTCGCCAAAGGTGATCCCGACAGCGCTCGCACGGCGGCGCTCTGTGCCCGCGGTGGCGGCTCGCCGGAGCACATGGCTCCACACAAAAATGAGCCCAAATCTAAGCGCTATAAGGATGAACCAAAAGAAGAGAGAAAAGGGAACACACCCCGGTTGTTAATGCGGTCCGAAAATGGGTGGAGATGAGTCGACGATGAGGGGTTGCGGCAAGAGGTGTTGGCTTCCATTGATTCCCTCGAACCGGCGATGATTTCTCTGTGCGAAGTTGCCCGTCATGCTCCTGGGATCACTACGAAGTGAGTAGAGAAGAGAGGGAAGAGAGAGAACTGGTGAAACGTCTGGAACGCACGAAGCGTACCTCGGCAATGGTGAGGCAAGGGTTAGGCATGGAGAGGGGGAAAACAGTGGGGGTGGGCAACGCTTTATAGATGGGTGATGGGCGGTGGTTGCTGGCGAGTACGAGGGACGGTTCCTCCATTTGAATCGAGGATGTCAGTACCCAGCGTACTAGGTACCCTGTGGTACTATAAACAAAGCCATTGAGTTCCTATGTCCAGGTGGCGGACGTCCGGAGGGAATACACGTCCTGCAGTATCGGATCTACCTCCCTCCATAGGGTGGCTCTGATACTGCCGCGTGTCCAGAATAGCCGGACCTACCTCCCTCCTTAGGGAAGCTTCAGCACTACCACGTGTCCAATAGCACCAGACCTATCCCCCAGTAGAGGGAAGCTCCGGAGCTACCACGTGTCACTCGCCCGGACCTATGTCTGCAACAAGAAGACAGAGGGATCTCCAATGACTCGAACATTCAAGGGCCATCAATTGGTTGTTACAAGACCTGGTTAACGCATCATTAATGTTATATTAGTGGAGCACAATTAGAAAGCTACCAAGACCGGTAACACTGCTATTAATGCGCCTTATCATGCTATTAATCACCCTTAACACCACAGAATGTGTATAGGGCACTAATTACAGCCGGGGCCACCTGTCGGGCCAAGCACATCCTGTAACAGCCTGTCATTGGCATTTAAAAGGGTTGCGCTGCAAGGTAGAAGGACAACTAATCTGAGAGGCATACAAGCTCATACGCACCAAATCCCAGATATACTCAAACAATGAACACACACCTGTGGAGTAGGGTATTATGCTCAGGCGGCCTGAACCATGTAAAACTCACGGTGTTCACATCTTATTCCCGATCATGACTAGCGCCCCAACCTAATATGAACCTCCAAGGACTACTTCTTAGTAGTACCAGGGGAAGTGTCCTAGTCCAGACTTTGACATTTGGCGCGCCAGGTAGGGGGAGGGCTTTAAGATCTCAAGATGGTGAACTCCGCTGCCGCTTCATCCAACATACCGACTGTGCAGCCTACTAGGGGAAATCCCTCCAATATGCAGCAGCCGACCAATGTTGTTGTTCCGGCAGGCGTGGCTCCACTTCGACCACCTGCTCTAGCAGCTAACGTTGGACAACATGATGGTGTGTTCACGTCAATCACTGCATCGACAAACAATCTAGAGAACGTGTTGAACGCAGCGCGAACTCTACTCCAGTGTCGACCAGCGTTGGGAGCTCCTCCCACCATGCTAGAACAGTGGCGCGCTGATGTTAAGCATTTGGTTGCAGCTGCAGCCGATGCGATCAGCAACCAAGGTGTACCCCATGCAGGACATGCACATTCTCGGAACAAGACCCTGTGTGGTAGACTTGGTCCTCAGATGTTGCAGTTCAAGAGACGGGCGCCCTCCAAGCAAGTGACGTCACTACCCTCCGGGGCTCGCTGTACTCACACGATGACAAGGCTCCCGACTTAGGATCTCCGGTCGGAGCTTGATCACCGCTACCTACAGCAGGAAGGCCATGTCAACATCGAGCGTGCTTGCGAGTGGCGAATTGCTCAAGAAAACCCTTCTCCTCTTGGAGTTGGGGGGCGGCTGTTCATCCCTTGCCATGCACCTCTGCATGGTCGAGTGGCGACCCAAGTTCCGGCCTCATCTGCTAGAGAAATACAATAGGACAGTCAACCCCATCGAGATCTTCAAATTTACTCCACCGCCATCTTCACGGCTGAAGGCACCAGGGCCGTCATGGCCAACTACTTCCCTGTGGCTCTGAATGGGACTGCAAGGTTCATGAGCTTACCACTTGACTCCATCTACAGTTGGGGGGAACTCTGTCGCTAGTTCACCGCCAACTTTGGGAGCTCCTGCACCTAGCCTGGCCCCGAGCTGGACCTGTTTGACATACAACAGAAGTCGGTAGAGTTGCTGTGATCCTTCATCCAGTGATTCTCTCAGGTACAGAAGACCATCCCTTCTCTATCCAACACTTATGTCGTCGTTGCAGTCCGACAGGGAGTTAGAGACAAGAAGATGCTGGAGAAGCTGGCGACCAAGAATGTTAGCAACGTCACGGAACTCTTCAGCTTGGCTGACAAATATGCCAGAGCTACGGAGGGCCGTGAGATGCACTACAAACCAACTGTTGAGGCAAATCAATCTTCCTCCAAAGCTGAAGTTGCTGCCCCTAGCAGTGGAAAAAAGAAGAAGAAGTCAAGTGGCAAGAAGAAGTCACTTGCCGGCACACCTACCGCTGCAGCTGCCTCAACTCCTGGTGGCCGGGGGCCACACCCCGACAAGTGACACCGTCCTTCATCTGAAGATGGCGATGGTGAAAATATGTGGTGTATGATTCAAAAATCGACAACCCACAATCTTGAAGACTGTCGCGGGGTCAAGAGGTTTGTTGAACGCAACAGCAAGCGTCAAAATGAGACCCCTTTCGCCAGCAAGAAGGGAAGCAAAAAGATGACGAAGCTCCATTTGATGAGGAGTTAGGCTTCCAAGATGTCAAGAAGGCGTTAAAGGCGGGCTACAACACAGTCCATGATGACTCTGAAATCTCTAACAATGAGCATCGGAAAACTCTCCATATGATGTATGGAGGGTTCTGGGATGTCACCTCCCGACGCATTTTGAAGACTATGCATCGAGACATGGCTGCTGCTGCTCCTACTGCCAAGGCGGAGCCACATCGGAAGTGGATGGATACTTCCATCACCTTCAATGCTTCGGCCTATCCGAAGAATATGGTGGGAGCAGGACAATTGCCCATGATGGTCTCCCTAACTATCAACAATATCTAGCTCTACCATGTCCTAGTGGATGGAGGCTTTTGTGAAGCTTGATCCCTAGGGAGGTGATCGAGCACCATATGAAGATCTACCCTGACACACGGCCTATACAACAAAAGCACCGGAAGCAATCTGTTGAGCGGCAAAACTTCATCAGACAAGAGGTCAAGATGCTGCTCAACGCTAGATTCATCCGGGAGGTTCATCATCCACGATGGCTGGCGAATCAAGTTGTTGTGCCAAAGGCTGGCGGGAAGCTTAAGATGTGCATCGACTACACCACATTGAATAAGGCATGCCAAATTTTCCACTACCTAGAATAGATCAGATAGTGGATTCTACCTCCGGGTGTGAACTACTGTGTTTCCTAGATGCTTATTCTGGACATCATCAAATTACAATGTCTAAGGAAGAAAAAGAGCATACTGCATTCATCACAGTAGGTAAGTTATATTGTTATATTGTCGTGCCTTTTGGTCTTAAAAATGCTTCCTCAACTTTTATGCGAGCCATGTACAAACCTTTTGGGGAGCTGACTAGGGACCTCGTGGAATCTACGTTGATAACATCGTTGTTAAGGCGAAGAACCAAGACTCACCCCTGGACAATCTCCAAGCCGTCTTTGACAAGCTGCGCCTGATGTGCACGAAGCTCAACCCAAACAAGTGCGTCTTCGGGGTTAGCTCTTGGTGACTCACCGAGGAATTAGGGCAGATCCGGCCAAAATCAAAGCCATCGAAGAGATACGGCCTTTAGCCTGTATCAAGGATGTCTAGAAGCTTATTGGGTGTCTAGCTTCGCTCAGCTGGTTGATTTCAAGGCTGGCAGAGTGGGCGCTTCCCTTCTTCAAGCTGTTAAGGAAGTCTGGACCATTCCATTGGAATGAAGAAGCAGAGAAGGCATTCCAAGAGCTCAAGCAGCTCCTCACCACACTACCAATCATGGTAGCTCCAGATCCTGGTGAACCTCTTTTGCTTTACATCATTGCAACTATGGAAGTTGTCAGCATGCTTCTGGTTGCGGAGAGACTAGAAACATCTTCAACTCAGGAGCCTAAACCCCTCTAGGATGGTCCGGAGCTACCTGAAGGCGAGTCTGGGTCCCAACCCCCAGGCACGGATCCTAAAGGAAAGATGCCTCTGGATCAACCTCCCTCATCTGAGGGAGTACCTACTCAAGAAGGAGATCCGAACCTCCCCGGGAGGGTCCCGGTTGATGAAGAAGAAGCTGGGAACCCCTCCGAGAGGGTCTGAACTGTCTAGAGGCTGGTGTACTTCATCAGCGAAGTACTGCATGACGGCAAGACTCGATACATTTAGGTGCATAAGCTGCTGTACGCAGTCCTGATTGCCTCAACGAATCTTCATCACTACTTCCAGACCCACAACATATATGTGGTAACCTCTTATCCACTGCGAGCAATTCTACATAATCCCAACTCTAGGGGAAATATCGCCAAGTGGGCAGCGGAGTTGGAAGAATTTAACCCTGAATTTCTGCACCGACATGCGATCAAGAGTCATGCGCTGGCTGACATTGTAGCGGAGTGGAAACCTTCTTCATCAACTCCAAGGGGCCTTGACGAGCAGAAGACGGAACCTAAGGTCCCGATCTTCATCGAGCCTCACTCGACTCTCTAGTTTGATGGCTTCGTGTAGAAGCAAGGGACAAAGGTGGAATCCTTCTCCTCGCTCCGACCGGGGAGAAGGTCAAGTACATGGTGCGCCTCTACTTCAAGGAAACCAGCAACATGGCGGAATATGAAGCTCTCATCTTCTGACTCAAGGTGGCGATATCATATGGTGTCTGACAGCTCTTGGTGAAGGGTGACTCGCAACTCATCGTCAAGCAAGTCAAAGGTGAATGTAGTTGCAATAACCATCAGCTTGTTTCATATCCACTTGAAGTCCAGAAGATGCAGAAAGACTTGCACGTCCGCTATGTCCAACGTCTCAACAACGCTGAAGCTGACAACATCTCGGCGAAGGCTTCAACCGGGGCTCAAGCTTCCGACGGAGTTTTTGTTAGGAGAGTACCAGAACCTGCCGCTCAGCCTGCTGAACTGAGTGATGGGGGCCAGACTAGCACCCCGAAGCTGGCCTTCCAGTGGCCCTATTACCATGGCGCCCACGAAGGATCTTAGGCGTTATAGGAAGCTATGAGCAACCAAGCGCACAAGATTCAAAAGCTCAAGTTAGTACCGATGCATGGATCTCAGAGGTCGAGGACTACTTGAAAGACAACATCCTTCCTGAAGACTGTGTATCCACTGAGCGAATTGTTAGGTTGGATAAAAGATACACGTTGGTAGAAGGAGATCTCTAAAGACGTGGCACATGACACTCTAATGTGATGCATTTCCTAGGAAGAAGGCTACAAACTCCTCGCAGAGATCCATGGAGGCGAGTGCGGGAATCACACATCATCCCACACGCTGGTCGGTAAGGCCTTTTGGTATGGTTTTTATTGGCCTACAGCACTCCAGGATGTAGTCGAGCTGGTTAAGCAGTGCGAAGCGTGCCAGTTCCATGCGAAGCGGATTCACACACCGGTGCAGTCACTGAAGGTGATTCCTCCCACATGACCATTTGCTGTGTGGAGGATGGACATTTTAGGACCTTTCACAAAATCCATTGGAGGTTACCAGTTTTTATATATCACCATCGACAAGTTCACGAAGTCACTGGAAGTAACTCCATTTGTGACTATCAACAAGCAATCAACCATCAAATTCTTGATGTCCATTGTCTGCAGATTTGGAGTTCCGAACAAAGTCATCACTGACAAAAGAACCCAATTCACAAGTGCAGCTTTCTAAGAGTACTACGAGGAACTCGACATACAAGTCAGCTACGCATCAGTACCTCATCCGGCAAGCAATGGCCAAGCTGAGAGAGCAAATACAGAAATACTCAAGGGACTCAAGACACGCACTTATGAGGGCTTGAAGAAACATGGTGCCAAATGGATAGAAGAGCTTTCGTCTGCATTGTGGGCAAGTCGGACTACACCGAGTCGGGTAACAAGAGAGACACCATTCTTCCTGGTATACGGAGCTCAAGCAGTCCTTCCTCCGGAGATCACCATGGGTTCTCTCCGGGTCCGGACCTTCCACAAAGCCACGTAGGACCAGCTCCGGCGTGAAGACCTAAACCACGTCAACGAGGCAAGGTGCCAAGCAGCTGTCCGAAATGCGCGCTACCGCCAGGTGCTCAGGCGCTATCACCAAAGGTATGTGCGCAACCAGCAGTTGGAGGAAGGCGATCTGGTGCTGCGGAGAATACTTACTTGCGAAGGATGAACAAACTTTCCCCCAGTTGGGAAGGTCCCTTTCGAGTTACCAAAGTTTCTGGTCCCAAATGCGTCCGCTTGGCAACAGAGGATGGGATACCAATTCCCAATCCCTGGAACATCGAGCACCTTCGTAAGTTCTACACTTAGTTACACAGAGGTGAGTCTGTATTTGTGTCAAATGTACCTTATAGAGTCTATGAACAGAGTCTGGAGGGTCTTAGATCAAAAGCACACTTAACTTGGTCTTGTACTTTAGGTGTGTCTTTACCTTCCCTGGGTTAGAACAAGATGAATAACACACTTACGTTGGTGTTGTACTTTAAGTGTGTCCTTGTCTCCCCTGTTATTCGGACCAATAATGAAATACATTTGTGCAAGCAGACTCTACGTGCATTTATTTTGTGCAAGCTCATTATTTTCATCATTTTTTACCTTCTTGTCAATAGCAATGTTGTGCAATCCATTTGAAATTTAGTCCTAGAGATTCATGTGATATATAAGTCTTATTGGTAATCTTCCATCAGATCTTAGTATTTCTAGATGGCCTACTTGCCTGAAAACCAAAACCAATGATAGGACTGGAGTGCGCTATCGACTTAGCCTGGTCAAGCACCCTAAGTATGCCACTCTACCTATTCTGGTGGGTCTCAGTAAGGCGGGTCAGAAAGCATTCGGATCTAAGGAAGTTTAATCAGTATACTTATGTTGTCACAGTGAGTTTGTTAGGATCTAAATTCAAAGAAGGATAATAAGTCGCAAAAGAGCTATATGTAAGAGGATGAATTTTATCGCTTTTCTTGTTTCTCATGTGCAGGAAATGAACAATTGACGGCAATCTGCACGGGCGATGGTGGATGCTGCCAGAACAATAAGCTCTGACAACCCCCAGGGGGCCCGCCGTCGATGTTTCATGCGTTGACAGTGGACGTCGTCGAAGCATCATGCTCTAACAACTTCTAGGGGCCCACCGTCAACATTTTATGCGTTGACAGTGGGCACTGTTGAAGCAAACAAGCCCCAACAACCCCTAGGGGGCCCGCTGTCGATGTTTCACGCGTTGAAAGTGGGTGTCGTTGAAGCATCAAGCTCCCACAACTCCCAGGTGGCCTGTCGTCGATGTTTCTCACGTTGACAGTGGGCGTCGTCGAAGCATCAAGCTCTGACAACCCCCCAAGGGGCCCGTCGTCGACATTCCATGCATTGACAGTGGGCGTCGTCGAAGCAAACAAGCTTTGGCAACCCTCGGGGGGGGGGGGGTGCCGTCGACATTTCACGCGTTGACCGTGGGCGCTATCGAAGCATCAAGCTCCCACAACTCCCAGGGGGCCCACCATCGACGTTTCACATGTTGATAGTGGGCGCCGTCGAAGCATCAAGCTCCAACAACTCCTAGGGGGCTCGCTGTCGACGTTTCATGCATTGACAGTGGGGCGTCGTCGAAGCAGACATAGCTCCGACAACTCCCAGAGGGCCCACCGTCTATGTAACAAAGGTTCCTTGTATATTTCGGAAGCAAGAATTGGACCTCGGAGCTATCATATCGGCTACGGTTCGGAGCATTCAATTTTTCAAGACATTGTCAAATTCCTTGTGGTAGATGTCCTCAATAAATTGAACACATCTACCAGGGGGCCAACAAGATAAAGGGCAATGTGTTGAAGACAAAAATGGAATTCAAAAGGATTTCATTCATTCAAAAGTGGAGATTTACAAGGTGAAGGTACCAAAAGAAAGGTCCTAGCTACTGGAGTCGCTCATGAAGAATGAAGCAACTTTCTCAGTGGCTTCTTCGACGCTAGCCCTGGCAGCTTCCTCCTCTTCGATGATGGGTCCTTCGACCACCGAAGCTAGAGACATCAAGGGGTCTCATCTTCAGAAACACATCAACACATATTCTGCGATGTTCCTAGCTAGAGACTTCCCTTCAGTCTTGAGTTGGTCAACGACCACGTCTCCCAGTGCATCCAGCTTACCACTAGTGGAGTTTAGCGCCACCAATACCTTGCCCATCTCTAGCTCTGGATCATTCGGTCAAAGTGTACTATATCCAAAGTGTACTAGAGCTTCATTTGCTCGCCCGAGGAAGTCCCAAACCTGTTGGGACTCAATCGCTCTTGCGCTTCGGAGCTTCTCCAGTGACTTCCTTGCATAAGAGAGCTCTACAGAACCCTCCTTCGAGAAACGCTTGACCTCCTTGGTGTGTTGTTGTATCCGTTCAGCCAGCAACTTCTCTTGGTCGGTGATATGCTTCTCTCGGAGGTGTATGCGGCCTCGCCTATCCGTAAGGTCCTTCTCTTGCGCCTTCATCTTTTCCTCCCTGGCAGAGAAATCACTTTCTATTTTGCTGACTCCTTCCCCTGCTAGCCACAATTGGTGCTTCTCCTGTTCGCATCAGGACTTGAATTCTTCCATGCAGTTAGCCAAGTCCTGCTTGCTGCGTGCCAGCTTCTGGGAGAGTTCATCCTGCCTGTGCTAGGTCTTATCTTCTTTCTCTTGGAGATTAACCTTATTATTGTCAAGTTCATCCCGACGCTTGAGGAGATCTTCCCTTAACGCATCAAAACTCTCCGATCGGCCGTCGGCCATTTCACAGGCCCTCTATGCATTCTTGTAGATATCATGGGTCTTCTTGTCGAGGGCCTTTATGGCAGCCTCCCATTCATCCAACGCCTTATTTAGGCATGACTATCGGATTCTCTGACGCCACCCACTCCTTCTGGTCTGCGAGCCAGGACTGCATCAACTTCGTCTAGAAGTAGAGATTTTGGCGCCAACGCCCTAGCATGGCGTGCTCTTCTTCAAGAGACCTCTGCTCATAGTCGAAGGCAAGCTGGACCTATCGAAGGCTGGAGCAGGCATTGTCAATTGACAACCCAGAGGGACTAGCTCTTGGCCTGCTTGGGGGTCGTCCTCCGGTTCCTCCAAGTCTTCTGGGATGGTCATTGGAGCCCATAGCATGAGCATGGACTCCAACAGCTCGACGTCAGCGGGTCCAACATCCGGCGGTTCATCCATCTCTGGTGCAGGTGAGGAAGGTCCGTCAGCTGGGTCTTCTACATCCGGATCTAGCGAGGAGAATGTCGCAGCCGGATCTTTGGCCATTGGCACATAAGTCGAAGGTCCTGCAGCCGAATCCCCTTGTGCAGTATCAGGCCTGGTCACCTCCGGTGTTTCCAACTCTGGAGCTGGTGCCGGGACTTCCGTTGGAGCTTCATTGATTTCCAGGATTGATGTCAGAACCTCCGAAGCTGGCTCCAAGATAGCCGAAGCTTGCTCAGTCATTTCTTCCTCGTGGTCTGGTGCAACCATGGACTCTTCAGTCGTCGGTGCTGAGACCGCCTCAACGACAGCCTGTGTCGGAGTTGTCGTGTCTTCCACCAAAACCATAGGAGGAGAGGTCGGAGCAGTAGAGGGAGCTTCAGCTGGTGCAGTCTCCAGGGCTGCAGTGGGCACCAGAGCTGCTGTTCCTTTTCTCGACACTCTGTAAATACATAATAGAGGATTCAAGAAAAAATAAAAAAATAAAATCAAGACATAAGCTAAAGATTCATCCCTTACCTAGGGACATTTTCGCTCCAGTCGGCATGGATTTTCTTCTTTAGACGCTTGGAGTCAGATCACGCCGTCATCAATGTGGCGGAAGCTCCGGGCTCCGTTCTAGGTGTTGAGGCAGCCGCCAGCGCTACATCAACTAGTGCCTCCATCATCGGGGGATTTACTCTAGACCCAGAGCCCTCTGCTGGCACCGGGACTAGAGTCGATTTGCCGGACCCAGTGCCCTCTATGGACACTGGATCTGAAGGATATGCCAGAGCTGGAGGCACAACCAGCACAAATTTCAACCGAGGCTGGGGGGTTGCTTCTCTCGGAGCATCCCTCACATAGCTCTCGTCGCTTCTTGCCAACTTCCAATTGCGACTTGGTGTGACGATGGGATCTTTCCCCTTGTCTCGACTTGAGGTCAACTCTTTGGAAGATGGAGTTGTGGGACCCTTGCATTTGCTGCTAACTGGAGTAGGATCGGAGCTTCCATGGGGACAAGGAGCTCCGGAGATCACAATTCTTGTTGGAGGAGTACTCTTATGCCCATCCACAATGCCTAAGTCGTCAAGCACTGGCATCTTCTTCCGCGGCTCTCTCCTGAACTCTGGAAACATGTTTAGGGGTAGTAACTCCGACGAAGGTGTCAGTTCGTCGGGGTTGATGGTTCCATGGTGAAACTTTTGGAGATAAAGCTCCAAAGCCTTTTCATCCAAATTTTACCCGACACCAACATCAATCCGTTATGGGTCCATCTCTCCACTAAATGCCCATGTAGGCCATTCCCTCTTCTTCACTGGAGCCCAACGGTTGGTCAGGAAGTTTGTAATCACCATCAGTGGAGTCACCCCTCCTTCCACGCAACTCCTGATCCTTGATAAGATCAGGTTGTACTCCTCCGATAGCTTCGGGAGCACCTCCCAGTCATCAGTGTCGGTGGTGGGAAGACCTTCAGGTAGCTCCATCCTATCGTGACAATCCACACTGACGATTAACCAGTCCTTCTTCCAGCCATCCCTTTTCCCGAAAGTAAACGTCTTCAAGTACTTGAAGGGAGAATTCTTGCACTTCACGAAGTAGTAGAACCCAAGGAACTCATTTCCTTTCCCGGTTGTGTCGACCGTGAAGAAGGCTCGGAAGAGCTCTATGCAGTGCGGCACATCCACGCACATCTCGTAGAAGTGGACGAATGTTGCCACTAGCAAGAAGGAGTGGGGGCCGAGGTGGTGAAGCTGCAACCTGTAGAAGTCCAGCAGCATCAGCAAGAAGCTGGAGAATAGCGGGATGAGCCCCACCAGGGCGAACACCGAGAAATACATGATCTTGCCAGCCCTTTCCATCTTAAAGGGGAGCTTGCCGAAGCGAATCGAGTTGTTGAAGGAATCACTTGATCACCCCATGTAGGTGGGAACTCTCGACAACTCGGTGTTGTTCTTCATCCTACTTCGGGAAAGTCCTAACTCCGTCGCCGCAAAGTGGAGAGATGTGGAAAAAGTGTTGCAAAAGCAGAGAGGTCTAAGCGCAAGATCAAATGAAAGCGTAAGGAGTTCTCTTCCCATGCAAACTTTCTCCCTTTAGTAAGCCTCCACAATCCTTGGATGGAAATTACATTCGGACGCAAATCACGGATAACCTCATCAATGTCAAGGGGGCCAGGTCCACTTAGTCGCACCAGGTGAACCGTTGTCATGATTGGAAGTTGTAAGCCCAAGGGCGGCAGCATGACAGGGCTACAAATATTACGCTGGGAACCGATACGAATTTAGTATTGGGAACCGGCGACCTTCAATTGCGTGATATCTGCATGCCAGGATCCCACTCACCATATCGAGAAGGGCCACGTGGCAATGGCATAACTGTGTGTCGTTGTTTCAACCATCCAGGAAAAGACTTTGAAGCAGCAACACGGGAGTCGATGAGCCCCACCTCCGATAGCATAACCTCTCCCTAAGGTGGGCCCTGGGGACACTATCGGTAACCTGCGTACCGGGTACCCTTTGGTACCGTAAACAAAGCCATGGAGTTCCTATGTCCAAGTGGCGGACGTCCGGAGGAAATACACATCCTGCAGTATCGGATCTGCCTCCCTCCATTGGGTGGCTCCGGTTTTGCTACGTGTCTAGAATAGCCGGACCTGCCTCCCCCTCAGGAAAGCATTAGCTCTGCCACGTATTCAATAGCACCGGACCTATCCCCCAGTAGAGGGAAGCTCCGGAGCTGCCACGTGTCACTCGCCCGGACCTAAGTCTGCAACAGGAAGACAGAAAGATCTCCAACGGCTCGAACATTCAAGGGCCACCAATTGGTTGTTACAAGACCTAGTTAACGCATCATTAATGCTATGTTAATGACGCACAATTAGAAATCTATCAAGACCAATAACACTGCTATTAAGGCGCGTTATCATGCAATTAATCACCCTTAACACCATAGAACATGTATAGGATACTAGTTACAGCCGGGGCCACCTATGAGGCCAGGCACATCCTGTAACAGCCAGTCCTTGGCATATAAAAGGGTTGCACTGCACGTTAGAAGGACGACTAATCTGAGAGGCATACAAGCTCATACGCACGGAAGCCCAGATATACTCATACAATCAACACACCCCGTGGAGTAGGGTATTACGCTCAGGCGGCACGAACCTCGTAAAACTCATAGTGTTTACCTCTTGTTCCTAATCTTGATTCGCGCCCCAACCAAATACGAACCTCCATGGACTACATCCTTTAGTAGTACCGGGGGAAGTATCCTAGACCAAACTTCGACAGGCGCGAGGGCGACGGTTTGAGGAGGGGGCCGCGCGACACGTCGCTGAAGAGAAAGAGAGTTGTGGTTGCTTGGGGAAGGGGATGACAAGTGGGTTCCGCTTGGCAGTGAGGGTAAGAGAGGGAGGGGGTTGCTGAGCCGCAGGTGGGGAAGGAAAGATGGGCCTCAGGTGAGGTTCTTGGCCCAGGTAGCTTTTATTTCCTTTTCTTTTTATTTTTATTTCCTTTTCTTTTAATTTGATTTCAAATTTAAACTTTATCAAATTCTACTCGTTTGAAATCAACCATTCACACCAAAATGCACAACCAAATGCACTTGATTTTATTTCTTTTATTTACCAAGGTTTTTAAAATTTAGGGTGTTACGATCGATCTCAGGGATGTTAACCAAAGAGAATTATCTTCTTTGGAGGGCGCAGGTGTTACCTCAAATCAGAGGAGCACGCCTTCAAGGGTTCCTTGATGGATCTATACCCAAGCCGGAAGGATACATCGCTGGCAAAGAAAAAGATCATAAGATTGAGAATCCTGCATATAGCGCATGGGTAGCGCAAGATCAATAGATCCTAGGCTAAATCCTTGGAACATTGCCGAAAGAAACACTCACCCAGGTAATCAAAGCCGAAACATCTTATGAAGCATGGTCGCATCTTGAGAATATGTTCTCATCACAGTCAAGGTTTCGCATCAAGAACCTGCATATTAAACTTGCTTATGCATCCAAAGGGAACAAGTATGTTTCGGTCTATTTTTCAGAGATTACAGGGTATGCTGATGAACTAGCAGCTGCAGGAAAATCTCTCGATGAAGATGAGGTTGTTTCATATATCCTAGCCGGGTTAGATCAGGAGTATAACTCACTAGTTTCAGCCCTGGATGCCCAAAAGACTCCTGTCACGCTCAGCGAACTGTTTGGACAAATGTCAAACTTCGATACAAGACAAGGACTCCTTCATGGGTCAAGTGATTACAGGTCCTCAGCAAATACAGCAACACGAGGACGTGGTGGAACATATCGTGGCAACAATCGCGGGGGGGGGGGGGGGGGGGGGGGGGGGGGGGGGGGGGGGAGGATCGTGGCAGGACTGGTGGCTGAGGCAGAGGTGGTCGCATGCAGAAAAATGGTCGTGGCAGCGGTGTAACACATCGAAGTGCGCACAACTCGGGAGAGACAGACCCACCTGTCAGATCTGTTATAAACAAGGACATGTTGCCTCAGACTGCTTGTGCCGTTATGAAGACTACGAACCTGATGAGAGAAACGTTAATGCAGCAAATCTCTCGGCATACGGGGTTGACACAAATTGATACATGGACAGTGGTGCAACTAAACACATCACAGGAGAATTGGAAAAAATCACCATGAGAGATAGATATTGAGGTCAAGAGCAAGTTCAAAATGCTAGTGGCTCAGGTATGGCTATAAGTCACGTTGGTCATTCTTTTATTAATACCCTATATAAAAAGTTTAAGTTTGATGACATTTTTCATGTGCCGAGTGCATCTAAAAATCTTCTTTCCGTGCATCAGTTCACTCTTGATAATCACACTTTTATTGAGTTTCACCCTTGGTTATTTTTTATTAAGGATCTGGACTCGAAGAAAATTCTATTCCGCGGCAAATGTAAAGTGGTCTCTATCCTTTTATTCCTCAACTTTGGAAGACTCATAAAAGTGCTTTGAGTGTCACAAAAGTCCCTATGTCATGTTGGCACAATCGGCTCGGGCATCCTGCTTTTCCTATTGTTCAGAGAGTCCTTAGAGATAATAAAATTGTCCCTTCAGACAAGGCTGGTAGTGAGTCGGTTTGTGACTTGTTAATGCGGCAAGAGCCACCAGCTACCTTATTCTATATCTACAAGTGTGTCGAGTGCCCCTCTTCAATTAGTCTTCTCTGATGTGTGGGGTCGTGCTCCAGTGTCAGTAGGATGGTTTGAATATTGTGTAAGCTTCATTGGTGATTATAGCAAGTATACATGGATCTACCTCATTAAAAGAAAGTCTATATTTATGAAGTATTCCATAATTTTCAAACTCTTGTTGAGAGACAGCTTGGGAAGAAAATCCTTGCCCTTCAATCATATTGGGGAGGAGAGTATGAAAAATTAGATGAGTTACAAAAGAAGGGAATCATACATAGAGTATCTTGTCCACATGCCCATCAACAAAACGGCTCTGCCGAGAGGAAACATAGACACATAGTAGAGACGGATAACACTCCTGTCAAATGTGGGCATGCCGCTAAAATTCTCTAACGGGGCCTTCCTAGCGGTGACTTACTTTATAAATATCCTCCCAAGCCGAGTCATAAACTATACTACCCCTCTTGAGCGTCTATTTGGCATAAAACCTTCATACACTTCTCTTCGTGTGTTCGGCTGCGCCTGCTGGCCGAACCTCACACCCTACAACTCCTCAAAGCTTGCTTTTCGCTTAACCCAATGTGTGTTCCTTGGTTACAGTACAAAACACAAAGGAGTGAAGTGTTTAGAGATTAAATCTTGTAGGATATACATATGCAGAGACGTTGTGTTCGATGAAACACTATTTCCCTTCAAAGCACTTCATAAAAATGCAGGTACTCTTCTTCAAAAAAAAAATTCTTTTGCTTCCAAAAAATGTACAAGCTTCACTTTTGGATCAAGGGGGTATATACAATAATGATCAACAGGTGACTTATCCATATAATTGCATACCTGACAGTGCTGCTAACATTGTGCCTGAGAACAGTGCTACAGGAAATAGTGAAGAAAATGCAGCATAAAACCCTGGAGAAGAAGAAGAAAACGTTGCATGGAATAACGGTCAAGACAATGGCACAAACTTCGGTGTTGATTCGCCTGGTTCTGACGGCCAGCAGACAGAGCAGCAGGGCAGAGAAGCATCACTGGGATCAGTGCTGCAGAGCAGAGGAGCAGCGTCACGTTCCGTGCACATTAATTTGCCTGTGTTGCAACTGCACATGCAACCCGAGGATCTGGTGGCCCATTCAGCGAGCAACACATCAACGGGTTACACCAGTGAAGCGGGAGGATCCTCTACAGCACAAGAATATGTGGCGCACCGTTCTGTAACCCAGGCTCAAAGAGGTATTTCTGTTCCGAAGAAATTTTTCCTGGTATGATCAGATATGGTCTTCTAACTGCACAGGTGAACCCGAAAGTGATAATGAAGCTCTCAAGACTAAACACTGGAGAAAATCAATGCAATATGAGTACGATGCCTTGATAAAAAATGGAACATGGCATCTTGTACACTCTAGCAAGGGAAGAAATGTAAAAGAATGCAAATGGGTATACAAAATCAAGAAGAAGGCTGATGGCACTATAGACAGATACAAAGCAAGGTTGGTAGACAAGGGATATAAACAAAGGTATGGTATAGACTACAAAGATACTTTCAGTCCAATGGTTAAATCAGCAACAATTCGGATTGTTATCTCTATTTCTGTCTCGAAAGGTTGGGATTTGAAGCAACTAGACTTGTAGAATGCGTTTTTGCATGGTATTTTGGAAGAGGAAGCTTATATGAGATAGCCCTATGGTTTTGAACACAAAAAACCTACATACATATGTTAGCTTGATAAGGCTCTCTACGGTTTGAAGCAAGCTCCAAGAGCCTGGTATTCACGGCTAAGCAACAAATTGCAAGGACTTGGATTCAAACCCTCCAAGGCTGACACCTCCTAGTTCATCTATAACAAGAATAATGTCGTATATATATGCTAATCTACGTTGATGACATAATTGTCACTGGGTCTTCTCAAAGTGCAGTTGATGTGTTGCTAAAAGAGCTAAGTCTGCATTTTTGCCGTTAAAGACCTAGGTCAGCTGCATTTTTTCCTGAGAATTGAGGTAAAGAAGATGCAAGATGGTGTAATACTCACACAAGAAAAATACGCAAAGGACCTGCTGACAAGGGTCAGGATGTGAACCTGCAAGGCTGCACCTACACCACTATATAATACAGAGAAGCTATCGGTATTTGACGGAGAGCCACTAGAACCAGAAGATTGTCACTACAGGAATCCCGACGATTTACGACGGCCAGGGCCGTCGCAAATAAGGCAAATACCGTTGCAAATAAGCTATTTGCGACGACTTTTCTTATTTGCGGCGGCTTCTAGCCGTCGCAAATTAGTCGTCGCAATAAAGCTTATTTGCAACGGCCACCATCGCAAATAAGCTTAATTGCAACGGCTCGAAGTGGCCGTCGCAAGTTATTGTCCAGGGGCTGGTGGGCCCCGCAACAGTATTTGCGACGGCCTGGCTATCGCAAATAAGCGTTAATTGCGATGGGCAGGTCGTCGCAAATAAGTTCAGCTGGCTGGGCCCACGTGTCCTCCTTCGGGA
The DNA here is from genome assembly GCA_036927565.1 of Tuctoria greenei. NCBI lineage: Eukaryota > Viridiplantae > Streptophyta > Magnoliopsida > Poales > Poaceae > Tuctoria > Tuctoria greenei. Next base: position 78,329,008 of record JAYESD010000012.1, read on the forward strand.
CCCACACGGCTATTTGCGATGGCCAGGCCGTCGCAATTAGTGCTTATTTGTGACAGCCAGGCCGTCGCAAATAGCAGAGGCTTACTTGCGACGGCCTGGAGCCTTATTTGCGACGGTACTGTATAAAAAGCCGTCGCAAATAAGGTTTTTAATTTTTTTTAAACAGAAAATACTCCCCGGCTCGATGGCCAGAATCACAGAATAGACAATATATATTACAAACAGTCATATAACAATCATCCAAACATGGCATCACAACACATCATCGTCGAAACATGGCATCAACATCAACAAACCAAACAAGGGCTTACTCGCCCGTCTGACCTCCGTAGCCACCTCCGTAGCCACCTCCGAAGTCGAAGTCATCGTCGCGGCTCATTCCAGGTGGCAGTGGCGACGGCGATGGAGTTTGTGTAGCCGTCGCAGATCTCTGCATTTAATGAAACTTAGAGTTAGAATATAAATGCATCAACATCTCTCCCTCTATCTCTATCTAGATCCCCTCTCATCCTCTCTTCTTTCATCTCTCTATTGCTATCATTTTCCCTCTATCTTTTTGCCTCTATCTCAATCTACATCTCCCTTTCTCTGTCTCTCCCTCTCCTTCTATCTCCAATCTCCCTCTTTCTCGTCATTCCTCTCCCACTCTATCTAACTATCACTCACTCTTTCTTTTATCTCTCTTTCTTCCATCTCAATCCTATTCTTCTATCTAACTATCTCCTCTCTCTTCTATTTCAATCCTTTTTTCTCTATCTTCCTCCCTCTTATAACTTCATCTCTCACTCTATCTATCTTTCACTGTCACTCCATTTCCTCGCTTTATTTTGGTTAAGTTGAGTTAAAACTAAAATTGTTAAGTTGACATAGAAAATTACCTGACCCGCAGAAGAAGGATCGCCTGGAAGGACCGGTGGTAATACCGGTAGCTGGATCCCCAGATCTTGCGCCCGAGCCATGGCATGTCATTGCAAACATTAAATGTTACATATTAGTAAGTCATTTATGCTGAATTAATGAGAACTTTAGTTTTTATTTTGTTACCTCCATTGCTTCCCGCATCTGCGCCAATGCTGCGCTGCCTGGGTTTGGATCGTGGCCTCCATCGCGATCCTTTGGTGTTCCGCCTCCCTCCTTTACTCCTCCTGTCGCCTGAAGTTGTCTTCTACAGTTTGTCAAAGGGACTGCATCTCAATGTCCCTCTGCGAGGCGCGGCGACCTGCCGTGCCCACCGAAGAAGCCTGCGTGGAGCTGCCTCTCGCAGGTCTCCCCGCTCTCGAGTCGACAACTCCATCGAATATGGTGAGCCTATAAAAAAAAGAGTTAGTAATATCAAATTGAAATATCTTGAATACTTTTAATTGAAAATGATAAAATGACTTATAAACTCACCTTTTGTGTGCTTTTCCACCTCCGCTTGCATACGCGGCTTGAGGATCAATTGGTTCACGTTCCCAATCAAAATTTCCCCCGTGTATCTTCCTAGCCTCCTCCCCGTACTTAGCCTGCAAAACAAGGAAACCGTGTAAGTTGAACATACATATAGTTATATTTAATATGAATGATTTCTAAACTTACCAATCGCTCAGCTGTAGCCTGACTGCACCCCTGAGGCTAAGAAGGGTCCCTGTGACCTCTCTTCCAAATCTCAGAAGGGGTCGGCGGCACCCCCGTCTCGCGCTCCTGTCAATACATGTTAGTACAAACAATATATTATGAATATATAAACATAAGTTACATACACTTACCATGCATTTAGCTAAACGCAAGTGGTTATCTTGGTCGTGCTTGCTCTTCCCCTCGACCCCTCTGCACTCTCGAGCCTTCTCGGACTTAGCTTTAAACTCATCGCTAGCCCAGTAGCGACAAAGGGCCCGAAATGCATCGGTCCGACCCTACAACCAGCTCACGTGGCCCTGCACATAGTTGGAAGTCGTTAAAAATACCATCGAGGAAATTATCAGAAAACAAATACTTACTACACCCCACGTACCTGTGTGTACTCCTCCTCCGTCAGGTGCCTCTCGCTCTCTTGCCAGAAGTGTAGCACGTGCTGCTGGTTCACCTTCAAGGGCTCATTAATAATTTGAACACGGGCGTTCGACAAAGCTTGTTGAAGCGCGTTGGCAGCGTTGTAGTGAAACACTCGCCTCGCATCCTCAAACAGGTGAGGGTCGTTCGGGTCCTATAAAGTATATCTTGCCTGCGATAAAGAATATATTGAAGAGATGTTCAGTAAAAGAGTTTAAGATCTAAAACTTAGAAACTAGTTTTAACATACTTACCATAAAATCAGCCCATACGACCTCCTGAAGGTTGTCGCGCTCCTGGTGATGGACGCGTGCGTAGTCCTCCCACGAAAGAGCAGGCACCCCATCGATGACCCAGAGATAGTGCAAACGCACTAAGGACCCGAGGACACCGTTCACCGGTCTTTGGTGTCTCTCACCGGTGAAAGGCGTGTCGTCCCAAACCCTTCAAGATATTTATTGATTCATTACTTAAGTAACCAAAAGAAACTAAAGTTGAACACTATAATTTTTATTACCTATCTCCAACTGGACAAATCACGATCCTCTGTGAAGGGACTGCAGGAGGGACTGACAACGTTAGTCCTCCTCATCCTCCGCGTCTGCTGGGGCATCACGTCAGGTGACCCAGACGGCTCGTCACCAGCGGAGCCAAAGGCCTCAGGAATAGAAGGATCGCCAGCCGAGGGCTGGCTAGCCGAGGGCTGGCTCCCTGAGGGGTAGCCAAGGTCAACTGGCGCCGCAGCTTCTGAGTCAGCCGGTGAGGACTACAACATTCAAATGATTCATAAGTAAGTTTAATGTGAAATTGAATTTAAAGAATTTGTCAAAAACGAGTGAAATTTACCTATGACGAAGCTCTAGAGCTGCTCAGAACGTGCCCCAGCAGCTGAGAGCGTCTGCTCCCAGTCGACGAGGCACCAGCGAAAGCGACCTTAGGTCTACAGGGGTAGAACCCCCTCGTCGGCAGCACCTTCTTACCCTTCTTTGATGCCATCCTGTTTTAATTAGATAATCAGTAAATATGCAAATAAAATATACAAAATTCATGTTACTATCTTCAAGAAAACATTACTTGTAATCACTTTTAAAATTCATCAACATCATTATCATGTTCTTGTGCCCTACTACTTAAACCACCCCAACGATCTTCCATCATGGCCTGTTCTAATTTCCGTTTTCGCATATCATCTGCCTCTACATCTTCAACGTCTTCAACATCTCCAACTAATTGATCGAGTCCTGCACCAAGCTCGATGATAAAAGTGTCTGGCAACTCTTCTACTTGGTACACTTCTTCAACGTCTTCGCTATCATGGTAACCATCATCCCCAGGAGTATATAACCGCTCACGAGGATTCACCTTATATACCACCCACCAAGCACAGAGCTTCGTGCATGGAAAAGGTAGATAATACACTTGTTCCACTTGATGTGCAAGAACAAATGTATCGTAACCTCGTAGTCGGTCCTTATGTTTCACTTCCACCATTCCAAATTGGTTTTCTCGAGTTCCATGAGTGCGATCAAACCAGTCACAGTCAAAGAAGACAACTCAAAGGGTCTTATTTCCGGTAAAAGTAAATTCAAGGATTTTGTTAATGATCCCATAATAATCGATTAAATTCCATTGAGTGTCCATTGCTCTCTTCACAACACCGGAATTTGATGTTGCCGCAAAAGGACGAAGAGCTTCAAAATGAGTTGTACGGAATCGAAAGCCATTTACGTCATATCGACCATAGCTTCTAACATTCACCAATCCATAAGATAGCTGCCGCAAATCTTCATGGACATTGTGAGTCCGACAGTGTCATGATCTAAGTTAAAATAATACTTCTTTAATAATAGTAACTTATAATACATAGAAGACGAGAAAATATTACATAATCTCGAAACCAAGATAGGAAACTCTGTCCCCCATTTATTCCTTCTTTTCGCATCCCTTCTACTTGTTTGGCCATAGGTTGATGCCTATGTGGCCAACATTGTTCGTGGAACTCGCTGAATATGAAGAAACATCTTTAAGAATACATGTGCAGCAAAATATGTCGATTAGCATAAATATAGGACAAACACTTACTCGAAGTATTCCTGCATGCCTTCTATATTTGCGTACATGTAGAGTAAAGCAACAGTCCTTTCATGTCTGGATAGCACGTAGGTCGTGTAGCTACCAACGGTGGTGCCTCTTGTTTGAAAAATGGAAAGGTCACTTACAGGGTGTGTTTCGTCCACATTGTACTGCATAGCCGAAGTATTGATATTGTTTTCTTCTGCAAAGTAGACACTTGAAAAGTATCCTACTTCCTTAAGAGTATATGCTTCAGCGATGCACCCTTCCACCCTTGCCCTATTGCCAACCATTGGTTTCAGATATCGTAGCGCTCTTTCAATGTGATATATCCACCTATATTGCACAGGACCGCCAACTTTAGCTTTGAATGGAAGATGGATAAGCAGATGTTGCATTGGATTGAAGAAACCCGGTAGAAATTTTTTTCCATCTTACATAAAAGTATGGGTATCTCCTTCTCTAACTTATCCATCATCCCGATCTTGATTTCTTTAGCACAAATCTGTCTATAGAAATAGCTGAGCTCGGCTAAAACCTTCCACACCGCATCATCTAGATAGCCTCGAAACATAACAGATAAGAGTCTTTCCATTATAATGTGATAATCATGACTCTTCAACCAAGTGAGGTTTCCTGTGTTAACATTTATGGCTCGTTTCAGGCTAGCTGCGTAACCATCCGGGAATTTCAAAGTTTTCATCCATTTCATAACTTCTTTCTTTTCTTTCGATCGAAGACAGAAAGAAGCACGTGGATTTTCACCACTTTCAGAGATTTCAAGAGTTGGACGGTGACAAATGTCTGCCAAATCTAGTATAGCTTTATACTTGTCTTTCGTTTTGCCAGGCATATCCATGCAAGTGCTTATGATACTTTCGCTCATGTTACGCTCCTGATGCATGACATCAATGTTGTGCATTAGAATCAATGACTTCACATACGGTAGCTCCCAAAGTCCCCATATGTGAGTCCAATTGTGTTCCTCTCCATAACCTACGAAATATCCAGGACGACCTTCATCAGACACCAGTTTGTCCAACATATCAGAAATTTTTGAGCCATTGAGACCCTTCGGTGGTCCTTTAGTGACAACAGTGTTCTTTCAAAAGACATGTCTCTACTGCCTAAATATGTGATTCGAGGGTAGCCAACGTCTGTGACAATCGAAGTAAGATATTTTGCCTCCATGAGTTAGTCGAAAGCAATCCGTGTCTGAAGGCACATATTGGACACATCAGATGATCGTGAGTGCTCTATGCGGAAAACATGCCGTATGCCGGCAAATCATGGAAGGACCACAAATAAGCAGCTCGAAGGTTGAATTTTTGCTTCTTGTAACCGTCGTCCGCTTCGACTCCTGTCTACAAGACTTTCAATTCTCCGATCATCGGTTTTAACATCAAGTTGAGAAGTGACCCTGGATGATCAGGTCCAGGTACAATGAGGCTGAGAAACATGAAGTCGTTCTCCATATAAAAATTAGATGGCAGGTTGTACAGAATGACAAAGATGGGCCAAAATGAGTATGGCGTGGCGTTCGTACTGAACGGTGAGAATCCGTCTGTCGCTAATCCGATGCGAACATTCCTCGCATCACGAGAAAAGTCTAGATCAAAATGGTCTAGCGCCTTCCATGCATCACCGTCGGACGGATGCGTCAAGAATTTTTTGTTCTCAAGTTTACATTCTTTGTACCATCTCATGTGTCTTGCAGTTCTTTTTGAAAGAAACAATCGCTTCAACCGAGGTGTCACAGGCAAGTAACGAAGCTGCTTATGTGCGACATCTGTCATCACATTATCGCCATCGTCATTAACAACTTCGACATATCTCGATTTACCACATTTCAAGCACATCTTCTCATTGGCGTGCTCTTTCCAGAATACCATGCAGTTGTCTGGGCACACATCAATTTTCTCATACTTCATACCGAGACCAGATATCTTGATCTTTGAATGATACATATCTGGTGACGCATTGTAAGGTTGTGGAAAGATATCGCAGATCAATTTCATGAGATCATTGTAGCAGTTGATGGAAAAAAGTAATTGGTCTTAATTGCCATAAATCTGGTCCAGAAAGCAAGTACGGTCACAACCGTGTGTTCATGCAACAACTCTTGTGATTTCTTCAGCTCCTCGAAGAACTTCTCTGCCTCATTTGTAAGAGGATCCTCCGCTTCCAGAGCTTCTAGCATCTCATCCATCCTATCAACCTCTATTATATTATCATCCTAATCAACTTCTGCTATGACTCGATAATTAGTCTCGCCGTGAAAGGTCCACACTTCATAATGTGGAGTGAAACCGTTTCGACATAAGTGAAATGAAAGCTCCAATCTTCTCAAAAACTGGGTTGAAAGTGCATCTAGGATTCCTTGTGGGTTTTGGATGATTTATGACAAGCAATTGGGATCCTAACCGCTTTGTTGAGATGAGTGCAGGTTTTTTATAGAAAAATGAGCAAAGTACTAAAAAGAAGGAAGAATAAGGAGTAAAGTGGAAATGAGCTCAAGGAAGAAGAATAGTAGATCATTGTGTATGGAGTGTGTTAAGAAAACACATCCCAAGAGCTCAGTCACAATTAAACACACGCATTGCACAAAGTTACATAGGATCGGACTAGTCCGACTGACACCGGACTAGTCCGATATCCTCTCTGCACAAAATCGGACAAGTCAGATATCCATCAGAATAGTCTGATATCTCTCTGACTAGAATCGGACTAGTCCTCCCCAGTGCGGACTAGTCCTCAAAACACTTCACAAGTCACACAAAATCGGACAAGTCCGATCACAACCGGACTAGTCCGATATTCTCTCTGGTCCATATCGGACAAGTCCGATATTTGCACGGACTAGTCCGAAAAACCCTCTGAACTAAATCGGACAAGTCCTCCAAGTGCGGACTTGTCATCCAATACACTTAGGGTTTCACATGTCCGGACAAGTCCGATGACTATCGGACTAGTCCGAAGATTTCCAGTAGCGAAATCGGACAAGTCCGTTCCTAGCCCGACTAGTCCGATATTTCGGGACACTTAGGGTTTGCTACACACGGCACACCATACTAGTCCGGTGACCACCACGGACTAGTCCGATCTTTCTGAACCCTAACGTTCACTTTTAGAAACCTATATAACTAGAGATGCACGGCCATATTTCATACTCTCTCGAACCCTAGCGCCGTCACACCTTCCAAGAGCCTCAAAAACCACATCTCTCCACGAAATTAAGTGCAACAAAGACAATCCTTTGAGGATTCACTCTAATTCATTGGAGAGACATGTTCAACACCACATTGAGCGCTTGGTTTGATTCTCTAACACAATCCTGCGATTCAATTGTAATCTTTTGAGTGTGTTCTTGGTGGTATTTCATGTTGTAATCCAAGGGAGCTCTCAACGTGTGAGAAGGCCCCTTGAATTCGGTTATTCACCCCTTTGAGATAAGTGGAAGAGGATTGGCCTTCCTGGCGATCCGACGACGGTAGGGTTGGAGAAGACCCGGTCCTTTTGTGGACTCCTCAACGTGGATGTAGGTTGCCTCTGTGGGAACCGAACCACATGATAAATCTCTTGTGTTCTTCTTTTGTGTTCATAGTCCTTTACATTATATCAATCTAGGGTTACAATTGATCTTGATTACTTTACGTTAAAATATCAAGTATAAGATTGAATTGTGATATAACCTGGTTCATAACCTCGTAACACTTTATTTAATCGTATATTTCCGTTGCATATATTGAGGAATAAAATTAATCGATTAAACTTAATCAATCTAGTCCGTATACACCGGACTAGTCCGCACTTTACCGGACTAGTCCGATATCTCTGGTTTTGAACTAGTTGTTAAGTGTTGTAGGTTCCAACAATTATCAAAAAGGCCTATTCACCCCCGCCCCCCCCTCTAGGCCACATTCAATTAGTATCAGAGCAGGTTCTTCAAGAAAGAGACTAATCGCTCGAAGGAGATCATGTTGGACATGAAGGACACCCACAAGAGCAACAACCAAGAGAAGGTTGATGATGAAAAGAACCTCAAGGTGGAGAAGCTCCTCGAAGCCATTCAAGACTTCAAGGATGACGATGAGGAGATGCTGGAGCTAAAGGCGCTCCTAAGAAAGAAGACAATTTCCAAAGGTAAAGTAAAAGTTGAAGAGAAGAAGAAGGGGAGTAGTCACACCGACTACCCCCGATATCCTTTTAACTATGATCGTCTCAATTTCAATAACCATCATTATTTATCTATCCCACTTGGAAAAGCCCCACACTTCGATGGAAGTGATTACTCAATGTGGAGGCAAAATATGAAAATGCATCTAATTTCCCTCAATCCAAGTTTGTGGCATATTGTGTGCACAGGGATAGATATCCCAGACGACGATGAAGAGCTCACCCCCAGCCAAGAGCGGGAAATTCACCGAAATGCTCAAGCCGCGGCCGTAATTACCTCTTCACTCAGTCGGGACGAGTTCACCAAGGTGGATGGACTCGAAATTGCTAAAGAGATATGGGACACACTACAAACTGCACATGAAGGTGACCGACATGTGTGTGAAGAAAAAATCGAAATGATTGAAGGCGAGTTAGGAAGATTTGTAATTGAAGAAGACAAGTCACCCCAAGACATGTACAATCGATTAAAGACACTCGTCAACAAGATCAGATCATATAGAAGTAAGAAGTGGAATGACCACGAGGTGGTAAAGCTCATCCTTAGAGCTTTTATGCCTCGCAACGTTACACTATGCTCCATGATCAGAGAAAGCCCCAGATACAAAAGGTTGACTCCGGATGAACTGCTTGGAAAGATCATCAACATCGAAATGATGGAAAAACAAGCAAAACATGTCAAGGAGATTGCCGACCTCACCTTGGCAAAGAAGAAAGGGGTTGCTTTGAAGTCCACTCTCAAGCCCCTATCCAAAGAAGCTAGAGAAGCACAACTAGAGGAAGATAGTGACGACGAGAGTAGTGAATTGGATGAAGAAGAAATGATATTGTTCATGAAGAAATTCAAGAGAATAATGAAAAAGATACAAGGTACAAAGTCAAGCGAAGGAAAGTACAAGGAAAGAATGAAGCCAAAGTTGAGGCGGGCATGCTATAATTGTGGTGAGTATAACCACTTTATAGTTGATTGCCCATATGAGGAGAACAAGAAGAAGACCAAAGAAGCCAAGCCTCAACCTAAGAAATTCTTCAAGAAGAAGAAACAAGCCGAACAAGCGCACATTGGGAGAGAGTGGGACTCAAATGATGAGTCCTCATCGTCCGAAGAAGAAGAGATGGCTAGCATAGCCATCGAGAAGACATCCAAGAAGTCTACCCTTTTCTCTACACTTGGCGCATGTAAGGGAGATGGCACTTGCCTTATGGCAAAGGAAGGTAAACGCAAGGTAACCGTTAAACCCCCCTCCGTGCATTCCTATTCTAGCAATGATGAACTCAATAGTGATAATGAGGACATGCTTATTGGACTAGATAGGAAAACAGCTACTAAAATGAAATTTTTGCTTGATCAACTTGTTGAGAAGGAGAGGTTAATACATCATCAAGAGGACATGATCATCTCCCAAAAGGAGGAATATGTTGAACTTGACAAACTTCTAGAACTTGAAAAGGAATGAAGAAAATCACTAGAGCTTGAGTTAGCTTCGAGCAAGGAAACTTGCCTGGAGTTAACTGACTCAAATGTCACAATCAAGGACCAACTTGCTAACCTGATCAAGGTTAACAAGATCCTTGAAGTGCAGGTTGAGTCACTGAAGCTGAGTGAACCTTCCTCCTCTTCAAGTTCACCTTCTCAACCCACTAAAACTGATTTTGCTCATGCTTGCACATGTAAGAAAGGTGACACCAGTTTGAAGGATAAGCCAACCTCTACAAAGGATAAACATCCTACCCAAAGTGGCATATTTGACAAGGAGAAGATCAAATATGCATGTAGTGCATACTTGGTCAAAAGACCTCCAAATGTCAAATATGGCATTGGTTATTCTTATGGTGAAAAGCAACATGCTAGAAGCCATAAGAATAACAAGGAGAGGATTACCTTTGTAAAAGGAAGGCCCTCTCAAATTGGAAAGTCACAGATTAAAACAGTAACTACACATGAACACCGGACTAGTCCGGTCGGTGTCCGGACAAGTCCGGTCCTCCGAACAAGTCCGGCCCCCCAGACTAGTCCTGTACATAAGCAACAACGGCTATTGTTTAAAACTTTTGATGCCTCCTATGTGTTAATGAGAAATAAGTTTGGCAAGGTTTATGCTCATTATGTTGGGCCACGCCATGGGAACACCAAGTCTCATGTGTGGGTGCCCAAATGTATTGTAACTAACCTCCAAGGACCCAAGCAAGCTTGGGTAACTAAAACCAAAGCATGATTTGCTTTTGCAGGCCTATTCCTCCGGTGGATCTAAATGGGTGCTACACAGTGGCTGCACCAACCATATGACCGGGGAAAGAAGAATGTTCGTGGAATATGAAGAGAATAAGGACCCAAACGAGGGCATCTACTTCGGAGATAATAGTCAAGGAAGGGTGCTCGGTACCGGTAAAATTGCAATATCCTCTAAACACACACTTTCTCATATTTTACATGTTGAATCTCTAGATTATAACCTGCTGTCCATATCTCAATTATGTGACAAAGGTTATAATTGCTTGTTCACTAACGAGGGTGTGACCGTTTGTAGGAGGAGTGATGGTTCCGTTGCATTCAAGGGTATGTTAAAGGGAAAGCTCTATCCTGTTGACTTCAACAAGGATAAAGCTGAACTTGACACATGCTTGATTGCAAAGACCAACATGGGTTGGTTGTGGCATAGACGGCTAGCGCATGTTGGTATGAGGAACCTTCAAAAACTCCTCAAAGGCGATCACATCCAAGGTTTAAAGGATGTTGTATTTGAGAAAGACAGGCCCTGTAGCGCGTGCCAAGCCGGGAAGCAAGTTGGAGCACCTCACCCCGCCAAAAACATCATGACTACAACAAGACCACTCGAGCTACTACACATGGACTTATTTAGTCCAATAGCCTACATAAGCATCGGCGGTAACAAACATGGTTTAGTTGTCGTTGATGATTTTTCTCGCTTCACTTGGGTTTTCTTTTTGCATGATAAGTCAGAGACACAAGGAATACTCAAGAAGTTCTTCAAGCGAGCTCAAAACGAATTCTCATTGACAATCAAGAATATTCGAAGCGACAACGGCACGGAGTTCAAGAACACGCAAGTGGAGGAGTACCTTGATGAAGAAGGCATAAAGCACGAATTTTCAGTGCCGTACTCCCCACAACAAAACGGAGTTGCCGAAAGAAAGAATCGAACACTCATAGAGATGGCAAGAACAATGCTCGATGAGTTCAAGACATCGGATCGATTTTGGGCAGAAGCGATTAACACCGCTTGCCACGCCGTAAATCGACTTTATCTTCATCGACTACTCAAGAAGACATCCTATGAGCTACTCACCGGTAACAAACCAAATATTTCATATTTTCGATTTTTCGGTTCTCCATGTTATATCTTGAACAAGAAGCCTAGGACTTCAAAGTTCGCCCCGAAGTCCGATGAAGGTTTCTTGCTTCGTTATGATTCGAACACTTACGCCTATCGTGTTTTCAACAAGACCTCTAGACTTGTTGAAGTAGCACGTGACGTAGTGTTCGATGAGACTAATGGCTCCCAAAAGGAGCAAGTTGATCCATGTGAACTAGGTAAAGAAGAAGCTCCTTGTCAAGCATTGAAAAGAATGGCTCTAGGTGAGGTTCGACAACAAGAGCCACCTCCACACGTACATGAGGAAGATGAACCACAAGAGGAGACCAACGATCAAGGAGGAGCTTCAACACAAGATCAACCACAAGAATACGAAGATAATCAACAAGTCAACAAAGGCAATCACTTAGGGGGAGAAGCAGATGGTCATGAAGATACAACTCCTCAAGTGCCACAACCAAGAGTACACCAATGCGTCCAAAGGGATCACCCAATCGACAATATCATCGGTGACATCCAAAAGGGATTAACCACTAGATCTCGCATATCTAACTTTTGTGAGCACTATTCGTTTGTATCCTTTTTGGAACCACGCAGGGTTGAAGATGCATTGAAAGATCCGGACTGGGTGGTGGCAATGCAAGAAGAATTGAACAACTTCAAGCGGAACAAGGTGTGGGAACTTGTGGCAAGACCCAATGCAAACATCATCGGCACCAAGTGGGTCTTCCGCAACAAACAAGATGAACATGGTGTGGTGACAAGGAACAAGGCACGACTTGTGGCCAAAGGGTATTCACAAGTCAAAGGTTTGGATTTTGATGAGACCTTTGCTCCAGTAGCTAGGCTTGAATCTATTAGAATATTACTTGCATATGCTACTCACCATGATTTCAAGATGTATCAAATGGATTTGAAAAGCGTGTTCCTCAACGGACCAATCAAGGAAGAGGTGTATGTGGGGCAACCACCCGGGTTTGAAGACGAAGAGTTCCCCGACCACGTATTTAAATTGCGTAAGGCTCTCTACGGCCTCAAACAAGCTCCTAGAGCTTGGTATGAGTGTCTTAGAGATTTCTTAATTGAAAATGGCTTTAATATTTGCAAAGTAGATTATACACTATTCACAAATAATTTTTATAATGATCTTTTTATTTGTCAAATTTATGTTGACGATATAATCTTTGGGTCAACTAACCAATCCTTTTGTGAGGAATTTAGTAAAATCATGACAGACAGATTTGAAATGTCAATGATGGGAGAATTAAAGTACTTCTTGGGATTCCAAGTGCGGCAACAGAAGGAAGGGACGTTCCTAAGCCAAACCAAGTCCACGAAGGACATACTTAAGAAGTTTGGCATGGACAAGGTGAAGCCCATAAAAACCCCCATGGCAACGAATGGCCACTTAGATCTCAATGAAGATGGACCTAGCGTTGAGCAAAAGGTATATCGCTCCATGATTGGATCTCTACTCTACTTATGTGCATCTAGGTCAGATATTATGTTGAGTGTATGTTTGTGTGCAAGATTTCAAGCCAATCCTATGGAATGTCACTTGACAGCCGTAAAAAGGATCTTGAGATATTTGGTTCATACACCCAACCTTGGTCTTTGGTACCCAAAAGGCTCAAAATTCAATCTCATTGGTTACTCCGATGCAGATTATGCCGAGTGCAAAGTAGATAGAAAAAGCACCTCCGGTACATGCCAATTCCTAGGGAGATCCTTAGTTTCTTGGTCCTCCAAGAAACAAAATTCCATTGCCTTATCCACAGCCGAAGCGGAGTATGTTGCAGCCGGGAGTTGTTGTGCACAACTTCTTTGGATGCGACAAACTCTAAGGGATTATGGTTACAATATGAACCATATTCCACTCCTTTGTGACAATGAAAGTGCCATCAAAATTGCCCACAACCCAGTTGAGCACTCCAGAACTAAACACATAGACATAAGAAATCACTTTTTGAGAGATCATGCCATGAAAGAAGACATAGCCATTTCACATGTCAACACTCAAAAGCAATTGGTCGACATATTCACCAAGCCACTTGATGAAAAGCGTTTTTGTGAACTCTGAAATGAACTAAATATCCTTGATGCTCGGAGTGTGGCTTGAAATGTTGCATACCTGTATGAATTCTTCAAATATGTTGATTGGATTGTGAAAATCATCTCTCTCTCTCTCTCATTTTTCTTCAAAAAACTATGTCAATTACTAAATCTTGATGAATTATGACTATTGCTTGATTGTTGTATGCTTAATGGCCATATTCATCAAGATTATTTGATTTGGTTTGCCCCTATATTCTCTAAATATGTACCTTCAAATATATATGAATGGGCTAAGCAATTCTCACCTAGTGACCACGGACTAGTCCATTGTTACCCGGACTAGTCTGCCCGTGCAGACTGGTCCGTAGAGTGCCGGTTAGGCCGGACTAGTCCGTCATACAACGGACTAGTCCGATATTGTCCTCTGGAAAAGTTCGGACTAGTCCGGTCATCTCCAGACTTGTAAGATTTTTCGTGTCCATAACCCTAGCCGTCGCCAAACCCTAATTCATTCACCTCCACTCTTGCCTCACGCGTCCTCTCTCTTCCACTCGAGCTCCCAAGGCGATTTTGAGTCCCCTCCACCAAAAAGCTCCGCATTTGGGTGGAGATCAAGCATCCTTGCTCGAAGATTGAAGTTCACGGACAGGTCCGGACTTCAACATCCTTCCCTTCGAGCATCAATCGAATTCTTCGATAATTTTCACTCAAACCCTAGAAATTCCAAATTTCTTCATTGTTGATCAAATAGCCTAGCATTCCTCGCTATATACATGCTCTCTTGATGTATTACGTGTATGCTAAGGTCATAGTGCATTAGGATTCACCATGTGTCTAGTTTCCTAGGTTTTTGAGTTTGAACACCGGACTAGTCCGGTCCATGCACGGACAAGTCCGACGTCCCCGGACTAGTCCGTGCCTGTACACCGGACAAGTCCGATTTATTTGAACTCAAAACCTAGCTTCTCAATTCCTTAATGAAATTCCTTGCTATCCTTCCATACCTATGCCTTGTATCATTCATTATCATTCATGCCACTCATTCTCAGGTCATGTCGAGCTCGGGCAATGATGTCTTCGACTTTGAGGCCGAGATGGACAACGAGGTGGCACCTCGGACCTCGACGGGTCTTGGCAAGAAGCGCCAAGAAAGACCCTCCAAGCCAGCTCCAACCCCTCCTCAGGTTCAGAGGAAGGTGTTGGCAAAGAAGCCAGTCCCAAGGCAGTTGCATCATCAAGTGGCCCTCGCCAAGCAAAGGGCAAGGGCAAAGGGATTGCTACGGGTCCGGTTGGCCCGTTGAAACTCCATGCTCCAAGGGAAGGGGTCCGGTACCCCAATGAAGAGAAGTTCAACGGGAAGGGCAGTGACTCGGCGGCAAAATTCAGAAGCATCGATTGGTATGGCCGACCGAAGCAAGCTGTTGATGGAAGATTCTGGTGCAACTTCCATGCTGATTTCTACAAATCGGTGTATCTCCCAATGAAGACACCAGTTGTGCACAGTCAGTGGATTGACTGGGCACATTTTGAGAAGAAGGGCTGCTCACCATTCACAAAGGTAGTGAGAGCCATTGAGAGGCATGGCCTGAGGGATCTTTTCGCCTTCAGGAATAACTGGAATGATGAAGTGATTGCACAGTTCTTTGCAACCTATCACTTCTCTAGTGAAGAGGAGGAGAGTGTCACTTGGATGACTCATGGATCCAAGTACAGTATTACTCAAGAAGATTTTGCTAGCCTGCTTCACCTTGACACCACAAGATCTGACTGCCTGATCATACACAACATAGGTGTCATTGAGAAGGATGGGATGAAGTTCCTATATGAGCCAAATTCAAAGTTCAACCCTCCCTCCACAAAAAATATGAAGCCATTTTTTGTGGTGCTGAACAGAGTTTTGAGGAAGATGATTGCTCCCAAGGATGAAGATGCTGGGAGTGTGCAAGGATACCTCAGGACTCTGATGAGGATCATAAGCAAGGACCGCTCGTTTGATGTGGCGGAATACATTTGGAATGACATGGTGAACATATCTTGCACTCCCAACAGGTCTTGTGGATATGCTCCTTACCTAATGTTTGTGATTGAGAAAGTCACCGGGATTGAGTTTGTGAAAGATGTGGAGCATCTCCCCTTGAGGCCTCAAATGCCTCAAAAGCCGAGTGTGCAGGCTGCGCCCTCGTCGGCCTCCAGCCCCGAGGCACCAGCAAGAACAAGAGAAGATGTCAGGGCTGCCACTGCTACTGTGCAGCCCCTCAAAAAGGTTCAGCCAGTGGAATTCTCAAGTATCTAACTGCAATCTTTGCCTCCTGCAAAACGCCGAAGTGAAGGCCCATAAGCTCAACAAGAAAAGAAAGGAGGACATGAAGTATATCAAGGAAAATGTGAAGCAAATTTGTTAGAAACTAGAGATTGAGCCAATTGGGTCTCCAAATCTCTGAAGACTCAGATTCTGATTTCACCGAGCTCGGGCCCCTGACCCCCTCTGAGCTTGCCTACTTTGGCGTTGGGGGCACGAGTAGCTCTGCACCTCCTCCTCCTCCTCCTCATCAAGCTGAAGATGAAAATGATGAAGACGACGATGAGAGGACCGACAGCAAAGAGTGAAGACCTTAGGACCCTCCTCTCCTTCTTTTTGGTGTCCTGATGCCATAGGGGGAGAGATTGAGGGGGAGTCTTAGTCTTAGCTATAGTTTGCGAGGAGAGAGCCCTATGCTATGTTTTAACTTTTTTGTGGCTTGTAAAGTTTTAACAATGATCTTAAGTTAATTATGGTTCTGTGGTGCAATGATTTGATCCTTTGAGTAGTATTTATGGAAACTGTGTTTTTGCTCTAGAATGACATATATGCTTGCTATTGGGTGATTAATGTCAATTATGTCATTCTCAATGTTTCAGTGCACTTAGTTATGCATCCCACCATAAAGAATGTACATATGGACTATGCTTTCACTACTTGATTTAATTTGGACTCATATGTGCATACTTTATGAAAATCTCAATTTTTATCATATTTTGTGAAATCTCAATTGGTTGTCATCAATCACCAAAAAGGGGGAGATTGAAAGTGCATCTAGGACTCCCTTGTGGGTTTTGGATGATTTATGACAAGCAATTGGGATCCTAACCGCTTTGTTTAGATGAGTGCAGGTTTTTAATAGAAAAATGAGCAAAGTACCAAAAAGAAGGAAGAATGAGGAGTAAAGTGGAAATGAGCTCAAGGAAGAAGAATAGTAGATCATTGCGTATGGAGTGTGTTAAGAAAACACATCCCAAGTGCTCAATCACAATTAAACACACACATTGCACAAAGTTACACAGGACCGGACTAGTCCGACTGACACTGGACTAGTCCGATATCCTATCTGCACAAAATCGGACAAGTCCGATATCCATTGGACTAGTCCGATATCTCTCTGACTAGAATCGGACTAGTCCTCCCCAGTGCGGACTAGTCCTCAAAACACTTCACAAGTCACACAAAATCGGACAAGTCCAATCACAACCGGACTAGTCTGATATTCTCTCTATTCCATATCGGACAAGTCCGATATTTGCACGGACTAGTCCGAAAAACCCTCTGAACTAAATCGGACAAGTCCTCCAAGTGCGGACTTGTCATCCAATACACTTAGGGTTTCACATGTCCGGACAAGTCCGATGACTATCGAACTAGTCCGAAGATTTCCAGTAGCGAAATCGAAGTCCGTTCCTAGCCGAACTAGTCTGATATTTCGGGACACTTAGGGTTTGCTACACACAGCACACCGGACTAGTCCGGTGACCACCACGGACTAGTACGATCTTTCTGAACCCTAGCGGTCACTTTTAGAAACCCATATAAATAGAGTTGCACGGCCATATTTCATACTCTCTCGATCCCTAGCGCCGTCACACCTCCCTAGAGCCTCAAAAACCACATCTCTCCACGAAATTAAGTGTAACAAAGACAATCCTTTGAGGATTCACTCTAATTCATTGGAGAGACACATTCAACACCACATTGAGCTCTTGGTTTGATTCTCTAACACACTCCTGCGATTTAATTATAATCTTTTGAGTGTGTTCTTGATGGTATTTCGTGTTGTAATCCAAGGGAGCTCTCAACGTGTGAGAAGGCCCCATGAATTCGGTTATTCACCCCTTTGAGATAAGTAGAAAAGGATTGGCCTTCGTGGCGATCCGACGAGGGTAGGGTTGGAGAAGACCCAGTCCTTTTTTGGACTCCTCAACGTGGATGTAGGTTGCCTCTGTGGGAACCGAACCACGAGATAAATCTCTTGTGTTCTTCTTTTGTGTTCATTGTCCTTTACATTATATCAATCTAGGGTTATAATTGATCTTTATTACTTTATGTTAAAATATCAAGTATAAGATTGAATTGTGATATGACCTGGTTCATAACCTCGTAACACTTTATTTAATCATATATTTCCGCTGCATACATTGAAGAATAAAATTAATCGATTAAACTTAATCAATCTAGTCCGTATAAACCGGACTAGTCTGCACTTTACCGGACTAGTCCGATATCTTTGGTTTTGAACTGGTTGTTATGTGTTGCAGGTTCTGGCAATTATCAAAAAGGCCTATTCACCCCGCCTCTAGGCCACATTCATTGGTGTTCCGGCATTTTATACATGGGCACCGCACCATATCTTCCGTTGACAATGAAAATGCTCGATCCAAAAAATTATCTAACTTGATAAGGCACTCATCCGAGTGACCACCAGTTCCGCTCTTCCAGCCAGTATACATCCAACTGCGGTCTTCACCCATGTTTGGCTCTGCGGTTTAACGAGAATTATTATTAGTTTCATTGTTATGTTATGTCACGGCCCTACAACCTAGGCAGATAGATCCTAAACCCACCCAAGAATGACCAAGCAAAGCGTGCTCATGACGAGGCGCGTGATTCGAATTCGAACGAAATTTCGGCAGCATAACCCCGCTGTTCTCCACTGCACGCCCAAAAATGGTGCAGCAAAGAACAACAGGGTTATGCCACCGAAATCTCGTCCAAATTTGGACCCGCGTCTCTTCACAAGCCACGCCCCCTCGGTCACTCCCAGGCTGTCCAAAAAGGGACAATTCCGAACCTGCATGTCTCATATGCCAATGACATGTGAGACGTGCCGATCCGAAACGGGTGATACATTGCTATAGGTTACATTGCTCATTTTCATTTTGAGGTCATTTAAGAGAGAGGAAAAAATAGAGAAAGAGTGAGAGGAAAGTTGGTCTTAGATGACAATTCCACATCCATTTCCACCGTCCACGCAAGGCGTCCTTACCAACCCATTCGCTTCCGTGTCAACTTGACGCATACAGTACCACTACAATGGTCTACACGGCACAATCACACTTATTGCGTGTCGTGCCATTCCGGGTTGGTCAGAGCCGGCCAAAAACCCCTTTATTTAAATATATTAAGTAGTCACTCAAAAACAATAAATATTAATGCACGGGTGTCGCAAATATTATATAAATGCACTAAAATCCAAACATACACTAAACAGAATAGAAATTCAGGACGACAGACAAAGCCATAGAGTTACAAATATTGAAAACATTGCAAGTAACTAATAATTCGCGTAACAATAATCATCAAGAACAATTAACAACTAATCATAAGAACAATTAACAACTAATCATAAGAACAGTTAACGACTAATAATTCGCATAACAATTAATCATCAAGAACAATTAACAACTAATCATAAGAACAATTAACAAGTACTCATAAGAACAATTAACAACTAATAATTAATAACTACTTCAGTTGCAGATTCAGAATGGAGGCAGCAGCAGGTTTTTTATTGCATTCCTTATGGGTCTTATTGTGTTCCTAGGAGTAGCAATCCATGCTTAATGTTTTGTTGTTCCATGTATTATATGCAGAGCTGTACATGGCATTGCGATGCCACTTTGTGTGTACTATAAGTACTTCCATACAGTTATGTTTCTAGTTTTGTCTTGATATAACCTTTTCATTGGTCAAATGGATCAATCTTTCAGTCCTTCACACTATACACCACAATATTTGGATTCAAATTATTGACCTCATCTGGGCAGCTATACATGAATCATCGACGGCAAGCAATGAACTACCTTGGGAAATATTCAGAAAATACATCCATCTATATTCATCTGTCTATGCAGCTATACATGACTTCATCTGTCTATCCATCCATCATATTCAGAAAATACCTTGGGAATCTCAACGGCAAGCAATGAACTAGCAACGGAGAAGAAAGAAAATCATCATACCTACATCGGGCGTCGGGGGAGTCCGGTGGGGAGGTGTCGGAGGAGGCCGGCGGCGCTGGAGGAGGTCGGTGGCGTCAGACGGCGCGTCCGGGGCGGCCGGCGTCGTTGGCAGGCACGGCGGGGGCGATGCGGCGGCTGGCGCGGCGGCGGGGGGGGGGGGGGGGTGCGGCGGTTTCAGCCGCAGGGCTGCGGCTGGCGCGGCGGGGGCACGACGGCGGGCGCAGGAGTTGGGGGCGGTGTAGAAAGAGCTATCGGGCTCGATGGGGTAGATATTAGCCCTAATTTGCGACGGCTAATTTAATTGTGACGGCCATACGTTAAGGCTGTCGCAATTAATCTTATTTGCGACGGTGCGTTCTGAAGCCGTCGCAAATAAGTCACTTAATTGCGATGGTAAGTTAGTTTGCGATGGCACTAGTGTTGGTAGTCGCAAATAAAGCTTATTTGCAATGGGGCCGTCGGCAGCCGTCGCAAATAAGTGTTTATTTGCGACAGCCATTTTGTTTGTGACGGCTCATGGGCGACCGTCACAATTTAAGTTATTTGCGACGACCGGCCGTCGCAAATGATCGCGTTTCCTGTAGTATGTACACGGTTTCGTAGCATCATTGGGGCATTACAATATTTAACACTTACAAGACCGGACATAGCCTTCTCAGTAAACAAAGTGGCACAGTTCCTGCATGCTCCAACAAATTAACGCATCTTCAATAAACCTTCATCTATGATAATTAACGCATTTTCTGATGCAAATTGGGCAGGAAGTTTGGATGATAGAAGATCTACAGGGGCTTTGCAATATTCCTCGGATCAAATCTCATCTCTTGGTGTACAAAGAAACAACCCACTGTGTCAAGATCTAGCATCGAGGCTGAATACAAGGCGTTAGCTAATGCAACTTCACAGATTATATGGGTACAAAGTCTACTTGGCAAGCTCGGCATGAAAGAAGATCAGAAGCCTCGGTTATGGTGTGACAATCTAGGGGCCACCTACCTATCTGCTAATCCAATATTCCATGCAAGAACAAAGCATATTAAAATTGATTATCATTTCGTAAGAGAAAGAGTGGTAAGTGAACAGCTGAAAATTATATTCATACACTCAGGTGATCAAATGGCAGATGGGTTCACTAAAGCACTAGCAACAAGGAAATTAGAAGATTTCAGATGTAATCTCAACTAAGTAAAGTTGTGATTAAGGGGGGCTGTTAGAAATAGAAACTAGGATTACTCAATATTGTCTTCCATATTTGTTTTGATCTCTTCGTATCTGGATATAACCGAATCATAACATACTCTGTAAACCATGGGACTGATTGTTGATCTCCCCTATAAATAAAAGTGTGGCCCGAGAAAAGGGTTCAACGCTTCCCACAATATCAATTTTAATACGCACACCATATTGTACCGAGAGAGGGTGAAGTGTGGCGCACTAGACGGCCTCTCACATAACACACGTGCTACATGCGGCTATAACCCTAAACCACACTGCTCTCCCTTCCTTGTGCGCTGAGTTGCTGGGGGACACGTATTCGTGTTTAAAATAAGTATAGAACCGTTAGCTTCACCTCATCACGTCTCTAGTGTAGGACTGATTGGGCTCTGGTAGAACTAATTGCGAAGGCTAATTCCACGATGTGCCACCACGCGTTGCTGGCCGCCGTAGAGGTCGTTCAACCTTGGCTGAGGCATTTGGAAGATTCCCCTTGCACCCACGAATCTTTTGGGCTTGCCAAAGCTGGCACCACTACAAAAAGCATTTTCACAGGCGCTATGATTGTTTTACACAGGCGGGTCATAAAAAATTCCGCCTGTATTGTCGAATGCGTTAAATAGCCACCTGTGATAATGCAACTTCACAGGCGGCTCACATATAAGAGCCGCTTGTGTAAATTGGCAATTTCTACAGGCGGCTCTTGAAGACGAGCTGCCTACATAGTAGCAATTTGTACAGGCGGCTGATGCGATCGAGTGCACTGAGCGTACGTGCGTGCCAGTTAACGAGGTGCATTAAACGCGCACAGTGCATGCACACCGTTGAATTCAATTTGAACCTCTCTGCATCCCATCACCACTACTGCGCACATCGAGAGACGAACTGCCAGGCTGCTACGCTATAAGATCACCCGTGCATGCCATCGCCTTCTCCGCACAACCACTCTTCCTCTTTCCCAAAACCGCGTCAAGAACACCATGGATGACAGGAAAATGTCATTGCCAAGCCCGCCGAAGGACCCTAAGGGGAAGCGTCCCCGACCGGACTCCCCCCAGACATGGAGTGGGATCTCCGGAAGATGGCGCGATGTATTTGACAATACATCGCGCTCCATGTGCCGCCTTGGGCTTGGTCCTCTTCCGGAGTATACTGGAATGATGACCACGGGCCACTACGTCTTTGGCATGACTCACTTAGTCGATCGCCTCGACGTCCTCTCGGACACACTGGCAGTCGAGCTCGACGTCGCTGGCCGCGACAACATGGTGGCGGCGATGTCCAGGAGACTGGGCTTGCCGTTTCTGCCGCGAGAGGCCCCCTAGGCGCCACCACTCTGCGAGGAGCCCAAGGAGGAGGAGAAATAGTTTTTTTCGTTGTGTTGCTTTTTTTTCTTGTTTTAGTTTGTGTTTTTCTTTTTTCTCGTTCGTAATATATTGTCTTAAGGTAATGAACTTTATTCAGCTATTCATTGGTGTGCAGAAATATTTCTAATGTTGTTGTCCTAACGATAAACCACTAAAAATGCACTAATAACTTGTTCCTAATGATAAATAAAATCATTATAGATATGTATTATAAGAACATAAACTAGTGGACTATTTATCTTTTTTATGGATGTGTTACACATTGTTGATGTAGAAATTCATTATAGATATGTATTAAGACCAAAGAGGCATGTGGAAAATAGTATTCTTAGGAGCATCGGCTCAGCTTCCCAGGCGGTTATTAAGACTGCGCCGCATGAGAAAATTAGTTTTACAATTTATTTAAAATATTTTCCCAGACGGTGATTAAGAAACTGCCGCCTGTGGAAAATATTTTCTCTATAAATGAAGCATCGGTCGCGCCTCGCAAGCCTAACATTTTCATTTTGCCACCAAGCCCTCTCCCGCCGCCCCCAAATCAACACCCTCACCGTTGCGGTCAACGTCGAGCGCCGTCCTCACCCTCGGCATCGCTGTGAGCGTCGCCCTCACTCTCGCTGTCACCGTCCACCGAGCATCGTCCTCACTCTAGGCGTCGCTGTCGAGCGACGTACTCACCCTCGGCATCGCCGTCGACGTCGAGCGCCATCCTCAACCTCGGCATCACCGCAGAGTGGCATCCTCACCCTCGCCTTCACTGCCAGGTCTGCCCCTTTTCATACTATTATAGTGCAGTAAGATATTGTTATATATATTGCTCTTTGTATTGTTATGTCTTGTTATTGTCTTGTTACTGTTGGATACGGAGTACTTATCTTTTGTAATATTACTATTATAGCGCAGCTACGGTTCATTGTATTGTTACGGTCACAATTGGCCTTCTTAGTTTTGTAGTAAGATATGTTGCACAATTCATTTTGAAAGAACAATTAAGAGGTCATGCGAGACTAAACTTGGTATAGACAACCAGTATGGACAACTAGTTTCTCAATGCATCAATCCTAATTCCAATATAGACAACCAATATTTTCAAAATGTTCACTACAGAATAAGCGAAAAGCCGTCACAAATAAGCTATTTGTGACGGTTTTACTTATTTGTGACGATTTCTGGCTGTCGCTCGAATTTCATCGCAATTTAGCTTATTTGCGACGGCCGTCGTCACAAATAAGCTTATTTGCGACGGCTAATGGCAGTCGTCGCAATTTACTTATTTGTGGCGGTTGTCACAGGATGTCGCAAATTATTTACGTTTATTGTGACGGCTTTTAAACAGTACCGTCGCAAATAGTAGAGATCTTATTTGTGACAGTTCTGTATAAAAGCTGTCACAAATAAGATTTTTTAGTTTTTTCTAAAATAGAAAATGATGCCCGGCTCAATGGCCAGAAACACAACAGACAACATTTAACAGAAACACATATAACAGACAGCATATCACAACAGAAACACATATAATGGTCACCACATCACAAAAGTGTCTCGCATCTCATCACAAGAACATAAAACAAAGAAGAAAGGCTATCCACTAGCGTCCACTACCTCCTGAGCCACCAACGTCCTCGCCGCGCATCAGTCCAGGCGCCGGTATAGACGGTGATGGAGTTTGAGCCTCCATCGTCGATCCCTGCAACACAAAGAAGTTGTTTGACAAATTAATTAGTTTGGAACTTCATTTTTTACTACAATTGATTAAACAAGTTAGAATTGATCATATTTAATTTACTTTAGATAATTTGAGTTAGATTTGTCTAAGCTTGATTATTTAAGACTAAGTAAGACTAAAATATCTAAGCTGAATTAGATTTGCCTATGTTTGATGAATTAAGATTAAGTAAGAACATTTTTGATTAGCTGAAAATCTGGAGAAGTCTGCACCGGCGGTGGTACGTGCACTTGTTGAAAGAAACTATGTCATTGCAAACTTTACAGGTTATTACATATTAATAAGAATGCGATAAATTTAAATTACTTTAACTTACCGCCATCACCCGCCTTTGCACCTCCATCGCCAGACGCATCTACTCAATACAAGCTTGTTTGTAGGAGATGGTGGCCTGCATTGCCGCCTTTGCTACCTCCATCTCCGCCTTGCCCTCCACGGTTTGATGGGCGAGAGTCTCCATCTGCGAGACACAACAACTCGGGCCCGCCAATGAAGCCTACGTGGAGCTGCCTCTCGCAGGTCACACCGCCCTCGAGTCGACAACTCCGTCGAACATGGCGAGCCTATAAAAAATAATCAATAATATGAAATTGAAATATCTTGAATTGAAAACGATAAAATGAATTGCGAACTCAGCTTCTGTGGGCTTTTCCACTTTCGCTTGCATACGCGGCTTGAGGATCGATTGGTTCATGTTCCCAATCGAAACCTTCGCCCTGTATCCTCCTAGCCTCCTCCCCGTACCTAGCCTGAAAAACAAGAAAACCGTGTAAGGTCAACAATCCATATAGTTATAATTAATATGAATGATTTCTAAACTTACTAGCCGCTCGGTTGTGGCTTGACTGCACCCCTCAGCCTGAGAAGGGTCCCTATGATCTCTCTTCCATACCTCAGCAGGGGTCGGCGGCACCCCGTTTCGCGCTCCTATCAATATGTGTTAGTACGAATAGTGTACTATGAATAAATAAACATAAGTTATACACACTTACCATACATTTAGCTGAATGCAAGTGGTTATCTTGGCCGTGGTTGTGCTTCCCGTCAACCCCTCTGCACTACCGAGCCTTCTCAGACTTAGCCTTAAACTCATCACTAGCACAGTACTGACAAAGGGTCTGGTATGCATCGGACCGATCTTGCAACCAGCTCACGTGACCATGCACATATTTGTAGGTCGTAAAAAATACTGTTGAGAAAAAAATATTTACTACACCTCACGTACCTTCCCATACTCCTCCTCTGTTGTGCTTGTTTCTCTCCTGCCGGAAGTGTCGCACATCGTGCTAGTTCACCTTCAAGTACTCATTGATAACTTGAATACGTGCGTTCAACAAAGTTTGTCGAATTGCCTTCACAACATTGAAGTGAAACACTTTCCTCGCATCCTCTAACATGCGAGGGTCGTTCGGGTCCTCTAAAATATACTGTTCCCCTGATGAAAAATATATTGAAGAGGTGTCTATGAAAAAAGTTTAAGAGTTAAAACTTAGAAATTTCATTTAACACACTTACAATAAAATCGGCTCATACGGCCTCCTGAACGTTGCGCTGCTCCTCGTGAAGGGCGCATGTGCAGTCCTTCGACGAAGTAGCAGCCACCCTGTCGATGACCCCGGGATAGTGCATATGCACTAAGGACCCGAGGACACCATTCACAGGTCTGTGGTGTCTGTCACCGGTGAAAGACGCATTGAACCAAACTTTGCAAGATATTTATTGATTAAGTATTTAAGTAACAAAAATAAACAAAAATTGAACACTACAATTATATTACCTTCTCCGACCGGATGAATCACGATCTTCTGTGCAGTGATCGAAGGAGGATTGACAAAGTGAGTCCTCCTCATCCGCCGCCCCATGTCTTGTGACCCAGAAGGCTCATCACCAGCCGAGCCAAAGGACTTAGGAACAGAAGGCTCGCCAGCCGAGGGCTGGCTCACTAAAGGTCCAAACCTCATATTGTGGCATGAAACTGTTTTGACATAAGTGAAATGAAAGTTCCATTATATTCAAAAACTTGGTGTTCTGGTACTTCGTACATGGGCATCGCACCTTATCATCCGTTGAAAAAAATGATCGATCTAAGAATTCATCTAACTTGGTGTATCACTCACCCGAGTGACCACCAGTTCTGCTCTTCAAACCAGTATACATCCAACTGTGGTCTTCATCCATGCTTGACTCTGCAGTTTAAAGTTAGAGAAATTATCGTTAACTTATGCAGAATTTATCCTGCTTTCTTGGGACCGAAATCCCGACATCAAAGGATCTCATTGCGTGGTGTCGTGTGATGTGACACCCAAGAGTATACAAGAAAGGAACGAGAATAAAATACAACACCAAGTCTTTATTTATAAACACAGCGGAAGTTTTACAATACTAAGTGAAAAGGAAAGAAAACTATACATCATAGCTACGCTCTCTGCACTAGCTATGCAAAAGCAAAGTCATCCATGCCCTGGATGCTTTGCACTAGCAACACCCAACATACCGCGGCATGCAGGGTTCCCACTCGCCTGTAAACCCTGGAGGAGGTGCAGCCTCGTCATCGAACCCGTCATCAGTCGTATAATCTACAAAACTTGTTAACTGCAAACGTGAGATTAAGACTCAGCAAGACTAACCTGTCTCACTAGACATATGCAGGGGTGAATACTAAGCATAGGTAAGGAATAGCATAAATCACTCGCCTACAAGTGGATCCTTATAGTCATGTTTTAGTTAGCAAATGGCATTCTTCAGGCACGACACATCATAGACTCCACAATCAAACAAGAAAAGTTTTGCCGGTGATATGACATGCCCAAAGCACATAATGCTATTACAGGTAAAGTATGGGGAGACTGTAAACTTTTAATTGTGCTATCTCTAAGCCATACAAGGTTGCAAAACAATTATAATTCAATACATCTTATTCTTCTAGCTTCTTAAGTATTAACTACGTCACGACACAGTGAACAAGTGGTACTCTATTACCGCGAGGGACGATGATTGCAATCAGGACACACCCAGACAACACGACACATACGCACTTTCGGAAGCGCCAGCGAGTACATATAGCAATACCTACATAACACTTCAGTACTAGTCGTATATGGCCACCTTTCACCCAACACTCGAATGCTGTACCGATCGATCCATCACGAGCAGGAGGTCACTGCGTGGGGACGTACTCTGGCGTGCCCACCAGCTGATTTACACCTTGCTTCCCTCAACCCGCGCCTATAAAAAAGAACGGGATGCCTCGATAAACCATTACCAAGCTACGTAAGTTTACTGGAGCCAATTTCTCCAGTATGTTGTCGGTACAATTCAAGCTTGTCCGGCAGGGCCGCACACGGCACGAGCCTTAATCGACAAAGTCAGGGCTATGCGACCAAGACCACCTCTTGTCGCTTCCTACTCATCTCTGACCGGTCTCAATTTCATATTTATAAATCATCTTCTGATCCAATTCATCCCATGTGATAAAATCCTATTTCGCGAGTAGATTCCAACTACTCGACTTCTACCGGATCCCTATGAAATATAAGCATGGTAGTTACTACACGAGTCTGTGAGCTACTCTAACCACTCCCTAGGTTATTTGGTCATGCAAGTGGATGTCAAACACCTTAAACGTAATGCACAAACATCTAAAGACTTAAGGTGAATGAAAACTGCAAAGACACTGTAAGGAACTTAAATGCAAACCGGGGCTTGCCTGAATGCGATTCTGAGTCTATGTTAGTCTCCGGCAGCTGGACTTCCAAAGATTTCGGTTGCTCCTCGACTTCAGTTACTACACGTTACGCATATACTATATATGAATGACTTTGAAAATAAATAATATGTTTAAGGTCACAAGCTAATATCTTGTGAATCAAATAAGATTATGGTCTTAAATGGCTATAGGACTTTTATGGTAGATACTAGGGACTATAGTGGAGACTCTTGCAAAGAACAGGAGATGATCAAGGAAGTTTGTTGTTTTTAAAAATTATGGTAGCAATAAATTTCTCTGAATTTTGGTTGAAATTATTGAGGTCTATCATTGCTACCAGTGGTTGTACCTTGTAGAGGGGGTCTCACTGGTTCTAGAAAAATTTGTTTCACAATTTTCTGAGCTTCCTACAGGGAGAAATTGATTTTACAAGTTTGGGATAATTTCTTAAATGTTTTCTGTATTTTTCCCAATTTTTCAATTACATAGAGATTTGGAACACTGATCAACCCATTAAATGAAGTGTAATGAACTTGAAATTTTTACTGCCGATCAAGTTTATTATTAAGAATGTTCTGACTAATATTGGGAATTTTCCAATTAACATAACAGTAGTAATTAATTTCCCAAGCAGTTAGCTCAAAGGAATTAATTATATAAATTCTCTGAGTTTCATGTGCAATAAATTGCATTACTGCAAATTAGAGATTGATATGACTTTACCAGAATTTATTAGGAAATATTTGAGCAATTCTAATAGGAGTAATGAATTTTAGAAGTTTGATTGAATCTTGGAATTATTTTTCAATTGGAAAATTTAAATAAAGCAGCCGGGCCCACTGGTTTAAAATCAACCAATCTGGGCTGAATCGCACCGAGGGCCACGTGGTTAACCCGCGCAGCCGCACCGGATCCGGGCCACAGCTGATCCCGCGCGAGGGAATAACTCGCTGACATGTGGGACCCGTGAGGCTTTCGTCTGCCTCCCGACGCGCGAGCGGTCGCGGCGGCGTGTGGGGACCGGAGTCCACACATCCGAGGATCTCATTGGGTGGTGTCGTGCGATGCGACACCCAACAGTTTACAAGAATAGAACCAGAATAAAGTACAATACCAAGTCTTTTATTTACTACACAGCGGAAGTTTTCACAATACTAGCGGATGTAAAGAAATATATACATACCATAGCTACGCTCTCAGCACTAGCTATGCAAAAAGCAAAGTTTTCCATGCCAGGGATACTTTGCACTAGCAACACTCAAACTATGGCGGCGTGCAGGATTCCCACTCGGCTGTACACCCTGGAGGGGGTGTTGCCTCATCGTCAAACCCATCCTCAATAGGGTAACCTGCAAAAACTCGTTAACTGCAAACGTGAGCTTAAGGCTCAGCAAGGCTTAACCGTCTCACTAGACAGATGCACGGGGACACTAAACATAGGTAAGGAATAGCAAGAATAACTCGCCTACAAGTGGATCCTTATAACCAAGTTTTAAGTAGCAAATGACATTCTCTGAGCACGGCACATCATGGGCTCCACAATCAAACAAGAAACGCTTTACCGATGATATGACATGCCCAAAGCACATAATGCTATTACAGCTAAAGTATGGGGAAATTGTAAATCTTTAGTTATACTATCTCTAAACCAAACAAAGTTGCAAAGTAATTATAATTCAATATCATATGACTTTCCCGACTTCTTTAGTATTTACTACGTCACGACACAGTGAACAAGTGGTACTCTATTACTGCGAGGGACAGTGATTGCAATCAGGACTCACCCGGACAACACGACACATACGTCGTTCGGAGGTGTCAGCGAGCACACCCGTACCTACATAACACTTCAGTACTAGGCGTATATGGCAACCTTTCGCAAGACACTCAAATGCCGAACCGGTCGATCCGTCACGGGCAGGAGGTCCCTGCGTGGGGCGTACTCTGACGTGCCCACCAGCGGATTTACACCTTGCTACCCTCAACCCACACCTATAAAACGGAACGGTATGCCTCGACACCCAAGTGACCAAGCTACGTCAGTTTATTGGATTCCATATGTCCATTATATTGCCGGTACAATTCAAGCTTGTCCAGCGGGGCCGCATACGGACGGGCCTTAATCAACACAGGCAGGGCTATGCGACCGAGACTCAATTCTCGCCGCTTCCTATCCATTCCCTACCCGGTCTCAGTTTCATTATATTAAGCCATTTTCTATTCAACCAATCCTGTGAGATACATCTCTCGCGAGTAGATTCCAACTACTCGACTTCTACCGGATTTCCTATGCATTAGCAAAGCAGTTACTATAGGTCAAACTGTAACTCGTGCCAAATAAACCCCTGGGATTTTTGGTCATGCAAGTGGAGTATCATTCACCCTAAACGTAATGCACAATTCATATACTATTCATCATAGTGATAAAGCAAAAGCTCATAAACGGCTTAAATGCAAACCGGGGCTTGCCTTGTTGCAGGTCAGGTTCTGAGTTAAAAATTGGAAGGTTCTCTTCCAAGGCTTCTGGCTCCTCCTCGACTTCGGTCACTATACGATATGCAGATAACATGGATATATAAATGACTTTGAAATTTATTTATTTTAAGACCATAAATTAATTCATGGTGATCACTATATGACAGGGACCTTAATTGGCTTTGGAATTTCGATGGTAGATACTAGGGAATATGATCAAAGCTCTTGCAAAGAACAGGAGATGATCATAGCAGATTGTGGTCTCCGAAAGTATGGCAAGCAAACCAACTTCCAAAAATTTCCGAGAGGAAACTGTAGCTTGAACCTAGCTAACAGTTGATAATCAAGATGGAGGGAGTGGTTCTGGTCTTAGCAAAATTTGTTTCATAATTTTCTAAGCTGTGGGGAAGGAGTTATTGTATTTCTAATTCGGCAAGAATTTCTGGATTTACTTTATAATTGAGTTTCGAGACATTAAATCAATATTTGGTTTGTAACTGATTTAGGACTAGTATAGTAGGTTAATTAAATCCAAGACTTTAACAGGAGCTAGGGTATGACTAATGGAAGACTCAGTAAAATTTTGGGACCTAATAAAGCAACCTAATAGCTGTGAAAATTCAATAACTGAAAAAGGAAATTGAATTATCCAGAGAGTTAAACAGGTGTTATGGCTCCCAAACTTTGCCTGATAATCAAGAATAGGACAATAAATTTAATGTGAATTTTGGGGAATTTTCCCATGGATATCTTTTCTGGAAAAATTGCATTTGCATTAAGAAAGATCATTTTCTACAGAATTTAACTCTGAGTTCCACAGAACCTAATTGGTATTGACAGAAACTAGAGCTCAAGAGCTTTCGAACAAAATTTGTTTGAAGATTTTTGGAGTATCCTACAGAAAGTTATGGATTTTTCTAAGTTGGAGTCTAATCTGGAATAATTTCCTAATTTGATTTAACTCGTGGGCCCCACTGTTTTAAAATGAACCAATAGTATTTAAGCCACACGGGGGCCACAGATTCCCACCGCGTAGCCACAGCAAATCCCGTGGCCACACCTGATCCGACGGGATTTACCGCCGCTGACACGCGGGACCCGCCGCGTCGTCTTCTACCTCCCGACGCGGGCGGCGCGCGGGGCTCCCGCGGCGGTGCTCTCCGGCGAGCCTCGCCGCCGGCCAATCCAACGCACCAGATTCGCGGAAACTTGCCGCCTGGGGGTTTTTGGGGTCGCTGAGCACGATGGTGAGGTCAGTGGGTCTTGAAGCTCGCCGGAAAAGGTCGTGCGACGGCGGTGGCGGCGATGAGCGCTCGGGCATCATAGAACTCTCTATAGAGTAGCTCAAATCACTTGGGAATTGCTCCAATACCTTCCTGGGATGATGGAGTTCAAGTATATGGGCGCAGAAGGGGAGTGAGTTGCCGGGAATCATGAGTTCGACGGTGAACCGAGGTTTTCTCACCGGCGGCGAGCAAAACTCGAAATTCAGAGCCGTTGCTTGATGATCCTTAAAGGTTTTTGCTCAGACAGGATCGCTAGGGCCTATAGAAACTATCTCTAAGTAATTGCAAAGGATGATTGCTTGTCGAAAAGGAATTTGACATGAAATCATAGCTAGCTATCTACCCTCGGCCGTAGAGGAAACGAACAATATCTTGCTCAGGCTTCAACGATAAGGGAAACGGTTTGTACCATGAGCTAGAGTTTGATCAGGCGCACCTTTTTGCTCTTTGGAGCTAGGCTTGAAACGGCGCGGAACGGCGGCACGCCGCGGAGCAGTGGCGAGCGGCGGCGATGGCGCGCGGCGGAAGAATTGTGGCGAGGCAATGGAGCTGTGATCGGGGATGAGGATTAAAGGGGGCTTCGGCCGGCCTTTTATAGGGCCGCGGCGAGCAGGCAGGCAGCTCGCTGGAGCTGCATGCGCGCGCGCGGTGTCGAGCGGGGGCGCGGCGGTGCAGAGGTGTCGGGGTTGAGCTGATCCGTTTAAAAGGGGAGCTGACATGTGGGGCCCACTGTCCAGTGATTCTCCCCACAGCTCAGTTACTAATTCATTTAAAAATAGAAGATCAACTCCAAAAATCATGAAATTTTGTGGAGATGGCAAATGAATTATTCTGAACACAATGGTGAACTCAATTCTTATGTTTAAAGAAGTTGGAGAAGAATTAAAAATTCAGATTTGAATTTGATTCAAATTTGCTAAGCACCTCAATAAAAATAGTAGATGAGTTTCTAAAATCTTGAAACTTTGTAAGCATGCTATTGAGGAATTTAGGACCTCATGGAAAAATTTAGAGCCCTTAATTTGAATATTTGGTTTAGAGCTTATTAGGGCTTCATTGTGCATTGCTTACTAATCCTTATCCAAAAATTCTTATTCTTAAAAGGTGAATAGAATATAATTTGGATTCATGGTGAAGTCTAATACCTATGATAAAAGAATCTAACAAAGAGTGCAAGATAAGTTTTGGATGGCATAGTTCATGTGTACCATTATATTGGAGATCCAAAATAGTTGATCACAAAACCCATATGAACTTAACATGCCATAAAAGTGGGGTT
Source organism: Tuctoria greenei (assembly GCA_036927565.1). Classification (NCBI taxonomy): domain Eukaryota; kingdom Viridiplantae; phylum Streptophyta; class Magnoliopsida; order Poales; family Poaceae; genus Tuctoria; species Tuctoria greenei. Next base: position 78,362,002 of record JAYESD010000012.1, read on the forward strand.
TTACATTCCTCCCCCCTTAAAAGAATCTCGTCCCGAGATTACAAAAGAAGGCAAAGGAAAAAGGATCTATCGAACATATGCCGCTAACAAGTCCGGATAGTTCGTTCTAAGATACTCCTCGCTTTCCCACGTGGCCTCTTCGGCACTGTGGTGGCTCCACAAGATCTTGTAGAAACGCAAGGTGCGGCTTCTTGTGGTGCGAGTCTTTTCATCGATGATCTGAGTTGGATGCTCGGAATAGGTGAGATCTGGTTGGAGAGCTTCCAAATCCTCTATGTGGATATCAGCTGGAGTCTTAAGGCATTTCCGCAATTGGGAAATGTGGAACACATTGTGGACTCCGAAAAGTGACGTTGGTAACTCCAATTGATATGCCACAGGTCCGCATCTTTCGATTATTGCGAAAGGCCCAATAAAGCGGGGGGCTAGCTTCCCTTTTACCCCGAAGCGATGGATACCCTTCATAGGGGATACTCGGAGATAAACTTGATCTCCAACTTCGAAGTGAAGAGGTCGACGTCGTTTGTCCGCGTAGCTCTTCTGACGAGACTGAGCAGCTTTGAGATTCGCCTGAATAGTGCGAACTCGATCCTCGGCTTCATTTACTAAGTCGATGCCGTACACTGCCCGTTCACCTGATTCGCACCAGTTCAAGGGTGTGTGACACTTGCGGCCATAAAGAGCTTCATATGGCGCCATCTGGATGCTAGCCTGGTAACCGTTGTTGTACGAGAATTCTGCCAATGGTAGATGGTCATCCCAATTCTTACCATGGTGGATGGCACAGGCACGAAGCATGTCCTCAAGCACTTGATTCACCCGTTCAGTTTGTCCATCAGTCTGAGGATGATAGGCCGAGCTCCTAATTAACTTGGTCCCCAGTGCAGCGTGGAGATGCTCCCAGAATCGCGAAACAAATACAGCCCCACGATCTGAGATGATGGTGCGGGGTATTCCGTGGAGGCATACGATTCTGGCAATATATAACTCCGCGTATCTAGAGGAATGATAGTTGGTATTGACGGGAATGAAATGCGCCGTCTTAGTCAGTCGGTCAACTATCACCCAAATTGAGTCGTGCTTATGGAGAGTGGGAGGCAACCCAACAATGAAATCCATGCTGATATCCTCCCATTTCCAAGCTGGTATGCTTAAAGGTTGAAGCTGTCCTGCTGCTTTCATATGGTCGGCCTTCACTCGCCGGCACGTATCACACTCGGATACATATTTAGCTACTTCCCGCTTCATCCGAGTCCACCAGAACTTCTTTCTTAAATCTTGGTACATTTTGTTACTTCCCGGATGAATGGAATACTTGGATAAATGAGCTTCATCCAGTATCTTCCTCCGAAGTTCCATGTTTCGGGGTACCACTATACGGTCGTTAAACCAGAGGGTACCTTCATCGTCACTTCGGAAGCATTTCATCTCCCCCTTCTTTATTCTTTGCTGAATATGTGACATCCCCTTGTCCGCCCTCTGAGCTGCCATAATATCCTCTCTGATGGTAGGAATGAGAGCGAGATTGTAGAGCGCCCCATATGGAACCAAGTAAAGACTCAGTTCTTCTTTTCCCTCCATCGAGGTAATGGAAAGATTGTTGATATGGGACTTGCGGCTCAGTGCATCGGCGACTACATTCGCCTTGCCTGGATGGTAGTGGATCTCAATCTCATAATCCTTGATCAATTCTAACCATCGCCTTTGTCGCATATTCAAATCCTTCTGGGTGAAGATGTATTTCAAGCTTTTGTGATCAGTGTAGAGGTGTACTAAATTACCCAGTAGATAATGCCTCCACATCTTCAATGCTAGCACCACAGCAGCCAGTTCAAGATCATGAGTCGGGTAGTGCTGCTCGTGGTTCCGAAGCTGTCGTGATCCATACGCGATCACTCTTCGCTCTTGCATTAACACACAACCTAAACCAATCCCAGATGCATCGCAATAGACATCAAATGCTTTATTAGTGTCTGGTTGGGCTAAAACTGGTGCCGTTGTAAGGTGTTTCACCAATGCTTTGAAACCTGCCTCACATGCCTCAGTCCATACATACTTTTGTCCTTTCTTCAGAAGTTCTGTCATTGGTTAGCTATTTTGGAGAAACTGGGTATAAACCTCCGGTAATATCCTGCTAAACCCAGGAAACTTCGGACTTCATGTACAGACTTTGGAGACTCCCATTTGAGGACTTGCCTGATCTTGCTTGGATCAACTGCAATACCTTCTGCTGAAATGATGTGCCCTAAAAATGGCACCTGGTTGATCCAGAATTCACACTTGCTGAACTTAGCATACAACTGATGGTCCCGTAATCGCTGAAGCACAATATGCAAGTGTTGAGCATGTTCTTCTTCGGATTTTGAATACACAAGTATGTCGTCAATGAAGACCACGACGAACTTGTCCAATTCCGGCATGAACACTGAGTTCATGAGATACATGAAATGAGCCGGGGCGTTGGTTAATCCGAAGGACATAACCAGATACTCATACAGTCCATACCTTGTTGAGAATGCTGTCTTGGATATATCTTCTGGTCGGATTCTAATTTGATGATAACCAGAACGAAGATCCATCTTCGAAAACACTTTAGCACCCACTAATTGATCGAAAAGAATATCAATGCGCGGTAGTGGATACTTGTTCTTGATGGTGACAGCATTAAGTGGACGATAGTCTACACATAGCCTCAAGGTCTTATCTTTCTTTTCTACAAACAGTGCAGAACAACCCCATGGTGATGAACTTGGACGAATAAAACCTTTGCTCTCAAGTTCAGTTAATTGTTCCTTCAGTTCTGCAAGTTCCTTGGGTGCCATCTTGTAGGGTGGTCTTGAAACTGGCACTGTTCCGGGCGCAAGTTCAATCTTGAACTCTATATCCCTTTCTGGTGGCATCCCAGGGAGATCTTCAGGAAACACGTCGGGGTATTCACATACTACCGGAATATTCTTAAGTTCCATAACCTCGGTGTTGTGAGTGGATGGGTCTAATGGAATGATGTTCTCAAGATTGAGAACCTGGGGCTGATGGAGTGGAGAGTTTAGATAAATTTTTCGAGGAACGATATCAAGGATAGCACCATGGTATTGCAACCATGCCATTCCTAAGATGATATCTAGCTTTTGAGTTTCTAGGATAATGAAAGAGGTAGGATAGACGTTCCCATCTAGGTCAAGAGGCACTTTATGGGCTACCTCATATGTTACTACCCTCCCCGCTGGGGTGCAAATCATATATGGAGTTTTTGTGGAGATAACAGGCAATTGACTTTTAACGACCAAAGATTTACTAATGACATTGTGTGAAGCTCCGGAGTCAAAAAGTATGACTACGGAATGATTTAAGACAGAGAACGTACCCGTGAGCACGGGTGCGCCTTCCGGAACGCCCTCGATGGCGAGGTGGTGGATGTTGCCGGGTCTGGTGGCTGGTTTCTTGAACTGATTGCGGGGCTGGTTGGCCCCCTGGTAAGATGATTGCCCTCCGCTTTGTCGATTCTGCGGACAATCCTTGGCGAAGTGCCCCGTACGTCCACACGTGAAACACGTGTACGGGGTTTGGCCAATACGAAGGGGAGGACGGAATCCCGGTGCACGTGGTGGAGGTGGAAGTGCACGTGGAACCACCCCCTGTTGTTGCTGCGGCCGAAATCCGCCGTTGTTGAACTGACGACCACGGAACATTGGTGGTCGCGATGGCGGCTGCCACCTATGGCCGTATGGTGATCGATACACCATACAGTACTTCTGAGGAGTACCACCTCCGCTGCTCTGTGGAGCACCCCTCTTCTTTTTATCGGAGGACAGCTCGCGCGTAGCGTCCTCCTGCATGATAGCGGCATTGACTATGTCGTTGAAGTTGCCGCGGTTGAACAGGACAAGCTTGTCCTTCAACTTGGGGTTCAAACCCCGGTAGAAACATTCCCGCTTCCGATCTTCGGTATTCACTTGGTCCTGAGCATATTGGGCCAAGTGGTTGAATGATTTGGAGTATTCGTATGCACTCCTTCCTCCTTGTCTTAGCTCCAAGAACTCTTGAAGCTTCCTCCTCATAATCCCGGGAGGGATGTGGTAGGCGCGAAATGCCTCCCGGAATTCGGTCCAACTTACAACATGGCCTGCGGGGCGTGCGGCAAGGTAATTGGCCCACCACGCACCGGCAGACCCCTGCAGTTGTTGCGCTGCAAACAATGTCTTCTGCTGTTCGGTTACCGCGAGTAAACCGAACTTTCCTTCAATGGTGCAGAGCCAGTTATCCGCGTCCAACGGTTCATCGGCTTCTCTGAATACCGGTGGGTGTGTCGATGAGAAATCAGAGTAGGAACTCTGAAATTGCTGACGCGGTCCATCATCCTGTCGTCCCCCTTGACGGGACGAGTGCTGCACCAACGTCCGCAGTAACTCGGTTTGCTCGTCGCGCGAGCCGAGCACTGCAGCGAGAACCTCCGCGAGACTCCTGGGGAGTGTGGTTGGAGGTGGTGGAGGTGGTTGCGTCTGAGGCGTATTCTGCCCCGGGGGTGGTGTGTCATCCCCCTGTCCTCCACTAGATCCTCCCACCTCTGAGGCTGTACGAGTACGCACCATACTGCAATATAATGAATAACACGGTAAGTCCCATTGCCTCAAGTTTATCCTCCCTTAGAAATGCGGTAGACAATAATAGACGATGCATGACATTTACATATATTGATAAAGCACAAACTTTATACAAAATATATCATCTCAAGACCAAGTTTACAGTAGTAAACCCAAAATGATGGACTCCCTTTATGGAAACACATCTCTACCATACTTGGCCTTCCTGACATGTCATACTCATCTAGTTAGCTAGACACCACAACCATTACTCTTAATATGACACAAACATGGTCACAAAAGAGAAACACTAGCAACCATGTAACTATATGCCGCCCGGTGTTGGCGGAAGTGCTACCACATCTAACTTCAATACGCTCTACTCGACGTATTCAAGTTCCTCTGGGTCTTCTTCTTCTTCTTCATCTTCAGGGCTAGGCACCTCTGATACGGGTGCTGGAGTAGAAGTTGATACATCGTTCAACATCAACGTCTTCTTGGCAGCCATAGCTTGCCAATCTGCCTGTATCATAAACATCCCCCATGCCTCATTCTCTTGCTGAGCCTGTTCACAGCTGGTCTTCCAGCTCTGAGCTTCTACTCTGGACTGATCCCTGTCTGCAGTCACCACGTTCAACTGTGTGTCCCGTTGGTGCCCATAAAGTAGGCTTGCCTCCAGATCAATATCTCTCTCTAGAGTCTCCTAGCGAGACGCGGCCAAATCCATAACAGCGTCATGCCATTGATTCTCCCTAAGGTTCAAACGATGATTAAGAGGAGCCATCATATCCCTAAGTCCGTCATTTGCCCACTCAAAGTGATTTGCTCGCTTCATGGCTTGCTTCAGATTGTTTGTCAATTCTTTTATGCATGTCCTCTGATTACCCTTTTCGCGATGTGAGGCTGCTGCATACATCGCTAAGGCTGTTGCGGATGTTTCGCCATGCTCTCCCACCTCCGCAAGCAAGCGGGTTGCCCAGGCTTCAGAAGCTCTGCCGTTGACTGGAAAGAACTCATACGGAGTACCCACCAGATGACGGTAATGGAGTTTGCAAAACCTCCCTATGGCAACACTTGCGGCGTAGCTCCATGTTTCTTCTAATATCAATCCTTTGATCTTGATGGAGTATGGAGCCCATCCGAGGTGCGGTGGACCGGCAGGCACATCGACGTAGATGGTGCAACTCCACATACCGCCCTCCTGGAACTTCTTGCCCCAATAGCTAGGTAACACCAAATAGCCAAACTGGCCGAGCAACCGTGCAAACACGTCCGGAAAACCGGCGTGCCCGGTGCATGTTGAGAACACCCATCCATTAGGCAACTGAATTCTTGGTGCTGCCATCTGTGGACAAATATACCCGAATGTCAATACACCGTTTAAGTATTCGACCCAATCACTGGTGATGTGGGACAAAAAGAAATATCCATAATCAATTGGTTCAGTCAAAGCTGCAATCTGAAAATGAGTACAGTTCTGGTTTATCTGACCTATCTGCAGTAACCCGTAAGTTTCATACAGAAGAAGTCAGAACTAAACTTTATGTTGAATACAAAAATTGTAGTACACTTCAAAACCTTTCCAGATTGTACTCATACAGCCACTGTTGAACTAGTATGAACAATCTATACCAGTTTTAAGTTGACTCAAGGGTTCTGAAAATTTTGACAGAACCTCCCCTGTATATGGGCTTATCTCCACATTCTATACAGGTTCATCATGATAAGATATTGAGGTAGTGTCAAAATAAACATTGAGTAACATCGTGTTAACAATCCAGAACTAAAGAAGTTCCACCACGACAACCTTGTCATGAAGGTATTATGCATCAATTCACAATTAGGTGCAAACTGTTCCAAGTTCTGGACTGCAGGAACCAAATTTGCGACAAATGGAATTAGGCATAGCTACACCTAGATTCAGGTCAGGAGTGATAAATAAAGTTGATAGATGACTTCCTAAGATTTCCAGAAATGTGCATGCGTAACCATATCACTGTTCTGGATTAGGGGTTATAATTATCCAAACTCAACAGTAAAGCTGACTGGTTTGCATCAGCAGCCATGCAGTTTACTGTGCTGACTTCCCAATTTGGTTAAACTCCAATTAAAATCAGGAAGGACTCCCCAAAACAAACTCGTGAATCTCCACCTACCCTTCTCAAACATATATCCCAATAAGGTAGTGGATTTTTCTACAGTGAGTTATGGCAAGAATACAGAAACGGTACAAAGGTGGGTTCATATGGAGTAATTGCAGTAAACCCCAGTTTTCAACAGATTAACAAGCTTTTCTGTCTTTATGGTCAACGGAAAAGTTGGAGAGACCTTCACGAGCTTTCCATCCATGTAGGATACTCTCATGATATCTAATTGCTAACCAAGATTACAACCTGGCAAAGTTGAGCTACTTCTACCAGAAAACAAGAATCTTGGTTCTATCCACCATATCAAGTCGAGCCCGAAATTATCAGTATCTGATAGTCGGACTTTCTCAAAACACAATGCAACCATTCTGTCGTTGGGGAGGGTCTAGTATCATGTTTGATACTGACGGTGCTACGTGCCTCACGAAAGGAAATTCTATCCGGTACATCCGGTTACGTCTATAGGTGGTTCCTATATCGTTCCCTCGCAAACGGCTTCTACACGGGTTGCTACCGGAGTAAGGTTACCTGCAGAAGACAAACAATCCCCTTTCACACCTTCGCACCTCAAGGGCGGCACGGGGAAACACGGCAGGCAGTCACAATAATATATAACTAAAAGTAAATACATACGACTCTGGCGTGAGTCGTCCTCGAGCGAGGCCATGTCTCGAGGTACATGGCTGTAAATACGTCTGTACAGCAAAGACTCCCGTACGATCCGGTTTATACACGCTCGGGCATACGTGTTCGCATGTTCTCATAGATATGAGAACATACTATCGGGTTACATACCACCCGACGGGGTTTCCCTCTAACTTTGTGTCACGCTGGGGTACCGCGTGTCATATGTTCTTAGAAACATGGAAAGTTTCAAAGACTCATATTGACTTTCCGTGCCAAGCCACGGAAATTTCACATACCACCTCTCGTATGCTGAGCTTACCGAGATTGATCCGCTCTCAGTGGCGTACCTTACCTCTTACCTGATGTCGGAGCGTCGTTACAGAATATAATAACACATAGTTAGTTTACCACCTTTATATCTTATACTAATAATACTCCTTATAACGGCATATAACTAATTCCTCACTCAAGTTCCTAATTTTTGAAAATATGTTCTTTTCCGGTACACTGTTCCCAACGAAGCTCTGATACCATGTCTGTGGGGACCGGAGTCCACACATCCGAGGATCTCATTGGGTGGTGTCGTGCGATGCGACACCCAACAGTTTACAAGAATAGAACCAGAATAAAGTACAATACCAAGTCTTTTATTTACTACACAGCGGAAGTTTTCTAATACTAGCGGATGTAAAGAAATATATACATACCATAGCTACGCTCTCAGCACTAGCTATGCAAAAAGCAAAGTTTTCCATGCCAGGGATACTTTGCACTAGCAACACTCAAACTATGGCGGCGTGCAGGGTTCCCACTCGGCTGTACACCCTGGAGGGGGTGTTGCCTCATCGTCAAACCCATCCTCAATAGGGTAACCTGCAAAAACTCGTTAACTGCAAACGTGAGCTTAAGGCTCAGCAAGGCTTAACCGTCTCACTAGACAGATGCACGGGGACACTAAACATAGGTAAGGAATAGCAAAAATAACTCGCCTACAAGTGGATCCTTATAACCAAGTTTTAAGTAGCAAATGACATTCTCTGAGCACGGCACATCATGGGCTCCACAATCAAACAAGAAACGCTTTACCGATGATATGACATGCCCAAAGCACATAATGCTATTACAGCTAAAGTATGGGGAAATTGTAAATCTTTAGTTATACTATCTCTAAACCAAACAAAGTTGCAAAGTAATTATAATTCAATATCATATGACTTTCCCGACTTCTTTAGTATTTACTACGTCACGACACAGTGAACAAGTGGTACTCTATTACTGCGAGGGACAGTGATTGCAATCAGGACTCACCCGGACAACACGACACATACGTCGTTCGGAGGTGTCAGCGAGCACACCCGTACCTACATAACACTTCAGTACTAGGCGTATATGGCAACCTTTCGCAAGACACTCAAATGCCGAACCGGTCGATCCGTCACGGGCAGGAGGTCCCTGCGTGGGGCGTACTCTGACGTGCCCACCAGCGGATTTACACCTTGCTACCCTCAACCCACACCTATAAAACGGAACGGTATGCCTCGACACCCAAGTGACCAAGCTACGTCAGTTTATTGGATTCCATATGTCCATTATATTGCCGGTACAATTCAAGCTTGTCCAGCGGGGCCGCATACGGACGGGCCTTAATCAACACAGGCAGGGCTATGCGACCGAGACTCAATTCTCGCCGCTTCCTATCCATTCCCTACCCGGTCTCAGTTTCATTATATTAAGCCATTTTCTATTCAACCAATCCTGTGAGATACATCTCTCGCGAGTAGATTCCAACTACTCGACTTCTACCGGATTTCCTATGCATTAGCAAAGCAGTTACTATAGGTCAAACTGTAACTCGTGCCAAATAAACCCCTGGGATTTTTGGTCATGCAAGTGGAGTATCATTCACCCTAAACGTAATGCACAATTCATATACTATTCATCATAGTGATAAAGCAAAAGCTCATAAACGGCTTAAATGCAAACCGGGGCTTGCCTTGTTGCAGGTCAGGTTCTGAGTTAAAAATTGGAAGGTTCTCTTCCAAGGCTTCTGGCTCCTCCTCGACTTCGGTCACTATACGATATGCAGATAACATGGATATATAAATGACTTTGAAATTTATTTATTTTAAGACCATAAATTAATTCATGGTGATCACTATATGACAGGGACCTTAATTGGCTTTGGAATTTCGATGGTAGATACTAGGGAATATGATCAAAGCTCTTGCAAAGAACAGGAGATGATCATAGCAGATTGTGGTCTCCGAAAGTATGGCAAGCAAACCAACTTCCAAAAATTTCCGAGAGGAAACTGTAGCTTGAACCTAGCTAACAGTTGATAATCAAGATGGAGGGAGTGGTTCTGGTCTTAGCAAAATTTGTTTCATAATTTTCTAAGCTGTGGGGAAGGAGTTATTGTATTTCTAATTCGGCAAGAATTTCTGGATTTACTTTATAATTGAGTTTCGAGACATTAAATCAATATTTGGTTTGTAACTGATTTAGGACTAGTATAGTAGGTTAACTAAATCCAAGACTTTAACAGGAGCTAGGGTATGACTAATGGAAGACTCAGTAAAATTTTGGGACCTAATAAAGCAACCTAATAGCTGTGAAAATTCAATAACTGAAAAAGGAAATTGAATTATCCAGAGAGTTAAACAGGTGTCATGGCTCCCAAACTTTGCCTGATAATCAAGAATAGGACAGTAAATTTAATGTGAATTTTGGGGAATTTTCGCATGGATATCTTGTCTGGAAAAATTGCATTTGCATTAAGAAAGATCATTTTCTACAGAATTTAACTCTGAGTTCCACAGAACCTAATTGGTATTGACAGAAACTAGAGCTCAAGAGCTTTCGAACAAAATTTGTTTGAAGATTTTTGGAGTATCCTACAGAAAGTTATGTATTTTTCTAAGTTGGAGTCTAATCTGGAATAATTTCCTAATTTGATTTAACTCGTGGGCCCCACTGTTTTAAAATGAACCAATAGTATTTAAGCCACACGGGGGCCACAGATTCCCACCGCGTAGCCACAGCAAATCCCGTGGCCACACCTGATCCGACGGGATTTACCGCCGCTGACACGCGGGACCCGCCGCGTCATCTTCTACCTCCCGACGCGGGCGGCGCGCGGGGCTCCCGCGGCGGTGCTCTCCGGCGAGCCTCGCCGCCGGCCAATCCAACGCACCAGATTCGCGGAAACTTGCCGCCTGGGGGTTTTTGGGGTCGCTGAGCACGATGGTGAGGTCAGTGGGTCTTGAAGCTCGCCGGAAAAGGTCGTGCGACGGCGGTGGCAGCGATGAGCGCTCGGGCATCATAGAACTCTCTATAGAGTAGCTCAAATCACTTGGGAATTGCTCCAAAACCTTCCTGGGATGATGGAGTTCAAGGATATGGACGCAGAAGGGGAGTGAGTTGCCGGGAATCATGAGTTCGACGGTGAACCGAGGTTTTCTCACCGGCGGCGAGCAAAACTCGAAATTCAGAGCCGTTGCTTGATGATCCTTAAAGGTTTTTGCTCAGACAGGATCGCTAGGGCCTATAAAAACTATCTCTAAGTAATTGCAAAGGATGATTGCTTGTCGAAAAGGAATTTGACATGAAATCATAGCTAGCTATCTACCCTCGGCCGTAGAGGAAACGAACAATATCTTGCTCAGGCTTCAACGATAAGGGAAACGGTTTGTACCATGAGCTAGAGTTTGATCAGGCGCACCTTTTTGCTCTTTGGAGCTAGGCTTGAAACGGCGCGGAACGGCGGCACGCCGCAGAGCAGTGGCGAGCGGCGGCGATGGCGCGCGGCGGAAGAATTGTGGCGAGGCAATGGAGCTGTGATCGGGGATGAGGATTAAAGGGGGCTTCGGCCGGCCTTTTATAGGGCCGCGGCGAGCAGGCAGGCAGCTCGCTGGAGCTGCATGCGCGCGCGCGGTGTCGAGCGGGGGCGCGGCGGTGCAGAGGTGTCGGGGTTGAGCTGATCCGTTTAAAAGGGGAGCTGACATGTGGGGCCCACTGTCCAGTGATTCTCCCCACAGCTCAGTTACTAATTCATTTAAAAATAGAAGATCAACTCCAAAAATCATGAAATTTTGTGGAGATGGCAAATGAATTATTCTGAACACAATGGTGAACTCAATTCTTATGTTTAAATAAGTTGGAGAAGAATTAAAAATTCAGATTTGAATTTGATTCAAATTTGCTAAGCACCTCAATAAAAATAGTAGATGAGTTTCTAAAATCTTGAAACTTTGTAAGCATGCTATTGAGGAATTTAGGACCTCATGGAAAAATTTAGAGCCCTTAATTTGAATATTTGGTTTAGAGCTTATTAGGGCTTCATTGTGCATTGCTTACTAATCCTTATCCAAAAATTCTTATTCTTAAAAGGTGAATAGAATATAATTTGGATTCATGGTGAAGTCCAATACCTATGATAAAAGAATCTAACAAAGAGTGCAAGATAAGTTTTGGATGGCATAGTTCATGTGTACCATTATATTGGAGATCCAAAATAGTTTATCACAAAACCCATATGAACTTAACATGCCATAAAAGTGGGGTTTTACACGGCGCAGCGCCGGCGAGCTCGCCGCGATGTCTGTGTTGACCTCCACTCGGCTCGGCTCTGACCGCTTAGCCTCAAAATTGACCGCTCAACACGATGGTGGGGTCCAATTGTGGCGGCGACAGCCAGAGGTCGCGGCACGACGGCGGCGGCGGAGCTAGGGTTTCAGCTAGCGTCGGAATCGCACGGGAACGGCGCAAGAGGCTTGGGGAAAAGCTAGAAATGTTCCTGGAAGCACGAGGATGATGATTTGGAGGTTATAAAGGGTTGACATTGCTGGCAAAGATGAGTTCGACGGTGAACCATGACTTTTTCACCGGCGGCGACCAAAACTCGTCTAACTCGGTCAACACTCGATGGTTTTCAAATCTTTTTGATCAAGAGTGTTCGCAGGGAGATAGGGAAACTATCCCTTAACTATGATCAAGAATTATTAGACATAGAAAACAAATTAAACTCCTAACCTAGAGACATAGGTATGGACTATTGTCAGGAAAAATGGAAATAGGAACGCTACAAGGCATGGCATGGCTTGAAATTTGGTGAGCACGTTTAAGGCGTGATAACACACCTTTCTCTTGTAGAAGTTGGGGCCTGAAGAGTCTTCCTCTGGCTTGCTAACGGTGGAACAGAGGCGGTTCTTGGCGGCTTCTCCCGCGGTTGTCGGAAACTGCGGAATACCGCACAACCGAGTGAGGAAACACCGAACCAAAAGATGGAGAAGGTGTGCAAGTAAGTTGTGCACAAGTTTGCTAAAGAACTCACGATCGATCCTTGGATAGACGGCAAGTTATCGTCGGAGTCCCGAGGTGAGGTCGGCGGCGCGCGAGTGGAGGGGAATACTCGAAAAGGAGACGGAAGAAGTGAGGTGAGTGGTGTGAGGCGGTGGCCGCGGCTTTAAGGCACGTGACGAGCAGGCAAGCAGGCAGCTTGCTAGAGCGTTGCATGGCGCACGGTGTCGAGCGGAGCGGCGACAGAATTTCGGCGGCAGAGCATTCAAGTACATGTGCCTATGACTAGTGGGTCCCACTGCCCCTTAAGCCTATCATCTCTGGAACCTTAATTCCATCACTAAACTTGATCCAAAAATCCTAGATCTTTGTGGAGAAGCCAAATCAAATGTGTAGAGTCAGATTCTGAAATTAGATTTCCAATTCGGACAAGTTTCAATTGGAATTCAAATTCAAATTTGAATTTGAATGAAATTCAATGGAGTGACTGAATTAAATAGCAAATGAGCTTCAAAAATTACAAAAATTTGCAGGGGTGCTATTTGAAATATTATGAGGCCATGGAAAAATCTATAGCCTCAGATTTGAATATTTTGACAGGGCCCAACTTTACAGTAGCTATATTCAAGTTTTGAAATAATTTGAATATATTTAGTATTGCATATGGTTTTTGCCCTGACAATTCTCATTCACATAAATTCCAAAACTTGTAGAAAGGTCACTTGAATTATTCTAGGTCATTGATGAAGTCCCATCCCCATGTTAATAAAATTTAAGTACGAGTAAAAGAAATATTTTTGATGAGATCAAGTTCGTGTGTACAGCCATAATTGAGCTCCACTATGGTTGATAACCAACTGGTAGTTGAACTTTATATTAAGGAAAAACTGGGATTTTACATTCCTCCCCCCTTAAAAGAATCTCGTCACAAGATTACAATAGGAAGGATAAAAGAAAAATATCTAATGAACATATGCCGCTAACAAGTCCGGATAGTTTGTTCTAAGATATTCCTCGTTTTCCCACGTTGCTTCTTCAGCGGTGTGGTTTCCCCACAATACCTTGTAGAAGTGCAAGGTGCGGCTTCTTGTGGTGCGAGTCTTCTCATTGATTATTTGGGTTGGATGCTCAGAGTAAGTAAGATCTGGTTGGAGAGCTTCCAAATCCTTTATACGGATGTTAGCTGGGGCATTGAGACATTTCCGCGACTGTGAAATGTGAAACACATTATGGACCCCTAAAAATGACACTGGCAGTTCTAGCCGATAGGCCACAGGCCTGCATTGTTCAATTACTGCGAACGGCCCAATGAAGCGTGGAGCTAGCTTCCCTTTTACTCCGAAACGATGAATCCCTTTCATTGGGGATACACGAAGATAAACGTGATCCCAAACATCAAAGTAAAGAGGTCGACGTCGTTTGTCCGCATATCTTTTGTGATGAGACTGAGCAGCCTTGAGGTTGGGTTGAATAAATCGTACTCGTTCTTTGGCTTTATTTACCAAGTCGATATCGTATATCACTTGTTCACCGGATTCACACCAGTTCAAAGGTGTGCGACACTTCTGGCAATTAAGAGCTTCATATGGAGCCATCTGGATGCTAGCCTGATAACCATTGTTGTAAGAAAACTCCACCAATGGTTGATGATCATCCCAATTCTTACCATGGTGGATGGCAGAGGAGCAGTGCATATCCTCTAGCACTTGGTTTACTTGCTCCGTTTGACCATAAGTCTAAGGTTGGTAAGCTGAGCTTCGAATCAACTTGGTACCCAGAGATGCATGGAGCTGCTCCCAAAACCGAGCACCAAATAAGGTTCCACGATCTGATATGATATTGCGGGGTACTTCGTGTAGGCACAGGATCCTGGAAATATGCAACTCGACATATTGTCGTGCCACATAATTGACATTGACTGGAATAAAGTGAGACGACTTGGTGAGTCGGTCGACTATCACCCAAATCGAGTCATGCTTGCGAAAGGTGAGAGGTAATCCAACAATGAAATCCATGCTAATGTCCTCCCATTTCCAGGCTGTTATGATCAAAGGTTGAAGCTGATCGGCTGTCTTCAGGTGGTCGGCTTTGACCCGCCGACACGAATCACATTCGAATACGTAATTCACTATCTCCCTCTTCATCCGAGTCCACCAAAATTGTTTTTGAAGTCCTGGTACATTTTGTTGCTTCTCGGATGACCAAAATACTTGGACAAATGAGCTTCATCCAATATTTTCTTCCAAAGTTCCACATTGCAGGGCACCACGATGTGGCCTTTGAAATATATGGTACTGTCATCATCACATCGGAAACACTTCATCTCCCCCTTCTTCATTCTTCGGCGAATGTGCGACATGCCCTTGTCTTTCCTCTGAGCCGCTACAATATCCTCCCTTATGGTAGGAATGAGAGCTAGATTGTAGAGCGCCCCATATGCAACCAAGTAAAGATCCATAAGCTGCTCATGGTTCCGAAGCTGTAGTGATCCATAAGCGATCACCCTTCTGTCTTGCATCAATACACAACCCAAACCAATCCCAGATGCATCACAATAAACATCAAATGACTTGGTTGTGTCTGGTTGGGCTAATACCGGTGCTGTTGTTAGGTGTTTCACTAATGCTTGAAAACCATCCTCACATTCCTTCGTACATACATACTTTTTCCCTTTCTTTAGAAGTTTTTTCATTGGTTTAGCTATCTTGGAGAAACTTGGAATGAACCTCCGGTAATATCCTGCTAAACCCAGGAAGCTTCAAACTTCATGTACAGACTTTGGAGACTTCCATTTGAGTACTTGCATAATCTTGCTTGGATCAACTGCAATCCCCTCAGCAGAGATGATGTTCCCTAGAAATGGCACTTGACTGATCTAGAACTCACATTTGCTGAACTTAGCATACAGCTCGTGGTTGCGCAATCGTTGAAGCACGACCCGTAAATGTTGAGTATGTTCTTCTTCCGATTTTGAATACACAAGGATGTTGTCGATGAAGACCACGACAAACTTGTCCAATTCCGGCATGAACACCGAATTCATGAGATACATGAAATGAGTCGGTGCATTGTTCAATCCAAAGGACACAACAAGGTAGTCATACAATCCATATCTCGTTGAGAATGCTATCTTAGGTATATCCTCTGGTCGAATCCTGATCTAATGATATCCAGAACGAAGATCCATCTTTGAGAATACCTTAGCACCCACCAATTTATAAAACAAAATATCGATGCGTAGTAGTGGATACTTATTCTTGACCGTGATAGCATTGAGTGGACGATAGTCCACACATAGTCTCAATGTATTATCCTTCTTCTCCACGAACAATGTAGAACAGCCCCAAGGTGATGAACTTGGACGAATGAAACCCTTGTCCATAAGTTCCTTCTGCTGCTCCTTCAGTTTTGCAAGTTCCTTAGTTGCCATCTTATATGGCTTCCTCGAGATCGGCACTGTTCCCGGTACAAGTTCAATTATAAACTCGACATCTCTTTCGGGTGGCATACGAGGAAGATCTTTGGGAAATACGTCCGGATACTAACATACCACCGGAATGTCCTCAAGTTTAATGGTCTCGGTGTTGTAAGTAGTTGGAGTCACTTGGATACTACTCTCAAGAGTGAGAGCTTAGGCAGGGTGGAGTGGAGAATTCAGATATATCCTCCGAAGAACGATGTCAAGAATAGCACAGTTGTATTGCAACCATGGCATCCCTAGGATGACATCTAACTTCTGATGCTCCAGTATAATGAGAGAGATAGGGTATATGTTCCCACCTAGATTAAGAGGTACCCTGTGGACCATCTCATCTGCTACTACTTTCCCACTCGCAGAACAAATCATATATGGGGTTTTTGTGGGAACAATAGGAAATTGATATTGAATGACATAAGACTTGCTAATAAAGTTGTGGGAAGCATCGGAGTCAAAGAGGATGACTACGTTATGACCAAGGAGAGATAACGTACCAGTGAGTACGGGTGCGCCTTCCGGAACGTCCTCGATGGCGAGGTGGTGGATGTTGCCGGTTCTTGTGGCAGGCTTCTTGGGCTAGTTGCGGGGCTGGTTGGCCCCCTGGTACGATGATTGTCCTCCACTTTGCGGGCAGTCCTTGGCGAAGTGCCCCGTACGACCACACGTGAAACACGTGTACGGGTCTGACCGGCACGGAAAGGAGGACGGAATCCTGGTGCACGCTGTGGAGGTGGAGGTGCACGCAGAATCATTCCCTGCTGCTGCTGCGGACGAAAGTCGACGTTGTTGAA
Organism: Tuctoria greenei; assembly: GCA_036927565.1. Taxonomy (NCBI): domain Eukaryota; kingdom Viridiplantae; phylum Streptophyta; class Magnoliopsida; order Poales; family Poaceae; genus Tuctoria; species Tuctoria greenei. Next base: position 78,378,923 of record JAYESD010000012.1, read on the forward strand.
CAGGCGACCACAAAACATCAGTGGTCGTGATGGCGGTTGCCACCTCTGGCCAGATGGTGATTGATACACCATTCGATACTTCTGAGGAGCACCACCTCCGCTGCTCTGCGGAGCACTCCTTTTCTTCTTGTTAGAGAACAGCTCCCTAGTAGCGTCCTCCTGTACGATCGTGGCATCGACAATGTTGTTGAAGCTGCCACAATTGAACAAGGCAAGCTTGTCTATCATCTTAGGGTTCAAACCCCGGTAGAAGCACTCACGCTTCCTATCTTCAGTACTCACTTGGTCCTCAGCATACTAGGCCAAGTGATTGAAGATCTTGGAGTACTCGTAAGCACTCCTTCCTCCTTGCTTCAGCTCCAAGAACTCTCGAAGCTTCCTCCTCATGATCCTGGGAGGTATTTGATAGGCGCAGAACGCCTCTCACGACATAGTCTGCTGGTCGTGCGGCGAGATAATTCGCCCACCATGCCCCAGCAGAACCCTGCAACAATTGTGCCGCGAATAGGGTCTCCTGCTGTTTGGTTATTCGCAGCGAACCGAACTTTCCTTCTATGGAGAGGAGCCAGTTGTCTGCCTCCAACGGTTCATCAGCCTCCATGAATAATGGTGGGTGCGTGGACATGAACTCCGAGTATGAACTCGGATAGGGCTGTCGTGGACCCACATCTGGTCGCCCCCTTTGACGGGATGAATGTTGAACCATGGTCCGCAGCAACTCGGCTTGCTCGTCGCGCGAGCCGAGCTCTACGGCGAGAACCTCCGCTAAACTTCTCGGAAGTTAAGGAGGTGGTGGTGGTGGGAACTTGTTTCTTTGGTGTCGCAGCTTGCTCCCGGGTCGGAGTTTCGTCCTCATGACCACAACTCGCGCCTCCCATCTCAGGCGTCGAACGTGTACGCACCATGCTGCATCCATATGATGTAAAAATCAGCAATATGTTTGTTTTTCCTTCATCCATTTCATATTACAGTAGTGCGAATATTGGCAAGGAAATAAGTGCATAATATCCACATATAGTGATAAAGCACAAACTTTATACAAGATATATTATCTCATGACCAAGTTTACAGTAGTGAACTACAAAATGACGAACTCCCACTACGGAAGTGCATCTCTACCATATTTGGTCCCCATGAGACGTCATACACACCTTGTCTTCTTATACACACCCACTACTATTTTTAATATGACACAAACATGGCCACAAAATAAACACGAGCAACTACTAATTTTACGTTGCCCCATGATGGCAGGAGTGCTGCCCCATCCTACTCCGATACGTCCTATTCGACGTACTCGAGTATCTCAGGATCTTCTTCGTCCTCGTCCTCAGAAATTGGTGCCACAGGTGCGGGTGCAGGAGCAGGAGTTGCTGCCTCACCCGCCACCGATGATGTCGTGGCAACTAATGATTGCACATCAGCCTGTAAAAGAAACATCTTATAGTCTTCCAGTTCCTTTCGTGCATGCTCGCAACTAGCTTTCCAATCCTGAGTCTCCTCCCTGGATTGATCCCATTCTTGAGTCACCGTACTCAACTGATCATCCAGCAGCTGCACCTCAAGTTGACTCGCCTCCAACGCGCTTTCTGCGTAGTGCGTTTCCTGGCGAGCTTCCGATAGATCTTGAACAGCTCGGTGCCACTGATTCAACCTAATGTTCAAACGTCGATTGAGAGGAGCAATCATGGCTCTAAGTGAGTCATTGGCCCACTCAAAATGATCTCCTCGAATCAAAGCTTGTTTCAGATCACCCAGCAACCCTTCAATGCTAACATGTTGTGTAACGCTCACTTGACACGATGATGCTGCATATAATGCCAAGATTATTTTGGGTACCTCTCCGTGAATGTCATAATCTGCACTCATTCGACTCACCCACTCCTCACTAACTCTACCATCGACTGGAAAGAGCGCGAACGGGGTGCCCACCAAATGACGAAAATGAAGCTTGCAAAACCTCGCAATAGCAACACTCGCGGCAAAACACCGCGTGTCTTCCAATCGATTCCCTTTCACCTGGATAGAGAAAGGAGCCCATCCAATAATGACAGACCAGCAAGCACATCGACATAGATGGTGCATCTTGTCACACCTCCATCATCGAATTCCCTGCCCCAATAGCTCGGTATGTCGCGATACCCGAACCGTTGAAGCAGCGCTATCAACAACTCCAGAAAACCTGTTCGATGAGCACACATCACGAACACCCATCCGTTCAGTAAGTGTACCATCAAATCCGCCATCTGTGGAAAGGATACTTGATCAATGAAAAGGTTCCCATCTTCCAATAGTTCAAGGAAAGTTTAAAGCTGGATTAGCAATCACAGTCTGTTCCAGCTGACCTTCCTATATAAATTCAAAAATTTCATACAGGAAATGTCAGAACCAGACGTTGGGTTGAATACAAAAGTTGTAGTACAGTTTACAACCTTTCCATATTGTACTCATACAGCTCAAGTTGATCTAGGAAGTAGAATCTATACAGGTCTAAAGTTGACCCAAGTTTTCTGGAAATTTTGACAGAACCTCCCCTGTATATGTGGTTATTTCCACAACTTATACAGGTATATCATAACAATATATTGAGGTAATGACAAAATAAACATTGTATAACATCATGGTAACACTCCAGAAGTAAAAGAGTTCAGCCTTGAAATTTTTTTTATACATGTATAGTATGCAAATTCAAAACTATGTGCAAACTGTTTCAAGTTCTGGTCTGCCAGAACCAAGTTTGCGACAATAGGAAATAAACACAGTTACACCAAGATTCAGGCCATGAGTGCAATATAAAGTTGATATAGGACTTCCTAAGATTTCCAGAAATGTATATATGTGACCATGTCACTATTCTGGATTAAAAGCTAGAGCTATCCAAATTTAACAAATGATCTGACTGGTTTCCACCAGCAGTCCTGGAGTTCACTGTTTTGAACTCAAAATTTGATTTGACTCAAACTTGAATCAGGAAAAACTATGAATATAAATTCTGTAGATCTTCTTCTACCCTTTCCATATATGTATCACAATAAGGCAGAAGATTTTTCTACAGTGAGTATGGCAAAAATACAGAGACCGGTACAATGGTATGGTCATCTGGAGCAGTTGAAGTATACCCCAAATTTCAACAGATTATCAAGATTTTCTGCCTTGATGGTCAACAGAAAAGTTGTAGAGGTCTTCAATATATTTCCATCCATATAGCATACCCCTATGTTGTAAAATCCACCTTTTTCCTTTTATGTGAAGTTCAACTACAAGTGATTTATCAAATATAATGGGGGTCAACATAATTGTGCACATAAACTTGACCTCACTAAAAAGGCCCTGCCAAAAAGATTCAAATCCAAGGCTCCAAATTTTTCCTTGGACTCCTAAATATCTAACTAGCTTCTCAGAAAATTTTCAAGATTTTTGAAGTACATCTTCCATTTGTTTGGACACGTACAAAGGATTCTTTTCGGGTCGACATCAAATTTAGCTTTGCACTAAACTTTGCCCAAATCAACCCCTAATTTTTCCTAAGACCTTTTATGGTTCAGGGAACTTGGTTTCAAAGTTTGGAGATTTTTGGACCTCAGATACTATTTAATTCAATAAGGTTTATACCCATATTTGAATTCAAATTTGAATTTGCATTTGATGCAACTATGTTCAAATTGAAATCTGATTGCAGAATTGGATTCCCCATATTTTTCTTATCCTACCTGTAAATTTTGGGAATTTTTGGACAATGTTTTAGTTGGAATTTGGAGGAGGGGATAAGGGAGAGAGGTGGGGCCCACAGGTCAGACGGTGAAACCGATTCACCGCCTCTGCTTTCCTTCACCGGGCGACACTGCGACGGCGTGCATGCACAGCGCGACAGCTGCAAGCCACCACTGTCTGAGCTCCATAAATAGCGCCCTGGCTCCTCCTTATCGCTCCACGGTCGTCCTTATCGCCTCCCCTCACGCTGAGCCGACGAGCTACGGCGTTTTCATTCCGTGCGCAAGTTTCCGACCGCCGGCGCCGCGCGCCAGTTGCCGGCCAACCGGAGGCATCTCGTGCCAAGCTCTCAATGGCAAGGTTGTTCCCCACTCTCCCGTCTACCCTCTGGTTCACTTCTGTCGACCGTTCATTGAGGTTTTAGCCGGTATTTCGAAGCGACCGAAGCTCGCCGTCGTGTTCACCACACGCCGTCTCTGCTCCACGGTGCTAGGCCGCTACACGCAGTTTCGTGCGTCGACTCCTATAGCAAACTGGTGTGCCGTGACACGCTCTACACGTTGGTGAAAGCCGCTCCTTGTTTACGTGAGTATCGAGCAAGTTAGCTAGGTTTTACTTTCGGCCGAAGCTTACGAACTCGCTCGGTTATTCTTTCAATTCGAGTTCCACACTTGATCACTCTCCACAATTGTTAGAAAATAGCTTCTACACTTCTTTGCGCACCCTCTCGAACTGGAATCACCAAAAATAATCAACCGTAGCTCGAGAATCACGAGTTTTCCCCTTCGCCGTTAAGAAGTTGCTTCGGTCACGGTCGATGATGGCTTTGCTGACTGTTGCACGACCATCTCACCTTCCCAACACCTTCCTAGTGGTTCCAGGATTCTTTCCCCAGCATTTTTAGAAGAGTTTAGCCACAGAGCGAAGGTTCCGACATGGCCGGAACCCTAGCTGTCACCGCCGCCGATGCGCCACTGATTCCGATCGTCGGCGAGCCTCCCTGACCCTACCATCGTGCTAAGCGTGTGAAACTAAGGTTGGGCGCCAAAATTTAGATGCTGCGGTGGCCGGGAATGCCGATCCGGCGAGACTCGTCGGAGCGCGCCGCCCGCGTCGGGAGGAAGAAGACAACGCGGCGGCCCTGCGTGTCAGCGCCTTTTAACTCGTCGGATCAGTTGTGGCCCTGGGATCTATTGTGCTACGCGCTATATCTCTGTGGTCCCCGTGTGGTTTAAATGCCATTGGTCCACTTTAAAATAGTGGGACCCACGGTTTAATTCAAATTAGAAATTAATTCCAGATTTGGCTCCAATTTTGAAAATCCATAACTTTCTGTAGAATGCTCCATAAATATTCAAACAAATTTTGTTTGAAAGCCATTAAGCTCTAGTTTCTATAAGTTCCAATTAGGTTCTGTGAAACTCACAAATAAAGTCTATATAAACAATCTTCCCAAATGCAAATGCAATTTTTCCTGATGAACTTGGCACTGGAAAAATCCCCAAAATTCACATAAAATGCATTGTCCTATTCCTGACTACCAGAAAATGTTTGAGAGCCATTGCACCTGTTTAAACCTCTGTATAGTTCAATTACCTTTTTCAGTTATTGAATTTTTACAGATGTTTAATTGCTTTATTATGCCCCAAATTTGGACTGAATCTTCCCTTTGTCATATACTAAATCCTGTAAAAATGTTGGATTTAATTGACCTAATATCATAGTCCTAATTCAGTTACAAACTGAATATTTATTTAAAAGCAAAAATTCAAATATAAATAATTCCAGAAATTCTTGCCAACTTAGAAATTCAATAACTCCTTCACCAAAGCTTAGAAATTTATGAAACAAATTTTGCTAGAACCAGGACAACTTCCTCTATCATGATTATCAACTGGCAGCTATGTTCAAGCTACAGTTTCTTCTCTAAAATTCTTGGAACTTTAATACTTGCCATAATTTTAGAGACAACAATATACTTTGATCATCTCCTGTTCTTTGCAAGAGCTTTGATCATATTCCCTAGTATCTACCTTCAAAATTCCAAAGCCAATTAAGGTCCCTATCATATAATGATCACCAGGGATTAAATTATGGTCTTGGTAATAATTATTTTTCAAAGTCATTCATATACATGTTATATGCATATCGTATAGTGACCGAAGTCGAGAAGGAAGCAGAAGCCTTGGAAGAGCACCTTCCAGAGATTAACCCCGACTCTGACCTGCAACTAGGCAAGCCCCGGTTTGCATTTAAGTCGTTTATAAAATTTTACTTTATCACTAAGATGAATAGCATATGAAATGGGCATTACATTTAGGATGATTGATACTCCACTTGCATGACAAAAAATCCCAGGGATTGGTTGGAACGAGTTACAGTTTGACCTCTAGTAACTGCTTTGCTAATGTATAGGAAATCCGGTAGAAGTCGAGTAGTTGGAATCTACTCGCGAGAAATGTAGGACATATCTCACAGGATTGGTTAATGGCTTAATATAATAAAACTGAGACCGGGCAGGGGATGGATAGGAAGCAGCGAGAATTGAGTCTCGGTCGCATAGCCCTGCCTGTGTCGATAATGGCCCGTCCGTATGCAGTCCCTTCGGACAAGCTTGAATTGTACCGGCAACATAATGGACATATGGAATCCAGTAAACTGATGTAACTCGATAACTGGGGTGTCGAGGCCCATTAACTCACCATCGATAGGGGTGGGTTGAGGACAGTAAGGTGTAAATTGGTCGGCGGACACATGAGGTGTTCCGTGTGGAGACCTTCTATTTGCGGAGGTGAGACGGGCTCGGCGTTCGGGTTTCTTGTGAAAGGTGGCCATATACGCCTAGTACTGAAGTGTTATGTAGGTACAGGTGTACTCGCTGACACTTCCAAACGACGTATGTGTCGTGTTGTCCGAGTGTGTCCTGATTGCAATCACCGTCCCTCGCGGTAATAGAGTACCACTTGTTCACTGAGCGGTGACGTAGTAAATACTAAAGAAGTTAGAAAAATATGTTGTATTGAATTATAATTGCTTGCAACCTTGTATGATTTAGAGATAGTCACAATAAAGTTTACAGTTTCCCCATACTTTAGCTGTAATAGCATTATGTGCTCTGGGAAGGTCATATCATCGGCAAAGCGTTTCTTGTTTGATTGTGGAACCCATGATGTGTCGTGCTTGGAGAATGTCATTTGCTACTTAAAACCTGATTATAAGGATCCAATTGTAGGCGAGTCGTTTATGCTTCACCTTACCTATGTTTAGTGTCCCCTTGCATATGTCTAGTGAGACGGGTTAGTCTTGCTGAGCCTTATGCTCACGTTTGCAGTTAATGAGTTTTTGCAGGTTATACAATTGATGAAGGGTTTGATGATGAGGTCGCACCCCCTCCAGGGTGTATAGCCGAGTGGGAACCTTGCACGCCGCCGTGACTTGCGTGTTGCTAGTGCGAAGCATCCAGGACATGGATGACTTTGCTTTTGCATAGCTAGTGTTGAGAGCGTAGCTATGATATATATATATATATATATATATATATATATATATATATATATATATATATATATATATATATATATATATATTCCTTTCCTTCCGCTAGTATTGTAAAACTTCCGCTGTAAGATAAATAAAAGACTTCATCTTGTGTTTTATTCTCGTTCTGTTCTTGTATACTGTTGGGTGTCACATTGCACGACACCACCCAATGAGATCCTCGGATGTCGGGATTCCGGTCCCCACAGACATAGTATCAGAGCATCATTGGGAACAGTGTACTTGAAAAGAACATATTTTCAAAAAAAAATTAGGATCTTAGTGAGGAATTAGCTATATGCCCTTATAAGGAGTATTATTAGTATAAAATATAAAGGTGGTGAACTAACTATGTGTTATTATATTCTGTAACGACGCCCCGACGTCAGGTAAGAGGTAAGGTACGCCACCGAGAGCGGATAAATCTCGGTAAGCTCAGCATACGAGGAGTGGTATGTGAAATTTCCGTGGCTTGGCACGGGAAGTTAATAGGAGTCTCTGAAGCTTTCAATGTTTCTGAGAACCTATGACACGCGGTACAACAACGTGCTTCAATGTTAGTGGGAGCCCCCGTCGGGTGGTGTATAACCCGATAGTATGCCTCTCTAGAACCATTCATGTTCTATGGGAGCATGCGAAACACGTATGCTCAAGCGTGTATAAGCCAGATCGTACGGGAGTCTTTGCTGTACATACGTATTTACAGCCATGTACCTCGAGACATGACCTCACTCGAGGGCGACTCACACCAGAATCGTATGCAATTACTTTCGTATGTATTATTGTGACTGCTTGTCGTGTTTCCCCGTACCACCCTTGAGGTGTGAAAGTGTGAAAGGGGATTGTTTGTCTTTTGCAGCATTAACTACGGTAGAAAACCGTGTAGAAGCCGTTTGTGAGAGAACGATAGGAACCACCTATAGACGTAACCGGATATACCGGATAGAATTTTCTTTGGTGAGATATGTGGTATCGTCAGTATCAAACATGATACTAGACCATCCCCAACGACAGAATGGATGCATAATATTTTGGAAAGTCCAAATATCAGATGCTGGTATGTTTGGACTCCGTAAAAAGGGACTCCGACTCGATAGGGTAAATAGAATCAAGATTCTTGATTTCTGGCTGAAGTTTGCTCGACTTCACCGGATTGTAATCTTGGTTATAATATAGATAACACGAGAGTATCATATATGGATGGAAATTTCGTGAAGACTTCTACAACTTTTTGTTGACCATCAGGGCAGAAAAGTTTGATAATCCATCGAAATTTGGACTATACAAAAACTACTCCAGATGACCCAACCATTGTACCAGTTCCAGAAATATTGCCCTAAATCACTGTAGAAACATCTTCTTCCTTATTGTGACACATGTCTGAAAAGGGGAGAGGAAGATCTACAGGTTTTCTGTTTAGAGTTTTTCCAAATTCGAATTTGAGTCAAATCAAATTTGGAAGTCAAAACAGTGGACTGCAGGACTGCTGGTGCAAACCAGTCAGTTCAACTGTTTGGTCTGGATAGTTATAACTTTTAATCCAGAATAGTGACATAGTCACATATATACATTTATGAAAATCTTAGGAAGTCCTCTATCAACTTTATTTGCCATTCATGATCTGAATCTGGGTATAGCGGTGTCTAATTCCATTTGTCGCAAACGTGGTTCTGGCAGTCCAGAACTTAAAACAGTTTGCACCTATTTGTGAATTGCGCGCAATACCTGTATAACAAACTTTTCAGGGGGTAACTCTTCTACTTCTGGATTGTTGACTTGATGTTATACAAAGTTTATTTTGACATTAACTCCAAATATTGTCATGATATCCCTGTATAAATTGTGGACATCACTACATATACAGGGGAGGTTCTGTCAAAATTTCCAGAAAATATGGGTCAATTTAAAACCTGTATAGATTCTATTCCCTAGCTCACATGTAGCTGTATGAGTACAATCAGGAAATCTTGGAAAGTATACTACAACTTTGATATTCAAATCCACCTTTGATTCTGACAAATCCTGTATGAAACTGTGGTGTTTCTACAGGAAGATGGCAGCAGAGATGATCCAATTACCTAACGGTTGGGTGCACACGACATGCACTGGTCAAGGCGGGTTTCCGGATTTGTTTGTCATGCTGATAAGCCAGTGCGGATATGGGGAGGCGCCTAGCTATTGGAGAAAAGAATTCCATGACAACAGGGTGAAAAGGTGTGTCATCTATGTCGATGTGCCTGCTGGTCCACCAAGCAACGGATGGGCCCCCTTTTGTATCAAAACAAGGGGTGTTCTGTTGGAAGAAACTTGGAGCTTCGCTGCAAGTGTTGCTATGGGGAGGTTTTGCAAACTTCACCATCATCAGCTAGTGGGTACTCCGTATGAGTTCTTTCCGGTCAGCGGTAGTGCTGCTGAAGAGTGGGCTAACCGATTGATCGCCGATTATAACCTCCACGGGGGGACATCGGTGACAGCCTTAGCGGTGTATGCATCGGCATCACATCGTGAAAATGGCACCCAGAAGGCGTGCATTAGGGAGCTGGTGGATAATCTGAGGGAAACCATGATTCGAGGAGATCATTTTGAGCGTGAAAATAAATCGCTTAGAACCTCGATCGCTCCTCTCAACCAACGTCTCCGTTTCAAAGAAGAGCAGTATGAGTTAATTGCTCAAGACTTGTCAAAGTCTCATGGAGCAACTTAAGAAATGGAAATTGAGTTAGAAGCAAGCTTAGTTGATGTGCACCAGCTGGGGACTCAGTTGAGCACGATGACTAAAGATCGAGATCGGTCCAGGGCGGAGGCTCGGGACTGGAAAGCCAGCTGTGAACAGGCCCAGCAGGAACTTTACGGCTCTAGGATGTTTATGGTGCGAGCTGATGTACAAGCATTGGCTGCCACAAAAGCATCGATAATGGGTGAGGTAGTATCTTCTACTTCAGCACCCGTACCCGTGGTGCCTAATCCTGAGGATGACAAAGAAGAAGAAGATCCCGAGGAACTTGAATACGTCGAGTAGGCCGTATTGAAGTGGGATGTGGCAGCACTTCTGCCGACACGAGGCAACATATAGTTTAATAGTTGCTCGTGTTTTTCTTTTGTGACAATGTTTGTGTCATATTAAGAGTAGTGGTGTTTATGTCTACAATGACAAGATATGTACAACATCTCAGGGGGGCCAAGAATAGTAGAGATGTATTTCCATAGTGGGAGTCCATCATTTTGGAGTTTACTACTGTAAACTTGGTCAGAGATAATATATCTTGTATAAAGCTTTTACTTTATCAATATATGTTGATGTTGTATATTATCTATCGTGGTCTACCGCATTAATATTTATATGGAAGGGTGAACTTGAGGCAATGAGACTTATGGTGTAAATCGTTGTATTGCAGCATGGTGCGTACACGTACAACCTCGGAAGTGGGAGGCTCAAGTGGAGGGCAGGGGGATGACACACCACCCCTGGGGCAGAATACGCCCCAGACGCAGCCACCTCCACCACCTCCACCTACACTTCCCAGAAGTCTCGCGGAGGTTCTCACAGCAGTACTCGGCTTGCGCGACGAGCAAACCGAGTTGTTGCGGACCCTTGTACAGCACTCATCCCATCAAGGGGGGCGACATGCTGATGAGCCACATCAGTCATATCCGAGTTCCTACTCGGATTTCGCATCAACGCATCTGCCGGTCTTCAGAGAGGCCGATGAACCTTTGGAGGCGGACAACCCTCTCCGCACCATTGAAGGGAAGTTCGGTTTACTCGAGATAACCGAACAACAGGAGGCTCTATTTGCAGCTCAACAACTACAGGGTTTTGCTGGTGCGTGGTGGGCAAACTACCTCGCCGCATGCACCGCAGGCTATGTCGTGAGCTGGGCAGAGTTTGGGGAGGCGTTCCGCGCCTACCATATCCCTCCCGGGATCATGAGGAGGAAGCTTCAAGAGTTCTTGGAGCCGAAGCAGGGAGGAAGGAGCGCTTACGAGTACTCCAAGACCTTCAACCACTTGGCCCAGTATGCACAGGACCAAGTGAACACGGAAGACAGGAAGCGAGAGTGCTTCTACCGGGGGTTGAACCCCAAGATGAAGGACAAGCTTGTCTTGTTCAATCGCGGCAGATTCAACGACATTGTCAATGCCGCGATCATGCAAGAGGATGCTACTTGAGAGCTGTCCTCAGACAAGAAAAAGAGGAGTGCTTCGCAGGGCAATGGGGGTGGTGCTTCTCAGAAGTACCGAATGGTGTATCGATCACCATCCGGTCAGAGGTGGCAACCGCCATCACGACCACCAATGTTCAGTGGTCGCCAGTTCGACAACTCCGGTTTCCGACCGCAACAATAGCAGGGGATGATACCACGTGCACTTCCACCTCCACCACGTGCACCGGGATTCCGTCCTCCCCTTCGTACCGGCCAAACCCCGTACACATGTTTCACGTGTGGACGCACGGGGCATTTCACCAAGGACTGCCCGCAGAGTAGGCAGAGCGGAGGACAGTCATCATACTAAGGCACCAACCAACCCCGCAACCAGACCAATAAGCCAGTTCCCAGACTCGGCAACATCCACCACCTCGCCATTGAGGACGTTCCGGAAGGTGCACCCGTACTCACGGGTACGTTATCTATCTTTGAGCATCCCATAGTCATACTTTTTGACTCCGGAGCTTCACACAATGTCATTAGCAAGTATTTTGTCATTAAAAGTCAATTGCCTATAATCTCCACAAAAACTCTGTATGTGATTAGCACTCCGGCAGGAAAAACAATAACAAATGAGTTGGTTCCTAGGATACCACTTAACCTAGATGGAACCATATATCTTACTTCACTTCTGATATTAGAGAATCAGAAGTTAGATGTCATCTTGGGAATGGCATGGTTACAATACCATGGTGCTATTCTAGATCTCGTTCCTTGAAAAATATATCTACATTCTCCACTTCATCCCTCTCAAGTCCTCAATCTTGAGAGAGCCATTCTAGTGAATTCATCTACTCACAATAACGAGGTTATGGAACTTAAGTATATTCTGGTAGTATGTGAATACCAAGATATATTTCCCGAAGATCTTCCTGGTGTGCCCCCAGAAAGAGATATAGAGTTCAAGATTGAACTTGTACCGGGAACAGTGCCAATCTCAAGACCACCCTACAAGATGGCACCCAAGGAACTTGCAGAACTTAAGGAGCAGTTAACAGAACTTGAGAACAAGGGTTTCATTCGTCCAAGTTCATCACCATGGGCTTGTTCTACATTGTTCGTAGAGAAGAAAGATAAGACATTGAGACTGTGTGTGGACTATCGTCCACTCAATGCTGTCACTATCAAGAACTAGTATCCACTACCACGCACTGATATTCTTTCCGATCAACTAGTGGGTGCTAAAGTATTTTCGATGATGGATCTTCGTTCTGGTTATCATCAGATTAGAATCCGACCAGAAGACATACCAAAGACAGCATTCTCGACGAGGTATGGACTGTATGAATACCTTGTTATGTCCTTTGGATTGACCAACGCACCAGCTCATTTCATGTATCTCATGAACTCGGTGTTCATGCCAGAATTGGACAAGTTTGTCGTGGTCTTTATTGACGACATCCTTGTGTATTCAAAATCCGAAGAAGAACATGCTCAACACTTGCGTATCGTGCTTCAACGATTACGGGACCACCAGCTATGCTAAATTCAGCAAGTATGAATTCTGGATCAGCCAAGTGCCATTTTTAGGACACATCATATCATCAGAAAGGATTGCAGTTGATCCAAGCAAGATAAAGCAAGTACTCAAATGGGTGTCTCCAAAGTCTGTACATGAAGTTCGAAGTTTCCTAGGTTTGGCTGGGTATTACCGGAGGTTCATTCCCAGTTTCTCCAAGATAGCTAAACCAATGATAGAACTTCTGAAGAAGGGGACAAAGTATGTATTGACTGAGGCATGTGAGGGAGGTTTTCAAGCATTAGTAAAACACCTCACAACGGCACCAGTATTAGCTCAACCGGACACAACCAAATCTTTTGACGTATATTTTGATGCATCGGGAATTGGTTTGGGTTGTGTGTTGATGCAAGACAGACGAGTGATCGCTTATGGATCACGGAAGCTTCGGAATCATGAGCAGCACTATCCGACTCATGATCTAGAACTCGTTGCTGTGGTACTAGCATTGAAGATGTGGAGACATTATCTACTAGGTAATCTAGTACATCTTTACACCGATCACAAGAGTTTGAAGTACATCTTCACCCAGAAGGACCTAAATATTCGACAGCGTAGATGGTTGGAATTAATCAAGGATTATGAGATTGAAATCCACTATCATCCCGGTAAGGCGAATGTAGTCGCAGATGCTCTGAGTCGCAAGTCCCATGTCAACAATCTTTCCATTACCTCAATGGGAGAAGAAGAACCGAGTCTCTACTTGGTTCCATATGGGGCACTCTACAACCTAGCTCTCCTTCCCACTATCAGGGAGGATATTATGGCAGATCAGAAGGAGGACAAAGGGATGTCGCACATTCGACAAAGAATGGAGAAGGGGGACATAATGTTTCAGATGTGACGATGAAGGTACCCTCTGGTTTAAAAACCGCATAGTGGTACCCCGAAACATGGAACTTCGGAAGAAGATACTAGATGAAGCTCATTTATCCAAATATTCCATTCATCTAGGAAGTAACAAAATGTACCAAGACTTGAGAAAGAAGTTCTGGTGGACTCGGATGAAGAGAGAAGTAGCAAAATACGTATTCGAATGTGATACGTGTCGACGAGTTAAGGCCGACCATATGAAGGCAGCTGGACAGCTTCAACCATTAAGCATACCGACTTGGAAATGGTAGGATATCAGCATGGATTTCATTGTTGGGTTGCCTCCCACTCTCCATAAGCACGACTCAATTTGGGTGATCATTGACCGATTGACCAAATCAGCTCATTTCATACCAGTCAGTGTGGATTATGATGCAAAGTGGTATGCTGAACTTTATATCTCCAGAATTTTGTGCCTACATGGAGTACCCCGCACTATCATTTCAGATCGTGGATCTATTTTCGTTGCTCTCTTTTGGGAGCATATCCACGATGCATTGGGTACCAAACTGATTCGAAGCTCGGCTTATCATCCTCAAACTGATGGGCAAACCAAACGGGTGAACCAAGTGCTAGAGGATATGCTTCGTGCCTTTGCCATCCACCATGGTAGGAATTGGGATGATCATCTACCATTGGCGGAATTTTCGTACAACAACGGTTTCCAGGCTAGCATCCAGATGGCGCCATATGAATCTCTTTATGGCCGGAAGTGTCGCACACCCTTGAACTGGTGCAAATCTGGTGAACGAGTGGTATATGGCATCGACTTCATAAATGAAGCCAAAGAACAAGTACGTCTTATTCAAGCCAATCTCAAAGTCGCTCAGTCTCGTCAGAAGAACTATGCAGACAAACGACGTCAACCTCTTCACTTCGAGGTTGGGGATCAAGTTTATCTCCGGGTATCCCCGATGAAAGGAATTCATCGATTCGGAGTGAGAGGGAAGCTAGCTCCACGTTTTATTGGGCCATTCGCAATAATCAAAAGATGCTGACCTGTGGCATATCAATTGGAGTTACCGCCGTCGCTGGCAGGGGTCCATAATGTGTTTCACATTTCTCAGTTGTGAAAACGTCTCAAAGCCCCAACAAATATACGTATTGAGGATTTGGAAACTCTCCAACCAGATCTTACGTATTCCGAACATCCAATCCAGATCATTGATGAGAAAACTCGCACCACAAGAAGGCGCACTTTGCGTTTCTACAAAGTCTTGTGGAGCAACCACAGTGCTGAAGAAGCCACGTGGGAAAGCGAGGAATATCTTAAAACGAACTATTCGGACTTGTTAGCGACACATGTTCAGTAGATCTTTATCTTTTGTCCTTCCTTTGTAATCTTGGGACGAGATTCTTTTAAGGGGGGAGGAATGTAAAATCCCACTTTTTTCCTTTTATGTGAAGTTCAACTACGAGTGATTTATCAAACATAATGGGGGTCAACATAATTGTGCACATAAACTTGACCTCACTAAAAAGGCCTTGCCAAAAAGATTCAAATCCAAGGCTCCAAATTTTTCCTTGGACTCTTAAATATATAACTAGCTTCTCAGAAAATTTTCAAGGTTTTTGAAGTACATCTTCCATTTGATTGGACACGTACAAAGGATTCTTTTCGCGTCGACATCAAATTTAGCTTTGCACTAAACTTTGCCCAAATCAACCCCTAATTTTTCCTAAGACCTTTTATGGTTCAGGGAACTTGGTTCCAAAGTTCGGAGATTTTTGGACCTTAGATACTATTTAATTCAATAAGGTTTATACCCATATTTGAATTCAAATTTGAACTTGCATTTGATGCAACTACTATGTTCAAATTGGAATATGATTGCAGAATTGGATCCCCATATTTTTCTTAGCCTACCTGTAAATTTTGGGAATTTTTGGACAATGTTTTAGCTGGAATTTGGAGGAGGGGATAAGGGAGAGAGGTGGGGCCCATAGGTCAGATGGTGAAACCGATTCACCGCCTCTGCTTTCCTTCACCGGGCGACACCGCGACGGCGTGCATGCACAGCGCGACAGCCGCAAGCCACCACCGTCTGAGCTCCATAAATAGCGCCCTGGCTCCTCCTTATCGCTCCATGGTCGTCCTTATCGCCTCCCTTCACGCTGAGCCGACGATCTACGCCGTTTTCATTCCGCGTGCAAGTTTCCGACCGCCGGCACCGTGCGCCAGTTGCCGGCCAACCGGAGGCCTCTCGCGCCAAGCTCTCAACGGCAAGGTTGTTCCCCACTCTCCCGTCTACCCTCTGGTTCACTTCTGTCGACCGTTCGTTGAGGTTTTAGCCGGTATTTCGAAGCGACACCGAAGCTCGCCGTCGTGTTCACCACACGCCATCTCTGCTCCACAGTGCTAGGCCGCTACACGCAGTTTCGCGCTTTGACTCCTATATCAAACTGGTGCGCCGAGACACGCTTTACACGTCGGTGAAAGCCGCTCCTTGTTTACGTGAGTATCGAGCAAGTTAGCTAGGTTTTACTTTGGGCCGAAGCTTACAAACTCGCTCGGTTATTCTTTCAATTTGCGTTCCACACTTGATCACTCTCCACAATTGTTAGAAAATAGCTTCTACACTTCTTTGTGCACCCTCTCGAACTGGAATCACCAAAAATAATCAACCGTAGCTCGAGAATCACGAGTTTTCCCCTTCGCCGTTAAGAAGTTGCTTCGGTCACCATCGATGATGGCTTTGTCGACCGTTGCACGACCATCTCACATTCCCAACACCTTCCTAGTGGTTCCAGGAGTCTTTCCCTAGCATCTTTAGAAGAGTTTAGCCACAGAGCGAAGGTTCCGACATGGCCGGAACCCTAGCTGTCGCCGCCACCAATGCGCCACTGATTCCGATCGTCGGCGAGCCTCCCCGACCCTACCATCGTGCTCAGCGCGTGAAACTAAGGTTGGGCGCCAAAATTTAGATGTTGCGGTGGCCGGGAACACCGATCCGGCGAGACTCGCCGGAGCGCACCGCCGCGGAAGCCCCGGGCGCCGCCCGCTTCGGGAGGAAGAAGACGACGCGGTGGGCCCCGTGTGTCAGCGCCTTTTAACCCGTCGGATCAGTTGTGACCCCGGGATCTATTGTGGCTACGCGCTATATCTCTGTGGTCCCCGTGTGGTTTAAATGTCATTGGTCCATTTTAAAATAGTGGGACCCACAGTTTAATTCAAATTAGAAATTAATTCCAGATTTGGCTCCAACTTAGAAAATCCATAACTTTCTCCAAAAATATTCAAACAAATTTTGTTTGAAACCCCTTGAGCTCTAGTTTCTATCAGTACCAATTAGGTTCTATGAAACTCACAAATAAATTCTGTATAAAACAATCTTCCCAAATGCAAATGCAATTTTTCCGGATGAACTTGGCACTGTAAAAATCCCCAAAATTCTCATAAAATGCATTGTCCTATTCCGGAATACCAGGAAAAGTTTGAGAGCCATCACGCCTGTTTAACGCTCAGTATAGTTCAATTACATTTTTCAGTTATTGAATTTTTACAGATGTTCAGTTGCTTTATTATGTCCCAAATTTTGACTGGACCTTCTATTTGTCATATGCTAGTTCCTGTAAAAATCTTGGATTTAATTGACCTAATATCATAGTACTAATTCAGTTACAAACTGAATACTTATTTAAAAGCAAAAATTCAAATATAAATAATTGAAGAAATTCTTGCCAACTTAGAAATTCAATAACTCCTTCACCAAAGCTTAGAAATTTATGAAACAAATTTTGCTATAACAAGGACAACTTCCTCTATCATGATTATCAACTGGCAGCTATGTTCAAGCTATAGTTTCTTCTTTAAAATTCTTGGAAGTTTAATACTTGCCATAATTTTAGAGACAGCAATATACTTTGATCATCTCCTGTTCTTTGCAAGAGCTTTGATCATATTCCCTAGTATCTACCGTCAAAATTCCAAAGCCAATTAAGGTCCCTATCGTATAATGATCACCATGGATTAAATTATGGTCTTGGTAATAATTATTTTTCAAAGTCATTCATATATGCATATCGTATAGTGACTGAAGTCGAGGAGGAACCAAAAGCCTTGGAAGAGCACCTTCCAGAGATTAACTCCGACTCTGACCTGCAACTACGCAAGCCCTGGTTTGCATTTAAGTCGTTTATAAAATTTTACTTTATCACTATGATGAATGGCATATGATATGTGCATTACGTTTAGGATGATTGATACTCCACTTGCATGACCAAAAATCCCAGGGATTGGTTGGAACGAGTTACAGTTTGACCTGTAGTAACTGCTTTGCTAATGTATAGGAAATCCGGTAGAAGTCGAGTAGCTGGAATCTACTCGCGAGAAATGTGGGACATATCTCACAAGATTGGTTAATGGCTTAATATAATAAAACTGAGACCGGGCAGGGGATGGATAGGAAGCGATATGAATTGAGTCTCGGTCGCATAGCCCTGCCTTTGTCGATTAAGGCCCGTCCGTATGCAGCCCCTTCGGACAAGCTTGAATTGTAACGGCGACATAATGGACATATGGAATTCAGTAAACTGATGTAACTCGATAATTGGGTGTTGAGGCCCATTAACTCACCGTCGATAGGGGTGGGTTGAGGACAGTAAGGTGTAAATCGGTGGGCGGACACATGAGGTGTTCCGTGCGGAGACCTTCTGTTTGCGGAGGTGAGACGGGCTCGGCGTTCGGGTTTCTTGTGAAAGGTGGCCATATACGCCTAGTACTGAAGTGTTATGTAGGTACAGGTGTACTCGCTGACACCTCCGAACGACGTATGTGTCGTGTTGTCCGGGTGTGTCCTGATTGCAATCACCGTCCCTTGCAGTAATAGAGTACCACTTGTTCACTGAGCAGTGACGTAGTAAATACTAAAGAAGTCAGAAAAATATGTTGTATTGAATTATAATTGTTTGCAACCTTGTATGATTTAGAGATAGTCACATTAAAGTTTACAGTTTCCCCATACTTTAGCTGTAATAGCATTATGTGCTCTGGGCATGTCATATCATCGGCAAAGCGTTTCTTTTTTGATTGTGGAACCCATGATGTGTCGTGCTTGGAGAATGTCATTTGCTACTTATAACCTGATTATAAGGATCCAATTGTAGGCGAGTCGTTTATGCTTCACCTTACCTATGTTTAGTGTCCCCTTGCATATGTCTAGTGAGACGGGTTAGTCTTGCTGAGCCTTATGCTCACGTTTGCAGTTAACGAGTTTTTGCAGGTTATACAATTGATGAAGGGTTTGATGATGAGGCCGCACCCCCTCCAGGGTGTACAGCCGAGTGGGAACCCTTCACGCTGCCGTGACTTGCGTGTTGCTAGTGTGAAGCATCCAGGACATGGATGACTTTGCTTTTGCATAGCTAATGCTGAGAGCGTAGCTATGATATATATATATTTCTTTACTTCCGCTAGTATTGTAAAACTTTCGTTGTAAGATAAATAAAAGACTTCGTTTTGTGTTTTATTCTCGTTCTGTTCTTGTATACTGTTGGGTGTCGCATCGCACGATACCACCCAATGAGATCCTCGGATGTCGGGATTCCGGTCCCCACATATGTCTATTCATAACTAACCAAGACCATAGTCTAGCGAAGTTAAGCAAACTTCAGCCATAAATCAAGAATCTTGGTTCTAACCCTTTGTCGAGTCGAAACTCATTTTGCGGAGTCCAAGCCTACCCACATCAGATAGTCAGACTTTCTAAAATGTAATGCATCAATTCTGTCGTTGGGGATGGTCAAGTATCAAATTTGATTGTGACGGTACTACATGCCTCACCAAAGAAAATTCTAACCGGTATATCCGGATACGTTTTAGGTGGCCCTAGTATCATTCACTTGCAAACATGTTCTACACGGGTTGCTACCGTAGTCAGTGTAGCTGCAAAAGACAAACAATCACCTTTCACACCTGCACACCACAAGGGCGGTTCGGGGAAATACGATAAGCAGTCATAATAATATATATGAAAGTAAATGCATACGACTCTGGTGTTAGTCGCCCTCGAGCGATGTCATGTCTCGAGGTACATGGTTGTACTACGTCTGTACAGCAAAGACTCCTGCACGAACCGGCTTATACACGCTCGGGCATACGTGTTTCACATGCTCCCATATAACATGAATAGTTCTAGAGATGCATACTATCGGGTTATCCACCACCCGACGGGGGCTCCCACTAATTTTCTGTCACGCTGGGGTACCGCGTGTCACATGTTCTCAGAAACATTAACAACTTCAGAGACTCATAATGACTCTTCCGTGCAAAGCCACAGAAAGATTTCCATGCTACCTCTCGCATGGTGAGCTTACCGCAATTGATCCGCTGGCGGTGGCATACCTTACCTCTTACCAGATGTCGGAGCACCGTTACAGAATTAATAACACATAAGTTAGTTTACCACCTTTATATCTTATACTAATAATACTCCTTATAATGGCATATAGCTAATTCCACACTCATATAACCCTAGGTTTTTGAAAATATGATCTTTTCAAGCACACTGTTCCCAATGATGCTCTGATACCATGCTATGGGGACCGGAATCCCGGCATCCAAGGATCTCATTGGGTTGTGTCACACGATGCGACACCCAACAGTATACAAGAAAGGAACGAGAATAAAATACAATACCAAGTCTTTATTTATAAAACAATACATCATAGCTACGCTCTCGGCACTAGCTATGCAAAAGCAAAGTCATCCATGTCCTGGATGCTTCGCACTAGCAACATCCAACTTACAATGGCATGCAGGGTTCCCACTCGGTTGTAAACCCTGGAGGGGGTGCAACCTCGTCATTGAACCCGTCATTAGTCGTATAATCTACAAAAACTTGTTAACTGCAAACATGAGCTTAAGGCTCAGCAAGACTAACCCGTCTCACTAGACATATGCAGGGGTGAACACTAAGCATAGGTAAGGAATAGCATAAAGCACTCGCCTACAAGTGGATCCTTATAGTCATGTTTTAATTAGCACATGACATTCTTCAGACATGACACATCATAGACTCCACAATCAAACAAGAAACGTTTTGCTGATGATATGACATGCCCAAAGCACATAATGCTATTATAGGTAAAGTATGGGGAAACTGTAAACTTTTAATTGTGCTATCTCTAAGCCATACAAGGTTGCAAAACAATTATAATTCAATACATCTTATTCTTCTAGCTTCTTAAGTATTTACTACGTCACGACACAGTGAACAAGTGGTACCCTATTACCGCGAGGGATGATGATTGCAATCAGGACACACCCGGACAACATGACACATACACACTTTCTGAAGCACCAGCGAGTACATACAGCAATACCTACATAACACTTCAGTTCTAGTCGTATATTGCCACCTTTCACCCAACACACGAATGTCGAACCAGTCGATCCGTCACGAGGAGAAGGTCACTGCGTGGGGGCATACTCTGACGTGCCCACCAACTGATTTACACCTTGCTGCCCTCAGCCCACGCCAATAGAACGGAACGGAATGTCTCGACAAACCAGTATCAAGCTATGTCAGTTTACTGGAGCCCGTTTCTCCTGTATGTTGTCGGTACAATTCAAGCTTGTCCAGCAGGGCCGCACACGGCACGGCCTTAATCAACATGGTCAGAGCTATGCAACCAAGACCAGCTCTTGTCGCTTCCTACTCATCTCTGACCGGTCTCCATTTAATATTAATAAATCATCTCTTGATCCAATTCACCCCTGTGATAAAATCATATCTCGCGAGTAGATTCCAACTACTCGACTTCTATCGGATCCCTATGAAATATAAGCATGGCAGTTACTACACGAGTCCGTGAGCTCTTCTAACCACTCCCTGGGTTATTTGGTCATGCAAGTGGATGTCAAACACCTTAAACGTAATGCACAAACATCTGAAGATGTAAGGTGAATGAAAACTGCAAAGACATTGTAAGGAACTTAAATGCAAATCAGGGATTGCCTGAATGCGAGTCCGAGTCTATGTTAGTCTCTGGTAGCTGGACTTTCAAAGCTTCCGGCTGCTGCTCGACTTCAGTTACTACACGTTATGTGTATACTATATATGAATGACTTTGAAAATAAATAATATTTTTATGGTCACAAGCTAATATCTTGTGAATCAAATAAGATTATGATCGTAAATGGCTTTGGGACTTTTATGGTAGATACTAGGGACTGTGGAGACTCATGCAAAGAACAGGAGATGATCAAGGAAGTTTGTTGTTTTCAAAAATTATGGTAAGCAATAACCTTATCTGAATTTTGGTTGAAATTCTGGAGGTCTATCATGGCTACCAGGGGTTGTACCATGTAGAGGGGGTCTCAATGATTGTAGGAAAATTTGTTTCACAATTTTCTGAGGTTCCTACAGGGAGAAATTGATTTTAAATGTTTGGGAGAATTTCTGAAATGTTTTCTGTATTTTTCCCAATTTTTCAATTACATAGAGATTTGGAACACTGATCAACCAAGTAAATGAAGTCCAGTGAACTTGAATTTTTTTCCGGAAATTAAGTGTATTATTAAGAGTGTTATGACCAAAATTGGGAATTTTCCAATTAACAGAACAATAGTAATTAATTTCCCAAGCAGTTAGATCAAAGGAATTAATTATATAAATTCTGGGCGTTTCATGTCCAATAATTGCATCACTGCAAAGTAGAGATTGGTATGAGTTTACCAGAATTTATTTGGAAATATTTGAGCAATTCTACTAGGAGTAATGAATTTTGGAAATTTGATTGAATCCTGGAATTATTTTTCAATTGGAAAATTTAAATAAAGCAGCCGGGCCCACTGGTTTAAAATCAACCAATCAGGGCTGGGCCGCAACAAGGGCCACGGGGTTAACCCGCGCAGCCGCACCGGATCCGGGCCACAGCTGATCCCGCGCGAGGGAATAACTCGCTTACATGTGGGACCCATGAGGCTTTTGTCTACCTCCCGACGCGCGATGAGGTCGCGGCGGCGCAGCGCCGGCGAGCTCGCCGCGATGGCTGCGTCAACCTCCACTCGGCTCGGCTCTGACCGCCTAGCCTCAAAATAGACCGCGCAACACAATGGTGGGGTCCAATCGTGGCGGCGAAGGCCGGAGGTGGCGACGCGACGGCGGCGGAGCTAGGGTTTTGGCTAGCGTCGGAATCGCACAGGAACGACGCAAGAGGCTCGGGGAAAAACTAGAAATGTTTCTGGAAGCATGAGGATGATGATTTAGAAGTTAGAAAGGGTTGACATCACCGGCAAAGATGAGTTCAACGGTGAACCGCGGCTTTTTCACCGGCGGTGACCAAAACTCGTCTAACTCGTTCAACACTCGATGGTTTTCAAATCTTTTTGATCCAGAGTGTTCGCAGGGAGATAGGGAAACTATCCCTTAACTATGATCAAGAATTATTAGACGTAGAAAACGAATTAATCTCCTAACCTAGAGACATAGGTATGAACTATCATCGGGAAAAATGGAAATAGGAACACTACAAGGCATAGCATGGCTTGAAATTTGGTGAGCACATTTAAGGCATGATAACACACCTTTCTCTTGTATAAATCGGGGCCTGAAGAGGCTTCCTCTGGCTTGCCGACGGTGGAACAGAGGCGGTTCTTTGCGGCTTGTCCCGCGATCGTCGGAAAACTGCGGAATACCGCACTACCGAGTGAGGAAACACCAAACCAAAAGATGGAAAAGGTGCGCAAGTAAGTTGTGCACAAGTTTTCTAAAGAACACACGATCGATCCTTGGCTAGACAGCAAGTTATCGTTGGAGTCCTGAGGTGAAGTCGGCGGCGCGCGAGCGGAGGGGAAAACTCGAAAAGGAGATGGAAGAAGTGAGGTGAGTGGTGTGAGGCGGTGGCGGTGGCCGCGGCTTTAAGGCGCGCGACAAGCAGGCAAGCAAGCAGCTCGCAAGAGCGTTACATGGCGCACGGTGTCGAGCGGAGCGGCGACGTGATTTTGGCGGCAGAGGACTCACGTACATGTGCCTATGACTAGTGGGTCCCACTGCCCCTAAAGCCTATCCTCTCTGGAACTTTAATTCCCTCACCAAACTTGATCCAAAAATCCTAGATCTTTGTGGAGAAGCCAAATAAAATGTGTAGAGTCAGATTCTGAAATTAGATTTCCAATTTGGACAAGTTTCAATTGGAATTCAAATTTGAATTTGAATTTGAATGAAATTCAATGGAGTGACTGAATTAAATAGCAAATGAGCTTCCAAAATTATTAAAATTTGCAGGGGTGCTATTTGGAATATTATGAGGCCATGGAAAAATCTATAGCCTCATATTTGAATATTTTGACAGGGCCCAACTTTACATAGCTATATTCAAGTTTTGAAATAATTTGAATATATTTAGTACTGCATATGGTTTTGCCCTAGCAATTCTCATTCACATAAATTCCAAAATTTGTAGAAAGATCACTTGAATTATTATTGGTCATTGTTGAAGTCCCATCCCCATGTTAATAAAATTTAAGTATGAGTAAAAGAAATATTTTTGATGAGATCAATTTCATGTGTACGACCATAATTGAGCTCCACTATGGTTGATAACCAACTGGTAGTTGAACCTTATATGAAGGAAGAACTGGGATTTTACAGCTTATGACAAGAGATAAAATCTGAATCCGAACAAAATTTCGGCGGCATAACCTCGCTTGTTTTACACTTCACCCCTAAAAATGGTGCAGCTCTATAAGCTTTGGGGTCAACTGTCCAAGAACGAGAGAGGAGGCAAGGAAAAAACGAGAGAGGAGGAATGAACGGGAGGAAACCACCAGTCGGGGCCGCCGTCCAAGTGCTAGAGCTTGTCGTCGTTGCCGTCGCTTTTTGTCTTTGTGCTCATCTTGACGAATACATTATCATTAAATTGCCTGTGTTGGCCCGGGCCCAGCCGAGCCGAAGCTTGGAGCCGAGCCGCGATCAGAGAAAGATTATTTTTTGTGTAGATGTAAGCATAAGTTCGATAGGACCATAGATATTTAGCTTAAGTTCATTTTCCCTAAAAAGTTTCAAGAAAAAACGACTGTGTACGCTGCAAATTGCACTTTATTATGTGATGGATGACTGGAGGCAGCACATACCTTTTTTTTTCAAAAACCACACAACATAATTTTTTTAATTTTAATTGGGCCTTTGGCCCATGACAACTCTACTGAACTGAAAATAGTTCATTTTAGTTTTTAGTGTAGCTCAATTAGCAAAATGCAATGTCCTTACTTCCTAGTGTAGGTCAATTATCCAACTGTGGTGCAAATTAGACTTTTAGAAATCAAATGTGGTATAACAAATTTGCAGTAACAATATAACTCATTGCAATTTAGTTTCAACAATTTTGCAATGTAATTTCAATAATAACTCATTGCAGTGTAATTAAAACAATAACTCATTGTATTTTCAACAAAGATATGATTAGACGGGAGCAGTGATGTCCATGCTCACCCTTTAGCAGGGAGGTGCGCCAGCGTTGGGGAGAGGCGCGTAGGCGCCGAGGAGGCGCGGCGCTTGGGCAGGCGCGGCGCTCGGGGAGTCGGTGGCGGCGGCTGCTGCTCGGGGAGGCGCGGCGGCAGCTGGCAGGCAGGAGCTCGGCGGCGGGCGCACGATGGCGGCGGGAATGGGCACGCGACGGCGGCGGCGGGCGGGAGCGTGGTGGGGATGTGGGGTGTTATAGCAAAATTTTAGTCGGGCCGCGTGGGCCGTGGTATAACCCCTTTATTTGTGACGGCACAGTTAAATTGCTACGGCCCTAGGGTTGGCCGTCGCAATTTAATTAACTTGCAACGGTGTCGGGGTGGGCTGTCACAAGTAATCTTGAATTTGCGATGGCCTTTGGGCCTGCCTTGCAAATTAAACATCTATTTGCGACGGCCTTTTACTTTTGCGACGACCGAGTGCGGGCCATCGTAAAATTTGTTGGCCGTCACAAATGATCGCTTTTCCTGTAGTGGTCGCCCTTAAAATCAATATGAAGGTCAGTGCATTTGGCAACCATGTTCTCCCCTTTAGCAATGTTCTTTGTCTGTTCTGGATATTATATTAATATATATATATATATATATATATATATATATTGTATGTATCAGGTTGGAGGACGCAATTGAGAAGAATTTACCATTCATCTCGGAAGACTATGGAGAATTTACTTGTCCTCCTTGAGGACTTGATAGTGTGGAAGTAGTGTCTTCCCTCTTTGTCTTCATTAGTAGATGCGAGCTGGGAGAAGCTATGAATTGCTATGTATCGAACTATACTTTGCAAATGTACACACTATGAATTGCAATGTATGAAGCTATGATTTATAATGTATGAACTATGAATTGCAATGTATGAAGCTATGATTTGCAATGTATGAACTATGAATTGATAAACTATGAGTTGCATTGAATATATTTGTGATTGCTGTTACTTAAATTTGATCAGGAAATTAGAAATAATAGCGTTTAATTAGTATTGTCCTGCTGCTTTATCATAGGCGGAGTTGTATGTCAGGACCCGCCCAAGATAATGCATCATCACAGGTGGTATGTTGTACGCAAACAATCGACTGTGGAAATTCATTAGCACAGGCGGTTTCTAGAGCCGCCTGTAAAAAAAGGCCTATTTTCACAAGATCCTCGTTTCAGACGCTTTTTAAATGCGCTTGTGATAATATGTTTAGAGCCGTCAGCGATGAAGCTTTTTGTAGTAGTGTGGAACTTAGAGATCACGGACATTTTTCTTCGAGCGCCACCGCACCGCCAACTCCGGCTAGCTCGTGCTACTGCTCAGACCACTCAATCCGTTGGGCCAGAGCTAGACAACAGAGGCACCCCGGCAAGCCACGGGCGGCTCCGTTGTGCCAGCCGCCGTTGTGCCGCTTAGCCGACGTGGTGCCTATGTGGCTCGTACGTGGTGCACGTGGCAGCCATGTTGGCAAGCGCACACACTCGTAGACACCATATCACCCTGAACCTGCCACATAGGTGTGCACCCCTTCATGTAGGCTGGTCCATAAGAACTTGTGACCTGTACCCCGTTGACGAGGTCTCGGTCCACAGAACAGTGCGCGATCTTCCCACCAACATCTTGGCCCCACTTGTCAGTCGCCGTCCGCATTGGAATTGCTAAGTGCACACATTGTCAACCGGGCACACCAGCCAGCCTCATTGTGTGGGTAGGAATTGCTAAATCCGCACAAGTGTGTACACAAAACTTGGAAAATACATATTCAAGTGTAGGAAAATTCTAGATAATTCCTAAAAAATTGTATTTGACTGATAGAGCATAAGAATAGTGATTAGTAGCACAAATCAATAGTAGAAATTGTGTGAATTATTATTATCCAAAAAATCATTCAATTAAGTAGAAAATTTAGAAAAATCCATGTTTAGTATTTAAAATTGGTAATCTAATCTTCTCCCAAATGATTATCTAAAAATTCCTAAATATATTACTGGACTTCTATAATGTAATGCAAATGGTATTTGGCTAAACTAAAGCATGGGATAGTGAAATAATTATCATCTTCATGGAAAAGCATATACATAACCACTAATTAGTAGAAATTCGCAAACCAACTCTAAACAAGTAATTCTCTTCAATAATAATTTTCTAGAAATCCCAGTAGTCATATTCAAGAGGAATTCTAAAATGCAACTTATGGATCATAGTGGCTGTGAACAATAGTTTAGGAAAATTATATAAATTAATAGAACATTCACTAATCTTGTAATAAAATGTTCATTTAGTTAGAAAATGTTAGAGCCCATTGTTAGACTCTAAAATAGGTGAGGCTTAGATTAGAAAAACTCGAGTAAGCATATTCTTGTGAATATAGGAGAATTATAGAGAAAATCCATAATATAATGGTTGACTCGTGGACCATGATATAAGTGATTTATTGTATGAACTAATATTTTAATTATAATTGTGAAATCATTTAAATGACTAGGAGCCCCTAGAAACTCATGTTAAACTCCAACCTTAAAAATTGTTGCACCAATAATTACTTAAAACATTAATTGATTTCTAGAATGTAATATAAATGATAGGTCGTCAAATTAAGCTGTGAAAACTGGTAAAATAGTTATAGTGCACGAAAACCATTTAGTTGACCACAAGATAACTCCGTTTATGAATAAGCCCCCAAAATAAAATGACATATTCGTTGGTAGATCCTCTAAAAATCCTAAGAGCCATATTATTGGATGGTTGTTTGGATTTTATTGGAATTTTATTTGAATTTATTGGATTTCTGTTGGTAATTAGTATTTATTCACGTAATTACGTACTGTTGTAATCATAGAGTTCAAAGAAGAACTTCAAGTGTTGCATTGCGAAGAACCTGACCAAGACTATATTGGAATGCTTTAACTCCTTGATCATATTGCACCGACGTGTTTGCAATGCAACTATTAGCCTGTTTTTACTACATAACTGTGTGTCTATTTTAAGACATTCATATGGTTATGAACACTTGAGTGCTGGTACCATGAGCTATTTTGATAACTGAATATTGATGCCAGCTACTAGCCAACGGTGAAGCAGTAACATGGTAGTAATATCAGTTACTCGTTATCAACGGTTTGAAATAATTCACCCTCTCCTTGATATTGAAAACACAACCACTTGACCACCCAAAACCTCTGTCACTATACCATAATGGTGATGAGAGCACCTCCTTGCTAGAACTTTGCTTAGGAATCCCTGCAATGTTCGTATCGTGAACCACTACACAATACCCACACGATTTATGGAAGTACTCTACAAGAACATATTGGCCTCAATTTTAGATTTATTCATGCCATAGTTTGGAGGTGTTGGCAATACCGATATTTTTGCACCATGAATGGAGATTAAACAATAATATTAGTTAATGTAAATCTCTATCATATCTGTTTGGGTGTGTTCTGTTTTTATTTTAAGCATGGGCGGTCGAAAGTGCTGCAATGATTGTAATAAAGGATTGTCTAGATTACATGTGCATGAAATTGGGGTAAATTTTAGGCAATTTTAATTAATAGTTAATTCCTATAATTAGAAAACTAACAAAATATGTATATATATATATATATATATATATATATTTATAAGGTTCATATAATTTATTATTTTACAACTAACATAATTCTTACACTTACCATAATTAACAATTCACAGAACTAGCAATCAAGTTATCTTAATTGTTAACTAGCAATCACTACTACAAAAAATATTATCTCAGACAGCTCTAAACATATTATCACATGCGGTTTTAAAAATCGTGTGCGACAAAGCACCTGTGATAACCGACCATTTTCACAGGCGGCTGCTCCACTTGTGAAAATTCATTATCACAAACGGTTCTTTACGACCATGAACCACGTTTGATAATGCATTTTCACAGACGGTTTACTATCGAAGCACTACAAGAAACTCGATCAATTACGTCGGCCAAGACCGACGTAATTAAGGCAGAAGCCAACGTAAGTTACTTGATTGCATCAGTTTTCCCTTAATTATGTCGATTATAGGCCAACGTAGCAGTTTACACGTAATTAAGATAACTTACTTCGGCCGCCGATGTAAGTTACTTAATTACGTCAGCCGCCGATAGCCGACGTAAGTTACATGGTCTAACTTATGTCGGCTATGGCCAGACCAATATAAGTTCCATAGTCTAACTTACGTCGATATGGCCTAACTGACGTAAGTTAACCTGGGCTAACTTACGCCGGCCTTGCCATAGCCGACGTATGTTATGTTTTTAATTTTTTAAAAAAAAAACAAGAACTGCCTGCCTCACACGACGGCGAGCTCACAGAACAACAATACACACACACACATTATATATATATATATATATATATATATATATATATATATATATATATATATACATTGCAGCAAGAAAAATTCTCAAATTATTCGGAAAACATCAATCACAATACAAACTCTGATCGGGCTACACGTTAGCCCCTCGACTACCTCTGGAGCCGAAAAGCTCGTCTCCGCGCGTCCCTTCAAGTCGGTAGCTGTGCTGATGGATTTTGCGCTGCCGTCGCCGAACCCTACAAAAGAACATTAGAGTTAGACATCTTACAAAATCATCTCACACTCTTCTTCTCTCTCTAACTTTCATCCTCTCACTCTCTTCCTCCCCCGCTCTCTCTTTCTCTCACTCTTCCCCTCTCTCTCTCCCTCTCTCTCTTTCTCTCACACTCTCTTCCTCTCCCTCACCCTCTCTCTCTCTTTCTGTCATTCTCTCACTCTCTTCCTCTACCTCACTTTCTCACCCTCTCTTTTTGTCACAATTCTTCTCTTCCTCTCCCTCTTTTTCTTTCATTCTCTCGCTCTCTTCATCTCCATCACTTTCTCTCTCTTCATCTCCGTCTCTAGCATCCTCTCTCTCACTCACTTTACCCTCTCTCTCGCACTCCATCTCTTCCTATCTATGTCTCTCTTACTCCACCTCTATCTCACCTCTCTCTCAACCTATGTATGTGTCTCTTACTCCACCTCTATCTCTCTCTCTCTCTCTCACCCTATGTTCTACCTCCTCTCCCTATGCAAAATACTGAAATGAATACGAAAATATTAAAGAAAGAGTTGATTACTTGCGTCGGGGGCACCTATGCTGGGGGCGTTTGTGTCGGGGTCACCTGCGGCAGCGGAAATAGAGGAATCTCAATCTATTGACCGCTCTGTCAAGCAAGAGTCTTCTATTGCAAAATATTATAAGATAGATGTTACTGAAATGCTATGAAATTAAACTACAGTAGTTTAAATTACTTACCTCCACGGTTGCTTGCATCTGGGCCATTTACAAGCTCGTGACTTCCTGGAAGGACCTCGACCTCTCCTGCTTTGCCTGGGTCTGCGCTAGCGTCTCCTTCAAGGCAATGAGCTCCAACTGGGTCTGGGAGAGACGACCACTTGATGGCCCAACATACGAGGCATGCATCGATGAAGTGCCTCTTAAGGTCGTGTAGACCTCAAGTCGACAACTCCATCAAAAATGAAAAACCTGCAAAAGAATGAAAAATACTAAGTAGAAGAAGATATATTGAAAAATAGATGAAACAAATGACCAACTCACCATCCAGGAGCCTTCCCGCCTCCGCTTGCGTACAAGGCTTGGGATTAGATCGGCGCGTTTTTCCAATCGTAATCTTTGTCATGTATCTCACGAACTCCTATGCGTACTTTTCCTAAAAGACAAATAAATCATGTAAGTGTGTCAATAATAGTATTAGTTATAATGAAATTTATGAATTTTGAAAACTTACTAGTCGATCGGCCATGACTTGACTGCACTGCCCTGGCTGAGAAGGGTCACTTCCCTTGTGACCTCTCTTCCAAACCTGAGTCGGGGTCAGCTCCTGACTGGTCTCTCGCTCCTGTATAGCTGTGTTAGTGAGAAAATATATTATGAACACATAAATGAACTTAAAATATACTTACCATGCGTTTAGCCAAATGCAAATAGCCGTCACCACCATAGTTGTGCTTGCCCTCGGACCCCAGGCGGCACTGTCCTGCCTTTATGAACTTAGCAATGAAAGCATCGCTAGCCCAGTGCTGACAGAGAGCTACATACACCTCGAGTCAACCCTGTAACCAAGAAATACTAACCTACACATATTTCATATTTCATCAATCCGGTTAACATAGGAAGGTTGTAAATATTTAATAATAAAAACTTACCTCCGTGTACTGCTCCTCTGTCAAGTACGTGTCGGAGTCCTTCCTAAATGGACCCCTTTCCTGCTATTGCTAGGTGTGAATCTTGTGGTACGCGTTGATAGCCTAGATCTGGGCATTCAACAATGTTGTCGTCGCGAGCTTCCGAGCATTGTAGTGGAACACGCGTCTCGCTTGCTCCTACATGCCCGATTCCTGTACCTGGTACCTCAGCTGTAAGCAAAAAAACATTTAAGTTTTATGCATTAACAATTTAAACGAGTTGAAAAAAATTTAACAGTTAAACTTACCATAAAATGGTTCCACACGGCTCCCTGAAGGGTGCTGTGGACCTCGTTAAAGACACGAGTGTAGTCATCCCACGACAGCGCAAGGAAATCGTCGATGACACCGGGGTAGTGCAACTTAACTATGGCCCCCAAGACACCATTAACCTGTGTGTGGTGTTTCTGGGCCCCGTGAACGAAAAATCATACCAACATTGACAAAATATGTTAACTCATTAAGTAACGGAAGACAACATAAATATACTATACGGTTTTTTACTTGTCTCTGATAGGACAGATAGTGATCCGCTGAGAAGGAACCGGAGGAGGAGCCGTAAAGTGGGTCCTCCTCATCCGTCGCCTCTGCGGTGCCACTGTGTCCTGTGACCGGGAAGGCTGGTCACCACCGTATCCTGAAGGGAGGCTAGCGCTAGCCGCCTCTTGTGGCCGCCCCTACCCTCTGACTCCGACTTAGATGACTCTGAGTCAAACTACAAA
Organism: Tuctoria greenei; assembly: GCA_036927565.1. Taxonomy (NCBI): domain Eukaryota; kingdom Viridiplantae; phylum Streptophyta; class Magnoliopsida; order Poales; family Poaceae; genus Tuctoria; species Tuctoria greenei. The sequence continues at coordinate 78,411,189 of JAYESD010000012.1, forward strand.
AATAAAAAGATTGATAATAAATAATTATTTATAAGTGCAATTTAAAATAATGTGATTGTCAACTGAAATTTACCTTTGTGCGCTGTGAGCACACGTCACCCTACTGGATCCGAGCCGCAAACTCTAGAACGTGCGTCAACAGCTGGGAACGTTTGTTCCCAGCTGATGAGGTACCTGAGAATGGGTCTCATGCCAGCACAAACTCTTTCACTGCCTTCCCCTTCCCCTTCGACGAATCCTGTTGTAAGGAATAATTGATTAATATGCTAAGATAATAAACAAAATTCATGTTAAGCTATTGAAGAAAATGTTACTTCGTACATTTCAAAATTCATCAATGTCACGGTCATGCACTCTACTCCTTAAACCAGCCCATCGATCTTCTTCTTCTGTGACCATCTCGATTGCATTTTGTTTTCCTTTCTGCATAACAGCAAGCTCGACTAAGCCATCGATATCTTCAGTTTCTGTTTCCATGCCTATCTCGATATCTTGAGCGTCTCCAACTAAGTCATCGAGTCCTACACCAAGCTCGACTGAGAACGAGTCTTGCAACTCTTCATCTTGGTACACCTCATCAACCTCAGCTTCTTCATGGTAATTATCATCTCCTGCAGTGTGTAACCACCCACGAGGATTCACCTTATGTACGACCCACCAAGCTTTGAGTTTATTGCATGGATAAGGTAGATAGTACACTTGCTCCACATGGTAATCTTTTCAACCATTCCTTTTGTTTTACTTCGACCATGTCAAATTGGTTTAGTCAAATTCCACGACTGGCATCAAACCATTCACAGCCAAAGAATACTGCTCAAATTTCCTTGTTTTCGACAAAAGCAAATTCAAGGATTTTTTAATAATCCCATAGTAATGAGTTTAAGTTCTTGAGAATCGACTGCCCTCATCACAACTTTGGTATTACATGTTGCCGTAAGAGGACGAAGAGATTCAAATTGAATTGTACGTATTCGAAAGTCGTTGATGTCATATCGATCATAGCTTCTAACTATAACCACTCCATAGGATAGTTGCCGCAAATCTTCATGGACGTTGGCATCTTTATTGCACTGCCCAAGACATGATGTTATTAGAAAACTTTGTAAATATTCGTAAGTTATAAGAAAACATTTTTAATACTAATATTTTAACGAGAAAATGTTACGTGATCCCGAAACTAGGAAACAAAATTAGGTCCTCCGTTTATTCCTTCCCGTCGCATCCTTCTATTTGTTTGCTCATAGGTTGATGTCTATGTCTCCGATTTTGATTGTCGAACTCACTGTAGAAAAGAGAACCTTTTAGAATAGATGTGTTGCAAAATATGTTGATTAGCATAAATGTAGGACAAACACTTACTCAGAAATATTTCCCCATCTCATCCATATTAGTGTACATGTAGAAGAAAGCAGCACACCTTTCTTTTTCGCTAATGTCGTACGAAGTGTAACTACCAACAGTAGTTCCTCTTTTTTCAAAAATGGAGAGATCGCTACAAGGAGTTTTCTCATCCATATTATACCGCATTGTCAAAGTCTTGACATTGTGTTCCTCTGCAAAGTAAACACTTGAGAAGTATCCTACTTCTTTAAGAGTAAAAGCTTCGGCGATGCACCCATTAACCCTTGCCCTGTTACCAACCATTGGTTTTAGATATCTTAGTGCTCTTTCAATGTAACATCCTCATTTTCATGCATCATGCCCTGCATCCATCATTAAATATGTTTAACATTGAGAAACATGAAAAGGAACAAGTTTATAATGAATAAGAAACAAAAACCGCACTTAAGAATTCTGGAAAGTGCGGACTAGTCTGATTTTGGTGCGGACTAGTCCAATTTCTCTCTGACTTCAGTCGGGCTTCTCCGTTTTCCTGCGGACTAATCTGTTTTTATCTCTGGACACTTTCAAACTTGGCTGGTCCAGTGCGGACTAGTCCGGTGTTCCAATTCCTTGGAAATTTTGCTAAGTCCCTGGACATGTCTGGACTTGTCCAGTTTTGCAGCGGACTTGTCCGTTTTCCCCTCTGACTAAAGTCGGACTTGTCCGATTTTGGGCATACTTGTCTATTTTTCCCCTATGGATAATTTTGGACTTGCCCGATGTCCAGTCTAGACTTGTTCGATTTCTCTCTTTCTAACTTTGGACTAGTCTGGCCCTTTTTGGACTTGTCCGGTAAATCGTGACTCCGGTTGATCTTTTGTTTCACAACTTGTTTATTCGATTTTACATTAAGCGGGCCTAGGGACGTCGTGCCTAACTCTTTTAGAGCCCATGTGGGACTCCAAACCGACCCCTACTCATCTTAAACCCGAAATCCACCCAACCCTAGCCCTCCACCTCTATATAAACAACTCCACCCCTTGGCTTGACATCTGTTTGCCACTTTTCAACCACACCCAAACCCTAGCTCATATATAACCGCCACCAAGGAGGGAGAAGGAGATCTAGAGCAAGAAGAAGAAGAGGAGGAAATGAAAGAGGGTCAAGATCTCCATCAAGTTTTTGTTCTTCATCAACAATTCACCATCAAGATCTTCATCAACCCTAGATCATCAAGATCCAAGTGTTGTCTCCAATACCTTTGATTCTTTAGAATCTTGGACACTTGGTATACCTTCTACTTCCTCTTTCTTACATGAATTCAACCCCAAATCTCCAGATTCACGTCGATCTAAAAAACCCTAGTTTGCTAGTTCCCCAAAGTGCGGACTAGTCCGGTCCCTAGCGGACTAGTCCGATTTTCCTAGTTAAATTATGTTGAATTAATTCCAAAATTAGATCGAATCAACTCCAAACCTGTGTAGACTTCTTAATAACCATTGTAATTGATTAATAAACATTATTAACAACTTATTAACTAGTTTTGCTTCGCATTTGCATTAATCATGCATGTCATGTCATATTGAGTAATATTTTTGCACTCTTTGATTGTGTTTCTTGTCCTGTATGTTTGTTGTGCGGTTTAGACGGATTGGCGCTAGAGAGTGCTGTGGAGGATCTCCAACACCAGGAGTTTGAAGTCTTTTATCCCAATCAAGCCCAAGAGCAAGGCAAGTGTCCTTGAACATATTTATCCTATTATACAAATAAATGTTTTTTTTTCAAAACTGCATGCTGTGTCAATTTGATGAGAATCCTATGATAGGAAGTTTACTAGCTTTGTTTAACCATCCTTGTCACCTGGAATTCATGGTAGAGAGTCGAGAAGGGATTTTTACCTTTTCGCTTTGCTTAATTAATTGGAATGGGAAAACAACTATACCACTTAACTAAATTATGTATTTATGAGATCATGATTAACATGAACTGCTTAATATGATGTGGTAATGGGTGATCTAAGCAAGCCTGATATGCGGATGGGTTAGATGTTATGGTGGTCTGCTTGCTTTAGATCTAAGGACCGGTTCATGCGAGAATAAGTCAGGACTACAGTGCCACCACGTGGCCAAGTATGGGTGCGACATAGATGATTAATTAGGGCTTTACCAGTGCTATTTGGACTGTTAAGGATGCTCGGGGAAGGGGTAGTCAGATTGGGTTTGTTGATGATTGGTGGGACTACCCTGGGATCCGAATGGCTCAAGAGGGGGGCCTTGATTGAAGATGTGCTCAGTTGTAGGCATCGCCATCAGTGAAACCTCAATGGGGTATAAATAGGCTAGTAATCCCTTTGTAAAGGCTATTTTGTGATCTTTTGGCCACACACCGATGGAAGTGTGAGACGGCATAATAGAGGTTCTAGTCACCGAAAGGTGATGAAATCATGAACACGTGGGTAAAGTGGTACAACCTCTACAGAGTAACTAAAACTATGATGATAGTCGTGCTCCCGGTTATGAGAACCTGGACAACTTCCATGATTAGAGAGAAATTGGGATTTGGGATGGTTATGGTTTGGGGCTGGTATTGGATATGATTAATGGTAATGGTGAAATCTGGTATATGGATGATGGTAATGAAATATGGACTGGTATTATGATAATTATATGGTTTATGATGAGTTTACTTCACAACATATAATATATTGCTTTTCAAAAATTTTAACATACTTTTCAGCACTTAGCCATTATTATATTCGTCATTTGAATCAGCTACATGTCATACTTTCCACACTTGCTGAGTACGACATGTACTTACCCTTGCAATTCACCCACCAATAGTTGCAGGTCAGGATTGAGAGTTTAACGATGATAATACGGAGTTCTAGGCCGTGTCTATGGTTAGCTTTGCCTGTGGAGTTAATTGGAGCTGCGCTATACCCTATTTCCTTATGCTGCTTAGCTGCTTAGTTTGCTTAATTAGTTTATTTCCACTGCATTAGTTCAAAATTGTCATTAATATTCATTAGAGCTTATATTCGAGGATATTATGAATTTTGTAATAAAAGTGGTTAACTAATCTTGTTCTATGGTAATTTTCTATATATCCTTTTGTGAATGCACTCGTGTATGTGTGTTGAACGTCCTTGGCACACATATGCGTTCACTTGGTTCATTTTTGGAACCGGGTGTCACAAATTGGTATTAGAGCCACAGGTTGACCGTAAGACGCAGCCTAGATAGAATGGATACTTTAGAGCGCATAGCAGCACTCAGCAACCGAGGTGTTTTTGTTTGGTGTGGTGTTTGCTAAATATTGTTTTCTTGTGTGCTTAGTAGAGGATTTTGGGATGCTTTAGCATTGCCATGTCCATATAGGCTTGTATAGGTAGTTGTTTAGTTTCATATCCCTTGATGCATATAGTTGGGGACATCTTTTAAATTCTTATCTCTTGCTCTTCTTTAGATGGTGAGGACTCGCAACCAGAGGGATGCTAACGATGAGGAGGAGAATAACGGAGCACCTTAGAACAACAATGGACAAGGACCTGCTCAAGGAGCTATCAATATTGAGCAGCTTTTGTCTATGCAGAACCAGCTTATGCGGACCATGATACAAACTATGAGACAGCTGTAGGCTGGTAACAACAACAATCAGCCCCACATGCCTCCACCGCCACGCCCACCTCCTCATAACCGGTTGGGGGAGTTTATGAGGACTAGACCGCCAACCTTTGCTCAAGCCGCTGACCCTATGGATGTTGATGATTGGCTCAAGTCTGTGGAGAAGAAGCTAGCTATTGTCCAATGATGTGACCGAGAGAAGGTGCTATTTCAATATCATGAACTGGTTGGAGCAGTTGTCGATTGGTGGGATTCGCTATGCAATGCTTATGAGAACCAAGAGAGAATTACTTGGGCTGAATTCAAGGAGAGCTTCTGTTCTCATTTTGTGCCGGAAGGTGTTATGGTATTGAAGAGGCAAGAATTTGAGAACTTGAGGCAAGGAAGATCGAGTGTGTGTGAATACCTCAATAAATTCACACAACTCTCAAGGTATGCACCTGAGGATGTGAGCCGGGATAGCCGGAAGCAATACTTGTTCATGAGGGGTTTGAACAATGAAATCCTAGTACAATTGCTGAATTGTGACTATGCCAACTTCTAGAAGATTGTGGACAAAGCAATTGTTGTGGAGAACAAGGTCCGTGAGATGGAGCAAGACAACAAGAGGAAGGCGCCATATCAAGGACAGCAACAAGGGAGTAATGTGTGCCCTCGCTTTGCGCCACCAAATGCGCCATATTACAGCTCCTCTGCTCCTGTACAGTGCCCTGGTTATGCAAAGCGCCCAACTCAATTTGTGCAGCAGCGCCCTATTATGCAAGCACTGAGGCCTCCAATGCCTTATGCACCTCGTGCCAACTTTCCTGGTGCCAGTGCGCAGAATCAAGTCCGTCCAAATTCTGGTGCAGCAAAGTAGTGCTACAGTTGTGGAGAAGCTGGACACTTTGCACATCAATGTTCTAAGTCAGGCCTTGGTCAAGGAAGCAATGCACCGAGGCAAAACCCAGGACCCAATGGAGGACAACCGCATGGGAACCGTGGACAGCAGAATTTTGCTCATGGCAACGTGAACCATGTCTCTACGGAGGATGCTCAACAAGCGGATGATGTGATGATTGGTATATTTATCACAAACTCCAACTCGGCGACTATGTTATTTGATTCTTGAGCATCGCATTCATTCATTGCATCGAAATATGTTGCCAAGTATAGTTTGCCTATCTCTCATATTAAGTTTACTCTATTGGTTAAGTCTCCTGGAGGGGAGATGGGGACAAATATAGTATGTCCAAAAGTAAGCCTTAGAATAAGGGGGATAGACTTCTTCTCCAAACTCATTGTTTTGGATTCTCAAGGATTGGACATTATACTTGGTACGGACTGGTTGAGGAAGCACAATAGAGTCATCGAATGTGCCACGAAGACGATGAAGCTAACCAATGAGGAAGGGATCACCATAGAGTTTGAAGCATCTCAACACGCACCGAAGCAATTGGAGCTGAATCATATGGACGGTGCCGCAATTGAGGAGATTCTAGTGGTGTGTGAATTTTTGGATGTATTTCCGGATGAGTTGTCAGGTATGCCACCTGATCGAGACATTGAATTTATTATTGATTTAATACCTGGAACTGCACCTATAGCTAAGAGGCCCTATAAAATGCCTCCTAAGGAACTAGCTGAGCTCAAGAAGCAGATTCAAGAGCAACTAGAGAAGGGTTTTATTCGCCCAAGATCTTCACCTTGGGGAGCGCCCGTGCTGATTGTGGACAAGAAGGAGGGATCCCAAAGGATGTATGTGGATTACTGAGCTCTCAATGAGGTGACCATCAAGAACAAGTACACCTTACCACGCATAGAAGACTTGTTTGATCAGATGAAGGGTTCTTGTGTTTTCTCCAAGATTGATTTGAGGTCGGGATACTTTCAAATGAAGATTAGGCCATCAGACATACCCAAGACCGCTTTCAGGACACGATATGGATCCTATGAGTACACCGTGATGTCCTTTGGATTGACCAATGCACCTGCCTATTTTATGTACCTCATGAATAAGGTCTTCATGGAGTACTTGGATAAGTTTGTTGTGGTGTTCATTGATGACATTATGATCTACTCGAAGGATGAGAAGGAACACGAGGAACACTTGAGGCTTACATTGCAGAAATTGAGGAAGCATCAATTGTACGCTAAATTCAGCAATTGCCAGTTTTAGTTGAAAGAAGTGTTGTTTCTGGGTCATATCATCTCTGGAGGAGGAGTACCGGTTGACCCTGGAAAGGTGAGGTACGTGTTGAAATGGGAGCCACCGCAAAATGTAAAGGAAACAAGGAGTTTCCTTGGGATGGCTGGATATTACCGTAGGTTCATCAAGGACTTTTACAAGATATCCAAGCCAATGACGGAGTTGCTAATGAAGGGGAAAGCATTTCAATGGACTCAAGCTTGTCAAGAGAGTTTTGAGGAGTTGAAGAAGAGGTTAACAACAGCCCCAGTTTTTATATTGTCGGTCATGAGCAAGAGTTTTGATATCTATTGTGATGCATCGAGACAAGGACTTGGATGTGTATTGATGCAAGAAGTTCAAGTGGTTGCCTACGCATCGAGACAATTGAAGAAACATGAGCAAAATTACCCAACACATGATTTGGAACTTGCAGCCGTGGTACATGCATTGAAGATTTGAAGACATTATATCCTTGGACATAGGTGTGAAATTTATACGGATCATAAGAGCCTTAAGTATATTTTCACACAAACGGACCTGAATTTGAGGCAATGAAGATGGTTGGAGCTCATCAAGGATCATGATTTGGGAATCAATTATCATCCGGGAAAAGCCAATGTAGTGGCCGATGCCTTGAGCCGGAAAGGAGTAAGTCATCAACTCGCGGTTCAAGGGATGCCATCCGAGCTATACAAGGAGTTTGAACGGTTGAACCTTGGATTAGTAAATGAGACTGGGATGATGGAGTTAAATCCGACTTTGGAGCAAGAAATTCGAGTGGGTCAAACAAAGGATGAGGAGATTCAGGAGATCAAGTAAAGGACCCAAGTGGGGAGAGAATTCCGATTTGATGAGGATGACCATGGTACCTTATGGCTTGGAAAAGGATTGTCGTGCCTAATGTGAAGCATATTCGGGAGACAATACTAAAGGAGGCACATGACTCACCATACCCGATTCACCTCGGTTGTACGAAGATGTACAGAGACTTGAAGACATGCTATTGGTGGGCTAGCATGAAAAAAGACATAGCTAAATATGTAGCGTTGTTGATGTGTGCCAACGAGTCAAGGCGGAACATCAAAGGCTAGTGGGATTATTGCAGCCATTGAAGATCCCGGAATGGAAGTGCGAAGAAATTGGAATGGACTTCATAGTTGGTTTACCGTGTACTCAGTCCGGTTATGACTCAATTTGGGTAACTGTGGATCGGTTGACCAAGTCAGCTCACTTCATCCCTATCAAGACCAAGTATACTGCAATACAACTGGCAGACCTATATATGCAGCATATTGTGTGCCGACATGGAGTTCCAAAGAGGATATTTTCGGATAGAGGTTCTTAGTTTACCTCCAGGTTTTGGCAAAAATTGCATGAAGCTTTGGGAACAAGGTTGAATTTCAGCTCAGCATATCACCCTCAAACAGATGGACAAACTGAGAGGACCAACCAGATTTTAGAGGACATGTTAAGAGCTTGTGCTTTGAAGCATGGAAGAAGTTGGGACAAGAGCTTGCCATATGCGGAATTCTCATATAACAATAGCTACCAAGCAAGTTTGAAGATGCCACCTTATGAAGCACTATATGGAAGGAAGTGTAGGACACCTTTATTCTGGAATGAGACAGGAGAAACTCAAGTATTTGGTCCAGATGTGTTGCTAGCAGCTGAAAAACAAGTTCAGGTCATTCACGAGAACTTGAGGGCTGCTCAATCAAGGCAAAAAGGCTATGCGGACAATAGGAGAAGGAAACTAGCCTTTGAAATAGGAGACTTCATTTACCTCAAGGTGTCACCAATGAGAGGTCATAAGAGGTTTAACATAAGAGGCAAGCTAGCACCTTGCTATATTGGACCATTCAAGATCTTGGACAAAAGCGGAGAAGTAGCGTATAAGTTGGAGATGTTAGCATATCTTTCAGATGTCCATGATGTGTTTCATGTTTCCCAGCTCAAGAAGTGCTTAAGAGTACCGGAAGAACAAGTGCCAATGAAAGAATTGGAATTGGATGCAGATTTGACTTATGCCGAGAAACCGGTCAAAATCTTGGAAACCAAGGAGAGAGTCACAAGGAACAAGGTGATTTGATGGTGCAAAGTTCAATGGAAGCATCACACACAATCGAAAACAACATGGGAGTTAGAGGATGATCTCAAGAAAGAATTTCCCTATCTCTTCTCTTCCACGTCAAATCTCGAGGGCGAGATTCATTTTAAGGGTGGTAGGTTTGTAACACCCTCATTTTCATGCATCATGCCCTGCATCCATCATTAAATATGTTTAACATTGAGCAACATAAAAAGGAACAAGTTTAAAATGAATTAGAAACAAAAACCGCACTTAAAAATTTTGGGAAGTGCGGACTAGTATGATTTCTCTCTGACTTCAATCAGTCTTGTCCGTTTTGCTGCGGACTAGTCTGTTTTTCTCTCTGGACACTTTTGGACTTGTCTGGTCTAGTGCGGACTAGTATGGTGTTCCAATTCCTTGGAAATTTTGCTAAGTCCCTGGACGTGTCAGGACTTGTCCAGTTTTGCAGCGGACTTGTCCGTTTTCCCCTCTGACTAAAGTCGGACTTGTCCAATTTTGGCCAGAATTGTCTGTTTTTCCCCTCTGGATAAGTTCAGACTTGTCTAATGTCCAGTCTGGACTTGTCCAATTTCTCTCTTTCCAACTTCAGACTAGTCCGGCCCTTTTCGAACTTGTCCGGTAAATTGCGACTCTGACTTGATCTTTTGTTTCACGACTTGTTTCTTGGGTTTTACATTAAGTGGACCTAGGGACGACATGCCTAATTCTTCTTTTAGAGCCCATGTGGGACTCCAAACCGACCCCTACTCATCTCAAACCCAAAATCCACCCAACCCTAGCCCTCCACCTCTATATAAACAACCCCACCACCTTGGCTTGACATCTATTTGCCACTTTTCAACCACACCCAAACCCTAGCTCATGAATAACCGCCACCAAGGAGGGAGAAGGAGATCTAGAGCAAGAAGAATAAGAGGAAGAAATGAAAGAGGGTCAAGATCTCCATCAAGTTTTCGTTCTTCAACAACGATTCACCATCAAGTTCTTCATCAACCCTATATCGTCAAGATCGAAGTATTGCCTCCAATACCTCTAATTCTTTGGAGTCTTTGACACCTTGTATACCTTCTACTTCCTCTTCCTTATGTGAATTCAACCCCAAATCTCCAGATTCACGTTGATCTAGAAAACCCTAGTTCGCTAGTTCCGCGAAGCGCGGACTAGTCTGGTCCCTAGCGGACTAGTCCGATTTTCCTGGTTAAATTGTGTTGAATTAATTCAAAAATTAGATTGAATCAACTCCAAACCTGTGTATACTTCTTAATAACCATTGTAATTTATTAATAAACATTATTAACATCTTATTAACTAGTTTTGCTTCGCATTCATGTCATGTCATATTGAGTAATACTTGCGCACTCTTTGATTGTGTTTCTTGTCGTTTATGTTTATTGTGTGGTTTAGATGGATTGGCGCTAGAGAGTGCTATGGAGGATCTCCAGCACAAGGAGTTTGAAGTCTTTGATCCCAATCAAGCCCAAGAGCAAGGCAAGTGTCCTTGAACATATTGATCTTGTTTTACAAATAAATGTTTTGTTTTCAAAACAACATGGTGTGTCAATTTGATGGGAATCCTATGATAGGAACTTTACTAGCTTTGTTTAACCATCCTTGTCACCTGGAATTCATGATAGAGAGTCGGAAAGGGTTTTTTACCTTTTTGCTTCACTTAATTATTTGGAATGGGAAAATAACTATACCACTTAACTTAATTATGTATTTATGAGATCATGATTAACATGAACTGGTTAAAATAATGTTGTAATGGGTGATCTAAGCAAGCCTGGTATGCGGATGGGTTGGATGTTATGGTGGTTTGCTTGCTTTAGATCTAAGGACCGGTTCATGCAAGAATAAGCCAGGACTACAGTGCCACTACAAGGCCAAGTATAGGTGCGGTGTAGCTAATTAATTAGGGCTTTGCCAGTGATATTTGGACCATTAAGGATGCTCAGGGAAGGGGTAGTCGGATTGGGTTTGTTGATGATTCCGTGGACTACACTGGGATCCGAATTGCTCAAGAGGGGGCCCTTGGTTGAAGATGGCTCAGTTGTAGGCATCACCACTGGTGAAACCTTAGTGGGTCGAAATAGGCTAGTAATCCCTTTGTAAAGGCTATTTTGTGATCTCTTAGCCACACACTGATGGATGTGAGAGACGGCATATAAAGGTTCTAGTCACCGAAAGGTGATGAAATCACGAACACGTGAGTAAAGTGGTACAACCTCTGTGAGTAATTAAAACTATCATGATAGTCGTGCTCCCGGTTATGAGCACCTGGATAACTTCCATGATTAGAGGGATATTGGATTTGGATGGTTATCGTTTGGTACTGGTTATGGTTATGGTTTGGTACCTGGTTTATGGCTGGTTATGGATTAAATTTTGCTATTGGATATGATTAATGGTAATGGTGAAATCTGATATATGGATGACGGTAATTAAATATGGACTGGTATTATGATAATTATGTGGTTTATGATGAGTTTTCTTCACATACATATAATATATTGCTTTTCAAATATTTTAACGTACTTTTCAGCACTTAGCCATTATTATATTCGTCATTTGAATCGGCTACATGTCATACTTTCCACACTTGCTGAGTACGACATGTACTCACCCTTGCAATTCCCCCACCAACAGTTGCAGGTCAGGATATGGAGTTTAACGATGATAATGCAGAGTTCTAGGTCGTGTCTGCCGTCAGCTTTGCATGTGAAGTTAATTGGAGTTGCGCTATACCCTATTTGCTAATGCTGCTTAGCTGCCTAGTTTGCTTAATTAGTTTATTTCCGCTGCATTAGTTCAAACTTGACATTAGTATTCATTAGAGCTTGTACTCGAGGATATTATGAATTCTGTAATAAAAGTGGTTAATTAATCTTGTTCTGTGGTAATTTTCTATATATCCTATTGTGAATGCACTCGTGTATGTGTGTTGAACGGTCTGGACACACATATGTGTTCACTTTGGTCCATTTTCAGAACCGGGTGTCATATTCAATATGATACATCTACCTATATTGCAGGGGACCGCCGACATTCACTTCAAATGAAAGATGAATTAGGAGATGTTGCATTGGATTGAAGAACCCTGAAGGAAAAAAATTCTATCTTACACATTAGTACTGAAATCTCCTTCTCCAACTTACTCATCATATGTGTCGTGATTTCTTTAGCACGGAGTTGTTTAGAGAAGTGGCTAAGCTCGGCTAACACCTTCCACACTACATGGTCGAAGTAGCCCCAAAACATAACAGGTAGAAGTCTTTCCATGATTATGTGATAATCATGACCCTTCAACCCAATGAGCTTTCCCATTTTCACATTCACAGCTCATCTCAGGCTAGTTGCATAACCATCTGGGGTTTCAAACTTTGCAACCATTCGAGAACTTCTTTCTAATCTTTAGGTCGAAGACATAAAGAAGCGCATGGTTTACCGCTATTTTTGGAGAGCTCAAGAGTTCAACGATTACAAAGCTCAGAAAGATCCTTTCGGGCCTTTAAATTGTCTTTCATTATGCCATCATGTCAATGCATGTGCTTATGATACATTCAGCCATGTTACGCTCTTAATGCATGACATCAATGTTGTGCCTTAGAATCAATGACTTCACATATGGTAGCTCCCAAAGTCCACATATGTGAGTCCAATTGTGTTCGTCTCTGTAACCTTTGAAATATCCAGGACGACCTTCATGTTGCACAAATTTGTCCAACATATCAGATATTTTTGACCCGTTAAGCTATTTCGGTGGTCCTTTAGTGACAACGACATCCTTTCTAAAGACATTTCTTTATTGCCTAAAAATGTGATTCGGAGGCAGTCAACGTCTATGACAATGGAAGTAAGATATCTTGCCTCCATGGGTAAGTCGAAAGCAATCGGTGTCCAAAACACATATCAGACACGTCCATCGACCGTGAGTGCTCCATCCACAAAACATGTCGTATGCTGAAAAATCATGGACGAACCACAAATAAGTAGCTCGAAGGTTGAATTTCTGCTTCTTTAACAGTTGTACGCTTTGACTTCTGTCCACAACAATTTCAACTCTTCGTTCAATGGTTTTAACATCACGTTGAGACGTGACCCAGGATGATCCATCCCAGGTACAATGAGGCTAAGAAACATGAACTCATACTTCATGCAAAAAGCCGATGGTAGGTTGTACGTAATGACAAAGACAGGCCAACAGGAGTATGGTGTGTCGTTTGTGCTGAATAGTGAGAACTTATCTATCGCCAACCTGATGCTAACATTTCTCGCTTCACAGCCAAAATCTGGATCGAACTGATCCAGCGCCTTTCATGCCTCACCGTCGGAGGGGTGCATTATGACTCCATTGTTCTGATGTTCACCTTCTTTGTGCCATCTCATGTGTCTGGCAATTTATTTGAAAGGAACATCCGCTTCAACCTAGCTATCACGAGTAAGTAACGAAGTTGCTTACGTGCGACTTCTGTCATCATATTATCTCCATCACTATTAACAACTTCGACAAATCTTGGTTGACCACATGTTAAACATTTGTTCTCATTAGCATGCTCTCTCCAGAAAAGTATGTAGTTGTCCAGGCACACATCAATCTTATCGTAGTTACTGAGACCGGAAAGAATTTTCTTCGATTTATACATATCTTTAGGCACTTTGTGGGTATGTGGAACGACATCGATGAACAAATTGATGAGGTCGTTGTAGCTGTTATTAGAAAAGAAGTACTTAGACTTAATTTCCATAAGTCTAGTCACAAAAGTGAGGATTGTCATTTTAGTGTGTCTATGCAGTGGCTGTTCTGAAGCTTTGAGAAGATCGAAGAACTTTTTAACCTCTGCTGTAGGAGGATCCTCTATAAGCTCTGGTTGCATATCTTCCAGCATCTTATCCATCATATCAACCCTCGTGTCATCATCATTGTTCGCTTTCACTTCTTATACAGCTTGAGAAGTTGTCTCACCGTGGAAGGTCCACAAATCAAAATGTGACACGTAACCGTTCCGTCACAAGTGCATCGAAAGTTCCACTCTGTCCAAAAACGTCCCGTTCTGGCATTTTGTACATGGGCACCGCGCCTTATCGCTGTTTGACAATGAAGAAGCTCGTTCTACAAGAGCTTCTGTCTTGGCATACCACTCATCCGAGTAACTACCAGTTCTGCTCTTCCAACCAGTATACATTCAACTGCAGTCTTCAGCTATGTTTGACTCTGCAGTTTAAAGCCAGAGAAATTATAGTTACTTTATACTTTGTTTAATGCCACAGCCCTACATCTATTGGAAAGGATAGGTCCTAAGCCCACCCAACAGTGACCGAGCGGAGCGTTCTCATGACAAGACAGAGGTCTGGATCCGAACGAAATTTCGGCAGCATAATCCCGTTGTTCTCCAACTGCATGCCCATAAATGGTGCAGCAGATAACAATAGGACTATGCCATCGAAATCCCGTCCAGATCCATACCCGCGTCTCGTCACAAGCCACACCCCCTCGGTCACTTCCAGGCTGTCAAAAAAAGGGACAATTCCGAACCGACACGCCTCACATGCATAACGCATGTGAGACGGACCGGTTCGAAACGGGTAACGCATATTGCACGTGTTACATTAATTTTTCATTTTTGAGTCATTTCCGAGAAAGAGGAAAGAACGAGATGGGGAATGAGAAAAGGACGAGAGAGAGACAGGGAACTGGGTCAGCCATTCTAAGTTATAACCACCTAGGCCCGCATGTAATAGTCGAACGGCTTTACGAGATAGTCGTTGTACTTTATGCTCCGTCGGATCCAACCGCCCACGCGCGGGAGTTTGCCATCATCACCGTCACTTTTTTGTCTTCGTGCCCATCTATACTCATAAGTGACTACTAGATGGCCATGTCGGGGGGGGGGGGGGGGGGGGGGGGCATAAATGGGCTCTGCCGGGTCAAGCCGGCCCGAAGCCCGTTTAAATACATATCATAAATAAACACTCAAGCAATCAAAATATTTAAAAAAGAATTAAACAAATAATTATTAAGTAAGAAATAATTAAGCAACTAATTGAAACTAATTTCTAAACAATTGAATGTAATTGCAACTAATTGAAACTAGTATACAAATATTGGGGAAACAATTGAATGTAATTGCAACTAACTGAAACTAATTGTTAAACAATTGATAATTGACAGCTAAGTGCTCACTAACTAGCTAAGTACTCACTAACTAACAATTGACATTTGCAAATAAATTAGTAATACAAATAGTGGAAAAAAGGGGGCGTGCTCACTGACTTCGGTGTCCCTCGGTGGAGGAAGCTGGCCTGGCTCGAGCGTGGTGGGCGGCACTCCGGCTCGGGGGTGGCACTCCAACTCGGGGGTGACGCTACGGCTCTGGGACGGCGCCGTGGTGCGGTTGGGCGGCAGCGCGATGGGGTGGTGGTGCGGTGCGGGCGCGCAGTGGTGTGGGCGGCGCAATGGGGCGTCGACGCGGTGGCGGGGCGGCTCGGGTGTGGGTGTCGCGGTGTGGGCGGTGCGGCTCGGTGCGGGTGGCGGGGTGGGGGCGGCGTGGTAAGGGCAGTGCGGCACAGCGGTGGCGACGCGGTGGGGTAGCACGACGACGTGGCACGGCAACAAAAATGCAGCGTGGAGGCGAAGAGGCATGCGGCGCGATGCGGAGGAGAAAGAGGCGCAGAGCATGGTATGGGCTGCACGCGCGGCCCGCACGGGTAGGGTTAAGTCCTTTACTTACGTCAACCAATGTAACTTACGTCAGCCCAAGTCCCAAGCCGACGTAAGTAGTGCATTATTGCCGTCGGTCCACTGACTTACATCGGCTGCGAGCACGTGGCCAACGTCAGTTATGAAACTTACGTCGGCATCCAGCGGCCAACGTAAGTTAAGTTACTTACATCGGCCAGTCCATGTAAGTTAATTTGGCTGACGTAATCTTTCAAATTTCCTGTAGTGAAGAACTGCCTGTGAAATTCATTATCACATGCGGTTATTTACATATCTTCAACCGCTTGTGAAAATGTATTATCACAGGTAGTTCTTTACATACCTCAAACCGCTTGTGAAAATGCATTATAACAGGCGGTCCTTTACAACCATGAACCGTCTGTGATAATGCATTTTCACAAGCGGTCCTTTACTACCACAAACCACCTGTAAAAATGCAGTAGGGGTGGTGGCAGAGGGGGTGAAGGGTAGGGGGCAAAGGGGGGGCCGCAGTGGAGAGGGGGGAGGGGGCAGCGAAGCCGGAGGGGGAGGGGGCAGAGGGAACCACATGTGAAAATGCATTATCATAGACGGTTCCTTTACAAACCACGTGTAATAATGCATTTGGGCGGTTCTTTACAACCACATTATGATTGTTGTTATTTGAATTTGATTATAGGATGCATAACATCACATATGGTGTTTAACTGTAAATCGCCTGTGAAAATAACTGTTATCACAGGCGGCTTTTATCAAACTATCGCCAGTGGAATTCCATATATTTTCACAGTCAATGTTTTGTTACAGATCACTTGTGATAATGGTCAACATCTAACACAATTACTAACATTCATAAGTAGATTTTTAGCGATCATTTTCAATATCGATCACATTTGGCTAATGAAGCAAACGCTAAACTTCATGTAGTATCATTTTCACAATACAAGAAGACCACCCCTAGCAAAGTTCTAATTGCAGCAACATAAGAATTCCAAAGCGAGGCATTGCAAGAATTTAAAATAAGTTTACTGATCTTATTTGGCGGCTGGAAAAAGGCATATCTGTTGTAAGAATTAGGTTGTAACCTTCTTAGAGGTTAATATGGGAACCTTATTCTGTAATATATAAAAATAAGATGATACCGTTGTACTTACCTTAACTTGCTTGGTCATTAGCTAGCAAGAATCCAGAAACCCATATTAGATCTGGGCATCCTTTTGATTAATATAGGGTAACGACTAGAATGAAATATGTGTTACGGTGTAATCGTGCAATCAACCATCCTTATTCATTGGATTTGCATCCTACGGTTGTTGTATTTTTTTACACAACCCCCTTCATTTGAGTGCATCAAATGGAGGGTGTTAAGTAAAAAATGCAACAATCGTAGTATACAGATCCAATAGATAGAAATTACTGATTGCATGATTGCACTATGATTCAGGTTGCATTCTAGTGGCTGCCTTAATATAGTTTTCATATACAATAATCAAACACATTTTAACAATTGGCAAGACTAGCTTGTTATCATTTTCCATGGTTTTCACATGAACGGCTATATTAAGGATGTCGTCGCAAGTGGCCTCACGGCCAGAGGCAGCCTGACCAGGTGATCCAGGCTCCCGGTAAGAACAATCTCACCGAAGCTAAATGCTCCTGAAGCGCAGATCGCTCTGAGCTCGATCACTACCTCTTGCGTTGCTCCGGGTGCCAGGTCGAACCACCCTGGCCGCACCGTGACATCAACGCCGGTCGGCGGCAGAACGGAGCAGAGGTACCTTTCCTTGTTGCTCGCGGCGTTTGTCACCTTGCGCCGGATGGACAGGAACCCACGCAGCGCGGATACGGTTATCGATGGCAAGTTGAGGTCAGCCTGAGAAGCTAGAGACGCCTGGCACGCTATTCCAGTGGCGGCCTGGACGTCTCCGGGGCTAAGCTGGGCAACGAGCACAGGAAGCTTATGTACTCGTCGTTGTCCGGCGCAATGATCAGACCAGGGTCGAGTGCACCGGCGGGGTTGACGAAACAGGCGCCGTAGTCGAACGGCGTTCCCGTCTCCAGCGAGCTGATTTCGAAGCCCTCGGACATGATTGCTTTTGCGCGATTGTCGTGCCTCCCGGCGGTGGTGGACAGTGCCGAGGCGATGGCAGACGGCCCCCAGGACGGGTGCCTCTGCTTGATGAGCGCAGCGATGCCGGCGACATGCGGTGCCGCCATGCTTGTGCCTGATAACATGGCGAAGTGGTCGCCGGCTAGTATGGGCTCGTTGGCACTGAGAGAGCTCCAGCCCGACCAAATCTGGTCACCCGGCGCGAGGATGTCTGGCTTGAGCACGTCGGACGGCGTCGACTCGTTATCGGCGACGTCCGGCCCTCGTGATGAGTACCGGGCAACTACCGCCGCTGCTTCCTTGAACGCGGCGAGTCTTCCCTCCGTGATGGCCGCAGTGGCGCCGAACAAGGTCGCGCTGCCCGCGTACACCGTGTGCTCCGCGTAGTAGGACCATATCACCTAGCACGCATGTCAGCATTCAGTCAGAGCAAGGAACAAGGATCTATTTATCGCCAAGCTACTACCGAATAATCCTATACTTACTTGAGCATCGACCACTCGGAAGACCATGAGACCTGGGACGCGGAAAGGCAGGGGCTGCGCCACGAAGTCGCCATACCGCACATTGGCCACAAGGACGAAGCCGGCGAACCCGAGAGCTTCTGCCACGTCGAGGATGGCAGTCACCGTCGATGTGCCGTTGTAGAACCCCTGCGAGAACGAGCAGAGGACGATGCTACCGCGCAGCACTTCGGCGCGTGGACGCAGCGCCTCCGTGTCCTGGCATTCCTCCGCCAGTGCCATGTCGGCGGCGTCTGGCGCGGCAGCGTCCTTGGCCGCGATAAGCCTGTGCTTGGGCGTGGGCGCTGCAAGAAAAGATCGGCTTCGCTCACAAATGTGCATAGCTCGATGGGAACAAGAAGAACAAAGTTTCAGTACCTGATAAGCCGAGTCCCAGAATGCGGCGACCGTCGCCAAGGACGAGGCTCGACGTGTAGCTCCGTCCCGTGGTGCCGGCGGCGACGGTCATCACCCACGGGCTGTAGGAAACCACGGAGGACTCTGCCGGCCCTTTGTTGCCGGCGGCCTGAGTGACAAAAACCCCAGCTCTTCTTGCCGATAGCAGAGCAACATCCAGCATGCTGAGGAACGTCACTTTGCTGCTGGGGCGCGTGTCTGGTCCAACAGATAATACCAGCACGTCCACCTTGTCTTCTATTGCCTAAGGAACCGTAGAATTTTATACTGCTCACTCCGTCTGATGGTTTCATATCCACAAATTTAGTGATAAAATCCTAACAGTAACCATAATTTGCGGGGTTAATTTGAAGGACACACTGCTTTCTGAATATTTGCTGCAATTTTTTCATTGTATTGTCTGTAAGTCATTTTGTTGGCATGTAGTGTCATTAGGTCAGACTTAATATACGATGCTGGGTAACTTCAAACAGTTCACTCAGCGACTAAGCGTCACATATTACAAACATAAAGCAATATTTATTTGTAGT
Organism: Tuctoria greenei; assembly: GCA_036927565.1. NCBI lineage: Eukaryota > Viridiplantae > Streptophyta > Magnoliopsida > Poales > Poaceae > Tuctoria > Tuctoria greenei. The sequence goes on from JAYESD010000012.1 coordinate 78,430,654, forward strand.
TTGTGAGGCTTATCTAAATGGCATTTAAAAATATAACAAAATGTGAAATCGATATTTTCTGCAGCCAGAAAATATCTTTAAAAGTCAACTAGAAGTTATAGGGAACTTATATAAATGACTATTGTAATTTTAACATGCTAAAATGCATCTATGATAACAAGATCTATCACGAGAGGTTACAGTAGATGTGGTGGAAGACTCATGTACCCCTTAAATTAAAGATCCCCTAACCGTGGCTAAGTAACATTCTATTTAGACAACGACTAGAATGCAATTTGTGTTACGGTGCAATTGTACAATTAGTCATTCTCATTCATTGGATCTACATCCTACAGTTGTTGCAGTATTTTTACTTAACTTCCTCCATCTGAGTGCATCAGGTGGAGGGTGTGAAGTAAAAAATGCAACAACCGTAGCAGATAAAAATATATGATTGCACAATTGTACCATAACTCAGTTTGCATTCTAGTCGTTGCCTTCTATTTAAGTGATGTGTGGGTCTTTCAACTGTTTTAATCGTTGTCTTTTGTGATGAATTTGATGGTCACAGATGGTTTTTAGCATCATAAATATTATTTACACTAGATGTGTTTCCGAAGTTAAATGTCGTTATGCAGCCCTAGTACAAATAGATTATGTTTTTACAGACATAATAATAAGCATGTATTTCATCGTTAGATATAAAAGCGGTGAAATAACAAACAAATTATGTAAAAAAATAAAAAAAACCTTATGTGTTAGCTAGATAAATGGAATCTTGTTGCAAATCCAATAAATAAAAGTTTATAGAGATGGTAAAAATAAACCCGACATGACAAACTAGCAAATATATGTGTGGCATTATTCTTGCACAAATGGACGTTTTTTATTTGAATTTTCAGAAACTGCAGTATTTGGAAGTCCCTTTTTAAAGGCTATTGTATTTTTGGTAAACAATGGTATCGTGCCGGATATAAAGCCTAAGTGCCTTACTTGATCAATGGCAGCAATGAGGTCAACCATTGTTCCTCCTGCCGGGTATACAGCCTTGTACACAGCTAACCTACAAGTTTGCAAACAAGTTATCCTCTTCGATTGATTAGATGATTGGATAATTTCTTGACTTTTTTGGAATATTTTTTTGCGAACTAAAGCAAGACTGACTAGAGATATGGTGTATTGCCTTGCACTTGGGGCCATGCCGCTGGCGAAGGCGTACAATGCACCGTCGAGGACCACCAGCACTCCTATGTTCCCCGCTGTGATCGAAGCAATGTGGCTGCAAAAGAGACGTTGGATACAATAAGTGTCCTTTTTTGAGTAAAGTGCACTGGTAGAACACGAACTTGTGAGAGTGTGTTACATAGGTACACGAACTTTTAAAATGCATTTGGAGGTCCTTAAACTAATTAAGCCGGTCACTAGAAGTTCATAACACATGTGATGTGCCTTCGTTACGAACACTTCAGACATAACAGGTGACACATAGGATTTTGATCATTTTGTAGTTTACCCCTCAAAATTTATTCTATTAACATACTTCTGCAAACGCATGGTGGATGGTTACTCATATTTCAGCCAAATTCAGCTGGGGGCGATCGATCTCAGGGCTCACCGGGCTACCCTTATCTCTGGCGCGGGTGCAGATCTTGTGGACCACGATCTCCCCTCCCGCGAAGCCGCCATTCAGGCTTGGGGGAGTGATCACAACAGCAATCAGTCTGGGACGGCAATTTGGGTAGACAAATCGATCGGTGGTTCCAAATTGATTATTTATAAAACTTTTTGAGTTTTTTCCATAATCAATAGAGCGCCTTTGCTGTATTGCTTAAGGCGTTTGAATTGGAATCAGTCAGTCGTGTGTTCTATTCCTATGATCGCGACTGCCTATTTTTTTTTTCAGATCCTCTGTCCTGCCACCGCATAAATAGAAAAAAGAAATAAACCGAGTTTGAGAACTGAACTCATGACTGTCTCAATAGAAGTTAGACACCTTAGACATCAGGATGTGTGCATTTTTTTTTAATAAATGGTAACAAATATTTACATCAATAACATATCGGAATCTAGGTCTAATCATCACCGATGGGCTCCGGTTAGATAGCAGGGAGCCAATGGATCACCTTGGATCGCACGCCCAGACGTCCCGGATTGCAGCCGCCGCCACAAACAGCCGATCCCTATCCCTATCGGCCTCAACCCTGAGATGAATTTGGCGATCGGAGTGATTGTTTACCATGTGTTTCAAGAAGGATATCAATAGAAGAAAATTTAAGGGATAAATAGCAAAATGATTCAATCTTATGTGTCACCTATTATATCTGATGTGTCCGCCACGTAAGCACACCACGTGTGTCGTGGACCTCTACTGACTCATTTAATTAGTTTAATTACCTCTAAATGTATTTTAAAAATTCGTGGACTTTTGACACACCCTTACAGGTTCGTGGTGCATTATACTCCTTTTGTTTTGGAACAGGATGAACTCGATCTCGAAGCAGAAAATCCAGGTTACGCACCTGCCGTGTCCTTCGGCGTCGAATGGCGACAGGTCACGCGAGGCATTAAGCGAAAGCACTGCAGCCGCGCCTGCGGCGAAGTACCTCGCTATGACGATCTTGCCGTTGCACGAGCCGGGAGGGAACATGGGCCCGACGCTGCACGCCTCGCTGGCGAACGGCCACACAGCACTCCGACCCACGTTGCCCGTCGTGTTGGTCCGTGCCCGTGGCGTGTACGCGAAGGTGGGGTGCGCGGGGTCGACGCCGGAGTCGACGACCGCGACCACCACTCCCTCCCCGTGGTCAGCTCCGCCGTTTCGGCGCTTCCAAAAGCCGTTGGGCAGACCGAGGAGTCGGGGTGTGTAGGTGGTCATGAGCCTCGTCCCGGCGTCTTCCTCCACCGCTGCCACCTCGGGCACCGACCTCAGCCGCCCCGCCAGCGAGGCGGTCGCGTGGACGGCGAACCCGTTGACGGCGTGGTGGAAGCTGTACAGCTTACGGCAGCAGGACAAGGTGCCGCCATCCATGGCGCGCCGGAGGAGGCGGTCGTGGAACCGCGCCGACCGGTTCCTCTGTTCTCGGTGCCCCTGGTCGGAGAGCCGCGGCCAAGGGGTCGCCGTGCACCTGACACGATGTAGACGGATGGTTTCTCATCCGGGTAATGGTGGTCATGACCTGCCCTCTCCGCCGTCGCCACTGGCTTCACATGTGCTGCTGCTGGTACATGGAGCACGAGAATCAGGATGCAATGCCGGCGAGACATTGTGGTATGTGTGAAACTAAGCAAGGCAGTTCTTAGTCATGTGCATACTGTGGCCGTGAGGTATTTGAGGATTGAAAGACGCGGCTTCCGTGTGCAAGTCTCTGTACGTTTCCAGGTTTACATGAAAAACGGTTGAGTAACAGAATGTTGGGTGCGAGTTCCTAGGGGTGTGGTTTGACTAACCAGCGTGCATTTCAGTTTGTCTCACGCTCTGGCCGACGTAGAGTACAAGTCTCAGCAATAGAGAAGGTAAAAAAAAAACGCAGGTGCACGTACCCGGTGAGTTTGGCACGCGCGGGATGCGGTTGGATTTTTGCACCGTGGATCTGATCTGCATTCGATCCGACATATTGTGAGTTTGGATTTGAGTTTTTTCACACCCGCGGGTGCTCATCAGGTTATCCCAAACAATGATTCTCCCTATGGAAACATACATGGAAGATGGCCCAGCCACATAGCCTGGTTCGCCCAGGTTCTCACCGTCTTGCTCGCACGAAACGGAGACCTCGTCTCTTACTTCTAACACCCTTATTTTCATGCATAATGTGCTTCATGCATCCTCATACATGTTTAACATTAAGCCATGTAAAAAGGAACAAGATTAAAATGAATTTAAGGCTAAACTAGAAATTTCAGTCTGTCAGGGTGCGAAATTGTCCGGCCTCGGAAACCGGACTAGTCCGGTATCCCTACTCTCTATCAGAGAATTCAGTATCCTCTGTTCAGAAAATTCAGTTTTTTCAGAGTATAGACTTGTCCGGTGGTAACCCTGGACTAGTCCGGTGGCCCAAATTTCATTCAAAAAATTATGTCTTCTTTTAGAGTTTGGAAATTCAATTCTTCAGAGTCCGGACTTGTCCGACATAATGTGCGGTCTAGTCCGATTTCTTCTCTGATGTTTCTCGGACTATCCGGATGAACTTGTCCATTTCTCCTCTGTTACCCAACGGACTAGTCCGGTCCTAAATGCGGACTAGTCCGGCCTACTGAACTCAACTCGGATTCTTTTATTTCTCCACGATTTGTTTTTGGGTAATTGCCTAATTTGGGCTCAAGAACTTTGTGTCCAACCTCAGCGGAGCCCAAGTGGACCCCACCTCGGGCCCCTACACGTCCCCCACCGAATTCTACTTGGAATTCACCCCAAAACCCTAATCCTCCACCTTTATATAAACAATTCAATGCCCCATACCTCTCCACCCCAATTGAAAACCCTTGCTGCCACTTTCGCATTGTGTCATCGTCAAGATCAAGTCCAGAAGCAAGGAGGAGGGGAGACACACGAAGAAGGACCAATCAAGGTCAACCTTCATCGATTCTTCGACGAATTGACGTTCTTCATGACCAATCTTCATCAACTCATCTCCATCAAGCTCTAATCGCCAAGATTCAAAGTCTCACGTCCAAACTTTGAACTTTGGATCTCTAAACACGTGGTATACCCTCTACATTTAAGTTTTCATGCAAATTCAACCCCAATTCTCGCGGATCAAAAAACCCTAAAATCCAGTTCTGTCCAAGGCGGACTAGTCCGGCCCCTGAAACCGGACTAGTTAGGTATCTGAATCTGAAATGTGCTGAATTAATTCCAAATCAACTCAAATCAATTCCAAACTTGTTCAAACTTGTCGAAAACTATTGTAACTAGTTAGTAAACATTAATAGCTACTCATTACAAGATTTACCTCACTATTGCACTAAACATGCATATCATGGCATATTGAGTACTATATGAGCATTAATTATTGAATTGTGTGTTTTGCATGTTTGTCGCTCGTAATAGAAGGAATTGTCGTAGAGAGTGCTTTCGAGAACTTGCAGAACCAGAGTTTCGAAGCCTTTGACCCAAATCAAGCTCAGGAGCAAGGCATGTGCCCTTGACCATATTGATCCTGTTTTAAAGGTTTTATTTGCAAAATTGTATGCTTGTGTCAAAATTGATGGGAAAACTCAATTGTAGTAGTTTACTAGTTTTGTATGACCACTCTTGTCGCTTGAACACTATGTAGAGAGTCGGGTAGGCTATTTTACAATTTTTTCTTCGCAATGCTTAATTGCGTTTGGGAAACACTCATACTACCTAATTATGAACCGTTGAACATGTGAATGATAAGAATTGATATTAATGACCCTTTAGCAACATGGTGTCTAGGAATCTAAGCAAGTTGATAATGTGGAATGGGTTGGACTGTTTCGGTGGTTTTGCTTGCTTTAGATCTAAGGACCGGTTCGTGGAGCGACCATCCAGGATTTATAGTACCACCACAGGGCCAAGTATGGGTGCAGATTAGCTGACTAATTAGTGAATTGCCAGTACTATTTGGACCATTAAAAATGCTCGGAGAAGGGGTAGTCGGATTAGGTTTGTAGAGATTAGTGGGACTACCCTGGGATCCGAATGGCTCAAGAGGGGGCCCTTGGCTGGATGTGCTCAGTTGGAGACATCACCATCGGTGAAATCTTAGTAGGGTCTAAATATGCTAGTAGTTACTTTGTAAAGGCTATTTTGTGATCTCTTGGCCACACAACTAAGAAAGTGTGAGACGGCGTAATTGAGATTCCTTAGTCATCGAAAGGTGATAAAATCACGAACTTGTGGGTAAAGTGGTACAACCTCTGCAGAGTGTGTCTAAAACTATCATGATAGTCGTGCTCCCGATCATGAGCAACCTGGACCCTCACATGATTGGATTATAGACTTTAATATGGTTTAATGGCTGGAATTGAATTGAGAATTGGTATTGGTTATTTAAATGACTTGGGTATATGGAATTGATAAAATTGAGATAAATGAGCAGTTATGAGTTGTTTATGGTTTATTATTGCTGGAATTGGTTTTTTATGTTGAAATTGATGTTATTTGGGATTAATTTGGGAAGGACCTCACTTAATAATGATATAATTGCATTTTTAACTGTATTGAATGTACTTTTATACAATTAGCCCTTCTACTTATCATTCATTATTTAAGCTACATGTCATACTTTCCCATACTTGCTGAGTACGACATGTGCTCACCCTTGCTATTCCCCACCAAATCTAGACGCAGGCGACCAGGTGGAGTACCAGGAGGTCGTTGAGGAATTCTAGGCGTGTGTTTTACTGTCAAATCTTCCGTTGAAGTTGAAGTCATTAGAGTTTAGTTTTTCCGCTGCAGTTTTATTAGAGCTTGTATTCGATACTATTTGGTTCGTAATAAGGTACTATTATTAGTATTAATATTCGAGACATGGTTATAATCTGTTTATCGTTTGTTAAACTCTTGTGCACACATATGCATTACGCTTGGTTCATTTTTGGAACCAGGTGTTACAAATTGGTATCAGAGCCGTGCTTGACCGTAGGATACATGCCTAGTTAGAATGAACATCACAAATCAGTTATGACCTCTTTCCTATTCAAAATTTTCCCATTTTGCATTATTTTACCTCCCACTAGCTATATAAAGTGGGAAAGACTACGTTTTTGCTGCTGCTGCAAATTTTACCGTTTTTGCATCTTTTTGAGCAAATGCACATCCTCTCATCTAAATTTATGGCTGTTGCAATTTCAGAACTGATAGTTGTGGTTTTCCTCTATTTTCTCATGTTTTCTTGTAAATGGCTCACACCTAAATGACAGCCTGCAAGAGAGCCTGTTTGCTACCCCTTGGAAGCAAGCTTAGGCCTCGCAAAGAGCCGCAAATGGAACCTGCCCAAGAGGAGGGAGAAGTGAATTCTCCCACGAAGGAAGTTTAGCGTGGACACTCCGACACGATGGAGGAAGAACCCGAAATGGTGGAGTCCTATGATGAGGAAGAGGAAGATCTCAAGATGGTGGAAATCTATGAAAGTGAAGAAGAGGAAGGTGAAGCACATGAAGAAAATGAAGATGAAGCCCACGATGAGGAGGAACCGCAAGAGGAGGATGAACTCGCTGCACAAGAAGAAGTACCGGAAGCTCAAAGGAATGCATCATAGCCTAGTGAAGCTAGGAAGGAGGACAAATGTATAGTTTACCGTGATGCCCAAGAATTTTGTTCCGATGGCACTAATGGAGGTTTTGCAACCAAGCAATTGAAGGAGTTCCTTGATCTATGCAAGATTCACCCGGAGTACTATGTCAAGAGGATTCCTCAGCATGGACGGGATGAATTGATGGCTCAAGTTACTGTTCTTGCTAGAGATGAGGTGGTCACTCGACACTTTGCATCCGCATGGAGAAGCACAGGGAGCAAGCTATTGATGATGTCGCTTGGGATGCACTTACTAGATTGTGCCACATCTATCGGGAGCAGAATGGAGATACTAGTTTTGCACTACACCCGCAATGCAAGAAGGGGACAAGGGAGATCTTAAGATCGCAGGATGGAGCCCAAGTCAGTTCTTGTGCCATTGACAGATCTCATATAGTATTGGTGAATTTGGGAAATCGCTATGCTGATGCTATGGAAGAGATCCGTTACCTCTATAAGAAGCTGTTTATCATGGAGAAGCAAGAGTAAGCTCATGCCACCGTGGAAGTCAATGGTGTAGCGACCTCTCCAGCACCTACATGGACAACCAACTCACCCTGGCGTGCGCCCATGTATGCCTCACTGATGCCGTCCCCGTCGCCGCCTCACGACCAAGACAACCACAACTCACATAATTAAGTCTAGGTCTCCTGTCTAGAAGTTAGAAAAGCGTTTAGATCGTTTTAGTCATATCTAGTGTGGTGTGCTGAATTTTCTTGGTGTGTGTTTGTGCTTGTGTGCTTGGTGTGAGTTGTGGGACATGTAGCGTTTTGTCCACATCCGCATGTAGTAGAGAGTTGTCAGAACCTTGTCCACATCCTCTAGTAGGGTTATAGTATCAATAAAGGAGTTGTATAGTTACATATAATGCATATAGTTGGGGTGTTTCTTTTCAAATTCTAAATTCTTCCGTATCTACTATTCTTTCACCAATAGATGTCGATGACTCGTAACCAGAGGAATGCCAATGGTGAGGATGAGAGCAATGAAGCACCTCAGAACAACCAGAGACCTGCCCAGGAAGCTATCAACCTTGAGCAGCCATTGGCTATGCAGAACCAGCTCATCCAGACCATGATACAGACTATAGGACAGCTGCAAGTTGGCAACAACAATCAGCCCCACATGCCTCCACCGGTACCACCACCCCTGTCACACCACAATCATTTGGGAGAATTTATGAGGACCAGACTGCCTACCTTTGCTCAAGCCACATACCCTATGGAAGCTGATGATTGGATGAAGTCCGTTGAGAAGAAACTTGCTATAGCCCAGTGTAGTGACAGAGAGAAAGTTCATTTTTCCTCACACCAGTTGATGGGAGCTGCTGTAGACTGGTGGGAATCTCTATGCAACGCTCATGAAAATCAAGAAAGAATCACCTGGGCTGAATTTAAGGAGAAGTTCTATTCTCACTATGTGCCATAGGAGTCATGATACTGAGAAGGCAATATTTTGAAAACCTCAGGCAAGGAAGAATGAGCGTGAGTGAATACCTCAACAAATTCACTCAACTATCTCGATATGCTCCGGAAGACATCATCACTGATAGCAGGAAGCAATACTTGTAGGATTGAAGAGCACGTGAAAAGCTACCAGAGGGGGGGTGAATGGTAGATTTAAAAAATCTTACGCAGCGGAAACAATTAAATCCCAACCCCTTCGGTAGAAAAATGATCTATTCAAGAATCGTGTGTGAGACTAATCTAAATGTGTTTCACCAGGAAAAAGGTGATATATATCATTGAGAATCAAGTCACGAAGAAAACACAAGAAGAATCACTCAAATCCGTCGAGAGAAACTCAAGTTATGATCGAAAGATCGAACAAAGGTCAATCTGTCCTACCCGAGAAAAATAGTTTTGGAACGCTGCAAAGAAACTCATGTAGATCAGAAACCACAAACCCAATGACCGTGAAATTTTGACAGATAATAGATAATCAAGTTGTGAAGACAATCCAACAATAATCACGTCAATTGGATCTGTAAAACTCGAGTTATGATAAAACCACCGATGAAAGGTAGTGCTGTCCAGAAACTCGACGAGTAAAACTTGTCTAGAACAAGTCGGACGAACAAGGCACAAATGTTCCATCAAACTACGAATTTTATTCAACAGAACACAAGAGGAACATCCCCAAAGTCGTGCACCACGAGCTCTGACCTCCCTTGCTTATATAACCAGCCCTTAGGCCAACCCAATCACAACTAGGACTCCAATCCTACTCCGATCACGAATCGAAACTTTCCATAACTGCTTAGGACTCTTCTATACGCAGATAGAAGCAATCTTAAGACTTCCAAACACCTTAGGAACGTATCCCACATTCTTAAAATAACTCAAATTCGTGACCCACACGAAATCCTATCATAACCAACTCAAATCTTTCCATATTTGAGTCAAACCCAACTCAACCGCAGCCTGAGTCCATAACCTAGTCGGTTGGACCTTTCCGACCAATTATTTACGTCCACATCTCTTCATGACACCTCGGAACCATGTAGCGACGTCCATGCACTCCTTGCACACATGCAAACATCTTCCAATGACGTCCACGATACCTTAATATGTACTGTTCTTGATTCAAACATGCTGCGTAACCTCCCGATCAACTGAACCACAATTCCTCCCGAACTTGGTTGTTGAACCTCATCTTCTCCCTAAGACTAGTTCAATGGACCCCGTCACCAGCCATGTCTTGAACTCAAGCAACACCTGCACATGAACAAACAATCAATCCGTACGAGCCCAAGTCCGCGACTTGACTCAAGTTAGTTCCGAACACAACACCTTACGTGAGCACCTCACATAAGCATGTTGCAAAGCATATCAAAACAATATCAGCCATAACCACCAAAACACACCAAAAACTTAGTAAAAGAATACTAAGCAACCTTTTCATAAGTGTAAAGCAAGTTCAAAACAATTTACATGAAAATTTGGAACATGGAGCTTACCAAAGCTAGTACAACCTAGCGCCGGAGCTTACCAAATCTATTACAACCTAGCGCCAAAGCTTATCAAAACTAGCCAGACCTAGTGCCGGAGCTAACCAAAACTAGTTGAACCTAGTCATCCCAAAAGTCGGAGCTAGAAAAACATGTCGGAGCTAACCAACATAAGTCAGACCTAGCAAAACATATCGGAGCTTAACAAAGACATGTCGGGGCTATCAAAGCCATGCCGGAGCTAAAGACAAAACTCACCGGAGCTACCCAAAAACATGTCAGACCTAGACAATGAAAGTCGGACCTATTATCGGACCTTGCAGAAGCTCGGAGTTAGGGTCGGAACTTGCTAAAAAGATGTTATGGCAGCATTCAAAACTTTTATTGTCAAAGCCAATGTATTCAGCACACATAGGTCTCACAATATTTGTTCATGAGGGGTCTAAACATTGAAATTCAAGTTCAGTTGCTCAATGCTGACTATGCAAACTTTCAGAAGCTGGTTGACGAGGCCATTGTGGTTGAGAACAAGATTCAGGAGGTGGAGCTAGATCACAAGAGGAAGATGCCATATCAGGGACAACCGCAAGGAAGCAATGTATGTCCTCACTATGCACTGCCTGTTGCACCCTATTATTACCCGTCTGCTGCTGCATACTGCCCTGCTTATCCACCACGACCGCAATAGGCAAGGCAGCAACACCCACCTATGCAAGAACCTCGCTTGCCTATGCAGCCTGCGCCACGCCCAAATATGTCTACTTATGCTCAAATCCAGCCTCACCCTAACTTTGCTGGTGCCACTGGCGGAAAGACTTGTTATGCTTGTGGCCAAACAGGACATTTTGCTAATCAATGCCCAAGATCAGGTCAGTGTCATTTGAACAATGTTCCAAGGCAGAATCCAAGGCCCAATGGATGAGCAGCTCCGCGCAACCGTAGACCATAGAATTTCGCTCGTGGTAAGGTGGACCATGTATCTACAGAAGAGGCTCAACAAGCTGAAGATGTTGTGATTGGTATGTTTCTTGCAAACTCCAACCCTGCTACTATATTATTCGATTCTGGAGCATCCCGTTCATTCATCTCATCAAAGTATGTTGCAAAGAATGGCATGTCCATATCATACCCGAAGTTTACTTTGTTGGTTAAGTCTCCTGGAGGGGAGATGAGGACAAATATAGTATGTCCAAAAGTAAGTATTTCAATAAGGGGGGTAGAATTCGTTGCCAACTTCATAGTCCTAAATTCACAAGGTTTGGACATCATACATGGAATGGATTGGCTAAGGAAGCATAACGGAGTAATTCAGTGTGCCACTCGGATAGCGCAATTGATGAATGAGGAAGGAATCAATATAGAGTTCAAGGCAGTTCAACCAACGATCGAGAAGGTAATGGTAAATGATGCAGAAGGAGTGATCTAGTCGTTTGTGAGTATCCAGATGTGTTCCCCGGGGAATTGCCAGGTATGCCACCTGATCGTGACATCGAGTTCGTCATTGATTTAATACCTGAAACTGCACCTATAGAAAAGAGGTCATATAGGATGCCTCCTAAGGAATTAGCAGAGCTCAAGAAGCAGATTCAAGAGCAGTTAGAGAAGGGTTTAATACGCCCAAGCTCGTCGCCATGGAGAGCCCCAGTGCTTTTCGTAGATAAGCAGGATGGATCTTAGAGAATGTGTATAGATTACCGGTCTCTCAACGAGGTGACAATCAAGAATAAGTACACACTGCCCCACATTGAAGATCTATTTGACCATATGAAGGGAGCCAGAATATTCCTAAGATTGATCTTCGGTCAGGATATTTCTAAATTAAGATTAGACCGTCAGACATACCCAAAACAATTTTCAGGACACGGTATGGATCATATGAGTACACAGTCATGTCATTTGGATTGACTTATTCACCTACATACTTCATGTATCTTATGAACAAGGTCTTCATAGAGTATTTTGATAAGTTTGTGGTAGTGTTCATTAATGACATCATGATCTACTCGAAAAGTGATGAAGAGCATTTAAGGCTGACGTTGCAGAAACTGTGAGAATACCAGTTGTATGCCAAGTTCAACAAGTGCCAATTCCGGTTGAGGGAAATATCATTCCTAGGTCATATCATATCTGGAGGAGGAGTGTCAGTTGACTCAGAGAAGTTTAGAGATGTGCTTAAGTGGGAACCGCCATAGAATGTCAAGGAAATAAGGAGTTTCCTTGGAATGGTTGGATATTACCATCGGTTCATCAAGGACTTTTCCAAGGTAGCGAAGCCCATGACTGAAATATTAATGAAAGAGAGGCCTTTCAAATGGACTCAATCCTGTTAAGACAGTTTTGAGGAATTAAAGAAGAGATTAACAATCACGCCAGTATCGATGTTGCTAGACGTAAGCAAGAGCTTTGACATTTGTTGTGATGCTTCAAGGCAAGGACCAGGTTGTGTATTGATGCAAGAAGGCCGAGTAGTAGCCTACGCATCCAGGCAGTTGAAGAAGCATGAGCAGAACTATCCTACACATAATCTCGAACTTGCAGCCGTAGTGCATGTTTTGAAGATTTGGAGACATTACGTTCTTGGCCCTAGATGTGAGATTTATACGGATCATAAGAGTCTCAAGTACATATTCACAAAAACGGATCTGAATTTGAGACAATGAAGATGGTTGGAACTCATTAAGGACTATGATGTGGGAATCAACTATCATCCAGGAAAAACCAATGTAGTGGACGACACATTGAGCCGAAAAGGAGGAAGCCACCAGCTCACGATTAGGGAATTGCCACCTGAGCTATGCAAGGAGTTTGAACGGTTGAATCTTGGATTTGTGAATGAGATGGGGGCAATGGAAGTGAATCCAACCCTAGAAGAAGAGATCCGAGAAGGTCAAACCAAGGATAAGGAAATCCATAAAATTAAGTAAAGGACCCTAGAACAAAGAGAATTAAGTTTTGGTGAGGATGATCAAGTTACTCTATGGCTTGGAGAACGGATTGTTGTGCCTAACGATAAGAGTCTCCAATAGTTGATATTGAAGGAGGCACATGACTCGCTTTACTCTATCCATCTTGGTTGCACAATGATGTACAAGGACTTGAAGACGTGCTACTGGTGGGATGGTATGGAAAGGGACATAAAAGAATTTGTTGCACTATGTGTGCCAATGAGTCAAAGTTGAACATTAAAGGCCAGTCGGATTATTACAACCATTGAAGATCCCAGAATGGAAGTGTTAAGAGGTTGGTATATATTTCATAGTTGGTTTGCCTAGGACTTCAACATGATATGATTCAATATGGGTTATTGTGGATTGGTTGACGAAATCAGTGCACTTCATTCTTGTCAAGACTACTTATAGTGGAGCGAAGCTAGCAGAACTATATATGTGAAGAATAGTGTGATTACACGGAGTGCTCAAGAAAATAGAGTCGAATAGAGGTTCTCAGTTTACCTCGAGGTTCTGGCAAAAGGTGCACGAATCGATGGGAACTCAATTGAATTTCGGTTCTGCATATCACCCTCAAATGAATGGACATACCGAGAGAACAAATTAGGTATTGGAGGATATGCTAAGAGCCTGTGCGCTAAAGTATGGAGGAAGCTGGGACAAAAGTCTACCATATGTTGAATTTTCCTACAACAACAGTTATCATGCAAGCTTGAAAATGTTGTTGTATGAAGCATTGTATGGGAGAAGGTGCAGGACACCCTTGTTTTGGAATGAGATAGGGAAAACTCAAGTATTTGGACCTGATGTGATCCAAGAGGCTGCTCAGTCAAGACAAAAGGGTTACGCGGATAATAGACGAAGAAGCTTATCTTTTGAGGTGGGAGACTTCATATATCTCAAGGTATCACCTATGCGAGGTCACAAGCGGTTTAATGTCAAAGGCAAGTTGGCACCTCACTATATTGGACCATTCAAGATTTTGGAAAAACGGGGAGGAGTAGCCTATAAACTGGAGATGCCAACACATCTTTCTGATGTCCATGATGTGTTTCATGTTTCTCAGCTCAAGAAGTCTTGAGGGTTCCGAAAGAGCAAGTATCAATGGAAGGATTGGAGCTTAAGGAAGATTTGACCTATGCTGAGCAACCTCTCAAAATTTTGGACACCAAGGAAAGAGTCATAAGGAACAAGGTGATTCGATGGTGCAAAGTACAATGGAAGCATCATACAGAATCGAAAGCAACTTGGGAGCGAGAAGAAGATATCACAAAGAAATTTCCCTATCTCTTTCCTTCCGTGCCGAATCTCGAGGGCGAGATTCATTTTAAGGTAGGTAGGTTGTTTGTAACACCCTCATTTTCATGCATAATGCACTGCATACATCCTCACACATGTTTAACATTAAGCCATGTAAAATGGAACAAGATTAAAATGAATTCAGGGCTAAACTAGAAATTTCAGTCTGTTAGGGTGCGGACTTGTACGGCCTCTGAAACCGGACTAGTCCGGTATCCCTACTCCTTGTCAGAGAATTCAGTATCCTCTGTTTAGAAAATTCAGTTTCTTCAGAGTGCGGACTTGACCGGTGGTAACCCCGGACTAGTCCAGTGTCCAAAATTTCATTCATAAAATTCACTCTTCTTTCAGAGTTTGGAAATTCAATTCTTCAAAGTCTGAACTTGTCTGACATAATGTGCGGACTAGTTCGATTTCTTCTCTGATGTTTCCCGGACCTGTCCGGATGGACTTGTCTATTTCTCCCCTGTTACCCAACGGACTAGTCCGGTCCTATATGCGGACTAGTCCGACCTACTGAACTCAACTCAGATTCTTTTATTTGTCCATGATTTGTTTTTGGGTAATTGCCTAGTTTGGGCACAAGAACTTCGTGCCCAACCTTAGAGGAGCCCAGGTGTACCCTACCTCTGGCCCCTACATGTCCCCCACCGAATTCTACTTGGAACTCACCCCAAAACCCTAATCCTCCACCTCTATGTAAACAACCAAATGCCCCACACATCTCCGCCCCAATTGAAAACCCTTGCTGCCACTTTCGCATTGTGTCATTGCCAAGATCAAGTCCAGAAGCAAGTAGGAGGTGAGACACACGAAGAAGGACCAGTCAAGTTCAACCTTCATCGATTCCTCGACGAATTGACGTTCTTCATGACCAATCTGTATCAACTCATCTCCATCAAGCTCTAATCGCCAAGGTTCAAAGTCTCACGTCCAAACATTGATCTTTGGATCTATAAACACGTGGTATACCTTCTATATTTAAGTTTTCATGCAAATTCAACCCCAATTCTAACAGATCAAGAAAACCCTAAAATCTATTTCTGTCCAGGGCGGACTAGTCCGGCCCCTGAAACCAGACTAGTCCGGTATCTGAATCTGAAATGTGCTGAATTAATTTCAAATCAACTCAAATCAATTTCAAACTTGTTCAAACTTGTTGGAAACTATTGTAACTAGTTAGTAAACATTAATAGCAACTCATTACAAGATTTACCTCACAATTGCATTAATCATGCATATCATGGCATATTGAGTACTATATGAGCATTAATTGATTGAATTGTGTGTTTTCCATTTTTGTCTCTCAGAATAGAAGGAATTGCCATAGAGAGTGCTTGCTAGGACTTGCAGAACCAGAGTTTCGAAGCCTTCGACCCAATTCAAGCTCAGGAGCAAGGCAGGCGCCCTTGACCATATTGATCCCATTTTAAAGGTTTTGTTTGCAAAATTGCATACTTGTATCGAAATTGATGGAAAAACCCAATTATAGAAGTTTACTAGTTTTGTATGACCACCTTTGTCGCTTGAGCACTATGTAGAGAGTCGGGAAGGGTATTTTACACTTTTTGCTTCGCAATACTTAATTGGGTTTGGGAAACACTCATACTACCTAATTATGAATTGTTGAACATGTGAATGATGTGAATTGATATTAATGACCCTTTAGCAACATGGTGCCTAGGGATCTAAGCAAGTTGGTAATGTGGAATGAGTTGGACTGTTTCGGTGGTTTTGCTTGTTTTAGATCTAAGGACCGGTTCGTGGAGCGACCGTCGAGGATTTACAGTGCCACCACATGGCCAAGTATGGGTGCGACTTAGCTGACTAATTAGTGAACTGCTAGTACTATTTAGACCATTAAGAATGCTCGGGGAAGAGGCTGATTGGGTTTCTAGAGATTGGTAGGACTACCCTGGGATCCAAATGGCTCAAGAGGGGGCCCTTGGCTGGATGTGCTCAGTTGGAGACATCACCACATATGAAACCTCAGTGTGGTCTAAATATGCAAGTAATCACTTTGTAAAGGCTATTTTATGATCTATTGGCCACACACCTAAGGAAGTGTGAGACGTCATAATTGAGATTCCTTAGTCATCGAAAGGTGATGAAATCAAGAACTTGTGGGTAAAGTGGTACAACCTCTACAGAGTGTGTCTAAAACTATTATGATAGTCGTGCTCCCGATCATGAGCAACATGGACCCTCACATGATTAGATTATGGACTTTAATATGGTTTAATGGATGGAATTGAATTATAAATTGGTATTGGTTATTTAAATGGCTTGGGTATATGGAATTGATGAAATTCAAATAAATGAGTAGTTATGAGTTGTTTATGATTTATTATTGCTAAAACTGGTTATTTAAGTTGAAATTGATGTTATTTGGGATTAATTTAGGAAGAACCTCACTTAATAATGATATAATTGCATTTTTAACTGTTTTGAATGTACTTTTATGCAATTAGTCCTTTTACTTATCATTCGTTGTTTAAGCTACATGTCATACTTTCCCACACTTGCTGAGTACGACATGTGCTCACCCTTGCTATTCCCCCAACAAATCCAGACGTAGGCGACCAGGTGGAGTACCAGGAGGTCGTTGAGGAATTCTAGGCGTGTGTTTTGCCGTCAAATCTGCCTGTGAAGTTGAAGTCATTAGAGTTTAGTTTTTCCGCTGTAGTTTCATTAGAGCTTGTATTCGAGAATATTTGGTTCGTAATAAGGTACTATTATTAGTACTAATATTCGAGACATGGTTATAATCTGTTTATCATTTGTGAAACTCTTGTGTATGTCTGTTAAACATCTTGGGCACACATATGTATTACGCTTGGTTTATTTTCCGAATCGGGTGTCACATTCTCTCTCCATGTTCCAGAAGCTCCCAATCCACTCATCTCCAATACTAGATCTTTACCCGCTTCCGACGAACATCTGCCCCCCGAGCCTTTCTTACCTGGGAGCGCAAGCCTTCACAGTACAGAAGCAAGCGTGGGCGCTCGGTCTACCCGGTAAATTTAGTCTGATTATTTCGGTTTTTTTTATTTCAGTTTTCTAAAATCACCACCCGAACAGTTATACAAATATTAGGTACCCGAAATTTTTGGGTACCTAAATTTCGGTTCGGCCTTCGGTCTTACCCGAAATTTTTGAGTACCTAAATTTTGGTTCGGTCTTCGGTCTTACCCAAAATATCCAAGTTGTAAAATATTCATTTCATGCTCTCAACAATCATATAATTATAATGTATTCGTAAGTTTAATCTTGATAGACAATAAATTATTGTTCTCTAATGATTGATTGCAAATAAATAATTTAATCTAATGACTTCATATATTATAACTCACAAATGAAATATCCAAATTCATATTGTTTAGAGTTCATAGATCATAATTTAACTTAAAATTTTATTATTTCATTATTCTGGTATTTTTGGTACCCGAGGGTTATACTGGAATCTGAAATTAAAATATTGGTTATTTAGATTTGCTATCCGAATAGGTACCCGACACCTGATACTTTGGTCTTTTCGGTCTCAATCTCGGTTTTTTTTATTTCGGTTTTTTGTCTCAGTTTTTTCCGACCCCTATACAGAAGTGCACGCCGCATGCCCCACATTGTGTGCTGCCTCCCTTCACTACATGAATCACGACAATGAACGACGGCCAGGAGCAGTCGTTAATAAGACTTTTACTGTCATAAATAGCTTATTTACAATGGAAAACGCTTCTTTACGATAGTTTCTGGTCGTTAATTAATATTTATTAGAAATAAGCTTATTTACGATGGTTTCCGTCATAAATAAGCGTATTTACGACGGCTGAATGAGGCCATCATAAATAAGTTGACCCCTACCACGTGGCGCCTCCAATAGCTTATATACGACGGAAGCGTATTTATGACAGCTGAATGAGGCCATCGTAAATAAGTTGACCCCTACCACGTGGCGCCTCGAATAGCTTATATGGGATGGCTGCAGTGGTCGTCGAAGCAACGTGGCTGCCAAAGAGGCACTGGATACAATAAATGTTATTATTTTATTATTTTCTTGGAACGGAATGAACTTGAACTCGAACTTGAAGCAGACAATCCAGGTTACGCACCTGCCGTGTCCTACGGCATCGAATGGCGACAGGCCACGCGAGACATTAAGCGGAAGCACTACAGACGCGCCGGCGGCGAAGTACCTCACCATGGTGATCTTGCCATTGCGCGAGCCGGGAGGGAACATGGGCCCGAAGCTGCACGCCTCGCTGGTGATGGCCACACTACACTCCGACCCACGTTGACCGTCCTGTTGGTCCGTGCCCGTGGCGCATACGTGAAGCTGGGGTGCGCGGGGTCGACGCCGGAGTCGACGATCGCGACCACCACTCCTTCCCCGTGGTCAGCTCCGCCATCCCGGGGATTCCACACGTCGTCGGTCAGACCGAGGAGCTGAGGTGTGTAGGTGGTCATGAGCCTCTCGTCCCGGCACCTTCCTACACCACCGCCACCTCGGGCACCCGTCTTAGCCGCCCCGCCAACAAGGTGGTCGCGTGGACGACGAACCTGTTGACGGCGTGGTGGAAGCTGTACAGCTTGCGATAGCAGGATGAGGTGCCGCCGTCCATGGCGCGCTAGAGGAGGTCGTGAACCGCGCCTACCGGTTCATCAGTTCTCGGTGCCACGTTTCATTTCGATAAGCTACTGGTGGGAGAGCTGTGGCCAAGGGGTCGCCGTGCACCGACACAATGTAGATGGATGGTTTCTCGTCCGGATAATATGCAGGATCTCTTTATCTTCAGTCCGATTCAGATTTCGTTAGCTTCAGCACATCCTTCACTTATAACTGCCATTAACATGTGTGATAAGGAAGCTTCACTTATTTATAAATCTATATTTGAAAGATTAAGATTAAATCCCTATGAAAGGATAAAAACAAGATTTGTGATTGAAGTTGTTTGCTTCTTCGCTTGTGTGAAGCACTAAAAGAGTAGGTACTGATTTTAGTCAATATATTTAGGCATTAAAACTGAGAAAGGGGCATCTTCCTAACTTTTCAAATGGACAGGAGGGATATCCTTCAAATGGATGGGAAAATCCTTCCAAGGATCGTCATGCTTTAATTGATGCTTTCAACAATCCAAATGATGAGTCACGGGTGTTACTTGCATGTACAAGAGCTTGTTGTGCAGGAATTAGCTTGATAGGAGCTTATCAGCATCACAACCGGTTCTTAATTAACAAGCAGCCTGTGAAAATAATAACTTTCCCCAGACGGTTCTTCAATAAACACCGTTTGTGATGATTGAACCAGTACATACGGTTCTTAAACAATGACCACCCGTGAAAATTATGTATTTACTCAGACTTTGGTTAATTAAGAACCGTCTGTAAAGTTTGTTACATCACAGGCGGTCTTAATTAATAACCGCATGAGAAAATCATGTATTTACTCAGGCGGTTGTTTTTTAAAATCCGTCTGTGATGTTTTGTCATCACATGTGGTTATTGTATCATTCGTCATCACAATCGCATTTTTTACAAACTGTCTGTGTTTAAAAAATCGAGACGCCTGTGAAAATACTTTTTGTAGTAGTGAATGATCATGACCTGCCCTCTCCGCCGTCGCCACTGCCGTCACATATTCGGCTGCTGGTACATGGAGCACGAGAATCAGGATGCAGTGCCGGCGAGACATTGTGGTATCTGTGAAATTAAGCAAGGCAGTTCTTAGTCATGTGCATACTGTGGCCGTGAGGTATTTGAGGATTGAAAGACGCTGCTTGTGCAAGTCTCTGTACGTTTCCAGCTTTACATGAAAAACGGTCTGAGTAACAGAATGTTGTGCGCGAGTTCCTGGGGGTGCGGTTTGACTAACCGGTGTACTCACTCCGTCCCTATGAACTTGTCGCTTTGTAGTTCAAAAATGAACTACAAAGCGACAAGTTCATGGGGACGGAGGGAGTACATTTCAGTTGTCTCGCGCTCGACCGACGTGAAGTACAAGTCTCGGCGTGAATAGGGATGGAAAAAAAACCGTGAGTATGGTACACGACGTGGAGTACTAGCTCACGACAATATCACGGAAAGCATCAACTGCCTAACAGCTCAACCCAGCTAATAATCCTAACCCTACGCACATCCCAACCACACCATCCGCCCCCACGCTCAGATGCGCCGCCACCCACGCTCAGTCGCGCCAATGGCCACCGCCCTGTTCCGCGCTGATGGCCGCTGTCATACCACCACGAGCCCGCACAAGCCCCGTGCAGCCACATCCCGCTCTCCCCGGCCGACTCACTATTGGAATTCCGGGACGAAGTGCTTGTTTATTTTTCGGGTATTTCTGATCCTGTTATAGATAAATCTACCGTAATCTATTATGGATTTTTATCTCTTCTCCAGTTTGGACTCTTACTTTTATTTGCACTCAATCTCTAACACTATTAGGAGCGTCCGAATCTGGATGCCCCTTTACCTTCTAGAACACAAGATTAACTTAATAATCATCCTCTAATCTTATTTCTAGAACACACTTAGGACGAAAACTTATTTCATCCTACACACTTTGGATGGATGCAACTACACTCCTGAGATGGACACAACTATATCCCGAACACAACTAACTTTGGAAAGGACATAACTACATCCGTTGGGCATGTACACTTCCACCCCGAGTATAAATTTGAGTTTTATCTTAAGTGGATACAACTATACCCCCTGAACATGGACACATCTATCTCGAGCACACTTCAATGTGAGATCAAAATAATTCTCCTTCCGACGCAAAAAGTGCTTTCTCATCTTCCTTGTCATTGGGACACTCACTGGCAAAGTGCCGAAATTTTTGACAACTGAAGCATCAAATCTTTGACTTATCTGTTTTTTCCTTCTTCCTCTCTTTTGCCCCTCTTGCTCTCCACTCTTTCTTTGTCAAAAGAAGTCTCTCCTCGTTTTCCCCCCTCTTACCTTCTATTGTTTTCTTGTTAAATATAGTTTTTCTTCATGCTCTTAATTGTTGAAGCCATTCACTAGTTCCTCATGTGCCTTGAGTCTGTTAACAAGTTCCACCACAGTCATCGTCTTCATATCAACAAATTGTTCAATAGTAGATATAATATGATGAAATTTTGAAGGTAGAGCATGTATCAATTTCTTCACAATATAGCTTTCTTTAACATCATCCCCAAGACTAAGGATCTTTGTGACGTTTATCATCATCTTGTTGCAAAGTCATCAATGGAGTCTCCTACGTTCATACGCATCACATCAAGCTCATTCTGAAGAGTTTGAATTCTTGCTTCCATCACATGTTCTTCGCCCAAGAATTTTGTATTGAACATGTCCCAAACGTCTTTCGCCATCCCCTTCTCGAAAATTCGCATGAAAGTGTTTTTATCAATTGCATGATAGATTGCTGCAAGAGCTAATTGATCTTGCTTTGGATTAGACTTGCCCCCTCCACGGCTTCCCATACCCTTGCACCTTCAAAACAACTTTCATCTTGATAGTCCATGTTGTATACACTACAGGAATTCGAAATATTTTCGTCGGCCTTGTACCCATGAAAATATAGAAAAAACCTACCGAAATAGCTATTTTCGTGGGCCGAAACTGTATTTTCGTGGGTTTTGACCCGATGCAGATATGATGTTGAAATTACAACTATTTTTGTGGGCCACCCACGAAATTAACTGTATTTTCGTCGGCTTGAGGTAGCACATGAAATTACATATATTTTCGGCAGCCAGTTTAGTAGCCGATGAAAACAACATTTTCGAGGGTCTGTTGAAGTCACACAAATTGTTTTTGTGATTAATTTTGTCGGCTTGCTGACGACCCGCGAAAACACTGTTGTCTTATTTTCGTCGGCTTGTCGACAACCTACTAAAATAATAAGGTCTTATTTTTGTAGGCTTGGCGACAACCCACGAAAATAATATGGTCTTATTTTCGTCGGCTTGGCAACAACCCACAAAAATAATATGGTCTTATTTTCGTCGGCTAGCCATTACCCACGAAAAAATGTGATTCATTAAGGCAACACAGTCCATTTGTTCCACAAATACACAGTCCAGTCATTCACATTCACAACAAGTAAATACACAAAACAATCATTCCATACCAGCAAATTCAGATGCATTTGTTCCATTAATTCGATCAAGTCATTATAATAGACAAACTAGTTCATACTGCATATATAGTTCACATCCATATTGGTTCAAATTTGTCCACATTACATAATTCACGTCAACGATGGTTCAAATATGTTCACATCGTCCATATTCCATAATTGATAAACAGTTTCTGCAGCCCCTGCAAGTCTCTCCATCAAAATCAAGGTCAAGAGAGTAGAGTTCATCCACCTGTTAGAGAAAATAAACAATATAGCTTATTAATACTCCTGTTACAGCAGTTACAGAAACTATTATGCTTTCCTTGCCTTGTTGGGACTAATGAATACAATATTCAGATCTTAACCAAAATAAAATTAAAAGCTATTTCAATTCATTTTGCTTAGCAATGCAGTAGCCTCCTGCATGTCTCAATCCCATTTCCCAACCACTGACGCCAAAACAGTAAATGTATTATTGCAAAAACACAAATATCAGCACCATGCTTGTCATTTCATGGAACATATATGAAAGATCATGGTTTTCAAATTGTTTTTACTCGTTTCACTGTTCTTTTAGTTTGTGTAGTTTTCCTTCAACCTGAAAAATTGAGTGACTGAATCTTTTAGGTTCTCAGATATGCACCTGTGAAGTTCCCAAATTTTTTGCATCTGCGCAGTGAACAAAAAACAGTTCTGACCTCTAATACAAATAGTATGAAACGCTCAGCTACTGAGAATGAACATTTCACACTTATCTTAGTCAGATTCCACAAAACAATACAATTGGAGTAGAGCATGGATTTTAAATTAGGACATAATAATTCACTTGGTGTTTCAAACAGCTCTCACCGTGCTAATAGTCTGTTTTTCCGATAAGCACAGCCCTCTTGTTTCTGGAAGATGGTTGTGACCCTGGTTTGCAGAGAAAAAAAGAAATAGTTACAACTACAAAATATACTGAAAAAGGAGATATTCTGATAGGATCTTAGTTCCTGATCTTTCGATGAGAATAGGAGGGTTTGATTTGTGCAGGAGAAGTTGTTTGTGATCTGACTACACCGTCCGCAAGACGATGCGCCTTAGCGATCGGTACACCGATTCTAAAGTTGTATTGATCTTGCTGGCGCACAACCAACCTGACCACGAGGGCCATTGATCCTGCAAGCAATCGAAGAACACGTGAGAACAAGAAGAACAAGCACTTATCAGTTGAATCAATCTTAAGTGTGGTTCTGGATACAAGTAGACGGACAATCTAGTCGACACGCGCGTGTACAAGGAAGCCGCAGAAGCTAACTTACGAATAAACAAAACCCACCAGCTAATGAGGGTGGCGGCTACTATTTATTACCTCCCTAGGGTCGTGAGAAAGCCTAATCACGAGTACCTAATGCACTCCAAACGATACATGGGCCATGGGCCCAATTTTGGTGATGCAGCACCATGGACAGAAAAAGTCTTGTTATTAAAATAACGACTGCGGCAGACTCCTAATAGATATGGACATGAGGCCAGATCCGTTTGAAAGTAGACTTGATAATCTTTCCAGGAAGTACTTGAACGCCCAGATCGGAGTCCGTATGAAGTCGTGGTGGCCGTCACAAGTTTGTGCTGTTCTGCTGTCAAAATCCCGTACACGCGAATTCCCTTCCCATTGGCTCCTCTCCATTGTTACTAAGCAAAACAAGAAAGTGTAGTTCGACAATCTAGATAAGATGGACATAAGGCCAAGAACGAGTTCACCTTATATTTTAGTTGATGTGCACGAGCGCGAGTGATCAGACCAGAAACCGGTAGCTGAGTTGGTGTGGATGTATCGAGGGTGTTGATGTCCTCATCATCGTCCCCTTCTTGCATTTGAGTCGTCCGCGACTCAAGATTATCTTCTTATTCCAAATATGGCTTCAAATCAAGTGGATTAAGTCGTGACTTAGCCTTTTGACATGTCGTGCAGCGAGCAACGAAGCGCTCCACGTCTCGCCTCATCCTTGGCCAAAAGAAATGACCAGCAAGTATGTCCTCCATCTTTATCACTCCAAAGTGCCCCATCAGCCCGCACCCATGCGCTTCCTGTAACAACAACAAACGAACGGAGCTTGTTGAAATGCATAACTTGTTAGCTCTAAACACATAGCCATCATTGAGGACAAATTTATTCAATGTTTTCCATCTTTACATTTTAGCAATACATCTCTGAAATCAGCATCATGTTCATATTGATCTTTAATCGTTTCTAATCCAAAAATTTTAAAGTCAAGTTGAGATAGAAGAGTATAACGTCTAGATAAAGCATCAACAATAACATTATCCTTTCCCTTTTTGTGTTTAATGACATAAGGAAAAGGCTCAATAAATTTCATCAACTTAGCATGCCTACAGTTCAGTTTCCCTTGACTCCAAATATGCTTTAGTGATTCATGATCAGAATGGATAACAAATTAATTCTTTGAGCCACAAATAATACTGCCATGTTTCTAAAGATCATACAAGAGCATATAATTCCTTATCATTGGTAGAATAATTCAGAACAGGCCCACTCATTTTCTCACTAAAATATGCAACAGATTTTCCTTCTTGTAACAAAACACCACCCAATCCAATCCCACTAGCATCACATTCAAGCTCAAAAGTCTTAGAAAAATCAGGAAGTTGGAGAAGAGGTGCATGCATCAACTTATCTTTCAGTATGGTAAAGGCGTTATCTTGTGTGGTGCCCCAAGAAAAAGGCACTCCCTTCTTCGTAAGATCATTCAATGGAGCAGCAATGGTGCTGAAATCCTTCACAAAGCGACGATAGAACCCAGCCAGCCCTAGAAAGCTTTGCACCTGTGTGATGGTCTTTGGTACAGGCCACCCCTGAATAGCCTCTACCTTGGCTTGATCAACTTCAATTCCATGTGGAGTAACAACATAGCTAAGGAAAGAGACTCGATCCGTGCAAAAGGTGCACTTCTCAAGATTACCAAATAATCGTGCCTCACGTAAAGCATTAAAAACAACACGTATTCATCCATGGATTTGCTATAAATCAATATATCATCAAAATACACAACAACAAATTTTCCAGTGAATGCATGCAAAACCTCGTTCATTAATCTCATGAAGGTGCTAGGTGCATTAGTTAACCCAAAAGGCATGACTAATTACTCATATAAACCGAACTTAGTTTTGAAAGCAGTTTTCCATTCATCTCCTAGTTTCATGCGAATTTGGTGATAACCACTACGCAAATCAACTTTTGAGAACACAACAACACCACTCAATTCATCAAACATATTATCTAAGCGTGGAATAACCGCCTGTCATGAAAGAACAACACAGGCGGATTTTAAAAAACAATGGCCCTGGGTAAATACTCGATCTTCTCAGGCGGTTATTACTTAAGAACCGCCTGTAATGAAATAACATCATAGACGGATTTTAAAAAACAACCACCTGGGTAAATACTTGATCTTCTCGAGCGGTTATTAATTAAGAACCGCCTGTAATGTAATAAACTTCACAAGCGGTTCTTAATTAACAACAGCCTCAGAAGATCATGTATTTTCACCGGCGGTCATTGTGTAAGAACTGTATGT
Source organism: Tuctoria greenei (assembly GCA_036927565.1). Classification (NCBI taxonomy): domain Eukaryota; kingdom Viridiplantae; phylum Streptophyta; class Magnoliopsida; order Poales; family Poaceae; genus Tuctoria; species Tuctoria greenei. The sequence continues at coordinate 78,456,773 of JAYESD010000012.1, forward strand.
AGTTTTTCAATTATCACAAGCGGTTTTCATTGAAGAACGGTTTGAGAAGATCATTATTTCCACTTATTTTGTGGCCCCAGAAACGCCAGAGTGCCCTAGATCGTGAGCGTCCGTTGCAGGGATAAACAAACGCAATGACATTGCAATTAAGGGATTTAATTGGAATACATAAACAAACGCAATGACATTGCAATTCAGAGATAATTTGCAACTCAATGAATTGCATAGATCATACACTGCGTGCCCTCTAAACTAAATTCGAATCTAAACTTATTCCTAACGCTCCCATCGATCAATCTAAATTGTACTGTCCTGCTTGCTCCCGAACACGTCTCTTATATTCCACTGGATCCTGAAAATATTGACATTATTTAAATTAACAAATGTCGAAGGAGGAATGAATAACCTACATTGTTCTCTAAGTCAAAGTGTCATCTAACCTTTATAAGTAGATTATAGCAATCATTATCAACATCGGGCGCATTTGGCTGATGCAGCAAACACTGAACTTCAAATAGTATAGTTTTGATTGTAAAACCAGTGCACCACCCCTACGAAATATAATTTAAGCAATATAAGAAACCAGTTAAAATAAGTTTGACAACAATTAAGTATTAATTACATGAGCAAAATAGGTCTATCTTACAGTCTCTTGATCAAGAATCCCGATGCAGAGTGCTCCCGAGCAATGGACATTTGGGTGGAAGAACCCACTTGGAAAGGCGCATCTTGGAGGCACCAAGAGATAGTCCTTCGAGAAGGAGATTGTCAGGGGGTAGTAACCATCTTCCCATTCAGTCTACAAAGGAAATTTATTAATAGGAGGACGATGGTTAAACTCATATTGTGCTTGTTATTCATGACTTACCCCTTCTTTACCGGGGACGATGCACTGCCACTTCAATAAATCTACCGATTCAGGCTTCGCAGAGAAACCCTACGCAGAGAAATTGAAAATACCAAAAACAAACAACACAGAAAACAAAACTACAGTTAAGTTCATCAGTCCATTGCAGATACATATGCATATACAGCCGTGCAACCGGTGTGCCATATGTACATACATGGGGATGGTTCTTGCGCCACGCCAAGCGCTCCTCCTTCAATCGGCTACGCGCCCGATACATCAATATCTAAAAGACCAAACTTCCAAATTATTGAGTCCAATATAAATACTCAAACATGTTTAGATTCTGCAAATTGTGTCCAAATTGTGCTCGCATACGGCTGTTGAACATCGCTTGTGCTCAGAAAACAGATACAAGTAAATGCACAGTTTAAGAACCGCCTGTGATGCTGCTAAGCTCCTGTCAAGCTAATCCCTACACAACAAGCTCTTGTATATGCAAGTAACACCCATGGCTCATCATTTGAATTGTTGAAAGCATCAATTTGAAGCCTGACGATCCTTGGAAGGATTTTCCCATCCATTTGAACGATTTCTTTCCCTCCTGTCCATTTGAAAACTTAGGAAGATGCTCCTTTCTTAGTTTTAATGCCTAAATATATTGACTTAGAAATCAGTACCTACTTTATTAGTGATTCACACAAGCGAGTAAGCGAACAACTTCAATCACAAATCTTATTTTTACACTTTCATAGGGATTTAACCTTAATCTTTCAAGCATAGATTTATCAAATAAGTGAAGCTTCCTTATCACACATGTTAATGATAGTTATAAGTGAAGGATGTGTCGAAGCTAACGAAATCCGAATCGGACTGAAGATTAAGAGATCCTGCATATGAGTGCCAATGTCCAGGTTAAACAGTGTGAAGCTATGATGACAACCTTCAACAACATGAAAAGTGATGCCAAAGTTATGCTTGCATCAACCAAGGCATGTTGTGAGGGTATAACACTTGTTGGGGCAAGCATAACCTTGGTCAAAATCAGAAATCATGCCACCGTTGGTTACTCTGAAGCCGCCATGGATTACTCTGAAGTTTTCTCCGTGCGTGATCGGTAAACTTCAGAGTAATCCATGCCGGCTTTAGAGTAATCCACGGTGGTGTGATTTCTGATTTTGGCCAAGGTTATGCTTGCCCCAACAAGTGTTATACCCTCACAACATGTCTTGGTTGATGCAAGCATAACCTTGGCATCACTTTTCATGTTGTTGAAGGCTGTCATCATAGCTTCATGCTGTCTAACCTAAACATTGTCACTCATATGCAACATCTCTTTGTCTTCAGTCCCATTGAGATTTCGTTAGCTTTGACACACCCTTCACTTGTAACTGCCATTAACATGTCTGATGAAGGAGCTTCAATTATTGATAAATGTATGCTTGAAAGATTAAGGTCAAATTCCTATGAAAATGGTAAAAACAAGATTTGTGATTGAAGTTGTACGCTTCGTCGCTTGTTTAAAGCACTAAGAGAGATGGTACTTATTTGTAGTCAATATATTCAGCCATTAGAACTGATAAAATAGCATCTTCGTAAGTTATCAAAATGGAGAGAAGAGAAAGAAATCTTGTAGGGCTTGCTTGGATGTACTCCATCTAATTGGATTGAAGTGGATTGAAGTGAAGAATGAACTATTTTTCTCCTCAATCCACCTCAAACCACTTATATTGAAATGGATCCACTCCTATCCAAACAAGCCCTGGAATGGACGGGAAGTATTGTCAGACTTCAATTAAAGCTTTTAACAATCCAAATGATGAGTCTCGGGTGTTACTTGCATCTACAAGAGCTTGCTGTGAAGGGATTAGCTTAACAGGAGCTTCGAAACGTTCGAAACATGCTATCCAAAGTTGAAATACAACATTGTTCTAAGTTGATTTCAAAAGATACAAATATATACAATATATATCATCTCGCATTGCTATATACATTTTTTCTAGCATTGACATCTTCTCGCATTTACGGTTTCAAATTTTTTTGCTTCTCTCTACGCGCTTGATGTTTTCTGGTTGGGTGAAAAGGTACATCTCTTCATACTGATTATATTCCTCTTCATTATCTCACACATTCTCAACCCTAACAATATTTTGCTTTCCAGAAACAACTATGTGCATCTTCTTAGTTTCTGGATCTTGAACGTAAAAAACTTGTGCAACACAATCCGCGAGAACCCACAGGTCATCTTTATAACTCACTTTATTCAAGTCTACTAGTGTCAGCCCGTAATTGTCCACTTTCACACCATCAGGATGTCTGACCCATTGGCACTTAAATACGGGGATTACCATTCTTTCGCCATAATCGAGTTCCCATATTTCCTCTATGAACCCGAAGTATGTGGTCTTTTGCCCTTGTGAATCATACGCCTCAATACGAACACCACTATTTTGTGCAACACTCTTACCGTCTTTTTCTTTAGTGTAAAATATGTAACCATTGATGTCATATGCTTGCCATGATGTCACCAAAGCAGATGGGCCATAAGCTAACTTCTTCATTGTTGCCTCTTCTATAGTGTTTCTGTATGGTATATTTTTGTCCATTAACCATTCTGTGAAACATCTTCTGTGCTCTTTCATGATCCACTCCTCTATGCGGTCTTGGTTTTTATCACAAAGCTCATTTTGGTGTTCCTCGATGTACGACTCAGCTATTGTGAGCTGTTGTAGTACACCAAAATGTGCATGGTGTACATTCTTGTAATCTTGAACGATAAAAGTTTTCTTACCCACTTTGCCTCTGCCACGTAGTCTACCCTCATGCCCTGGTATAGGCACACCTATTGATTTTCCATCTTTGATGTAATCAGCGCAACCCTCAATCACTTCTTCAGTGGTGTATCCTTCCATAAACCCTTTGGGTGAGCACGGTTCCGCACATAACCTTTTAATACTCCTAAATATCTCTCCAACGAAAACATATGATGTAAATTTAGTGGACCCAATGCTTTTATCTGATCAACAAGATGTATGATTAGGTGTACTTTCATATCAAAAAAGGATGGTGGGAAACATATCTCAAGCTTGCACATAGTCTCGACGATTTATGTTTTCAGATAATCTAAATCTTCACGTGCTATCACCTTTTGCGATAATGCATTGAAGAAGTAACACAAACGTGTGATGAAAACTTTTATATGCTCAGGTTTGATGACTCTTAATGCAATGGCAAGGAAAACTTTCATCATCATGTGACAGTCGTGAGAATTATTACCGAATAAAGACAAGTCTTTCATCGAGACTAGTTTGCGGATATTAGATGAGACCCTCGTGGGAACTTTGATCCCACACAAGCATTCACAAATTGCTTTTTTCTCTTCTAGCGTCAAGTTGTAGCTGGCTGGGGGAAGGTAATCCTTCCCGTTCGCCTTTTCTACTGGATGAAGCTCTGGTCTCAAATCAAGATTTACTAGGTCCATACGTGAATTTAATCCGTCCTTTGTTTTCCTCGGCGTGTCTAGCAAGGTCCCAATGATGCTGTCAAATACATTCTTTGTAACGTGCATCAAATCAATGCTATGGCAAAATTCCAGATTCTTCCAATACGGAAGATACTTGAAAAAAATTGATTATTTCTTGAAAGCCATGTCAGTTGTATCATTCGAAGATGTACTTTTATTTCTCTTAATTCCTTTACAATTTTTGCCCTTACCGAAAGCAATATAAATGTTCTTGACCATTTCAAACAAAAGTTTTCCACTGTAAGGTTTTGGTATAGTATCTTTTTAGATTTTGTTTCAAATTGTTCTTTCATCTTCCTATACTTGTGTGTATCTGTCAAGAACCGTCGGTGTCTCATGTACACCGTCTTTCTGGATGAAGTGAGGTATAGAAATCCAGTTCTATCCACGCACCTTACACAACCTTTCTTCCCTTTCATTTGTCCCGATAATGTAAACAGTCCGGGATAATCATGCACGGTAACGAATATCATTGCTCTTGGCGTGAAATACTCCCGCTTGTACTCATCCCATGTACGTACCCCTTCATTCCGCAATTTCTCTAAGCCCTTTTTCACCAAATGGATTCATTCCGTCTGTACCCAAGGCAAACCTCACATTTCTGATTTCCTTTGCAAATTCTGGATACTGAATATCAAAATTAATCCACTGCGTTGCATCAGCAGGGTGTCGTATATCTTTCTCATTCTTCTTGCCTTGCTCGGAATGATAACTCATAAGTTCAGCCTCCCTAGGGTTTGAGAACAAACGCTTCAAGCGATCAATTACCGGAAGGTATCACATCACTAAGACATGAATTTTTCTCTTATTCTCCCCGTCTGCATCGCCAGAAGTATCGTCATCGTCACCTTCAGGACGAATAATGAACTTCTTATTCTTCTGAGACTTTTTCATGTTGGTAACATACTGGTGATTGTAGTCCTTCTTATATCTACTGACACCACAAATGGGGCATCTAGTTGCGAGCTCATGCTCTTTGCGATACAGAATACAATGGTTCACACAAGCGTGTATTTTTTTCACACCTAGTGCCATCGGGCAAAGAAGTTTCTTTGCTTTATAAGTGCTTCTAGGCAGTTTATTTGGATTTGGAAGAATTTCTGCCATAATATTCAAAAGATCAGAGAAAATACAATCGGACCATCCGAGCGTAGCTTTCAACTTTAGTAGTTCTAAGACTGCACGCAATGTTGTAAACTCTTTATCACAACCGTTTAATTCATCATATAAATGCTCCGTCGCCGCATTATGCAATGTCTCCATTTTACTTAAACCTCTGCCTGCTCTCATAGAAGTCAATACCTATGGTTCAATGTGACACAACATCTCCTCACAATCGAACTCATCATCTTCATCACCATCTTGATTGTCACTACCATCATCGATATGAACATTATCATCATCTGAACCTCTCTCATCATCTTTATCCACATCATGTGTATCTAACTCACCATGCTCTGTCCATATTGTGTTGTTTTTTTTTAAATCTCTTTTCACCAAATGATATTGGATTACTATAGTATCCGTCCAAGCAATCTTATTTTCGCAGTCGATACATGGACATAATATGTCATCTATCTTTTGCAACTTCGCATGTCTCTTGGATGCTTCAATAAAATTTGCAATATTATGAATGTACATAGGATCGGGTCTTGGCATGTTATACATCCACGCTCGACAATCCATGCTTCAATAATAGAATTTTTGTCAGATTTACAAAATTTGGCCACAAATATTCCCTAAAGGTCTTCTATAAAATGAATTTATAGAGACATAACAAGTATGATTAGGGCGAATAATGTAGGTATGTTCATTAGGGCGACTAATTGACCCTAGTTGATGTCCAGTCGTCCTCAAGGTTTTTACGGTAATACCAAGTTGATACAGAGTTGTAGAGAGAGGTGACACGTAGGAGAGCGGCAACAATGTAAAATAAGACTCTAAGATCGGCGACGGACAGAAAGCGTGGCGGACGGGAGGTGGCGGCGTCGAGCGGAGTCTGGATGAGACGTGTGACAAAGGCATCGGGAGCAGCAAGCGGGGGTGAAGGATTGAAGTCGTGGGGCAAACATGCCCAGTAGCATGGGCTAGGTCTGGGTGGGATCCGGTCCGTTATATCTTGACGTCGGATCCCATCCAACGATGGTAACTAAATGGGTGAGTTATAAAACCATCTCCCTAGAAAGCTAACCCTAATCACTCCTTCGAAATATATGCAAGCAGGAGGTATGCACACACAAGTAACATATTGAAAAAGGAAACACATAAAACTACAATTACAAGTTCGGGTAAACTTCATGCATCTTATATATATTACAATATCATCTCTTAATTAAACATCATATTCATGTCACAAAATAGGTACAAACTACAAAAGGACACAATCCATATACCAACATATATGAGTCCAATACCAATACCATATACCAATAAACTATTCATGTCACCAAATTATTGAGTCCAAACACATATGTACACACATGCAAAAGGACACAATCCATATACCAACACATATGAGTCCAATACCAATACCATATACCAACAAACTATTCATGTCACCAAATTATTGAGTCGAAACGCATATGTACACACATGCAAAAGGACACAATCCATATACCAACACATAAAACTAGCAGCTTATGAAAATATACAAAGAAAAAGGTAGCATGTAATGCATAGTAAGGAAACTATGAGAATTTACTTATGTACCTTGTGGCGCGATGTGGGACTGGGTAGAAGCGTGCCTCCACGGGGCTGGGCGGCGGCGCGGCGGCGCGACAGTGCGGGCTGAGCGGCGGCGCGGCAGTGCAGGCTGGGCGGCGGCGCGGCGGTGGGTAATCTCGGCAGCCTTGCGGCGGTGGAAAATTCTCCAGCGTTGCGTTTCGACTGTAGCGAGGGGTCTTTATATAGGCGTCAGTTTTTCACAGGCGGTTTTTAAATTTTTCACAGGCGGTTGGTTATTAATAACCGCCTAAGAAAATGATTATCTCAGGCGGTTATTCATTACAAACCGCTTGAGATAATGCCCGAGGCTCTTCAGTTTCCTTATCCCTTGCTCCTTTTTTATTTAGATTCTAATATAAATACTCGAACATGTTTAGATTCTGCAAATTGAGTCCAAATTCGATGATTATTTCTTCTATATTTGTATAAAATTAATATCTACCACCTGAACCAAATATTTTAAAACTTGTATAGCTGACATTGTAATGTTTTGGTAAATATCAAATTAATTTCTACTCACATATTATTCACATTTGTGTATCTCATAAAAAAAGGATCCTTCACTTAAATTTCTTTGTATGAACATATTTGAATTATTTATACATGTATGAATTTTGTTAATTTTTTTAAAAGCATTCAAACATGTCAAACATCAAATTATCCATCATTCTAACTAAATGCTCATATACATATGAGACATTCATCAAATTATGAACACACATTGATTTAAAAAAATCTGAAAAAATTCATAGAGGTTGGTTTGATGAATAAAAATGTCCACTGAAAAAATAAATGAAAAGAGCATTATATTTGAATGTAGGCCTAGAGGGGGGGTGAATAGGCCTTTTTGAATTTTTCTCGGTTCCTGTAACACTCAACAACACAGTCAATACCAGAGATATCGAACTAGTCCGGTAAAGTGCGGACTAGTCCGGTTTTCACGGGCTAAGTTGATCAAGTTTAGTCAATTTGATTGATTCGTTAATGTAGGCAGCGGAAATATAGACTTAAATGACAGTTTAATAGTTGTATGTCAACTTCTATAACAATTAAGGCTCTTGTTTAACAAATTAACTCAAATTGAACAAAATGAATCAAACCCTAGATTAAGTTGATCAATTAAGATGAAGAACACAAAAGGACAAGACACAAGATTTATCCCGTGGTTCGGCTACCACGAAGGCAACCTACATCCACGTTGAGGAGCCCACAAAAGGACCGGGTCTTCTCCAACCCTTCCCTTGTCGGATCACCACGAAGGCCAATCCTCTTCCACTAATCACAAAGGGGTAAATAACCAAGTTGAAGGGGCGTTCTCACACGTTGAGAGCTCCCTTGATTACAACTTACAAAGCCACCAATAACACACTCAAAAATTACAAATTGAAACGCAAGAGTGTGTTAGAGAATCAAACGAAGAGCTCAATTATGTGTGCCAAGTGTCTCTCCAATGATCTAGAAGTGATCTTCAATAGATTGATCGATTTTGCACTTAATTTTGTGGAGAGAGGTGGTTTTTGAGTCTCTTGGGAGGTGTGACGGCGCTAGGGTTCGAGAGATTTTGAAAGTGGGCCGTGCACCTCTATTTATATGTGGTTTCTAAAAGTGACCATTAGGGTTTAGAAAGATCGGACTAGTCCGTGGTGGTCACCGGACTAGTCCGGTGTGCTGTGAGTAGCAAACCCTAAGTGTCCAGGAATATCGGACTAGTCCGTTTGAAAACGGACTTGTCCGATTTCGCTACTGGAAATCTTCGGACTAGTCCAATTGCCACCAGACTTGTCCGGACACATGAAACTCTAAGTGTTTAGAATGACAAGTCCGCACTTGGAGGACTTGTCCAATTTAGATCAGTGTGTATATCGGACTAGTCCGTGTAGACACCAGACTTGTCCAAAGTGGATCAGAATGAATATCGGACTAGTCCGGATTACAACAGACTTGTCCGATTTTGTGTGACTTGTGCATTGTGTTGAGGACTAGTCCGCATTGGGGATGACTAGTCCGAAGTGAATCAGAAAGATATCGGACTAGTCCGGTGGGGACCGGACTTATCCGATCTAGTGCAGAATGTGATATCGGACTAGTCCGGCTATTTTCAGACTAGTCCGGTCCTGTATAACTTTGTGCATTGTGTGTGTGTGCTTGAAAGTGATTGAGCTCTTGTATGTGTTTCCCTAACACACTCCATACATAATAAACTACTATTTTCTTCTCCTTGAGCTCAAATTTACTTTGCTTCTCATTTCCCTTCTTTTTGACATTTTGCTCATTTTTCATCATTTGCGTGCATTCATCTCAACAAAAGGATTAGGATCCCAATTGCTTGTCATAAATCATCCAAAACCCACAAGGGAGTCCTAGATGCACTTTCAATCTCCCCCTTTTTGGTGATTGATAACAACCAATTGAGATTTCACAAAATAAGGCAAAAATTTGAGATTTTCATAAAGTATGCACATATGACTCAAAAATACATCAAGCAACAAGAGAATTATTCATATGTGCATTCTTTATGGTGGGATGCATACTAAGTGCATGAATACATTGAGAATGACAGAATTTACATTAATCAACCGATACAAAGTGCATATGACATTCCAGGAGCAAAAATGCAGTTTTCATCACATACTCGCAAATAAATTTAGCAATTCATCATAGGACCAAACTTAATAGGAAAACAGAGTTAAACTGTTACAATCACAAATAAAAGATAAAGAGAACTCTCTCCTCTCACCCTACCACAGCTAAAGCTAAGACTCCCCCTCAATCTCTCCCCCTTTGGCATCAAGACACCAAAAAGAAGGAGAGGAGGGTCCTAGGGTCTTCACTCTTCACTATCGGTCCTCTCGTCATCGTCTTCATCTTCTTCGCTTTCCGCTTGACGAGGAGGAGAGGGAGGATGAGGAGCAGAGCTGCTCGAGCCCCCAATGCCAAAGTAGGCAAGCTCGGAGGGGTTCAGAGGCCCGAGCTCGGTGATGTCAAGATCAGAATCTTCAGAAATTACTGGAGATCCAATGGGGTTGATCTCCAGCTTTTCACTCAGTTGCTTCACGTTGGCTTTAATGTATCTCATATCCTCCTTCCTCTTCTGATTGAGTTTATGAAGCTTTACTTTAGTCTTCTTGCAGGAGGAGAATATGGCGGTCAGGTACTTGAGGATCCCACTAGCTGATCCTCTCAGAGGGGCTTCCCTGGAGGTAGGGACAACCCTGGCAGCATCTCCTTCTCTTGCCGGTGCCTCAGGACTTGAGGACGGCGAGGGAGCAGCCTGGACACTCATAGGCTGAGGCTTCTGAGGCCTCAGAGGAGTGTGCTCCACATCCTTCACAAACTCAATACCTGTGACTTTCTCAATCATAAACATCAGGTAGGGAGCATAGCCACAGGACCTATTGGGGGTGCTTGAGATGTTGACCATGTCATTCCATATGTAATCTGCAACATCAAACTGCCTCTTCTTGCTTATGACCCTCATTAGAGTCCGGAGGTAGCCCTGTACACTCCCTGCATCCCCATCCTTGGGGGCAATGGTCTTCCGAAGAACTCTGTTCAGGACCACAAAGAAGGGCTTCATGTTCTTTGTGGAGGGAGGAACATACTTAGAGTTGGGCTCATACATGAACTTCATTCCGTCCCTCTCAATGACCCCTATGTTGCGGATGATCATCCTGTCATTGTCAGAGGTGTCCAGATGAAGCAGATTATTGAAGTCCTCTTGAGTGATACTATACTTGGATCCGTGGGTCATCCAAGTCACACTCTCTTCATCTTCACTCGAGAAGTGGCACATTGCATAGAACTGTGCAATCACCTCATCATTCCAGTTATGCCTGAAGGCAAAGAGATCCTTCAGGCCATGCCTCTCAGCTGTTGCAATAACTTCATCAAACGCTGAGCACTTCTTCTTCTCTAGGTAGGCCCAGTCAATCCACTGACTGCGCACCACCGGAGTCTTCATTGGCAGGTAAATCAGCCTGTAGAAATCTGCATGGAAGTTTGTCCAAAACCTTCCATCAGCTGCCTGCTTTGGCCTTGCATAGCAATCAATGCTTCTGAGCTTGGCTGCCACATCACTGCCTTTCCCATTGAATTTCTCTTCATTGTGGTCCCGGACCCCTTCCCTGGGAGCATGGAGCTTCAAGGGCCCAACTGGCCCCGTTGCTACTCCCTTGCCCTTTCCTTTTGCTTGACGAAGGCCGCTTGTAGACGAAGCAGCCTTCGAGGCGGCCTTCTTGACACAAACCTTCCTCCGAACTTGGGGAGGGGAAGTAGCAGGCTCGGAAGGTCTTTCTTGGCATTTCTTGCCAAGTCCCGCCGAGGATCGAGGTGCCACCTCGTGGTCCAACTCGGCCTCAAAGTCGGAGATCTCGTTGTCGGAGCTCGACATGATCTGAGAATGATTGAGCAAGAATAATGACAAGTTATACAAGGCATTGGTAAGGCAAGATAGCAATGGATGGCATTAAGGAATTAAGGAATTAGGTTTCAGGTTCAGAAACATCGGACTTGTCCGGTGCTCAGGCACGGACTAGTCCGGGGTACCGGACTTGTCCGTGTATGGACCGGACTAGTCCGGTGTTCATCCTCAAAAACCTAACAGATTGGTCAAGGGATGATTCCTAATGCAAATCTAGTCTAGCATACATGTAGTACATCAAATAAGCATGTATCTAGTGAAGGATGCTAGGCTATACGATCAACAATGGAGAAAAACTAGATTTCTAGGGTTTTGAAGAAATTTACCGAAGAAATCGATGGAGGCTCGAAGTGTTGGGGGTTGGAGGTCAGACTAGTCCGATAGCTTCAATCCCCAAGAGGTCAAGCTCGATCTCCGCCCAAATGTGGACTTTTTCGATGGAGGGAGGAGAAAATCGCCTTGGGAGCTCGAGCGCAAGAGAGAGGAGGCGTGAGCAAAAGTGGGGATGAGGAGATTAGGGTTTGGTGGCGGCTAGGGTTATGGACACGAAAAATCGGACAAGTCCGGACATGACCGGACTAGTCCGAAGTCATCCAGAGACCTATATCGGACTAGTCCGTGGTATATCGGACTAGTCCGTCCTAACTGGCACTCTACGGACTAGTCTGCATGGGCGGACTAGTCCGGGTAACCACGGACTAGTCCGTGGTCACCAGGAAAGAATTGCAGCCCATTCATATATATTTGAAGGTTCAATAATAGAGAATAGAGAGGCAAAACAAATCAAGTAATCTTGATGAATTTGACCAGTAAGCATACAACAATCATACAATGATCAAAATTCATCAAGATCTAATAATTGACATAGTTTTTCGAGAGAAAAATGGAGAGGGATGATTTTCACAATTCAATCAACATTTTGAAGCAATCATACAGGTATGCAACTTTTCAAGCCACACTCCGAGAATCAAGAATATTTAGCTCATTTCGGAGTTCGCAAAAACGCTTTTCATCAAGTGGCTTGGTGAATATGTCGGCCAATTGTTTTTGGGTGTTGACATGTGAGATGGTTATGTCTCCTTTCATGGAATGGTCTCTCAAGAAATGATGTCTTATGTCTATGTGTTTAGTCCTAGAGTGCTCAACTGGATTGTGGGCTATTTTAATGGCACTCTCATTATCACAAAGAAGAGGAATACGGTTCATATTGTAACCGTAATCCCTCAGAGTTTGTCGCATCCAAAGGAGTTATGCACAACAACTCCCGGCTGCAACATACTCCGCTTCGGCTGTGGATAATGCAATGGAATTTTGTTTCTTAGATGACCAAGAAACTAAAGATCTTCCTAGGAATTGGCATGTGCCAGAGGTGCTTTTTCTATCAACTTTGCACCCGGCATAATCTGCATCGGAGTAACCAATGAGATTGAATTTGGAGCCTTTTGGGTACCAAAGACCAAGGTTGGGTGTATGAACTAAATATCTCAAGATTCTTTTTACGGCTGTCGAATGACATTCCTTGGGGTTTGTTTGAAATCTTGCACACAAACATACACTTAACATAATGTCTGGTCTAGATGCACATAAGTAGAGTAAAGATCCAATCATGGAGCGATATACCTTTTGGTCGACGCTTGGTCCATCTTCATTGAGATCCAAGTGGCCATTCGTAGCCATGGGAGTCTTTATGGGCTTTGCCTTGTCCATGCCAAACTTCTTGAGTATGTCATGTGTGTACTTGGTTTGGCTTATGAATGTTCCTTCCCTTTGTTGCCGCACTTGGAATCACAAGAAGTACTTCAATTCTCCCATCATTGACATTTCAAACGTAGTTTATATATGTGGTCGGGGAAATCTTCGTCTTCAAACCCGGGTGGTTGCTCCACGTACACCTCTTCCTTGATCGGTCCGTTGAGGAAGGCACTTTTTACGTCCATTTGATACAGCTTGAAATCATGGTGAGTAGCATATGCAAGTAGTATTCTAATAGCCTAGCTACTGGAGCAAAAGTCTCATCGAAATCCAAACCTTCGACTTGTGAGTAACCTTTGGCCACAAGTCATGCCTTGTTCCTTGTCACCACTCCGTGTTCGTCTTGCTTGTTGCGGAAGACCCACTTGGTGCCCACTATATTTGCATTGGGTCTTGCCACAAGTTCCCAAACCTCGTTTCTCTTAAAGTTGTTCAACTCTTCTTGCATTGCCACCACGCAGTCCGAATCCTTCAATGCATCCTCAGTCTTGCGTGGTTCCAAAAAGGAGACAAACGAGTAATGCTCACAAAAATTAGCTATATGAGATCTAGTGGTTACTCCCTTTTGGATGTCACCGATGATGTTGTCGATTGGGTGATCCCTTTGAATGCATTGGTGTACTCTTGGGTGTGGCACTTGGAGAGTTGTGTGTTGGTGATCATTTTCTTCTCCCCCTGAGTGGTTGCCCTCGTTGATTTGTTGATCATCTTCATATTCTTGTGATTGATCTTGTATAGAAGCTCCCCCTTGATTGTTGATCTCCTCTCGTGGTTCACTTTCCTCTTGTATTTGTGACGATGACTCTTGTGGTCGAACTTCGCCTAGAGCCATTCTCTTCAATGCTTGATAAGGAGCTTCTTCTTTACCTAATTCACATTGATCAACTTGCTCCTTTTGGGAGCCATTAGTTTCATCAAACACTACGTCACGTGCCACTTCAACAAGTCTGGAGGCCTTGTTGAAAACACGATAGGCGTAAGTGTTCGAATCATAACCAAGCAAGAAACCTTCATCGGACTTCGAAGCCAACTTTGAAGTCCTGGGCTTCTTGTTCAAAATATAACATGGAGAACCGAAAACTCTAAAATATGAAATGTTTGGTTTGTTACCGGTGAGTAGCTCATAAGGAGTCTTCTTGAGTAGTCGATGAAGGTAGAGTCGATTTGCGGCGTGGCAAGCGGTGTTAATTGCTTCCGCCCAAAGTCGATCCGAAATCTTGTATTCATCGAGCATTGTTCTTGCCATCTCTATGAGCGTTCGGTTATTCCTTTCGGCAACTCCGTTTTGTTGTGGAGAGTATGGTTCTGAAAATTCGTGCTTGATTCCCTCCTCATCAAGGTACTCCTCCACTTGTATGTTCTTGAATTCCGTGCCGTTGTCGCTCCGAATACTCTTGATCGATAGTGAGAACTCGTTTTGCGCTCTCTTGAAGAATTTCTTGAGTGTCCCTTGTGTTTTTGACTTGTCATGCAAAAAGAACACCCAAGTGAAGCGGGAAAAATCATCAATAATGACTAAACCGTATTTATTACCGCCGATGCTTATGTAAGCAATTGGACCAAACAAGTCCATATGAAGTAGTTCGAGCGGTCTTGTCGTAGTCATGATGTTCTTTGCGGGATGATGTGCTCCAACTTGCTTCCCGGCTTGGCACGTGCTATAAGGCCTGTATTTCTCAAAAACAACATCTTTCAAACCTCGGATGTGATCGCCCTTGAGGAGTTTTTGAAGATTCCTCATACCAACATGTGCTAGCCGTCTATGCCACAGCCAACCCATGTTGGTTTTTGCAATCAAGCATGTGTCGAGTGCGGCTTTATCCTTGTTGAAGTCAACAAGGTAAAGCTTTCCCTTCAACATACCCTTGAATGCAACGGAACCATCACTCCTCCGTGAGACGGTCACACCTTCGTTAGTGAACAGGCAATTATAACCTTTGTCACATAATTGAGATATGGACAGCAGGTTATAATCTAAAGATTCAACATGTAAAACATGAGAAAGAGTGTTTTCAGAGGATATTGCTATTTTACCGGTACTGAGGACCCTTCCTTGACTATTATCTCCGAAGTAGATGCCTTCGTTTGGGTCCTCGTTTTCTTCATATTCCACGAACATCCTCCTTTCTCTGGTCATGTGGTTGGTGCATCCACTGTCTAGCACCCATTTGGATCCACCGGAGGAGTAGGCCTGCAGAAACAAATTATGTCTTGGTTTTAGGTACCCAAGCTTGCTTGGGTCCTTGGAGGTTAGTTACAATACATTTGGGCACCCACACATGGAATTTTGTGTTCCCATGGCGTGGCCCAGCATAATAAGCATAAACTTTACCAAGATTGTTTCTCATTAATACATAGGAGGCATCAAAGGTTTTGAACAAAAGTTGTTGTTGTTTGTTGATCGGACTGGTCTGGGTGATCGGACTTGTCCGTATGACCGGACTTGTCCGGACTGCAACCGGACTAGTCTGGTGTTCATGAGAGTTCAGGTTTTTAACTTTCGAGTTACCAGATTGTGAGGGTCCTCCCTTCACAAAGGTAATCTTTCCCTTGTTATTCTTATGACTTCCAGCATTTTGCTTTCCATCATAAGAGTAACCGATGCCATACTTGACATTTGGAGGTCTTTGGACCAAGTATGCACTACGTGCATAGTTGATCCTCTCCTTGTCAAATATTCCACATTGGGTAGGATTTTTATCCTTTGTGGAGGTAGACTTTTCCTTCAAACTGGTGTTGATTTTACTACATTTGCACATATGAACAAGATTAGTTGAAGTGGGTTGAGAAGGTAGACTTGAAGAGGAGGAATATTCACTTAGCTTGAGTGACTCAACTTGCACTTCAAGGATCTTGTTAACCTTGATCAGGTCATCAAGTTGATCCTTGATTGCAACGTTTGAGTTGGTTAACTCCAAGCAAGTTTTCTTGCTTGAAGCTAGCTCAAGCTCTAGTGAGCTGTTTTTCTCCTTTTCAAGAACTAGAAGATTGTCAAGTTTGACATACTTCTCCTTTTGGAAGATAATCATGTCCTCTTGACGATCAATTAGCTGTTCCTTCTCAACAAGTTGGTCAAGTAAAAATTTCATTTTAGCAGCAGTTTTTCTGTCTAATCCCATTAACATATCTTCATCATCACTATCTAGTTCATCATTACTTGAGTAGGAATGCATGGAAGGAGTTTTGATGTTTACCTTGCGTTTACCTTCCTTTGCCATGAGGCAAGTGCCATGTCCCTTCTTTGTACCGAGCGTGGGGAAGAGTGTGGGTTTCTTGGACGTGCTTTCAATGGCTATGCTAGCCATCTCTTCTTCATCGGATGATGAAGACTCATCGTTTGAGTCCCACTCCTTTCCAATGTGTGCTTGTTCAGCTTGTTTCTTCTTCTTGAAGAATTTCTTCGGTTGAGGCTTGACTTCTTTATTCTTCTTCTTGTTGTCCTCATACGGGCAATCGACTATAAAGTGGTTATACTCACCACAGTTATAGCACACCCGCCTCATCTTCGGCTTTGTCCTCTCTTTGTACTTGCCTTCACTTGATTTTGTTCCCTGTCTTTTCTTCAATATTCTTTTGAACTTTTTCATGAACAAAATCATATCCTCTTCATCTAGCTCACTACTTTCATCATCGCTGTCCTCCTCAAGCTGTGCTTCTCTTGCTTCCTTGGATAGTGGCTTGAGTGTGGACTTTAAGGCAACTCCCTTCTTCTTGGCCGATGTGAGGTCGGCTATTTCTTTGACGTGCTTGGCTTGTTTCTCCATCATTTCAAAGTTGATGATTTTGCCAAGCAGCTCATCTGGAGTCATCTTCTTGTACCCGGGACTCTCTCTGATCATAGAGCATAGTGTTACATTGCGAGGCATAAAGGCTCTAAGGATGAGCTTTACAACCTCGTGGTCATTCCACTTCTTGCTCCCATATGATCGAACCTTGTTTACAAGTGTCTTCAATCGGTTGTACATGTCCTGGGGAGACTCGTCTTCCTCAATTGCGAACCATCCAAGTTCGCCTTCGATCATTTCAATTTTCGCCTCCCGCACATGCCGGTCACCTTCATGGGCTGTTTGTAGCGTGCCCCATATTTCCTTGGCAATCTCCAGTCCGTCCACCTTTGTGAATTCATCTCGACTTAGAGAGGAGGTGATTACGGCTGCGGCTTGAGCGTTTCTGTGGATGGCTTGCTCTTGACTTGGGGTGAGCTCTTCGTCGTCATCTGGGATGTCTATTCCTGTGCACACAATATGCCATAAACTTGGGTTAAGGGAAATCAAGTGCATCTTCATATTTTGCCTCCACATGGAGTAATCACTCCCATCGAAGTGTGGGGCTTTTCCAAGAGGAATAGATAGATAATGGCTGCTATTTGAATTTAAACGATCATAGTTAAAAGGATATCGGGAGTAGTCCGTTGGGGACCGAACTTGTCCGATCTAGTACAGAATGTGATATCGGACTAGTCCGGCTATTTTCGGACTAGTCCGGTCCTGTATAACTTTGTGCATTGTGTGTGTGTGCTTGAAAGTGATTGAGCTCTTGGATGTGTTTCCTTAACACACTCCATACATAATAAACTACTATTTTCTTCTCCTTGAGCTCAAATTTACTTTGCTTCTCATTTCCCTTCTTTTTGGCATTTTGCTCATTTTTCATCATTTGCCTGCATTCATCTCAACAAAAGGATTAGGATCCCAATTGCTTGTCATAAATCATCCAAAACCCACAAGGGAGTCCTAGATGCACTTTCAATATTCATCAGGATAGAAAAATGAAAAATAGCAATTGTTATATGTTTTTTATGTTCTGACAAATTTCAAAGGATTTATGAATTGAAATTTAATGGTAACCTTTACTTATCAATAATATTACAAGAAAGTGGAAAATTTTCTTTTTAAAGGACCCACATTTAATCAAGAATATTAATTAATAAGAAGTAAAGATCTTCACAGGCGGTTGGTACTTAATAACTGTCTGAGAAGATGATTATCTCAGGCGGGTTTGAATGACCAACCGCGTGAGATAATTGTAGATACAGTTCTTCAATTTCCTTATCCCTTGCTTCTTTTGTATTTAGATTCCAATATAAATACTCAAACATGTTTAGATTCGGCAAAATGAGTCCAAATTCGATGATTCTTTCTTCTATATTTGTATAAAATTATTATCTACCACCTGAACCAAATATTTTAAAACTTGTATAGCTGACATTGTAATGTTTTAGTAAATATCAAATTAATTTCTACTCCCATATTATTCACATTTGTGTATCTCATAAAAAAAGGATCCTTCACTTAAATTTGTTTGTATGAATATATTTGTATTATTTATACATGTATGAATTTTGTTAATTTTTTTAAAAGCATTCCAACGTCAAACTTCAAATTATCCATCATTCTAACTAAATGCTCATATACATATGAGGCATTCATCAAATTATGAACACACATTGATTCAAATTTTTTTTTAAAATCTGAAAAAAATTCATAGAGGTTGGTTTGATGAATAAAAATGTCCAATGAAAAAATAAATGAAAAAAGCATTATATTCGTCAAGATAGAAAAATGAAAAATAGCAATTATTATATGTTTTTTTATGTTCTGACCAATTTCAAAGGATTTGTGAATTGAAATTTAATGGTAACCTTTACTTATCAATAATATTACAAGAAAGTGGAATTTTTCCTTTTTAAAGGACCCACATTTATTCAAGAATATTAATTAAGAAGAAGTAAAGATCTTCATAGGCGGTTGGTACTTAATAACCGCCCGAGAAGATGATTATCTCACGCGGGTTTTAATTACCAACCGCCTGAGATAATTGTATCTTCTCAGGCGGTCAGTAAGTAAAACCCGCCTGAGGTAATCATCTTCTCAGGCGGTCGGTACTTAAAATCCGCCTGAGAAAATAGGAGTCTATATATACCCCTCGGCAGCGTTGGCAAAACCTAACCCAGGCGAAACACTTAGATGCCGTTAGGCTGCCAAAATTTTGTTTGCCAAGTGTTCGCCACTGTCGTCGCCGAGCTTCGCCGTTGCCGCCAAGCTTTGCCCTCGTCACTTCCAGGTACGTCGAGTGAAGCCATTGCCGTCACCGCCACGGTAAACCCTAAACCCTTCGACCTTCCATCCTCCGTCGCTGTGCCACTTCCCTCCCCGCCCTCACCGCCGCCTTACATATCCTTGGTTAGGGTTCGGGAATTTAAAAAGGGTAGGCATCCTTTTGGTTAGGGTTCGGTGGAATTCGAAAAACTGTCAAGTTGTGATGTAACTGTATTGAAATTGTATGAACACGCATCTGAATTTTTGCCATAATTATCTGTAGAAAGCTCTTCTAGTCTATTGTGATACATTTTTTGAAAGGGGAAGAGCTATTCTACAACTTTTCTATTCATTGTTACCTAAAATTCGGTTTAGAGCTAATTAGAAACTGGAGTTGAAGTTAGTACCCGTGTACAGTGTTGTCTGAAACAGCAACAAAATTTCTGAACTTTGAACAACGATAATTCTTAAATTAGAAAAGCAACTTATGCATATATATACATGTCTGGAAAGCTTAAAGAGTCCTCTATCAATTTCCTATTCAATGCTAAGGCTAAAACATGCAATAACAAGGTCTAAATTGAATTACCGTTTAAGGTGTCATAATAGTCCAGAATTTGGACAATTATGTATTCAGTTGCTGTTTGGATTGTAATTTCCAGTAGGATCATCAAAAGATTTCATAATTTACATTTATGGAATCCTGAGGATGTGTATAACAAGTTTGTAATATATTGTTTCTGCAAATATCAATGTTCTGTATTTGAAAATTGTGGACAAAATCAGCAACATAAAAAGGAAGCTCTGCCAAATTTCAGTTCAAAATCTGGGAACTTGGTGGTAACATGAGTGAATAGTAGCATCTGTACTGAAAATAGAGTGAAGCCGTCCTGCACTTCATCTCACAGGGTTGTGCTCCTTCGAGATCGGTGTCGCTATCCCTTTGCCAAACAAAGCAATGTGCTCGCATACGACTGTTGAACATCGCTTGTGCTCAGAAAATAGATACAAGTAACTGCCTATTTAGAATAAGAAGATAAAATTGCCATTGCTGGTGAGCAACTTTAACATGCTTGTCACCCTCGCAATGTATAGGAACCTTTTGGTCGGTTGCCTTAAACCCTAGAATGCCTTATCAAATCCTAGAATGCTTCCATCTTTTTCTTCATGCAACACTTCATGTAGAGTTAATATGCCATTAATTATATTTTTTGTCTTATTAGTTCTAGCATGGAAAGCCCTAAGAAGATTCGTGCTAGTAGTAACAATAAAGAAGACAATATGGAGTTTACTGACACTAGCAGTTCAGGCTCCTTTCACAATCCATCGGATCCTTTTCCTAATATAAAAACTAAAAAGACTTCAGAGGATCTTGACCCGGAATATGATCCTACCGACGAGGTATGAATCACGAATCATAACTTTAGCAGTTCAAGTTAATATTGGTTGGCAAGTATACGAAGTCTTATAATTCTTTTCTACCTAGATTAATCGCGAAGACAGCGAGGTGACTTCGGCTCCTAAAACCGCGGAAGGTTCTCCAATGGATGAATCCCCAACTTAACTAAAGCGGAAACGAGGGCAACGAGGTCCCAATAAGGGTCCATTGGACCGCATCATGTACATAACAAGGGTCGGTCCAGGTGGGCTTCCCCAAGAACCACTGGATTTAGTTACCAAGTACTGTAATGCATGCGGTTTTCTTGTTAGGGAGCTCGTACCGATCATGACCGAGAATTGGAGGAAATTACCCGAGCAGACCAAGAATGAGTTGTGGGAAAGAATAAAGAAACAATTCAAATTCCCGAAAGGCACGAAAGAAGCTATAAAGAAAGCAACATTGGTCTCTTGCGGCAAGAAGTTTCGTGGCTGGAAGAGCGAAATGAATGCTTTTGTTAAGGCCGATAAGGCCTAGCCCGAGGAAGATGGGAAAAATCACACAAGCTCAGTGGCAAGAGTTTGTTTCTGAAAAGACCACACCTGATGCTAAAGCTCTAAGTGCAACTAGGTCAGAGCTTGCAAAAAAGAACAAATACCATCATCGCTTGGGGTCTGCTGGATACTCCCCCAAAGTCTAGAAATGGAATAAGATATTAGACGAAATTACCAGTAAGGGCAATCCTCACCCATTAGAAGGCTGCGATGAGCGAACTCAGCGGTGGGTCTTTGCCTGCTCAGGTTTGACCAGCGAGGGCAAACTTGAAAAGCCTGACTCTGTGAATGAAGTAAAGGAGAAAATGAAAGAAGTAATTGAAAAGCAACAAAAGGGTCTCTTCAAGCCGAAGAGGGAGAATGACCAACTTACCGCTATCTTAGGAAACCCTGAACACAGCGGACGAGTTCGAGCAGTCTCTTCTCAAATGTCTTGGCTAGATGGTTTCCCTAAAGATAAGGACACATATAGAAGATGTGAGAAGTTTAAGAAAACACTTGATGAAACGATTGCTCAAAAGGTCAAAGAAAATATGCAAGAAATAATGGAACAACTTAGACAATTGGGACAATTAGTGGCACCGAGTACATCGATGGTTCCGGTGCAAAAGGGGCAATTAGTATCTCCAACTGCCTACCCTAGCAGTGTTGGTTGTGTGCCAGGCTCAGAGTCAACCCATAAGTTCCCTGTCGATGATATTGCTAACGACAAATCTTGTCATCTTCTTGTCCCGATCGGCAGAGCAGGGAACAAAACCAAATAGGTTGCGACTGCTATGGCAAAGCCTGATCGTGACATCAACGGGAGTCCACTTCCGTTGTATTATGATGTGGTGCAAGTTCTTCAGATCATTGATACTGATTATGAAGATTATGAAATAGACCACGTCACACCTGAGGGGATCGCGACTCTGGGGCAAGCTGTTAACCGATTAATCCTTTGGCACCGATGCGATATCGTGTCGGACGATGAGCCAATTTCTAGCCCCATCGCATCTCGAAATACTGCAACCCCATCTTCTAAGGCAAAAGTGCACGAAGATCCACTCCCAGTCCAGGAAGATCCACTCCCCCTATGTCTCAGCAAGGATGATAGTAACCTTGCTAGTAAATATATCCAAGAGCAACAAGTTGGACAACAACTTCAAGAAGTACCAGAGCAAGATGTTGCTAGTAAAGAGCAACCAGTTGAGCAACAGCTTGAAGTAGTACTAGAGCCAGCTGCTGGGAGTAAAGAGCAATCAGTTGAACAACAAGTTCAACAAGCCAGTGTCGAACTTCCGACGACTACTCCTCGATCATTAGTGCCTATAAAAGTTAGCTCATACGAAAATAAGAAACTTTCATCAGAAGTGTCAAAGTATTTGGAAACTATGAAGGAAAATATTATAAAATCGAGTGCATCTCGTTCTTCTCATGAGCCAGAATTAGGAGATATCGAGGAGTGGGAAGAAGACGGTGTCATGTATAATCGGCGGACGACTTTAGCTAAACCAGGAGTTCCAATATACAAGCTTGAGGATGTTCCTCCTAAATTTGAGAATGGGAAGCCGTTCATGACATCCGTACAACTAAGCAAACAACCCGTCCTGCTCAAAAGAATTCATTTGTGGTACATCCTTGCTAGCACAAGATATGGTCTTAATTGCGTCAAATTTCGTATTCCAAAAGAAGCATTCTGGAGCACTGGAGAAGATAGACGAGTCATTTTATTTGAAGAGCTGCTTCCCCTTTTGCATCGGGGCATGCTTGAAATCAACCTGCTGCTCGTCTGGTGCTTGTAAGTGCCTCTAATATTTTGTATTTGCTTTTTTACTACACGCATACGCATTTCATGATATTATAACAATTCTGGACTTCTTCAATAGGATGCAATACATGGATAATGAAAAGTTGGCGCGCAAGACAGGTATCTTTGACCCTACTAGGATTGCAAATGCGCTATTCGACGTTAAGGCGGATCGAGACTCAGCAAAGTTCAAGCACATGAATAAAAGATTTTGAAAAAGCAATCGCAAAACTTAAGAAGGATAAAAGGACAGAAGTTGCAGCTTACATAGGACATGCGATGTTTAACTTTGCCAGAGACGGCAAGGACCTCGTAAAGGCTCCGTACAACTTCGAGTAAGTTCGACACATGAAACTGAAATAATAGTTATTGGTAATTGTTAACACATGTGTTTGTGTGTTTGCAGTGATCACTACATAATGATCTTCATCAAACCAACGCAGGGAATGGCAACAGTCTTGGACCTGGCCGATTTCCCACCGGATCGTTACAAAGATTTCCTTTCCATTTTGAAACTGTACGTTTATTCAATAATTTTAATTTACACACATTTAGAATGTGTTGAAAAGTTCTATATGACATTTCTTGTATTACAACGCTTGGTGGTTTTACGCGGAATAGCTTGGCGGTGAGAGACCTTCCAATACGAATGCATTGGACATTAAAACGTATTATGCTTGTCCGAAGCAGCCTGCTGGGAGTGTATTATGCGGATATTATATATGCGAGCATCTTCGTACCGCCGGTGTATATAGAGTGAATCATGAGGATGTAAGTTATCCTTAATGTCGATACCTTATTTTCTTACTTTTGAGTTTCATTTTCATTGTGACTAGCATAGTTTAATACTT
Source organism: Tuctoria greenei (assembly GCA_036927565.1). Lineage (NCBI taxonomy): Eukaryota > Viridiplantae > Streptophyta > Magnoliopsida > Poales > Poaceae > Tuctoria > Tuctoria greenei. The sequence goes on from JAYESD010000012.1 coordinate 78,480,649, forward strand.
ATATTCTCTGTTGTTCAATGTTACCAGAAACATTATTTTCATATTTTGATTCCAACTTCAAAATTCAATTGCTCATAGTACAACTGCTCCAAAAATACCAACTAAATTCCTGTATACTCTCACTTTGATCTATACTTTGAGATTGTTCAAACCAACACATTCTAAATCTTGTTATGTGTTATATTGCAACACACGAAGAATCTGAATGAAGAATGACCGGTTTGTAGAAGTATTCCTGATGGAGGAGTCGACAAGATTACTGTTGAACTCTGTCAATTCATTCGTCGTGAAATTTTGCACAAAAGAGGGGAGTTCTTTGATGAGAATGGTGCAATAACTGATGTGCCAGAACTTTGCGACTATGCCAATCGAAACAGTTTTTAGTGAAAACTTGTAAACTATGAGATGAATTGCATTTGTAACTTGTACATATGTATATTGTTTTAGTGAAATTGACTTCCTGAGATGACTTCTATGATGATAATATTGTTGACTTCTGTTCTGTGATGATATTGTTGACTTCTATTATGTGATTATATTGAATTGACCTGAAAATTAGAAATAACAGCAGTAGTACTGCATAGGTTATACCTTATCACAGGCAGTTATTTACCAACGACTAGGCATGCCTGGGAAAAACAATTATCACAGACGGCTAGATATAGGTAAAGAACCATATGTGATAACCTAATTATCATAGGCGGTTACTATTATAGTAGAAACTGGTTGCAGTAAAAATTCTTCACAGGCGGCTTGATGTAGATCAACATCCGCCTGTGATAACACCATTATCACAGACGGTTAGATATGCTGCAAGACCCGCCTGTGATAAGACAATTATCACAGGCGGGTATGTATGATGCTCTATCCGCCTATGATAATTTATCTTCACAGGCGGCTAGCATAAGTAAAAACCGTCTATGATAATATTTCTTCACAGGTGGTATCACTTCTCCGCATGTGAAATTGCGGATTATAACGGGCTCTTCGTTTCAAGCTGTTATAAAAACCGCGTGTGATAATAGGTTTGGAGCCCCTGCGATAAGGCTTATTGTTGTAGTGTCTCTCCATCAAAATCCAGGTCAAGAGAGTAGAGTTCACCCACCTGTTACAGAAAATAAACGATATAGCTTATTAATACTCCTGTTACAGCAGTTACAAAAACTATTATGCTTTCCTTGCCTTGTTGGGACTAATGAATACAATATTCAGATCTTAACCAAAGTAAAATTAAAAGCTATTTCAATTCATTTTGCTTAGCAATGCAGTAGCCTCCTGCATGTCCCAATCCCATTTCCCAACCACTGACGCCAAAACAGTAAATGTATTATTGCAAAAACACAAATATCAGCACCAAGCTTGTCTTTTCATGGAACATATATGAAAGATCATGGTTTTCAAATGGTTTACTCGTTTCACTGTTCTTTTAGTTTGTGTACTTTTCCTTCAACCTGAAAAATTGAGTGACTGAATATTTTAGGTTCTCAGATATGCGCCTGTGAAGTTCCCAAATTTTTTGCATCTGCGCAGTGAACAAAAAACAGTTCTGACCTCTAATACAAATAGTATGAAACGCTCAGCTACTGAGAATGAACATTTCACACTTCTCTTAGTCAGATTCCACAAAACAATACAATTGGAGTAGAGCATGGATTTTAAATTAGGACATAATAATTCACTTGGTGTTTCAAACAGCTCTCACCGTGCTAATAGTCTGTTTTTCTGATAAGCACAGCCCACTTGTTTCTGGAAGATGGTTGTGACCCTGGTTTGCACAAAAAAAAAAAGAAATAGTTACAACTACAAAATATACTGAAAAAGGAGATATTCTGATAGTACCTTGGTTCCCGATCTTTCGATGAGAATAGGATGGTTCGATTTGTGGAGGAGAAGATGTTGGCGATCTGACTACACCGTCTCCAAGACGATGTGCCTTAGCAATCGGTACACCGACTCCGAAGTTGTATTGATCTTGCTGGCGCACAATCAACCTGACCACTAGGGCCATTGTTTCTGCAAGCAATCGAAGAACACGCAAGAACAATAAGAACAAGCACTTATCAGTTGAATCAATCTGAAGTGGGGTTCTGGATACAAGTAGACGGACGATCTAGTCGACACGCGCGTGTACAAGGAAGCAGCAGGAGCTAACTTACAAGTAAACAAAGCCCACCAGCTAATGAGGGCGGTGGCTACTATTTATTACCTCCCTAGGGTCATGAGAAACCCTAATCAAGAGTCCCTAATGGACTCCAAACGATACATGGGCCATGGGCCCAATTTTGGTGATGCAGCACCATGGATAGAAAATGTCTTGGTATTAAAATTACGATTGCAGCCGACTATGAATAGATATGGACATGAGGACAGATCCGTTTGAAAGTAGACTTGATAATCTTTCCAGAAAGTACTTGAACGCCCAGATCGGAGTCCGAATGAAGTCGTGGTGGCCGTCACAAGTTGGTTCTGTTCTGCTGTCCAAATCCCTTTCGCGCGAATTCCCTTCACAATGGATCCTCTCCATTGTCCCTAAGCAAAACAAGAAAGCATGTAGTTCCACGGTCTAGATAAGATGGACATAAGGCCAATAACAAGTTCACTCCTCATAGTTTAGTTGTTGTGCACGAGCGCGAGTGATCAGACCAGAAACCGGTAGCTGAGTTGGTGTGGATGTATCGAGGGTGTTGATGTTCTCATCATCGTCCCCTTCTTGCATTTGAGTAGTCCGCGACTCAAACTCATCTTCTTCTCCCAAATATGGCTTCAAATTATGTGGAATAAGTCGTGACTTAGCTTTTTGACATGTCGTGCAGCGAGCAACGAAGCGCTCCACGTCTCGCCTCATCCTTGGCCAAAAGGAATGACCAGCAAGTATGTCCTCCTTCTTTTTCACTCCAAAGTGCCCCATAAGCCCGCACCCATGCGCTTCCTGTAACAACAACAAACGAACGGAGCTAGTTGAAATGCATAACTTGTTAGCTCTAAATACATAGCCATCGTTGAGGAAAAATTTATTCAATGTTTTTCCGTCTTTACATTTCAGCAATACATCTTTGAAATCAACATCATGTTCATATTGATCTTTAATCGTTTCTAATCCAAAAAATTTAAAGTCAAGTTGAGATAGAAGAGTATAACGTCTATATAAAGCATCAACAATAATATTATCCTTTCCCTTTCGTGTTTAATGACATAAGGAAAAGACTCAATAAATTCCATCCACTTAGCATGCCTACGGTTTAGTTTCCCTTGACTCCTAATATGCTTTAGTGAGTCATGATCAGAATGGATAACAAATTCTTTGGGCAACAAATAATGCTGCCATGTTTCTAAAGATCGTACAAGAGCATATAATTCCTTATCATAGGTAGAATAATTCAAAACAGGCACCCTCATTTTCTCACTAAAATATGCAACATGTTTTCCTTCTTGTAACAAAACACCACCCAATCCAATCCCACTAGCATCACATTCAAGCTCAAAAGTCTTAGAAAAATCAAGAAGTTGGAGAAGAGGTGCATGCATCAACTTATCTTTCAGTATGGTAAAGGCGTTATCTTGTGTGGTGCCCCAAGAAAAAGGCACTCCCTTCTATGTAAGATCATTCAATGGAGCAGCAATGGTGGTGAAATCCTTCACAAAGCGACGATAGAACCCAACCAGCCCTAAAAAGCTCCGCACCTGTGTGATGGTCTTTGGTACAGGCCGCCCCTGAATAGCCTCTATCATGGCTTGATCAACTTTAGTTCCCTGTGGAGTAACAACATAGCCAAGGAAAGAGACTCGATCCGTGCAAAAGGTGCACTTCTCAAGATTACCAAATAATCATGCCTTACGTAAAGCATTAAAAACAACACGTATTCATCCATGGATTTGCTATAAATCTATATATCATCAAAATACACAAGAACAAATTTTCCAATGAATGCACGCAAAACCTCGTTCATTAATCTCATGAAGGTGCTAGGTGCATTAGTTAACCCAAAAGGCATGACTAACCACTCATATAAACTGAACTTAGTTTTGAAAGCAGTTTTCCATTCATCTCCTAGTTTCATGCGAATTTGGTGATAACCACTATGCAAATCAACTTTTGAGAACACAACAGCACCACTCAATTCATCAAACATATCATCTAAGTGTGGAATAGGATGACGATATCGAATGGTGATATTGTTGATTGCTCTACAATCCACACACATACGCCAGGATCCATCATTTTTAGGTACTAGAAGAACTGAAATAGCACAAGGACTAAGAGACTCATGTACATAACCTTTGTCGAGTAGTTCTTGTACTTGGCACTGAATCTCCTTTGTTTCTTCCGGATCTGTCCTGTATGGTGCACGGTTGGGCAATGAAGCACCGGGAATGAGGTCAATCTGGTGCTCAATCCCTTGAAGTGGTGGTAGTCCTGGTGGTATTTCACTTGGAAACACATTAGGATATTCCTGCAAAATGTTAGCAACAGCAGAAGGTAAAGAATGTTGCATATCGTAAAGGGAAATCAAAACACCTTTGCATGCCAAAGCGTAGGCAACAGAGGTGGAAGCAATCAGTTCATTAACATCAGATTTCGTAGCAAACAAGCATTTTCCCTTCAGAGATATCTCATTTTTCTTATCAAACACAGATTTGGCATTGTTATTGTTCTCAACGTTAGCATGGTCCTAAGATTTAGTTTTCCTAGCTCTAGCAACATCATCTTGCACAATAGCTTTTGGAGACACAGGATGCAACCCAATTTTTTTATCGTGGTACACAAAAGAATACTGATTTGATCTACCATGATGTATAGAATCTCTATCAAATTGCCAAGGTCTTCCTAGCAGAATATTACAAGCTTGCATAGGCACACCATCACATTCAACGACATCCTTATATGATCCAATAGCTAAATTAATTTGCACAAGTCTAGTTACCTTTGCCTTACTGCTGTTGTTTAACCATTGAATGTAATAGGGATGTGTGTGCGGTTTGGTGCTTAGTGCCAGCTTGGTCACCATGTCACTGCTGGCCAAGTTGTTGCAGCTACCTCCATCAATGATCATGCGTCAAGATCGCTCTTTGATGACACACTTTGTTTGGAATAATGTGTGCCTTTGATTTTGTTCCACTTTCTCCATTTGTGCACTAAGCACACGCTGCACGATGAGACTATCATAGCGCAATGCATCTTCTGCACCAATATGCTCTTCTTGATGTTCATCGCCACCTGCATAGTTAGCTGCAATCAAAACACATGTATTGTCATCAAAATCGCTAGCAGATGAGTACTCACCGTCATCTTTAATAATTAAAAAATGTTTGCTTGTACAGTCACGCTGCACATGGCCAAGACTCTTGCACTTGTGACATTGAACATCTCTAGATCGTCCGGTAGATGCTACGGAAGAAGCACTCTCGGTCGGCTTTTGGGTGGTCTTTACTACTGAGCTAGTGGAAGAAGCACGTGGCTTGTTGCCGGAGGAAGAAGGTGATGCCCGACTTGCTGAAGAAGATGGCGGGGAAGCACGCCCAGTCGAAGGAGTAATCGTGCGTGGTTGCCATGAGCTAGTACTAGTTCTAAAGCTAGCTCGTCGTCCCTGTACATCCCTTTTAGCTTTACAAGCAAGATGAAACAAACGAGTAACATTATTGTAATCTTTATAAGCAAGTATGTCCTGAATTTCACGTTTTAAACCACCCAAAAATCTAGCCATAGCTGGTTCCTCATCCTCGTCTAAATTACAACGCAACATACCCATTTGTAATTCCTGAAAATACTCTTCTACACTTTTAGCTCCCCGTCTCAATTTTTGTAACTTATTTAACAGATCACGTGCATAGTAAGAAGGAACAAATATAGCCCACATGAGCCATTTCAATGCATCCCAAGTTTGTGGTATGTTATTAGGATTTTTCTTGCCATGTTCTATCCATTAAACATAAGCAAAATCAGTAAACTCACTAGTGGCTGCTCTAACTCTTGCATTTTCAGGAAACTCATGACATGCCAATTTTTTATCAACAGAAATCTCCCAAGTAATGTATGCATCAGGGTCATATTTACCATCAAAATGAGTTATCTTAAATTTGATCTTGTTAAAAGTATCATCATTATTGCGTACCTCACACCGACGATGTCCACCCATACCTTGATGGTTGCGTTGTAGCCGGCGCCTTGGCCTAGCTTCCTCATCTTCCCCAATCTCCGTATCTGCAGAATAGTCATCTTCATTGTCACATACAATACTAGGAGCATTGCTCACCTGCCCATCCGCAGTGCGTCCACGATCCCTCTCCTCAAGGCGCTGCAGGATGGCTCCAATAGAAGTGTTCAATGTTTGAATGGAAATCTCCAACATGCTGGTTTTGGTGTTGGTGTCGATCTGCATATTTTCCAATTGACCAAGGCAGTCACTGGTAACACGAAAATCCTTATCAAGCGCTTCTGTGTGTAGCCACACTTGGTGTTTTAAGTGTTGTATAATTCCCCGTGTGCGAGGTGAATGCACGTCTCCGTTTGTATATGCTCGTCCTGCCATGGTTAGTAGAAAAAAAACAATCCAATATGAAAGGGTAACATTATCCCTAGCTACAAAGGTGCTGGTGGAGATAACTCGCTCACTCTCAACCTGTTCAATCAAGCTCTTACCTGTTCTTACCAAGCTCAGCAAGAAGGTGATGGCAACCGGCAAGTAATGAACAACTTCAAGAGCAGGTGTCAATCTATGGCTTTAGGTGGCTGAACTAGCACAAGGAGCAAACTTTCACCACGTTAATCGCAACAAGCTGAATAAATGTTCTGCAACAGTACTGTGCTGATCTTAGTCTAGACCGTACTAGAGACGCGAGACAAGACACCAATGTCGTCACAAAAAACACCCCAAACAACAATCTGATTTTTTTCCTTTTTTTCGTTTTTTTGTTGGGGTGGTCACCCAAACTCTCTCTAGATGGAATCAGGAGACCCTAGAACAAAATTTGCACATGCGTCTTTTGATCTTGCACTTGCCATTTTTTCTTCTCTAATTGCTTGTGGCTTTTGTGCGGCTTTTGATTTTGCACTTGCCTTTTTCTTGTTGTCAAACTCAAATTACTAATCTGACTCAAACTCGAAGTAGCAATCTGATTCAAACTCGAACTAGTAATCCGACTCGGACTCGAACTAGCAATCTGATTCAAACTCGAAGTAGCAATCTGATTTGAACTCGTAATCCGACTCAAACTCAAACAAGCAATCCGACTCAAAATCGAAATAGCAATCCGATTCAAACTCGAACTAGTAATCCGACTCAAACTCGAACTACGAATCTGACTTGAACTAGGTGACCGAATGTGACTCGAACTCGAAACTCTAGTGGTGCAAAACTAAAGACCAGCAACTTGACTCATTGAAGCAACCATGAACTCAACAAGTCTTGACTAAGTAGAGAATGTAAAAGGCACAATGGTCTAGGAATAATTGAAAAAAACAGATCTGTTATTTTTTTTGGCTTTTTCTGTACTATAGGATGATAAAGCGGAAAGAAAAGTAATGGTAGCACTCTTACCGATTAACCTTGCTCTGATTACCACTTGATAGGATCTTGGTTCCCGATCTTTCGATGACAATAGGAGGGTTCGATTTGTGGAGGAGAAGACATTGGCGATCCGACTACACCGTCCCCAAGACGATGCGCCTTAGCGATCGGTACACCGACTCCGCAATTGTATTGATCTTGCTGGCGCACAATCAACCTGACCACGAGGGCCTTTGTTCCTGCAAGAAATCAAAGAACATGCAAGAACAAGAAGAACAAGCACTTATCAGTTGAATCAATCTGAAGTGGGGTTCTGGATACAAGTAGACGGGCGATCTAGTCGACACGCGCGTGTACAAGAAAGCAGCAGAAGCTAACTTACAAATAAACAAAACCCACGAGCTAATGAGGGTGGTGGCTACTATTTATTACCTCCCTAGGGTCGTGAGAAACCCTAATCACGAGTCCCTAATAGACTCCAAAGGATACATGGGCCATGGGCCCAATTTTGGTGATGCAGCACCGTCGACAGAAAAGGTCTTGGTATTAAAATAATGATTGCGGCCGACTTCGAATAGATATGGACATGAGACTAGATCCGTTTGAAAGTATACTTGATAATATTTCCTGGAAGTACTTGAACGCCCAGATCGGAGTCCGTATGAAGTCGTGGTGGCCGTCACAAGCTGGTGCTGTTCTGCTGTCCAAGTCCCGTCCGCGCGAATTCCCTTCCTATTGGCTCCTCTCCATTGTTCCTAAGCAAAACAAGAAATCAAGTAGTTCCACGGTCTAGATAAGATGGACATAAGGCCAAGAACGATTTCACCTCGTAGTTTAGTTGACGTGCATGAGCGCAAGTGATCGGACCAGAAACCGGTAGCTGAGTTGGTGTGGATGTATCGAGGGTGTTGATGTCCTCATCATATTTTGGCTCTCACTTTGGGGTGGGTTGGGTTGGGTTTTTAATCTCTATCCCAAAGGAGCTTCCTTTTGTATATCCACTTATCTGAATTGAAAACCATAGCTATTTTCCCATATATCCACTCATATGATGTTCACTGTTTCTTACGTGCAGCTTAAGATTCAGTGTCTTGGAATGAAGTTTAAAAAGTAATTGGTGACGGCACTTACATTGTGCTAGCTGCTACCACTGGGAGCCAAGAAGTGATTGACGGAGTCGCCTCCTCCACCCTCTCCTCCTGGAGATGGCGTGTGAAGGTTTTGTGCTCTTGACGATGATCCCTAACAATAAAAAATGATACATGTTATAAGTATACTAACACTTCAAAAAAAATGAAAAATATCATAACGTGTATTATAGGTAGAGGCATTTGCATCAGAGGAGACATCTGCTATTGTGGAGGTGGTGGTAGCTCTGGCATAGCGGCAACAGACAGTCCAAGTTGAGAAAGATATCCCTAAAGTATTTCCAAATTGTTTAGCATGATTATTCTCTAAATTGGTCACATGAATACTTGAACATGTACCTGCATCTGTTGATGCCATGTTGTCAAGCCTGAGAAGTAGTCATTCATGCTCTCTGCATTTTGTCTCATGCATGCCTGCACTTCATGCAACACGGACTCATCTCCTCTGCGCGTACATCGAGATGAACCCTCTCCACTCTGTATTGATCATGACTGTGATAGGACCTCATCGGTATTCAATATACCATTGAACATCAAATACCTACAAAAGTGGTATTTCATAATTAGAAGTTGACAATTGAAAACTATTGAAGTATGAGAAAAAATTTATATGAGGGGGATATTTTCACCTCCCATGACGCTTTCCTCCACTGGAGATGTACAAAGCCACGACGTCGAAGTCCTCCTTTCTCCAATCATAACCATCACCATGACGTCGGACCACCTCTTGAGCATATTTCTCCTACATCAAAAATTAATTGTCAAATATACAACAATTTAATTGCTTGATCAAGTACATGTACTAAACTATACAACATATTTGGCTAGTATGACACACCAAGCTTTGAGTCGTTGCCGGAGTGCATAGTTGATCGTCGGTGGTGCCCCTATGCCCTCTTATATAAGCATCTACGAAAGACGGTTCCTCGCCTGTAAGACCTATGTGTGCTGAATACATTGGCTTGTAGTGAATACACTTGACTTTGATGATAAAAGTTTTAAATATCACCAAAACACCTTTTTTATCAAGGTCTGACTCTAGCTCTGAGCTACAGCAAGGTCCGAAGGTAGGTCCGGCTTGGTTTGGGTAGCTCCGGTTACGTTCGATGCTGGGTCCGAGTAGCTTTGGTCAGCTCCTATGAAGTTTTGTCTTTAGCTTCGGCATGTCTTTGATAGCTCCGACATGTTTTTGATAGCTCCGCCGTGTTTTTGCTAAGCTCCGAAGTTGATTTTTCTAGCTCCGGCTTTTGGGATTACTAGTTCCGACTAGTTCTGGTTAGCTCCGGCGCTAAGTCCTGCTAGTTTTGTAAGCTCCGGCGGGAGCTTGGTTGTACTAGTTTTGGTAAGCTCCGGTGCTAGGTTCTACTAGCTTTTGATAGCTTTGGCTCAAGGTCCGGGTTGATCTGGCAAGGTCCGGAACTTGACCGTAGTGCTTCTTCTTTTCATTTGCAATGTTTTGTACTTGCTTTACATTGTTGGAAAGATTGCTTAGTATTCATTTGCAAGTTTTTGGTTCGTTTTGGTTGATATGGATGATATCGTGTTACTGTCGTTTTGCCTATGTGAGGTTCTCACGTAGGGTGTTGTGTTCGGAACTAACTTGAGTCAAGTCGAGGACTTGGGCTCGTATGGATTGGTTGTTTATTCATGTGTAGGTGTTGCTTGAGTTCAAGACATGGCTGGTGACGGGATCCATTGGACTAGTCTCAGGGAGGAGATGAGGTTCCAACAACCAAATTCAGGAGGAATTGTGGTTGAGCTGATCAGGAGGTTGCGCAGCATGATTGAATCAAGAACAATGCATATGAATGTATCGTGGACGTCACTGGAAGATGTTTGCACATGTGCAAGGAGTGCATGGACGTGGCTACATGGTTCCAAGACGTGATGAAGAGATGTGGACGTAAAGAGTTGGTCGGAAAGGTCCAACCGACTAGGTTATGGACTCAGGCTGCGGTTGAGTCGGGTTTGACTCAAATATGGAAAGATTTGAGTTGGTTATGATAGGATATCACGTGGGTAACGAATTTGAGTTGTTTAGGAATGTGGGATACCTTTCTAAGGTGTTTGGAAGTCTTAAGATTGATTCTATCTGCGTATAGAAGAATCCTACACAGTTATGGAAAGTTACGATTCGTGATCTGAGTAGGATTGGAGTCCTAGTTGATATTGGGTTGGCCTAAGGGCTGGTTATATAAGCAAGGAAGCCCAGAGCTCGTGGTGCACGACTTTGGGGGCTGTTCCTATTGTGTTCTATTGAATAAAATTCGTAGTTTGAATGAACTTTTGTGCCTTGTTCGTCCGACTTGTTCCAGACAAGTTTTACTCGTCGAGTTTCTGGACAGCACTACCTTTCGTTGGTGGTTTTATCATAACTCGAGTTTTACAGGTCCAATTGACGTGATTCTTTTTGGGTTGTCTTCAAAACTTGATTTTATATCATATGTAAAAATTTCACGGTCATTGGATTTGTGGTCTATGATCTACACCAGTTTCTTTGCACCGTTCCAGAACTGTTTTTTTTCTCGGGTAGGGCAGATTGACCATTGTTTGATCTTTCGATCATAACTTGAGTTTTTCTTGACATATTTGAGTGATTCTTTTTGTGTCGTCTTCGTGACTTGATTCTCTCTGATATATATCACTTTTGTCACGGTGAAACATGTTTAGATTAGTCTCACACACGATTTCTTTAACAAATCGTTTTTCTGCCGAAAGGGTTTGGGGTTTAATTGTTTCCGCTGCGTATGATTTTTAAATCTACCATTCACACCCCCTCTGGTAGCTTTTCACGTGCTCTTCGATCCTACATCGCCACTTTGAACCGCCTACAGAGACAATAGAAAAATGAATGCACAAAAACAATATAATATGAACAAATTCTACATGTGCTAAACTCACCATTCGTTTTGCAAGACGAATATGACCATCTCCACCATAACGATAGAGAACATCATCACCGACCTCACGGTTTTGCCTCTTTGAGTTAGATTTCTCTTAATACTCCCTCGACACCCAGTAAGCACATAAAGCATGATAAGAATCAGGAAGTCATGCAAGATACTCCATCGAGATAAACAAGATGCAATCTAGAAAAATTATGCCCAGAAGTCATGCCAGACAGCTCCTGCCACATTTTCATGCACATGGTGTGGAGCAATCTTGTAGTGGTCCCAATTTAGAGTAGGTTTCTCTTCTAATAAGGAGTTTAGGCCCGATATTCCGAAAGGTAATGGATAAGTCGATTGATGGAGGTCTCAACGTTGATGATCTGAGGCTCTCGAGGAGAACACGAACGGCCTCTGCAATCACTACATGACTGATCCATTGGTTATCAATCATGCATCACATGCTTGACCTTGCCAAAAAAGCTAATCCTTGCAAGTGCAACCGGGAACACAAGCAAGAACGTAGAAGATGCAATCTGAAATTCCGAAGTTGGGGTCTTCCAAATCGTAGAACAACGATACTGTTTAATCTAAGCAAAACCCACCAAATATGGTCGGTGGCTACAGTATTTAAAGACTAGGGTTCGATCAAGAGACCCTGAGACGCGTCCCTAATGGACTCATACGGGATACAAGGCCCAAAGGCCCAATATGGTGACGCAGCACCGAACAGAAATCTGGACTCGACTTGTTTCGAGCATTCTCGACGACTACAAGGAAATTTGAGGTGAGACAAGAGCCATTGGAAATTTTATCTTCTCCTCTTTCTGTGCATATGTAGAACGTTAAAAACAATGTCCGTATGCATCCTAGGCGTCCATTTTAAGGTGGACTGCTCTTGGACTCCGAGTTGAACTCGAGTCTGATTTGTAGATTGTTTCCATCAACTTGTGGACGCCCCAACTGATCCTCCATGTTCCCAAGGACTCCTCCCTTCACTTGTTGGTCTTCTCCATGGTTCCTAATAACAATGAAATTATTACATAGCAATCCATTCTCAAAATCACATGGTAGGAAGTTAGAAACGAGTTCACCTACTGATTTAATAACCGCACTCGTGCTCTTGTGATTGGTCCTTGTAGTTCAATGCACGTGTCTGCTGTTGTGATGTCCTCATCATCTTCAATTCTTTTCATGACAAGACCTAGATAATGATGATGACATATGACACCTAACTCCACATTAGGTTGCCTACGGCGTCTATGGCCATTCCAATCCAAGTCATCCCATTGCCTGCAAGTCATTTTAACAACATATTATATTTGTTAACGTTTTGAATTTGAACTCCAATTCAATTATGAACAATACATTTACTAACCAGTCACCGACGAGAGTGATCCTCCATCTCTGCTCTGACGACGAAGTTAGTTGAGTTTGTAGCCTCATACCTGAACGACGGTCCCAAATCTCCCATATCTGTGTCATCCCCATCCCCATCCTCATCCTCCCCAGCTTCTTCCTATTGTTGTGTTTCAGGCTTGAAGGTTCTATAAGAATATGTTTATTTATAAATAAACTTGGAAGATCACAATTCAACTTGAAATATGTTTATGCAATTGTGAGTGTTTAAAGAAAAGAATTGAAACTCTTCATAACTTGCATATCTCTTAAACATAATTTCTTGCATATCTCCTTAAACATCTATTTCTTCCTTCTCTTCAATAGTACTCTTTAAGACTTGCGTCTTCAAAGAATTTACTTTCACTGGTGGGCAAAGCAATTCTACTTAAACCAATAAGAACTGACAAAATAATTTGCTAAGGATAGGTTTAATATGTGGAGTGCACAATAAGCCTGTAGTGGAGTAAATAAAATGTAGTGCACTATACAGCCCATGAAGGGGTCTCATCATTGCACACAGGCCTCTACCGGCGTCCACTTGCACATACTGAGATGAGGTGCCTTACCCAGTGTAGTAATCCCTTGGCAGATATATGTCTTTCCCACGGCCAAATCTTCCAAATGGTCAACGGAAGTCTTCAGGCCTGCATTTTTAGTCATCTCCAAGTTAAAGATGTCTAGCATAGAAGAATAAGCAGTTGCCATTGACAGCATAAGGACTTGCCGCAGTGTGCCGGTGAATCGACGAGCCGGAGGTAGGCGGGATGGCAGGACCCAGCAGGCGCGGCAAGACGGCGGCGGCACTGGATGGAGCAAAGTCAGGCGAGCATGAGGTGGCAGGGCGGGACGGCGGCGCGGTGGGGTGGTGATGCGGCGCGCGGGAGTCGTTGCCGGACTAGGCGATGCGGCGCGCGGTTCCGAATATTTTCCAAAGTGGTGGTAGAATAGGGCTGACTAGACAAGTATTTTTGTGTCTACTTGACCGACAAAAACAGGCCCCGATATTTTCATGTGGTGTTGGAATGCCGAAGAAAAACTTTTACTTTCGTGGGTACCTTTAGCTGGCTGACGAAAATTAAGTATTTTCGTCTCTGAAAGGACCGACAAAAATATGCCTCAATATTTTCATGAGCTTTTATATGACCGACAAAATATAAGTATTTTTGTGAGTCTCTACCAAACCGACGAAAATATGCGCCAATATTTTCGTGAGCTTTTAGATGACTGACAAAACAAATTTATTTTGAGGGTTATTTTATCTGGACGACAAAATTACGTTCTTTTCTTGGGTTATTTCATATGGCCCACGAAATTAAATTATTTTTGGGTGTTTTTTAGAAAACCGACGAAAATAATCCAGTATGCGTGAGCTCCTACTAGCCCACAAAAATATATTTAATTTTGTCGCGGCCCACAAAAATATATCTGACACATGAAAATCTTTCGTTTTTATATAGTGATAGTTGGTCTTCTTTAGTAGTGGATATTGCAGCGCTAATGATTTTCCCTCCATGTTGAGTACACCTCCTGCGTACCTTAAGCGAAGGAACACTACTACAAAAAGTTTTATCGGTGGTTATAAACACATCATCACAAGCGATTTCTAAACTCGCATGTACGTCTGTGAAAATGGCACATTTTCACAAGCAGACTAAGCAACAGCTTGTGAAAATAAAATTTTCACAGGCAGGTGGTATCAGATCCGACTGTGAAAATTACCATTTTCACAGGCGGTTGATATCGGATCCGACTGTGAAAAATTATAATTTTCACAGGCGGATTGTATCTGATCCGCCTGTGCAAATTGCATGTTTCACATGCGGTTTAAAATATGGCCGGCCTATGCAAATTGTTGTTATCACATTTGGTTCATAATTAAATCCGTCTGTGAATATTATAACCTATACAAAACACAAATTCAAATTATAATACACATTCACACAGCACAAACTCCATTATCCACACAACACAATTTCCATGTGCACAGGCTTTATAAACAGCAGAAACATTATATACATTATTCACAAGTACACAAGATTTACAAACTGCACAAAAACTAATTCATATATGATGCTTGTATATCTCAAACACAAATACAAACATCACAAACAGTTTCTATAGAAACTACCAACATTCCCAAAATTGCATAGTTGAGGACTCTCGGCATGTGGACTAGT
Source organism: Tuctoria greenei (assembly GCA_036927565.1). NCBI lineage: Eukaryota > Viridiplantae > Streptophyta > Magnoliopsida > Poales > Poaceae > Tuctoria > Tuctoria greenei. Next base: position 78,495,768 of record JAYESD010000012.1, read on the forward strand.
GTCGCTGAAGAACATCCCTCTTTGGTTAATAACTTCACAGCGAATGAATTGAAACAATTCACTCACAATCTTATCAACTCCTTTCTTAGGCATATTCCTAGAAATTGGCCAACCGTTATTAATATCCGTGTACTGCAATGGAAACATAATACAAGTATTAGAATGTGTTGGTAACAACAAAAACATAACATAAGTATAAAATATGCTAGTGACATTGATAATTTAACTCAAGGTAACGATAACTTACATCCTCACGATTCACTCTATAATCATCGGCGTCACGAAGATGTTCGCAGACATAATATCCGCATAAGACACTACTAAGAGGCTGGTTGGGACAAGGATAATTGTGCTTTACAACCAATTCTTTAAAATCCTTATCACCAGCAAGATCGTTCCGGTAGAGTATCCAAGTGTTGTCATATAAGAAATGTCCTATAGCAATTGCCAATATATATATATATATATATATTGTATGTATATAAAAGGTTAGAATAGCCATAATTTTTTAAAATGGATGTGAAATCTTTGTAGGAGTTTGGGTTGAAACCAGCCGAGTCCATGACTGTCGTTTTACCATAGTTTGGCGGGATGTAGATACAAATGTAGCATTCACCACACACATAAGAAGACACATGTTCCGTTAATGATTAACAATAATTGCTATGTCAATGCATATGTCAAACTTACTTGAAGTGGTATGGAGCCTTTATGATCTTCTTGTCAGATTTGATAAAGTTATGGAAGGCTTGCCCATGTAGGTTGCCACTTCCATCTTTTTCTTATTTACAATATCTTTTATTGACTTTTTAAATTCTTTGCCTGTCATGTGTCGGTATTTGTATGAACGGGTCAAGGGTACCCGTCTTGCCATTCACTTTCTCGTTATCCATGAATTGCATCCTAATAAAAATAAGTCTGAATTTGTTATAATCTCATGTGATGTATGCGTGTACTAAGAAAAACCAAGTTAGACACTTACAAGCACCAGAGGAGTAATAGGTTGATTTCTAGCATTCCTCGATGGAACAAGCTCCACAGATCTTCAAATAAAAAGTTTCGTGTAAGATTTTGTGTTCCTCCAGACCAAAATGCCTCTTCTGGCATACTAAATGTGATGTGGTCACATATTTGGCTGCACATCATGTACCACTCGTGCAGTCTCCTGACTGTGAAAAGTTGTTTGCTCAGTTGTACTGTTGTCAATATTGGCTTCCCAGTTTGAAATTTATTAGGAACGTCCTCCTTCTTGTAAATCGGGATCCTTTTTTTTTTTTTACAAAACATGTCTCCCGAGTATGAACTTTACCGTCTTCTTCCCGCTCCTCTTTATTTTCAATTGCTGGCACGTAAGAAGCATGAGATGTTGAACACATTCTCTTCATTGCTTTAAGATACATTGACACTGACTCAGAAGGTACTTTACTTTTGTCTATGCAAATCTGCTTATGAACCGTCCGAGGAGCAATTGTTGGATGTTGGACGGTTTCATCGTGCTTTGAAACTGAGTCAACCAGTTGTTCAACTTCTTCAGTGTGCTCTTTTACTGCTTCAACTTGTTGTTCAATTGGTTGCTCTTTTTGTACAGCTTCAACCTTTTGTTGAACTGCTTGTTGTTCAATTGTTGCTCTTCTTGTACAACTTAAACATGTTGTTCATCTGCTTATTGATTAATTGGTCACTCTTCTTCGTGAACCTTTGACACAGAAGAAGGGGTTAAGGTCTTCGGAGATGCGACGACGGGGTCGACATCAACTCATCGTCCAATATTATGTCGCGTCTGTGCCAAATGATTAACTTATTGACAGCCTCTCCTAGTGTCGTGATCACTTTAGAAGTGTTGTGGTCTATTTCATAATCTTTAAAATTATTCTCCGTGATCTCAAGAAATTAAACCACAACATAGTTCATCGGAAGGGGTTTACCATTGAAGGCTCTATATGGTTTTGCCACAGTAGCAGCAACCTGTTTAGTTTTCCCACTTCTACCGATGGGGACAAGAAGACGACAGTATTTGTCCTCAACGATGTCATCATTGGGGAAGGCTTGAGGCACTAACCCCACGCTGCTACGCAAGGCAGTTGGAGATGGTAAAGTTTTATTTGCTATAGGCACCAACTGTTTATTAACCTCAGACGCTAATTGACCTGATTCTCTAAGTTTTTTGAAATTTCTTTTGCAATTCCATATGTAATTGTTCCTTGACCGATATTGCAATCATATCATCAATTGCCTTCTTATCTTTTTCCTCAAGTGACTTCTTGTACTTATCATGTTTCCTATAAGAATATTTATCCTTTGTGAACCCCTCTTTCCAGGATATTTGAGATGATATCGCTCGTACCCGTCCACCGTGTTCTGGATTGTCTAGGGCAGCGGTAAGTTGGTCATGCTCCCTCACCTGCTTGAAGATTCCCTTCTCTTGCTTTTCAACTATTTTTGCTAATTTTCTTTTTACTTCAATCACAGATTTGGCATTTCAAGTTTGCCATTGCTGGTCAAACCTAACCGAGCTAACACCCACTGCCTAGCTCGCTCATCACAGGCTGCTAGCGGGTCCGAATTACCCGCACTCATAGATTTCTCTATGATCTCATTCCACTTCTCAATTTTTGGGGCATATCCGATAGACCCCAAGTGATGGTGGTATTTGTTCTTGTTTGCAAGCTCAGCATCAGCTTTACTTTTGGCTAAAGACTCAGGTGTGGTCTTTTGACGAGCAAATTGCTCCCACTGAGCTTCCGTGATTTTTCCCATCTTCCTAGGGCTAGGGACCATATTGTTCTTCACATAGGTATTCATTTGCGACTTCTAGTTACGAAACTTCATGGTGCAAGAGGTCAAAGTTTCTTTCTTTACAACATCTTTTGTGCCTTTTGGGAACCTGAATTTTCTCTTGAATTGGTCCCACAACTCATTCTTGTTTGCCTCAAGGAAATTATTCCAACTGTCAGTTGTGATCGGCACGAGCGATCTAACAAGGACCCCACAGACATTTAGGTACTTTGTAACAGCATTAAGTAGTTCTTGGGGAAGCCCACCCTCCCTGATTCTTATGTATATGATGCATGTTGGTCCCTTATTTGCACCTCGTTTCCCTCGTTTTCGCTTCAGTGTACTTGAAGATTTAGTCAATGGAGAATCTTCCGCTTGTTTGGGGGAAGAAGTCACCTCATCCTCTTGGCAGTTAAGCTACAAAGAAACGAATTAAAAGAATTTATTTACATGACAAGCAACACTAGAGGGATTTTACCGTATAGGTATCATACCTCGTCCCTGGAATAATATTCCGGGTCAAGATTCTCTGAAGTTTTTTTAGTTTTCAAATCTGGAAATGGATCTGATGGACTGTGATATGGGCCATCACTACTACTAGAGGAGGAAAATTTCATATTCGTGACTTCCATGCTTTTCAGTTCAGCATCGCCTTGCAAGACGCTATTCTTGTTAGAATCTTCCATGTTAGTAATGTAAGGTCGACTTAAATTATACTACTTTATGAGAGAGGGAGGGAGAGAGAGAAAGAGAGAGATAGAGAGAGAGACCCGTAAAATTCACAACCTATATCTAGCTATATAAACAAATAAAACTCCAATCTGTAGTATTCTAGGTATATAAACAAGTTTTGCAATTTATATCCCCGGGAACATGAAAATTGATTCAAGAGTGCAAGATGACTTACAGATAACAACAAAGTAGCTCAAGTATAGACCATATCAAAGTAACAACAAATTAGCTCAAATATAGACTATGTCAAAGTAGCAGCAAATTGAGTGAGTGACAAGCTAACATAGGCACATTGGCAACACATAATAGCAAAGTGACACTACTGAGTTAATCTAACACACTTAGTTCTTTTTGCAAAACAAAAAGAAGAAGAACAAGACACCAGAATATGACATTTCTTGTCACTTGAACACACACACAATGTTGCACTCCACTCAGCGGGGATGGCGGCCCGACATCGGCGAGGTGCGTGGTGGGCGACGACACATCATGCGTTGGTGGAGTGGTGGCGGGGAGGTCAAGGGCCGGAGGGGCGTGGTAAGAGGGAGGTGCACACCTCAGGCGGCGGCGAGGCACGCGGTGGCGGCGGTTGGATGAGGGGGAGGCGGTGGCATTGGTTGGAGGCAAGGGAGGCGGTTGGAGTGAAGGAGCGCAGTGGCGGCGGTTGGAGCAAGGAAGGCAGAGGTGGAATGCGCACACCTGGAGAAGGAGATGTTGACGGGCGAGGGTGGCGTGAGGATGACGGCAATGACTGGAAGGCGAGGACGACTACGACGGAGGCACGAGAGAGCTTGGAGTTGAAGGCGCCAAAATTTGGCAGTGTGTCAGCATCCAAAGTTACAAACGCTAGTTTTAGGTTTTGCGGGAGGGCTAAAGACACTTATATAGGTATTCATTTTCATAGGCGGCCCTTAAAACAGCCGCCTGTGAACATACATTTTCACAGGAGGTTCCTACCCAGACCGCTTGTGAAGATATCATCCTCACAGGTGGTCCCTATAAAGGCCGTCTGTGACGATTCATTTTCACTTGTACATAAATTAAGTTAGCCTAAATTTTGGCGGCAGAAAATCCAATGCATAGCAAATAATCCAGGACTTTTTATACCAAATAAATTGCACTAGTTGCAAGAAATGCATAGCAACTCTAATGTATTTCACACAATTTTTCATGCGTTGTCGATGTCTTCATGCATGTAGGGTATCAAACCCTTTTGAATTTTCCTTTCTACACGCTTGATGTTTTATGGATCGGTAAAGAGGGACATCAATACACATTGATTATTTTCCTCTTTATTATCTCTCACATTATTAACTTTAATAATATTTTGCTTTCCAGAAACAACTACGTGCATCTTCTTCTCGTTTTCTGGCTTGTACATAAAAAAGTTGTGCAACACGTTCAATGAGAACCCACGGGTCATCTTTATAGCCCACTTTCTTTAAGTCTACTAGTGTGAGATCGTAATCGTCCACTTTCATACCTTTTGGGTGTTTGACCCATTGACACTTAAACATGAGTATTTGCATTCTTTCGCCATAATCGAGTTCCCATAATTCCTCTATGAACCGAAAGTATGTGGTCTTCTGTCATAGTGCATCGTAAGCCTCTATACGAGTGCCACTATTTTGTGCAACACTCTTACGGTCTTTTGCCTTAGTGTAAAATGTGTACCTATTAATGTCATATGCTTGCCATGTTGTTATCAAAGAAGTTGGCCCAGAAGCTAACATCTTCAATGTTGCCTCTTCTATAGAGTCTCTGTATGGTACATTTTTGTCCATTAACCATTTTGTAAAACGTCTTATGTGCTCTTTCATGATCCAGTCCTCTCCGCGACCTTGGCTTTCTCTACGAAGCTCATTGTGGTGTTTCTCGATGTATGACTCAATTATCACGAGTTTTTGTAGTACATCAAAATGCGCACAATGTACTTCTTTTAATCTTGAACCATGAATGTTTTTTTACCCACTTTGCCTCTCCCACATAGTCTATTGTCATGTACTGGTATGGGCACACCTATTGGTTTTCCATATTTGATGTAATCAATGCAAACCTCTATCACTTCTTTCGTAGTGTGGTCTTCCATAATTGAACCCTTTGGATGAGCATGATTTCACACATAACCCTTTAATACTGATAAATATCGCTCCAATGGAAACATATGATGTAAATATAGTGGCTCCAATGCTTTCATCTGATCCACGAGATGTATAATTAGGTGTACTTGCATATCACAAAATAATGATGGGAAACACATCTCAAGCTTGCACATAGTCTCGATAATGTACGTTTTTAGAAACTCTAATTCTTCACAAGCTATTACCTTTTATTATACTGCATTGAAGAAGTAACACAAACGTGTGATGATAACTTTTACATGCTCTGGTTTGATAGCCCTTATTGCAATTGCAAAAACATTGTCATCATCATATAACAGTCGTGGGAATTATAGCCGAATAAATATAAGTCTTTCATCAAGACTAGTTTGCTGATATTGGATGAGAAACCTGTGGGCACTTTGATCCCACACAAGCATTCCCAAATTGTTTTTTTCTCATCAAGTGTCAAGTTGTAGCTAGCTGAGGGAATGTAATGCTTCCCGTTGCTTTTTTTATACTAAGTGAAGTTCTGGTCTGATGTCAAGGTTTACTAGGTCCATACGTGATTTTACTACGTCCTTGGTCTTCCTCGGCATGTCCAGCAAGGTTCCAATAATGCTGTCAAATACAATCTTTGTAACGTGTATCCAATCAATACTGTGACAAATTTCAAGGTCCTTCCAGTACAAAAGATACTTGAAAAATCGATTGTTTCTTGAAAGCATTGACAGTTGTGTCAGTTAAAGATGTAGTTTTCTTTCTCTTTGCTACTTTATTTTTTGCCCTTATTAAAAACAACCTGAATGTTCTTGACCATTTCGAACACAAGTTTTGCACTATACGGCTTTGGTGCAGTACCTTCTTCAACTTTATTATTTAATTGTTTTTTGATCTCCGGTACTTGTGTGTTTCTGTCAAGAATCGCCGATGTCTCATGTACACCAACTTTCTAGATGAAGTGAGGTAGAGATAACCAGTTTCATCCACTCACATCACACAACCTTTCTTCACTTTCATTTGTCCGAATAATGTAAAGAGTATGAGGTAATTATGGTCAGTAATGAATATCGTTGCTCTTAGCGTGAAATACTCCTGTTTGTACTTCTCCCATGTATATACCCCTTCATTCCACAACATCGCCATATCTTCCATCAGAAGTTGCAGGAATACATCCATTTCAACACCAGCTTGTTTTGGACCCTAGATAAGAATAGATAACAAAATATACTTTCTTTTACGACACAACCATGTCGGTAGGTTGTACATCGTTAGGATCACAGGTCATGTGTTGTGTATGCTGCTTTTTTCACCAAATGGATTCATTCCGTCTGTACCCAAAGCAAACCTTATATTTCTGATTTCCTTTGCAAACTCTGGATACTGAATATCAAAATTGTTGCATTGTGTTGCATCAGCAGGGTGTCAAATATGCTTTTCATTCTTTGTGCGGTGCTCAGAATGCCAAAGAATAAGTTCGACCTCCCTAGGGTTTGTGAACAAATGCTTCGAACGATCAATTACTGGAAGGTACCACATCACCAAAGCCAGAATCTTTCTCTTATTCTTCCCATTAGCATCATCAGAAGTATCATCATCAAGCTTAGGGCCAATAGAACTTTTCTTATTTTTTTACTCTTATTCATGTTCATATAATATTGCCGACTGCAGGCTTTCTTGTATCTAATAACACCGTAGGTTGGGCATGTTGTAGCGATCTCATGCTCTTTACAATATAGAATACAGTGGTTCAGACAAGCATGTATTTTTGTCACACCAAGCGACATCGGACATAAAAGCTTTTTAGCTTTATAGGTGCTTCTATGGAGTTTGTTGGGTGTTGGAAGAATTTCTGCCAGAAGATTCAAAAGATCAGTGAAACTACAATCATACCATATGTGGGTGGCCTTTAACTTTAGTAGTTTTAGGACTGTACGCAACGTAGTAAACTCTTTATGATAACCCTTTGATTCGTCATATAAAAGCTCCTTTGACGCACTATGTAATATCTCCATTTTACTTGAACCTTTACTTTTTCCCATAGAAATCAACACTTGTGGTTCCATGTGATGCAACATATCCTCATAATCGAACTCTTCATCATCTTCATCATCCGGACTATTAGTATTATAATCAATATTAGCATTATCGCCATCATAATTATTGACACCTCTCTCATCATCATTATCCACTTCACATGTATCTAGCTCACCATGCTCTGTCCATATTGTGAAGTTTTTCACAAACCCTCTTTTAACGAAGTATGATTGGATTTCAATAGTATTAATCTAAGCAATTTTATTTTCGCAGTCAATACAATGACATAATATCTCATCAATCTTTAGCATCTTTGCATGACTCTTGGATGCTTCAATAAAACTTGCAACATTTTGAATGTACGTAGGATCAAATCTTAGCAAATTGTACATCCATTCTCGGTCCATCTTCTACGTGACACTGTCAAAATATAAATGATATATCATTTTATTCACATTCATTTGCAATTTGATAAAAATAAGAATAAATAGTTAAAACTTAATTTTATATTTGAAAATGTAGGATATATACGAGTAAGGGGCAGTGTGGATTTTGAAGATGTTCAATATGGTACAAGTTTAACTACATATGAAACAATGCACAAAAAATTGTCACAAACACAGTCTCAAACAGACATTGTCTCGAACAGTACGAAACAACTTCGAGCAAAATCTAAATTCGAAAATTATGACCTCAAATCGAAAAAAATGAAGGAGAAAAACAAGCAAGATCATATTCCTACCTTATAGAGAGACTAATCTTTAAAACAATCTCAAATTTAACTCATTTCCATGGCCAAATCTTCGAAGTTCCGTGAAACCTAAATTTCAAATTTGAGGCCTTAAATCGAATCAAATGAAGGGGAAAACAAAGCAAAATAATTGAATAAAAATAAGGAAGTGTACCTCTAAAAAGATTTGAAAACAACCCCCCCCCCCCCCCCCCCCATATCTTTGAAAAATATTGTCTGCCACATCTTTCGAAACAGCCGCAACTTGGTAAGAACCCGTCAGGGGGCTATATATACACCTATTTACACAGGCAGTAGGTTTGGATGCGCCTATGATAAGTATTATCACAGGCGGTCCTTGTGAGAACCGCCTACGTTTATCACAGGTGGTTCCTATACAGGCCGCCTATATACAGATGCCTGGCTTTAAACAAAGTTGTCACCATTGACCACCTCTGTCCACCGTCGAGCCACTGCTCCAGGCATCTTCAAGCATAGTTCGTTAACAAAAAGGTGCTCTATCACACCTAGTAGGTTCTCATCTAATTTCATCTCATGTTGTAGACTATAGCTTTGGTATTTTGCAGTTTAGAAAAGGGTTTTGCATATAAACAGAGCTATCCATCCACATAAATTCTGTTACAGTCTCCCGTTCCACATCCATTCGAACTAAATAAGTAACAATTAGAGAGCACAAGAAGAAAAGATAACACAATAGATAACATATATAGCAACATATAACACAATATATAACAACATTATAAAAGACAGGAAACATTACAAAAGAAAAGAAAAGAAAAGAAAAACATCCACTAAAAGAAGAGAGAAAAAACTAATTCTACTACTACTACTCCTTCTCCTCCTCGGCCTCGTCCTCCTGCTGCTGGGCCTCGGCCTCCTCCTTGGGCTTCCGTGGCGGAATCGACATACCCAATTTGCTCATGCCGCCGCCAATAGGTTCCCGCAGTCGTCAACGCTGAGCTCCTGAGTCATCGTCTCGAACAGAGCATCGAGTTGACCGGCCACTACAGTAACCCCAAACAGGTAGTGGCCCATGGTGCCGCCACCAGTGGGTTTTGGAAGCGCACCGAGACCCAGGAAATGCATTGAGCGAGATGTGCTATGAAATGCATCTCGCGCTATTAGGAATTGCAGTTTTTTCACGAGGGAGGGGGGGGGGGGGGGACCTTCGCAGCTTCTTCGCTGCAAGAGGGCGTGGCGGCGGGGATTTTTGTTCGGCCATTTGGCGTGGAGGGTGCATGCGGCGGAGAGGAAGAGTACGATGGTTATGGGTGGACATGATGGTGTTCTAAGAAGACGATGGTGTCTTTATATAATGTCTGGCTTGCCGGCGCTTAACCTTTTGGCGTGTATTGAGGGTTTGGCTTGCCGGCGCTTAGCCTCTCGGTGCGCACTAATGGGACGCACAAAGTAATTACCAGTTAGAATTGAATATCACCATCACAGGCGGTTCTAAAAAAACCGCCCGTGATAATGTCTTTACAAGCGGTTCTTAAGACAACCGCATGTGATACGATTGAAATTTAAATATTCAAACATTTATAGATTTTTCAAATTAGGTCCAAACTCGATGATTGTATTTTTCTATATTCTTCAAAAAATATTCTCTACCACTTTGAACAATTTCTTTTCAAAGGTAGAAATGTAATTTTTGTATGTTTTGGTAAATCTCATAATAATTCCTATGTACATATTATTCATTTTTTATATCTCTTATAAAAAGGGATCTTCAACTGAAAATTTGTGTGTATGAACATATTCTATATTTATACATGTATGAATTTTTATAATTTTTTAAAGCATTCCAACATTTGAAAATTCAAATTGTCTTTCATTTCATCCAAATGCTCATATGCATATGAGGCTTTCTTTAAATTTTGAACACACATTGATGCAAACAAAATTTTTATAATCTCCAAAAAATCATAAAGGTTGGTACGAACATTAAAAAGTCCCATTGAAAAATTCACTCCCAAAATCATTATATTTTCAGGAAACAAAAATGACAAAAACCTATTTATTTGTTTTTTGTTCTGATAAATTTATAAAGTTTTTTCAATGGGAAGTTTAATAGGAAAATATAATAAAATTCACTTACACTTCAATATTTTTTTCATATTATTTGAAGTTTTTTTGTCCATGTATCACTATAAAAATCGCTAAAAAATTATGGGTCATTGACATGTGGGGTCAAATGTATCTTCACAGGCGGTTATTAATAAAATCGTTTGTGAAAACTGCTTGTGGTTAACAGTACGCGATAGATTTGCAATAACTGCACACTCTCCACGCATCCTTGTTAATCGTAACCGCAGGGTCAAATGTATCTTCATAGGCGGTTATTAATAAAACCGCTTGCAGTTAACAGTACGGTAGATTTGCAATTTATGCACGCTCTCCACGCCTCCTCAATAATTGTAACCGCTGGACGAGTCATCTTCAAAGGCGATTTCCTCTGTGGGTGGACGAAAGTAAATGCAATATTCGTTTTAGAGCAAAAGACTGATAAACTTGATTAATTTCAGCATATAAAGTTGTTCTTTCTTAGGAATCTGGTGTACAATGATAGGTGTCGACACCTCCACTGCACAGCGATGTTTTTCTTAAGAAATCAGAACTTGACAGCAGCTGTGTGCCACGCCTTATATGCCTGTTGCCACACTCTCAATGTTCCATGGTGGAACAAAAGAATTTTATATCTCTTCACAGGCAAAAACCTCTTGCGAATGAGTCTCTTCACAGGTGGCCCAAACAAAAACCGCTTGTGAAAGAAAACTGCTTAATTAACTCCACACAAAAGTTTTTCTCGAATTCAGTGAGAACGGTCTTGTATGCCCGATTAAATTTCTTTAACCTGATGTCAAGACCGTCCTCGCCGAATTTGACATCAACCGTGCAATTCCACGCCTTACATGCCTGATGCAACGCGCTCAACTTTCTATGGTGGGACAAAAGAGCACTGCAAAGATTTGAATTCATAGTTTCTTCACAGACGACTTCAATGAGAATAGCTTGGGGTGACTTATTTATCACAGACGGTTCTTTATAAAGCCGTCTGTGATAAATAAGTCATCTCTGCAAAGGCGGTTTGTATTTTAAGCCACCCGTGAAATGTTATTTCACAGGTGGTTCTCGATCCATTTCTTTTCTCAGGCATTTTTTTTTGAACCGCTTGTAACCATATTTGGGTGCGCCTGTGAATATGATTTTTTGTAGTAGTGGAATATGGACTTCTGGGTGCAATTGCTAGTGTCCCTAGCAAATCTCAATGAGCGCCGACCCAGCCCAACCGTGTCCAGCGTTGTTCTGCCTAATGCCCGTGTTGAGTCAAACCCTAGCCGTCGAATAAGGTCCGATCCAATTCCTACCTGAGCCCCGATGCTTCTTTCTCACAAACGCCGCACCCAGCAATGTTGATCTTAACGGTGCGCGCCATCGCGGTGCTTCGTCGGCTTTATATAGATCATATTACAGATAAACCTATCTCAATCTATTTTAGACTCCTGTCTTTTTTTCCGATTTTAACTCTTAACTTTTATTTGGACTCAATCGTCACTATTAGGTGCGGCTGAATGTGAACGTCTCTTTACCTTCTAAAACACAAGATAACTCAACACCCACGTCCTGCCGCCGTGCCATCCAAAGCGCCACGGCGTGGATCGTCACTGTTGCCCACTACAGGAATCACGACAATAGACGACGGCTATATTTATTGATGACGGGGCCATCGTCAATTAATTAATTAACGACAGCTAGAAAGAACCATCATCAATTGGTCGTTAATTGACGACGGTTACAGTACTACCATCGTCTATAATGTTTCGGGCCTTATAGACGACGGTTGGCCATCGACAAAAGAGGTCCTCATCAATATGGGCTGGAATCTGGCCCCGCACGAGACATTATAGACGAGGGTGTCTTATGGCCGTCGTCTATTAACCCTTATAGACGGCGGTTAACCTAAACCGTCATCAATTAGGGATTATTTTCCGACCCCCTCGCGCTGCTTGGTCCTCATTTGCTCCCGTGTTCTATTTTCGCGCCGAGAGCTCACCGTGGCCTGCACCACCGCCTCGCGCCTCCACCGCCGCCGCCGTGGTCGAAGCCGTCGCCTAGGGCCGCCACCATCCACCGAGGAGGACCGCACCATCGAGGTACATCACCACCTCCCTCCCCCTCCCCCCACCCCCTGCCATGCGCCACAGCCGGTCACCGCCGTCGCGCCATGTTGACTTGCCCCGGGCGGGAGCTATGGGAAGAACTCGCCATCTCCGCTTGTTTCGCACTCCCTAACCCTCTCGCATTCTCTTGGTACCGGCGTGCCGCCGCAAAACTCTAGCTTGCTGCCGCTCGAGCCAGGCCATTGCGTTCACTTGCTGCAGCTTGCTCAGCAGTATGTGTTCATTGGCTGCTTGTTATGTGTTTGTCGTATTGCCTTAACAAAAGAAGTACTAGGAATTGAATTGCAATAGCTTGGTTTGAAGGACTCGTCCATTACACTTGAATGATAGATCCATGTACTCTAGATGGATGACATAGAGTTAAGAGTGGTTTTGTTGTTTCATTGTATTATACAGTCAATTGTAACATTTTGTTATTGATCTGGTGTTAAATTAAAGTACCCGGCCTATGGGTTTGCGTTGTGTGGGTGACTTGTGGTTGGGGAAAATTTGTTAATGTGTTGCTTTTATTCCCTAACCAGCTAGAAGCACGAGAGAACTGAACAATATCAACAGCGATAACTCTTCTGCTACTGATTCGAAGGACTTGAGTGCTAAGGTTATACAAACTCCTCCCTCTTTATTTTTTGCATTTACCATGGCTGGTTTCATCTTTTTTGGTTGCTTCTGCATTGTATTAAATCTGCAACAAAATGAATTTTACATGAGTAACTGGATTGAAATTTTTTTACAAGCTACTGGAGATATGATGAGTGTGCTGGAAAGTTAGTTTTCAGGTCCATCAAATTATTCTAGGGCTTACAATAAGGTTAATAGTGTTTTCTCATACCAGCACATCAAAAACACTATAGGTTTCACATTGAGGAGCACTGCCAAACTGATACAAGTTCAACATGTCTTGACCACATAATGCTGATTCTATTGTTTCAAATAATAAGACTGAATTTCATGATTGTTTTGAGGCCCAATGGGGACTATATAAAGAGTACATGTACATGAGGGAAACCCTGGAGTAAGAGATTACACTAACCCCCTTGACATCACCCTTTAGTCCTTTACATATATATCCAGCAGGATTCAGGAAAAACTAATTAATTTCCCAGAAAATACTAAAGCTTTCATGGCCTGATAACTGTACAGATGGGTTGTACTGGTTATTGTGAATCCAACAAAATTGGTTTCACAATTTTTGGTTTATTCTATAGAGAGTTATGTATTTTCAATGTTGGAGCTAAATTTTGGAATTGTTCATGTTAACACACCCTTGTTAGTCAATCAACCTTGCAACTGGAAGCTGAATGTGTTGGATATGCTAGTAAAAGTTCATACCCTACCCGTTTTTATTGTTGAGTGTGCAACATATTTTCACAAACAAATGGTAAAGTATAACTGTTGTGAGCCATGCCTTCTGCTCTTTTCAGTTGTACTGGACGTGTAATTTTTTATTAGTTGGTTTGTTTATTAATATGTAAATAAACGGATTTTGGGCTCCCCGGCCCAACCCGACACAACACGACATGCAATAAATGCATTCGTGCCATATAGACAGTTGTAGTTGTAATATATGCGTCGAGACGACATGGAAGCGAACGGCGATGGTGAGGACGTCAATCACCTGCGATTGCGCAGACGGTGGATCCGGACGTGGAATTGTTACCTAAGACCAAGTTTCCTCCTCTTTCTCTCGTTATTTCCTCTCTCGTAAATGACTTAACCATGAAAATGAGTAACGTAACCTAGAGCAATGCATCACCCAGAGACGTGAAGGTTCGAAATTGTCCCTTTTTGGACAGCCTGGGAGATACCGAGGGGGTGTGGCTTGTGACGATATGCGGGTCTGGATCTGGACGAGCGGCCTAACCTTGTTGTTGTCTGCTGCACCATTTTCGGGCATGCAGTGGAGAACAACAGGGTTATGCTGCCAAAATTTTGTCCAGAGCCAGACCGCGCGTCCCGTCATGAGCACGCTCCGCTCGGTCACTCTTGGGTGGGTTTAGGACGTATATACCTAGTTGTAGGGCTGTGACATAACATAACAATGAAACTAATAATGATTTGTCTACTTTGAAGGTATACCCTCAAACATGGCTGAAGACCGCACTTGGATGTATACTGGTTGGAAAAAGGATGGGAGTCACTCAGAGGAGTGGTTCACCAAGACGGATGCTTTCATACAACGAGCTTTTTTGTTGTCAAACAACAGCAAGGTGCGGTGCCCATGTATCAAATGTCAGAATGCGAAGTGTTTCGACAAAGTGACGTTGATGTTCCACTTGTGTCGAAATGGTTTATGCAATGTTATGAGTTGTGGACCTTTCACGGCGAGACACCTTCTCAAATCGTAGAAGATCGAGATGGGGATGACAACATTGGGGTCGATAGGATGGATGAGATGGTTGAAGCCATAAATCCTGAACTGACGGAGGATTCTCCTACAATGGAGGCAAAGGAGTTCTTTGAGCGTCTCAAGACATCAGAACAACCGGTGCATGAACACACCAAAGTGATGATCCTCAATTTAATAACTAGATTTATAGCAATTAAGTCTAAGTATTTCTTCTCCAATAACTGCTACAACGACATCATCAAATTGATCAGCGCTGTCCTTCCGCGGCCCCATAAATTGCCTAAGGATATGTATCATTCTAAGAAATGGATTTCTGATCTTGGTATGAACTATGAGAAGATTGATATGTGTCCAGACCACTGCATGCTTTTCTAGAAAGAGCATGCCAACGAGAACAATTGCTTAAAATGTGATAAGGCGAGATTTGTCGAAGTTGTTAATGAAGACGGTACAAAAGTAATGACTGAAGTTGCACAGAAGCAGCTTCGCTACATGCCTGTCACACCTAGGTTGAAGCGCTTGTTTCTCTCAAAAAAACAGCCAAGCACATGAGGTGGCACAAATAAGGTGTACGTGAGAATGACGAAATGATGGTGCACCCATCTGACGGTGAGGCACGGAAAGCGCTTGACCACTTCGATCCAGATTTCACCAATGATGCGAGAAATGTTCGCATCGGGTTGGAGACAGATGGCTTTTCACCGTTCAGTACAAACGCAACACCATACTCTTGTTGGCCCGTGTTCACTATTTCGTACAACTTACCACCATCTCTTTGTATGAAGTACGAGTACATGTTCCTTTGTCTTATTGTACCTGGACCGAATCATCATGGTTCACGACTAAACGTGATGGTAAAATCATTGATTAAAGAGATGAAAATGTTATGGGCAGGAATTGAAGCGTATGACTGCTATAAAAAATAGAAATTCAACCTTCGAGGTGCATACTTGTGGTCTGTCCATTATTTCCCAGCTTATGGCATGGTTTCTGGCTAGAGCACTCATGGTCGTTTTACATGTCCAATATGTGCTTCGGACACGGAATGTTTTCGTTTAAAGCATGGTGGCAAGATTTGCTACTTTGATTGCCACAGACGTTGGTTACCGCCCAATCACATATTTAGGCAACAGAGAAATGCCTTCAAGAAGGACACCGTTGTCAAAAAGGACCACCGCAACGTCTAAACGGGTCGGAGATTGCTAAACAGTTGAACAACTTAGTGCCAGATGAAGGTCGTCCTGGATATTGTGTTGGTTACGGAGAGGACAACTTAGTGCCAGATGAAGGTCGTTCTAGATATTTTGTTGGTTACAGAGAGGACAACAATTGGACTCATATATGTGCACTATGGGAGCTACCGTATGTTAAGTCCTTAATCTTAATGCATAACATTAATGTCATGCATCAGGAACGTAACATGGGCAAATGCATCATAAGCACATGCTTTGATGTGATGGGCAGAACAAAAGACAATATAAAGGCTCGTAAGGATTTGGTAGAGGCTTGTAATCGTCCAACTCTTGAGCTCTTTGAAGCTTGTGGAAAACCGCGTGCTTCTTTCTGTCTTCGACCAAAAGAAAAGAAACAAGTCTTTGAGTGGTTGAAAAGTAAGAAATTCCCAGATGGTTATGCTACTAGCCTGAGATGAGCTGTAAATGTTAAGACTGGAAATCTCACAGGGTTGAAGAGTCATGATTATCACATAATCATGGAAAGACTTCTACCAGTTATGTTTCGAGGCTACATTGACGATGTGGTGTGGAAGGTGTTAGCCGAGCTTAGCTACTTTTATAGACAACTTTGTGCTAAATAAATCACAAGGGAGATGATGGAGAAGTTGGAAAGGGAGATACCAGTGCTTTTATGTAAGATGGAAAAAGTTTTCCCTCCAGGATTCTTCAATCCAATGCAACATCTCCTAATTCATCTTCCATATGAATCTAAAGTGGGCGGCCCTGTGCAATATAGGTGGATGTATCACGTTGAAAGAGCAATCAGGTGTCTTAAACCAATGGTTCACAATCGGGCAAGGGTTGAAGGATGCATTGCTGAAGCATACGCCATTTAGGAGATATGATACTTTTAGGTGTCTATTTTGCAGAAGAAAACAATGTTAATGCTTCCATGTTGCGTTACAATATGGATGAAGCACCCCTTGTAACAACCTCTCTATTTTTAAAATGGGAGGCACTACTGTTGGTAGCGGCATGAGCTACGATGTTGAAACAGATGACAAGATGGTTGCTTTGCTATACATGTACGCTAATATAGAGCGGATGGAAGAATATTTTCAGTAAGTGTTTGTTCAACATCTATAATAATTAGTGTGTTGTATTATACATATATGCTAATTATTCTATTTTTTCCTTATTTAGTGAGCTTGATCAACAAAATTGGAAATCGAAGCAGCAACCTATGCTTCGACAAATACAATCGATGCGATATTATGGAGTACAAGGAGGGCCTAAATTTCTATCTTGGTTTCTTGCACAAGTAACATGTTCATGTCTTGTTTCTCTTAGTAATTACATGTATAGCATAAAATAGTCTTCTAACTTCATATGTTGAACAATGCAAAAAACGAGCAGGCGTCCATGAAGATTTGTGACAACTGTCCTACGGATCCGTTAAAATTTTAAGTTACGGTCAATACGACGTCAATGGGTTCCGATTTTGTTCAACTCAATTTGAAACTCAACGTCCTTTAAGGGCAACATGTAACACCGGAGTTGTGATGAGGGTAGTTGATGCCGAAGGACGTGAAACTAATTATTATGGGATCATTAAAAATATACTTGAATTCAGTTGTCGGGGAATAAGGTCCTTAAAGTAGTCTTCTTTGACCACGGTTGGTTTGATTATAACCATGGAACTCGACAAAACCAATTTGGCATGGTAGAAGTCAAACACAAGGACCGGCTACAAGGCTGCGACACCTTCGTCCTTTCACACCAAGTCGAGCAAGTGTATTATCTACATTATCCATGTCAAAAGCTTAATGCTTGGTGGGTTGTACACAAGGTGAATCCTTGTGAGTGGTTCTATACACCAGACAATGATGGATACCTTGATGATGAGGTTTATGTTGTTTACCAAGAACAAGAGTTGCCAAACTCTTTTGTCATCGAGCCTGGTTTAGGACTCGATGACTTTGTTGGAGATGCAGAAGATGTAGAAACTCCTAAGATGCAAAAACGAAAATGGAAACGGGCAACTACCACTACAAAAGATCGATGGTCCGGTTTACGGAGTAGAGTACATGATCGTGATGCTAATGAATTTTGAAATTGAGTACAAGTAACGTTTCCTTCATCTCTTCTTTCTTCTTTTATACTTTCCATTACATTCATTATCAATTTTTTATTAAACAGGATGTCGTCGAGCAGCAGCAGACGACGAGGGACAGAGGCACGGAGCTTTTTGCCACCAAGAGCCACAAGAGCAGACGAGGTCTTCTAGGGCAGTCAGCTTAGCGGAGGTAGATAGGCTCCGTTGGTGAGCCATCTACCGGAGTCGTCACGTGGATAGGTAAAGAACATTTAATTACATAAATTATATAATTAATTCTTTATTCTATAATATGAATCTTTAAAATTATCAGGACGAGTCTCCAAGGACTCTGAGGCTAGGATGCATCTTTCGGTGCCTGCTTTGGAGCCTCCTTCTTTGGTGCCTGCTTCAAAGCCTTCTTCTTTAGTGCCTCCTTGTTCGTAGCCAGTGCAGTCAGGTGACCCCACTTCTGGGTCACCTGATGTTGAGTCGGCTCCACAACGGCGGACTAGGAGGAGCCACTACGTGGCTCCTCCTCTGGCTCCTGCAAACCCAAACGATCAGATCATTATTCGTCCTATGGCGAGAGGTAAGTAAATCTTTAACAATTCAAATATTTAAAGGCTTATATATATACTAATTGAGAATCATGTATCAGGACTTGGGAGGATTGTTCGTTCATAGGGCAGGGACACCACAAGCAGGTGAATGGTGTCGTGGGCCGTCTAGTCCATTTGCACTACCCCGATGTAGTGAACGGACACCCTGCCACGTCTTGGGACTATTACGCTATGGCCCGGGACCTTGCTTACGGCAACCGCCAGGAGGCTGTGTGGCACGACTTTATGGTAAGTATGAACAAATATTTGTATAATACAAATTTATTATAAATGAAATACATTTACTCGTATATTTGTTCTTCCAGGCACGGTACCGTTTGGAGAACGAGGCCGAGCAGACGGATCACGCTCGTCTCATCTTCCATAACTACGCCAGGAAGCTCGTGATTCAGTCACTATCGACGACTCGCATTCAGGCTACGAATTCGTATTTCAAGTTGCATCCGAAGGAGGGCCAGCCAGGGAAGTACAGTGAAGCGACCGACAAGTAGTTGACGGAGGCGTAATACGCAAAGGTAAAGTATTTATTTTACTTAACTTCATTATCTGATTGTGATCAATGCATTTAATAATAAAAATGTGTGCATGTCGGTGTAGCGTGGCTTGACAGCCGTCTGGACGCTACCGTGCATTGTGCGCTCGTTGGGGGAGCCAAAGCTTTTAAAGCTTGTCTAAAACCCGTCGAGAGAGTAGAGGGACGGAGGAAAAACACCATATCGGTGGGGACGGCTACATATGTCTCGCTAAACTGATGGTAAGTGTGACTTGAATTCTATTTAAGTAATTTTATAATCTTTCATTGTGCTAACATGTATTGATAGGAGCACGTGTGTGGTCAGGAGCCGTCACCTATTAAGTTTTGGAAGAGGGGTCACTTGGGAAGTGACCCATCGCAGCCTGACCAGCTATCTTCTTAGACGGCGACTCAGACGTTGGTGAGTTATTTTGTTAACTTAATTGAATTCTCTTTAATAGTTTCAATAATGTTTTTTACTGTATTTCCAGGCAAAGTACGGGCAGGAGGCGTGGAGGCTTTGAGGCGAAGATTACGATTGGCAGAGCACGTCAATTGTCCCCGAAGCCGCGTATGCAATCGATGGTGGGAAACCTCATGGACGGTGAGTTTTGTTAATTTTATTTTACTACCACGAACTTTGAGTTACACAAATATAATAATCTTACTTCGTTGTGTAGGTCGGCCATCTTCGATGGAGTGGTCAACTCAAGGCAGGCGCGGGCTTCCTCGAGAGCCTCTTCATCGCAACAGGGCGGGTCTAGCAGCAGCCGTACAGGCCGAGATCTGGAGCTCCAGAGTGTTCGGGAGGAGCTCTAGAGGACGCAAGAAGCGCTCAGAGCTAGGGACGAGATGCAGGCAGCAGCGCTCAGGGCTAGGGATGAGATGCTGGCAGCGGCGCTTAGGGCTAGGGACGAGTATCAAAACTCGTACATGCTGCAGTGGCAAGCTGCCTTCCAGGTAAGTTCTGAATGTCGTACTAACATTTTTGATATACAAATGACAACTATAATGATGATATTTGTATTTGCAGGCTATGAGCGCAGGACAGCAGGCTGTCTTTCCGCAGTGGGCGCCGCCATCGTCGAAGGTGCCACTGGTGCCGACGACAGGAGCACAGGTATACAATTATTCAAAATAATTGAAAGTAGTAAAACTTGTTCAAATTTAGTGAAATATGCATTTTTATACTTATAACTTGTCTAACCACACTTGCATATCATAGGGATTGGGTCAGAGGCTCAAACTCCGTCGCCCTAGATTCCGGCGCTTGGACGACTGCTGGAGGATGACTTTCTGAACTCCGGCGGGAGCGGACGGGGTAGTGTGTGATAGTCAGGTCAGCCGATTTGAAATCTAATTGCATCCTTTCGTCTCTAATGTAATGGAATGCCAGTCTCCTGCATCATTGTATATGAAATTAGAGATAAAAGGGAGAGCAAAACTACTTGAAAAAAAATCCAAGTACACAATGCTGTTTTTGTTTTGATAGATGATCTAGTCTTCTTTTCGGTAACCCAGAAAAAAAACCAAGTACACAAGAATTACCACTAGTTATTGGGATTTCTAGGAAGCAACAATGACACATTATCATCTTAAATGTTTGAGATCGATACATCTGAAGTTCACAATATTAAATATTCCTTTTCTGTGATCCCATATCTGAAAATAAGTTCGTTTTGGAAGAAGCTCCATCCATCAGGATTAACACGCAGCATGACCGCTGATGACGCGGAAGTTCATCGACGTTGCTGCTTACTATATGTTTGCAATTTGATAAGTTGCAAGTTTGCAACTATAGAAAGCAAAAAAGGACGAGTTCTAGATTACACATATGATGTACTTGGAATTTAGACTCTAATATGGTGTATGCTATTTCTTTTGACATGCTTTCTGTTGATTGCTGATTATTACATTTTCTATAACTTTTACTCAAACACTTGAGCCTGCTGATTCTGCTTTCGTGGTGTGTGACCAGTGTTGCTTCCCTGGAGCACACGGAGCCCGGGACGGCAATCTCATGGGACGACGCGCTGCGGTCGGGGACAAGGCACTTCTAGCACTTCCTGTGAACCTTATAGTGTTTTTGTCTGTGAAATATGTGATATGTGTGAAATCAGATTACTGTGATGTCTGTGAAAATCTGTGTAATCTGTGTAATATCTGGTTTCTGTTTTTTTTAAAAGGAAAATTTATAGACAAAGGTTGAACTGAGACCGTCGTCTATAAGGAACTCTTATAGACAACGGGCTACCGGAAACCGTCGTCTCTTGGGGTCCTTATGGACGACGGTTTGCCTGTGGCCGTCGTCAATAGTGGTTCTTATAGACGACGGTTTCGCTGCGGCCGTCGTCTATATTTGTCCTTATAGACGACGATTCTTCGGTGGCCGTCGTCTATAAGGTTTCCACACTGCCACGTAGATGGAGCTAACTTATTGACCACTACTAAGTTTGGTCGTCATCAATTAGTTTATTGACGACGGTAACCTTCGTTTATAAGGTTATAGATGACAAATAATACTAGACGGCCGGAAACCGTCATCTATAAGAGTATACCATCGTCTATAAGTTATAGATGACGGTAATTTTATTATAGATGATGGTTCTTGGCCGTCATCTATTATCGTGATTCCTGTAGTGAAGCCCCCCACTTTGACGCCCTCCTTGCACGCCTCGGACCTGCCATGGCCTCACTCTTCTTTGGTGTGGCGACGACGTGCTCCCCTCATCCATAATCCATCGCTCGACTCTCCGCACCCCAACCGGCGATTCGGTGGCCGCCCTCGACCCGTCCGCTATGATGGTGTTTGTGAGATAGAGACCCTCGCAAAGCGCATGGTAGTGCTGTGTGAGTCGCTCGATAAGAGCATGCAGGTCACCAACGCCGTTGTCTCCACCATGGGCTCTTTCGACAGCCGCCTCTCCGCTTTCAACTCCGCCATGCACCTGATCCAGGTGCTCACCTCTCGCTCTTCTCCCTCCTACTTATGGTTAAACCCGTCTGCTTGACCTGACCCTGTTGGGGGTGTGGGCGTAGGTATGGACGCACGCAATACGGACGGCGCACGAGAACATCGACTGGACCCTATCATCCACAGATGTCATCATTACTGATCAGCTCGATCAAACTCGATAGGTGCTTGTTGTTAGCAGCTGCAATCGTGTCGTGCGTGAGTCTGTGGCTTGGGGCCGGCGTGCGTGTCTAGTGGCCTTGGGCCCAACTACTTAAGGGAGTGACTTGGGGTGAACAGGGTATCGAACAAGCATATGATATTGCAAACAACTTGTCTTCCTCTGGTTCTTCTTCCTCCTCAAGCTAACTTCCCCAATTCCTCTCTTCTCTCTTCGATTTCAGTCTAGATTGCTAACAATTGGTATCAGAGTCAATGGATCCCAACACGAAGCAGCTGCTAGACTACCTTGCCGCGGAGCTTCGTCGGACGATCCGTGAGGCGTTTCGTGATGCGTTCGCCAAGTATGACTCCACCAACCATCTCGCCACGGCGGCCGATTCGGAGCACCAGCACGAGCCCACGGTCGAAGAGATGAAGCCGGTGGTGGCTGCCGTCGAGGAGCCTGAGGTCGAGCAGGCTTAGCCCATCATCTCTGAACTGCTTCGTCTTCCTTCAACTCCGACCGTCGCTGCCCCGCTCGCGCCGACGCGGACGAAGGTGGACCTGCAGAACGACTTCAATTCGCTCATTCCCGATGGAGACCTCGCTTCCTCCACACACGGGGGAAGAACCTGTCGAGGAAGAGGCCGAGCCAACCTCACCATAGGGGAAGACCGTCGCGCCCCCCTGTGCCTTCATCGGCATGAACGGCATCCTCGTCTTTATCGATGGCCCCGGCGCAGACTACCCCATTCTCGTCTGCAATCCACCCGAGCCACCCCATCACCGCGTTGACGCCTTCAACGGCACCACCTTCAACATCATCATCGCCCACCACGGCATCATCATCCCCCGCAAGCAGGAGCACCGCATGTACCCCGACCTCGTCTTCCACGGTGATGGCGTTGAATCCGTTCGTCTCTTCAATACTTGCTACAAGGCGAGTTGGGTGAATATGGCATCCACTGCGCCACCTTGGTCGCCATCGCGACAGGATGCCGATGGGGATGCGGTCCATGCCGCACGCGACTGCCTGCGCAAAGAGCAAGGGGCGGGTGAAGCTCCATCACCGGATCTGCCACCATGGCCACCACTACCGCTCCGCGTCGTCGACGATCACGGGCCGCATCACCTCCGCACCAACCTCATCTGCACGCCGCCAACGGAACTGCTCACCAAGGAGGTCCGCCCCAATACGGCCGCCGTCTGTTTCCTCGCCACGGCCTGCTCCAACCTGACGCTGCTCAAGCTCCAGGGCCGCCACGACACCTTGCATGAGGTGGATCGGCGCTTCCTCGAACTCCACCAGGGCGAAATCAAGAAGTTGGGCAAGTCCATGGAGTCCCATTGCAGCAACCGCAAGTTTCTCAGCATCGACACCATCATCCTGCTCGAGCACCCATGCCCACTCCCACCGTCATGGCCACCATCATGGTTCGCATGAGCACTGTTCGAGGAAATGACAGTTGTGGACATCACGTCGGGCTCTATCACCGAGCAGAAGAAATTCATCGCCTACCTCAACTACTCGGTGTTCCTCACGAGCTTCTTCTTCCCGATGGTGTTGCACTGCATGTGGGTGCTTGTCTCGCGGGTAAAGCTCTCGCCAGCCGCAAACACGCCCGGCAGCAGCACGGGCAGCGGGTACGACACATACTTCATCGAGGAGGACGGCCTCAATGACCAGACCAACGTCGTCAAGTGCGCCGAGATTCAAAATGTCATCTCTGGCTTGTTCACTACTCAGATCTTCAGCACCCACAACAATGACAAGAACCGCAAGCCGAAATTGTTCACTGCTCAGATCTTCAGCACCTACGGGCCTCGCATGAGCATTGACTGCGGCCACGTCGAGAGCTACTTCATCGCTCAGGCACCGAGGAAGGAGCCGACCACGGTGTACAACAACGATTTCCAGTTCACAGGGAAGCTGTTCGAGGAAATGGTGAAGAGCACCTGGCTGCTTCTACTGCTGGTCTTCAGCAGCAACTCTTCGGCTCCGTCGTCATCGATTTCGCCAGCGCCGACACTGTCCATTGTCAGCACGGCAGCTTACTTGGCACATAATTGTTGCCATGGTGCCTGTGCCGGCCGTTCTAGACCGTGGAGGCTGCGCACCGCATCGTGGCCATGTTGTGGACCGTGGAGGCTGTGCACCATGTTGTGGCCGCGTTCTGGAGGGTGGAGGCTGTGCAGGCATGCTGCCTCGATGTGCTGGGTCTGCGCTCAAGTGCACAGCGTGCTCCTACTTGTCCAGCCAGTGGATGTGGACGACCTTCAACATCCAGTCCGCACGGCGTCGACACGACCACAAGTTCTGCGTCTACGCCACCCCTTCCGAAGGTGCAGGAGCTGGTCCACATGCCACCTGGACACCTTCGCATCCGCCTGTGGAGGCTGCAGCCCGCTTCTCATGGCATCGTGCAAGTTCGAGATGCAGGCCGCATGCACAAAGGAAGGGTGGTGGACCTTGGATGTGGCGGACACCGACAATGCCGGCGCGCTTGCCAAGCACTATGCGGTTCAGAATGGCTGGAGTGACCAGTACATGCGCTTCTCAAGCTCAGCGCAACGAAGGTCGACTCACGCGCAACCTGTTCGAGGGAATGACTGCTGCTGGCATCACGTCGAGCTTCATCACCAAGTGAACGCAGTTGATCTACAACGCCTCCCGCACGCCGCGCTCTCCGTGTTCGCGACCATGTCAGTTCCATCGTTGTGGAAGCATGGTAGCAATCTCACCACTGGGAGCGTGGATCGTACACGTCAAGCGTTTGTTTGAGCTCATGCTTGGGGGCAAGCATGCTCGTAAGGGGGAGGGAATGTTAGCAGCTGCAGGCGTGTCGTGCATGAGTATGTGTCTTGGGGCCGGCGTGCGTGTCTAGTGGCCTTAGGCCCAACTACTTAAGGGAGTGACTTGTGGTGAACAGGGTATCGAACAAGCATATGATATTGCAAACAACTTGTCTTCCTCTGGTTCTTCTTCCTCCTCAAGCTAACTTCCCCAATTCCTCTCTTCCCTCTTCAATTTCAGTCTAGGTTGCTAACACTTGTTTCCTTCCTTAGTCTTCACTACTACAAAAAGCATTTTCACAGGCGCCTGGATTTTTCAAACACAGGCGGTCCGTAAAAAAATGCGACTGCGATGGCGAATGATACAATAACCGCCTGTGATGACATAACATCACATGCGATTCTTAAACAACAACCGCCTGTGGAAATCATGTATTTTCTCAAGCGTTGGTTAACTAAGAACCGCCTGTGATGTTAGCTACATCACAGGCAGTTCTTAGTTAACCAACGCCTGAGAAAATACATGATTTCCACGGGCGGTTGTTGTTTAAGAACCGCCTGTGATGCTGCTAAGCTCCTATCAAGCTAATCTCTTCACAGCAAGCTCTTGTAGATGCAAGTAACACCTGTGGGTCATCATTTGAATTGTTGAAAGCATCAATTTGAAGCCTGACGATCCTTGGAAGGATTTTCCCATCCATTTGAATGATTTCTTTCCCTCCTGTCAATTTGAAAACTTAGAAATATGCTCCTTTCTCAGTTTTAATGCCTAAATATATTGACTAGAAATCAGTATCTACTTTCTTAGTGCTTCACACAAGCGAGTAAGCGAACAACTTCAATCACAAATCTTGTTTTTACACTTTCATAGAGATTTAACCTTAATCTTTCAAGCATAGATTTATCAAATATGTGAAGCTTCCTTATCACACATGTTAATGGCAGTTATAAGTGAAGGATGTGTCGAAGCTAACAAAATCTGAATCGGACTAAAGATAAAGAGATCTTGCATATGAGTGGCAATGTCCAGGTTAAACAGCGTGAAGCTATGATGACAACCCTCAACAACATGAAAAGTGATGCCAAGGTTATGCTTGCATCAACCAAGGCATGTTGTGAGGGTATAACACTTGTTGGGGCAAGCATAACCTTGGCCAAAATTAGAAATCACACCACCGTGGATTACTCTGAAGCCGCCATGGATTACTCTGAAGTTTTCTTCGTGCGTGCTCGGTAAACTTCAGAGTAATCAATGGAGGCTTCAGAGTAATCCACGGTGTTGTGATTTCTAATTTGGTCAAGGTTATGCTTGCCCCAAGAAGTGTTATACCCTCACAACATGTCTTGGTTGATGCAAGCATAACCTTGGCATCACTTTTCATGTTGTTGAAGGCTATCATCATAGCTTCATGCTGTCAAACCTGGACATTGTCACTCATATGCAACATCTCTTTGTCTTCAGTCGCATTGAGATTTCGTTAGCTTCGACACACCCTTCACTTGTAACTGCCATTAACAAGTATGATGAAGAAGCTTCAATTATCGATAAATATATGGTTGAAAGATTAAGGTCAAATTCCTATGAAAATGGTAAAAACAAGATTTGTGATTGAAGTTGTACGCTTCGTCGCTTGTGTAAAGCACTAAGAGACATGATACTGATTTGTAGTCAATATATTCAGCCATTAGAACTGATAAAGTAGCATCTCTGTAAGTTTTCAAAATGGAGAGAAGAGAAAGAAATCATGCAAGGCTTGTTTGGGTGTACTCAATCTAATTGGATTGAAGTGAATTGAAGTGAAGAATGAACTAATTTTCTCCTCAATCCATCTCAAACCACTTATATTGAAGTGGATTCTCTCCTATCCAAACAAGCCCTCAAATGGACGGGAAGTATCGTCAGACTTCAATTGAAGCTTTTAACAATCCAAATGATGAGTCTCGGGTGTTACTTGCATCTACAAGAGCTTGCTGTGAATGGATTAGCTTGATGGGAGCTTCAAGAGTTGTGCTTCTAGATGTTGTTTGGAACCGAGCTGTTGGAAGGCAAGCCTGATCATCATAGTTCAGAAGAAATTTATATACACATACTGAATTTAATAATGTTTGAAACATGCTATCTAAAGCTGAAATAGAGCATTGTTCTAAGTTGATTTCAAAAGATACAAATATATACAATATATATCATCTCGCATTGCTATATACATTTTTTCCAGCATTGACATTATCTCGCATATAGGATTTCAAATTCTTTTTAATGCTTCTCTCTACGCGCTTGATGTTTTCTAGTTCGGTGAAAAGGTACATCTCTTCATACTGATTATATTCCTCTTCATTATCTCCCACATTCTCATCCCCAACAATATTTTGCTTTTCAAAAACAACTATGTGCATCTTCTCAGTTTCTAGATCTTGAACATAAAAAACTTGTGCAACACTATCGGCGAGAACCCACCGGTCATCTTTATAACCCACTTTATTCAAGTCTACCAGTGTTAGCCCGTAATTGTCCACTTTCACACAATCAGGACGTTTGACCCATTGGCACTTAAATACGGGCATTACCATTCTCTCGCCATAATCGAGTTCCCATATTTCCTCTATGAACCCGAAGTATGTGGTCTTTTGCCCTTGTGAATCATAAGCCTCAATACGAACACCACTATTTTGTACAACACTCTTACCGTCTTTTTATTTAGTGTAAAATGTGTAACCATTGATGTCATATGCTTGCCATGATTTCACCAAATCAGATGGGCCAGAAGCTAACTTCTTCATTGTTGCCTCTTCTATAGTGTTTATGTATGCTATATTTTATTCCATTAACTATTCAGTGAACCATCTTCTATGCTCTTTCATGATCCAGTCCTCTGTGCGGTCTTGGTTTTTATTAAGAAGCTCAATTTGGTGTTCCTCGATGTACGACTCAGCTATTGCGAGCTGTTGTAGTACACCAAAATGTGCACGGTGTACATTCTTGTAATCTTGAACAATAAAAGTTTTCTTACCCACTTTGCCTCTACCACGTAGTCTACCCTCATGTTCTGGTATAGGCACACCTATCGATTTTCCATCTTTGATGTAATCAGCGCAACCCTCAATCACTTCTTCAGTGGTGTATCCTTCCATAATTGAACCCTCTAGGTGAGCACGGTTCCGCACATAACCTTTTAATACTCCTAAATATCTCTCCAACGAAAACATATGATGTAAATATAGTGGCCCCAATGCTTTTATCTAATCAACAAGATGTATGATTAGGTGTACTTGCATATCGAAAAAGGATGGTGGGAAACACATCTCAAGCTTGCACATAGTCTCGACGATGTATGTTTTCAGATAGTCTAAATCTTCACGTGCTATCACCTTTTGCGATACTGCATTGAAGAAGTAACACAAACGTGTGATGACCCTTTCGAGTGATCAATGTATCCCGTCCCGAATGCGTTCGCTTGGCAACCGATTATGGGACACCGCTCCCTAATCCTTGGAAAATTGAGCACCTCTGTAACTTTTACGCTTAATATCACGGAGGTGAGTCCATAATTACATATGATGTATGTTATAGCGTCACTGT
The DNA here is from genome assembly GCA_036927565.1 of Tuctoria greenei. Lineage (NCBI taxonomy): Eukaryota > Viridiplantae > Streptophyta > Magnoliopsida > Poales > Poaceae > Tuctoria > Tuctoria greenei. The sequence goes on from JAYESD010000012.1 coordinate 78,524,582, forward strand.
ACAGAGACGGGTAGCTCCTCCGGGAGGACAGCCGGACCTGTCCAGGAAGGTCCGCAAAGTTCAAGCAACACTTGACACAGTCTCAGAACTAAAATTGTAGCTAGCTACCCTGGGTCGAACAAGAAATGTAACCCACTTAGCTTGGTTCCCAACCCTAAGAGTGTACTTGTCTACCCTGTACCCCGGACCTATAATGAAAGACATCGATATGTGAAAACAAACTCCACGTGCATTTATTTTGTACAGGCTCATTTTTTTTAATTTTTCTCTTTCTTTTCCATAACAAAGTTGTGCAATACTTAAGAAGCTTTAGCTCGAACAATTCATATATAATTCAAGTTGCATTGTTATTACTTACGAGTCTTCACATCGTTGAATGGCCTACTCGCCTGAACGCCAAGCCAATCTAGGTCCAGAGTGTGCTATCGACTAAGCCTGGTCCTGCACCCTAAGTACGCCACTCTACCTACACCCCGGCAGGCCTAAGTAAGGTGAGTCCAGAAAACGATTGGACCTCGAGAAAATAAACAAACACGCTTGATTGTATATAGAATTGCTGTCGACCTAAAATTTCATATGGGAATAGTAAGTCACAAATGAGTTATAGATAACAAATGGATTTTACTGTTTTTCTTGACATCAATGTGTAGGAAAAATGTAAATCCCATGATGATGGTGGACAATGTCGGAGCTATCAAAGCTTCGACATCCCCCAAGGGGGCCCGCCGTTGATGTTTTAAACATTGATAGTGGGCATCGTTGGAGCTATCAAGTTCCGACAAATCCAGGGGGCCAGTCGTCAACGTAAATAAATAAAAGGAATTGAAAAAAAGATGGTAGAAGGACACCCCAATGGGGTCTGCTGTCGACGCTCCATGTGTTGACAGTGGTCGCTGTCGGAGCTACTAAGCTCCGACAACCTCAGAGGTCCAGCCGTCGACGCTCTACATGTTGACAGTGGTCGCTACCGGAGCTACTAAGCTCCGACAATCCCAGGGGGCCCCTGCTGTCGACGCTACAAAACTTCGGACCTATACTCTACAAGTTCGAAGCACTCAAGTATTCAACAAAATGCTACATCCTTTTGGTACATGTTCACAATCAAATTGTGTACATCTACCAGGGGGTTGAGTAAGACAAAGGTTGAAGACAAAAAATGAAATTAATAAATTTTTTGGATTTCATTCATCTGAAGACATGAGATTACAAAATTGGAGAAAAGAAGAGAAGATACAAGTGAGAGCTAAAAGGAGAAAGTCCTAAGTTCTATTGAAGAACGAGGCGACCTTCTGGGCAACCTCCGACACGCTGGTCTTGGCGGCGTCTCCCTCTCCGTCGATGGGACCTTCAAGCACCGGGTTTAGTGAGAAAAGAGGATCCTGACTTGTGTAGCACGTCAGCATGTATTTTGTGACGTTCTGCGCAAGGGATTTTCCTTCAGTTTCCATCTGACCCGCGATGACATCGCTCATCGCGCCGAGTTTGTTGCCAACCGAGCTCAGCGCCCGCAACGTATGGTCCAACTCTGGCTCCAGATCGCCCGGACGCATGGGGCTAAAGCCCTGCAGCGCCAGCGCGACATTGGCTTTGCCCCACAAAGTCCCATACTTGTTGAGACTCTGCAACCCTTGAGCCCCGAATCTCCTCCAAGGACCTCTTGGCTGCCACAAGTTCCGAACCCTCCCGGGCAAGGCGCTTGACCTCCTTGGCGTGTTGCTGAATCCTTTCAGCAACTTGCTTTTCAAGCTCACCAAGCTCCTTCTCCTGGACGGGGATCCGGTTACGGCGGTCAACCAGGTCTTTCTCTCGGCCTCACACCTTCTTCTCCCAGGCAGTGACTTCAGCCTCCCTTTTGGTATGGTCCTGTCCCCGCTGCCAGGCCTTCTCCTCCTCGCTCTTGCAGAGCTCCTACATATTTTTGGTGCGCTCTACAAGGCTCTTGTCACTCAGAGCCAGCCTTTGGGCGAGCTTCTCCTCCCTCTTCATGAGGTCATCCCTTAGCTCCAGAAGTTTTTGCTCTTCCTCTTCGAGCTTGTTCTCTCGCTCGTCGAGACCCTCCCGGCGCTTGACGAGGCTTTCGTGGATGGTATTGAGGTTCTCCTGGTGATCATTCGCCACCTCATTAGCAGCCAGGGCTTGTTCGTATGTAGCCCGGGATTGATTGTCAAGGGATCGCACCATGCTTTCCCTCTCATCCAGCAACTGGCCCCAGTACTCCATCCGGGCCTTCTCCCTCTTGACCCACTCCGTGTTGTCGGCCAGCCTTGTTTGCGCCAGCTTAGTCTTGAATTCGAGTCGGTTGCGCCTTCTCCTAAGAGCTTGGCGCTCCTCCTCGAGGGCCTTGCTGTCGTGATAAAATGCAAGCTGGACCTAATGAAGGTTGGAGCAGGCATTGTCGATGGATAATGACAAAGGGATTGGCTCCAGACCTACCGGGGTCCTCTCCGCTGACTCTAGCGGGTTCTTCAGAACAAATCGTGTCCCACTCTACAAGAGCGGTCCCCTGAGCTTCTGCGGCACTAGGGCCAACCTCTGGGAGTGCCTCGGTCATCACTGAGGTAGGTCCTGCCACGGGAGTTACAACCTCTGAAGTCAGCTCTGAAGGTCCCGCCGCCAGGTCATCATCAACTGGCCCCTCAGGAAAGGGACTGACCGCTGCGTCTTGGCACCCTGGCTCAGGAACGGGTACCTCCAAAACTACCACCTCCGAGGCAGGTAGTGAAGACACAGCCAGAGCTGAGGCCATCTCCGGCCCGGATGCTGGTGCTTCCTCCACTGCCGGTTCAGGCACCGACGCTTCGACCTTCATGGCGCCAGCCGGTTCAGGCACCAGCACTTTGACCTCCATCGGTTCGGGTGCCAGCACCTCCACGTCAACTGGCTCAGGCACCGGAACTTCATGAACTGCCGGCTCCACCGTCAGGCTTTAGTAACATCCGGCTCAAAGGCCGAAACTGCAGGTACCTCCAGCTCTAAGGCCGGAGCGTCCGTTATCACATCATCCAAAAATGGAGCTTCAGCCTCCAGAGCTGGTGCCGCTGGTACATCTTCATTCCCGTGGTCCGGCGCTACCACGGGAGCTTCGGGAGATGAGTTGAGGTCCTGAACCACGGCAGCTGGCGCCAGAGCTGCCGCGACCTCAGCCACCACCTCAGCCACCACCTGGTGCGGTGCTGGAATTGGAGCTGGAGCCTCCGCCTGCACAGCATCAACTGCTGTCACAGGAACCAGAGCTTCAGCCCCTTTCTTGGATACCCTGTGGATGATGGACAAAAAACTCAAAATATGGTTACAACAAAAATAACCAACTGAGGTAAAAAAGCAAATTTACCTTGGAAGGCTTCCGCTCCAGCTAGCGCGGAACCTCTTCAATGGACGCTCAGAGCCCGACCCAGTCACAACTGGGGTAGTAACTCTAGAAGGCTCTTTGGAGCTTGCTGCCGCTGTCAGCGATGTCTTGGTTGGGGCCCCCCTCGACTGAGAAGGACCCTCGAACCTAGAGCCCTTAGCTAGCCCTGGTGCCTGGGTCACCTGGTCGGAGCTGACGTTC